>JAQQTP010000081.1:13045000-15445000 GCA_029884605.1 Ormosia emarginata
ACGAGAACCTTGATCTATGGAAACGTCGACGGGGGATCTTACTAAACCCGATGCTGAAACACAATTTACGAGATTTCAAGTTTTTTGAGATTTTTATCTGATAAATAAAAATCGTTGTGTATTTTATTATCTGTTGGACAATTAACATTGACTGCTGTCAACTGTAACAATTGTCGATTGGATAATAGCTTGTAGTAGAAATCCTATCTTATCATAATGTAATCCACTTTATGTCTAATCAAAATCACCTTTAATTCAAAAATAATATATTTTAATCAAAGCTTTTCTTGGAAGCTTTGACCACAAATGACCAAACTACCCAAAGCTTGTAGGAGAAGTCATTCACTCCCTCCTTCTCTCTCTCATTGCCACGACTTAGGGCCCTTGGGGGGAAGCCAAAATTTATTTATTTTTCCTTATCACACTTTACTCCAAAATTCTAATACACCAAAAAGCTATTAACTTTTCTCTTCATTTCCTCTTCACCATTTTCTCTCTTATTCTTCCTCTCCTCCTTTTCTCTCCATGGTTTGCAGCTCCTCTATTGGAGCCCATTTTCATTTTCTCGCTTCACCCTCACCATTTCTACACTTCTCTTCTCATTCTAAACATTTTCTCTTTAGAGATCTTTTTCAAAATCCATCATCTTCTTCACTTTTTCTCAAGAACAAAGGTTCAAACTTTTGAGAAAAATCTATGATTCTTCACTTTATCTTCCTATTTTTCGTTTCTATGGTCATGTTCATGGCCATGGATCCTTTCTTTTCAAGTCATTGTTGTTGATTCTTTGAGATTGATTTCCTAGGGTTTGTTGGAGCTTTTGGCTAAAAATCATAAGCACTTCAAGGAAGTGATTTTCGTGTTCTTCCTTTAGGTAAGAGGGAGATTTACTCACGTTAACCACTATTGGTTGTGAGAGAACTTTTGTGTGGTTGTTGATGGAGGAATCCATAAAGGATTGCTCTCTTTGTATGCTTGTTTTTCATGTTGTGTGCTTATTTAATTTATATGGTAATGTTGGTTGTTTTGAATGCCTTCATGATAATTGAATGTTTGGATTGGATGAATGGAAAATTTAGGGTTTCCTACCCCTTTGGGGAGGTCACGATTTTGGACTATAAATTGGGGGGTTGAGTTTGATTTTTGTATGTAATGGAACTTAAGTAATTAAGTGTTAAAGAATTGGTAAAAGAAATGGAAAAATTTTGGAATTCTCACTTCAAGAGGCTCACGGCCTCTAAGGGTTTTATTGGCTCAAGTTATGATTTTTGTACACACTTGTGATTTGAATATTTCATTGTTATGGAGATTAATAATGTGGTAGAAGAAATTGATTAGGTATTGATTCTTGAGGGGCCACAGTTTCAAGGGTTTTCTTGACCCAAAATTTGTAAAATTGATCAAGACTTAAATAATTAAGAATTATGGATTCATGATGTGTAATTGTGGTTTGAGTTGATGTTTACTTGACCAAATTGTGGTATGATGTTATTGAGGATTGATTATGTGCCATTGTGATATGTTTCATGAGGAGTATATTGTTGATGAATATGCATGATATGTAATGTTTATGAGAAACATATTATGATGAATATACATGAAGTATATTGAGTCATCATGCATTTGTGAATGTCTGTTGGACTTTGTTGTAAAGGCGGTGTATGCCTAGGAGATTGAATTACACCTTAGTGCGAGTGCGAGTAGACTAAGCGTAGGTCATGTTGTTGACCTTGGGTGCGTCGGGGTACGGGTGTCTCACAATAGACAGTGGTAGCTCCACTGGGGCCATAGGATAGACCGATGCAGACACACCGACGATCCTGACTGAGACGCTGTCCTATATTGCTATCTTGTTGAGGTGCCATGTATAAACCATGTTGCGCAAAATATTATTTTTCTGATAAGCACTTTATTTTAAGGCTAACGAGATACTAACATGACTCCTTGATCATTCTCTCTGACTGTTTATGTCTGGCTCCATGGAGTAGGATTTTGGTGCCACATGCATTATGCATTGTCAGTCTCATATTTCATTTGGCATGAGTATTTATGACTGTTAAATTATTCTTCTAATGTTGTAATAATTATCTGATTGTTGAACTGTTTACTGTCTAAGATGTTGTTTCCTTCTTTATTGCTTATTTACTATTACCTATGTCATTTCTTTCTTATTGCTTATTTTATTGTGGATAAATACTTGTGTTATGATGTTATGTAGGCGTCTAGTGCCGTTCTATTTTCTTACTATCGTATTGGTATTGAATGTTGGGTGTCTCACATCTTTCTTGTAAATTGGCATTTATGTTTAATCTATTTACTTCCGAGAAGACATTCATGAAGAAAAGGAAGCGCCTGAGTTTCCTAGTTTCTGGCCTGACTATGATTAGAGCTTGCTTCAAGATGTCATCACGTCCACGTCGATTTTTGGGGTATGCGAGGATGACCTTTCATGAGGTCCTGACTGTTGGCATATAAACTTGTGCATGGACCATTGCATTTATCATGGGGAGATGATGGTGTCACTAGCTTGGATCGCTATGACCTGCCTGTTTTTTATTTTACTGCTTTTGTTCATTTAGAGTTTTACCTACCTATCCGCGATCTGTGGGACGATCTCTATTACACCCCATATGAGGACTCATTTCTTTCCACTGCTCGAGCTTCTGCTCAAAATTCGGTTGCTCCGATGATGATCTCATCTGACAAGGAAGACCCTGAGGAGGATCTTGCTTCGGTTCCTTCTTGTCAGTCTTAGGGGGTTGGTACTATCGATGGCTACTGATGGCTATCCGTATATCTTTTTGGGAAGCTTGATGTTTTGCTATTGTGATGGGATGTATATTTTGTAAACATCTTAGGATGGGTAAAGCCTTTTGCTTTTTGTATACATGATGATGTAATTAAACAGGCTTGATGCAAATATATATATATATATATATATATATATATATATATATATATATATATATATATATATATTATATATATATATATATATATAATGTGTGTATGGATGGTTTTCTTTCATGTTGATTTCTGCTGTAAGTATATTTACTACTTGTTCTTAACAAAAAAAAAAAAAAAAAAAAATTTATATGCATATACATTACCTAATTATTATACGTTCACTACTTGAAAGAGTTTACTTATTATAATATAAAAATGAACCGGGTCTTAACTAACGATTTTATTTATATATTTTTTGCATTTTATTTCACTTTATTATTAGGTATGACAAAATTACCCGTACCCGAGGGAATCCGCTGGGATTACTCGCGACGGGGCTGGGGATGGGTACCCATTTAATAAATGGGGGTGGGGGCGGAGATTATAGTACCCGCCCCACAGTGTACCCGCAAATCCGTTAAGTATATATTTTTTATTTAATATATATCATATATTGAGATTCTTTTTTCTTTTTAATTTTGAGATGAGATGAAAATGTATATATTTTTATTATTTTAAATAATTTTTTTATTGAATGAGTCTATAATGATAAAACTTGTTGAAAAAATATATACTATTTATGTAATAGTTATTTATGTAAATTGATTATTACAAAATATAATTAAATTTAATTTATTATTTATAATATTCTTTTAATTTTGTAAGAATCTTAGATTGTTGAATAAAATTGTAGTATATTGTGTTAAAGTTTATTTTATTTATATATTTTTTGTAATTTTTAAGATTTTATTTTAAATTATTAATTACCCGCGAATATCCGGTCTACCCGCGAGGATCATAAATGGGTACCCGTGACGGGGGCGTTACACTGCCCGCCCCCGCCCCCGCCCTATTGCCATCCCTATTTATTATGGTGTGACGTTCCTTCTTCTCCTAGAAAAAGGGGCGTTACACTGTCTTGGTATCAAAGCCCCAGTTTAAGTTTTCTTTTGGGCCTTGTGGTTTGGACTGTCTTGTTTGTATTGTGTGACTCTCTGTGTTTGGTATTTCGAAAGGATGCATCTGACTTTTCCCTGTGTTTTGTATAGTTTGACTTGAAAAGAGATATGGCTCGTAAAGGGGATATAACTGCAGCGATCGAGGTGATTCAAATGATGGCTGAGGCCATGCTGCAACAGAACCAGCAGATTGCTCAACAACAAGAGAGAACTACATAATAGTTGGAAGCTACTGCCGATACTCAAAACTTGGCTGAATTTCGTCGCAATAACCCTCCATAATTCAAGGGAGAATTTGATCCTGAGAAGGCTACTCTTTGGATCAAGGAGCTGGAGAAAGTCTTCAAAGGCATGAACTGTGTCGATGATAAAAAGGTGACTTATGTTGTGTTTATGTTGGTGGGAGACACAGAAGACTGGTGGACTGGAGAGCAAAGATTGCTGGAAACTGAAGGCCTAGCAATTACTTGGGAGGTATTCAAGAAGAAGTTCTTGGAGAAATATTTCTCTGTAAGTGCCAAACATGCAAAAGAGATGGAGTTTCTTAGCCTGAGACAAGGGAACATACTGTCGGTGAATACGCTGCAAAGTTTGAAAGCTTGTCAAGATTCTCAACTTATTTCCAACACTAGTCGAATGAGGTGTGGAAATGTCAGAAGTTCGAAGAAGGTTTGAGGCATGATGTGAAGAGAGCTGTTATAACATTGAGGATTAATCAATTCTTGAAACTACTTGATACGTGTCACCGGGTGAAAGACCTAGACCAAGCACGAGACATGAGGAATCGCAACTTTGGACCTTTTCAATCCCAGAGGAGAGGCAGTGTAACACCCTCCGTAGGGCGTCACATTTTAAAATAATAAATAAATCTTAAAACTAATTAAAATCATTTTATAAAAGCTTTGAGTTTTAAAATATGGATTTTAAAATTTCTTATTGCGGAAATACAAACTTACCGAAAATTTTAAGTAAAATGGAAATTAAATTTAACAGATTAACATACACATCACCAATCATTTCATATAAGTTAAAACGTAATATTTACAGACTCAGAGAAACAGTAGTAAACCCAAAGACGGTACTACTAATAGCACAGTAACAACACTAACGAGAAAAATTCAACCTACATAGTCTGTTTCTTCACCAACCGCATCTTGTTGAAACTTGTAAGACCACTCAATGACGTCGCCACCATCTTCGAATATTGTCTCCCTAGGGTTAAGAATATGCTCCGCCTACTATACGAATTCGAAGAATACAAACCAAACAAAAAAACAACACGGGAAAGAGGTGAGATCCCCTTTCACCAAGCATCAAGACGGTAGTAAAGAATAATACGAATGACAAAGTCATTCCATACACACAGATAATCACAATTATAGTCATGTTATCAAATATTTCTAATATGCATACAACCTAATAAAATAAACAAGTAATAACATTATCGGGATAGATATAACAATTCATACCATATAAAATATCATAACAAGACAATAAAAATAAAGATTAAATTCAATAACAACAAATTTCATAGCAGAACAAAAATACAATAATGCACAGACAAAATACAACATATAAACAATTAATATCGATATGAAAGATCACAAATAAAAATATCACAGATATAACACAAATAAAGAAAACCACAAAGATAAATCAATCTCACGATAAAATAAGATAAGAAATGGACAACTAACATAAAAATTATCGATAAATATAAATAGAGAAAATGTAAAAACATCCAAGATATTACCAGATAAAGATAAATAGAGAAAATGGAATATTATCCAAGATATAATCAAATACACCAAAACACAACCCTACTCCATGGAGCTAAACCCAAACAGATATCGAGAGAATGACTTGCAAAATCTATTAGTACCACGGCTGCCCAACCAACTATTACGCGATCACACGTTGCGTCAATAGCCTACGACACGGGAATCCACCATCCGGGCGTAGTATAGTTCACGGTCTCCCGTTGTGGCACTATAGGCAATGTACTACTAGACTTTACAAACCTCGATTAAATATAGTGAATGTCGAGTACATTAGTGTGCTATCGGTTTACCACTACGGCCCAACGGAGAGCTACCAACTGTCACATGTGGGATCCCGTACACTAAAGTCTCCAAGTTCATTAGAACAATGAACCACACTACATTTATCGCATCGACAACACGATGTGATTCGTCTCGTCAACCAAAACACCAAAAATTGGTATAAAGACAAAACATAATTCCAAATATATGAAATTACAAAAATGCCCTCAAGATAAAAATATGCCCTCAATGGCAAAAGCTCAGACGGGTTCACTTTTTCCCGACAGCGAAATAACCTCAAAAGCCTGACGGGTTCACATTTTCCCGACAGCGAAAAATAAATATAGTAACGGTCAATCGCGTAGAAATTTTATCGCGTTTTTGAAATCTCGTCGTTTTTACAAACGTTTAAAAATCGCGTAAAGATATTTTTCTGTTTTTAAAATCGCGTAGCATTTTTAATACGTTTTCTCAATCGCGTAGGATTTTTAAATCGTTTTCTTGTCCAACTTCCTTAAATAACTGTTTAAAACAGATATAAATAATATTTAGTACTTTCAAATTACGTAGAATATTTTTCATAGCGATATCTTGTCTTTTGGACATCTTTTCTATCTTATTTATCCGTTTTTACTAAAAATTGACAGTATTTTGTTTAATAAATTATAATAATGGTTTCCTAAATTTACCATTTAAAAGTTCTTTTCATTTTTATTAATACCAAATAATTATACTTTTGAAAATTCCTAACGTGCTTCAAAACACACGATGAGCTATACGTTAGAAATTTTATAAAGCTACTGTATTTCTTCTTACAGTAAAAACCATTAGTATTAACCTCTTAAACTTAATTCTAACTATTTTATTTCTTTTAAACTCATTGTAGAAAATTTACTTTAACTTGTATTGCTTCTTCTTGATTGAAAATAGCTTGGAATTAATTTTTAGAAATCATGAATGTATAATTTGGCATGTTGGCCGAATTTGATAAAAAAACTTTGCATTTGATTTCCGAATTATTTTTCACCTTTTAAATACATGTTTAATCTCTTGTATTGTCTACATTGATTTAATCCTTACCCTAGAAAATAGTTTTAGAAATCAAAGTGTTGAAGTTAGACATGTTGGATGAAAATGTAAGGTTATGCCATTTAATTTCCAAATTCATTTTTCTTAATCTAAACAAATGGATATCTTACCAATTCTCTTAGGTTATTTAGGTCACCTTTTAAGAAAATTAAGAGAACATTTTGGTTCCCCATTTAAATCATGGCCGTGAGCCTTGTTAATGTGTTCTTTGGAACACTCATGCAATCCTTGACATATTATTTGCATCCTATATATTATCATGCATTTCTAACACATGCCATATTATCAAAGCTTGTAGACATGCAAATTAAAGCTTGTAGACATGCAATTTATTACAAATATCACATAAGAAGACTACTAACAAATACACAACAACCTACTAGTAAGCACCAAATTATCAAACACACAAATAACAAACACACAAATAATTAACACATCAAAACAAGCACACCACCGAATCCTTATGGATTCTACAAGCACAACCACATATATTCCTCACCACCAACACTTGGTTGATGAGGGTAATCTCCCTCTTACCTCTTGAAGAACCTCCAAGTCCTTTGTATGTCTCCTTCAAGCAAGCTTCCTCCTCCAAGAGCTCCTTGAAAACAAAGAAAACATACAATATTAATACCTAAGGCTCTAAACTAGAATAATCATGGATTAAAATCATGATTAAAACTTTAGAATGGATAGAAACATGAAGATTAAAGAATTTCACCTTCATGGTTTCAAACTTGAGCTTTGAAGAACAAGGTAGAAAATGGAAGATTTAGGAAAAACTCCCAACATGAAAGTTCTTTAGAAATGCATGGAGATTCAAGATCTATGGTCATTTAAATTTTTAGAAGCTTGGAAGAGGATTTTTGGTAGTTGGCCGAATTCAAGAGGAAGAGAAAAAGGAAAGAAATTTGGTTGCTTGATCTTGGTTCTTTGAAGAAAAAGATATAGAAGAGAACAAATGAAATAAATTGATGAAGATTGTCTCCATTTGGGAAGCTTTGGCCGTAGAGTTGGAGAAGAAAAAGAGAAGAAAAGTTGAGAGCTTTTGGCTTATTTGATGTGTTTGGAGAAAGATGAAGACTTTGAGAAATAAAAACAAGTCTCCTTTGGCTTTTCTAAGCTTTGGCCGTAGGACACTTTGAGAGAAAATGAGAACATGTGTTGTTTTGCTTCTTTGAATAATAGCAAATTGAAGAATTCACCCAAGGTGAATTGCCGTAGAGAAGCCAACAACAAGAGCCACTAAAATTATCTAATTTTAGGAAATGGAAATTAGCTTTATTTCCTTTGTGACAAACTTGGAGAGCAAGGATATATTAAAGTGTTGGAATTGCCTTCCTAAAGGCATTCAATTGTCAGTAAATGCATTATGGCAAGAAGCCATCAATATTGACTTTTTCATACTTGGTTAATTAATAAAAGATAGAAAGAAATCAATTGTAATATTTTGCCTTGCATGGATTTGGCTTTGCCGTGGAAGCAACAAAGAAAAGCCACCAATGTTGACTTGGTTAATTAGTTGAAAGATAGTAAGAATTGATTGTAATATTTGTTTCACCAAAGGCTTACTTCACCGTAGAAAGCAACCAAGAAAAGCCACTAAATTTGACTAGTCTTCCTTTTATTCAATTTGGCATCCTACATGCATTTCACAAAGCCTTCTACGTAACTTACTTTGTGAATTTGGCTATTAGAGCCAATTCCTTCACCGTAGAACCATTGCAAATTCAAGAAGCCTAAATTGATTTAATAGCTTGTTTCCTATTGGTTCTAAAAAAATTCAAGCCATTAATTTTGACCACTTTCTATTGGTTAAATATTTACTAACTTAATTCTTATTGGTTGCTATTTTTGTTGACCAATTTCCTATTGGTGCACATTATATTTTATAGTATACTTTAACCAATGAACAATATTTATTATTTATAAAGTCAGTATCTATTATCCAATGGATAATAAAATACACATAGGTTTTTATTTTATACTAACAGAGTAGAAATTATTATTGATTATTTTTCTTCTACTGATTACCCTTGATGAGTCATAAAACGAGTCATCAAAGAGAAATTTTTTAGAACATGTGACTCACTACGATGAGTCAGTATGATGAGTCATCGAGGAATTTTCTAGAACGGGTGAGTCAGCATGGCGAGTCAGCGTAGATATTTTCTAGAGCAGATGAGTCAAGATAGATATTTTCCAAAACAGGTGAGTCAAGATGGCGAGTCGGCATCTTTGAGTCAGCGAGTCCGATCGCATCACAACTGCATCATTGGCTGCGTCATCAATGGTGAGTCACACGGCACTGAGTCATCGAGAAACTTCGAATCGGCGAGTCACTGCGGTGAGTCACAGCCGAGTCAAGACTTCCGGAACCTTCTAGAAAGCTCCGAGTCATGATGCCGAGGTGTCACGCCACGTGTCATCGCCCTATTGGCCCGTTGATGAGTCATAGCCACCAATTTTGACCAGCTCCTCATTGGTCCACGTGTACAAAGACTTAAGGACTAAACGTGGGTCCCGCAAAATATTTTCGGTCCGCCGTCACTTATTTATACCGACTAACAAAATAATATTATAATAATATAAAATTATTTTATTTGTGAGCTTAAATCCTAAAAATTAAAAGATTATTTTTAGTCTCATTCAGAATCGGGTTAAGTAAGATTCCCCAATTCTAAATAATAAAATAAGATTTTCCCCGCCCGGAAAATATTATTTTCCTACCGAGCAAATCACACAAAAAGTCCATATAAAATCACAGACAAGATTATCGGACATTAAATCAAGAAGAAAACAATTAAAAAAACAGCAAAAACAAGAAAAAACAAGACGTTCGGGACGTAACGGTCATTTTTCCTTTTTTCCCACAACGTAGGTAATCGTCCAAAACGTTCAAATAAAATATCCAAAGTATTATATAGCTGTATATCTTTCGAGAAAAATTAAAACAAGAGTTCGTAAAAATTTTTATTTCATTTGTCTGGAAGAAAAATACGTAAAACGATTATATAAAATACTAGACAAGATATACATCCGTTTTTGATACGTAAAAATTTAAAACAGTAATTTGATAAAATTTTTATTTTCATTGTATCGAAACAAATTATGTAAAACTATCAAATAAAATAACAAACAAGTATTGTTTTTCTCGTATTTCATACGTAAAAACAAGAAACAAGATAAAATAGGGACACAACGGTCTTTTACCCAAAAGTTGGGATGTTACAACACTCCCCACCAAAAAGGAATTTCGCCCTCGAAATTCGTAGTAGTCTCTCGAACAGTCCCTCGTCTTGTTTTATATTTTCACGTTTCCGTTTACACGTTGACATTACCTCGATTAACGAAAACTCCACTTCGTAAAACATTTATCATTTTAGTGTGATTCTTCATGATTTCGAGAATAGATCGAATGTCGTTAATAAAGATAATGACAATTGTCTAAATAAGGACGAAAGATACTATCCACTACGCTTCCGCAAGGCGTCACTCACGATCGCACCATTTGAAATTATCCCCGACTTTGTACCGCTTCACTCTTCTCGCCTTTACTTTTAACGGAAGTGCCTCATAATCCAAGTTCTTTTTTTTCAACAATATCGTATTTGATACTTATGACATAATTTTGACTAAAAACATCCTTTCTTTACAATTGCAACACACAAAAGGACATTATAAAAATTTAGAAGAAAAGGTAGAGAAATTATTTGAATTGTTATCGACTTGTCTAACAAAGAATTTGACATTGCCTCGATTTTAAGAATAAGATTTTGGGACACCAAATTTTTATGAAACAATTTATAGGATATGATTAAAGATAACCAATCCATATATAAGATCACATCTATCTCGCGAAAGAGGTAGACAGTTTAGATTAACGGAAAAGATTGTTTAAGGAACTAGATAATAACAATAGGTTTGGTAACAAAAGCAGAAATAGATAAATCAAAAAGTAACAAAGGTATTGATAGTTCTAATCAACTCAAATAGTTAATTAGTCATAAAAGAATGAGTTAGACCAAAAGTACATTTTTCGTAATTGCGGTATATGAAAGATGTCATGGAAGCAAGAAATAGAAATAAAAGATGATAGAATCATCCATACCACCGAACATATCCAATAAAGAAATTGATATGGTACGATGAATTTAAAAGTAAGCTTTTTAACTTGAACAATTCAACTGATAAGTCTAACAGAGTATGGATGGTTGGAAAAATACCCAATCCATATTTTTAAATTGCATCCGTTTTGAGAACGAAGCATACAAATTGAATCAACAGTAAAAGATTCAATTATTTAATAGACTTAGGATGGTTTAAGCAACTCAAGTTCTCAACTACATGTTCTAATAATGTAAGTAGAAACAATCATGCCAAAAGAATAATGAAGACACAAATAATTCTAATTGACTCACACAATATATGCCATAGAGAAATAGGCTACTCTCGGAATTATACAGTATAGTTAAAGAATCACCTTTTTGTGACACAATCTCCTTTGTTTAGGTCCGCAACCTAAGATGCTTTTGCTCCACTTGAAGAATCGATGTTCCACTCTACTTAAGATGTCGAAGCACGTACGTTACTAACAGATGACTTCGTTTTTTAGCAAGATACACTGTTCAAGAAAACGTCCGGCATCCTACACTTGAAAACAGATGATTTTCCTTTGATTGCACAACTCCTCGTTAGATGATCTTCCTCACACTTTCAACACGTTGGTGCAAATGTCACAGTCTAACCAAACTTGCTACCGCTAGCTTTTCCTCCACAAGATTGTTGTTGTTGTTGACTTCCCGATGATCACGAATACGTTTTTCCACTGGACTTGCTTGGCCTTACGACTTCGCCTTCTTCAGAACTAATACGGTCTAACGTTACGAAATTGCGTATTCTAAGATTTATTTCGACTTGGTCTGCTTCTAATCCTCGGCTATCGTTCCTCGCTCGCCTAATCCTCAAGTCATATTGTACTGTTTCTTCAATTATTCTTTACCTTGCTTTCATAGTTGTAGTCATATCACCGCTATCGCATCTTGCTTCCTCACGTGCACGTTTACCACGAATCATCGTCTTTCTTCAAAGACAGACGAATCATAATACAATGGATACCAAAGTAACCATTCCAAAGAAACATTGTCTCCTTTCGGAGTCCAAGCACGTAGAGTCACACAACAAAAACAAGACAAACCCAACCACAAACCCCAAAAAGACTCTAACCGTGCTCGATACTAACTAATGTAACACCCTCCGTAGTAAGGCGTCACATTTTAAAATAATAAATAAATCTTAAAACTAATTAAAATCATTTTATAAAAGCTTTGAGTTTTAAAATATGGATTTTAAAATTTCTTATTGCGGAAATACAAACTTATCGGAAATTTTAAGTAAAATGGAAATTAAATTTAATGATTAACATACACATCACCAATCATTTCATATAAGTTAAAACGTAATATTTACAGACTCGAGAGAAACAAGTAGTAAACCCAAAGACGGGTACTACTAATAGCACGCAGAACAACACTAACGAGAAAAATTCAACCTACATAGTCTGTTTCTTCACCAACCGCATCTTGTTGAAACTTGTAAGACCACTCAATGACGTCGCCACCATCTTCGTAATATTGTCTCCCTAGGGTTAAGAATGTGCTCCGCCTACTATACGAATTCGAAGAATACAAACCAAACAAAAACAACACAGAAAGAGGTGAGATCCCCTTTCACCAAGCATCAAGATTTTGCGGTAGTAAAGAATAATACGAATGACAAAGTCATTCCATACACACAGATAATCACAATTATAGTCATGTTATCAAATATTTCTAATATGCATACAACCTAATAAAATAAACAAGTAATAACATTATCGGGATAGATATAACAATTCATACCATATAAAATATCATAACAAGACAATAAAAATAAAGATTAAATTCAATAACAACAAATTTCATATAGCAGAACAAAAATACAATAATGCACAGACAAAATACAACATATAAACAATTAATATCGATATGAAAGATCACAAATAAAAATATCACAGATATAACACAAATAAAGAAAACCACATAGATAAATCAATCTCACAGATAAAATAAGATAAGAAATGGACAACTAACATAAAAATTATCGATAAATATAAATAGAGAAAATGTAAAAACATCCAAGATATTACCAGATAAAGATAAATAGAGAAAATGGAATATTATCCAAGATATAATCAAATACACCAAAACACAACCCTACTCCATGGAGCTAAACCCAAACAGATATCGAGAGAATGACTTGCAAAATCTATTAGTACCACGGCCGCCCAACCAACTATTACGCGATCACACGTTGCGTCAATAGCCTACGACACGGGAATCCACCATCCAGCGTAGTATAGTTCACGGTCTCCCGTTGTGGCACTATAGGCAATGTACTACTAGACTTTACAAACCTCGATTAAATATAGTGAATGTCGAGTACATTAGTGTGCTATCGGTTTACCACGGCCCAGCGGAGCTACCAACTGTCCACATGTGGGATCCCGTACACTAAAGTCTCCAAGTTCATTAGAACAATGAACCACACTACATTTATCGCATCGACAACACGATGTGATTCGTCTCGTCAACCAAAACACCAAAAATTGGTATAAAGACAAAACATAATTCCAAATATATGAAATTACGAAAATGCCCTCAAGATAAAAATATGCCCTCAATGGCAAAAGCTCAGACGGTTCACTTTTTCCCGACAGCGAAATAACCTCAAAAGCCTGTACGGGTTCACATTTTCCCGACAGCGAAAAATAAATATAGTAACGGTCAATCGCGTAGAAATTTTATCGCGTTTTTGAAATCTCGTCGTTTTTACAAACGTTTAAAAATCGCGTAAAGATATTTTTCTCGTTTTTAAAATCGCGTAGCATTTTTAATACGTTTTCTCAATCGCGTAGGATTTTTAAATCGTTTTCTTGTCCAACTTCCTTAAATAACTGTTTAAAACAATGCATGTAAATAATATTTAGTACTTTCAAATTACGTAGAATATTTTTCATAGCGTATAATTGTCTTTTGGACATCTTTTCTATCTTATTTATCCATTTTTACTAAAAATTGACAAGATTTTGTTTAATAAATTATAATAATGGTTTCCTAAATTTACCATTTAAAAGTTCTTTTCATTTTTATTAATACCAAATAATTATACTTTTGAAAATTCCTAACGTGCTTCAAAACACACGATGAGCTATACGTTAGAAATTTTATAAAGCTACCGTATTTCTTCTTACAAGAAAAAACCATTAGTATTAACCTCTTAAACTTAATTCTAACTATTTTATTTCTTTAAAACTCATTGTAGAAAATTTACTTTAACTTGTATTGCTTCTTCTTGATTGAAAATAGCTTGGAATTAATTTTTAGAAATCATGAATGTATAATTTGGCATGTTGGCAATTTGATAAAAACTTTGCATTTGATTTCCGAATTATTTTTCACCTTTTAAATACATGTTTAATCTCTTGTATTGTCTACATTGATTTAATCCTTACCCTAGAAAATAGTTTTAGAAATCAAAGTGTTGAAGTTAGACATGTTGGATGAAAATGTAAGGTTATGCCATTTAATTTCCAAATTCATTTTTCTTAATCTAAACAAATGGATATCTTACCAATTCTCTTAGGTTATTTAGGTCACCTTTTAAGAAAATTAAGAGAACATTTTGGTTCCCCATTTAAATCATGGCCGTGAGCCTTGTTAATGTGTTCTTTGGAACACTCATGCAATCCTTGACATATTATTTGCATCCTATATATTATCATGCATTTCTAACACATGCCATATTATCAAAGCTTGTAGACATGCAAATTAAAGCTTGTAGACATGCAATTTATTACAAATATCACATAAGAAGACTACTAACAAATACACAACAACCTACTAGTAAGCACCAAATTATCAAACACACAAATAACAAACACACAAATAATTAACACATCAAAACAAGCACACCACCGAATCCTTATGGATTCTACAAGCACAACCACATATATTCCTCACCACCAACACTTGGTTGATGAGGGTAATCTCCCTCTTACCTCTTGAAGAACCTCCAAGTCCTTTGTATGTCTCCTTCAAGCAAGCTTCCTCCTCCAAGAGCTCCTTGAAAACAAAGAAAACATACAATATTAATACCTAAGGCTCTAAACTAGAATAATCATGGATTAAAATCATGATTAAAACTTTAGAATGGATAGAAACATGAAGATTAAAGAATTTCACCTTCATGGTTTCAAACTTGAGCTTTGAAGAACAAGGTAGAAAATGGAAGATTTAGGAAAAACTTCCAACATGAAAGTTCTTTAGAAATGCATGGAGATTCAAGATCTATGGTCATTTAAATTTTTAGAAGCTTGGAAGAGGATTTTTGGTAGTTGGCCGAATTCAAGAGGAAGAGAAAAAGGAAAGAAATTTGGTTGCTTGATCTTGGTTCTTTGAAGAAAAAGATATAGAAGAGAACAAATGAAATAAATTGATGAAGATTGTCTCCATTTGGGAAGCTTTGGCCGTAGAGTTGGAGAAGAAAAAGAGAAGAAAAGTTGAGAGCTTTTGGCTTATTTGATGTGTTTGGAGAAAGATGAAGACTTTGAGAAATAAAAACAAGTCTCCTTTGGCTTTTCTAAGCTTTGGCCGTAGGACACTTTGAGAGAAAATGAGAACATGTGTTGTTTTGCTTCTTTGAATAATAGCAAATTGAAGAATTCACCCAAGGTGAATTGCCGTAGAAGCCAACAACAAGAGCCACTAAAATTATCTAATTTTAGGAAATGGAAATTAGCTTTATTTCCTTTGTGACAAACTTGGAGAGCAAGGATATATTAAAGTGTTGGAATTGCCTTCCTAAAGGCATTCAATTGCAGTAAATGCATTATGGCAAGAAGCCATCAATATTGACTTTTTCATACTTGGTTAATTAATAAAAGATAGAAAGAAATCAATTGTAATATTTTGCCTTGCATGGATTTGGCTTTGCCGTGGAAGCAACAAAGAAAAGCCACCAATGTTGACTTGGTTAATTAGTTGAAAGATAGTAAGAATTGATTGTAATATTTGTTTCACCAAAGGCTTACTTCACCGTAGAAAGCAACCAAGAAAAGCCACTAAATTTGACTAGTCTTCCTTTTATTCAATTTGGCATCCTACATGCATTTCACAAAGCCTTCTACGTAACTTACTTTGTGAATTTGGCTATTAGAGCCAATTCCTTCACCGTAGAACCATTGCAAATTCAAGAAGCCTAAATTGATTTAATAGCTTGTTTCCTATTGGTTCTAAAAAAATTCAAGCCATTAATTTTGACCACTTTCTATTGGTTAAATATTTACTAACTTAATTCTTATTGGTTGCTATTTTTGTTGACCAATTTCCTATTGGTGCACATTATATTTTATAGTATATTTAACCAATGAACAATATTTATTATTTATAAAGTCGGTATCTATTATCCAATGGATAATAAAATACACATAGGTTTTTATTTTATACTAACAGAGTAGAAATTATTATTGATTATTTTTCTTCTATCGATTACCCTTGATGAGTCATAAACGAGTCATCAAAGAGAATTTTTTTAGAACATGTGACTCACTACGATGAGTCAAGATGATGAGTCATCGTGGAATTTTCTAGAACGGGTGAGTCAAGACATGGCGAGTCAACGTAGATATTTTCTAGAGCAGATGAGTCAAGATAGATATTTTCCAAAACAGGTGAGTCAAGATGGCGAGTCAAAGATGTCGAGTCAGATTCGAGATCGCATCACAATCGCATCATTGGTCGCGTCATCAATGGTGAGTCACACACACGAGTCATCGAGAAACTTCGAATCGGCGAGTCACCGCGGTGAGTCACAGCCGAGTCAAGACTTCGGAACCTTCTAGAAGCCGCCGAGTCATGATGCCGAGGTGTCACGCCACGTGTCATCGTCCTATTGGCCCGTATGCGATGAGTCATAGCCACCAATTTTGACCAGCCTCCTCATTGGTCCACGTGTACAAAGACTTAAGGACTAAACGTGGGTCCCGCAAAATATTTCCGGTCCGCCGTCACTTATTTATACCGACTAACAAAATAATATTATAATAATATAAAATTATTTTATTTGATGAGCTTAAATCCTAAAAATTAAAAGATTATTTTTAGTCTCATTCAGAATCAAGTTAAGTAAGATTCCCCAATTCTAAATAATAAAATAAGATTTTCCCGGCCCGAAAATATTATTTTCCTACCCCGAGCAAATCACACAAAAAGTCCATATAAAATCACAGACAAGTATATCGGACATTAAATCAAGAAGAAAACAATTAAAAACAAAGAAAAACAAGAAAAACAAGACGTTCGGGACGTAACGGTCATTTTTCCATTTTTTCCCACAACGTAGGTAATCGTCCAAAACGTTCAAATAAAATATCCAAAAAGTATTATATAGCTGTATATCTTTCAGAAAAATTAAAACAAGAGTTCTAAAAATTTTTATTTCACTGTCTGGAAGAAAAATACGTAAAACGATTATATAAAATACTAGACAAGATATACATCCGTTTTTGATACGTAAAAATTTAAAACAAGAATTTGATAAAATTTTTATTTTCAGTATCGAAACAAATTATGTAAAACTATCAAATAAAATAACAAACAAGATTATTTTTTTCGTATTTCATACGTAAAAACAAGAAACAAGAAAATAGGGACACAACGGTCTTTTACCCAAAAGTTGGGATGTTACAACACTCCCCACCAAAAAGGAATTTTCCCCGAAATTCGCAGCAGTCTCTGAACAGTCCTTCGTCTTGTCTTTTATATTTTCACGTTGCACCTCCGTTTACACCACTCCAGATTACCTCGATTAACGAAAACTCCTTGCATCGTAAAACATGGAGAATAGTATTTTAGTGGGATTCTTCATGATTTCGAGAATAGATCGAATGTCGTTAATAAAGATAATGACAATTCTGTCTAAATAAGGACGAAAGATACTATCCACTACGCTTCCGTCGCGTCACTCTGATCAGTACCATTTGAAATTATTCCTGACTTTGTACCGCTTCACTCTTCTGCCTTTACTTTTAACCGGAAGTGCCTCATAATCCAAGTTCTCTTTTTCAACAATACTGTATTTGATACTTATGACATAATTTTGACTAAAAACATCCTTTCTTTACAATTGCAACACACAAAAGGACATTATAAAAATTTAGAAGAAAAGGTAGAGAAATTATTTGAATTGTTATCAGACTTGTCTAACAAAGAATTTGACATTGCCTCGATTTTAAGAATAAGATTTCTCGGGACACCAAAGTTTTTTGAAACAATCTATAGGATATGATTAAAGATAACCAATCCATATAAGATCACATCTATCTCGAAAAGAGATAGACAGTTTAGATTAACAAAGAGATTGTTTAAAGGACTGGATAATAACAATAGGTTTGGTAACAAAAGCGTAAATAGATAAATCAAAAGGTAACAAAGGTATTGATAGCTTCTAATCAACTCAAATAGTTAATTAGTCATAAAAGAATGAGTTAGACCAAAAGTACATTTTTCGCAATTGCGGTATATGAAAGATGTCATGCATAAGAATAGAAAAAGAGATGATAGAATCATCCATACCACCGAACATATCCACTAGAGAAATTGATATGGTACGATGAATTTAAAAGTAAGCTTTTAACTTGAACAATTCAACTGATAAGTCTAACAGAGTATGGATGGTTGGAAAAATACCCAATCCATATTTTTAAATTGCATCCGTTTTGAGAACGAAGCATACAAATTGAATCAACAGAAAAGATTCAATTATTTAATAGACTTAGGATGGTTTAAGCAACTCAAGTTCTCAACTACATGTTCTAATAATGGAAGTAGAAACAATCATGCCAAAAGAATAATGAAGACACAAATAATTCTAATTGACTCACACAATATATGCCATAGAGAAATAGGCTACTCTCGGAATTATACAGTATAGTTAAAGAATCACCTTTTTGTGACACAATCTCCTTTGTTTAGGTCCGCAACCTAAGATGCTTTTGCTCCACTTGAAGAATCGATGTTCCACTCTACTTAAGATGTCGAAGCACGTACGTTACTAACAGATGACTTCGTTTTTTAGCAAGATACACTGTTCAAAGCAAAACGTCCAAGCATCCTACACTTGAAAACAGATGATTTTCCTTTGATTGCACAACTCCTCGTTAGATGATCTTCCTCACACTTTCAACACGTTGGTGCAAATGTCACGCCTAACCAAACTTGCTACCGCTAGCTTTTCCTCCACAAGATTGTTGTTGTTGTTGACTTCCGATGATCACGAATACGTTTTTCCACCGGACTTGCTTGGCCTTACGACTTCGCCTTCTTCATAACTAATACGGTCTAACGTTACGAAATGCGTATTCTAAGATTTATTTCGACTTGGTCTGCTTCTAATCCTCGGCTATCGTTCCTCGCTGCTGAGTAATCCTCAAGTCATATTGTACTGTTTCTTCAATTATTCTTTACCTTGCTTTCATAGTTGTAGTCATATCACCGCTATCGCATCTTGCTTCCTCACGTGCACGTTTACCATGAATCATCGTCTTTCTTCAAAGACAGACGAATCATAATACAATGGATACCAAAGTAACCATTCCAAAGAAACATTGTCTCCTTTCGGAGTCCAAGCACAGAGAGTCACACAACAAAAACAAGACAAACCCAACCACAAACCCCAAAAAGACTCTAACCGTGCTCGATACTAACTAATGTAACACCCTCCGTAGGCGTCACATTTTAAAATAATAAATAAATCTTAAAACTAATTAAAATCATTTTATAAAAGCTTTGAGTTTTAAAATATGGATTTTAAAATTTCTTTATTGAAATACAAACTTATCGGAAATTTTAAAGTAAAATGGAAATTAAATTTAATGATTAACATACACATCACCAATCATTTCATATAAGTTAAAACGTAATATTTACAGACTCGAGAAACAAAGTAGTAAACCCAAAGACGGTACTACTAATAGCACTGCAGTAACAACACTAACGAGAAAAATTCAACCTACATAGTCTGTTTCTTCACCAACTCGCATCTTGTTGAAACTTGTAAGACCACTCAATGACGTCGCCACCATCTTCGAGAATATTGTCTCCCTAGGGTTAAGAATGTGCTCCGCCTACTATACGAATTCGAAGAATACAAACCAAACAAAAACAACACAGAAAGAGGTGAGATCCCCTTTCACCAAGCATCAGACGGTAGTAAAGAATAATACGAATGACAAAGTCATTCCATACACACAGATAATCACAATTATAGTCATGTTATCAAATATTTCTAATATGCATACAACCTAATAAAATAAACAAGTAATAACATTATCGGGATAGATATAACAATTCATACCATATAAAATATCATAACAAGACAATAAAAATAAAGATTAAATTCAATAACAACAAATTTCATAGCAGAACAAAAATACAATAATGCACAGACAAAATACAACATATAAACAATTAATATCGATATGAAAGATCACAAATAAAAATATCACAGATATAACACAAATAAAGAAAACCACATAGATAAATCAATCTCACAGATAAAATAAGATAAGAAATGGACAACTAACATAAAAATTATCGATAAATATAAATAGAGAAAATGTAAAAACATCCAAGATATTACCAGATAAAGATAAATAGAGAAAATGGAATATTATCCAAGATATAATCAAATACACCAAAACACAACCCTACTCCATGGAGCTAAACCCAAACAGATATCGAGAGAATGACTTGCAAAATCTATTAGTACCACGGCGCCCAACCAACTATTACGCGATCACACGTTGCGTCAATAGCCTACGACACACGGGAATCCACCATCCAGCGTAGTATAGTTCACGGTCTCCGTTGTGGCACTATAGGCAATGTACTACTAGACTTTACAAACCTCGATTAAATATAGTGAATGTCGAGTACATTAGTGTGCTATCGGTTTACCACGGCCCAATGGAGCTACCAACTCGTCACATGTGGGATCCCGTACACTAAAGTCTCCAAGTTCATTAGAACAATGAACCACACTACATTTATCGCATCGACAACACGATGTGATTCGCCTCACAACCAAAACACCAAAAATTGGTATAAAGACAAAACATAATTCCAAATATATGAAATTACGAAAATGCCCTCAAGATAAAAATATGCCCTCAATGGCAAAAGCTCAGACGGGTTCACTTTTTCCCGACAAATAAATAACCTCAAAAGCTCAGACGGGTTCACATTTTCCCGACAAGCGAAAAATAAATATAGTAACGGTCAATCGCGTAGAAATTTTATCGCGTTTTTGAAATCTCGTCGTTTTTACAAACGTTTAAAAATCGCGTAAAGATATTTTTTCGTTTTTAAAATCGCGTAGCATTTTTAATACGTTTTCTCAATCGCGTAGGATTTTTAAATCGTTTTCTTGTCCAACTTCCTTAAATAACTGTTTAAAATGCATGTAAATAATATTTAGTACTTTCAAATTACGTAGAATATTTTTCATAGCGTATATCTTGTCTTTTGGACATCTTTTCTATCTTATTTATCCATTTTTACTAAAAATTGACAAGATTTTGTTTAATAAATTATAATAATGGTTTCCTAAATTTACCATTTAAAAGTTCTTTTCATTTTTATTAATACCAAATAATTATACTTTTGAAAATTCCTAACGTGCTTCAAAACACACGATGAGCTATACGTTAGAAATTTTATAAAGCTACTGTATTTCTTCTTACAGCAAAAACCATTAGTATTAACCTCTTAAACTTAATTCTAACTATTTTATTTCTTTAAAACTCATTGTAGAAAATTTACTTTAACTTGTATTGCTTCTTCTTGATTGAAAATAGCTTGGAATTAATTTTTAGAAATCATGAATGTATAATTTGGCATGTTGGCCGAATTTGATAAAAACTTTGCATTTGATTTCCGAATTATTTTTCACCTTTTAAATACATGTTTAATCTCTTGTATTGTCTACATTGATTTAATCCTTACCCTAGAAAATAGTTTTAGAAATCAAAGTGTTGAAGTTAGACATGTTGGATGAAAATGTAAGGTTATGCCATTTAATTTCCAAATTCATTTTTCTTAATCTAAACAAATGGATATCTTACCAATTCTCTTAGGTTATTTAGGTCACCTTTTAAGAAAATTAAGAGAACATTTTGGTTCCCCATTTAAATCATGGCCGTGAGCCTTGTTAATGTGTTCTTTGGAACACTCATGCAATCCTTGACATATTATTTGCATCCTATATATTATCATGCATTTCTAACACATGCCATATTATCAAAGCTTGTAGACATGCAAATTAAAGCTTGTAGACATGCAATTTATTACAAATATCACATAAGAAGACTACTAACAAATACACAACAACCTACTAGTAAGCACCAAATTATCAAACACACAAATAACAAACACACAAATAATTAACACATCAAAACAAGCACACCACCGAATCCTTATGGATTCTACAAGCACAACCACATATATTCCTCACCACCAACACTTGGTTGATGAGGGTAATCTCCCTCTTACCTCTTGAAGAACCTCCAAGTCCTTTGTATGTCTCCTTCAAGCAAGCTTCCTCCTCCAAGAGCTCCTTGAAAACAAAGAAAACATACAATATTAATACCTAAGGCTCTAAACTAGAATAATCATGGATTAAAATCATGATTAAAACTTTAGAATGGATAGAAACATGAAGATTAAAGAATTTCACCTTCATGGTTTCAAACTTGAGCTTTGAAGAACAAGGTAGAAAATGGAAGATTTAGGAAAAACTTCCAACATGAAAGTTCTTTAGAAATGCATGGAGATTCAAGATCTATGGTCATTTAAATTTTTAGAAGCTTGGAAGAGGATTTTTGGTAGTTGGCCGAATTCAAGAGAAGAAGAAAAAGGAAAGAAATTTGGTTGCTTGATCTTGGTTCTTTGAAGAAAAAGATATAGAAGAGAACAAATGAAATAAATTGATGAAGATTGTCTCCATTTGGGAAGCTTTGGCCGTAGAGTTGGAGAAGAAAAAGAGAAGAAAAGTTGAGAGCTTTTGGCTTATTTGATGTGTTTGGAGAAAGATGAAGACTTTGAGAAATAAAAACAAGTCTCCTTTGGCTTTTCTAAGCTTTGGCCGTAGGACACTTTGAGAGAAAATGAGAACATGTGTTGTTTTGCTTCTTTGAATAATAGCAAATTGAAGAATTCACCCAAGGTGAATTGCCGTAGAAGCCAACAACAAGAGCCACTAAAATTATCTAATTTTAGGAAATGGAAATTAGCTTTATTTCCTTTGTGACAAACTTGGAGAGCAAGGATATATTAAAGTGTTGGAATTGCTTCCTAAAGGCATTCAATTGCAGTAAAAATGCATTATGGCAAGAAGCCATCAATATTGACTTTTTCATACTTGGTTAATTAATAAAAGATAGAAAGAAATCAATTGTAATATTTTGCCTTGCATGGATTTGGCTTTGCCGTGGAAGCAACAAAGAAAAGCCACCAATGTTGACTTGGTTAATTAGTTGAAAGATAGTAAGAATTGATTGTAATATTTGTTTCACCAAAGGCTTACTTCACCGTAGAAAGCAACCAAGAAAAGCCACTAAATTTGACTAGTCTTCCTTTTATTCAATTTGGCATCCTACATGCATTTCACAAAGCCTTCTACGTAACTTACTTTGTGAATTTGGCTATTAGAGCCAATTCCTTCACCGTAGAACCATTGCAAATTCAAGAAGCCTAAATTGATTTAATAGCTTGTTTCCTATTGGTTCTAAAAAAATTCAAGCCATTAATTTTGACCACTTTCTATTGGTTAAATATTTACTAACTTAATTCTTATTGGTTGCTATTTTTGTTGACCAATTTCCTATTGGTGCACATTATATTTTATAGTATACTTTAACCAATGAACAATATTTATTATTTATAAAGTCAATATCTATTATCCAATGGATAATAAAATACACATAGGTTTTTATTTTATACTAACAGAGTAGAAATTATTATTGATTATTTTTCTTCTACTGATTACCCTTGATGAGTCATAAAACGAGTCATCAAAGAGAAATTTTTTAGAACATGTGACTCACTACGATGAGTCAGTATGATGAGTCATCGTGGAATTTTCTAGAACGGGTGAGTCAACATGGCGAGTCAGCGTAGATATTTTCTAGAGCAGATGAGTCAGCATAGATATTTTCCAAAACAGGTGAGTCAAGATGAGCGAGTCAAAAGATGCATGTCGAGTCACCGATCGCATCACAACCGCATCATTGGGCGCATCATCAATGGTGAGTCACACACGAGTCATCGAGAAACTTCTGAACCGGCGAGTCACCTGCGGTGAGTCACAGTCGAGTCAAGACTTCGGAACCTTCTAGAAGCGCCGAGTCATGATGCCGAGGTGTCACGCCACGTGTCATCGTCCTATTGGCCCGCTTGCGATGAGTCATAGCCACCAATTTTGACCAGCCTCCTCATTGGTCCACGTGTACAAAGACTTAAGGACTAAACGTGGGTCCCGCAAAATATTTTCGGGTCCGTCGTCACTTATTTATACCGACTAACAAAATAATATTATAATAATATAAAATTATTTTATTTGATGCTTAAATCCTAAAAATTAAAAGATTATTTTTAGTCTCATTCAGAATCGGGTTAAGTAAGATTCCCCAATTCTAAATAATAAAATAAGATTTTCCCCCGCCCGGAAAATATTATTTTCCTACCCCGAGCAAATCACACAAAAAGTCCATATAAAATCACAGACAAGTATTATCGGACATTAAATCAAGAAGAAAACAATTAAAAACAAGAAAAAACAAAGCAAAAACAAGATGCGTTCGGGACGTAACGGTCATTTTTCCATTTTTTCCCACAACGTAGGTAATCGTCCAAAACGTTCAAATAAAATATCCAAGAAGTATATATATAGCTGTATATCTTTCAGAAAAATTAAAACAAGAGTTCGTAAAAATTTTTATTTCACCGTCTGGAAGAAAAATACGTAAAACGATTATATAAAATACTAGACAAGATATACATCCGTTTTTGATACATAAAAATTTAAAACAAGTAATTTGATAAAATTTTTATTTTACTGTATCGAAACAAATTATGTAAAACTATCAAATAAAATAACAAACAGTATTGTTTTTCTGTATTTCATACAGAAAAACAAGAAACAGTAAAATAGGGACACAACGGTCTTTTACCCAAAAGTTGGGATGTTACAACACTCCCCACCAAAAAGGAATTTCGTCCCCGAAATTCGCAGCAGTCTCTGAACAGTCCCTTCGTCTTGTCTTTTTATTTTCACGTTGCACCTCCGTTTACACCACTCCAGATTACCTCGATTAACGAAAACTCCTTGCATCGCGTAAAACACATGGAGAATAGTATTTTAGTGTGATTCTTCATGATTTCGAGAATAGATCGAATGTCGTTAATAAAGATAATGACAATTGTCTAAATAAGGACGAAAGATACTATCCACTACGCTCTCCGCTGCGTCAACTGATCAAGCACCATTTGAAATTATCCTCGACTTTGTACCGCTTCACTCTTCTCGCTTTACTTTTAACCGGAAGTGCCTCATAATCCAAGTTCTCTTTTTCAACAATACCGTATTTGATACTTATGACATAATTTTGACTAAAAACATCCTTTCTTTACAATTGCAACACACAAAAGGACATTATAAAAATTTAGAAGAAAAGGTAGAGAAATTATTTGAATTGTTATCGACTTGTCCTAACAAAGAATTTGACATTGCCTCGATTTTAAGAATAAGATTTACGGGACACCAAAGTTTTATGAAACAATCTATAGGATATGATTAAAGATAACCAATCCATATATAAGATCACATCTATCTCGCGAAAGAGGTAGACAGTTTAGATTAACGAGTAAAAGATTGTTTAAAGGAACTAGATAATAACAATAGGTTTGGTAACAAAAGCAGTAAATAGATAAATCAAAAGGTAACAAAGGTATTGATAGTTCTAATCAACTCAAATAGTTAATTAGTCATAAAAGAATGAGTTAGACCAAAAGTACATTTTTCGCAATTGCGGTATATGAAAGATGTCATGGAAGAAGACATAGAGAAATAAAAGATGATAGAATCATCCATACCACCGAACATATCCACTAAAGAAATTGATATGGTACGATGAATTTAAAAGTAAGCTTTTTAACTTGAACAATTCAACTGATAAGTCTAACAGAGTATGGATGGTTGGAAAAATACCCAATCCATATTTTTAAATTGCATCCGTTTTGAGAACGAAGCATACAAATTGAATCAACAGAAAAGATTCAATTATTTAATAGACTTAGGATGGTTTAAGTAACTCAAGTTCTCAACTACATGTTCTAATAATGGAAGTAGAAACAATCGGCCAAAAGAATAATGAAGACACAAATAATTCTAATTGACTCACACAATATATGCCATAGAGAAATAGGCTACTCTCGGAATTATACAGTATAGTTAAAGAATCACCTTTTTGTGACACAATCTCCTTTGTTTAGGTCCGCAACCTAAGATGCTTTTGCTCCACTTGAAGAATCGATGTTCCACTCTACTTAAGATGTCGAAGCACGTACGTTACTAACAGATGACTTCGTTTTTTAGCAAGATACACTGTTCAGCAAAACGTCCGGCATCCTACACTTGAAAACAGATGATTTTCCTTTGATTGCACAACTCCTCGTTAGATGATCTTCCTCACACTTTCAACACGTTGGTGCAAATGTCACAGTCTAACCAAACTTGCTACCGCTAGCTTTTCCTCCACAAGATTGTTGTTGTTGTTGACTTCCCGATGATCACGAATACGTTTTTCTACTGGACTTGCTTGGCCTTACGACTTCGCCTTCTTCAGAACTAATACGGTCTAACGTTACGAAATTGCGTATTCTAAGATTTATTTCGACTTGGTCTGCTTCTAATCCTCGGCTATCGTTCCTCGCTGCTGAGTAATCCTCAAGTCATATTGTACTGTTTCTTCAATTATTCTTTACCTTGCTTTCATAGTTGTAGTCATATCACCGCTATCGCATCTTGCTTCCTCACGTGCACGTTTACCACGAATCATCGTCTTTCTTCAAAGACAGACGAATCATAATACAATGGATACCAAAGTAACCATTCCAAAGAAACATTGTCTCCTTTCGAGTCCAAGCACGAGAGTCACACAACAAAAACAAGACAAACCCAACCACAAACCCCAAAAAGACTCTAACCGTGCTCTGATACCAACTAATGTAACACCCTCCGTAGGGCGTCACATTTTAAAATAATAAATAAATCTTAAAACTAATTAAAATCATTTTATAAAAGCTTTGAGTTTTAAAATATGGATTTTAAAATTTCTTATTGCGGAAATACAAACTTACCGGAAATTTTAAGTAAAATGGAAATTAAATTTAACAGATTAACATACACATCACCAATCATTTCATATAAGTTAAAACGTAATATTTACAGACTCAGAGAAACAGTAGTAAACCCAAAGACGGTACTACTAATAGCACACAGTAACAACACTAACGAGAAAAATTCAACCTACATAGTCTGTTTCTTCACCAACTGCATCTTGTTGAAACTTGTAAGACCACTCAATGACGTCGCCACCATCTTCAGAATATTGTCTCCCCTAGGGTTAAGAATGTGCTCCGCCTACTATACGAATTTGAAGAATACAAACCAAACAAAAACAACACAGGAAAGAGGTGAGATCCCCTTTCACCAAAGTACCAGGACGGTAGTAAAGAATAATACGAATGACAAAGTCATTCCATACACACAGATAATCACAATTATAGTCATGTTATCAAATATTTCTAATATGCATACAACCTAATAAAATAAACAAGTAATAACATTATCGGGATAGATATAACAATTCATACCATATAAAATATCATAACAAGACAATAAAAATAAAGATTAAATTCAATAACAACAAATTTCATAGCAGAACAAAAATACAATAATGCACAGACAAAATACAACATATAAACAATTAATATCGATATGAAAGATCACAAATAAAAATATCACGATATAACACAAATAAAGAAAACCACATAGATAAATCAATCTCACAGATAAAATAAGATAAGAAATGGACAACTAACATAAAAATTATCGATAAATATAAATAGAGAAAATGTAAAAACATCCAAGATATTACCAGATAAAGATAAATAGAGAAAATGGAATATTATCCAAGATATAATCAAATACACCAAAACACAACCCTACTCCATGGAGCTAAACCCAAACAGATATCGAGAGAATGACTTGCAAAATCTATTAGTACCACGGCTGCCCAACCAACTATTACGCGATCACACGTTGCGTCAATAGCCTACGACACGGGAATCCACCATCCAGCGTAGTATAGTTCACGGTCTCCGTTGTGGCACTATAGGCAATGTACTACTAGACTTTACAAACCTCGATTAAATATAGTGAATGTCGAGTACATTAGTGTGCTATCGGTTTACCACGGCCCACGGAGCTACCAACCGCATTCACATGTGGGATCCCGTACACTAAAGTCTCCAAGTTCATTAGAACAATGAACCACACTACATTTATCGCATCGACAACACGATGTGATTCGTCTCGTCAACCAAAACACCAAAAATTGGTATAAAGACAAAACATAATTCCAAATATATGAAATTACGAAAATGCCCTCAAGATAAAAATATGCCCTCAATGGCAAAAAGCCCGACGGGTTCACTTTTTCCCGACAAATAAATAACCTCAAAAGCCTCAGACGGGTTCACATTTTCCCGACAAAAAAAATAAATATAGTAACGGTCAATCGCGTAGAAATTTTATCGCGTTTTTGAAATCTCGTCGTTTTTACAAACGTTTAAAAATCGCGTAAAGATATTTTTCTCGTTTTTAAAATCGCGTAGCATTTTTAATACGTTTTCTCAATCGCGTAGGATTTTTAAATCGTTTTCTTGTCCAACTTCCTTAAATAACTGTTTAAAACAGATATTAAATAATATTTAGTACTTTCAAATTACGTAGAATATTTTTCATAGCGTATATCTTGTCTTTTGGACATCTTTTCTATCTTATTTATCCGTTTTTACTAAAAATTGACAAGATATTTTGTTTAATAAATTATAATAATGGTTTCCTAAATTTACCATTTAAAAGTTCTTTTCATTTTTATTAATACCAAATAATTATACTTTTGAAAATTCCTAACGTGCTTCAAAACACACGATGAGCTATACGTTAGAAATTTTATAAAGCTACTTGTATTTCTTCTTACAAGTAAAAACCATTAGTATTAACCTCTTAAACTTAATTCTAACTATTTTATTTCTTTAAACTCATTGTAGAAAATTTACTTTAACTTGTATTGCTTCTTCTTGATTGAAAATAGCTTGGAATTAATTTTTAGAAATCATGAATGTATAATTTGGCATGTTGGCCGAATTTGATAAAAACTTTGCATTTGATTTCCGAATTATTTTTCACCTTTTAAATACATGTTTAATCTCTTGTATTGTCTACATTGATTTAATCCTTACCCTAGAAAATAGTTTTAGAAATCAAAGTGTTGAAGTTAGACATGTTGGATGAAAATGTAAGGTTATGCCATTTAATTTCCAAATTCATTTTTCTTAATCTAAACAAATGGATATCTTACCAATTCTCTTAGGTTATTTAGGTCACCTTTTAAGAAAATTAAGAGAACATTTTGGTTCCCCATTTAAATCATGGCCGTGAGCCTTGTTAATGTGTTCTTTGGAACACTCATGCAATCCTTGACATATTATTTGCATCCTATATATTATCATGCATTTCTAACACATGCCATATTATCAAAGCTTGTAGACATGCAAATTAAAGCTTGTAGACATGCAATTTATTACAAATATCACATAAGAAGACTACTAACAAATACACAACAACCTACTAGTAAGCACCAAATTATCAAACACACAAATAACAAACACACAAATAATTAACACATCAAAACAAGCACACCACCGAATCCTTATGGATTCTACAAGCACAACCACATATATTCCTCACCACCAACACTTGGTTGATGAGGGTAATCTCCCTCTTACCTCTTGAAGAACCTCCAAGTCCTTTGTATGTCTCCTTCAAGCAAGCTTCCTCCTCCAAGAGCTCCTTGAAAACAAAGAAAACATACAATATTAATACCTAAGGCTCTAAACTAGAATAATCATGGATTAAAATCATGATTAAAACTTTAGAATGGATAGAAACATGAAGATTAAAGAATTTCACCTTCATGGTTTCAAACTTGAGCTTTGAAGAACAAGGTAGAAAATGGAAGATTTAGGAAAAACTTCCAACATGAAAGTTCTTTAGAAATGCATGGAGATTCAAGATCTATGGTCATTTAAATTTTTAGAAGCTTGGAAGAGGATTTTTGGTAGTTGGCCGAATTCAAGAGGAAGAGAAAAAGGAAAGAAATTTGGTTGCTTGATCTTGGTTCTTTGAAGAAAAAGATATAGAAGAGAACAAATGAAATAAATTGATGAAGATTGTCTCCATTTGGGAAGCTTTGGCCGTAGAGTTGGAGAAGAAAAAGAGAAGAAAAGTTGAGAGCTTTTGGCTTATTTGATGTGTTTGGAGAAAGATGAAGACTTTGAGAAATAAAAACAAGTCTCCTTTGGCTTTTCTAAGCTTTGGCCGTAGGACACTTTGAGAGAAAATGAGAACATGTGTTGTTTTGCTTCTTTGAATAATAGCAAATTGAAGAATTCACCCAAGGTGAATTGCCGTAGAAGCCAACAACAAGAGCCACTAAAATTATCTAATTTTAGGAAATGGAAATTAGCTTTATTTCCTTTGTGACAAACTTGGAGAGCAAGGATATATTAAAGTGTTGGAATTGCCTTCCTAAAGGCATTCAATTGCCGTAAATGCATTATGGCAAGAAGCCATCAATATTGACTTTTTCATACTTGGTTAATTAATAAAAGATAGAAAGAAATCAATTGTAATATTTTGCCTTGCATGGATTTGGCTTTGCCGTGGAAGCAACAAAGAAAAGCCACCAATGTTGACTTGGTTAATTAGTTGAAAGATAGTAAGAATTGATTGTAATATTTGTTTCACCAAAGGCTTACTTCACCGTAGAAAGCAACCAAGAAAAGCCACTAAATTTGACTAGTCTTCCTTTTATTCAATTTGGCATCCTACATGCATTTCACAAAGCCTTCTACGTAACTTACTTTGTGAATTTGGCTATTAGAGCCAATTCCTTCACCGTAGAACCATTGCAAATTCAAGAAGCCTAAATTGATTTAATAGCTTGTTTCCTATTGGTTCTAAAAAAATTCAAGCCATTAATTTTGACCACTTTCTATTGGTTAAATATTTACTAACTTAATTCTTATTGGTTGCTATTTTTGTTGACCAATTTCCTATTGGTGCACATTATATTTTATAGTATACTTTAACCAATGAACAATATTTATTATTTATAAAGTCAAGATCTATTATCCAATGGATAATAAAATACACATAGGTTTTTATTTTATACTAACAGAGTAGAAATTATTATTGATTATTTTTCTTCTATCGATTACCCTTGATGAGTCATAAAACGAGTCATCAAAGAGAAATTTTTTAGAACATGTGACTCACTACGATGAGTCAAGATGATGAGTCATCGAGGAATTTTCTAGAACGGGTGAGTCAAGGCATGGCGAGTCGGCGTAGATATTTTCTAGAGCAGATGAGTCAAGATAGATATTTTCCAAAACAGTGAGTCAAGATGGCGAGTCGAAGATGTCGAGTCACCGATCGCATCACAACCGCATCATCATTGGCGTCATCAATGGTGAGTCACAATACGAGTCATCGAGAAACTTCGGAACCGGCGAGTCACCGCGGTGAGTCACAGGCCGAGTCAGCACTTCTGGAACCTTCTAGAAGCTGCCGAGTCATGATCTTTGAGGTGTCACGCCACGTGTCATCGTCCTATTGGCCCGTTGCGATGAGTCATAGCCACCAATTTTGACCAGCCTCCTCATTGGTCCACGTGTACAAAGACTTAAGGACTAAACGTGGGTCCCGCAAAATATTTTCGGGTCCGTCCGTCACTTATTTATACCGACTAACAAAATAATATTATAATAATATAAAATTATTTTATTTGATGATTAAATCCTAAAAATTAAAAGATTATTTTTAGTCTCATTCAGAATCGGGTTAAGTAAGATTCCCCAATTCTAAATAATAAAATAAGATTTTCCCGCCCGGAAAATATTATTTTCCTACCCCGAGCAAATCACACAAAAAGTCCATATAAAATCACAGACAGTATATCTATCGGACATTAAATCAAGAAGAAAACAATTAAAAACAAAGAAAAAAAAGAAAAAACAGTACGTTCGGGACGTAACGGTCATTTTTCCATTTTTTCCCACAACGTAGGTAATCGTCCAAAACGTTCAAATAAAATATCCAGCAGTATTATATAGCTGTATATCTTTCAGAAAAATTAAAACAAGAGAGTTCGAGAAAAATTTTTATTTCACTGTCTGGAAGAAAAATACGTAAAACGATTATATAAAATACTAGACAGTATTATACATCTGTTTTTGATACAGAAAAATTTAAAACAGTAATTTGATAAAATTTTTATTTTACTGTATCGAAACAAATTATGTAAAACTATCAAATAAAATAACAAACAGTATTGTTTTTCTGTATTTCATACAGAAAAACAAGAAACAGTAAAATAGGGACACAACGGTCTTTTACCCAAAAGTTGGGATGTTACAGGCAGCAACAGTGCTAGTCGCTATCAAAAAAAGCCTTATTCAAGACCACCTGGAAATTAGCAACAACGATCACATGGTGGAAGTCCTAGTGGAAGTCCTGGTAAAACTGGCTAGACTACGACGTTTACGCCAAAATGTTTCAAGTGCAGGAATGAGCACTACACGAGGGATTGCATAATTAAAGGAATTATTTGCTTAAGATGCGGAAAAGCTAGACATGTTTCTCGTGATTGCAATCAAGCTAAGGCTGAACCTTCAGTCAATGCTACGAGAGCTACGAAACCGCAGGCAAGAGGTAGAGTTTATACCTAGAGTGAAGCTATGGCCTCTTAATCCGAAGATCTCATAGAAGGAGAAGGTATCATAGAGGATAATTTTTTAACTGTACTGTATGACTCTGGGGCAACCCATTCTTTTATTTCCTATGACTGTGTGAAGAGACTTAGTTTATCTATGTCTTCTTTGCCTTTTGACTTGACTATTTCAACCCCTACTATTAAACCTGTTGTTACCACCAAAGTCTATTTAGAGTGTCCTTTGATTGTTGAAGGTCGAATCTTTTCTATAGATTTGATTTGTTTACCTCTTTCCCAATTAGACATAATCTTAGGAATGTATTGGTTATCTTCTAACCATGTCATGTTAGATTATTTTAGAAAAACCATAGTTTTCCCTTTGGATGAGAGTTCTAGATTTTTTACGGCCAACCAAGTGAAAGCTTTCTTGAAAGAAGGAGCTCAGGGATACATATTATTGTCTTCTTTAAAAGTCGAGAATGAGGTAGGTGTGAACGTCATTCCAATGGTTAGAGAGTTTCTTGAAGTCTTTCTTGAAGATGTACCTGGTTTACCGCCGGAGCAGGAGATAGAGTTTACTATTGACTTTGTGCCTGGATCTGGTCTTATTTCTATAGCACCCTACAGAATGTCACCAGCAGAGCTAGTTGAACTCAAGAAGCAATTGGAAGAACTCTTAGAGAAACAATTTGTTAGACCCAATGTATAGCCATGGGGAGCGCCAGTATTGCTAGTCAAGAAGAAGGATGGTACTTCGCGAGTGTGTGTGGAGTATCACCAGTTGAACAAAGTCACGATCAAGAATAAGTATCCACTTCCAAGGATAGATGACTTGATGGATCAATTGAAGGGAATAGTGGTGTTTTCTAAGATCGATCTGCAATCGAGTTACCATCAGATCAGAGTAAAGGCGAGAGACATTCTCAAAACAGCTTTTCGTACTCATTATGGTCACTACGAGTACTTGGTGATGCCTTTGGGTATGACGAATGCACCTGCTATATTCATGGACTATATGAATAGGATTTTTCGTCCTTACTTGGATAGGTTTGTGGTTGTCTTCAATGATGATATCCTAACCTACTCTCAAAATCAGGAGGATCATATTGAACACCTCAGCATAGTTCTTCAAATTCTGAAGGAAAAGAGGTTGTACACCAAATTGCCAAAGTGTGAATTATGGCTGGACGAGATTAAGTTTTTAGGCCATGTGATCTCGAAGGAAGGAATTGTTGTAGACCCGTCAAAAGTGGAAGTTATTCTGCAATAGGAAAGGCCGAAGATGGTGACGGAGATTCGGAGCTTCGTGGGATTGGTTGGATTTTACCGGAGATACATTGAAGGATTCTCTAAGATAACTGGACCTCTCACTCAACTCACAAGGAAGAACTAAGCTTTTGAATGGATGGACGCTTACGAAGAAAGTTTTCAAGAACTGAAAAGGAGACTAACTACTTCACCAGTGTTAGTTCTGTCTGATCCAAGTGAATCATTCGAAGTGTATTGCGATGCTTCATACCATGGATTGGGGTGTGTATGTAATATCCCGAGAAACATATTAGGCTTGTAAATGGTCATAGAGGTAGCCTAGTACTTGCTTAACATGTCAGTTCAGTTTTGTGACAAACTGAGTCAGTTTAGGCACTTTGCTGCAACACAGAAGTTGAAAAGTAGCTTAAAATAACTCAAATAGTAGCATAAATTGCTAAGTTGAGGGAAACAAGTATGGATAACTTGTTTCTAGGTCACAAATGAGTTAAATAAGGTACAGTTAAAATTTAAGAATAATCGGAGTTAGTTTGTTATTTTTAAGCATACTGGTTGTGCTTTTAATGCCAGATTGACTTCCAACAGATATGGAAAAATAGAGAAATGGTGAAACAACAATTTAGATGAATCCTAGTATTTATTCTAAAGTTGTTGGAAGCTGGAAAACTAGAATTAGCATAATTCAAGTGTCTTTAGCAGATATAAGTTTCAACACAGAAACTTAAGTTAGACTTTTCTCTAAATTCCCTCTATGTCCCTATCTCTCTTTTTCTCTCCCTCTCACGAAGTTCCCTTCAAAAAACAGAAAAGAAAGGAAAAAAAGAGAGAAATGAGAGAAGGGAAAGAGGGAAGAAGAAGAAGGAGAAGGAGGATCAAAGAGCCAAGCAAGGGCTTGAGGATCAAGAGCAAAGTTGGAGTTCATCTTCATGGCTTCAAGAGGTTGGGGTTCTCAACTCTTAATCTCATCTTTTCTTTCTCAACTGTATGGTTGAGTCTAGTTGTGAAAAAATGGGTTGAAAAGAATTTATGGTTTCTTCAATTGGTTTCAGTTTCTAATGATTGAAATTAGTTTGTTTTCAACTTAGTGAATGCTTGGTGGTTAGTTTGAGCTTTGTAGTTATTCATGAACCTCTTGATTGAGCAAGGTGGTAAATGGGTATTCTCTTGGCTTAAACAAAGCCTAAATCCATGTTCTAAAGGGTTGAAATCAAAGTTTAAGAATTATCACATGTTTAGGGATCATGTAAGAGGATGAAAACCCTATAGAAACTAAGTTTCAGTAATTAGAAGTGAGGGAGAATCCAACGATGCAGCAGGTAGGCTGCTGCACGTTAAGTTTCTTGGTACCTGCTACTCCATATAACCGATTATGCTATAAGCATAATCAGTTATAGCTTGTTGGCAGAGAGTTGAGAATTTAAGATAATTGGTTAAGCACAAAGCATAACCGATTATGTAGATAATATAGGAAGTCATGTGACTTCAATAACCGGTTAGGAAATGAGCCTAACCGATTATATGGTGTTCCAAAATAGGAAATTAAGAAGCATAACCGATTACACACCAAGGGTAACCGGTTATGTGGGGATGAGAAATATAATTTCACATCTCCAAGGGTGCAAGTAACCCTAGTAAAGCTATGTGATGGTAGTTAGCAACCCAACCAACATAGTTTAAGGAAGTTGAAGCTCTAGGAGCCTTGGATAAAGCTGAATGCATGGTTATTAGTTTTGATCCCTTAGAATCCATTAGTTTCACATAAGTGGTGAGTTTGAGAATTGATTTCGAGATATGGGATTGATTCTTTAAATCCATGTTTGAGAGAACTAAGAAGTTGTATATGAGTTACAATATGAAGAGATGCCTTGAATGATGATAGAAATTATATAGGAATTGACCTTGGGTGAGAACTTGGTTGATTATGGCATAATAACATGAAAAATGGTGTTTTTCCTATAGAAAACCACCATATAACCGATTACCATGAGTTAATAATCGGTTATGGAGCTTGTTCAACTAGTATTTTCGGTTCTGAGTTTATGAATAATGTAACACCCCAAACTTCCTAAATATAAGACAGCAATTTTGATAGTTAACAGAATTCTACTGTTTAGTGATTTCTATGTACTGTAAAATTATTTTGAACATTCCGTCAGTATATTTGATCATTTTGTATGATTTACTCCGTGTCAAGAAAATAATAATTTTCGGGCCGGGAAAAATCTTACATAATTTAATTATTACTGAAAAATCTTAATTATTTTATGTAATCTGATTTGATATTTGTGCATTTTTTAATTTTTGTGATTTTATGTGTGATTATGAAATTTTTATCTTACTTTGTTTATTTTAGCGTTATCCGTGGGCCATCTGTGGGCCCAGGGAGGTCGTATATGGGCCCCGCGTGGGTCCAGAAAGGTAAAAGTTTTTCTGTAGCCAGGAAAATTTGTACTATTGAGATGGAGACGGGAGATCTTACTAAACTTGAATCCGAAAACAATTTTAGAAATTTTCTTTTACTGTGCTTTGTATTGTATTTAATTATCGGGTGATAAAAATACAGTAAAAATATTATTTGAAGGACAATAGCAGATACAAAAAATAAATATTGTACTGCGAAGTCAACATTAGTGGCTTGGATATCTACCATTGATGTAATCAATGGTGGAGACTTGATCTTGATTTAATCAATGGTTGAGATTTAGTCTTACAAAGTGGCTAGGACCATTTATAGCCCTTGGATGTAAAGTTTGAAGGAGTAATCTTGACCCTTTATTTTGGAGACACATCTAATGGCTAGGATTTCAAGGAGAAAAGATCCAATGGCCTAAATTAAGTCTTCTATCTAAAGCCTAAACCTAAAACCTATATTAATCCTAACCATTGATCTAATCAATGGTCAAGATTGCCTAAAATGGTGGCCAGGAGATTTGTTGCATTTTGAAGAGTGCATGGAGGAGGGGGATGGTTTGGTGCTGCATTTAGGAGCTAAAGCACAAGTTGAAGACCATAATTAATCACTTTAGTCATTATTGATCACCTTGGTCTTCATTGAACATTTTCAAGAAACAAAGTTATCAAAATTTCTCTCCATTTCTCTCCTTCTCTAAGCTCACGGCCAAGCACTCCAAAATAGCCTTCCATCACTCTTTAATTTCAAACAACCATATTTCTTGAATCTTTACCTTATTCTAAGACACTTTGTAGTTTACACCAAGTCCTAAATCTTTCATCTTCAAGGAGTTTTTCCAAGAGCAAGTTCTAGGGTTCTTAGGAGACTTTTGTTGGTGGAGATCTTATTTAAAATACAAAGCAAGGAGCTTTTTGTGGTTCTTCAAGAGGTAAGAGGGAGATCCATCTCACCAACCAAGCATGGTGGTGAGAGATGGTTTTATATTTGATGGATGGTGAATCCATGTGAGAATTCATATCCATGGTCATGTAATAATTTGTGTGTGTTTATGTGTTTTGATTATTTGCCTATGCTTGATATGCTTTGCATGATTTTATTGCTTATATGGTATGCTTATGATATACATGATGAAGATATGTTGAATATATTATGATAGATGTATGATAAAGCAAGAAATTTTGGCTCCAATGGCCAAGGGGAGGCTACGGTTTTGACCCCCAAAAATTAGGGTTTATGTTGAAATTTTTCAAGAATAAGGAAATTGATTTGTTTAAAGAAACTATGAAGTGGAGAAAATTATTTTTGGTTCCAAAGACCATGGTGAATTTCAGCTTTATCACCTCAAAATAGGTGTTCACAAATTAATATTTTCATGAATGGTAAAATTGGATGTTTAGAAAAGCTAGGAAAATAAACAAATGGTTTGTTTTCAAAGAACTTGAGTTCACGGTTTTGGTGAGAAGTCGTAATGGTTTTGTTTGTGTAAAAATCAAGAATGGAACTTAGTTGATGTAGAAGGAAAAATACAAGAATGTTTTCAATAGTCATGTCTACGATTTTGAATACTTGAAATGCCTTGGTTTTGTGAGAACAAAGTGATTTTCAAAATGAAAATATAACTTGATTTAATACAAGAAATTTGGAAAGGGAATTAGAGTGTTTTAACACTTGAAAAACGGAATTTTCATTTGTGAATGGAAAAGAGATGTTGAAAGTGTTTGAACCTCAATTTATTTTAAAGAAGATTGATTTTTAGAATTGATATGGAATTATAAAGAATACATGGGAAACTTGGGATTTTCTAACGTATAACTCATTCTTTGGGTTTTGGAGAGCATTAGTAAAATTTTAAAGTTAGAAACATTGATTTAATTCCATGAAATAGTGATTTTATGGAATAAATTACGAAAATGATTTTCTTGAGTAGGAAAATATGGAAAATAATGTGAGAAGTCATATTATTTTGAAAAAGATTGAAATAGAACTTTTGAACGTTGAGAAATATTTTACGAAGTTGAAAAACATTGAAAAATGATTTACGTAACTTAAAAACGTGATTTTTAAGCTACGAGATTGGAAGAATGTTTAAATATTTCTACGCGAATTGAAAAACGTTAAAATATTTCTACGCAATTTGGAAAGCGTTTAAATTTTTTTACATGTTTGAGATATTGTTGAAAAATCACTACGTGATTTAAAAATGGTGGAATATTTCTACGTAATTGATGAAAACATTGAAAAATCTATATGTAATTTGAAAACGTAATAGAAATGTTACAAAATTGTGAAAAATGCGATAATATGATTTTCGCAATTAAATATACAGTAAAATTACTGTTGAACCAGTGGATGAACACTGTATGAGAAAATGATAATTTTGCCTGTGATTGGCATTGGTGCATTTTATATGCATAAACTGGTGTAGAAACACTGTATATGAATTTTGCCTATGATTGGCATTAGTGCATTGAACATGCATTGGAAATGTCTGAGGGACTGTATGAGGCTATTTGCCTAGGAGAGACGTACACCTCTTGAGTGGGTGCGATATGCGTAGTCTAAGTCACTTGTTGACCTTGGGGGCATTGGGGTGCAGGTTGCTTACATGGGTGGTTGGTAGCTCTTCTTCCCGTAAGTTAGACCGATGCAACGCACTGATGATCCTGACCGAGACACTATTCTTAATCGAGATCTCGTAAAGACTGTCGTGTATATGCTAGATGTGCAAATACAAATGAGAATTATAGCACGTGGTCTGAGGCATTTTGGTACCGATAGATCTTTCGGATCGACTTCTCCGAACTGAGTATTAGCTCCATGGAGTAGGAAATTAAGTCTATGTGCGCATGCATGAAATTGATCATTTATATCTGTATGATATATTAATTGAGGGATATTGGCTATGACAATTGTTTTGTTAAGGAATAAATAGATGATGATGATGATAATCATGTGATGGCATTACTATAATTACTGTTACTGTATACACTATGATGACGGCATAATTGTAATTATGGCATGATATATCTGTATAGTATGTTGTTTGTATTATCTCTGTGCTATCATGTTGGTATTGGCGTAGGTGATCTCACCTCTTTGTATATTATTTTGTACTGTATTTATATTTGTAAAGACGTTGAGCAAGGCACTAAACCAGAGGGTGAAGAAGAGCAGGCCCCTGTGGAGGAAGTGGAGTTTTGATAAGATGACATCAAGACCTGGTTTCTTCGGTTACGTGAGATTGCAATTCCATGGTGGAGCTAGAGCGTGGAGGACTAGTCCCAATGAGAGGAGACTAATTTATGAGGGAAACCTGACGGTCATGATAAGCAGAGAGTTTCATAGAAATTCGTTCTTTTCTGTAACTATATATGTACATGTTGAATTTTCACTGTCTATTAGGCAACATTGTGATACTAGATATTATGTCCCAACGGAAATTAGTATCGTATCGTCCGCTCGAACACCTGTCTGTAGGGATTCGCGTCAAATCGGATTCCTACCTGCTGAGGAGTCTGAGGAGGACCCAACTGAGGGTTCTGCTGTTTAGTTAGACTTGGGCAAGTCTAAACTCTGTTACAAGCTATGTCGGTATATATTTAAGTGTGTTATCTAATTTTGGAGAAATGGTCTGTATATAAATAATCTTGATAGTACGTTTGTAATGTATGATGATATAAATTATGTGTGATGATGTATAATATTTTATTTTCCGCTAAGTTTATTTTATAGTTATCAAAGAAGAAAAAAAAAATTACAACTCGTTTTTTTATCACAACGTCACATTTTTTAACTTTAGGGTAATTAAGTAACATAAATGTGGCACCCTACGGTGGGTGTTACAAATAACCGATTATGAAGAGCTCATAATCGGTTATGTTGTTTTAAAGAATCAGAAATAGGACATGGCATCCTGACAGCCTGTGATGTTTGTTGCATAACTTGAGTTGTAGATATCAGAATCACTTGATTCTGGTGCCATTTGAAAGCTAAGACATAAGGCTTCATGTGGTAAAAATTTTAGAATTTTTGAGCAAGCTAATCAGTACCAATTTCTGTTTGAATCCAAGGCAGATTCTGCAGAAAAAGGCATTCTGGTAGTCAGTAAACCAGATTGCATAATTTCTTGCGCCGATGTCATATTGACATGAGAAAGCTCATACATGAGACTTCATGTGGTAAAAATTTCAGAATTTTCCCACATGTAGTTTGTTCCCAGTTTCAATTTAAAGTCAGGTCAGAAACGGGTAAATTAGAGAATGTCCTATTTTGACCTCTGCAAAATGTCGTATAACTTTGGTTACACTTAGCCAAATGAAGCAAGGTTTATAGCATTAGAAAGATATGAGAAAGAGCTATATGCTCATAAAATTTCAGAATTTTTGAAGTTATGATGCATAATTGGTACAATCTTGAAAATCAGTCTTTTTAGGCAAGATTTGAGGTATTTTGGGTATGGTTTGAACCCTATGAACACTACTAACTCTTTTAAGAGTTCGAGTTGAGTGCCATAAGGCCTAGTTGGCAATAGTTGAGTGTCATAAAGCTTATTTGGCAATAGATGAGCACCATATGACTTAATTGGCAAGATTTGAGTGCTATAGGACCTAGTTAGCACTAGTGGTTCCCTATGGGTTGAACCCTAGAAAGAATTGGATCCCTTTGCAATAAGGTTGAACCCTAGTAAATTGGATCCTTTATGCAATTAGGTTGAACCCTAGCAAGAATTGGATCCCTTATACAATAAGGTTGAACCCTAGAAAGAATAGGCTTTCTTATGGACATTGCCGGGCAAGTCTAGTAAAGTGATGACACCGGAATGTTTTATAAAAAGATTAGTTATCCTAGTAATGGACATTGTCGGGCAAGCCTAGTAAAGTGGTGACACCGGAGTGTTTCATAAAAGGAATAATTATCTAAGTAGTGAACATTACAGGGTAAGCCTAGTAAAATGGTGACATCGGAGTGTTTCATGAAAGGACTAGTTTTCCAAGGCTAGGCCAAGGATGTTATATCCAAGCCATGTTATGGATCAGTCTATCCTATGCTAGGCTGTGGATGAGAAATCCTATGCTAGGATGTGGATTAATATATTCTACGCTAAGCTGTGGATGAGAAATCCTATGCCAGGCTGTGGATTAGTATATTCTACGCTAGGCTGTGGAGTGGATTAGTATATCCTACGCTAGCCTGTGGATGAGAAATCCTATGCATGGATGAGGATCATTACATTCTATGCTAGGCTAAGGATGAACATATCCTAGGTCAGGCTAAGGATAAGTAGGCTTAATGCCAAATGACGGAATACAATTCCTAAGTATAATTAAGTTACATATACGAGTTTTAATGTAGAAATATATCTTTGAATATATTTAGTTTTAATACCATGAGATATATGTTCTTATTGAGTATTTTATATTCTCACCCCGTTATATTTCATGGTTAGTAAGTCAAGATTCTACAAGAGGATAAGAAGATGAAGAATTAGAAGAGTTTAGTTTTATGTTTTTAATTCAAAGCTTATGTATTATTTTATAATTGCTTTGAGAATGTAAAAGTTGTATATTTGTATATGACTTTTAGATATGGCTTTCCATAATGATTTGTTTAAAATGTTATGGATTAGTTGATGATTAGGTTAGAAGTAGCATGTCTAATACTGTTTATCCAGGTATATGTCAGATATACTAGGGTACAGATATTAGGATGTTACAATGTACTTATGCAAAATGGAAAAGTGGTGGCTTATGCTTCGAGACAGCTGCGAGTGCATGAGAAGAACTACCCAACACATGACTTGGAATTAGCAGTTGTTGTATTCGCTTTGAAGATATGGAGGCATTTTCTTTATGGAGCGATGTTCAACGTCTTTAGCAACCACAAGAACTTGAAGTATTTGTATGATCAGAAGGAGTTGAATATGAGACAGCGAAGATGGTTAGAGTTCCTAAAAGATTATGATTTCCAACTTCAGTATCACCCTGGAAAGGCAAACATTGTGGTCGATGCCTTAAGTAGGAAGATGATTAGTGTTTCTGCTATGATGATGAAAGAAAAGGATTTGATAGAACAATTTAGAGATATATGGTCTTTTGTGGAATTGACACCTAGAAAGATTTGTATGAACATGGTCACAATCTCAAACGATTTAATGGAAAATATTCGAGAGAAGCAGAAAGTTAACAAGTTCTTACAAGAAGAAAGGGGACTGATAAAGCATGGTGGTGCAACAACCTTAGAAGAAGGAAATGATGGAATTTTAAGGTTCAAAGGTAGAGTATGTGTACCCAAGGATCAAGAACTCATGAAGTACATACTTGAACATGCTCACACGAGTCAGTTGAGTATGCACCCAGAAATAACTAAGATGTACCAAGATTTGAAGAAGTTATTTTGGTAGCATGGAATGAAGAGAGATATTGCTAGATGTGTGTCTTCCTGTCTAGTTTGTCAGAAAGCGAAGGTTGAACATCAGAGATTATCAAGAATGTTACACCCCTTAGTTATTCCCGAATGGAAGTGGAATAGTATTGCAATGGACTTTGTGGTTGGATTGCCGAAGACCAGAAAGGGTTATGATTTGATATGGGTAATTGTGGATCGGCTCACAAAGTCAGCACATTTCTTACCGATCAACATACGATATTCATTGGAGAAGTTAACTTAGTTGTACATCGGTGAAATTGTCAAACCACATGGTATGCCTACTAGTATCATTTCTGACAGAGATCCAAGATTTACGTCAAAGTTTTGGCAAAGTCTTCAAGAAGCGATGGGAAAGAAGTTACGCTTAAGTTCTGCATATCATCCCCAAACCGATGGTCAATTGAAAAGAACAATTTAATCATTAGAAGATTTGCTTAGAGCTTGTGCTTTGGAACAAACTGGAAGTTGGGATGAAGTTTTACCATTGGTAGAGTTCACCTACAACAATAGTTATCATTCAAGCATAGGGATGGCACCCTATGAGGCTCTATATGGGCGAAGGTGCAAAACAACTTTGTGTTGGTACTAGGATGGTGAGCTACTTACCGTTGGACCTGATCTTATACAACAAACGACTGAGAAAGTCAAGATGATTTAGGAGAAGATGAAGACGGCTCAAAGTCGACAAAAGAGCTATGCAGACAAAAGGAGAAAATCCCTTGAATTTGAAGAAGGAGAACATGTGTTTTTGAAAGTCACGCCTACGACTGGGGTTGACCGAGTTCCTAAGTCTAGAAAGCTTACTCCAAAATCTCTTGGACCTTACTAAATTCTTCGTTAGAGAGGTCCAGTTGCTTACCAAATAGCTTTACCACCTTTTCTTTCAAATTTTCACAATGTCTTTCATGTGTCACAACTTCGAAAATATATTCCTAGCCTTGATCATGTCATAGCACCTGACACGATACAATTAAAGGAAAACTTGACTTATGAGACAACCCCTATAAGGATTGAGGATAAGAGGATGAAGTAACTCAGAAGGAAAGACATCCCATTGGTAAAGATGATTTGGAATGAAACAATCGGAGATGCAACATGGGAGTTAGAAGATAAGATGAAGGAGCAATACCCACAACTATTCTAATGTATGAAAATTTCGAGGATGAAATTTCTATTTGAAGGAGAGAGTTGTAACACCCCAAAAATTTATAATTTTATTAATCAATAGTCATTTTATAATATTTGTGATTTTTGTAAATTTTTCTGGATTTTCTAAGAATGTGGAATATTTTAATATTATTCTTAGTTTTGCATGCACATTGAGCGGAGTCAGGGAAATGAGATATTTTTCCCGAGAACCTTGATATGTGGAAACGTCGACGGGGGGTCTTACTAAACTCGAGGCTAAAACACAGTTTACGAGGTTTTATATTTTTTGAGATTTTTATCTAATAAATAAAAATTATTGTGTATTTTATTATCTGTTGGACAATTAACACTGACTACTGTCAACTGTAACAATTGTCCATTGGATAATAGCTTGTAGTAGAAATCTTATCTTATCCTAATGTAATCCACTTTATGTCTAATCAAAATCACCTTTAATTCAAAAAATATATATTTTAATCAAAGCTTCTCATGGAAGCTTTGACCACAAATGGCCAAACTACCCAAAGCTTGTAGGAGAAGCCATTCACTCCCTCCTTCTCTCTCTCATTGCCGCGGCTTAGGGCCCTTGGGGGGAAGCCAAAATTTGTTTTTTTTTTCCTTATCACACTTTACTACAAAATTCTAATACACCAAAAAGCTATTAACTTTTCTCTTCATTTCCTCTTCACCATTTTCTCTCTTCTTCTTCCTCTCTTCCTTTTCTCTCCACGGTTTGCAGCCCCTCCATTGGAGACCATTTTCATTTTCTTGCTTCACCTTTACAATTTCTACACTTCTCTTCTCATTCTAAACATTTTCTCTTTAGAGATCTTCTTCAAAATCTATTATCTTCTTCACTTTTTCTCAAGAACAAAGCTTGAAACTTTTGAGGTAAATCTTTGATTCTTCACTTTCTCTTCATATTTTTCGTTTCTATGGTCATGTTCATGGCCATGGATCCTTTCTTTTCAAGTCATTGTTGTTGATTCTTTAAGATTGATTTCCTAGGGTTTGTTGGAGCTTTTGGCCGAAAATCATAAGCATTTCAAGGAGGTGATTTTCATGTTCTTCCTTTAGGTAAGAGGGAGATTTACTCACTTCAACCATTATTGGTGGTGAGAGAACTTTTATGTAGTTGTTGATGGAGGAATCCATAAAGAATTGCTCTCTTTGTATGCTTATTTTTCATGTTGTGTGCTTATTTTTCATGTTGTGTGCTTATTTAATTTATATGGTAATGTTGGTTGTTTTGAATGCCTTGATGATATTGGAATGTTTGGATTGGATGAATGAAAAATTTAGGGTTCCCTACCCCTTTGGGGAGGTCACAGTTTTGGACTATAAATTGGGGGTTTGAGTTTGATTTTTGTATGCAATGGAACTTAGGTAATTAAGTGTTAAAGAATTGGTAAATGAAATGGAAAAATTTTGGAATTCTCACTTCAAGAGGCACACGGCCTCTAAGGGTTTTATTGGCTCAAGTTATGATTTTTGTACACTCTTGTGATTTGAATATTTCATTGTTATGGAGATTAATAATGTGGTAGAAGAAATTGATTAGGTATTGATTCTTGAGGGGCCACAGTTTCAAGGGTTTTCTTGACCCAAAATTTGTAAAATTGATCAAGACTTAGATAATTAGGAATTATAGATTCATGATGTGAAATTGTGGTTTGAGTTGATGTTTACTTGACCAAATTGTGGTATGATGTTATTGAGGATTGATTATGTGCCATTCTGATATGTTTCATAAGGAGTATATTGTTAATGAATATGCATGATATGTAATGTTTATGAGAAACATATTATTGATGAATATACATGATGTACATTGAGTCATCATGCATTTGTGAATGTTTGTTGGACTTTGTTGTAAAGGTGGTGTATGCCTAGGAGATTGAATTATACCTTAGTGCGAGTGCGAGTAGACTAAGCGTAGGTCATGTTGTTTGTAACACCCTCCCTAGGGTATCACATTTCCGACTCCCGACTCATAATCTGAAAAGAAATTCGCACAAAGTTTGAGTTATAAAAAGTGGGTTTTAAAATTTCTTCTTTACTGAAACATAAATTTACTGAAAATTTTAGGTAATATTGAAAATCATATTTCAACTATTCATTATACAATATTGACACTAATTAATATTTCACAATTTAAAGAGAAATATAAAACTAACAGACTCTTTTTTTTTAACAGTAGCAAACCCCATGATGGGTCCTACTTAATAACACGGTACAACACTAACGTTAAAACTTAACATACTTATTCTGTTGTGTATCCATCTTGTTGCATCAGACATCTGTTCTATATCTGTTCTTTGTCAACACTGTACACCTTCGAGTCCTGAATGTCCATTCCTTATTATTGTCACCCATCTCAAAGTATTCATTGCCCGTTATGTCTAAGATAACTCATTCTTTCTACTGTTTAATTTTAACAATATAGACACAACAAAACAACATAACAAAGAGGTGAGATCACCTACGCCAATACCAACATGGCAGCACAGAGATAACACAAACAGCAATATCATACAGATATGTCATACCAGAATTTCAATAATGCACTCAACATTAATCAACTATCATCATCATACTATAATCACAATAATGCCATCAACATGATTATCATCATCATCATCCAAGTATTTCAAAACAATTGTCATAGCCAATATTCCTCAATTAATATATATCATGCAGATATGGACACTCAAATTTATGCATATGTTATGCATGTGTACATAGACTCAGTTTTTCAAAAACAACTCCATGGAGGTTTTCACAATTTCGAGGAGAATGCTCTGTCAATTGTCAGCCTTAGCCCAAAGACAATCTTCCAGTTGTTGAAAAGAATCGTGTTCTTGTCGGGTATCGTCAATGCGTTGCAACGGACTGCATCGCCAAGTGGCACAATGTACTCGCCACTGTCCATTGGTCGACCCGCCGCGCCTCGACGCCCCAAGATCCATCATAGACCTCACTATCAATTCTCATTCCCTCTTCGACCACAAGGCTATATATACAATGCACGAATATATCCAGGTGCAAGTCCAACCCCAAAGGGCCAAATCTTTTCAATTTCATTAGTTCAATGTATCATATGCCTCAACGCATATTTTTCCAATGCATGTATAATGCACCAAATCCAATCACGTGCATCTCTTTCCAATGCATATAAATTGTACCAAATTATACCGTATTTTCAACAAAGAAAATCATGTTATCACATTTTCATAGTTATAAAACACTTTCGTCGTGTTTTCACAATTGCGTAATATTTCCGTTTCATTTTCACAATTCCAAAACGTTTCTGTTACGTTTTCACAATTCCAAAATGTTTATATTACATTTTCAAAATATCGTAACACTTATGTTACGTTTTCAAAATTCGAAACATTTTGTTTTATTTTCACAATATCTTGTGTGACACTTCATTACGTTTTTTTCACAATACAGTAACATTTCTATTACGTTTTCAAAATACCGCAACTCTTCTGTTGCACTTTTAAAACACGTACTATTTTTTTTACATTTTTCTTAATTGCATAAAAATATATGTTTCTCAAAATCGCATAGTATTTTTCCACTGTTTCAAAATCGCGTAACTTAAAAATCATTCTTTTAAGTCGCATAAATCATTTTCCGTCATTCTCAAAATATTTAAGATACTTTCCAAATCACATAACGATTTTCCGCTATTTTCACAATCACGTAAAAATAATTCATCATTTTTCCATCACGTAGTGATTTTTCAATAGTAATTCAGATTACGTAAATATTTAAATGTAATTCAAATCGCATAGAAATATTTTAACGTATTTAAAATCACGTAGAAATATTTTTTCATATTACGTAACTTAAAAATCACATTTTTAAGATACGTAAATAATTTTTCACCACAATTTCATTACAGAAAATATTTATTGACCTTTAAAAATTCCTTTTTAACTTTTCTCAAAATAATATAACTTTACACTTCATTTAATATATTTTCTTACTCAAGAAAATATTTTTCCACAGTTCTTTACTCAAGAAATTCTTTTTCAAAATATAATTCACAAAATCGCTTTTTCATTGATGTAAATCAACGTTTCAAAACTTAACATTTTCTTGTAACACCCCAACTTTTGGGTAAAAGACCATTGTGTCCCTATTTTACTGTTTCTTATTTTTCTATATGAAATACAGAAAAATAATACTGTTTGTTATTTTATTTGGTCGTTTTACATAATTTGTTTTGATGACAAGATAAAATAAAAATTTTATCAAATTCTTGTTTTAAATTTTACGTGTGAAAACAGATGTATAATAATTGCCTGGTATTTTATATAATCATTTTACGTATTTTTCTTCAAGACAGTGAAATAAAATTTTTCTTGAATCCATTTGTTTTAAATTTTTCTCAGTGTAATATATCTATATAATATCCGCTTGGATATTTTATTTGAACGTTTTGGATGATTAGCTACATTGTGGGAAAAAAATGGGAAAATGACCATTACATCCCGAATGCTTTTTTTTGCTGTTTTTAATTGTTTTCTACTTGATACAGTGCTCAATATTACTGTCTGTGATTTTATATGGACTTTTTGTGTGATTTGCTCTGGGGTAGGAAAATAATATTTTTTCGGACCGAAAAAATCTATTTTTAATTATTCAGAGGCGGGGGATCTTACTAAACCCAATTCTGAATGAGCCTAAAATTAATCTTTTAATTTTTAGGATTTAACTGTCAAATAAAATAATTTTATATTATTATAATATTATTTTATTAGTCAGTACAAATAGTGACAGCGGACCTGAAAATATTTTGCGGGGCCCACGTTTAGTCATCAAGTGCTGTACACGTGGACCAATGAGGAGCTGGTCAAAATTGGTGGCTATGACTTATCGCAACGGGCCAATAGGACGATGACACATGGCGTGACACCTTAGCATCATGACTCGCCAGCCTTCTAGAAGGTTCGGAAGTGTTGCCGACTCACCTGTGACTCACCGCAGCTGACTCGCCGGGGCCGAAGCTTCTCGATGACTGTATTGTGACTCGCCATGCTGACACAGCCAGTGATGCAGTTGTGATGCAGTCAGTGACTCAGCTGATGACTCGCCATGCTGACTCATCTGCTCTAGAAAATATCTACGCTGACTCGCCATGTTGACTCACCCGTTCTAAAAAATTCCACGATGACTCATCATACTGACTCATCGTAGTGAGTCACATGTTCTAGAAATTTCTCTTTGATGACTCGCTTTATGACTCATCAAGGGTAATCAGTAAAAAAAAATGATTAATAATAATTGCTACTCTGTTAGTCTAAAATAAAAATCTATGTATATTTTATTATCCATTAGATAATAAAAACTGACTTTATAAACAGTAATTATTGTTCATTGGTTAAAGTATACTATAAAATATACAGTGTGCACCAATAGAAATTGGTCAACAAAAAAATATCAACCAATAGGAATCAAGTTAGTAAATATTCAACCAATAGAAATTGGTCAAGAATAATAGCTTGAATTTTTAGGACCAATAGGAAACAAGCTATTAAACAAATTTGGACTTCTTGAAATTGGTTGATTCTACGGTGAAGGAAAGGAGCAAATTGCTCTAAATAGCCAATTCACTTTGAAATTTACGTAACAAGCCTAAGTTGAACCAAGTAAAGACTAGTCAATATTGATGGCTATTCTTTGTTGTGTCCTACGGCCAAGCAAAATTTTTGTGAGGCAAATATCACAATTCAATTCTTATCACCTTTTATTAATTGAGCCAAATAACACAAGTCAATTTTGGTGGCTTCTCTTTAAGTGTTTCTACGGCAAATGCATGCCTTTAGGAAGGCAATTTTACATTTCAATTCATTCTTATTTCTCTATGCATTTACGACCATGCATAGAAAAAGGAAACAAGTTTAATTTCAATTTCATAAAGCTAGTCAATCTTGGTGGCTTTTCACTTGGCTTCTACGGCTATTCACATTTGGTGAAAGGAATTATCCTACATTTAGCTATCATTTAAAGAAGCAAAACAAATATTTCTCACTCTCTCTTCATGTGCATTTACGCCCATGCATTCTAAAATAGGAGACTTTGCTTTTATTTAATCAAAGTCTTCAACTTTTCTCCAAATCTATCAAACAATCAAATCTCTCAAATATTTCTTCTCTTTTCTTCTCTAAACTCACGGCCTCCTCATCCTTTTCCATTAATCATTCTTCTATAATTCTAAACCACCTTATTTCTTGCTTCTTTACTTCATTTCAAGACCCTTTGTAATTGAAACCTAAGTCTAAATCTTCCATTTTCTATCTTGATCTTCAAAATTCAAGTTTGAAGCCTTGAAGGTAGGGTTCTTTAATCTTCATATTTCTATCCATTTCAAAGTTCTAATCATGATTTTGATCCATGATTATTTTAGTTTAGAGCCTTAGGTATTAATATTTCATGTTTTCTTTGTTTTTCAAGAAGCTCTTGGTGGTTGAAGTTTGCTTGAAGGAGACATACAAGGAGCTTTGGAAGTTCTTCAAGAGGTAAGAGGGAGATTACCCTCATCAACCATGTGTTGGTGGTGAGGAATGTTTGTGTTTGTGGTGAAGAATCCATAAGGATTCATTCACTTAATTGTTTATAGTTTTTCCTAATTGTGTTTGATTATGTGTGTAGCATGTTTAATGGCTTTAATATTTTGTATGTGTTATGTGTGTAACATGTCTAAAAGCTTTAATATTTTGTATGTGTTTATGGTTGTTTTAAATATATGGTATGTGTACTTATATGTATGATAATTATTGTAACATGTGAATAATATACAAGGAATTGCATGAGTGTTCCAAAGAACACAAACCTAAGCTCACGGCCTCAAGGCAAAAAGGAGAACCAAAATGTTCTCATCAATTTTCTAAATGTGGAATTTAATTAACCTAGGAAAATTGACAAGTTACAAATTGATTTAAAGTAAGAAAAATGAATTTATGGATCCAAGAATGAAATTAGGTATTTCGGCCAACATGCCTAAGTTAAATGTTTTGATTTCTAAAACCATTTTCTAAAACAATGATTTAATGAATACAATGAATTTGACATTGATTTAAGAGATGAAAACTAATTTAAAGATCAAATGCAAAGACTTTGTTAAATTTGGCCAACATGCCACATACTTTTAATCCAAATTTATTTTCTAATTATGGACTAGATAATTTAATAAAAATAAATTAGATCAAGAGTTCTATAAGAGATTAAATGTATGGAAATAATTAAGAATGAATTATAAAGCATGGAATGACTTTCGCCAAAATGCCAAATTTAAATCTTTTTGATTTAGAGAATTGTTTTCAACTAAGTTTAAGTAATAAATGCCAAAAGGATTTTATTACAATGAGTTTTGAAGAAATAAATTGATTAGAATTAAGTTTAAGAAGTTTAAGCTAATGATTTTTACTTGTTAGAAGAAATACAAGAGCTTTGTAAAATTTCTAACGTATAGCTCACCTTGTGTTTTGAAGCACGTTAGTAATTTTCAAAAGTGTAATCTATTGGTTGTAATAAAAATAAAAAGAATTTTTGACAGTAAACCTAGAAAATCATTATTATAATTTTTCTAAACATAATACTGTCAATTTATATTAAAAACGGACAAATAAGATAGAAAAGATGTCCAAAAGACAGTATACGATATGAAAAATATTCTACGTAGTTTAAATGTATTAAATATTATTTCTGTTTGTTTTAAACAGTGTTTTTAAGGAATTCGGACAAGAAAATGATTTAAAAATCTTACGCGATTGAGAAAATGTATTAAAAACTCTACGCGATTCTAAAAACAGAAAAATATATTTACGCGATTTCAAAACGTTTATAAAAACGAAGAGATTGTGAAAACGAGATAAAATTTCTACACGATTGACCGAAACAATCTTTTTCTGGAATTTTCTGTATTTTCTGCTGTCGGGCTATGAGGTGAACCCGTACAGGCTTTGAGACAGTATTTGTCCGGTGGGACTTACTGTATATTTTTGCCATTGAGGGCAAGCCATGAGGGCATATTTTTATACCATGAGGGTATTTTGGTAATTTGCCAATTTTTGGTGAATTTTGGTTGACGAGGTGAATCACATCGTGTTATCGATGCGATAAACGTAGTGTGGTTCATTGTTCTAATGAACTTGGAGACTTTAGTGTACGGGATCCCGTATATGGACAGTCGGTCGCTCCGCTGGGCCGTGGTAACCGATAGCACACTAATGGACTCGACACGCACTATATTTAATCGAGATTTGTAAAGTCTAGTAGTACATTTGCCCGTAGTGTCACGACGTGACACAGTGAACTACCCCACGCCTGGATGGTAAATTCCCAGTGATGTGGAGCTATAGACGCAACGTATGACCGCGGAATAGTTGGCTGGGCAGCCATGGTACTAATAGATTTTTGCGAGTCATTCCCTCTGATATCTGTGATATTTGTATGTGTTTAGCTCCATGGAGTAGGATTGTGTCATATTGCATATGTTTATATGTTGTACATTATTATCTTTTATCTGTGATCTTATGATTATATGTTATTATTATCTTTTTTATCTCGGATCTTATATGTGGTTATTTCTTATATGTGGTTATATCTTATATGTGGTTATTTCTTATATGTGATTATTTCTTAGATGTGGTTATTTCTTATATTTTTATCCATGATATTCTATGTCGTTATTTAGTATATATTTATCCGTGATGTTATATGTTGTTATTGTTATTCATTTTATTATGATATATGCTTATTTGATTTTATTTATAAATTGATAACATGATAATATTTGTGATATCTGTGTGTATGGAATGACTTTGTCATTCGTATAATTCTTTGCTACCATACTGGTATTGGTGAAAGGGGATCTCACCTCTTTCCTGTATTGTTTTTGTTGTGTTTGTATTGTTAAATTCGTATAGTAGGTGAAACGAGTTTCTTAGACCTACTGGAGGCTATGTTCTGAAGATGATGATGGCGTCAAGGTGTTATTTTCCAAGTTTCAACAGGATGCAGTTTGGTGGAGAAATGGAACATGTAGGTTGAGTTTTTCGTTAGTATTGTTACCGTGCTATTAGTAGTAACCTTCTTTGGGTTTGCTACTGTTTCTCTGAGTCTGTAAATGTTATATTTTAAATTGTTGTTGGATATTTTGTAACATATATAATATGTGTATTAATTAATTCAATCTAATTTCTGTTTTACTTATAATTTTTGGTAAGTTTATATTTCCGCAAAAAGATATTTTAAAATTTATCTTTTAAAAACTCAAAGATTTTATAAAATGATTTCATTTGGTTTTATGTTTTATTTAAAATGTGACGCCCTACGGAAGGTGTTACATTTCTAACGTATTTCAAAACTTGAAAATAAGTTATATGTTAGTAAATTTTCAAAACACCATTATATTCTCCATTTTTCCCAAATCAATTCTAAAATCAATTCTCTTCAAAACAAATTAAGATTCAAACCCTTGCAAATTTTCTTTTTCATTTTCATATGAAAGTTCATTTCTCAAGTGATAAAATACTTTGATTTCCCTTTCCAAAATCCGTATACTAAAATATTTTGTTCAAACATTTTGTTTCCACTTTAAAATTACTTTGTTTCATAAAAACTAAAATTATTCCAACCTCCAAAAATCGTAGAGTCTTTGGCCATTGAAGTCATCAAATATTTTCCTCCTAAATTGATATGGTTTTACACAAACAAAACCATTAAAAATTCTTTATTTTCAAAACCGAAATACCGATGGTCATAAAAACCAAACCCATTTGTTCAAATTCATTTTTACTTTCCTTACAAATCCTTTTTCACTTTCTTTGCAAATCCTTAAAATTATCATTGCTATTTTCATTTAAATCTCATGTTTAGTAAAACACTTAGAAACTTTTTACACAAAATAAATCAATAAAAATTCTTCTAAAACCATATTCATGTACTCTTTGAAAAATAAATTCTTTGTTTATTTTCCTTACTTTTCTAAACATCCATTTTCATCATTCAAGAAAATATTAATTTTGTGAACACCTATCTTGAGGTGTCTTGTTCGAAATCCACCATGTTCTAAGTACTCAAAAATCAATTCTTTTGTTCTTGAAAATTTTCAACATGAACCCTAATCAAGGGCATCAAAACCGTAGCTCTTCCTTGGCTATTGGAGCCAAAAATCAATTTCCTTTCCACCATCAAGTCATGGCATATACATATATATTTCATCATAAATAATATAAGCATACCATCAAAGCCATAAAAGCATGTATAGCATATCAAGCATATCATCAAAGTTATAAAATCATGCAAAGCATATCAAGCATAGAAAATTAATCAAAGCTCATAAACACCCACAAATTAATTACATGACCATGGATATGAATCCTCACATGGATTCCACATCCATCAAATAAAATACCATCTCTCACCACCATGCTTGGTTGGTGAGATGGATCTCCCTCTTACCTCTTGAAGATCCTCCCAAGCTTCTTGATTTGTTTCTTTTTCCAAGTCCTTCACCACCAAGGGCTTCTCAAATACAAAACAAATCACAAGTTAATTAACATATCAAGCTTGATTAAGAGGAACCATGGATCAAACATGGTTTAGATCATGAAAAAGAGAGAAGAAAATGAAGTTTCCTTATACTTCACCTCAAAAACCCAATAACTTTGATCTTGAAGAAACTCCTTGAAGATGAATGATTTAGAAGAAGTCTTCAACATGAAAGTTGTTTAGAATATCATGTAGATTCAAGATCTAAGGTTAGATGAAATTAAAAGAGCTTGGATGGTGATTTTAGGGGTTTTGACCGAATGATATCTCTTGAAGAACAAAGATGAAATTTTTTATTTTTGATAGAAACTTGAAGCTTGAATTTGAAGATCAAGATGAATGATTTTGGAAAAACTCATAACTAGAGATGTTCTTAGAATGATGTTTAGGTTTAGAAAATCAAGTTGGATGAAATTTTTGAGTGATGGAAGGTGCTCTTGGAGTGCTTGGCCAAAACATGAAGAAGGAGAGAAATGGAGAGAAAACTTGGTAACTTGGCTTCTTGAAAATGTCTAATGATGACCAAGGATGGCAATAATGGTCTTCAAACTTTTTCCTATGTCCTAAAGCTTCTTAATTTCGTAGCTCCCCTCCAATGCATTCTCCTTGGAGTGCAAAAATCAAAAGTAAGCCATTATGATGTCTAACTTGACCAAGACATGCAAAAAAGACATAAAGCTTGTCTCTTTGTCTTCTAAACACTCCAAAACCATCACCTTCTCTTTATAATGCATTCAATAAAGTTGTCTTCATTATTTGCCACCATTTGAAGCATTTCTAGCCATTGATTAATTCAATGGTTAGGATTTAGGTAGATTTAGGTAGATTCGAAGACTTAATCTAGGCCATTGGATCTTTCTCCTTTAAATTCTAACCCTTAGATGTGTCTCCAAAATTAATGGTCAAGATTGCTCCTTCAAACTTTAAATCCAAGGGTCCTAATTAGTCTTTGCCACTTTTTAAGACTAAATCTTCACCATTGATTAAATTAACATCCAATGGTCATAAATGGTCCTTGTTATTTTTTAAGATTAAATCTCCACCCTTGATTTAATCTAAATCCAATGGTTATAAATGGTCTTTGTCATTTTTCAAGACCAATTCTACACCTTTGATTACATCTATGGTTGATATCAAAGCCTTCCTAACTAAGCTTATTCTCACACAATTGATTAAATCAATGGTTATTATCCAAGCGCTTTATTAAGTTTGTTTCTTAACCTTTGATTAAATCAATGGTTAATATTCAAACTAAGTATTCTCATCCAAGGGTATAAATCAAGTCAAGCTCTCTTTGTTGACTACGCAGTATAATATTTATTCTTGTATCCTACAAATAATATTTTTACTGTATTTTTATCATCCGATAATTAAATACAGTACAAAACACAGTACAATAAAATTTTCCAAAACTGTTTCCGGATTCAGGTTTAGTAAGATCTCCTGTCTCCGTCTAAACAGTACAAATTTTTCTATGTGTAAAAAAATTTTTGCTTTGCGGGACCCACCTGGGCCCACGTAAGGTCACCTGGGCCCACATAGGACCACCTGGGCCCACAAACAGTAAAAAATTTCATAATCATCTACAAAAATCACAAATATTAAAAAATACACAAATATCAAATCAGATTACGTAAAATAATTACCTAACGGTAAAAATTAAATTACGTAAAGTTTTCCCCGGCCCGAAAATTTTTATTTTCCTGACGCAGAGTAAATCACTCAAAATGATCAAATATGCTGACGGAATAAACAAAATAATTTTACAGTGCACAGAAATTACTAAACAGTAAAATTTTGTTAACTGTCAAAATTACTATTTAAGAGATACAGAAATTTGGGGTGTTACATTGTTGACCTTGGGTGCGTCAGGGTGTGGGTGTCTCACAATAAACAGTGGTAACTCCACAGGGGCCGTGGGATAGACTGATACAGACACACTGACGATCCGAACCGAGACGCTGTCCTATATCGCGATCTTGTTGAGGTGCCATGTATAAGCCATGTTGCGCAAAATATTATTTTTCTGATAAGCACTTTATTTTAAGGCTAACGAGATATTGGCATGACTCCTTAATCATTCTCTCCAATTGTTTATGTCTAGCTCCATGGAGTAGGATTTTGGTACCACATGCATTATACATTATCAGTCTCATATTTCATCTGGCATGGGTGTTTATGATTGTTAAATTATTCTTCTAATGTTGTAATAATTATCTGGTTGTTGAACTATTTACTGTCTGAGATATTATTGTTGTTTCCTTCTTTATTGCTTATTTACTATTACTTATGTTGTTTCTTTCTTATTCTTATTTTATTATGGATAAATACTTGTGTTGTGATGTTATGTGGGCGTCCAGCGTCGTTCTATTTTCTTACTATCGTATTGGTATCGAACGCTGGGTGTCTCACCTATTTCTTGTATATCTGTATTTCTGTTTTATCTATTTGCTTCTGAGAAGACGTTCATGAAGAAAATGAAGAGCCTGAGTTTCCTGGTTTCTGGCTTGACTACGATTAGAGCTTGCTTGAAGATGTCGTCACTTCCACGTTGATTTTTGGGGTATGCGAGGATGACCTTTCATGGAGGTCCTGACTGTTGACATATAAACTTACGCACGGACCGTTGCATTTACCATGGGGACTTGACGGTGTCACTAGCTTGGGGTCGCTATGACTCACCTGTTTTTTATTGTACTGCTTTTGTTCATTTAGAGTTTTACCTACCTGTCCACGATCTGTGGGACGATCTCTATTACACCCCACAAGAGGACTCATTTCTTTCCACTGCTCAGGCTTCTGCTCGAAATTCAGTGGCTCTGATGATGATCTCATCTGACGAGGAAGACCCTGAAGAGGATTTTGCTTCGGTTCCTTCTCGCTAGTCTTAAGGGGCTAGTACTATCGGTGGCTACTGATGGCTATCCGTATATCTTTTTGAGAAGCCTAATGTTTTGTTATTATGATGGGATGTATATTTTGTCAACATCTTGGGGTGGGTAAAGCCTTTTGCTTTTTGTATACATGATGATGTCATTAAACAGGCTTGATGCAAATATATATATATAATGTGTGAATGGATGGTTTTCTTTCATGTTGATTTCTGCTGTAACTATATTTACTATTTGTTCTTAACAAAAAAAGAAAAAAAAAAGAGAAGAAAATTTTTATATGTATATACACTACCCAATTATTATACGTTCACTACTTGAAGGAGTTTATTATAATATAAAAATGAATCGGGTCTTAACTGACGATTTTATTTATATATTTTTTGCATTTTATTTCACTTTATTATGGTGTGACGTTCCTTCTTCTCCTAGAAAAAGGCGTGTTATATGTAGCATATATATTAGAGAAATCCTCATCATGCACATACAACTCCTTAAAATCTTTTATGATTCTAGAGGATGTTTGGAGATTAAGTATGAAGGATTAAAATGTCTTTAAAAAATAAAGTGCTTACATTTGAATATTTTATTAATTTCCTCTCAAAATATCTCCACTAACTCCCTCTCTCTATATTATTTTTCTGGTTTCTTTTTCGATCTCTCTATAATGGTGTATGTGGTCCTTTGATAGAAGTTATTTGATGATTTTGATAATGATTTGGATTGATTTGAGCATAAATCTATAACACTGAAGCTGAGAAAGAACTCATAAATTGGTTTAAATAGATGAGAAGATAGAAATAAATATGGGACATTTATTTCTGTCATAAAGGATTGGAATGAGTTGTATTAAATTATGGAAGACCAAATGAAGTAATTTGGCATTTTTAATGACCCTAAGATAATGTTCAGAGATTAAACTAGACAGGCAAGTAGATCAGAAAATCATGAGATTATGAGCAAATGTCAAATAGTGGATGAAGATAAAATAAGAGGGTGAAAACAGATTAAAGTGAATACTTGAAAGCTTCCTAGTTCAATTCCACAAGGTTTAACTTAACCTAGGGATGAATAGTAAAGCTTAGTGTATGTTAAAGATGTATAATGAGATTTATGGAAATGTAAAATTAAGAAATGAAGGAAATCCTAGAATTTTCAATAATACCTATGAAGGTTAGAAAATTCGTTTCTAAAAAATTAAAGTGTCTTTAGCAGATAAAATGTTTCCAGTTGCATTTCACATTTCCCTTTTCTTTTCCTTCTCCACCATCCCACCCCTCATCTTTGCCCTTTTAGATATTTTCTCACTCTTCTTTCCCTCACTCATGGGCTGCTAACAGAAAATCAGAGAAAGAGAGAGAGGAGACGTGAAAGAGAGAAAATGGGGAAGAAAGAAAGAAGATCAAGGGAAGGAAAACAAGGAAACAATGAAGAGTAACAAGATCAAGAAGCCAAGGAAAGCAAGGTAGGGGGGTTCTTCTTCATCTTTTCTATTCCTTCTTTGTTTTTCAAAGTTTTGGAAACTTGTGATTTAGATGATGATCTTGAAAATGGAAAAGATGATTTTGTGATGATTAAGATTTGAGAACTTGATTCTTTGATTTGATTCATGATGAGTTTTGAGATTCTAAAGTGGATTTTATACCCATATTGAGATTTGTTGTTTTATAAGTGATTTGGATGCATATTTGTGATTGTTTGATGTTGATGATGATGTTTATTGGTTTGATTTGGGTTAGAATAGGTTAAAACTTTGTTTTCCTGCAAATTGGCACGTCGTAATCGATTACATAGCCCTTGTAATCAATTACAATGCTTTTGGAGCTGCGAAAATGATTTCTAGGCAGGATGTAATTGATTACATGAATGTAATCGATTACAAAGCCTCTGGTTGAGATGTAATCGATTACATTAGTCATGTAATCGATTACCAAGCCCCTAAATTAGGGTTTTTGATCCAAAATTGATGGGAATAGAGTTCTTAACCCTATGAAACCTAAATGCAAACCTTAAACCTTGTATGTGGAATGATTATGCATCCAAATTACTTTGGGAAAACACTTCAATGATAATGTAATATGAGATTGATTGATGAATTTGAATACTCATGATGAGAACTATTATATTGTGCATATTATTTCGTGATGATGAAATATAAGGCCTTGTACCATGATTGAGATTGATGAGATAAATATCATGAGTATAAATGAATTGATCATTATGCATGATAAAGTGATATGCGATTGTTGGTGATTGATGTTTGACGTTATGAGTAACTGATGCACACTTATCTTGACCAAGTTTAAAAACTTAATGTAGGATTAATTGTTGCATTGCAAACCCAAGTGCAGGTTATCTCAAGTAATAAATTTTTCGAGAGTCCGAGGTCGATCCACAGGGGAATTGATGAAGAAAAATTAAGGTAAAGTAAATATTTTGTTACTACGGTAAAAAAAATATTTACTTGGGTAAAAAGATCCACTCTTGGTAAATAAAGAAAAGGTAAGATTAATTCTTTTTATAACTCAATTAGAATCCTCACATAATGAAGGTTCCAATCGGAAAATATAACGTTAAAAGTCTATTAAAATAATATACGTAATTATATTATGCTTCCTTTAATTATTACCACCACTTGTAAATAGGTTAAAGCATTCACTGTGCCAATCCTATTGTCTACAACAAATCAAGAACTCCTCTTTACAAGGGTAGTTTCTAAATTATCAAAAACAACATATAACACGTATAATCGTTATTAGAAAATAAATCATTAAAGCACAAGAGAGAAATAAATCTAACCTTATTTTATTACCAAGAGCTTCACACTTTGACCCAAGTAGATTGGAATTTATTTACACATAGACTAGAAAGAAGAAAAGGAGAAAAGAAAAAGAAAAAGAAAATTGAAGGGAGACTGAAGAGAGGAGGCTGGGCACTGCCCAGAACCTCAACCCTCTCTTTCCCCGAATGTCCATTCTGAATTGTGAATTCAATTGCCTATTTATAGGCAAAGTTTGGTTACTGTGCATGCACAGTAACCAAACTTAATGATTAAGTCTTAAACGTCATCAATGACGTTTTTGATTTTTTTTAAAAAAAATAATAATTGAGCAAACATGTACAGTCATGTCTCCTATTTTTTTTCATTTTTGAGAAAAGTGGTCTTCATGAAAGTTGTAGGCCTAGATATTTGCTTTAAAATGGCTTTGGTCTAAGTCCAAAATCATGCCTAGAACTTAAGATATGGTCCAATTATTGCAGAGTGTTTTAACCCCGGTTTCAGCTCCTCTATTTTGACTTACAAGCCCAATATCACCTCCAAGAAGTCCGAACTGAGTTTTGTGTTCTTAATGAAAGTTGTAGGGAATTGTCTAAGCTTTCCTACAAGACTAAAATCACATCAATCAGATATTTGCAGCTCAAGATATAACAAGTTTACTAAACACTGCCAAAAAGATAATTAAGGTTAATTTATGCAATAATTTGTTTAATGATCCAATAAGGTTCAATATCATAAAATGTGTCAAAATTAAGCATAATTGAATCTTAAGAAGCCTAGTGAGAGGATTATAAAATATATAAAATACAGTGTTATCAAATTCCCCCATACTTAACTTTTGCACTCCTTGGCAAAACACAAAAGACAAAAACCAAAGAAAAATGACACAGACTCAAAAGCTAAAAACTCCAAAGGATTTAATGACTCAAGAAGAGCAACCAAACATTCAAGGGATCAAAACAGTCATGAGGTAACATTTCTTCACATCTCAAACCAACAAGCAAAGAAACTTCAGTTGAAAAGAATGAATCAAGAATGATAGATTCTCACAGAATTTACTCTCAATCTCTGAAGTGTTAAAAAAGGTTAGTATTTCACTCTATTCAACTCATGAATAATTGCACTACCATAAGCTTATTTATCTTCTACTTCTCCGCTACTTAAAAACAACATATGTATACAAATCATGAGGACTTTATTCAAGGTTATAATGGGATTATGGTAAAGGAGGAAGTAATATAGATAAGACAAGTTAAATACCAAAGAGAATAGAAGAGCATTATGTTACAGTTATAGTGGAGAAGATGTTTGAGAACATTCAGTCTAACTTTCCCAAGATTTTCTTAATTCCTTCTCTATTTTTTTCTTTCTCATAAAGGGCAATGACCAATATTTGACTAATGTTTTGTTAAAGATCAATTGGTGGGTTGAATCCATTGTTAGGCTTGAACATTCTCCTTTTATTTCTGTTATTTTCAAGAATCCACTGGTCAACTCTTTTTTTTTTTGGAAAACTTGCACATATACCCCCACACTTATTCAAGAAACTCATCCGACAACAAAGCCAATGCTCTCTTATTCCCTAAGGTCAGGTAAGAATATGGTTTTTCATTTAAGGCACATAATGAGTTCGAAACAAAGAATGGTCAAATAAGCTCAAAGGGGTTAAGCAAAGGAAAATATGCGAGGTTGGCTATTTGGTCAAAGTAGTTAATTCAAGAAAATTGTCTCAATCATGTTTATATATGCATGTGAAAATGTAGCTTCAAAAAGAATCAAAGCAAGTTCTAGAGTAACAATTCCATGAGAAAAAATCACACAAGAAAGAAGAGAATGGTATAGATGTTCAATCCATTCATCGATAGGCTCAAAATCTCACAAGACATAATTCTATCATTCTCAGTCCAAAAAAATTCAACATCCATAACCAAGCATGTGATGTTTAAGAAAAAAGACAATTTACTCAATCATGCAAATTTCCCTGAATTAAAATTGCTACTTCTACACAAACTAGTTATCTACCCCAATCTAGATGCGTCTCAAGAGTAAAATTACCTCCACAGCAAAATTTACTCCTTACTCTGTCATCCTTAATCGGTTTAGCTATTAGAAAATTGCTGACAAACATATAAACACGACAAACATAAACATACTTCCTAAATTTTTTTTTCAAACAATTTTTTTTACACAATTATTCAAACTATCCTTCCCCTCATCCAGATCACAACATTGTCCTCAATGTTAAAATAAAATAGATAGGTAAAGAAAAGAAGATAGTACCTGTTACTGCAATTACTGAAAAGAGAAACCTCACACAAATAGAAACAAAGTACGACCAAAGATTGAAATTATTTAAATAGATGAAGTGTCTTGACTGGCTTCTTTTTCTTACTGCTTCTCGCAACATTTCCTTCGGACCACTTCTTGCTCTCTTTTTTTTTTAAATCTATACAAGAAAATATATACATGTAGTTGTGATTGTGGCTCACATCTTCCTCTGGTTTTACGTCCAGTAACGGCTTAAACGCCTTCTATGAGTCAAGGATAAGCTTCCCATCCAATTTTCTTAAAAATTGGTAAACATGGTCTTTTTGAGTCAGATTCCCAAGACTGTAACGTGCTTACTTGCCTTTGAAGAGATTCCACAAATTAAGAAGTTCAAGATGTACAACTCCACAAGAATGCGTCTCAAGAGTCGAAAATGACTCCTTACTCAGTCCATTCATAATGAAGAATATTTTATTGTCTCTGTTTGCGAAAACCATCCCCAAAGAACAACATCGTTTGTTTTTTTTTTAAAAAAATTTGACAATATTGATAGGTGTTATTTCAAAAAGGTGAGCCTATTGGAAATATGGACAAAACATTTTTGGCTCATTTTGAATTCTTGAAACAACAAAATCCACCATAGCAATTTGGGTTTACAAAAACTTGTTGAGAAAGTCCACAAGTAACCAAAAGGTCAAAATTAGGTTGACACTTAAGAGGAAAAAGAAAAACAAACAAGAAGACACACACAAAAAACTAGGGATCTAACGTCACTTGATTCAATAATCTATCATAGACAATAGAGTAGCTTTGGAACCTTCCTTCTAATCAATTTCTAATTATTCAATTGATGGGGAGAATCAGTAATTAATTAAAACTTAATTCCTTAGTCGAAACGTTAACTCTTAAAGGCATGACTTTTACTCTTTGGATTCCCATGGAAAATACTACAATTCTCCCACACAACCTATAACCTCCATTCCTAGACAATTATAAATCATGGTAATTTATTATTTATAGTCTAGGTCATATGCAAACCCTCCGATTCTACATACACCCACTAGATCAATTTATGAGTGGCCAATTCATAAAAGCATTATGAACCATAATAAGCACTCAAATTGAATAGAAAGGAGTTAATTAGAATTCCAGTCTTAATATATATCAATTAAATTAAGTTACGTTTTCACCCTAAAAACACACAAAACAAAAACAAAAAAGAAATAAGAAAAATAAAAATATATACAAAGATGTGGTATAAACCAGCCATCAAATAAATATTTACAAAGGCGTGGAATAAACCAACCACCAAATAAAAATTAAAAAAAAATGGTGTGGTAGAAACCAACCACCAAAAATATATATATAACAAAGGTGGGGTAATAAACCAACCACCAATATATATATATTAACAAGTAAAAAGGTAAATAAGCGATAAAATAAAAAATTAGATAGTTAGAGAGTTAATAATATACGAGAAAATAAAATGCAAAAAAAAAAATACAGAAAATAAAGTGTATAAAGTAAATTTAAAATATGAAAATCGGAGAGTGGCAGAGCCCCAATGAGCCAAATGAAAGAGAAGAAAAGAAGAAATATTATTTCATTAGGTTATAAAGCATAAATAAATGACGAAAATTAAAAGTTAGTTAGTATGTGCAAAAAAAAATAAAAAAGAAGAGGTTCCCCCACTAAGTTAGTGCATAAAATAAAAGGGAGTTACCCCCACTGAGTTAGTATATACAAAAAAAAATAAAAGGAAAAATTACCCCCTCTATACAAGAAAATAAAAGGGAGAATTACCCTCACTGTTAATATGTACAAAGGGTTAACTTTTTTATATTTTTATATTTTTAATTTTTTTAGCTTTTTTTATTTTTTTTTTTTTGTTTTTTATTTTTTATTTTTTATTATTTTTTAATTTTTACTATTCATATACTATTCATATTACTATTCATATTACTATTCACATACTATTCATATTACTATTTATATTACTATTCATGTTACTATTCATATTATTCACGCACAAATTTTTTTTTGCTAGTTAATGTGTTAGTATGTACAAAAATATTTACATCAAAAATTTGTTCTTCAAATCAAGTTCCCCGGCAACGGCGCCAAAAACTTGATGCACACTTAACTTGACCAAGTTTAAAAACTTAATGCAGGATTAATTGTTGCATTGCGAATCCAAGTGCAAGTTGTCTCAAGTAATAAATTTCTCGGGAGTCCAAGGTCGATCCACATGGAATTGATAAAGAAAAATTAAGGTGAAGTAAATATTTTGTTACTACGGTAAAAAAAATATTTATTTGGGTAAAAAGATCCACTCTTGGTAAATAAAGTAAAGGTAAGATTAATTCCTTTTATAACTTAATTAGAATCCTCACATAATGAAGGTTCTAATAAAAAAAATATAACGTTAAAAGTCCATTAAAATAATATACGTAACTATATTATGTTTCCTTTAATTATTACCACCACTTGTAAATGGGTTAAAGCATTCACTGTGCCAATCCTATTGTCTACAACAAATCAAGAACTCCTCTTTACAAGGGTAGTTTCTAAATTATAAAAAACAACATATAACACGCATAATAGTTACTAGAAAATAAATCATTAAAGCACAAGAGAAAAATAAATATAACCTTATTTTATTACCAAGAGCTTCACACTTTGACCTAAGTAGACTGGAATTTATTTATGCATAGACTAGAAAGAAGAAAAAGAGAAAAGAAAAGAAAAAGAAAATTAAAGGGAGACTGAAGAGAGGAGGCTGGGCACTGCCCAGAACCTTAACCCTCTCTCTCCCCGAATGTCCATTCTGAATTGTGAATTCAATTGCCTATTTATAGGCAAAGTTTGGTTACTGTGCATGCACAGTAACCAAACTTAATGATTAAGTCTTAAACGTCATCAATGACGTTTTTGATTTTTTTTTAAAAAAATAATAATTGAGCAAACATGTACAGTCATGTCTCCTGTTTTTTTCATTTTTGAGAAAAGTGATCTTCATAAAAGTTGTAAGCCTACATATTTGCTTTAAAATGGTTTTGGTCTAAGTCCAAAATCATGCCTAGAACTCAAGATATGGTCCAATTATTGCAGAGTGTTTTAGACCCGATTTCAGTTCCTCTATTTTGACTTGCAAGCCCAATATCACCTCCAAGGAGTTCGAACTGAGTTTTGTGTTCTTCATGAAAGTTGTACGGAATTGTCTAAGCTTTCCAACAAGAACATCAATAAGATATTTACAACTCAAGTTATAACTAGTTTACTAAACACTGCCAAAAAGATAATTAAGGTTAATTTATGCAATAATTTGTTTAATGATCCAATAAGGTTCAATATCATAAAATGTGTCAAAATTAAGCATAATTGAACCTTAAAAAGCCTAGTGAGAGGATTATAAAATGTATAAAATACAGTGTTATTAGTAACCCATTCCTAGGATATCCTTGGACCTAGAAGGTAACTTGGAAATGGTGGTTGAGGATGGACATTCCCTTACCACCAAAGTATTGAGGTTGAGGATAGAAGTTACCACTCCCTCTTTACCTGAGTTCTCCATAGTCAATATGTAGTTAAGTACGGACATTTCTTCTCTACATTTGAGGCATTCCTAGTTTAAGGATAAGTGAGGATGGACATTTCCTCTCTACTCATAACTCTATGGAAGATGGACATTCCCTCTTTATTGTAGCTTAATTTGGGTTACTCGAGGTAGTCCTGTGTAGCAAGAGCTATGAATGGGTTGAAGTGCACCAACCCGAAAGCATGCTACTTCCAAGAGAGTGGTACTGTGAGGATGGACATTCCCTCCATATCATTTGATTTGAGATGACTCATGTGTCTTGATGATTTGAAACATGAGATTTTGATATAGACGAGATTTTCTTGAGATTTGATAAATGATTTACAAATTGGCAAATTAAGATTTGAGATACAAACCTTGATTTGATTTCATGAGATTTGATGATATGACTGGTGATTTCAAGATATAAATCTTGATGTGGTTTTGGTGATGATAAATGATTTTCATAATTAAATGAACTTCTGTTGTAGGAAGAGGAAGGACCCAATTTGACTTTAGTCACCTTCCTACAAATTGTACAATAAGGATTTCAAAATGATTTTTTTTTTCGAAATAGGTGGAATTATTATGATGACACAATTTTGATAACTACTGAGAATTGTAAGATTCTCACCCCCTACACCCTTGATTTCCATGATAATTCCAGGAAGGATCCATAGCAGAGCACAAAAAAGATAGATGGAGCCGAAAGACGAAGAGATAATTAGCTTCTTAGACTAGATTTTTGTACATGAGGTAAATTACTATGTAATACCTAGTGATTACATAATTTGTATATTATTCATTTCATATTATATATGTAATATGTTTTCGCTAAAGGCTCATATTTTTTGTATATTATTAAATCATTTCTTTAAAAATTTGTGGATATTCAGAAGTATTATATCACATTCTAATTACTGATGCGTAAACCAATTACGTCATTAGTGTTAGTCTTTGGGATGTTACATCAGGTCCATCCCAGCTCCTGGTTTGTCATTGTGCGCTTCTGTGTAACAACCATGGTGGAAGGGCGGGAATGGTCATTTACCAAATTCTTACAGACGGTGTCAATGTTCTGCCCTGATGCTCTTGGGCTAGCTGGACCATAACCAGGTTCCTACTAAGTGTCCTTCAAGCTTGGAAGTCTTCGAAATAAGGGGTTGGAGACCTATAAAGACAGTCTAACGCTTAAGTCAGTGTAATGAGTTAAAATTTGTTATAAATGAGAAAAGATGCTTACCAACATCCTTAATGTCACTATTTATAGAAGGGATTCTCTGTCGTTGGCAATGTACAAAGAAGTTTGTGCCCTAAAAGATTCTTACCGCGTGAGTCCACTTGGATGTACTTGTTAGAGCTTCATTGGTTGAGCTGAAATTATCCCCTTTGTATAGGGATAGAGGTGGCCCTCTGACCCAAAACTAGGATGGATATGTTATTTTCACTTTTTTTTTTTGGTATTCTTTCAAATAAATATTTTACTTACATGGAAGTTGACTCTGACTGACCTATTTGGCCGTTGTCGTTCGCCAACCTAAGCAAAAGAAACCATTTCAAATAGGTTTACCCACATCCACATGTGTCGTCAAAGCCACTGTTTCATTGTTGCATGAAGAACGATGCATGTGTCCGTGGCAGTGCGAGTCCCTACATGGTTCTCGAGACGAAGACTCCTCGAGGAGAAGCTCTCCGACCTCCACAAGTGCACAAACCTCGACCACATCAAGCAAATCCACGCCCAAATCCTCAAAGCCCATCTCCACCAAGACCCCTATGTAGCACCCAAGCTCATCGCAGCCCTCTCCCTATGCCGCCACATCGTCTCCGCCGTCAACGTCTTCAACCAAGTTCCCGACCCAAACATACACCTTTACAACTCCATCATCAGAGCACACGCTCACCACTCTCACCCCTCACATGCTTTCGCCACTTTCTTTGAAATGCAGAGAAATGGAGTGTACCCTGATAACTTCACTTACCCATATCTTTTAAAGGCTTGTAATGGCCATTCTTGGTTGCCAGTGATTGAAATGATCCATGCCCATGTTGAGAAACTTGGGTTTTATGGTGATATCTTTGTGCCCAATTCGTTGATTGATTCGTACTCTAAGTGTGGGAGTATTGGCCTTAATGGGGCAATGAAGTTGTTCATGGCAATGGAGGAACGGGATAGGGATACGGTGACTTGGAACACTATGATTGGTGGGTTGGTGAAAGGTGGTGAGTTTGATGAAGCTTGCAGGCTGTTTGATGAAATGCCTGAGAGAGATATGGTTAGTTGGAACACAATGATAGATGGGTATGCCAAGGCGGGAGAGATGAACAAAGCGTTTGAACTGTTTGAGAGAATGCCTGAGAGGAATGTTATCTCTTGGTCAACGATGGTTTGCGGTTATAGTGAAGCTGGGGATATGGTTATGGCAAGGATGTTATTTGATAAGTGTCCTGTGAAGAATTTGATCCTTTGGACAACAATAATATCTGGGTATGCTGAGAAGGGGCTTGTGAAGGAGGCGACGAGATTGCATGATAAAATGGAAGAAGCTGGGTTGAAGCCTGATGATGGGTTTTTGATAAATATTTTAGCTGCGTGTGCCGAGTCTGGAATGCTCAGGTTGGGAAAGAAAATTCATGCCTCCATTCAGAGGTGTAGGTTTAGATGTAGCACTAAGGTGTTGAATGCGTTCATTGATATGTATGCAAAGTGTGGTTGTTTGGATGCTGCATTTGGTGTCTTTACTGGAATGGCAAGGAAAGATTTGGTGTCTTGGAATTCCATGATCCAAGGGTTAGGCATACATGGACATGGCGAGAAAGCACTTGAGCTTTTCTCTAGGATGGTACATGAAGGTTTTGAGCCAGATAATTATACATTTATTGGCCTTTTATCTGCATGCACCCATGCAGGCCTTGTTAATGAAGGGCGTAATTACTTCTATGCAATGGAGAAAGTATATGGGATTGTTCCTCAAGTTGAGCATTATGGTTGCATGATTGACCTTCTTGGCCGTGGGGGACATCTACAGGAAGCTTTTGGGCTTCTGCGTAGCATGCCTGTGGAACCAAATGCCATTGTATTGGGAACTCTTTTGGGGGCATGTCAGATGCATAATGATGTAGATCTTGCAATAGCTGTGTGTGAACACCTGTTTAAATTGGCACCATCAGATCCTGGAAATTTCTCCCTTCTGTCAAATATTTATGCTCAAGCAGGGGATTGGGTGAATGTTGCCAATGTAAGGTTGCAAATGAAGAGTACAGGAGGCCAAAAGCCTTCTGGGGCTAGTTCCATTGAGATAGAAGAAGAAGTGCATGAATTTACAGTTTTCGATCAGTCACACCCTCAATCAGATGATATATATCAGATGATTGACAGATTGGTACAGGACCTTAGGCAGGTTGAATATGTTCCAAAGGCATATGTATAGAGATGGATGAATATGATTTGGTTGCATCAGTATGCACAGCTGAAGTGACGCTTATAGTTCAAGAAAGGAATATGATGATTTAGTTGTATATATTGCTGGTACTAAAAGTAAAGAAATCATTGTATTCATTGCTGCCGCTGGTTTAGCACAACAAAAAAGTTGTATACTGGTAAGCATGGCTGAACCTATGCTTACAGTGCAAGCATCCTATGTTCCTACTAATGCTGGTGGGAGCACTTTTGTAAGGCCAAAGAAAGGGAACATTTTGTTAAGAGAAAATGCTCAGAGATGCATCCTGTCTACTAGTTGTTCTAAAAAGAAGCTCTGCTTCAAATATGTATACTGGGTGGCAATTCCACTCTACTGCATTTATACATTCCTATCTGCTGATTGTTGACAGCAAATCACCAATCCAGCCCTATTTATTAAATTTGAGACATTTACTTGACAGTATGTTTATTTCTAGAGCTACTCGCTGTTTCTAATCTGCACATCTCTCGCTCTACATTTGACATGTGTGTTTCTCTCAATGTAAACTTCTTTCGGCCTCATCTTTTTGTTACTTTCTTGTTCATTTCTCTTGATATCTGGAAGATCCGCAGATGACTAATTTTATTAACTGCGAGCCTCCATTTGGGAGGCTGGAATCTGTACCATGTGCATTCTTGGTAATTTTGACAGTAGTTTTCTGCCCTTCATCTCTTTCTCTCACCCAAGACAGTAAGAACTCCAAACCCCTTTCCTTTTTTCTGCAATAAATCTTCTACGCAGTAGTTCTTCTTCTTCTTCATTTATTTTCCTGTGTACATTCATTAAAATTTGATTGCTAATCTGACTAAATAAACTTGGGTTTAAGATTTTTTTCTGTGTGTTCTTCAGAAATCTTTCGTACATGCAGCTAGGAGGGATTATATCTCCCAGCATTGGTAAACTCAGTAGACTACAGAAACTGTAAGTAAAACATATTCATCTCTGCCCTGTTCATTTCCCAATGGGTTATATTTCTCAATTTTCTTTTCTACTCCCTCACTTATGTATATTTTTTTGGGGTTTAACATGTAACTCATAGACTGTTGTAATATATTAGCATTAATATCAGATTTGTATAGATATTAGCATTAATATCAGATTTGTATAGATATGTTTTTTATTCTTGTTTTATTAGGGCTGATTTTTCTCCCTTATTTTTAGGATAGCAATTAATAGCATTAGACTATATATTGTAACATTCCCTGTACACAAAATACAAGAAATATTATTCATACTTTCTATTTTCTATATGGTATCAGCAGCCTAGGTCGTTCCTAGGGCTTGCCTTTTCTTTTTTCTTGTCTCCTATTGCAGCCTTATTGCTGCCTGAGACCTAAAACCACCACCCGCCACCCGCCACCCGCCACTGTTGCCTGAGACCTAAAAACCACCACCCACCACCCGCCGCCGCTGGTTTTTGTCTCACCACCCTCGCCGGAGTGCTTGTCGGCAGTTTTCCGGCCACCCCCGAAAAGCCCACCCTAAACCACCCACCCACGCGCCGCCACTCGCAGCCAACGCGCCACCGCAGTGTACGCGCGTGGAAGCCACGCGCCGCCCTCCACACCGCCTTTCACCGCCCAACCACGACCGTTCTGCTTGTCGGCTCCTCCTTGTTCTTTTCTGCCTATTTTCGGGTCCAACCAGAATGTCTACAGTAGACACCCAGTCCTCCACCATCACTACGCCGCCTCCGGTTGTCGTTCCACCGCCTCCTGTTGCCGTTGCAGCACTGAATCCAAATGATCTTCCAGTTTTGCACTCTTCTTATCACCTCAATGGTAAGAACTATCTTCAATGGGCCCAGGTTATTCGCACCACTCTCAAGGGTCGTCGGAAGTTGTCACATATTGTCGGGGATCCTCCGAGGACAGATGACCCACAGTTTGGAATCTGGGATGATGAAGATTCTTTGATTATGACTTGGCTATGGAACTCTATGACACCAGATATCAGTAAGAATTGTATGTTTTTTACTTCTGCACGTGAAATTTGGGATAGTTTGAGTCAAACATATTCTATGAAACAAGATATTGCTGCGTGTTATGAATTAGAAAACACAATTTTTAATACCCAGCAGGGCTCTCTTTCTGTCACTGATTATTATGGTACTCTGAATGGTTTATGGATTGAGCTGGATCAAAACCAGGATTTAAAGATGAAATGCACTGAGGATGCTGCTACTTTAACCAAGTTTATTGAGCGTGGACGGGTCTTTAAGTTTCTCTCTCGGGTTGAATTTTGAGTATGATCCTATTCGGGTTCGATTTTAGGAAAGGACAAGCTTCCTTCTCTCTCCGAGGTGTTCTACACTGTTAGGGGGAAGAGAGTCGTCGAGCTGTCATGTTGAATAAGGGTAATTCCAGTGATGGTTCTGCTTTGGCCACCGGCAAAGGTCCTATTGGTGGGTTATCATCTGAAAAGCCTGGATCATCTTCTTGGAAGTCATCCGCCAAACGTGACGAGCGTTGGTGTCCTTATTGCAAGAAGTCTGGTCACACTAAGGACACTTGTTTTAAACTCCATGGCAGAGACAAGGTTCTTGCACGCTTTGGGGGTTTCAAAGGCAGTCAACAAAGGCAAGTTAATCAAACTGTGTCTGACTTGGTTATTGAGGGTGAAGAGGTATCTGCGCCACCTTCTGGGGAGGCAATTCTGGCGCTTAGTAAAGCCGAGATGGATCGTTTGCGTACTCTTTTAGATTCTATGAGTATGCCTTCTGACACTTGTTCTCTAACCATGACTGGTAAGAATTTAAGTTCAGTCTCCTTTAATGTTTCTAGTACTGTATCTGAGGATCTCTGGATTATTGACTCTGGTGCTACTGATCATATGACCCCTTATCCCTCATATTTTTTCACTTACTCTAAATTATCTGGTAAGCATCACATTACGGTTGCTAGTGGATCCCATGTCCCGGTTTCAGGATGTGGTACTATTTTGCTTCAACCTTCCCTTCCTTTACATAATGTGCTTCATGTCCCTCATTTGTCAAATAACCTTATTTCTATTCATAAGCTTACTAGAGATTTAAACTGTACAGTGACCTTCTTTCCCTCTCATTGTGTGTTTCAGGATCTTACCACGGGGAGGACGATTGAGGTTGCTAAGGAACAGGGAGGGTTATATGTCCTGCATCAGACTCATGGGAGTACCAGTCAGACGGTGTCCACATCCAGTCATAAGAAAGGTTCAGATTCCGCTGCATCTCAGATATGGCTTCACCACAAACGCCTTGGTCATCCTCCTTTCAGTCTTCTTAGGTCGTTATTTCCACAGTTGTTTAAAAGTGAGTCTGTTGAGTCTTTTCTTTGTGATGTTTGTCAGTTTGCGAAACACCATCGCACAACTTTTTCTCCAAGTAATAATAAAAGTATTAAACCATTTGATCTTATTCATTCTGATGTGTGGGGCCCTTCCTCAAATTCTAATATATCTGGTGCAAAATGGTTTATTTCTTTTATTGATGACTGCACTAGAGTCACATGGATATTTCTTATGAAAGATAAATCTGAAGTGTTTTCAATATTCTTGAATTTCTATCGCATGATTCAAACCCAGTTTGGAATATCTATAAAACGGTTACGATCTGATAATGGCAAGGAATATGTGAATCAACATTTCACAAATTTCCATAAAGAACATGGTGTGTTACATGAGTTAACTTGTGTTGATACCCCCCAACAAAATGGGGTTGCAGAAAGGAAGAACCGTCATCTCCTAGAAATTGCAAGAGCACTTCTATTCCAAATGTCTGTCCCTAAGTCTTATTGGGGGGAAGCTGTCTTAACTGCCGCATACTTGATGAACAGATTGCCCTCTCGTGTCTTGAATGGTCTTAGTCCTGTGCAACTCATGACTTCCTTCTTCCCTTCCGTTCCTACCATGAAGAACCTCATGTGTCGTGTCTTTGGTTGTGTTGCCTTTGTTCATGTCCATAGTCAATATCGTGGTAAGTTGGATCCTAGGGCTATCAAATGTATCTTCATAGGGTATGCACCAGACAAAAAAGGGTACAAATGTTATCATCCTCAAAGTCGTCGTGTCTATGTCTCTATGGATGTCACTTTTCATGAATCCGAGTCTTTTCACCTTCGTCCTCAACTTCAGGGGGAGAATGGTCAAGAAGCTGAGTCCCTTGAGTCATCTTTTTTTCCTCTTTTGGCTGAATCTATTGAGTTATCTGTCCCTCCTCCGATGAAGGATGTGGCATCATCTTCTGATACTTCAGAGACACCTAAAGAATCAGTATGTGTTCCTATAGATCGATACAAGCAGGTGTATTATCGGAAAAAACCCAACCTGGTCCAACAGCAGCTTCAATCGCTCGAACCAGAGGTAAGCTTTCCTGATTCTGAACCTTTGAATAGTCCTTTACATGATATTTGTGAACCTAACCCTGATGACTTGCCTATAGCCTTAAGAAAAGCCAGAAGAACTTGTGCAAAATACCCTATATCTCAGTTTGTGTCCACTAAAAACCTATCAGTACAGCATGGAGCTTTATTTCAGCAATTGATTCTACTAGAGTCCCCACTTCTGTACAAGAAGCATTAATGGATAAGAATTGGGTTCAAGCCATGCATGAAGAAATGAGTGCTTTAAACAAGAATGAGACCTGGGAAATTGTTGAGAAGCCAAAGGACAAAAGGATAGTTGGGTGCAGATGGATTTACACAATAAAATATCGGTCTGATGGTACTCTAGACCGGTATAAAGCAAGGCTGGTTGCGAAAGGGTACACTCAGACATATGGGATTGATTATGAGGAAACATTTGCCCCTGTAGCAAAGATGAATACAGTCAGGATCATTCTCTCCTTGGCAGCACACTTTGGATGGGACTTGCACCAATTTGATGTTAAAAATGCTTTTTTCCATGGGAATTTGGAAGAGGAAGTATATATGGACATCCCACCAGGATATGGACCCATCGGTGGAGGGAATATGGTGTGCAAGTTAAGGAAGGCCTTATATGGACTCAAGCAATCTCCTCGTGCTTGGTTTGGGAGGTTCACCAATGCTATGGTGTCCTTAGGTTATAGGCAGAGCCAGGGAGATCATACCCTCTTCATAAAACATTCCAAAGAAGGCAAACTTACACTTCTTCTGGTTTATGTTGATGACATGATCATTGCCGGTGATGATGAGGTTGAGAAACAAGTCCTAAAAGAAAAACTAGCTGCACAGTTTGAAATGAAGGACTTGGGGAAGCTGAAGTACTTCCTTGGGATAGAGGTTGCCTACTCCAAACAAGGCATCTTTATTTCCCAAAGGAAATATTTCTTGGATCTTCTTAAGGAGACAGGTAAGCTAGGTTGCAAAACCACAGGGGCACCTATTGAACAAAACCACAGGATTGGAAACAATGAGGAAAGCCCAAGGGTGGATAAGGCACAATATCAGAGACTTGTGGGAAAACTGATATATTTGTCCCACACCAGACCAGACATAGCCTATGCTGTCAGTGTTGTTAGCCAGTTCATGCATGATCCTCATGAGAGACATATGCTAGCTGTGAATCGAATTCTCCAATATTTGAAGACAAGCCCAGGAAGAGGACTTCTATTTCGGAAAGAACAAACATTGACCATTGAAACCTATACAGATGCAGATTATGCCGGGTCAGTTATCGACAGACGGTCTACCTCAGGTTACTGCATGTTTTTAGGAGGAAACTTGGTGACTTGGAGAAGTAAGAAACAGAATGTAATTGCAAGGTCAAGTGCAGAGGCTGAATTTCGAGCTATGGCACAAGGAATTTGTGAACTGTTATGGATGAGAATCATACTCGATGATCTCCAAATAAAGTATGAAGCTCCTATGAGGTTACTGTGTGATAACAAGTCGGCAATCAGCATTGCTCACAACCCGGTTCAACATGATCGGACAAAGCATATAGAGATTGACCGCCATTTTATCAAGGAAAAATTAGATGATGGCCTTATAACTACAGAGTACGTCCCTTCAGAGCACCAATTAGCAGATGTTTTCACCAAGGGACTTCCCACTGAACGATTTCAAAGTCTTACTTGCAAGCTGGGAATGATAGATATTCACTCACCAGCTTGAGGGGGAGTGTTGTAATATATTAGCATTAATATCAGATTTGTATAGATATTAGCATTAATATCAGATTTGTATAGATATGTTTTTTATTCTTGTTTTATTAGGGCTGATTTTTCTCCCTTATTTTTAGGATAGCAATTAATAGCATTAGACTATATATTGTAACATTCCCTGTACACAATATACAAGAAATATTATTCATACTTTCTATTTTCTATATAGACGAAACATTTTCTTGGAATTACAAATGTGAATGTATTTTTTACTGGCTACCAAACATAACAGCATAACTTCGTAAACCCCAGAAAGTTTAACTTACGTTATTCTTTCTAAACAAAGCAGTCTATCAGGAAATTGCATATGCTATTATTTCTAAACCAAACAGTCCACTACTGATGGACTGATTGGAAATTGCATTGCATGAATGAAGTTAGTTGCATTTCTGTGCTGAACCTTTTGTTTCTTATTTGATCTGTAATTTAGGTGTTTTGGTTTTTAAATTCTTTCGAGTGTTATTATTGAAGTTTTTTTTTTTCGGGTAAACCTATCGAATTTCTGTATATCAAGATCTAAGCATCTTTGCATACTGAGAAATTCAGATCTTCTCAATTTTTTGTGTTTTATACATACACTAAATGCATTGCATTGTGTATACCTTTATTGTAAAACTAAAGATGTCACCTACAGTTTTCTGATTTTGTTGGCTAATATAATGAGCAAACTTGTCATAAGGTAATCTCTTACACATTTAAGATGAATATCTGTTATATACATGTCAGAAAGCGTCAATAGATTATAAAAGCCAGATAATTTTTATAATAGGATATTATAGGGGGCTATGTTTCTTTGATGGATTTCAACAAGACTGGGGAGGTTTTTTCATTCTAATTTTGCTGAAGATTGATTTGTTTCAATCTGCATCAAGTTTAAGGGAAGTTGCAAATAGACACAAGTAATCTTGAATCTCTATTTTGTTATGATAAGGCTATACCAGAGGAAAGAATTTAGAAGCCTGTTGGGTTATCTTTGACTGAGAAAGTGATTGGTAACAAAGTCCAATACTCTGGCCCATGCCAAAGGTGCCGTGCTTCACACCACTTATACTGGTTCAGGCCTTTACGTTGACTCCATATTGGAAAGCCAGGGCATAACTGTTAAAGAGCGTTGCTCTATGCTCTTTCTTGTTCAAAAGGCCTTACTCTTAGATATATATGTGCTTACTGAAGCTCCTGTACTCGGTTTAAGTTTCAACTAAGTTTGCTGCAGTTTATATTTGATTTGACATTTTGTTGCCATTTGTCTTGGAGCAGTTCTCTGATGAAACTTCTTGATTCTGTGGATGGCTAATGTTGGCGATGGTTAGATGAACAACTGGGACTTGGGCATTTGTGACGACCTTTTGAAAAGGTTTAAAACTTCAGACATATAGAGAATTAGTATAACAAGAAGAATTAGTGAAGGTGAAGGTGAATTTCAATTTTGCTTTACCAAATAGATTGACTACAGACTACTGTAGCACTCTAAATGGTGTTGCAAAGTTCTGTCATTGAATCTAGTGTTTATTGCTTCTCTAAGGAATAGGGAGACAATTTTTTTAAAAACATATCAGAGGTGAGAAAACAAACTTTACTTAGATTGACAGAAGAAACCAAAGTCCATTTAATTTATCCAAAACTTCGTGGATCTCTCTGTTTACTTTTTATTTTTATTTTTTTTTATGGTCATAGACAAACTTCTGAGTATGTTCATATAGTATTGCAGACTAAAACATGCTGCTGGTTCTTACTAATATACATGTTTATCATTTTAAGAAATGAAATTTCTCCTTTGATGTATTTAGATATTGTACTAGCGAGTAATAAAAAACACAACAAACTTCAATTGATGTGTAAACTGAGGTGATGTCTTGCTCAGAATAAGTGTAACATCCCGAAAATTAATAATTTTAGGATAAATAGTCATTTTATAATATTTGTGATTTTTTAGAATTTTTCTGAGAACGTGAAATATTTTAATATTATTTTTCGTTTTGCGTACAAACTGAGCAGGCTAGGAAAAATGAGATATTTTTTTCGAGAACTTTGATCTGTGGAAATGTCGACGGGGGATCTTACTAAACCCGAGGCTGGACACGGTTTACGAAGTTTCACGTTTTTTGAGAAATTTGATCTGACAGAGCGATAAATTGTTGTGTAATTTTATCCGCTGGACAATTAACACTGATTTCAATCAACTGAGACATTTGTCCATTGGGTAATAGCATGCATTAGAAACCCTGTCACCTTATCCTAATGCAATTCACTTTATGTTAAATCAAATCCACTTTAATTCAAATTGATGTATTTTCTTCAAAGCTTCTTTAAGAAGCTTTGACTACCAAAAGACAAGAATGCCCTTGGCTTGTTGGAGAAGCCTCTCCCCCTCCTTCTCTTTCTCATTGCCGTAGCTCACTCATAGCCAAGGGGAAGCAATTTTGCTTCCAACACACTTAACACACTCACTCAAAATATCCCACTTTCACCAACACTTTTTATCTCTTCAAGCTTCTTCTTTATTTTCTCCTCCTTCTCTCTACATCTTCTTCTTCCTCTCCTCCATTCCTCTCCACAGCTGCAACCTAAAGGGAGACCATCTTCACTTTCTCATTTTACTACCACCATTTCTACTCTTTTCTTCCTATTCCACACCTTTACCCTTTAGAGATTTTCTTCACTTTCTCCTTCTTCTCTCTTTTGCCTCCTCTTCACTATGAAAATGGCAGCCCCTTACCCACCATTTCTCTTCACTTTCCTCTTCATAAACATCATTTCTACACTCTTCTCCACCTCCTCTACAACTTCTATTTGAAGGGTTTTCTTCAAAATTAACTTTTCCTCCATTGTCATCCAAGGCAAAGCTTCTAATTTTGAGGTAAAGCTTCCATCTTTCTTCTTCTTTCTCTTCATTTTCGTGCTCGAGGGTCTCAATGGAGACCAAAGATCCATTCTTTATCATGTTTGATGTTGGTTCTTGGTGATTGAAATTTTAGGGTTTTTGGAGGCCCCAAAACCGAAATCTTCAAGAAGCAACAAGGAGACTTTTTCATCTTGTGACCATCATCTAGGTCTATCATTTTCTTCATCTTCTATAAGGCTCTAAAGCTTGAAACTTTAAGGTAAAAGTTCATGGCTTTCTTACTTTTCCATCTCATTTTCGTAGTCCATGGTCCCTTTGGTGATCATGGATGCCTTTTTCAAGTCTTGATTGTGTTTCTTGTGAGTTTTGATGTCCTTCGGATTTTCTTAAAGGAGAAAAACGAAAATCAAGAACAAAGGAGCTTACTTTCTTGAGTTGTCTTCAAGAGGTAAGAGGGAGATTACTCACTTCAACCATTATTGGTGGTGAGGAGACTTTTGTGTGTTTGTTGATGGAGAAATCCATCTTTGTATGTTCACTTATTTGATGATTTTATATGTTTTGTGTTCTTGAGTTGAATAAATAATTGAATGGTGATTTTGTATATATTGAATGTGTTAAATATGCTTGATCATGTTAGGGTTGTTAAATGCAAAATTTGGAGTTTCCTACCCTAACATGGTGCCACGGTTTTCATAGGGATTTTGGGTGGTAAATTGATTTTTGTACACAAATAAGATGAAGCTATGTAATCAAATGTTGAATGATAATGATGGAATCAATGAATGGAAATTTTTGAGGGTTTCCTACACCAAGATGAGGTCACGGTTTTGAGGGCTATTTTTGAGGGATTGAATTGACTTTGGGTAAACTAAAGTTTAAGTGAAATTGATATCAAGAGACTAGTGCATAAAAAGGAATTAAATTGGAGCCTTGAAGACTAGAGGGGCCATGGTTTTGACCCAAAATAATGAGAGCTTGCATTAAGTTAGTAAGTAATAATAATTATGTAATTGGATATTGAAGAATTGATGATCATAATGGAATTGATTATGAAAGACTTAGGTTTTTCCTAATACTAGGGATGTCACGGTTTGATAAGAACCTAGGAATGTAAATTTGGTTTGCAATAAGAATCGAGTGAAGCTTAAATGGTTAAGTATTGAATAATAATGTTAAATGAAATAAATGAAAAGTTTGGGGGTTTACTACTCCAATGAGGAGCCACGGTTTTGGCTTTAGATTTCCAAGAGATTGGATTAATTTTGTGGGAAATGTGATTTGCGTGATTTGGTATTAAATGACTAATACATAAAATGGAAGGAAATTTAGAAAGTTGGAGGCTTGTGAGGTCACAGTTTTGAAGGCTATTGAATCTAGAAATTGTCATAATTGATTAAGACATAAAACCTTGTAAAGGTTGAATTCCATGATAGGAAATGTGATGGTTAATAAACCATAAACACATATTAATGTTGGAAATTGGTTCTATGTTGTTGAGAATCCATATGTGGGGTTATGTACTTGTTGATTTAGCACTTGATGAGATATGATATGTTAGTGATAAGAAATGATGATATGCCATTGAGGCAATGCATATTACAAATATATCATAGATATGATTTCTTGATATTGAGAATGAATATATATATATATATATATGCCACTGTGGAATCCTTATGTGTTGTCCGTTGGACATTGTTGTAAAGGCGGTGTATGCTTAAGAGTTGAATAACACCTAAGTGCGGGTGCGAATAGACTAAGCATAGGGTCATATGTTGTTGGCCCTGGGGGCGTCGGGGTGCGGGTGCCTCATCATGGACAGTTAAGAGCTCCTCTGTGCCGTGGGGTAGACCGATGCAAACACACCGACGATCCGGACCGGGACGTTGTCCTATCTCGCGATCAACTGTTGAGGTGCCATGTATAAGCCATTGTTGCGCAAATAATTTTATGAGATGAAGCATACTATTTTTAAAGGCCAACAATATACTGGCATTACTCCTTGATCATTCACTCCGAAAATGTTGATGTTTAGCTCCATGGAGTAGGATTTGTGGTATCATAATGCATTGTGCACTGTTCATTATCGGTCTCATAATTTGTTGAGCATGAACACTTGTGACTATGAGAATGTCTGATTTACTTCTGTAAATATTATTTGGATATTGTGCTGATTGTTTGAAATATTATTGCGGCCTGCCTGTTGTTATTGATTCTTGCTATTGCTTATAATTATACTGCTTTGCTGTAAATTCTACTATTGCTGTTGATAAATATATGGACTGTATTGTTATGTGGGCATTCGGCGCCGTGTTGTTTTCTTACTACCATAATGGAAATGAAAGCTGGGTGTCTCACCTCTTTATTTCATTACTCTGTCTCATGTTGCGTTGAATAAAGACTGTGAAGAGCTTAAGTTGGAATTACTTAGTTAGTGTTGGAGAATCGACTTCTATTTCATTGTGATGGCGTTTGGACAAGCTCCTTTTATTCGCACGTGGGTACAGTTTCATGAAGTTTCGGAGGCTTGGCACTTCAACCGTCAAGCAGGGCGCATTGCTTACATTGGGGAAGTGACTCTAGTTCAGTGCGGTAATGAACCTGGAGCCGGTACGAACATATCTTATGTTCCTGTACGCGTGGAGTTCCCTATACCCATTGGGGAGATATGGAGTAACCGCCGCCTTTTCCCTAGAGAGGTTTCGGTTATAACGCATGTTCGTACTCCAGTCCATTTGGAAGTGTCGCAAGGGCGAGTGTTACCTATCGGAGATGCTGAAGAAGATCAGGTGCAAGACTATTCCATTCACGTGTTAGACTTTGGAGAAGGCCGAACTTTTATATGGTAGTTGTATTGTGTTACGTAGAACCTAAGTTTAAATATTGTTGTAAGCTTATTTATGCATGTATTCCAGATATGTATTTTATATTAAACTGATGTTGTATTTGGATTGCAAGTCAATATAATTACATTTCATATTGTGGCTCATACTTTCTATTTATGCATCGAGATGTAACTTATTTTTGAAATTACTGTAATTTTGAAACTGTGACGTGATTGGATTTAGTGACCATGGTGTGATGATGATTGTGCTGCGGTTATTAGATCTAGGTGCGTTACAATAAGATATGGCAATGAATTCATCCCATCAAAACTATGTATGACACTATCCTCTTCCTTTCCTTTTTTTTATTTTTTATTTTTTGAAGACATATGGTTAGACTACTGACTAGACTAGTTTGTGAAAACGGAGCTAACGGAGCTAGTTTAGGCATACATGAATTGCAAGCATTTTTTTAAAATAAAACATTGCATTTTTCTGACCTGCCACAACTCAAGATATGAACTCCATGTCTGGAAAGAATATCCGAACTTGGATTGGGTAAACAATGTTTACCTAAACCCCATTTTAGGGGTTTCATGGATTGGATTAGATCAGTTTTGATGGAAAAATTCATTCGATCCAATATAATTGATTTTCTTATTCTATCATTCAATCAATTTGGATCAAAATGTAAATCTGATCCAATCTAATCCTGTAATATTCTAATACCAGTATCCTAGTATATCTGAAATATATTCAGATAAATAGTATTAATCATGCCACTTCTAAACCAACAACATCAAGCTAGATATATAATAACCATCCATGTTACTATATATAGTCTTGCGGAAAAGAAAAGATTATATATATATATACAACCTCAGTCACCAAAAGGGAACATTGTAATACTTAAAACTTTTAACATATGGAAGCAAATATAACACTATATAAACTTTGTCTCTATTAAAGTATATAAATTATTCTAGTCTTCATACATCTTCTTCTTCTGCTTTGAAGGGTCTTTACCTGGATTTACCTGGAAACACAATGGGGTGAGAATTCACAATTCTCAGTAATAGTATTCCAAAACCACACATGACATAATTATCGCACAATTATCTATTAACATTAGAATATATTTGCTACAGTAAGTAAGATTACTACTCATTACTCAAAGAACGTTCACATACTCACCTATGTAACATTCTTAGCAAACCATCATTCTGAAACTAAACTCATTCACAAAGCAAGACAATCGCTCATATAATTGTCACTATCATGAAATATGCATGAATTGATAGCAATTGCCTATACAATTACCATGCAAATGCCTAGTAATGGCTTATGTTCACGCCCATGTAATATCCTAACAATGTATTTATGAAATATAAATTGGTAATGTCATGATATGTCATGAATCGGGAACCAAGTTCCACATGCATGAGTCAGGAACCCAGATCCATAGGTTTACCCAAGTAGTGATGTAACATTCTTTTTTTAGTATGTTAGACTTGTATATGATCATAGAGGTATCATAATACATGTTTGATATGTCCGCTTAATTTTGTGATAAACTGAGTTAGTTTATGCACTTTTCTGCAACACAGAATGCGAAAAGTAGCTTAAAATGACTCAGATAGTGGCATAAGTTGCCTAGTTGAGGAAAATAAATAAAGAGAATTTATTTCTAGATCACAAATATGTTGATGATGATGTAGTTAAAGTTTCAAGATAAACTAAGTTGGTTTGGTATTTTTAAGTATACTAGTTATGCATTTTTAATACCAGATTGACTTGTAGCATATATGGAAAAGTATAAGAATGATAAAACTAGGATTTTAGTGAATCCTAAATTTTATTTCAATATCTTTGGAAGTAGGGAAACTTGATTTAGTAAGATCGTAATGTTCCTAAAAGATATAAAGCTTCAACACAGAAACTTGTTCCTATCCTCTTTCTTTAATTTTCTCTCTTTTAATCTGTCCCTCTCTACAAATAAAAGAAGTAGAAAACAGAGAAACGAAAAGGGAGGAAAAGAATAGGGAAACGGAGGAGAAGAAGAAGAAGTGAAGATCAAAGAGAAAGACAAAGGCTTAAAAATCTTCATCTACACAAGAGGTAGGGGAGTTTCTTTCTTATCTTTTCCTTTTGTTTCATCTTGTATGAAACTAGGTTATATGAGAAGACAGAAATGGATTTGAGGAGCAAATCTGTTTTCCTTACTTGATTCTTGGTTTCAAGGATTGAGTTTGAGTATTTTCAACTTATTGGATGCATGGTTGCTAGTTTAGGCTTTGTAGATACCCATGAATTCCTTTGAGTTGCATGGTAGCCTTGAGTTGAGCTTAAATCCATGTTTTTATGAGTTGAAGTTGTTTCCCTTGTGGATGTTAAGATCATGACACCTTATGGGTTGTTGTAGTTTGATTGAAGAGAGTTGGAATGGGTTTTGCTACATGGTAAAAACCTATTTTTCTAGTTTTCTGCAGGATGTAATCGATTACAACAGTCATGTAATCGATTACGAAGCCTCTGGAAAACGAGAATTGAAGCATGTAATCGATTAAAAGAGTAATGTAATCGATTACAAAGGCAATGTAATTGATTACCAGGGTTCTGAAAAAGATGTAATCGATTACCACAATAATGTAATCGATTACCAGACCCCTGTTTTGAGAAAACAGAGTGCTTAGTGCCTAGGTGCCTATAGTGGCTTAACTTAGGATGGTTTTTATGGGAAATTAGAATTCCCTACTTGCTAGGATCCCTTATATATGCCTTTTTAAGAGTAATGAGATACTAAGAGGGGTATTCCCTAGAGAGGATGACTACCCTAGTAAATAAGGGAAAAAAGGAAACCTTTGTGCATCCATTAGATATGGATTGCCATAGAAAGGTATCTACTTCCTTAAGCAACATAGTGTTGTATCATATATCACATATAAGTTGATGTTGGTAGGATATACTAGATATAAGTGAGTTAAGTCCAGTTGGCCATAATAAATTGCCATAGTGCATGAGTTGCTTGCTTCTAAGAGAAAAAGTGGAGTTAGTGATGCATGAATGAACTTAGTACAGAGTTAATGTAGAAGTTCAAGTCTTTAAGCATTCCATAAGTTAGGAATTGCTTTAAGCAAGCATCTAGGATCTTAAACACATTAGCATGGCATAAGTTACAACTTGTGGTGTGATAATAAGGCAAGCTAGAGATAAGTATGTTAAGTAAATTTTACTTAGCTAGAAACACGGAATATGCTCCTTGATGAGTTAGATTGGTGCCAAGAGTACATATGTAACATCCTAATACTGAAAATCCTAATATACTTGACATATACCTAGATAAGCAGTATTTGTAACATCCCGAAAATTAATAATTTCATGATAAATAGTCTTTTTTATAATATTTGTAATTTTTGTGAATTTTTCTGGATTTTTTTGGAGACGTGGAATATTTTAATATTATTCATCATTTTGCGTACACACTGAGCGGAGCCGGGAAAATAAGATATTTTTTCCAAGAACCTTGAGCTATGAAAACGTCGACTGGGGATCTTACTAAACTCGAGGCTAGACACGATTTGCGAGGTTTCACGTTTTTCAAAAAAATTTAACAGATAAAATAATAATCGTTGTGTAAATTTTATCTGTCAGATAAATTAATACTGACTTCGGTCAACTGTAACAATTGTCTACTAAATAATAACATGTATTAAAAAACCTTATCACATTATCAAAAATCTACTTTGTGTCACATCCATTAACTTTAATTTCAAAAGAAAGATTAATTTAATTAAGAGCTTAAAGAGGGAAACTTCTTAGAAATTTCCTTAATAATACACATGTTTCTTTTTCTCTCTCTTCCCTCCCCACTCACTCCACGGCAGACACCTTTTTTGGGGGAGTCAAAAGTGTTTTTCTCCTTTTTATCACCTTATTTCCATTTTTTCTAAACACAAAACACTTAACACTTTTCTCTCTTCTCATTTTCTTCAAACACTCTTCTCTTCTTCTCTTCTTCTTCCTTCTCCACCGTACACCCACCTCTTGGAGACAATCTCCATGGTTTGCTAAATCAATCACATTTCTAGCTTTCTTACACCATTCCAAGACCATTCTCTTTGGTGGTCATCTTTTGGTTCTTCTTCTTCTTCCATTTTCCACCATTGAGGCTAAAGCTTGAAGCTTTTGAGGTAAAGTCTTCACCTTTCTTCCATTTTCTTCCCATTTTTGTTTTTCTTGGTCACCTACGCGATCAAGAACTCATCTTTCCATGATTTGAGTGGACATTGTGGAAGTCACTCACATTAGTGTTTTCTTGAAGGAGGAAAACGAAAATCAAGAGAAAAAAGAAGTAGCACCATTGTGTTGTTTTCAAATAAGTAAGAGGGAGATGATCCTCTTCAACCAATCTTGGTAGTAAGGAAATGTCTTGTGTGGATTGTTGTTGATTGATGAATCCATGTATGGATTTCTCTCTTTGTTATGTTGTTTTTCATGATAGTGTATTTTGTTGGATTTGTATGACTTATTGATTTCCTTTACATGATTTGAAGACGTATTTGAGTTAACTTGATGTTAAAAATGATATTGATTGGTTTGGTTTGAGTTAAAATGACCTAAAGACTCTATTTTTATGCAAGTTCATGCATGGGAATCGATTACACAACATTTGTAATCGATTATCGAGCTTCTAAGTTACAAAATCATGTTTCTGGGAATCACGTAATCGATTACATCCTATGTGTAATCGATTATGGAGGTTCTGTCTAGTTGGTAATCGATTACCAGAGCTGTGTAATCAATTACCAGGTTCCTGGGGTTACAATCGGGTTTCTGGGAAGCTATGTAATCAATTACATTCTTTATGTAATCGATTACAGAGGATCTGCCAAGCTGGTAATCGATTATCAGAGATATATAATCGATTACCAGGACCCTAAAATGAGATTGATATTGAGAGTTGGTTGATGCAATTGTGAGTTCCTATGTGGGACCAAGTTCTTGATGAAATTATGATATGTTAATATTGAAAATGGATATATATGCCATGGTGGTATACTTTATGATGAATGCATCATTGATAAACATACATGATCGGACATTGTGTCGTCATGCATGTGTTGCCCGTTGGACATTGTTGGAAAGGCCAAGTTGCCTAGGAGTTTGAATAACACCTATGTGCAGGTGCGAATAGACTAAGCGTAGGTGTCATATGTTGTTGACCCTGGGGGCGTCGGGGTGCAGGTGCCTCACATGGACAGTTATGAGCTCCTCTGTGCCGTGGGGTAGACCAATGTAAACACACGGACGATCCGGACCGAGACGTTGTCCTATATCGCAATCAACGGTTGAGGTGCCATGTATAAGCCATTGTTGCGCAAATATTTTATGAGATGAAGCACACTGTTTTTAAAGGCTAATGATATACTGGTATTACTCCTTAATCATTCACTCCGAAAATGTTTATGTCTAGCTCCATGGAGTAGGAATTGGGTACCATTCGCATTATGAACTGTCGGTCTGTAACGCACCTAGATCTAACAATCGCGGCACAATCGTCATTACACCACAGTTACTAAATCCAGGCGTGTCACAGTCAAGATAACAGTAGTTTCAAAAATTAACGAGTTTATTTCTTCGCATTTATGCATAAGTAGAAAATACGAGCCATGAATGAATTATAGATGTATTCAACCCTTAATACAACCATTGAAATGAAATCACATTCTTTATATATATATATTTTATAGCCAACTTACACGAATCACTGATAACATAGAATATAATAATTACAGAGTCAAGTAAAATACAACGGGAATAAAAACATAAAAGGGGAGAAGTAGTAACCCAGGGATGGGTACTACCAGCAGACAAGGCCGCAACCCCATATGCACATGACACAGCATCCCAGATGACACAACAGGCATCAATGCCTCCTCGCAGCTGCACTCCTACGAAATTGAAGAAATCTTGTCCAAATTCCCAATCCCTTCGGCGAGGCGTGATTCCTCATCATCTTCTTCCAGGTCTTTTATCAAATATGAATATAAACAACAACACGGAAATATAGACACCCGTCTTTCATTACCACTATTGGCAGCAAGAAAATAGCACGGTGCAAAGCGCCCACCGAGAAATACAGTTCATACATTTATCAATAACAACAGCGGAAATTATAGCAAAAGCAAGTCAATTCTAAGCAATAATCAGAGTCAATAACAACAATGATATTTATAGTAAAGGTAGAACAACAGTAAGCGATAGCAGGCAGATTACCATAGTATTTCCAGAAATCAGCACAACAATTAGATAATCATTTACAGGTATTCATGCTCAACAGTTTATAAGACCAGTAATGAACGATGCACAATGCATGCTTTCCCAATTCCTACTCCATGGAGCTAGACTCAAATAGTCGGAGAGAAAGATCAAGAGACATGCTTGTAACTCGGCTGCCGAGGCCAGTGCTATCAATAATTTTTCTCGTGCACAATTATGGCATTGTACAGACATTCTACACTAGATCACGATATAGGACAGTGTCAAGTCCGAATCATCGGTGTGTTTGCATCGGTTTGCCCCACGGCACAGAGGAGCTCTAAACTGTCCATGTGAGGGACCCGCACCCCGACGCCCCCAAGGTCATAACATAACCCACACTTGTCTATTCGCACCCCCACTAAGGTGTGTTCAATCTCCTAGGCAACTTGGCCTTACAACAGTCCACAAGGACATTCACAGTGCAAAAGACTCTATGCATGAATATGTATGATCAACATCACATACTATTCCATAATATGCCATAATTGGCTCAAATAAGCATTAATACAACATTGGTCACTCATATGGACCCACAATATCATAATATTGAAATCAAATAAGGTAATATATTTTTAGGGTCCATTATGCATTCTTATTCAAGATTTTCCATTCTTACAAGAATCCATCACTAAGTAAGTTTCCATCTCGCGTTATGCTCAAGTCTCTTTATACCAATCACTTAGTTTTTATTCTACATAGGATCAATCTAATTCCTAAAATCCATGATCAAAATCGTGGCTTCCTAAAGTCCACTACTAACATCAATTTCTCCCATTTTATGCATTGATTTCATGATATCTCCTACTTAAGTTTTAGTTCACTAAGTTCATTCCAATTCCTTATAGTTTCCATCTAAAACCGTGGCTTCAAATTGAGTTAAATAACCCTTAAAACTCTCCATCTCAAATTCCAACATTAACATTCACATCTCCAATTACTTAGCTTCATCTCACAGTTACCTAGTTGGTTCTGTTCTGAGTGCCTAGGCGCCATATCTGTAGCGCCTGGGCGCTGGTGTAGCGCCTAGACGCTGACCACGAAGCGCCTGAGCGCTCACTGGGCCGCGTCACAGGGAAAACTTCTCGGGCACGAGCGCCAGGCGCTCTATGCACAACGCCTGGGCGCTAGTGCATTAACAGGGGTTCTGCAGAATTCTTTTCTGCAGAGCCCTGGCCCATTCACTATCCAAAATCCCTAATCAATTTTCAACCATTCCAAAATGTGATACATGACATATAATTACAAAATAGCAACTTATGAGTTCATAATCATCAAGTCACACAATATACCTTCATACATCCATACAAATCAAATAACAACATCATGGAAATAACCCAACATAACAAAGAGGGAAATCCAACATGGATTCTCTCATCAACAACACACAAGACATTTCCTTACTACCAAGATTGGTTGAAGAGGATTATCTCCCTCTTACCTAAATGAAGGCAATCACAAGAATGCTTTCCCCTTTTTGCTCTTAATTTTCGTTTTCCCCTTCAAGAAAAACCCTAGGGTGAGAAATCCCCAATGTGTTCACTCCAATCATAGAAAATGACTCCTTGGCCACATAAGTGACCAATAAAACGAAAATGAGAAGGAGATGGAAGAGAGTTGAAGACTTTACCTCAAAAGCTCCAAGCTTTGGCTTTAATGGTGGAAAATGGAGGAAGAAGAAGAAGGAGAAGAAGAAGAACCAAGGATGGCCACAAGGAAATGCTCTTGGAATGATGGAAGAAGCTAGATATGGAAGTGGTGAAGCAAGGAAATAAAAATGGTGAGTGGAGAGGGTGGACGGTGGTGGAGAAGAAGAAAAAGAAACGAAGAGGAGGAGAAAAGAAGAAGAGAAGAAAACGTGAATGTGGCTCCAGAATAAGGGCCATTTGCCATGTAAGAAGAGTGGAGAGGGGAGAGAGAGAAAAGTGAAATGGGAGGAAGCTTCCTAGAAGTTTCCCAAATAAGCTTTTGAACTAATTTAACTTTTATTTTGAAAATAAAGCTAAAGGGACTTGATACAAGGTAAATTTTGAACAGTGTGATAAGATTTTTATTACATGTTATTATTTATTAGACAATAGTTATAGTTGACTGAAGTCAGTATTAATTTATCTGATAGATAAATTCTTCGCAGTGTTTTATTATTACATCTGTTAAAATTTCTCGAAAACGTGAAACCTTGTAAACTGTGTCCGGCCTCGGGTTTAGTAAGATCCCCCGTCGACGTTTCCATAGTTCAAGGTTCTCAGGAAAAATATTTCATTTTCCTGGTTCGACTCAATGTGCACGCAAAACGAAAAATATATTAAAATATTCGTCGTTTCCGAAAAATTCTGAAAGAATTCACATAAATCACGAATATTAGAAAATGACTATTCGTAATAAAATTTTCCAACTTGGAAGTGTTACAGTCGTTTTGCCAATTTTGTCCAATGTGTGCGCAGAATGAGAAATAATATTAAAATATTTCGCTTTCTCAGAAAAATCCAGAGAAATTCTTAAAAATTCCAAATATTGTAAAACAATCATTTATCTTGAAATTATAAATTTTCGGGATGTTACACGGTCTCATAAATCATTGAGCATGAGCATCTATAATTGTGGAAAATATCAGTTATTATTACCGTAATAATTATGTGATTACTTGAACTGTTGACTATTGGAATATTGATACTGTCTGCTTGTTATTGATAACTTTTATTACTATTTATTATTGATCTGCTTTTACTGTTAATTTTAATTATTACTGTGATTGGACTATTGCTTTAAATGAAGTTATGATTGTTTGAATTGCCTTATTGTTCATTATCTGAGATGTTATTATTGTCTCTATCTAAATTCTTATTTTTACTGCTACTATTGATAAATGTATGTGTTGTGATGTTATTTGGGCGTCCTGCGCCATTCCATTTTCTTGCTACCATATTGGTATTGAATGTTGGGTATCTCACCTCTTTCCTATACCCTTGTATCTTTTGTTTTATATTTGTATTTGATAAAAGATCGTGAAGAAGATGAAAAGGGACCACCCCCTTGCTGATTGGACTAGATCGATTCATTATTTTCGAGGTGCCGTCTGGGCGAGATTTCTTCGGTTACGTACGGGTGCAACTTCATGGGGGCACTGATGCCTGATTTGATGACCAAGACTCCGAGCGTCACATATATTTGGGGTTACGGCTCTATCTGCTAGTAGTACCTATCTCAGGGTTACTACTTTTCCCTTTTGTACTCTTGTACCCGTTATCTTTTATACTCAATATGTAAGTACTATATTTTGTGTTATCAGTGCATTGTGTTAAGGACTAAAATATTATTTATGGAGTATGTTTTCTTTCAGTGGTTGTGTTTTAGAATAGTTGGATACTAATTATGCATTCATGCGGGGCTTGTATTTTCTATTTACGCATAATGGAAATAAATAAATTTTGAAATTACTATTTTGAGACTGTGACACGCTTGGATTTAGTGACTGTGGTGCACTGACTATTGGGCCGTGGTTACTAGATCAAGGGGTGTTACAGTATTAGCTATGCTACTTTTAACTTATTCATTCAACTAATCTATAACATTTATATAAATAAATCATTATGGAGAGCCTTGTAGAACAATATCCAATTATATACCTAACTTCTCACTAATACATACATCTTTTTGTTTTACAACTTTAAGCTCAAATTACATAGAAATATAAAATCTATCAGCTAAAAAATAAATTTAATTATACTACTCTTCATTCTTCATCTTCTGCTTGTCCTTGGAGCTTCAACCTGGATTTACATGGAACACATGGGGTGAGAATTTTACAATTCTCAGTATAAGTGTACCAATACCAGCAGTCGTATAACAATATACAACCCATAAATATCTGAAATGAAACTGTAACTGTAAATCAAGATATTCATCACTACTCAATATGTAAATATCATAAATGAATCTTTACTGGTCGTCAAATTGCTATTCCATACTCTAGGAACATACACATCTCTCTCTATGTAATGTTCCTATTCTAGCCATAACTCTGAACTAATTCTCCTTTAAAAGATAAGACAACTGCCTATACAACTATCATCAAAAGGTAACAATTAATGATATTGAACCACCACCCATACAATGGAACAATAACATTGAGCAACCAAACACAAATTGTCAATGATATTAAACAATCGCCGATACCATTGCCTAATACCATTGAGCATAACAAACAAACACAAGGAATCACCAAACACAATAACAATCAAATGTCAAGTAATGCAATGATATTATGATGTATAATATGAGGTATGATTATGCTCAAACAAGGGTGTATGATGGTGTAAGTGCAATGTCATGAATCTCCATCTCAGAGATTTGCAATGTCATGAATAATGTCATGAATCTATCATTCTTCTCTATAGTGGGGAGGGAATATGTTACCTCCTTAACCCACCTTCTGAACTATGAACTAATCTTTTCCTTAATTTTCCTTGTCTTAGAAATGCAAATGTATATATGTATGAATGTCTGTACATAATGTGGCATTATGTCTAACTCTAGCATAACCACCACCTGACCTTTGTCCTTGCACTACTAACTTTACCTCAACTCTTTCAAAGTTTTCATGCACTATACTTCCTTTATTGTCAAACTTAATTAGCATATTTCCTTTCCTTGCATTACTAGCTCTACCTTAACTCTATGAGAGCTTTCATTCACCATACTACTCAACTGTTGCCAACTAGGTACTCAATTCTTAATAGCTAACTTGATTTCTTGTATCTAATTCTCTTCCTCTTAACCATTTCTCGAATGGTAACTACTACAGTCATAAGTTACTCATAAGAATAGACTCTTGACCAAGGCAATCCATGTCTAATGGAGGCCCATAATCCTCTTACTTTCCCTTGTAAACCATGTTTCCTCAACTCTTAATCTCATATTCTCATATCCTTAATCTTCATAATTTAACTCATGAACCAAACCTTCTACATTAATATTTTACATAATTACTCAACATATTCATTCTTTGTATGCTACTCGGTCTTCCTATATAAGAAATACCGCTTCTAGTGCCTCAACACCCTTTTCTAGACATAAACAAAAGATCCTAACAACTAGGGAACTCAAAACATCCAAAAACAACATTTTGCCCTTTTTGCTCATTATCAACCTTTGACCTTTGCTTAGTAAAATGAGCATAACTTGAGTTATAGAAGTCGAAACTGGATGAATTTTATGGTGTTGGAAAGCTAAGAGAAAGGGCTACAACTTTCATGGAGACCACAAAAGCTAATTCTTACTCTATCTTGGGACACGACCCGTGTTTTCGAACACGACCCATGTTTCTGGGATAGAAACACATCAACACGTTAACACGGCCCACCTCGTGTTTTTTGACACAAGTCGTGTTTCTATGACAGAAACACTGCAGAATGCTTCTACAGGTCTGTGGCACTATTCATGGTCTAAAATCTCACCTCCAACCACTCTTGATCGGTTTTCTAGTGATTTCTAGCACCCATCTATGTCCCTCAACTTGTTGTAACTCAATTACAACCTATAGATTTCTCTTAGGCATATATTTGAAAGAAAAATTTCATAACTCTAAATCCTAAAACTGTGGGTTGTAATAGTTGATCTTGAGCCATAAATGGCCATCTTAGGTTTACTAAGCTTAAACATACTTAACCTAGTCCTTGGAAACAAGAACCAAGCTAAGAATTCGGATTTGCCTCTCCAAATCCCTATTTCCATTCATGAAAACCTAAGTTCAAACAATATGAACTAAGAGAAGAATCATGAATAGAAACCTCTTACCTTAGTTGATGACCAATCTTGAAGCTTTGGATCCTCTTCTTGGGTCCTTCTTCTTCTCTTCCTTTCCTTTCTTCTTTGTTTCTCTGTTTCTTCTCCCCCCCAGCAACTACGTGAGAGACAAGAGAGAGAAGTGAGAATTATCTCACTTTTAAAAACATGCCCCAAGGGCATTTTAGTCATTTCATAAAAGTTCCATCTTCTTGGAATACTTTGATCTTATTATTTCAAGCTTTCTAACCTCCATAAGTATTAAAATAAATCCTATGATTCATCTTAATACTTATTTTGTCATTTCCTTAATTTTTCATATTTGCACTAAGTCCATTTGGTATTAAAACACTTATTTGGTGTGCTTAAAAATACCAAACGAACTCAATTTACCTTCAAACTTTAACTGTAACTTTCTTAACTCATTTATAATTTGGAAATAAACGATCCATATTTATTTCCCTTAACTTAACCTTTAAAACTATTTTCTGAGTTATTTTAGGCCACTTTCCATATTCTATGTTGCAGCAAAGTGTCTAAACTAACTCAGTTTTTCATGAAACTTCACAGGCATGTCAAGCAAGTACTGAGTTACCTCTTTAACCCTATACAAGCCTGATATGTTCTCGGGGATGTTACAATATGTTTGTTAGAGTTTAGTTTTTCATTTGGTTAAAGTGAACCATGTGATGAGTTAATGTTGTAGTTTTGTTGAGTTAAACATAACACAACATAGTTTTCTTTTACTTTCTAATTCCCAAGTAAAGTAATCTTTAATGATGTACACATGCATTTGGCCAAGGAGAGAGTGGTAAAGTCCAAAAGTCTATTTGAGTGAGGATTTATCCTAGTTTCTCAGATTGCCAAGATTACTAGTTTTCATGTAATGAAAATAGTACTCTCACAAGAGTGAGTAGGAACCAGTCCACTCATTACCAAGTAGTTGAAGAGTCAATTTTCTTAACTACAAGTTTTAAAAGAAAGTGGGGAATATGCAAGCTTCATAGTGATGCTATATTACCTCATTAAGTTAGGAGTAAATGGAGTGTTAGAAAAGAGTGGTTCCTTTACTTGTTAAAGTTGAACCATAATATCATATTCCTAACTAAGGGAGCGAGATAAGCCCCTTGACCCTGCAAAGTGTAACACCTTGGAAATCATGATAGACTTGTATATAGGTAATGAGGTAGCTCAATACCTATTTATCATGTCTGTTAAGTTTTGTGACTATCTGAGTACATTTAGGTACTTTGTTGTAATGCTCTGTGTAGAAAATAGCTGTTTTTAGCCTCAGAAGTGGCTTAAACTTCTTAGTTAATGGAAATTAGTGTGGAGAACTTGTTTCTAGGTCACAAATGTATGAACTATGCTACAATAAAAATTTGAGATTTATTGGAGTTAGTTTGGTACTTTTAAGCATACTGGTTGTGTGTTTTAATGCTAAATTGACAACTAGCAGATATAAAAAATATGAAAATGGTAAAAATAGTTTTTAATCAATCATAGGATTCATTTTAGGTCTGTTGGAGGTTAGAGAATTGGATTTGGTGAAATCTGAGTGTTCTTAGCAGATCGAGATTTTTGGTACAAGTTAGTACTCATCCTATAAGTGGCAAAGTGAGACTTTGCTACACAAATATCCCACGGTTGGTAAAGCAGAAAACAGAAAGAGAAGTAAGAAAAGAAGAAAGGAGAAGGAAGAGGAATAAGGGGGAGGAATCAAGTGGAGAGCTTAGAATTTCATAGCCAATCATTGACCATCTTCAAGACCTTAAGGTAGGGGAGCTTAACTTCATATTTCTCTTATTCACCTTCTCTTTGTTCCGAGTTTTCTTTGATGAATAAAAGGATGTGTTCTTGAGATGTTTATGAGTATTGAAGCTTGGATCTTGTTTCTTTGGTTGAAATGGGAATGATAGAAGCTTGTTTGATGCATGGTAGTTAGTTTTCATCCCTTGGAAGCCATAATATTCACTTGTATAGTGAAGTGAGAAATGGGTGTTCAGGTTGGTTTGATGGATAAATCCATGTGTAAATGAGTTAGAATTAGTGGTTGATGATTCTAATATGATTGGAAATCGTATTTGGAATTGGATATCACTTAGAATCCAAGACATGGAGGCTAGAAAGTGATAGGGATCCAATAGCATAGTAGTTGAGCTCTTGTTTTCTGCGTTTTCCTATTTGCTGTATGCACCCATAACCGATTATGGGTGTTGGCTAACCGATTATAGGAAAGAGGCAGAGCATCACACTTTCTGTAAAAGGGGCCATAACCAATTATGAAGAATGTCTAATCGGTTATGAGATTAGAACAGAGACTCATGTTGAGCCTCATTAAGCCCATAATCGATTATGAGAAACCCCATAACCGGTTATGAATGGTTCCAAAGTTAGATTATGGCTTGTCATAGCCAACTTTTCAAGAAGAATAAGGGTTAGGACCTTAAGAAGGTTAAGTTATTCATTCTTGGGCTTCATGTAAGGCTAGTTTAAGTTTGGTAATGAACACCCATGATTGAATAAAGACTCTTTTGCATGTTTTAATATGTATAGGAAAAGTTTAAACCTTTGAGCAACCCAAAGAGAGGGATTGACTTAGGTAAATGTCTAGTACCCTTAGTAACTTAATGTTGTTTTAATCATATTAAGGTGAGTAATATCCTCTCTATGTTGTTGAGTAATGAGGTGAGTAATATCCTCTTTAAATTGATTGAAAAATGGGGTAAGTAATTCCTCATCATAAGTGTGGATTGGTGGAGCTGAGTAATATCCTCCCTATTTGTGTTAGAATATTGAGGTGAGTGATATCCTCTGTTTGTGTTAATGGATAGTGTAGGTGAGTCATATCCTTACTATGCTTGATAATTCATAACATTACCATTGAATTGGAGTTCCTGAATATGGTATCATAACATTACTATGGATATGGTTACATAACATTACTCATTTCATACTTAAGATTTGCATAGACATAAACACTAGACATAATTAAGCATAATATGACAATTGTATGGGCGGTTGTCATCATAACATAAACTCATGACATTACAATTGTATGGGCAATTGTGTACTTCTCTGATTGAAGTGTTATCGTGATAACTGTGTAATTTATATGATTGTATAAATGTTAGTATTGGAATACTTCTACTATGAATTTTGATTTTTTACCCCGTTTGTGTTACCATGTAAATCCAGGTACCAGTTCTTCAAAAGGAAAGAAGATGTATGAGGATTAGCATAGTTTAGATGTTGTTTTGAACTGAGCTTATATATAGTTTATATTTGCTTAGTTTGTTTTGAGTTATGTATAACATGTATACCCTTTTGTGGCTGTTATGTATATATATAACTATTGGTAACGTGGCTCTCCATAATTTATTTATATAAAGATTATGGGTTTGGTTGGTAGTAATAGCATGGTCAATATTGAGTATTCTTGTGTAGATCAAGTCTAATGGGATATCAGAATTGGGATGTTACACAAAGGAGTGAGAAAAGCAATTTTCTAAGGTTGGAATTGTGAGACAAGGGAGTGAGAAAAGAACCTTCTCATGGTAAAGGAGTGAGAAAAACACTTTACCTGATAAGGTAGAGGAGTGAGATAAGCACTCTTCCTAAAACAAAGTAGTGAGTTAAACTCTTTATCAGATAATATGAGAAGTGAGAAAAATACTCATGTAAATGGTAGCAGAGTGAGTTAAACTCTCTATCAAGAATAATAAAGTGAGATAAACTTATTACCTATAGCAATAGGATGAGTTAAGTCCTATGCTAGGCAAATAAGTGAGATATGCACTTTGCCAAGGAAAATCAATATTTATAATTATATAGATAGTTGTGTAATATCGATAGTATGTTTAGCTTCAAAGTTCATTTATTTAGTATAAATGTTTAATAGTGATATTGGTTACTTATAATGAGAATTGAGATATCTCACCCCTGTTGTATTTCCATGTAAATCTAGGTAGCAGCCCTTAAAAAGGGAAAGGAAGATAAGCATGAAGACTAGTTTAGTTTTAACACTTTTAGACAAAGCTTATGTATTAATTTATGTTTGCTTTGAGTATGTTTAGAGTTGTATATGTACCATTTTTGCCCATTTGAGGCTATAATGTATATGTTACCTTAAGTAGGATAACTAATATTGTTTATCCAGGTATATGTCAGATATACTAGGTTATCGGTATTAGGGTGTTACAAGTGAGGAAATTGTCATCCTTAGCTACGCGGTGATAGTGAGGGAATTGTCATCCTCACACTATCAACAATATAGGATCACCTTCGATAGTGAGGGAATTGTCCTCCTCAACTACCTTATGTAACACCCTCCTCAGGGCATCACATTTCTGACTCCCGACTCATAATCTGAAAATCAGTTCATAAAAGGTTTGAGTTATAAAAAGATGGGTTTTAAAAATTTCCTTCTTGCTGAAACATAAACTTACTGAAATTTATTAGTAATACTGAAAAATATATTGAAACAGATTCATATACAACATTGACCCAATTGCTCCATTTAATAATTTAAAGAGAAATATAAAATTTACTGACTCTTTTTTTTTAACAGTAGTAACCCCATGATAGGTTCTACTTAATAGCACGGTATAACACTAACGTTAAATCTTAACATACTCGTTCCTTCTCTTGTATCAACTTGATGCATCAGAACTCTACTCCTTGTCTACCCGACACATCTTCGAACTGGAGACAGCCACTTTTCAATGTTTTCATCAATCTTTGAGTATCTACCACTCATTATGTCTAAGACAACTCATTCCTTCTACTGTATAATTGTAACAATACAGACACAACAAAACAACATAACAAAGAGGTGAGATCACCTACACCAATACCAACATGGCAGCACAGAGATAACACAAACAGCAATATCATACAAAGATATCATACCAACTTCCAATAATATATTCAATATTAATCAACTATCATCATCCAATCATATATCAATTCAAATATCATTCAATATTTCTCAACAGAACAATTGTCATAGCCAATATTCCTCAATTAATATATCACATAGATCTAAATGTACTCATAAAATGCATGTGCATTTAGACTCAATGTTCCTACTCCATGGAGCTAAACTCAGGTCGGAGAAATGATCGAAAAGATCTGTCGGTACCACATGCCTCAGACCACGTGCTATAATCCTCATTTTGATTTTGCACATCTAGCATATATACGACAGTCTTTATCAGATCTTGATTAAGAATAGTGTCTCGGTCATGATCATCGGTGTGTTGCGTCGGTCTAACCCACGGTACAGAAGCGCGACCAACTGCCCATTGTAGGCAAGCCGCACCCCGATGCCCCCAAGGTCAACAAGTGACTTACACTACGCATATTGCACCCACTCAAGACGTGTACGTCTCTCCTAGGGAAATAGCCTTATACAGTCCATCAGACCTTTTCAATGCATGTTTAATGCACCAATGCCAATCACAGGCAAATATCATAATTTCGTATACATTTTATACAATGCATGAATATCTCAATGCAAGTCCAACCACAAGGGCCATACTTTTCAATTTCTTTTGTTCAATTTAAATCTTATGCCTCAACGCATATTTTTCCAATGCACGTAGAGTGCCCCAAATACCAAATACAGGCATCTCTTTCCAATTGCATATAATGTGCATCAAAAGCCAGCCCCAGTCAAAACTTGTTATTTTCTCACACAGTATATGGATACTGGTTTAGTAGTAATCATCATGTTATCATGTTTTTATAGTCATAAAACACTTTTGTCATATTTTCACAACAGCGTAACATTTTCTGTTACATTTTCACAATTCCAAAATATTTTTGTTACGTTTTCATAATACCGTAACACTTCTATTACGTTTTTAAAATACCGTAACACTTCCGTTACGTTTTTACAATACTGTAACATTTCTGTTACGTTTTCACAATTTTGTAACATTTCTGTTATGTTTTCAAAATACCGCAACTCTTCTGTTGCACTTTTAAACCACGTACTAATTTTCAACATTTTTCTCAATCGCGTAAAAATATACATTTCTCAAATTGTATAGTATTTTTCTACTGTTTCAAAATCGTGTAACTTAAAAATCATTCTTTTAAGTCACGTAAATCATTTTCCATCATTCTCAAAATATTTAAAATACTTTCCAAATCTCATAGCAATTTTCTGTCATTTTCACAATCGCGTAAAAATATTCTATGGCTGTTAAATCACGTAGTGATTTTTCAACAGTAGTTTAAATTACGTAAAATATTTAAAACTTTTTTATCTTTCTCAAAATATTTAAACATAATTCAAATTGCTTAAAAATATTTCAACGCATCTCCAATCGCGTAGAAATATTTTACCATATTTCAAATTGCGTAGAAATATTTTACTGTATTTCAAATCACGTAGAAATATTCTACTGTATTTCCAAACACTTAGAAATATTTTACTGTATTTCAAACCATGTACTTTAAAATTTATGTTTTTAAGATACGTAAATAATTTTTTACCACAATTCCATTACAGAAAATATTTCTCACTCTTAAAAAATTCCATTTCCACTTTTCTCAAAATAATATGACTTTATCCTTTATTTAACATATTTTATTACTCAAGAAAATCTTTTTCCACATTTCTTTACTCAAGAAATCCTTTTCCAAAATATAATCCACAAAAATCACTTTTCCATTGATATAAATTAATGTTTCAAATCTTAAAATTCCCTAACGTACTTCAAAACTCGAAAATCAGTTATACGTTAGTAAATTTTCAAAACACCATTATATTCTTCATTTTCCCAAATCATTTCCAAACACAACCTTCTTCAAAATAAATTGAAGTTCGAAAATATTTTCGTTTACAAAAACTTGATTTCTCAAGTGATAAACGGTCTAATTCCCTTTCCAAATTCTTGTGCGAAAATCATTTCATTATAAAATCAAGGTATCCGTAAGTCTTCAAAAATCGTGAACGTGTTCATTGAAAACTGTCAAATCTTTCGAGTGACAAAATATTTCGTTTTATAAAATATCACTTTGTTCCATAAAAATCAAGGCATTACAAGCCCTCAAAAACCGTGATATTTAGCCATTGAAACCATCAAATATCTTTCCTTCTAAATTGATATGGTTTTACACAAACAAAACCATTAAAATCTTTGTTTTCAAAACAAAAATACCGATGGTCATAAAAACCAAACCCATTCGTTTAAATTCATTTTCACTTTCTTTGCAAATCCTTTTTCACTTTCTTTGCAAATCCTTAAAATCCATGTTGCCCGTTTTGTTTTTCGAAATCAAGTTTAATAAACACTTAGAAACTTTTTACACAAAATAAATCAATAAAATCCCTTTAAAAAAACGTGTTCTTGTTCTCTTGAAAAAACATATCCTTTGTTCATTTTTCATGCTTTTCAAATCAATCCAATTTTATTCTTCCATGAAAATATTAAGTTATAAACACCTATGTTGAGGTGTCTTGGCCGAAAATTTCATAGCCTTTAGAACCAAGGAAATTCATTTTCTCCACTTCATAATTTTCATTAAACAAATCAATTTCCTTATTCTTGAAAATTTTCAATAGGAAACTCTAATTATGGGCATCAAAACCATAGCCCTTCCTTGGCCATTGGAGCTAAAAATTAATTTACTTTCCATCAACACATCATGGCATACACATACATATTTCATCATAAATACTATAAGCATACAATATACTCATCATGTATAATATAAGCATACCATCAAAGCCATAAAATCATGCATAGCATATCAAGCTTAGGCAAATAATTAAAACACATAAACACCCACAAGTAAATTACAAGACCATGGATATGAATCCTCACATGAATTCACCATCCATCAAATATAAGACCATCTCTCACTACCATACTTGGTTGGTGAGATGGATCTCCCTCTTACCTCTTGAAGATCCTCAAAAGCTCTTTGTTTTGCTTCTTTTTCCAAGTCCTTCACCACCAAGGGCTTCTCAAATACAAAACAAAATACATAAAAATTAGTATACTAAGCTTGATTAAGAGGAACCATGAATCAAACATGGTTTAGATCATGAAAAAGAAGAGAAGAAATGAAGTCTTCTTACACTTCACCACAAATACCCTATAACTTTGATCTTGAAGAAAGTCCTTGAAGATGAATGATTTAGAGAAAGTCTCCAACATGAAAGTTGCTTAGAATAAGGTAAGGATTCAAGAAATATGGTTGGTTGAAATTAAAGAGTGATGGAGGACATATTTGGGTGCCATGGCCGAAACCCACCATGAAGAAGGAGAGAAAGTTTTGCTAAGAACTTTGGCTTTTTGGAGGAGACAAAGATGAATTATGATAGCAAATGCATGAAATGCTTTTTGGCCCCCCTTTTTCCTTGCGTTGTCATAGAGTGAAGAGAGAAATAAGTGAATTATTTGAGTGTTAGTCAAAGACACCAAATAATTGGAGAGTTTTCCAAGTGATAGTAACAAACTTGGACCATTGGATCTTCTTCTTTCTTTAATCTTAGCCTTTAGATGAAGCTACTAAATGGATGGTCAAGATCTCTTCTTCCATGTTGCCATCCAAGGGTCACAATTGAAGTCCAAGCCATTATATAAGATTAAATTTCAACCATAGATTAAATCAATGGTTAAGATTCAATCTTGAAAGTTCAAGCAATTATTTGAAGCATTCTAAGCCATTGGTTAATTCAATGGTTAGGTTTAAGGTAGACTTTAAGTTAGAAGACTTAATCTACGCCATTGGATCTTTTCTCCTTTAAATTCTAACCATTAGATGTGTCTCCAAAATGAAGGGTCAAGATTACTCCTTCTTACTTTTAATCCAAGGGTCATAATTAGTCTTTGCTACTTTTTAAGACCAAATCTCCACCATTGATTAAATTTACATCCAATGGTCATAAATGGTCCTTGTTACTTTACAAGACCAATTCTCCACCCTTGATTAATTCTTCATCCAATGGTCATAAATGGTCTTTGTCACTTTTTGAGATCAAATCTCTACCATTGATTAAATCCATATCCAATGGTTACAAATGGTCATAGCCACTTTATATGACCAATTCTACACCGTTGATTAAATTGACGGTTGATATCAAAGTCTTCCTTATTAAGCTTGTTTAGATTAAATCTCCATCATTGATTAAATTAATGGTGGATATCCAAACCACCAATGTTGACTTAAGCAGTATAATATTTATTTTAATATCTGCTATAACCCTACAAATAATATTTTTACTATATTTTTATCACTCGATAATTAATACAGTACAAAACACAGTACAAGAAATTTTCTAAAACTGTTTTCGGATTCAAGTTTAGTAAGATCCCCTATCTCCATCTAAACAGTACAAATTTTTCTATGCGTAAAATTTTTTTTCACTTTGCGGGACCCACCTGGGCCCACGTATGGCCACCTGGGCCCACATACACCCCCTTGGCCCACAAACAGAAAAAAATTTCATAATCATCCACAAAATTATAAAAATTAGAAAATTCACAAATATCAAATCAGATTATGTAAAATAATTAAGACCTAACAGTAAAAATTAAATTACGTAAAGTTTTCCCCAGCCCGAAAATTTTTATTTTCCTGACACGGAGTAAATCACTCAAAACGATCAAATATACTAACGGAATATTCAAAATAATTTTAAAGCACACAGAAATCACTAAACAGTGAATTTCTGTTAACTGTCAAAATTACTGCTTAAGAGATAAGAAATTTTGGGGTGTTACACCTTCCACTTAGGATAATATCTAGTAAAGAGGAAGGGAATTGTCCTTCTACCCTCAACTACCAGAATAATAAAGGAGGGAAAACACCATCCTCAGCTCATCATTGCAATAGGGAGGGCAAGTGACCTCCCCATGCTATCATATATTATCACCAAAGGTGAGGGTCATGTCCTTCAATAGTCACAAGCATGAAAAACAATGACTAATTACCATAATAATTAGTATACCAATTGATTTACATGCATCCATCATTACTTCATAAAATACCTCTATTAGAGTCTCAATCACTCATTAGAAAATAGTTATAAAGAAACCCTGCAATTAGGGAACTCCATTCCTTTCACAAGAAACCCAAAAAAGTTTTCTGCCCTTTGGGCGCTCAAGCAGTGAACTTTGGGCACTTAGGTGCCCAGGTACCAAAAAAATACCCTATTTTTGTAACACCCTGAAAATTGTTTGTTTCATGATAAATAGTCATTTTATAATATTTGTGATTTTTATGAATTTTTTTGAAAATGTTAATTATTTTAATATATTTCTCGATTTGCGTACGCACTGAGTGGAGTCAGAAAAATAAAATATTTTTCCCGAGGCTGAAAAACCTTAAATTATGGAAACAACGATGAAGGATCTTACTAAACCCGAGGCCATGCACAATTTATGAGGTTTGCGTTTTTTGATATTTTTATCTGATAAATAAAAATCGCAATACATTTTATTATCCATTAGACGATAAATATTAATTTTTGTTAACTATAATATTTATCCATTGGATAATAGCTTGTAGTAAAATGCAAGCCATATTTTCAAGACTATCCACTTTATGTCACATCACCTTGACTTTTTAAAAATGAAGAATTGGCTTCTTGAAGAAGTTTTGTTTTTGGCTTGTTGGAGAAGCCAAATTTCACCAAGCTTGCAAGGGAAGCCTCTCCCTCTCTCCTTGTGTGTGTGTGTGTGCTGCGACAAGGGGGGAAAGGGGGGAAAAATATTTTTTTTCATTCAACTATCTCACATCAAATTTTACTTCTCTCTCTTCACATTTTCTCTCTCTCTCTCTCTCTCTCTCTCTCTTTCCATAACTTTTTATCTCTTCTCATTCTCCTCCATACCCCATGGCAACCCCACCATTTTGGCACCTCTATGTTTGCAAAAATTCAACCAACCTCATTTTCTTAAACTCCATCACATTCTGAGACCTTTTCTAGTTGGAATCTACCTATGAAGCTCACTTCTTCATCACTTTTCTTCAAAATGAAATCTAATTAGAGCACTTGAAAGAGGAAGTCGTGAGGATCACTTTTGTCTTCAAGCGCGGGTTAGGACAAAGCTTCGAAGCCTCTCATGTATAAGCTTGAAAGTGAGAAACCATGGCTGCCCTGGGTTGCTATTCTTTGCGTGGATAAAGAAAGAAAAATGAAAAGAGGAAGAGAGAAATAGGGAGGGGGTAGGCGCAGGTGGAGGTTAAGCGGAGGATGAGGAACTTAGTTACTAAGTTTGCACCTACATTGGTCACTTGATTTAATTCTAATGCTCCTATGAAATTCTAATCCTCAATCCTCATAATTTTAATTCCTGATTATGTTTAGAACTCCCTAAGGTTCATATAAGATCTTAAATTAAATCATTTAGTGTTAATTAGGTCCTAATTATTTGTAATAAGTAGCTAACTCGAGGTTCAAGTAACATACATGCATGCAATTCTATTAGTTTAGGTCTAATCAAACTCAAACCTATTCATGTCACCATTTTTTACCCTCCAATAAGATGTAAACTTAATAAGGAAGTTTCTAATGCATGAAATCTTATTGGCTAAAGGGTCATCATGACTTACTTTTAAGTTTAATTTATATAACATTTTAACCTTCTAAATACATTCTAATTTATTTCCATGCGATTTTTTAAGTTCTAACTTAATTATAAGGTCGATTTTATCATCTAAATTTATTCCTTAATTTATGAAATTATTTCTATAATTTTATTATATTTGTCTTAATTTCTACGCTACTTTTAAACTAGTAAAATCACTATAATTTACTAAAAATACCAATTTAATTTATTGAGGTCCCAAAAATTTACCATAATTATTTTTATTCATTTGGAACTCTTTATAAATTTTATAATTTATCTCACTTATGTAAATTTTCTGTGTATTTCCTCACTATTATTCTTAATTTAACTTACGCGCTAAACTATTCCTGTAAGTACATAAATTACAAAAATGCACAAAGACACCAAATTAAATCAAATAAAATATTTTCTATTTATTTAATTATTTAATTTAGCAAATTAAGAGTGGGATGTTACAAACAACACCTCGACCAAGAATAAAGAACCAACCGCTTGTCGAAGCATGGTCTTCTGTATAACTTACCCAACTAGAATCTGAGTATCCTTCCAAAACTGAAGGATTACCATTATAGGTTAAAGTATAATTAATTGTTCTTTTTATGCATTTTAATACTCTTTGGACAATGTGGCGTCTCGGGGCCGACGAGGGCGAGGAATAGTCGTTGGTGCTGAAGAGAAAGCATCAATGAGCGTCTCTTGGCAGGCTTATAGGCGAATGGTCCCATGAATGAACTGAATACACACCGGAATAAGAGGGATTTAGAGACTGTGCAAGTATGGGACTGCATAGTTGAGGATGGCTTAAAGGAATTGATTAGGCGTAGCCATATCAACAAGTTGCAACTTCTTTTTGGGAGCCTAGAACATAAGAATTCCATGTTTAAGCATGCTTGACCTAGAGCAATTGTGGGATGAGTGACCTCTTGGGAAGTTTCCTTAGATGCGTGTGAGTGAGGACAAAGCACGCTGAAAAGACTCATGTTGGTTTGTGGGGACACTCATTAATCCTGCAGGCAGTCCCGGGATATTACAAATGGTATCAGAGACGGGACCTTTCCTAGCACGGTGTGGTTCGTGGATGAACCAAGTGGAAGCTCGTGGGCATGTGGCGTCCCGGGGCTGACGAGGGCGGGGAGTGGTCGCAGGTGCTAAAGAGAAAGCATAAATAAGTGGCTCCTGGTAGGCTTCTAGGCGAAGGGTCCCATGAATGAACTAAATATGCAGCAGAATGAGAGGGATTCAGAGACTGCGCAGGTATGGGACTGCATAGTTGAGGATGGCTTAAAGGAATTGATTAGGCGTAGTCACATCAATAAGTTGCAACTTCTTTTCGGAAGCCTAGAACATAATAACTGCATGGTGAAGTGTGCTTGACCTAGAGCAATTGTGGGATGGGTGACCTCTTGGGAAGTTTCCTAGGATGCATGTGAGTGAGGACAAAGCACGCTGAAAAGACTCGTGTTGGTTTGTGGAGACACTCTTCAATCCTGCAGGCAGTCCCAGGATGTTACAAACAACATGGCAACAGTCCTTACTTGGATTGTTTATATACCAACTCACTCTACCAATAGCATATGCAATATCTGATCATGTTCACATCTTAGCATATTTTAATGTCATGAAATGTGCATGAGTTGATAGCAATTGCCCATACAATTACCATGCAAATGCCTAGTAATGGCTTATGTTCATGCCTATGCAATATCCTAGCAATGTATTTATGAAATATAAATTGGTAATGTCATGATATGTCATGAATCGGGAACTAAGTTCCATATGCATAAGTCAGGAACCCAGATCCATATGTTTACCCAGGTAGTGATGTAACATTCTTTTTTTTAGCATTTTAGACTTGTATATGATCATAAAGGTATCAAAATACATGTTTGACATGTCCGCTTAATTTTGTGATAAAGTGAGTTAGTTTATACACTTTGCTATAATATAGAGTATGAAAAGTAGCTTAAAATAACTTAGATGTTGGCATAAGTTGCCTAGTTTAGGGAAATAAATAAAGAGAATTTATTTCTAGATCACAAATATGTTGATGAGGATGTAGTTAAAGTTTCAAGATAAACTAAGTTGGTTTGGTATTTTTAAGTATACTGGTTATGCGTTTTTAATACCAGATTGACTTTAGCAGATATGGAAAAGTATAAGAATGATAAAACTAGGATTTTAGTGAATCCTAGATTGTATTTTAATATCTTTGGAAGTAGGGAAACTTGATTTAGGAAGATCATAATGTTCCTAAATGATATAAAGCTTCCTATTCTCTTTCTTTAATTTTCTCTCTTTTAATCTCTCCCTCTCTACAGATAAAAGAAGCAGAAAATAGAGAAACAAAAAGGGAGGAAAAGAAGAGGGAAACAAAGGAGAAGAAGAGGAAGGGGAGATCAAAGAGGAGGACAAAGGCTTGAAAATCTTCATCTACACAAGAGGTAGGGGAGCTTCTTTCTCATCTTTTCCTTTTGTTTCATCTTGTATGAAACTAGGTCATATGAGAAGACCGATATGGATTTGAGAAGCAAATCTATTTTCCTTACTTGATTCTTGGTTTCAAGGATTGAGTTTGAGTATTTTCAACTTATTGGATGCATGGTTGCTAGTTTAGGCTTTGTAGATACCCATGAATTCCTTTGAGTTGCATGGTTGCCTTGAGTTGAGCTTAAATCCATGTTTTTATGAGTTGAAGTTGTTTCCCTTGAGGATGTTAAGATTATGACACCTTATGGGTTGTTGTAGTTTGATTGAAGAGAGTTGGAATAGGTTTTACTGCATGAGAAAAACCTATTTTTCTAGTTTTCTGCAGGATGTAATCGATTACAACAGTCATGTAATCGATTACCAAGCCTCTGGAAAATGAGAATTAAAGCATGCAATCAATTACAAGAGTAATGTAATCGATTACAAGGGCAATGTAATCGATTACCAGGGTTCTGGAAAAGATGTAATTGATTACCACAACAATGTAATCGATTATCAGACCCCTGTTTTGAGAAAACAAAGTGTTTAGTGCCTAGGTGCTTATAGTGGCTTAATTTAGGATGGTTTTTATGAGAAATTAGAATTCCCTACGTGCTAGGATCCCTTATATATGTCTTTTAAGAGTAATGAGATATTAAGAGGGGTATTCCCTAGAGAGGATGACTACCCTAGTAAATAAGGGAAAAAAGGAAACCTTTATGCATCCTTTAGATATGGATTGCCATAGAACGGTATCTACTTCCTTAAGTAGCATAGTGTTGTATCAGATATCACATATAAGTTGATGTTGGTAGGATATACTAGATATAAGTGAGTTGAGTCCAGTTGGCAATAATTAATTGCCATAGTGCACAGGTTGCTTGCTTTTAAGAGAAAAAGTGGAGTTAGTAATGCTTGAATAGACTTAGTACAGAGTTAATGTAGAAGTTTAGATGTTGTTTTGGACTGAACTTGTAGTGGTGCTGTTGATACTATACTTGCACAAATAATAGAATTTGGGGTAGTGTAGGATAGTGATGCACCAAAGATGTTTGCCAAGTTATTCAAATAACCATTGTACTATTCATAAATCTTGAGTATGTTCTAACAGCTTTGTCTTGAGTCGCATGTATCATTTTCAACAACCTTAGCCACATTGCATAACAAATATAAGATGTAGCCGCAACATATTCAACTTCACATGTAGAAAGAGTCACGATAGGTTGCTTCTTCAAACTCCAAGTGAAAGTAGTGTTACCCATGAAAAATATAAAATCACTAGTGCTCTTTCTATCATCAATGTCACCTCCCCAACCACTATCACTATAACCAACAATTTTGAAATTGGATGAGGGAGAATAATACAAGCCATAAGCAATTGTACCTTTGACATATCGCATAATCCTTTTAGCCATTGTCACGTGAGTGCTAGTTGGTGTCTCCATGGAACGACTAACAAATCTTGAGTATGGAAAATGAGAATTGAAGCATGTAATGGATTACAAAAGTAATGTAGTCGACTACAAGGGCAATGTAATCGATTACCAGGGTTCTGGAAAAGATGTAATCGATTACCAGACCCCTGTTTTGAGAAAACAGAATGCTTAGTGCCTAGGTGCCTATAGTGGCTTAACTTAGGATGGTTTTTATGGGAAATTAGAATTCCCTACTTGCTAAGATCCCTTATATAAGCCTTTTTAAGAGTAATGAGATACTAAGAGGGGTATTCCCTAGAGAGGATGACTACCCTAGTAAATAAGGGAAAAAAGGAAACCTTTGTGCATCCATTAAATATGGATAGCCATAGAAAGGTATCTATTTCTTTAAGCAACAGTGTTGTATCAGATATCACATATAAGTTGATGTTGGTAGGATATACTAGATATAAGCTTTTGATGATGAACATTGGATCTTAGCTATGCAAGAGAAATTAAATCAATTTGAAAGAAACCAAGTCTGGGAATTAGTGTAGCGCCCTTTTTTTCCGGGAGAAGAAGGCACGTCACACCATAATAAAGCGAGTGAAACAAAAATGAAAAAATATAAATTAAATCATAAATTAAGACCTGGTTCATTTTTAATATATGAATGAACATTTTCAATCATAAGTACGTATTAGTCGAGTATTGAAATATAGGTATATAATTTTTTTTTTGTACTGATGAGAGAATAGTAAAACGTAGCTATAGTAAACAAAATCAACATGAAAGGAAAACATGCATACATACGTTATATATATATAATTACATTAGCTTATTTAATTACATCATCAAATTTACAAAAAGTAAAAGGCTTTACCCACCCCAAGATGATTACAAATTTATATTCCATCAAAATAGCAAAACGTCAGGCTTCCCAAAAAGATATACGGATAGCCATCGGTAGTTACCGACAATATCAGCCCCTAAGACTGACAAGAAACAACCGTAGCAGGATCCTCCTCAGGGTCTTCCTCATCAAATGATATCATCATCGAAGCGACTAAATTTCGGGTAGAAGCCCAAGCAGTAGAAAGAAAGGAATCATCTCGTGGGGTGTAATAAAGGTCATCCTACAAATCCCTAACGGGTAGGTAAAACTCTAAGTGAATAAAGGCAGTGAAATCAAAGACAGGTGGGTCATGTAACATCCCGAGAAACATGTTAGGCTTGTAAATGGTCACAGAGGTAGCCTAGTACTTGCTTAACATGTTAGTTCAATTTTGTGACAAACTGAGTCAATTTAGGCACTTTACTGCAACACAGAAGTTGAAAAGTAGCTTAAAATGACTCAAATAGTAGCATAAATTACTAAGTTGAGGGAAACAAGTATGGATAACTTGTTTCTAGGTCACAAATGAGTTAAATAAGGTACAATTAAAATTTGAGAATAATCAGAGTTAGTTTGGTATTTTTAAACATATTGGTTGTACTTTTAATGCCAGATTGACCCCCAACAGATATGGAAAAATAGAGAAATAGTGAAACAACAATTTAGATGAATCCTAGTATTTATTCTAAAGTTGTTGGAAGCTGAAAAACTTGAATTAGCATAATTCAAGTGTCCTTAGCAGATATAAGTTTCAGCACAGAAACTTAAGTTAATCTTTTCTCTAAATTCCCTCTATGTCCCTATCTCCTTTTCTCTCTTATCCCCTACGAGCCTTAGCAGAAAAACAGAAAAGAAAGGAAGAAAAGAGAGAAAGGAGAGAAGGGAAAAAGGGAAGAAGAAGAAGAAGGAGAAAGATGTAACGCCCCAATTTTTAGAAAATATTCTGAATGTACTGTTTTCTGTTTTTCATGCTTTTGTATGAATGACCGTTGTGTCCCTGTTTTCCTGTTCTTGATTTTTGTATGAAAACGATTTCGATAATACAGGTTCAAATTTTATTTGATCGTTTTACGTAAATTGCTTCGAGACGGTCAAATAAAAAATTTTTCTGAGCTACTGTATTAATTTTTCTGAAAGATATACAGCTAAATAATACTGCTGGATATTTTATTTGAACGTTTTGGATAATTACCTACGTTGTGGGAAAAAATGGGAAAATGACCGTTACGTCCCGAACGCATCCTGTTTTCTCTGTTTTTGTCTTTTTAATTGTTTTCTTCTTGATTTAATGCCGAGAAAATACCGTCTCGTGATTTTATATGAACTTTTTGTGTGATTTGCTCGAGGCAGGAAAATAATATATTCCGGCCGGGGAAAATCTTATTTGATTATTTAGAATTGGGGGATCTTACTTAACCCGATTCTGAATGAGTCTAAAAATAATCTTTTAATTTTTAGGATTTAATCACAAATAAAATAATTTTATATTATTATAATATTATTTTATTAGTCAAGACGTTTTAGTGACAAAGTGGACCCAGGAAATATTTTGCGGGACCCACAATTAGCCGAACGGTTAGATCGGTAGCTTAATTAATCACCGTAAGTCGTAGAACTTTCAGTAAGTCTGACTCGCCTAGTGACTCAGTGAGAAAAATTAAATACAATGTGTGACTCAAAGCATGTGAGTCACCATAAGCTAACCAATGAGAAGAAGGCTTGCTCACCAAGGCTTAATCTTAGCCTTTGATTCATCCAATGGCTTGGATGAAGCCAAGCAAGGTGCCCACCTTGCACCCCACATCAAGTCCACGGCCAAGAGGCCTTTGGTGACCTAAAATCACTTTGTCTTCATCACTTTTCTCTCTTCTCTCTCATCAAGAACCCTAGCCACCATTCTTGCCCATTTTCTCCACCATATTCGGCCAAGACACAAACTACACCATCCAACCATCCAAAAATTTTTCTAACCAAGTTTCCTTAATCTAAACACCATTCTAAGAACCTTTGTAGTTGGGAGTTTCTTCAAATTCTTCCATCTAAGGCTTGGAAACCAACCTTGGAAGTTTTACCTAGAAGGTGAAATTTCATACTTTTCTTTTTCTCTTCTTTTTCAAAGTTCTAAGCCATGATTTTTCCATGGTTTAGCTTCTTTTTCATGGTTAGTAACATGTAGGTTTTGTTTGAAAATTTTAGGTGTTTGGAGGAGTGAAAACCGTGACCTAAAGAGGTGAAAAAGCAAGCTTTTGTCTTCATTTAAGGTAAGAGGAAGACAATTCTTATCATCCCTTGATGGTGGTAAGAAGATGGAGTTATTTGTGATGTTGTAGAATCCATAAGGATTCGGTGGTCATGTGTTATTTATGTGTGTATTTGTTAATTTTTGTGGTTGCTAGTAGCTTAAGTGTTATGTGTTAGTAGCTTTCTTATTTGGTAATTGTAATAATCTTGCATGTCTAATAGCTTTTGAATGCATGTCTACAAGCTTTAATTTAGGTTGTATATGTTAGAAAATATTTTGCATGTGTTAGAAATATTTTGCATATGTTAGAAATATAATGCATGTGTTAGAAATTGTATGATAAGTCATAGGATGTGAATAACATGTGTAAGTTGCATGAGTGTTCCAAAGAACACAATCCAATAGCTCACGGCAATGACAAGTTTGGAGGACCAAAATGTTCTCTTGATTTTTCCTAAAGTGTAGCTTAATTAACCTAGGAGAATCAAGAAAGTTTTTAATTGATTTGATCAAAGAAAAATGCATTTAGAATCAAATGGTACAAACTTAGTATTTTGGGCCAACATGCCTAAAGGATTAAATTGAATATAGATAACTATTTTCTAAAATGATTTAATGAACTTAGACTATAGAATACATTTGATATGATTTAAAAGGTGAAAGACATTTTGGAAATCAAATGCAAAAGTTTTATAAAATTCGGCCAACATGCCACTATAGGAATTCATGATTTTAAAAACTTGTTTCTAAACCTTTTTCAATTAAAAAGAAACAATACAAGTTAAGAAGAAAATTTTCTATAATAAATTTATGAAGGAACCAATCGATTAGAAGTAAGTCTAAAGGGTTAAAATTCATAATTTTATCATTAGGAAGGAAATACAGTAATGTTAAGAAATTTTCTAACATATAGCTCACTTTCGGTTTTGAAGCATGTTAGAGATTTCAAAAAGAATTTAATGAAATGGTTAAGAATTAGGTAAACAGAAATTTTTATGGAAAAATTAGAAAACCATTATTATAAGTTTCCAAACAAAATATTGTCAATTTTTAGTAAAAATGAACCTATAAGATAGTCAAAATATCCTAATGACAGTATACGGTATGAAAAATTATTCTACGTAGTTTAAAGGTATTAAATATTATTTCTATCTGTTTAAACAGTAATTTTAAAGGCATTCGAATAAGAAAATGATTTAAAAATCCTACGCGATTGAGAAAATGAATTAAAAATGCTACGCGATTTTAAAAACAGAAAAATAATTTTTACCCGATTTTTAAACGTTTATAAAAACGACGAGATTTCAAAAACGCGATAAAATTTCTACGCGATTGAACGTTACCGTATTTATTTTTATTTGTCGGGAAAACGTGAACCCGCATGTGTTTTTGAGGTTATTTTCTTTGTCGGGAAAAAGTGAACCCGCACAGGCTTTTCGCCATTGAGGGCATATATTTCTATCTTAAGGGCATTTTCGTAATTTCATATATTTGGAATTATGTTTTGTCTTTATGCCAATTTTTGGTGTTTTGGTTGACGAGACGAATTACATCGTGTTGTCGATGCGATAAGTGTAGTGTTGTTTATTGTTCTAATAAACTTGGAGACTTTAGTGTACGGGATCCATGTGTGGAGTTGGTAGCTCCGTTGGGCCGTAGTAAACCGATAGCACACTAATGTACTCGACATTCACTATATTTAATCGAGGTTTGTAAAGTCTAGTAGTACATTGCCTATAGTGCCACAACGGGAGACTGTGAACTATACTACGCCTGGATGGTAGATTCCCAGTGTCGTAGGCTATTGACGCAACGTGTGATCGCGTAATAGTTGGTTGGGCAGCCGTGGTACTAATAGATTTTGCAAGTCATTCTCTCTCGATATCTCTGTTTGGGTTTAGCTCCATGGAGTAGGGTTGTGTTTTGGTGTATTTGATTTTATCTTGGATCATATTCCATTTTCTCTATTTATCTTTATCCGGTAATATCTTGGATATTCTTACATTTTCTCTATTTATATTTATCGATAATTTTGATGTTAGTTGTCTATTTCTTATCTTATCTTATCTATGTGAGATTGATTTATCTCGTGTGATTTTCTCTATTTGTGATCCGTCTATGATGTTCGAAACCCTAGGATATTTAATATGTATTCTTGTTATAGCTTCTTCATATTGTATAAAGCGTGTAATTGTTATTTGTCGTCTTCTTATTTGCCATGTTGCGATGATTTTATGTTGTCTTACCTCTTTATTGTATGTGTCTATTGTCTATTTATTTTTATACGGTAAAGAGTTTGAAGAGGAAGAAGAGGAACAACCTCTTGAGATCGTGTACCCCGAGGAAGAGGGAGATCACAGACCGACGATCAATTTTACGAGCAAGAACCATCCGATCATCCATACCCTCCGGATTGATTGTGTGAGGGATGGCGACGCCCGCATTTTTGGGATTTGTAGAGCTGGTATTCCATGGAGGTGATTTGGCTTGGCATTTGCGAGGAGATCGTGCTTCGTTACCTATCTTTGACGGACGTATGACCGTGATTCTACGTCATCGGTTTGAGGAGATCCGATTTCGACGACGACGCTTTTTCGCATTTAGAGTTACCCTTATCCATTAGGCGTTATTGGGGTGCTTTGAAAACCCCGAGCCTAGTGAGATAAGCATCGTGTCGATCGCGCGATCCCGTTATCGCCGTATGCCGGACATCGAGGATATTTATCTCCCGATGATCATTTTCACACCGAGAGTGATCCATCGAGGAATAGATAATCATGATGTTTTTTTTTGGGCGCGTCGTATGTACGTATATATTAACTCTTTTATTGCTTTCTTTATTGTTCTTGTTTAAAGAGTTATAATCTTAGTTGTAAATTATATATACAGGTTTATAACTTAGTCACATGTATATTATTAGTGATGATGTTTTTTTTTATTTCGTATATTTCGTATTATCTTTTTATTACCTACTTCAGTCTATCAGGAATTATTTTTACAACCCGTAATAATTTTAACAAATATTCCGCAACTTGGGTAGATTTTATTTCTAATTATTTTATTTTCTTTTATGTGTGACATCCTCAAAAGGGGTGTTACATTAGTTGGTATCAGAGCCCAAGTTAGAGTCTCTTGGGGTTGTGGTTGGGTCTGTTTTTGTTTGTGCTGTGTGATTCTCTGTGATCTTTGTGATTTATATCCTTTTGGAAATATCTTAAAGGATGTATCTGACTTTGTTTTGTTATGTTTGAAGAAAGAAGATGGCTGGTAGAGGTAGAGGACGTGCTAACGTAAATCGAGATGAGGACCCGATGTTGGTTGTTGCTGAGGCTATGCGGAGATGGATGGTGAAGTGATAACTCAAGCCAAAATTTGAGAGCAAAGCCCAACAACAAGATGCTACTGACAGATGCCCTAAATTTATCCGAATTTAGGCGTCATAATCCGCCACAATTTAGAGGCGAGGTGGATCCGGAGAAAGCGAGTCGGTGGATGCAAGATTTAGAGAGAATATTCGAGGGGATGAGATGTACCGATGAAAAGAAAGTGACTTATCTTGTTTTCATCTTTGAGAGGAGATGCGAGAACATTGGTGGAGAGGAATCCGCCGAGTGTTGCAAGTGAAGGATTTGAGATCACTTGGGAAGTGTTTTCTAATACTTTTCTGGATAAATATTTTCTGCGAGTGCTAGGCATGCCAAGGAAATGGAATTTCTTGGGTTGCGACAGGGAATATGACGGTGAATGAGTATGCCACAAAATTTGAGAGTTTATCTCAATTCTCGATTATGCTCGAGACACGACAAGATGATGTGTGGAGATGCGGGAAGTTTGAATCGGGTTTAAGGGTGGAACTGAAACGAGGAGTGGTATCTTTGAGGATGACTCGGTTTCATGCTTTGGTGGATGCTTGTGCTCGACTTGGAGGAGTTGGAGCCATCTAGAGATCAAAGGAATCGGAATTTTGGACCGACAAGGTTCCGAGAGAGGTGGAGGTAGTAATGCAAATCGATTTCGGCGTAAAGCCGTACACCAGCCAACAGAAGTCAATCTCAACGACCATCCGTTAGCGGAAGTGCAAGTGGAAGTGGAGTGGACGAGAGGGTGGCGTTACGCCAACGTGTTTTAAGTGCGGGAAGAAAGGTCATATTTCTCCCGAGTGTACGATTAAAGGTGCGGTTTGTTTCAATTGTAAACAACCCGGGCACATAGCAAAGGATTGTCCACAGGAGGAGAAAACACTGCTGTTCGGTATGTTAAAGCTAATCAGCAAAAATCGGAAGTACTCAACCGAGATCCGGAGGACGAGTATATACAATGGTGGGATCCGAGATTTCTAAGTCGATGATCTTATTCGGGGAGAAGGAGACATTGGAGGTAACCTTCGTTGTCTTGTATGACTCGGGTGCTACACACTCGTTTATTGCATATGATTGTGTAGAAAGGTTGAAGTTGCCCATATCTTCTACGAATGTTATGTTGAATGTATCTCATAACCGCTAAACCTGTAGTTACTTCTAAGGTCTGTTTGGATTGTCCTATTGTTGTGAAAGACCGTTTGTTTTTGGTCGATTTGATTTGTTTGCCTCTCATTTGAGATAGATGTAATCTTAGGGATGGATTTGGTTATGTTCTAACCATATCCTCATAGATTGTGCAAAGAAAACTATAGTTTTTCCTAAGGAAGAAGAGTCCGGATTCTTAACCGCTTTGTTAAGGTCAAATCTTTATTGAGAGATGGAGCGCAGGGATATACGGTATTATCTTCTCTAGAAGTTAAGAATGAGAAGGATGTGAATACTATTCCTGTTGTCAACGAATTTCCTGGACGTTTTCCGAAGATGTACTGGTTTACCGCTCGAGCGGGAGATCAATTCTCAATTGATTTAGTACGGGAACAGGTCCTATCTCAATTGCACCATATCGTATGTCGCCGTAGAGTTGGAGGAGCTGAAAAAGCAATTGGTGGAAGCTGTTGGAGAAAGAATTTGTACGACCTAGTGTTTCCCCATGGGGTGCGCCAGTACTTTTGGTCAAGAAGAAGGATGGAACGTCACGACTTTGTGTGGACTATCGACAATTGAACAAGGTGACTATCAAGAATAAATATCCGCTTCCAAGAATCGACGATTTGATGGATCAATTGAGAGGAGAGCGTGATATTTTCCAAGATAGATCTACGATCGGGTTATCACCAAATTCGTGTGAAAGGGGAAGATGTGCGCTGCTTTTCGAACTCGTTATGGACATTATGAGTATCAGGTAATGCCATTCGGGGTGACGAATGCTCCTGCTATATTTATGGATTATATGAACAGGATATTTCGTCCATATCTAGACAGATTTGTCGTTGTCTTTATCGATGACATTCTGATCTATTCTCAATCGAAGGAAGAGCATGCTTGCACATCTGAGTGTTGTTCTTGATTTTGAGGAGAAAGCAGTTGTATGCGAAATTGTCTAAGTGTGAGTTCTGGTTGGAAGAAGTTCAATTTCTTGGTCACGTGATTTCTAAAGAAGGTATAGCGGTGGACCCATCGAAAGTGGAGCTGTTTTACGATGGGAGAGACCTAAGACGAAGAATGAAGTTCGAAGTTTTGTTGGACTTGCTGGTTATTATCGGAGATTTATCGAAGGTTTTTCCAAAATTGCTGGACCACTTACACAACTAACGAGGAAAAGTCAAGCTTTCGAATGGACGGAAGAACGTGAAGCTAGTTTTCAAGAGTTGAAGAAGAGGTTAACAACTGCGCCGGTGTTAATCCTACCAGATTCGACGAAATCTTTCGATGTGTATTGTGACGCTTCTTATCAAGGACTAGGATGCGTGTTGATGCAAGACCGGAATGTGGTGGCGTATGCTTCTCGACAATTGAAGGTTCATGAAAAGAATTATCCTACGCATGATTTGGAATTGGCTGCGGTGGTTTTTGCTTTGAAGATATGGAGACACTTTCTCTATGGAGCAACGTTCAACATTTTCAGTGATCACAAGAGTTTGAAGTACTTGTACGACCAGAAGGAGCTGAATATGAGGCAGCGAAGGTGGTTAGAATTTCTGAACGATTACGATTTTCAACTTTTGTACCATCTGGTAAGGCGAATGTCGTGGCCGATGCTTTGAGCGGGAAAATTATTAGTGTTTACGCCTAATGATCAAGGAAAAGGAACTCATTGAACAGTTTAGAGATGAGTGGTCGTTTGTTGAGTTAAAACCGGGAAGATCCGTATTAACATGGTTACTATCTCGAGCGAGTGATGGAAGACATAAAAGAAAAACAAAATGCCGATAAATTTTTGCAAGGAATAAGGGAGCAAATGAAACAAGACGAGACACTAGAGTTCAAGGAAGGAAGCGATGGAATTACGAGATTTCGGGGTAGAGTCTGTGTTCCTCGTAACCGAGAAGGCGAGAAGATATATTGTGAAACATGCCCATACTAGTACGGTGAGTATGCATCCGGGCATAACAAAGATGTATCAAGACTTGAAGAAATTATTCGGTGGCATGGAATGAAGGGTGATGTAGTTAGATGCGTGTCAACTTGTCTAGTTTGTCAAAAGTCGAAAGTTGAACACCAAAGACCAGTGGGATGTTGCAACCATTATCGATTCCAGAATGGAAATGGGACAGCATTTCTATGGATTTCGTTACTGGATTGCCAAAGACAAGGAGAGGTCATGACGCAATATGGGTTATAGTCGATAGACTTGCGAAATCGGCTCATTTCTTACCGATCAATATCAAATATTCATTGGAAAGATTAACCCAGTTGTACATCAGTGAAATTGTCGGACTACATGGTGTACCGACAAGTATAATTTCGATCGTGATCGAGGTTTACGTCAAGATTTTGGCGAAGTCTGCAAGAAGCTATGGGAACTAAGTTACGGCGAGTTCGGCGTATCATCCAAACCGACGGTCGAGACGAGAGAGAACTATACGATCTTTGGAGGATTTATTGCGTGCTTGTGTTTTGGAACAACGGGGAAGTTGGGATGAATTTTTATCTTTGATAGAATTCACCTACAACAATAGTTTTCACGCAAGCATTGGAATGGCACCTTATGAAGCATTGTATGGAAGACGATGTCGAACGCCGTTATGCTGGTATCAAGATGGAGAAAGTATGACTGTTGGACCGGAGCTTGTACAGCAAACTACGGATAAAGTCAAGATGATACAAGAAAAGATGAGGACGACGCAAAGCAGACAAAAGAGTTACGCGGATAAGCGAAGACGACCTCTTGAATTTGAGGAGGGTGAGCATGTGTTTCTGAGAGTTACTCCTACGACTGGTGTCGGAAGAGTAATTAAGTCTAAGAAGCTTACTCCTAAATTCATTGGACCATATCAGATTATCCGACGTATTGGTCCTGTAGCATATCAGATTGCTTTGCCGCCTTTTCTATCCAATTTGCATGACGTGTTTCATGTGTCTCAGTTACGGAAGTATATGCCAGATCCGACACATGTTATACAGTCAGATGACGTGCAATTAAAGGAGAATTTGACTTACGAAACTTTACCTGTCAGGATAGAGGACAGAAAGGTAAAGCAACTTCGAGGGAAGATGATCGAGCTGGTGAAGGTTATATGGAATGATGTGACGGGTGAAGCTACTTGGGAACTGGAAGATAAAATGAAGGATCAGTATCCTCATTTGTTCGGATAAACATCAAATTTCGAGGACGAAATTTTTATTTGTTGGGGAGTGTTGTAACGCCCCAATTTTTAGAAAATATTCTGAATGTACTGTTTTCTGTTTTTCATGCTTTTGTATGAATGACCGCTGTGTCCCTGTTTTTCTGTTCTTGATTTTTGTATGAAAACGATTTCGATAATACAGGTTCAAATTTTATTTGATCGTTTTACGTAAATTGCTTCGAGACGGTCAAATAAAAATTTTTAGAACTCTTTGTATTAATTTTTCTCTGAAAGATATACTGACTAAATAATACTGCTGGATATTTTATTTGAACGTTTTGGATAATTACCTACGTTGTGGGAAAAAACGGGAAAATGACCGTTACGTCCCGAACGTACTGTTTTCTCTGTTTTTGTCTGTTTTTAATTGTTTTCTTCTTGATTTAATGCGAGAAAATACTGTCTCGTGATTTTATATGAACTTTTTGTGTGATTTGCTCCGAGGGAAAATAATATATCCGGGCCGGGGAAAATCTTATTTGATTATTTAGAATTGGGGGATCTTACTTAACCCGATTCTGAATGAGTCTAAAAATAATCTTTTAATTTTTAGGATTTAACTGTCAAATAAAATAATTTTATATTATTATAATATTATTTTATTAGTCAAGACGTTTTAGTAAAGTGGACAGGAAATATTTTGCGGGACCCACAATTAGCCGAACGGTTAGATCGGTAGCTTAATTAATCACCGTAAGCTGTAGAACTTTCCGAACAGTGACACTTCGACTCGTGAGAAAATTAAATACACTTTGTGTGACTCAAAGCATGTGAGTCACCATAAGCTAACCAATGAGAAGAAGGCTTGCTCACCAAGGCTTAATCTTAGCCTTTGATTCATCCAATGGCTTGGATGAAGCCAAGCAAGGTGCCCACCTTGCACCCCACATCAAGTCCACGGCCAAGAGGCCTTTGGTGACCTAAAATCACTTTGTCTTCATCACTTTTCTCTCTTCTCTCTCATCAAGAACCCTAGCCACCATTCTTGCCCATTTTCTCCACCATATTCGGCCAAGACACAAACTACACCATCCAACCATCCAAAAATTTTTCTAACCAAGTTTCCTTAATCTAAACACCATTCTAAGAACCTTTGTAGTTGGGAGTTTCTTCAAATTCTTCCATCTAAGGCTTGGAAACCAACCTTGGAAGTTTTACCTAGAAGGTGAAATTTCATACTTTTCTTTTCTCTCTTCTTTTTCAAAGTTCTAAGCCATGATTTTTCCATGGTTTAGCTTCTTTTTCATGGTTAGTAACATGTAGGTTTTGTTTGAAAATTTTAGGTGTTTGGAGGAGTGAAAACCGTGACCTAAAGAGGTGAAAAAGCAAGCTTTTGTCTTCATTTAAGGTAAGAGGAAGACAATTCTTATCATCCCTTGATGGTGGTAAGAAGATGGAGTTATTTGTGATGTTGTAGAATCCATAAGGATTCGGTGGTCATGTGTTATTTATGTGTGTATTTGTTAATTTTTGTGGTTGCTAGTAGCTTAAGTGTTATGTGTTAGTAGCTTTCTTATTTGGTAATTGTAATAATCTTGCATGTCTAATAGCTTTTGAATGCATGTCTACAAGCTTTAATTTAGGTTGTATATGTTAGAAAATATTTTGCATGTGTTAGAAATATTTTGCATATGTTAGAAATATAATGCATGTGTTAGAAATTGTATGATAAGTCATAGGATGTGAATAACATGTGTAAGTTGCATGAGTGTTCCAAAGAACACAATCCAATAGCTCACGGCAATGACAAGTTTGGAGGACCAAAATGTTCTCTTGATTTTTCCTAAAGTGTAGCTTAATTAACCTAGGAGAATCAAGAAAGTTTTTAATTGATTTGATCAAAGAAAAATGCATTTAGAAATCAAATGGTACAAACTTAGTATTTTGGGCCAACATGCCTAAAGGATTAAATTGAATATAGATAACTATTTTCTAAAATGATTTAATGAACTTAGACTATAGAATACATTTGATATGATTTAAAAGGTGAAAGACATTTTGGAAATCAAATGCAAAAGTTTTATAAAATTCGGCCAACATGCCACTATAGGAATTCATGATTTTAAAAACTTGTTTCTAAACCTTTTTCAATTAAAAAGAAACAATACAAGTTAAGAAGAAAATTTTCTATAATAAATTTATGAAGGAACCAATCGATTAGAAGTAAGTCTAAAGGGTTAAAATTCATAATTTTATCATTAGGAAGGAAATACAGTAATGTTAAGAAATTTTCTAACATATAGCTCACTTTCGGTTTTGAAGCATGTTAGAGATTTCAAAAAGAATTTAATGAAATGGTTAAGAATTAGGTAAAAGAAATTTTTATGGAAAAATTAGAAAACCATTATTATAAGTTTCCAAACAAAATACTGTCAATTTTTAGTAAAAATGAACCTATAAGATAGTCAAAATATCCTAATGACAGTATACGGTATGAAAAATTATTCTACGTAGTTTAAAGGTATTAAATATTATTTCTATCTGTTTAAACAAGTAATTTTAAAGGCATTCGAATAAGAAAATGATTTAAAAATCCTACGCGATTGAGAAAATGAATTAAAAATGCTACGCGATTTTAAAAACAGAAAAATAATTTTTACCCGATTTTTAAACGTTTATAAAAACGACGAGATTTCAAAAACGCGATAAAATTTCTACGCGATTGAACGTTACCGTATTTATTTTTATTTGTCGGGAAAACGTGAACCCGCATGGTTTTTGAGGTTATTTTCTTTGTCGGGAAAAAGTGAACCGTCTGAAAGCTTTACGCCATTGAGGGCATATATTTCTATCTTAAGGGCATTTTCGTAATTTCATATATTTGGAATTATGTTTTGTCTTTATGCCAATTTTTGGTGTTTTGGTTGACGAGGCAATTACATCGTGTTGTCGATGCGATAAGTGTAGTGTTGTTTATTGTTCTAATAAACTTGGAGACTTTAGTGTACGGGATCCCACATGTGGACAGTTGGTAGCTCACATTTGGCCGTGGTAAACCGATAGCACACTAATGTACTCGACATTCACTATATTTAATCGAGGTTTGTAAAGTCTAGTAGTACATTGCCTATAGTGCCACAACGGGAGATCGAATGAACTATACTACGCTGGATGGTAGATTCCCGTGTCGTAGGCTATTGACATAACGTGTGATCGCGTAATAGTTGGTTGGGCAGCCGTGGTACTAATAGATTTTGCAAGTCATTCTCTCGATATCTGTTTGGGTTTAGCTCCATGGAGTAGGGTTGTGTTTTGGTGTATTTGATTTTATCTTGGATCATATTCCATTTTCTCTATTTATCTTTATCTGGTAATATCTTGGATATTCTTACATTTTCTCTATTTATATTTATCGATAATTTTGATGTTAGTTGTCTATTTCTTATCTTATCTTATACGTGAGATTGATTTATACGTGTGATTTTCTCTATTTGTGATCTGTCTATGATGTTCGAAACCCTAGGATATTTAATATGTATTCTTGTTATAGCTTCTTCATATTGTATAAAGCGTGTAATTGTTATTTGTCGTCTTCTTATTTGCCATGTTGCGATGATTTTATGTTGTCTTACCTCTTTATTGTATGTGTCTATTGTCTATTTATTTTTATACGGTAAAGAGTTTGAAGAGGAAGAAGAGGAACAACCTCTTGAGATCGTGTACCCTGAGGAAGAGGGAGATCAGCAGACCGACGATCAATTTTACGAGCAAGAACCATCCGATCATCCATACCCTCGGATTGATTGTGTGAGGGATGGCGACGCCTGCATTTTTGGGATTTGTAGAGCTGGTATTCCATGGAGGTGATTGGCTTGGCATTTGCGAGGAGATCGTGCTTACATTACCTATGCCGGACGTATGGTTGTGATTCTACGTCATCGGTTTGAGGAGATCCGATTTCGACGACGACGTTTTTTTGCATTTAGAGTTACCCTTATCCATTAGGCGTTATTGGGGTGCCGAAAACCCCGAGCCTAGTGAGATAAGCATCGTGTCGGCCCACGCGATCCCGTTATCGCCGTATGTCGGGACATCGAGGATATTTATCTCCCGATGATCATTTTCACACCGAGAGTGATCCATCGAGGAATAGATAATCATGATGTTTTTTTTTGAAGCGCGTCGGCGTATATACGTATATATTAACTCTTTTATTGCTTTCTTTCTTGTTCTTGTTTAAAGAGTTATAATCTTAGTTGTAAATTATATGTACAAGTTTATAACTTAGTCACATGTATATTATTAGTGATGATGTTTTTTTTTTTTATTTCGTATATTTCGTATTATCTTTTTATTACCTACTTCAGTCTATCAGGAATTATTTTTACAACCCGTAATAATTTTAACAAATATTCCGCAACTTGGGTAGATTTTATTTCTAATTATTTTATTTTCTTTTATGTGTGACATCCTCAAAAGGGGTGTTACAAAAGAGGATCAAAGAGCCAAGCAAGGGGTTGTGGATCAAGAGCAAAGTTGGAGTTCATCTTCATGGCTTCAAGAGGTAGGGGTTCTCAACTGTTAATCTCATCTTTTCTTTCTCAACTGTATGGTTGAGTCTGGTTGTGAGAAAATGGGTTGAAAAGAATTTATGATTTCTTTGATTGGTTTCAGTTTACAATGATTGAAACTAGTTTGTTTTCAAGCTAGTGAATGCTTGGTGGTTAGTTTGAGCTTTATAGTTATTCATGAACCTCTTGATTGAGCAAGGTGGTAAATGGGTATTCTCTTGGCTTAAACAAAGCCTAAATCCATGTTCTAAAGGGTTGAAATCAAAGTTTAAGAATTATGTTTAGGGATCATGTAAGAGAATGAAAACCCTATAGAAACTAAGTTTAAGTAATTAGAAGTGAGGGGGAATCCAACGAGGCAGCAGGTAGGCTGCTGCACGTTAAGTTTCTTGGTGCCTGCTACTCCATATGACCGATTATGCTATAAGCATAATCAGTTATAGCTTGTTGGCAGAGAGTTGAGAATTTGAGATAATTGGTTAAGCACAAAGCATAACTGATTATGCAGATAATACAAGAAGTCATGTGACTTCAATAACTGGTTTGGAAATGAGCCTAACCGATTATATGGTGTTCCAAAACAGGAAATTAAGAGGCATAACCGATTACACACCAAGGGTAATCGGTTATGTGGGGATGAGAAATAGAATTTCACATCTCCAAAGGTTCAAGTAACCCCAGTAAAGCTATGTGATGGTAGTTAGCAACCCAATCAACATAGTTTAAGGAAGTTTGGAGCTCTAGGAGCCCTAGATAAAGCTTGAGTTTAGCTTGTTTAATGCATGGGTATTAGTTTTGATCCCTTAAAATCCATTGATTTCACTTGAGTGGTGAATTTGAGAATGGATTTCTAAGTGAGGGATTGATTCTTTAAATCCATGTTTATGAGAGTTAAGAGGTTGTATATAAGTTACAACATGATGAGAAACCTTAAATGATGATAGAAATCATCAAAGAATTGACCTTGGGTGAGAACTTGGTTGATTACGGTATAATAATGTGAAAAATGGTGTTTTTCTATAGAAAACCATCATATAACCGATTACCATGAGTTAATATTTGGTTATGGAGCTTGTTCAACTAGTATTTTCGGTTCTGAGTTAATGAATAACCGATTATGAAGAGCTCATAATCGATTATGTTGTTTTAAAGAATCAAAACAGAACATGGCATCCTGACAGCCTGTGATGTTTGTTGCATAACTTGAGTTGTAGATATCAGAATCACTTGATTCTGGTGCCATTTGAAAGCTAAGACATAAGGCTTCATGTGGTAAAAATTTCAGAATTATTGAGCAAGCCAATCAATACCAGTTTCTATTTGAATCCAAGGCAGATTCTATAGAAAAAGGCATTCTGGCAGTTAGTAAACTAGATTGCATAATTTCTTGCTCTGATGTTGTATGGACATGAAATTGGTACCATTTGAAAGCTAAGACATAAGACTTCATGTGGTAAAAATTTCATTATTTTACCACATGTAGTTTGCTCCCAGTTTCAATTTAAAGTTAGGTCGGAAATGGATAAATCATAGAATGCTCTGTTTTTGCCTCTGCAAAATGTTGCATAACTTTGGCTACACTTTGCCAAATGAATTTTATGGCATTGGAAAGATATGAGAAAGAGCTATATGCTCATAAAATTTTAGAATTTTTGAAGTTATGAGGCATAATTAGTGCAATCTTGAAAATTAGCCTTTTTAGGCAAGATTTGAGGTATTTTGGGTTTGGTTTGAACCCTATGAACACTAGTAACTCTTTCAAGAGTTAGAGTTGAGTGCCATAAGGCCTAGTTGGCAATAGTTGAGTACCATAAGGTTTAGTTGCAGTAGATGAGCACCATATGACTGAAGTGGCAAGATTTGAGTGCCATAGGACCTAGTTTGCATGAAATGGTTCCCCTATGGGTTAAACCCTAGAAAGATTTGGATCCCTTACGCAATAAGGTTGAACCCTAAAAAGATTTGGATACCTTATGCAATAAGGTTGAACCCTAGTGAATTGGATCCCTTATGCAATAAGGTTGAACCCTAGTAGATTGGATCCCTTATGCAATAAGGTTAAACCCTAGTGGGAATTGGTTCTCTTATGGACATTGCCGGGCAAGCCTAGTAAAATGGTGACACTGGAGTGTTTCATAAAAGGATTAGTTATCCTAATAATGGACATTGTCGAGCAAGCCTAGTAAAGTGGTAACACCAGAATGTTTCATAAAGGATAAATTATCTAAGTAGTGAACATTGCCGAGCAAGGAAAAATGAAGATGATGAAGGAAAAATAGCCCCCTCCCCATAATGCATGGCTATGAGGCTCCCTAAAGGAGGTGGCCTCCTTACTTGACTTCTAAGGACTCCTAATGGCCCTAGATGAAATCAAGGGTGGATCTTCATCATGTCATCAAGTGTGTAGCACCATCTTGAATGCTCTTGGATGTGCTTGGCCTTAATTGCACTTAAGAAGAACTAATCAAGTCTTGATTCATTTTAGTCTCCTAATTATGCTTATGCCATTCTAGTTAGGTTTAGATAAAATTAGTTAGTTTTCTTAGTTATTTAGTAAATCATCTAGTTACTTACAATCACTAACCACATTCTTGATTATGCTAATACATTGTCTAACTAAAATTTTAATAAATAACTAACTAGGTTTAATCCATTTGATTACTACTTAAATGCTTTAGACTAACTTAATTAGGTTTTAAACTAATTAATCTATTAAGTCCAACCATTTTTGTGGACTTTCCTCCTATTGGTTTAGAATTATTCAAGCCATTTTTATTGACTCCTTCTTATTGGCTTAGAAATAATTAAGCAATTTATATTGACTAATTTTCCAAATGTGGATCCCACAAACCAAATGTGAGTCTCGCAAACCACATGTGGATCCCACAGACTTTTTTGGGTCCATGGTCCTTTTGGTTTGTACTGACTAATAAAATAATAATATAAAATATAAAATATTTTTATTTTACAGATAAATTCTAAAAATTAAAAGATTTATACGCATATTATTCGGAATTAGGTTTAGTAAGATCCCCCATCTCCAAATAATCAAAGATTTTTCTCGGGCCCGAAAATTTATTATTTTCTTGACTCAGAATAAATCACACAAAATAATCAAATACAGTTATGAAACAGTTAAATTAATTTTATAATACACAGAAAACAGAAAACAGTACAATCAGGACAAAATCATAATTTTGCTAAAAGTTAAGAAAAGTTGGGGTGTTACAACTGCATGTGGTGTCCCAGGGCCGACGAGGGCGGGGAGTGGACGTCGGTGTAAGAGAAGCACGTACAAGGAGCGACTCATAGCAGACTTCTAGGCGAACGGTCCCATGAATGAACTGAATACGCACTGGAATGAGAGGGATTCAGAGACTGTGCAGGTATGAGACTGCATAGTTGAGGATGACTTAAAGGAATTGATTAGGCGTAGCCATATCAACAAGTTACAATTTCTTTTTGGTAGCCAAGAACATAAGAACTCCATGGTTAAGCGTGCTTGACCTGGGGTAATTGTGGGATGGGTGACCTCTTGGGAAGTTTCCTAGGATGCGCGTGAGTGAGGACAAAGCATGCTGAAAAGACCCGTGTTGGTTTATGGAGACACTCGTCAATCCTGCAGGCAGTCCCGGGATGTTACAAATGATATCAAAGATGGGACCTCTCCTAGTACGGTGTGGTTCGGGGACAAACCAAGCGGAAGTTGGTGGGCATGTGGTGTCCCGGGGCTGACGAGGGTGGGGAGTGGACACCAGTGTAAGAGAAGCACGTACAAGGAGCAGCTCCTGGCAGGCTTCTAAGCGAAGGGTGCCATGAATGAACTGAATACGCACTAGAATGAGAGGGATTCAGAGACTGTGCAGGTATAGGACTGCATAGTTGATGATGCCTTAAAGGAATTGATTAGGCATAGTCATATCAACAAGTTGCAACTTCTTTTCGGTAGCTAAGAACATAAGAACTCCATGGTTAAGCGTGCTTGACCTGGAGTAATTGTGGGATGGGTGACCTCCTGAGAAGTTTCCTAGAATGCATGTGAGTAAGGACAAAGCATGTTGAAAAGACCCGTGTTGGTTTGTGGAGACACTCGTCAATCTTACAGGCAGTCCCAGGATGTTACATTCTCTGGGACCGAAAAGGTCCAAAGTTGCAGTTTCTCGTGTCCCACGCTTGGTCTAGGTCTTCTACCCGGTGACACGTATCAAGTAGCTCCGAAAATTGGTTAATCTTTAAAGTTATAATAGCTCTCTTCACATCATGCTTCAACCCTTCTTCAAACTTTTGACATTTCGACACCTTGTTCGTCTGGTGTTAAAAATAAGTTGAGAATCTCGATAAGCTCTCAAACTTTGCAGCATACTCACTTACAGTCATATTCCTTTGTCGCAAACCAAGAAACTCCATCTCTTTAGCATGTCTGGCACTAGCAGGGAAATATTTCTCCAAGAATTTCTCTTTGAATACCTCCCAAGTAATTGCTCGGCCTTCAGTTTCCAACAATCTCTGTTCTCCAATCCACCAGTCCTCTACATCTCCAACCAACATAAATGCAGCATAAGTCATCTTCTTATCATTAGCACAGTTCATACCCGTGAATATCTTCTCCAGCTCCTTGATCTAAAGACTAGCCTTCTCTAGATAAAATTATCCCTTGAATTGTGGAGGGTTAGTGCGACGAAATTTAGCCAAGTTTTGAGCATCTGCAGTAGCTTCCAACTGTTGTGCAGCTCTCTCTTACTGTTGAGCAGTCTGTTGGTTCTGTTGTAGCATTGCCTCAGCCACCTTCTGAATCACCTCAATCGTTGCAGTCATATCTCCTTTACGAGCCATATCTTCTTTTTCAAGTCAAACTATCCAAAACACATGGAAAAGTCAAATGTATCCTTTTGGAATACGAAACACATAGAATCACACAGCATAAACAAGACAGTCCAAAACCACAAGACTCAAAAGAAAACTTAAACCAGGACTCTGATACCAAGACAGTGTAACACCCCCTTTTTTGGGAGAAGAAGGAACGTTACACCATAGTAAAACGAGTGAAACAAAAATGCAGAAAATATAAATTAAATAATAAATTAAGACCCAATTCATTTTTAATATATGAATGAACATTTTCAATCGTAAGTATGCATTAGTCGAGTATTGAAATATAGGTATATAATTTTTTTTGTTGTACTGATGAGAGAATAGTAAAACGTAGCTACAGTAAACAAAATCAACTTGAAAGGAAAACATGCATCCATTGGTTATATATATATATATAAAATTACATCAGCCTGTTTAATTACATCATCAAATTTACAAAAAGTAAAAGGCTTTACCCACCCCAAGATGATTACAACTTTACATCCCATCAAAATAGCAAAACGTCAGGCTTACCAAAAAGATATATGGATAGCCATCGGTAGCTACCGACAGTATCAACCCCTAATACTGACGAGAAGGAGCCGTAGCAGGATCCTCCTCAGGGTCTTCCTCATCAGATGAGATCATCATCAGAGTGACCGAATTTTGGGTAGAAACCCGAGCAGTAGAAGGAAAGGAATCATCTCATGGGCTGTAATAAAGGTCATCCTACAAATCCCTAATGGGTAGGTAAAACTCTAAGTGAACAAAGGCAGTGAAATCAAAGACAAGCGGGTCATAGCGACCCCAAGCTAAAGACACCGTCAACTCCCCGTGGTAAATGCAACGGTCCGTGCTCAAGTTTATATGCCAACAATCTGGTCCTCCATGGAAGGTCATCCTTGCATAACCCAAAAATCAGCATGGACGTTACGACATCTTCAAGCAAGCTCTAATCGTGATCAGGCCAGAAGCCAGGAAACTCAGGCGCTTCTTCTTCTTCGCAAACGTCTTCTCAGAAGCATATAAATAAAACCAAAATGTAGAGGTACAGGAATGAGGTGAGACACCCAGCATTCAATACCAATATGGCAGTAAGAAAACAGAAAGGCACTGGACGCCCACTTAGCATTACAGCACAAATATTCATCAATAGTAATAATAAAAATAAGCAGTAAGGGAAAAGCAACAGTAAGCAATAGTAAGGAAAATGAGCAATAAAAGATAAACAACACAAATATTTCCAGCAATCAACAGCTCAACAATCAAATCATTATTACATCAGTAAAGAAGATAATTTAACAGTGTAAGTATTCATGCCAGATGGAATATGAGACTGACAATGCTTGATGCATATGGTACCAAAATCCTACTCCACGGAGCTAGACATCAATATTCGGAGAGAATGATCAAGGAGTCATGCCAGTATCTCGTTTACCTTAAAATAAAGTGCTTTCTCATAAAAATAATATTTTGCGCAACATGGCATATACATGACACCTCAACAATTAATTGCAATATAGGACAGTGTCTCAGTCCGGATCATCGGTGTGTTTGCATCGATCTATCCCACGGCCCCAGTCCGGATTATCTAAACTTGTTTCCCTTCAAATAGCAATTTATGCTATTTTTTGAGTCATTTTAGGCGACTTTTCATACTCGGGATTGCAACAAAGTGCCTAAACTAACTCGGTTTGTTACCAAACTTGACTGACATGCTAAACAAGTAATGTATTACCTTTGTAACCAATTACAAGCCTAACATGATTTCTGGGATGTTACATCTGCCACCCTTAATGATAGTCTACGCCGGACCACAAAAAAGAAGTAGTGCTTGTCAGTTCCTCGTCAGTGCGTTGCAACGGTTCTTCATGGCCAGAGGTATATAATATGACAACTAGGTCATTAAATGAATCACCTCGCCCTAACACATCCTGAGATCCTTCCATTGGATCACACTACTCAATTCTCATTCACTCTTAGGCAACAAAAGCCATACAGACAGTGACTGTATGATGTTCAATGCATGACAACTCAATACATATCTCAAGCCACCATTGTACTGTTCCCAATGATATCAAAACAACCGCCAATACAATTGTTTGATACCTTTAGTATCAATGATATTATATAACTGCTCATACAATTATATAATAACACTAATCCACCAGGTCCAGCACATCGGCACAATAGCAAATCGGTGTATAATGTTCGATGCACGATAATTCAATGCATAATCTAAACCACCATGGGCCATAAATCATATTTTAACAAAATTGGGTCCAGTCCGTCGGCCCGGTAGCAAGCCGTTATTTTCACAATCGCATAAACATCAACCAATGTTCTCCCCAAAATCCACATTATATTATTTTACTGAAAGCCACTTCCATTACCTTTACTAAAATCCTCTTAAACAGAATGTCTTGAGTTCCAAATCACTTTTAAGACTTATCCTCCATTATCTTAATCAAAATCACTGTTATCTAATAATAAAACTTTGTTCCATTCTTAAATAAAATACTTTAGATCTCAAATCAATTTTAAAACTTCTTTTCTATTTCTTATAAAAATCATTATTTATTTAATAAAAACTATACATTTTTCATATTCCTCTTAAAAGTCTTTTTATAATAAAATACTTTAAACTTAACATCTTTTTCCCAATTCACTCTTTATGATCTTTGTTAAAAGTCTCTTCTTTCCAATGTATAAAATCTTATACATTTCTTTTCCAAGCATTAAAAATCTTAAATTCATATTCTTATTACCTAATCACTAAATCCACAATTTATAAAGTATCCTTGACTTGATTACTCCTATTTTAAATAGAATGGTCGTGAGCCGTAAAGGCTCTTGGACTTAAAATCTCTTTCCTCTTACATATATTCATATCATACAACGTATCAAAACCCCACGATAAAGAATTTATACATGCTTTAAAGTCACAAAGATATCATAGGCAACCAAGTACAAATCATCTAATTCATGCAATCAAGTAGATAAATTAACATAGCAATTAAACAACCATATAACTTTCATGCATACTATCAACTTCATATAATCAAACATAATTAAACAAGCACAAGTAGTCATCACCACACAATCAAGTGAATGAATCCTCACATGGATTCTTCACTTACAAACACAAAATTTCCATTTTCTTACCACCATGTTTGGTCGATGAGCTTAATCTCCCTCTTACCTCAAGAGAAGATCAAGAAGAAGGCTCCTTGATTGATTTTCGTCCTCCACCAAAACCAAACCCTAGGAGTTTTCAAACATCCATACACCACAAATAAGTTATAAACAAGGCATGGCCAAAAATCACTTGATTTAGAAACCTTGAAATTAAGAGAAAAATGAAAATGGAGAGATTTTCACCTTAAAAGCCCTAAACTTTGATCTTGAAAAAGTGCTTGAAGATGAAAGATTTAGAAGATGGTCACAACATGAAAAAGTCTTCAAATGTGGTCTGGATTCAAGAAATGTGGATGGATGAAATTAAAGAAAATGGATGAGTGGTTCTTGGGGTGTTGGCCAAAACTTCTATGGAGAGAAAATGAGAGAACTTTTTGTGCTTTCACCTTTATGGAAGTGAAATGAGGATGAACAATGAAGAACTAGGCTTAGGACTCACCAATGTGTGTGGTTGATTTAGGATGAACAAAAGTGAATGGTGTTCTTGGGTGCCTTGACCGTAGCTCACAAAGAGGAGAAAAAGGAGGATTTTGTGTGTAGTTTTCTTGAAAGTGAGAGAAATTGTTACCCAAGTGGCTTCAGTACTCAAGAGGGGGGGTGAATTGAGTAATTAAGGATTTTTCGCAAAAGCCTTAAACAAATAAATTATACTGAATTTAATTATTAAAAGTCGTGAATGAGATGAAGATAAGAAGAACAATTAATAATTAAATTGCAAGAATAAATAAAGTGCATAAAGATAAAAGATTAAGGGTAGAAAAGCAGGCACGATATTTATCCTGGTTCGACCACCAACCACTTGTGGCCTACGTCCAGTCCCCGAAACACAGTTCGAGATTTTTTACTATTCAATACAAGCTTAAAAACAGGTGCTTGCAACCTTTACACAATAGAGCACTTTTCACACACAGGGAAACTCTACCCTTGTGCTAAAGCCTCAGCCTGCAGGGATACCTCACCCTTACACAAACCTTAGAGGGATACCTCACCCCCTTTGAAGGATACCTCACCTTCTTTACAACAAGGGATACCTCACCCTTTTACTGAGGGATACCTCACCCTCACAATACAGTATATCAGAGAAATAGATGAAGAAGAGAAACTCTCACTCAGAGCAAATATTACAACTTGAAGCACTATGGAGCTCTCTAAGGATATCTCAAGATTTTGGCGAAAAGAGCACAGAAAATAAGAGAAAATAGTGAATCACGTTTTTGACATAAGCAAAAATAATTCAAGTGGTTGGGCAACCTTTAGAAGAGACCCAAGGTCTCTATTTATAGAGCATTTGAGAAAAAGAGCCGTTTAAACAATTAATATCCATTTAAATTTGAATTATAGCCGTTTCTTTCTATTTCGAGAAATCTGTGGTATTCGAATACCATCGGGAGGTATTCGAATACCGTATTCGAATACCATCAGAGGTATTCGAATACCTCTGATTAAAAAGCCTTGTAAAAACGTGATACTAGGATGTTATTCGAATACCTTTAAATGGTATTCGAATACCTCTGTTGAAAAAAGGCTTTTAACACTTTTAAATGCTTTCAAAACCATGATTTGGATTTGTGATATTTAATTTAAAACAATTTTGAAAATATTTCTTTGTGTCCAAAATCAATGAGATATCCAATGAGTCTCCTTACAAAGACCTTAAGTCTTAAACCTAATCTTGAAAACCTTGGACTTGATCTTCTTATCATCTTAATGTTTGTTATCATCAAAAACATTGTCCATGTCAGCTAGCCAATTACATTCTCCCCCTTTTTGATGATGACAAACTAACATTTGAGAAAAGCATTAGTTCATATAAATTGAAATTCACAAAGTTAGTTTAGAGATACTTACTCCCCCTCTTTTTCATAAGAGGTGATTTATATCAGAGATGTGCACAATAACTCCCCTTACTTTTGGAATCCAATTTCTATTTTTGTTTTGACTTTTTTTTCTTGACTTTTCTCAAACAAAGACATTTAAACTTGTTCTCCCCCTTTTGTACATTTGATACCATTCTCCCCCTTTTGTCATGATCAAAAAGATGGGGCAAGTATTTTTCTCTCCCATTTTATCATATTAAACAATATATGCATGTCCTCAAGTTGAATGAATTTTGTCCATTTAAATTTATGCTTGAGGTAGTGTTCTCCCTACAACAAAATTCAGAGTGCTTTCATTGGTATCCATTAATGTTGGATCCATAGGGGTTAGTCAAACTCATAAGCCAATAAGCATTTAAAACAATGAGGCAAAAGCAGCAAATGATTCTCAAGGGCAAGAATATATTTATCGATTAATTTGGCCAAGAAATCACTTGTTTGATATCATTTGTTATCATTTGTTATTACTTGTTATTATGTTCATACCACTTTGATATCACTTGTTGTCAAAATGTAAAGCATTTACCACTTGTTTGAAATGTAGAAAGCATTTACCACTTGTTTGATATCACTTGTCAAGATGTTCTAAGCATTTACCACTTGTTAACAAATTCTTATAAATCTGACATATGTCAATAAAAACATAGATATTAAATATTTCATATACCACTTATTGCACTTGTTCGTATATCAAAACAATAGCCAATTACATTGAGTATATTTTAGAAAAAAATAAAAGGGCAAGAACAAGCCAAGAAATATGCATTTAAGAACATCATGGGATTTTCATATAAGGCATAAATGAAGGCTTGATGAAATAAGATTAAAAGCATGTTATTTGCATTGCATATGCAAGAAAAAAGAATAGAAGCAGAAATGAAATAGAGAGGACGATGAAAAACTTGCTTTCAGCCATGTGGTATTCGAATACCTCTTGCTGTATTCGAATACCCATCACATTTTATAAACTCCAGAAGGAGCAAGTATTCGAATGCCTTGTAAGGTATTCGAATACTCCAGATAGCATGTAACAAGTACTGATGAAGATTTTTCAGGTTATTCGAATACACATTTGGGTATTCGAATGCCCCAGCTAATAAAACCACAAGAACTCTGTACTGATGTATGGTATTCGAATACCATGGGAGGGTATTCGAATAAACCTATCAGAAAAACATGGATTTTTCACGTATAAAGCAATGGTATTCGAATATCACAGGGAGGTATTCGAATAACTCAAACATAAAAGCATATATTTTGCATCCAGAAGGCATATTTGAGATAAGAAAGCTTACCTTTTGATGGAAATACTCATATGAATGCAAGTCCAAGCCTGATAGAGACAAGAAGGAGAGCTTGGAATTTATTATAGTCTTGTGCTTGCAGCAACCACTTTCAAAAATGCCGAAGTTAGCTCTTGGCTATCAAGCACACCTGCAACACAATTCAATTTTTGGTTTTTGGTACCCAAATTTTCTTGGGTCCTTGATTGTCAGTTTTGGGTATAGTGCCCTTAGGAACCCATACCATTTTGGTTCCAATTTTTGTATTGATATTTTTCCTTACATTGCATGTTGAAGCACTATGACCCTTCTTCCCACAATAGAAACATTTAACAAATGGGCTACATGAGATGCTAGAATTAACAAAATAATTTTTATAGGATTTGTGTTGATTATTCGGGTTATATCCTATTCCAGCCTTTTGAAAAACAACCATTTGTTTTCCTAATAAAATATTTAAATTATCTCTTCCACATGTGAATTTGGCAAGGGTGTTCTTTAAATCTTCAATTTCATTTTCAAGCAAATGACATGAAGAACAAGGTAAACAAGTAGAAGCATGTGAGGAATGAGATGAGCATGCATCAATAATTCCCAAAGTTTCATTTTCAATTTTTAATTCTTCAATCTCTTTATTTAAAATAAGAATTTGATTTTCTAAAGAAGAAATTTTTTTCTTAGAAGAAGAAATTTGTTTTATGAGTTTTAAAGTTTCGTCATGCAATTCTTCAAAGGCATCTTGTAACTCATCATAAGAAGGAGATACGTCAGAATTTACCTCGTTGTCGCTTTCTTCTTCTTCTTCTTCTCCTTTCGCCATAAAACATAGATGGGCTTCTTCACTATCTGAGCTATCAGTGGAGTCCATATCATTGTCATCCCATGCTATGTAGACTCTTCTTTCTTTAGAGGGTTTCTTTTCAACTTTCTTTGGGGGAAATGGTGATCTTCTTTGAGTTCTCTTTTTCTTTAGGAACTTACCAAATTTTCTTACCAGAAGATTGAGATTTTGTTCATTTAGCTCAATGTTGTCCACGTCATCTCCATCGTCTTCTTCTTCATTATTGATAGTGGAGGTGGTGGCTTTAAGCGCTATCCCCTTTTTCTTTTTATCGTTTTCCTCACTTTGGTCAAGCCTGTTGAGTTCTAATTCATGCTCGTGAAGTTTTCCAAAAAGAGTTGCTAATGACATAGTTGTCAAGTCCCTTGATTCGAAATTGCTTTGTTACTTTTGGTTGCCAAATCCTCGCTAAGACATCTCAACACTTTGTTAATCAAATCTTCGTTAGTAAAATTCTTTCCTAATGATGCAAGATGATTAACAATGTGGGTGAACCTCTTTTGCATTTCTTGAATGCTTTCTCCTTGGTTCATTGTAAATAATTCATATTCACGAGTTAGAGAATTGATTCTCGACCTCTTAACTTCACTAGTACCCTCATGGGTAACTTGTAAAGTGTCCCACATTTCTTTAGCAGTTTGGCAATTTGAAATTCTAAAAAATTCATCATGTCCCAAAGCTGAGGTAATGATGTTTTTGGCTACTAAGTTATTTTGAACTTTTCTTTTATCATCTTTAGACCAATCACTTCTAGGTGTCTCGATTTTTACACCATTGACAACGCGTGTAGGTATAAATGCGCCATTTTCGACAGCATCCCACACATCTAGATCAATAGCCTCGATAAAGATTTTCATTCTTTCCTTCCAATATGCATAACTATCCCCATTGAAAAAGGGTGGTCGATTTATGGAAGTTGCTTCTGATAAAACATTTGATGAAGCCATGTACTCTTGAAGCGGCTAAGCTCTTTATACAAGAGTCTAGCTCTGATACCACTTGTTACCCAAGTGGCTTCAGTACTCAAGAGGGGGGGTGAATTGAGTAATTAAGGATTTTTCGCAAAAGCCTTAAACAAATAAATTATACTGAATTTAATTATTAAAAGTCGTGAATGAGATGAAGATAAGAAGAACAATTAATAATTAAATTGCAAGAATAAATAAAGTGCATAAAGATAAAAGATTAAGGGTAGAAAAGCGAAGCACGATATTTATCCTAGTTCGACCACCAACCACTTGTGGCCCCTACGTCCAGTCCCCGAAACACGGATTCGAGATTTTTTACTATTCAATACAAGCTTAACAACAGGTGCTTGCAACCTTTACACAATAGAGCACTTTTCACACACGGGGAAACTCTACCCTTGTGCTAAAGCCTCACCATGAGGATACCTCACCCTTACACAAACCTTAGAGGGATACCTCACCCCTTTGAAGGATACCTCACCTTCTTTACAACAAGGGATACCTCACCCTTTTACCGAGGGATACCTCACCCTCACAATACAAGTATATCGAGAAATAGATGAAGAAGAGAAACTCTCACTCAGAGCAAATATTACAACTTGAAGCACTATGGAGCTCTCTAAGGATATCTCAAGATTTTGGCGAAAAGAGCACGAGAAAATAAGAGAAAATAGTGAATCACGTTTTTGACACAAGCAAAAATAATTCAAGTGGTTGGGCAACCTTTAGAAGAGACCCAAGGTCTCTATTTATAGAGCATTTGAGAAAAAGAGCCGTTTAAACAATTAATATCCATTTAAATTTGAATTATAGCCGTTTCTTTCTATTTCGAAATCTGTGGTATTCGAATACCATCGGGAGGTATTCGAATACCGTATTGAATACCATCGAGGTATTCGAATACCTCTGATTAAAAAGCCTTGTAAAAACGTGATACTAGGATGTTATTCGAATACCTTTAAATGGTATTCGAATACCTCTGTTGAAAAAAGGCTTTTAACACTTTTAAATGCTTTCAAAACCATGATTTGGATTTGTGATATTTAATTTAAAACAATTTGAAAATATTTCTTTGTGTCCAAAATCAATGAGATATCCAATGAGTCTCCTTACAAAGACCTTAAGTCTTAAAGCTAATCTTGAAAACCTTGGACTTGATCTTCTTATCATCTTAATGTTTGTTATCATCAAAAACATTGTCCATGTCAGCTAGCCAATTACAGAAATGAATTTAGAAAAGATAAAACATATTTTTGGTCATCTAAAGCTTGAAAAAGAGAAGACTAATGGTCATGGTGATGACCATGAACATGAAAGAGAAAGAGGAAATGAAGATCAAGGTTTTAACCTCAAAAGCCCCAAGCTAGGGCTTGAAGAAAGATGATGAAGATGTGAGCTTTTGAAGATGGTTCCAACAAGAAAAGGTCTTCAAATGAGATGTAGTTTCAAGTAACGTGATTGCTTTGAAATTAAACAATTATAGAGAGTGGAGAAGAAAGGGTGTGGCCGTGGAGCAAGAAGAGAAGAGGAAGAAGAGAAAATATGATAGACAAGTAAGAGAGAAAAAAAATGATGAGAAAAAAGTTGAATCTTTTTTAAATGAAAAGTGATGTGAGTAGTAAGTGAAAAAATAACATTTGGTCATCTTTCCTCCCTTAAAACCGTAGCCACCCATTTGGAGAGAGAAGGGAGAAGCTTCTCCAACAAGCTTGGTAGAAAGCTTATTCATTAAGTTTTGAGGAAGCTTCCTTAAGAAGCTTGGTGTTACTTTTTGAAAAAGTCAAGGATGATATCATCCATGTGATGTCATAAAGTGAACCTTCTAGAAAGATGACTAGCATTTTTACTAAAAGCTATTATCCAATGGACAAAAGTTATAGTTAACAAAATCAGTATTTATTATCTGTTGGACAATAGGACGTACCCGGATTTTATCTGTCAGATAAAATTTTGAAAAACAAAAACTTCGTAAATTGTGTCTGGCCTCGGATTTAGTAAGATCCCCCGTCGATGTTTCCATTGTCCAAGGTTTTCCAGCATCGAAGAAAATATTTTATTTTCCTGGCTCCGCTTAATGCGCATGCAAATTGAGAAATATAATAAAATAATCAAAGTCACCCAAAAAATTCACAAAAATTCACAAAATTCATAAATATTATAAAATGAATATATATCAAGAAACAAGCAATTTCTGGGGTGTTACATAAGGCTTTATGCCTAGGAGATTGAACCACACCTTAGTGCGGGTGCGAATAGAGTAGTGTAGGTCACTTGTTGACCTTGGGGGCATTTGGGTGCGGGTATCTTGTAATGGGCAGTTGATAGCTCCTCTATACCGTGGGATAGACCAATGTAAACGCACCAATGATCCGGACCGAGACACTGTCCTATATCACGATCGTGTGAAGAATGTCATGTATGAGCCATGTTGCACAATTTATTGAAATTGGAGCACTTGATTCAAGGCCGATGATATACAGACATGTCTCTTTGATCATTCTCTCCTAATGTTGTATTTAGCTCCATGGAGTAGGATTTTTAGTACCTTGTGCATGTGCATGGTCAATCATCATATTTACCTGACTTATATTTATATGATCGTGAAACTGCTTCTTTTATTGATTCTATGACTGCCTGGATTATTAAATTATTTATTACCTAATCTCAATGTTGTGTACTATTTGGCGTTACGCATCGTTTGCACTTCTTTACTGCCATCATTGGTAATGATGCTGGATATCTCACCTCTTTGTTTTATTATGCTGGATGTATCTGTGTTTCTATAAAGACCAAAGTGTGGACGAGCCGACGTTTCCTAGATTTTGGTCCACTTAGTCTTCTGTTCTGCGATGGCATCCCAGCGAGGTTTTTTGGGGTATACCAAAGTGAGGTTCCATGGAGGTGCTAGTAGTTGATACGTAGATTTCAATACCGAGCATTTTGTCTATATAGGAGATGTGACTGTGTCTCTAGCATGGGGTCGTTATAACCTTCCTTGTTTTCTTTTTTGATCTTCATGTTTGGTTAGAGCTCTACATGCCTATGCGGGAGGTGTGGGGTGAGCGTGTGTATACCCCACGCGAGGATTCATATTCATTTTGTCCACCGCACAAGCTCCTACTCGTGAGCCTATCACTCCCATAAGGATTTCCTTTCTGAGGAAGATCTTGAGGAGGAACTGCCTGAGGCTCCTTCTTAGTTGTTGTTGGAGGCATGACTATTTTTGGTAGCTTTTTGGGTGGCTAGTTGTACATCTCTTTGGGGGCCTAATGTTTTGTCTTTTTGGTGGGTTGTGATATGTATATCCTTTTGGGGCATGTAAAGTTTCTATTTTCTTTTGCTAAATTTGTTGATGTATCTAAACACTTATGATTCACATCTTTGTATAAATGTATGTTTTAATCTTCACGTTAATTCCTACTAGATTTATGTTTTATTTTTCCGCTTACAAAAAAAAATCATCAAATTATTATACGCTTATAAATGAACAGGTTATTATCTATATGTAAATCAACCGGGTCTTAGTATTATCTTTTGTTTTTCGTTTTGTGGTTTAGTGTGACTGTCCCTATCCATAAAGGGGGCGTCACACTAGTTTAGTATTAGAGCCCTGGTTTAAGTTTTCTTTTGGGTCTTTATGATTAAGTCTGTCTTATTTGTGTTGTGTGATTCTTTGTGTTTAGTTTTCAAAAGGTTACATCTAACTTTTCTTATGTTTTGCTAAGCTAAATATGACAAAGAGTGATGGCTCATAGTGGAGGTATTACTGCAGTTGTTGAGGCCATGCAACGAATGATAGATGTTATTGCACAACAAGGTGTGAGAGCTGCACAACAACAAGAGGCGACGACAGATGCCCAGAATCTATCAGAATTTTGCCGCAATAACCCTCCTCAGTTTAACGGAGAGTTCGATCCAGAGAAGGCTATTCTTTGGATCAAGGAACTAGAGAAGATATTCTGAGGGATGGGTTGTGCTGATAACAGGAAGGTAATCTATGCTACCTTCATGCTAGTTGGAGATGCGGAAGACTAGTGGACTGGAGCGCAAAGGCTAATGGAAGTCGAAGGAATGACAATCACTTGGGAAGTCTTCAAGGACAGATTCTTGGAGAAGTATTTTCTTGCAAGCATGAGACATGCAAAGGAGATGGAGTTTCTTAGTCTGAAACAAGGGAACATGACCGTTAGCGAGTATGCTGCAAAGTTTGAAAGTTTGTCCAAGTTTTCAAGGTCTTTCTAACTCCAACCTGACGAGGAGTGGAAATGTCACAAGTTCGAAAAAAGACTATGCCATGATTTGAAGAGAGCAGTATTGCCTTTAGGACTTAATCAATTCCCAGCCTTGCTAGACAAGTGTAGAAGGATTGAAGAACTCGATTAATCAAGAGACACGAGGAGCCGTAACTTTGGACCTTCTAGGTTCTAAAGAGGAGGTGGCAGTAATGTGAACCACTTTCAAAAGAAGCCCTATTCCCTTCTAGGCTTTAATTATGTTTTTGATAGTTTAAAAAAAAAAGAGGATCAATGGCTACCTGAGAATATGCATTAAATTGATAAGTGTTCTAGGAGGCAGATTGAATTTTGTTTGCATGCCAGAAGTTTGATTTGAGTATCCCATGATTGTGTGGATCATAGTTCACCTCACTGGTTGGGAACTCACTTGTAAAAATTCAGAATTTTGTGCTTACACTTATTGCCATAACTGTGTATGAGAGAATTTCCCTGTTGCATGTGTGGTGGATTCTGGAATATGAATGAAATGCATGGATGGAAAAATTTGTGATTGGCATGTGTAAAGTCTATTTACATCTTAGAAGCTTGTATGATTTCCTTTTAAGGCGAAATCCTAGGCAATGTTTTTTCAAGGAAATGACTAGGGCATTTGTTTGGACTGATTGAGCTTTTCAAGCCAACCTTGATTGAATGATATCCCTAGTACCCCTTTTGAAGCCTAGTGTGCGTGTGTGTAGCCTGATTTTTCCTTCTTTAAACCTAATCTCTCCACCCTCTTAAACCATGCTTGTGAAAGAAAAATCTCTACCCCTCATTACAGGTCCCTTGTTGAACATATGATTAGGCAATTCTGTTGGTTTGAGCCATAGTGTTTTGCATGATGCTAAGAATCTAGGAATTTGTGGTTACTAGCTTTCATTCAAAAAGAAAAAGAAATGAAAAGAAAAAGAAAGAAAGAAAGAAAGTGAATAAGTGGGCTGTTGTGTGAAATGAAGCCCTTTTGCAATGAAAATAAGGTTGTATATACGATCTTAGAAATAAAAAAAAAATGAATGCAATAGAAAAAATTGAAAAAATGAAATGATGAGAAAATGGAATAAAGAAGGATGATTCTTCAATTTGGATTCTGTTTGTGCATTTACATGCTTGGCTTGATTCAATGGAAGTGGTTGATTATGTGTTTGATATTTGAATTCAAATCCTTTCCCTTCTTTCTTAGCCACTACCCTTAGCCTTACATTACAAGCTTAAAAGACCCTCATGATCTTTGATTCTGCCTTGCCTACATTAGTGGAGAAAGGGATTAAGGACATTCTTTTGAGAGTGCATGTGCATTTTATAAATTCATTCATCTTGCTCTTCATGATTAGGAAAGGGTCTTAAATACACGAGCTTGGGAAATCTTTCATGCACAAAAATGGCATTCAAGGGTAATTAGGATAGTTAGGAATTTCTTGAATGTGTGGACCTTGTTGTGAGGCTGGAGTGTGATTTCTAAGGGTATGAATGATAATTGGGAGTTAGATATGCCATAGTTCAATTTGCCTCATGTTTCCTGAACTTTGGATTGGATTGTATTCCCTCTTCCTTTACTTGGATTAGTTTGCTCGAAGACTAGTAAAACTTTAGGTTTGGGGTGTGATAATAGCATAAGTTGCTAAGTTGAGGGAAATAAACATAGAGAGTTTGTTTCTAGGTCACAAATAAGCCAAGTAAGATATGGTAAAAGTTTTAAGAGAATCAGAGTTAGTTTGGTATTTTTAGGCATATTAGTTGTGTATTTTAATATTGAATGACTAGCAGTAGATATAGAAAATCATGAAAATGGTGAAACAATAATTTAGATGAATCCTATGATTTATTCTAAAGTTGTTGGAAGTTGAAAAACTTGAATTAGTGTAATTCAAGTGTCCTTAGCAGATATAAGTTTTAGCACAAAAACTTAAGTTAATCTTTTTTCTTAATTCCCTCTATGTCCCACCCTCTATTTCTCTCTTTTCTCTCGACAGAATAAAGGAAAAATAGAAAAAAGAAAGAAATGGAGGAGACACGAAGGGGGAGAAAGGAGAAAGGAGAAAGGAGAGAAGAAGAAAATGGGAAGGGGAAAAGAGGAAGAGCAAGCTCAAGGATCAAGTTCAAGGTTTCAAGATCAAGAGTCTTCAAGAGGTAGGGGTTTATGATTTCTATTTATCTCTTTCCCTTATTCTCTTCATGTATGCACTTAAACAACCTAATAGGCCAAATTGAGTTCTAAGTGAGTTTGATATATTTGGCTTGCATTGTTAGGTTTGTTTGGTTGTTTATGACTTGTCCAAAGCATAAACTGAATTTAGAAGATTAGAATACTTGTTTTGGACCTTTGATGCTCATTTTGGGGTTCTAGGTCAAGTATGTATGTTTTTTATCCATAATCCAAATCAAGAGGTTTAAGATGGTGATTAAAGTTTCCTACATGTTAATGAACTAGTTAGGGACTTAGAATTACCAAGAAACTGGTTGAAAACGACCAAAATCAAGAAATTGGACCATTGGAATAGTACCATGCTAAGAATTATGCAGAATTCTACATTCTGTCATGGGCGCCGCAACAAGGGAAGGGTGGCGCCAGAGTGCGCTGCCCTAAAACCAGAAAAATGGTTTTTCTCACCATTTGATGTGCTGCCTTTGATGGATCCATATGTTTATGTTTCCTAAGTATGTTAAGGCATTATTAGGGGTATTTTTCTTTAGGGAAACTATCACCTAGAGTTGAGAAAGATGTTTAAGTTTTTAGTTATCTAAAAACAATGAGAATGACATAGAGGATGTTAAGCATGCTAGTAGAGGAAATCCAACAAGAGGATGATTCCTTTGACATGGATATGTTATGAATGAACTTTAAAGCAACCAAGAGCAAGAGTTTGCTATAGAAAAGTGTCTTTCACCTATGGTAATTTGTTATTACTTAGTTTCACTAGAGATGTGATGATGAGTGGTGTTTGATACAAGTATACTACGATGGACTAATAGTATTCACTCTAGTAAGTATGAGAAAGGTATGAACCTTAGGAGATCTAAGAATAGTGGATTACCTTGGGAAGGTACTTAGAACTTTAAGCAACAAAGAGTTGCAAATAAGAACCACTCTTGCATTAGATTCACTTCAGTGGAGATAAAGTTGTGTATTAGTTCCAAGGAGGGAATGCTTATGTACTAACTCTCTAGTTAAGTGGGACCTTGTGCATTGCTAAATACACAAATAGATGAATTGTGACTAATAAGTTGTCATAATCATAAGGTATAGTAGAAATATGCAATAACTCATTTATTAGCAAAGATGAGTTAGAATTGTAAGATGAATAGGATTCCTTTAATACAAATGAAAGTATGGAGGTTTAAATCCTTAAGTATTCCATGAGTTAGGAGTAACTAAAGAGGTATCTAGAACCTTAAACACTCTAGTGTAGCATAGGTTACTACTAGAAGTGTGATGGAAAGGAAAGCTAGGTACAATCAGGATAGGTATGTTATACTTATCTAGATGCTTGAATTACTCGCTTACAATTAGAGTTGAGTTAAGTATGCAAAGTTTTAGAGAAATGCTCATTTATTTCCTCAAGTAAGGTTGAATGAGACATTAGCTAAAATAGACTCTTTCACTAGGATGAGTTGAGTCTATAGGAAAGTTAAGATGGTGTTTATGTAAGAGATAAACATAACACTATGCTTTTCACACATTAGTTAGTTAATCTAGCATGTGAGAGAAGAGTAAGAACCTTAGTGCAACCAAGATTAGTGGTTTGCCATAGGTGAGTACCTAACACCTCAGCAACATAGTGTTGCATTAGAAATCACTTAAGAGACAAGAGTGATGAGGTGGTGTCTAGGTACAAGTATGGGGAATGGTCTGGTATTGTTTACCTGAGAATGTAACATTATATGGCACAAGGTCATTTAGCTAAGAAGGTAAGAAATCAGAGAAGTTCGTAAGGGGACAATATTTCTAACCAACGACTAAGGTTGCATGTAGTGCATAAATTTAAATTTCCTATCTGTAAGGGGGTAAACATGAGAAATCAGGATTCCTAAGTACGTAAGTCTATGAATCAGTTCATAGCAAACTTCTTGGTATTAACATAAACTTCTGCATGTATTTCAAAATAAAACCCTATATTTATTTTTCATTCACATACTTTTAGGATCTTCTTAGACACATTCATATTATATATCATCCTCATTGCATTTATGGACAGTTGTATAGGGTATAGGCATTGTCTGTCACTGTTGGTATTTACAACTATATGGGCATTGTATATGTTAATAGTGTATAGGCTATCGGTTGATATCACACTACTAGGTAGTGTGTAGTTATGAGAAAAGAAGAGGAAACTCCTATGTTAGAATTATAGCATTTGTTATATAATTGTTATATACAATGTTATAGTTAGCTGGTATTAGAATTGCTTTTACTGAGAATGTTAATTCTCACCCCGTTTGTTCTTCCATGTAAATCCAAGTACAGACCCTATTAAGGGAATGAAGGTGAAGCATGAAGACTAGTATAGTTTTATATGCTTTAGTAGACAAAGCTTATGTATAAGTTTATATTTGTTTTGTACGTTTTGAGTAGTACGCATTACAATAAGCCTTTTTGTGGCTAAGTTTGAATATATATGTTTGAAGTTTAAGTTTTTCCGCAATCTCTCAAGGCTTTCTATAATTACTCAGTTGTGATTATGGATATATGTTAGTATGTAGTATGTATAAGTGACGTCTCTAGTACTAGTTATCTTTATATATCTCTGTTTAACTAAGATATATCTAGATATCTATATTAGGATGTTACACAGTGGATATTCCCAGGATGGCTTTTCGTACACGTTACGGCCATTATGAGTATCTCGTGATGCCATTTGGAGTGACAAATGCACCTGCCATATTCATGGATTACATGAATAGAATCTTTCATCCATGTAACACCCCTTGATATAGTAACCACGGCACAATCGTCATTATACCACAGTCACTAAATCAAGACGTGTCACAGTCTCAAAATAGTATTTTCAAAATAAATATTTTATTTATATATAGATAGAAAATACAAGCCCCGAATGAATGCATATTTAGTCTCTAACTATTTAAAACACAACCACAGAAGGAAAACATATTCCATATATAGTATTTTCGTCCTTAACACAAAGCACTAATAACACAAAATATATATTACTTACATATTCAAATAAAATACAGCGGGTACTAAAGCACAAAAGGAGAAAGTAGTAACCCCGGGATAGATACTACTAGTAGACAAAGTCGCGACCCCATACATAGGTGACGCTCAGAGTCCCAATCGACATGTTAGGCATCAATGCCTCCGCGAAGTTGCACCCGTGCGTAATTGAAGAAATCTCGTCTAGATGCTATATCGAAAATAATGAATCAGCTCAATCCAATCAGTAAGGGTATGGTCCCTCGTCTCATTCTTCACGATCTTTTAACAAATATATATATAACAGAAATACAAGGATACAAGAAAGAGGTGAGACATCCTACTTACATTACCAATTATGGCAGTAAAGAAATAGAACGGCGTAGAGCGCCCACATAGCAGAGCAATAACATTTAAGCAACAATAATCACATATGGTAAAAAAATAGCATCAGAATCTCAGATAATGAACAATTAAAAACATTTCAGATAATCATGACATCAATAACACAATAGTATAATCATCATATAAATGAGTGCCAAATGATATGCCGACTCACAATGCATGTGCACTTGGTACCAAGATTTTCTATTCCATTTCAAAGATGAACGTTCCAGTAGTCTCTGTCCCCCTCAATGACAGTCTATGCCGGAACACGAAGAGAATAGTGCTTGTCGGTTCCTCGTCAGTGAGTTGCAATCGGCTTTCCGGCCAGGCGTATACAATGTGACAAACCAGGTCACTAGAGGGATCACCGCGCCCTGACGAACCCAGAGATCCATCATAGACCACACGATTCAATTCTCATTCATAGGCTCATACAGCCTTTTAACAGTCATCGACTGAGCAAATTGTTTTGTAACGCCCCTTTTTTTAAGGGAACATCACATTATCAAACATAAATGCAGAAAATAAAATTTTACGGAATTAAGACCCAGTTCATTTTAATTAAGATTTATTTATCCAATTCATTAGTATGTGAGTAAAAAGGCAGTATATATATTTTTTTATTATTTTTTTTGTTCGTTAATCAATAAAACGGAGTGACGAAATATGAATAACAATAAAGCATAATACAGAAAGTGAAACTCACATCAGAACCACACATATATATATATATATATATATTTAAATGTCAACTGTGTTTTAGATACAAGCCTAGAATTTCCAAAAAGAAAAACTATACCTGCCCAAATGATCATACATATACATCCCAAAGATATCAGAATATACAGCCCAGCAAAAATAAAACATCAGGACCCAAAATAAAACAATGACAGCTATCAGCAGCTACCAGTAATGTCAGTCCCTCAGAGGAGGAGGGACCGTATCAGGATCCTCAGCGGGGTCCTCCTCGTCCGAGGAAACCTCCATCAGAACCACAGAACCACGGGCAGGAGCCCGAGTAGTGGAATCAAAAGAGTCCTCCCGCGGGGTGTAGTAACGGTCACCCCACATCTCTCGGATAGGCAGATAAAACTCCAACCGCAGGCTGATGTAGCAGGTGAGGATCGGCGTCTTATGACGTCTCCAAGCCAAAGAAATCGATACATCACCAAGGTAGACACAGTGGTCGGAACTCAGGTTAATATGCCAGCACTCCGGCCCCCCAAGGAAGGTTAGACGCACGTCACCCAGAAATCCGCACATGCATGCCTCCATGCTCCACAGTAGATGCTAGTCTTGATCAGGCCAAAAGCCGAGGAAATCGAGAGGTTCAACCTCCTTGTCATCGTCTTCGATAGATACAGTATACGCACAGGCAGCAAATAACAGAAATATAAGAAAGAGGTAAGACATCCTACCATCATTACCAATTATAACAGCCAGAAACCAATATGGCGCATTGCGCCCACATAGCATTCCAAAAATAATAACAATAATAATAGGCAGTAAATATAATCAGTAAATAGGTAGACAGTTCCAGGCACTCATTCATCATAATAATAAATAAACAGTTCAAAATTTGCACAAGGCAGTAATTATCAGATGGTATGACATCTCATGATGCATATGCACACAATACTCAATTTCCTACTCCATGGAGCTAGACATAAACAGTCAGAGAGAAAGATCCTACACGTCTACAACTCGGCTGCCGCGGCCAAGGTGCTATAACTCAATAGTTTTCCACGTGTACATTCAGGCATTGTACAGATGGTCTACGCTAGATCACGATATAGGATAGTGTCTCGATCCAGATCGTCGGTGCATTTGCATCGGTTCACCCCACGGACAGGAGAGCTACCAACTGCCCATTGCGAGGTACCTGCACCCCGACGCCCCAAGGTCGTAACATGACCTACACTAGTCTACTCGCACCCGCACTAAGGTGTGTTCAATCTCCTAGGCAACTTGGCCTTACAACAGTCCACAAGACATTCATAATGCATAAGACTCTATGTATGAACATGTATGGTCAACATCACATATTCTTCCGTAATATGCCACAATTGGCCAAAATAAGCATCAACACACCTTTGGTCACTCAAATGGACCCACACTATCATAATATTGAAATTAATCAAGGTAATACATTTTTAAGGTCCATTATGCATTCTTATTTAAGATTTACTCTCCCTACAAGGTTCCTCTTTAATTTGATTCTCATACATAGTTTGATTTTCTCTAATGTAATTCATTCTCTTACACTTGGTAATCTATTCTAAGTCCTTAGAATCTCCCACTCTCTTGTTCTTGCTCTCTTGAAATCTCCTTAAGTCTTATGGAAGTTTCATTATTGGTTCTTTAAAATTTATGAAATCTCCAATTATCTTCAATTCTTCCAATTGGTAATTCCTCTAGTTCATTACTTAGGATTTTAGCCACTTGATTACTTAAGTCTCCAAGTTACCAAACTTTCATAATTAAGCCTCAAAAGGCCGTAGAGGCCGTGACCTCCCTAGGGATCCAATTCCCAATCTTTTCAATTTATCAATTGTATCTTACACCTTTAATTTTACTTAGTCTTTCACTTGTTGCATTGCTTCACCAAGAACCCCCAATTTTGGGCTCAAAACCGTGACCTCCCAAGAGGTGCTCCCAATTCATTTTCTTCTATTCCAAGTCATCCAATCCAATCCAATATATCAATATACACAACCAACCAATCCAATGTCATAAACATCATAAAATCAACATGTAAACATATAGATCATCAAATTAAAGAATCACCCTTGTTAGGGTTTTTCCACCAACAATCACAACCAAGGTTCCTAGATGCTAATAGAGGTTGAGGAGGAGTGTCTTCCTCTTACCCAAGTGAAGAAATCAAAAGAAACCTCCAAGAAACTCCTTGCAAATTCGGATTGGGTGCCACCAAAACCCTAGAAATTTCAAATTAGTTAAAACAACACCAATGCTTGAAAAATAAAGCATGGATGGTCACCAAGAGGACCTTGAAAAAGAAAATGAAGAGAGGGAGTGAAGAGTCAAGAAACTTACCCAAAAACCCTAAACTTGAAGCTTCAAGAAAATGGTGGATTTTCAAAATGCCACAAGCAAGAGAAGTGTTTAGGAGATGGAGAGGATTAAGAAAATGGTGTTGGTTGAAAATTTTGTGAAGGATGAGGGTGGAGGGCTGCTGCTGGCCGAAGCACTCCTAGAGAGAAGGAGGAGAAATTTTTAATGAAGGAGGAAGATGAAGGTAGAGAGAGAAGTGCTTTAGGTTAAGTTTTGAAATTACACAAAGGTAATTAGTTGAATGAAAAACAATTCTTTTCCCCCCAAAATGGGCTGCAGCAGTGAGTGAGGAGAGAGAGAAGGAAGAGTGTCCTTTGCATGGAGAAAGAGGAAAAGGAAATTTCCAAGAAGCTTCCTCCAAGCTTACATGAGAAGCTTCGCACGTTTCACGATAAAGTGAAAGTAAGGTTATCTCCTAATTAAGCACACTAACACAGATAAATATTTACACTGTCAGTATTATTTTTCCCCCAGTGTAGAAGAGTCACAGATGATAAAAATAATATTTTATTATCCATCGGATGATTTTACGATTCCTCGATTTCATTTATCGGGTAAAAATCTCGAAAAACGTAAACCTCGTAAATTGCGTCTGGCCTCGGGTTTAGTAAAATTCCCCGTCGATAAGTCCACAATTTAGAGTTTACCAATCACAAGGAAGATACTGCATATTCCCGGGTCCGCTCGGCGCGCATGCAAATCGAGAAATAAATGAAAATATTCGACATTTCCGAAAAATTCTCAGAAAATTCTCAAAAATTACAAATATTGTAAAACTACTATTCGTCTCATCATTTCCCAATTTTTGAAGCATTACAGCCGTTTTCCCGACTCTGCTCAATATACACGCAAAACGAATAATATATTAAAATATTCGTCATTTCTAAAAAATTCTAGAAAAATTCACATAATTCACAAATATTAGAAAGTGACTATTTATGACAAAATAAATGATTTCCGGAGCGTTACACTATCATCAGCAAGTCTCAGCTCAGTGTGCACGCAAAACGAGGAATATATTAAAATATTCATCGTTTCTGAAAAATTTCAGAAAAAATCCTAAAAATCAAGAATATTATAAAATGATCATTGATGATTAAACAAACACTTTTCGGGGTGTTACAATACTCCCCTACTAAAAGGGAATTTCGTCCTCGAAATTTACGTACCTCAGAATAATTGTGGGTGTTGTTCCCTCATCTTGTCTTCCAGTTCCCAAGTTGCATCACCAGTCGTCTCATTCCAGATCACCTTTACCAATGGAATCTCCTTGCCTCTAAGTTGCTTTATCCGTCGATCCTCGATTCTCGCAGGAGGCATTTCATAGGTCAAGTTCTCTTTCAATTGTACTATGTCCGGTGCTATGACATGACTTGGGTCAGGTAAATATTTACGCAATTGTGACACATGGAAGACATTGTGTATGTTGGATAGGAAATGGAGTAAAGCTATCTGGTAAGCTACTGGACCTATCCGGCGAAGAATTTGGTAAGGTCCAAGGAATTTTGGAGTGAGTTTTCTAGATTTCAACGCCCAGCCGACCCCAGTCGTAGGTGTGACTTTCAAGAATACATGCTCACCTTCCTCAAACTCAAGAGGCTTTCTCCTTTTATCCGCATAACTCTTTTGCCGGCTCTGAGCAGTCTTCATCTTCTCTTGGATCATTTTGACCTTCTCAGTTGTCTGTTGAATGATATCTGGTCCAATCATGAGACACTCGCCGTCTTGGTACTAACATAATGGTGTTCGACACCGTCATCCATATAGAGCTTCATAGGGTGCCATCCCTATACTTGAATGGTAACTGTTGTTGTAGGTGAATTCTATCAATAGCAAGATTTCATCCTAACATCTAGTCTGTTCTATAGTACAAGCTCTAAGCAAATCTTCTAAAGATTGGATCGTTCATTCTGATTGACCATCGGTTTGTGGGTGGTACGCCAAACTCAGACATAACTTTGTTCCCAACGATGCCTGTAGACTCTGCCAAAATTTTGAAGTAAATCTCGGATCCCTATCTAAAATAATGCTCGTAGGCACACCATGCAGTCTAACAATCTCTCCAATATACAGTTGGGTTAACTTCTCCAGACTGTACCTTATATTGATCGAAAGGAAATGAGCTGACTTCATAAGTCGATCAACTATTACCCAAATTGAGTCGTGTCCTCTTCTTGTTCTTGGTAAACCCACAACAAAATCCATTGCTATGCTGTCCCATTTTCATTCAGGAATAGGCAATGGTTGCAGCAATCCTGCAGGTCTTTGATGTTTCAATTTAGCTTTCTGACAAACTAGACAAGTCGATACGCATCTAGTGACGTCGTTCTTCATTCCATGCCACCAGAACAACTTCTTCAAGTCTTGGTACATCTTCGTTATGCCTGGGTGCATATTCAGCTTGCTTGTGTGAGCATGATCCACAATATACTGTTTAAGCTCTTGGTCACGGGGAATGCAGACTCTACCCCGGAATCTCAGAACTCCATCCGTTCCTTCCTCGAATTCCATTTCCTTACCTTGCCTCATCAGTTCTCTCACTTCTTGCAAGAATTCATCGACCTTCTGCTTTTCCCGTATGTCATCCATTAGCTCGCTTGAGATGGTGACCATACTCATACAGATCTTTCCTGGTTTCAACTCTACAAATGACCAAACATCTCTAAACTGTTCTATGAGATCTTTTTCCTTGATCATCAGGGCAGAAACACTGATGGTCTTTCTACTCAAGGTGTCTGCCACGATATTCGCTTTGCCAAGGTGATATAACAATTGAAAATCATAATCTTTGAGGAATTCTAACCATCTCTGCTGCCTCATGTTCAGCTCCTTCTGATTATATAAATACTTCAAGCTTTTGTGATCACTGAAGATGTTGAATGTTGCTCCATAAAGGAAATGTCTCCATATTTTCAGAGCAAAAACCACAGCTGCTAGCTCCAAATCATGCGTCGGGTAGTTCTTTTCATGCACTCGCAACTGTCGCGAAGCATAAGCTACCACTCTCCTATGTTGCATCAGAACAGACCCCAATCCTTGGTATGAAGCGTCACAGTACACCTCGAATGGCTCATTCAAATCAGGTAGCACCAATACTGGTGAGGTGGTTAGCCGGTTCTTCAACTCTTGGAAACTTTGGTCGCAGCTATCGGTCCACTTAAAAGCCTGGTTCTTCTTTGTTAGTTGAGTGAGCGGTCCAGCAATTTTGGAAAACCCTTCTATGAACCTTCTGTAATATCCAGTTAATCCTACGAAGCTACGAATCTCCATCACTAACTTCGGCCTTTCCCATTGTAGCACTGCCTCCACTTTTGATGGATCCACTGAAATCCCTTCCTTTGAGATCACATGGCCTAAAAACTTAACCTCATCTAGCCAAAATTCATACTTCGACAGCTTGGTGTACAGTTTCTTCTCCTTTAGGATCTGGAGAACTATGCTGAGGTGTTCAGCATGATTCTCCCGATTCTGGGAATATATTAGGATATCATCAATGAAGACGACAACAAAACTTGTCCAAATAAGGACGAAAGATCCTATTCATATAGTCCATGAAGATAGCAGGTGCATTCGTTACACCAAACGACATCACAAGGTATTCGTAATGACCGTATCGAGTACGAAAAGCAGTCTTGGGTACATCTTTCATTTTCACTCTTATCTGATGGTATCCAGATCTCAAATCGATCTTCGAAAACACCGCTGCTCCTTTCAGTTGGTCCATTAAGTCATCGATTCTTAGGAGTGGATCTTTGTTCTTGATCGTCAATTTGTTTAACTGTCTATAGTCCACACACAATCTTGAGGTACCATCCTTCTTCCGAACTAACAACACTGGTGCTCCCCATGGTGATACACTCAGTCTGACGAACTATTTCTCCAAAAGCTCCTCTAGTTGTTTCTTAAGTTCTGCCAATTCTGTTGGCGACATCTGATAAGGTGCTATAGACACGGGACCAGCTCCCGGTACAAGGTCAATAGCAAACTCTATCTCGCGCGTCGGTGGTAAACTAGGTACATCTTCTGGAAAGATTTCAGGGAACTCCTTCACTACTGGAATAGTGCTCAGATCAGCTTCGCTCTCGATTTTCAAGGAAGACAGTAGCATGTACCCTTGAGCCCCTTCTTTTAAGAAAACTCGTACTTGGTTGGCCGTCAAGTATCTAGAATCTTCACTCGCAGGGAAAACTATGGCTTTTCTAGAGTAATCTAATAGAACATGGTTGGAAGATAACCAGTCCATCCCTAAGATTATATCTAGTTGTGAAAGAGGTAGACAGATCAAATCGATAGAAAAGATTCGACCTTCCACAATTAGGGGACACTTCAAACAGACTTTGGTAGTAACTACCGGTTTGTCAGTAGGGGTTGAGACAGTCAAATCAAAAGGTAAGGTAGACATTGGTAAGTCAAGTCGTAGCACACAATCATATGATATGAAAGAATGGGTTACCCCAGAGTCATACAGTACTTTTAAAAGATTACCTTCTATAGTGCCTTCCCCTTAAATCAAGTCTTCGGATTCGGAAGCTTCAGCTCCGCTCGTGGTGTAGACTCGACCTCCAGCTTGTGGTTTCTTGGCTTGAGTTGCATTGATTGAAGGTTCAGTCTTTGCTTGGTTGCAATCTCTGGACACGTGGCCCAGTTTGCCACATCTGAAGCAGATGAACCCTTTGATTGTGCACTCTCTTGTGGGATGGTCTTTCCCACACTTTAGGCATCTAGAGGGATATGTCACATTCTAACCAGTCTGGTTCCCAGTAGAACCTCCACCAGAACTTCCACCAGTTTGTTGTTGACTTCCCGTTGGTCGGGAATAGGGCTTCTTTTGGAAATGGTTCGAACTATTACCTCCACCTCTTTGGAACCTTGCAGGCCCAAAGTTCTTGCTCCCCGAATCTCTAGCTCGTTCCAAGGCTTCCACTTCACAGCATATGTCTAATAGCTCTGAGAACACTTTAATTTTCAGAGTGATCACAGCCTTCTTCACTTTATACCTCAGTCCTTCGGTGAACTTCCAACACTTCCAAGCTTCATCTAGTTGACGCTGAAAATGGGTTGAAAACTTCTCCAAGTTCTCAAATTTGGTTGCATATTCACTAATGGTCATGTTCCCTTACCTTAGGTTAAGGAACTCCATTTCTTTCGCATGTCTCGCGCTTGCAGGAAAGTACTTATCCAAGAATTTGTCCTTGAACAAGTCCCACGTGATGTCACGTTCCTCGGCCTCCAGTACTCTCTGAATTCCATTCCACCAATCTTCAGTATTGCCAACAAGCTTGAAGGTAGCATAGTTCACCTTCTTGTTTTCAGCGCAATTCATGCCACGAAAAACTTTCTCCAGCTCTTTGATCCACAAACTAGCCTTGTCTGGATCAAATTCTCCCTTGAATTGTGGAGGGTTGTGGCGACGAAACTCCGCCAAGTTCTGCGCATCGGCAGTCGCTTCGAGCTGTTGAGCAGCTCTCTCTTGTTGCTGAGCAGCACATTCATTCTATTGCGCGATGACTTCCGCCATCCTCTGCATTGCTTCTATAGCAGCTGCCATTTCTCCGCCACTTGCCATCTCGCTTTTCTCTTAAATCAGGTTAACTGAAAAACACAAAGAAGGTTAGATGTATTCCATTCAGAATACCAATCACAGAGATTCACACAACACAAACAAGACAGACTCACACACAAAACCCAAAGAAAACATAGACCGGGGCTCTGATACCAACTTAATGTAACGCCCCTTTTTTCAAGGGAACGTCACATTATCAAACATAAATGCGGAAAATAAAATTTTGTGGAATTAAGACCCGATTCATTTTAATTAAGATTTATTTGTCCAATTCATTAGTACGTGAGTAAAAAGGCAGTATATATATTTTTTTATTATTTTTTTTGTTTGTTAATCAATAAAACAGAGTGACGAAATATGAATAATAATAAAGCATAATACTGAGAAAGTGAAACTCACATCGAACCACATGCATATATATATATATATATATATATATATATATATATATATATATATTTATTTATTTATTTAAATGTCAACTGTGTTTTAGATACAAGCCTAGAAGGAGGAGGGACCGTATCAGGATCCCCAGCGGGGTCCTCCTCGTCCGAGGAAACCTCCATCGGAACCACAGAACCATGGGCAGGAGCCCGAGCAGTGGAATCAAAAGAGTCCTCCCGCGGGGTGTAGTAGTGGTCATCCCACATCTCTCGGATAGGCAGATAAAACTCCAACCGCAGGCTGATGTAGCAGGTAAGGATCGGCGTCTCATGACGTCTCCGGGCCAAAGAAATCGATACGTCGCCAAGGTAGAAATAGTGGTCGGAACTCAGGTTAATATGCCAACACTCCAGCCCCTCAAGGAAGGTCAGACACACGTCACCCAGAAATCTGCGTATGCGTGTCTCCATGCTCCACAGTAGATGCTAGTCTTGATCAGGCCAGAAGCCGGGGAAATCGAGAGCTTCAACCTCCTTGTCGTCGTCTTCGATAGATACAATATGCGCACAGGCAACAAATAACAGAAATATAGGAAAGAGATAAGACATCCTACTATCATTACCAATTATAGTAGCCAGAAAACAATACGGCGCATTGCGCCCACATAGCATTCCAAAAATAATAACAATAATAATAGGTAGTAAATACAATCAGTGAACAGGTAGACAGTTCCAGGCATTCATTCATCATAATAACAAATAAACAGTTCAAAATTCGCACAAGGCAGTAATTATCAGATGGTATGACATCTCATGATGCATATGCACACAGTATTCAATTTTCTACTCCATGGAGCTAGACACAAACAGTCGGAGAGAAAGATTAGGAGACACGTCTACAACTCGGCTGCCGCGGCCAAGGTGCTATAACTCAATAGTTTTCCACGTGCACATTCAGGCATTGTACGGACGGTCTACGCTAGATCACGATATAGGACAGTGTCTCGATCTGGATCATCGGTGCGTTTGCATCGGTTTGCCCCACGGACAAGAGAGCTACTAACTGCCCATTGTGAGGTACCCGCACCCCGACGCCCCCAAGGTCGTAACATGACCTACACTAGTCTACTCACACTCGCACTAAGGTGTGTTCAATCTCCTAGGCAACTTGGCCTTACAACAGTCCACAGGACATTCACAATGCATAAGACTCTATGTATGAACATGTATGGTCAACATCACATATTCTTCCGTAATATGCCATAATTGGCCAAAATAAGCATCAACACACCTTTGGTCACTCAAATGGACCCACACTATCATAATATTGAAATTAATCAAGGTAATACATTTTTAAGGTCCATTATGCATTCTTATTTAAGATTTACTCTTCCTACAAGGTTCTTTTTTAATTTGATTCTCATACATAGTTTGATTTTCTCTAATGTAATTCATTCTCTTACACTTGGTAATCTATTCTAAGTCCTTAGAATCTCCCACTCTCTTGTTCTTGCTCTCTTGAAATCTCCTTAAGTCTTATCGAAGTTTCATTATTGGTTCTTTAAAATTTATGAAATCTCTAATTTGTCTTCAATTCTTCCAATTGGTAATTCCTTTAGTTCATTACTTAGGATTTTAGCCACTTGATTACTTAAGTCTCCAAGTTACCAAACTTTCATAATTAAGCCTCAAAAGGCCCTAGAGGCCGTGGCCTCCCTAGGGATCGAATTCCCAATCTTTTCAATTTATCAATTGTATCTTACACCTTTAATTTTACTTAGTCTTTCACTTGTTGCATTGCTTCACCAAGAACCCCCAATTTTGGGCTCAAAACTGTGACCTCCCAAGAGGCACTCCCAATTCATTTTCTTCTATTCCAAGTCATCCAATCCAATCCAATATATCAATATACACAACCAACCAATCCAATGTCATAAACATCATAAAATCAACATGTAAACATATAGATCATCAAATTAAAGAATCACCCTTGTTAGGGTTTTTCCACCAACAATCACAACCAAGGTTCCTAGATGCTAATAGAGGTTGAGGAGGAGTGTCTTCCTCTTACCCAAGTGAAGAAATCAAAAGAAACCTCCAAGAAACTCCTTGCAAATTCGGATTGGGTGCCACCAAAACCCTAGAAATTTCTACTTAGTTAAAACAACACCAATGCTTGAAAAATAAAGCATGGATGGTCACCAAGAGGACCTTGAAAACAAAAATGAAGAGAGGGAGTGAAGAGTCAAGAAACTTACCCAAAAACCCTAAACTTGAAGCTTCAAGAAAATGGTGGATTTTCAAAATGCCACAAGCAAGAGAAGTGTTTAGAAGATGGAGAGGATTAAGAAAATGGTGTTGGTTGAAAATTTTGTGAAGGATGAGGGTGGAGGGCTACTGCTGGGCGAAGCACTCCTAGAGAGAAGGAGGAGAAAAATTTTTAATGAAGGAGGAAGATGAAGGTAGAGAGAGAAGTGCTTTAGGTTAAGTTTTGAAATTACACAAAGGTAATTAGTTGAATGAAAAGCAATTCTTTTCCCCCCAAAATGGGCTGCAGCCGTGAGTGAGGAGAGAGAGAAGGAAGAGTGTCCTTTGCATGGGGAAAGAGGGAAAGGAAATTTCCAAGAAGCTTCCTCCAAGCTTACATGAGATGCTTCGCACGTTTTACGATAAAGTGAAAGTAAGGTTATCTCCTAATTAAGCACACTAACACAGATAAATATTTACACTGTCAGTAATATTTTTCCCCCAGTGTAGAAGAGTAACAGATGATGAAAATAATATTTTATTATCCATCGGATGATTGTACGGTTCCGCGATTTCATTTATCGGGTAAAAACCTCAAAAAACGTAAACCTCGTAAATTGCGTCTGGCCTCGGGTTTAGTAAGATCTCCCGTCAACAAGTCCACAATTTAGAGTTTACCAATCACAGGGAAGATATTGCATCTTCTCGGATCCGCTCGGTGCGTACGTAAATCGAGAAATATATTAAAATATTTGACGTTTCCAGAAAATTCTCAGAAAATTCTAAAAAATTACAAATATTGTAAAACTACTATTCGCCTCATCATTTCCCAATTTTTGAAGCATTACAGTCGTTTTCCCAACTCTGCTCAATATACATGTAAAACGAGAAATATATTAAAATATTCGTCGTTTCCGAAAAATTCCAAAAAAATTCACATAATTCACAAATATTAGAAAGTGATTATTTATGACAAAATAAATGATTTACGGAGCGTTACACTAACATCAGCAAGTCTCAGCTCAGTGTGCACGTAAAACAAAGAATATATTAAAATATTCATTGTTTCCGAAAAATTTTAGAAAAATTCCTAAAAATCAAGAATACTATAAAATGATCATTGGTGATTAAACAAACACTTTTTGGGGTGTTACATGTTCAATGTGAATGCGCATAACTCAAGCCATCATTGTACTGTCCCCAATGATATTAAACAATCGCCCATACAATTGTCTAACACCATTAGTATCAATGATATTATATAACCGCCTATACAATTACATAATAACACTGATCCACCTGGTTTCAGTACATCGGCACAATAACCAACAATGTATGATGCTCAATGCATGTTGACTCCATGCACAATCATGTATATCCAACAATAATGATATATTTTTCATACATGCCACAATTTGGCCAAATAAGCATCAACAGAATTCTAGTCCCAAACATGGACCCACAATAATATAGTATTAATTTCTCAAGAGTGATAGCACACTTTTAGAGATTTATTTCATGTTTCACTTTAATTAACATCTCTTATGAATTCATTCTCTAGAGGGACTCTCTTGTAGTCCTCATTAAATCTTCATTCCTTTAGGTTGATCAAGTTTTTTAATCTAATCAATTATGCTCACTTAAAAATTACTTGAAGGTTTTACAAGCCTCACCACCCTCTTGCTCTTCCCTTATGTCAAAACCACTCCAATCCATAGGATAAAGTCTTTTCCTTTATTCTTTCCATTTTATGAACTCGTAAGGAATCTAAAATTTCCTAATGTTGCACCAAGAATCACAACTTGGACCATTAATCCTCCTAGAGGCCATGAGCCTCCCTAGGGTAGAAGTCCCAAATCCCTTCCATTTCATGCACTAGTCTCTTGATGCCTAATCACTTAAATTTTATTTCGCAACAATTTAATCCAATCTCTTAGGATCCATGGCCAAAACCGTGGCCTCACTTTAGGGTATTAAACCCTTAAAATTTTTCATCCATTAATTCTAACATTTAGTTACATAAGCTTCATTTTATTGGTACACAAAACCAATTTATATCCCAAAACCCTAGTCAAAACTGTGGCCTCATATTAGGGTAGGAAACTCCAAATTTTTCATTTAACAACCCTAACATGATCAAGCATTTTCAACACATCCAATACATTCAAGATCACCATTCAAGTGTTAATCCAAGTCAAGAATACATAAGCAAGCAAAATCACCAAACAAAGTAAGCATACAAATATGGATTTCTCCATCAAACAATCATACAAGGTCTCTTCACCACTAAGATAGGTTGAAGAGGATTATCTCCCTCTTACCTCTTAAAGACAACACAAGGAAGCAAGCCTCTTGGTCCCTTGTGGGGATTTTTGTACTACACCTTCAAGGAAACCCTAAGGACATCAAAACTCATCAAAATCATCATCAAAGCTAAGAAAAGGGACCCTTGACCACCCAAGAGATCAAGGATTACGAAAATGAGGAGAAAAGGTAGAAAAGTCATGAACTTTACTTTAAAGTTTCCAACTTTGAAGCTTGATAGATCCAAAACAAAAATGGATGATTTTGGTGATGGTCACAACATGAAAGTTGCTTAGAATGGTGTCTAGATTCAAGATCTAGGGTTGGTTTAATGAAAAAGCTTGGATGGCCAAAAATGGTGGTTTTAGCCGTGGAAGAGGGGAGAAAATGGAGAGGAAAGGTTGAGTTTTTGAAGATGACTCCAACTAGAAAAGTGTTTAGAATGTAATGGAGATCAAGGAAATGTGGTTACTTGAAATTTTTTGCCATGGTGGAGGTGGGTGGAGAAGGTGGTGCCATGGAGAGGGTGAAGGGAAGGAGAAAAGAGAAAACTTGAAGAAGAAAGAGAGAAGAGAGAAAATGAAGAGAGAAAGTATCTTGGAAACTCTTGAAGGTAAGAATGGAAGTGGTAAAATGAAGAAGCAATCTTGGCTCCCCTAACCATGGAGCATTGCCGTGGAGTAGAGAGAAGATGGAGAAGATGAAGTTTGAGAGAAAATGAGAGGAGAGAAAATATTAGAGAGAGAAAGTGACAGTGAAGTGAAATGAAGTGAGATGTGTAACTAGGTGTATTTTGTGTAAGTGTGTGAATTAAAATGTGTGGTGTAATACCCTTAAACACATATTAGATTCGTAAATCGTTACCAAAGCTAGCGTTTGACTTGTTTAGCATGTCAGTAAAGTTTTATGACAAACTGAGTTCATTTAGGCACTTAGTTGCAACACAGAAGTTGAAAAGTCGCTTAAAATGACTCAGATAATAGCATAAGTTGCTAAGTTGAAGGAAATAAACATAGAGAGTTTATTTCTAGGTCACAAATAAGCCAAGTAAGATGTGCTAAAAGTTTCAAGAGAATTGGAGTCAGTTTCGTATTTTTAGGCATACAAGTTGGGCTTTTAATGCCGGATTGATCCCCAGCAGATATAGAAAATCATGAAAATGGTGAAACAACAATTTAGATGAATCCTATGATTTATTCTAAAGTTGTTGGAAGCTGAAAAACTTGAATTAGCACAATTCGAGTGTCCTTAGCAGATATAAGTTTCAGTGTAGAAACTTAGGTTAATCTTTTTCCTTAATTCCCTGTACATCCCACCCCCTATTTCCATCTTCTCTCTCGGCAGAACGAAGAAAAAACAGAGAAAGAAAGAAAAGAGAGAAAGGGGAGAAGGGAGAAAGGGGAAGAAGAAGAAAGGGAGAAGGAAGAGAAGAAGATCAAGGATCAAGCTTCAGGATCAAGAGTCTTCAAGAGGTAGGGGTTTAAGATTTCTACTCATCTATTCTCTCTAGATTCTCTATGTATGCATATAAACAACCTAATATGCTAAGTTGAGTTTTAGATGAGTTTGATGTGTTTGGCTTGCATGGACGTGTTTCTTTGGTCACTTATGACTTGTTCATAGCATAAGTTTAAGTTAGAAACTTAGAAGAACTCATTTAGACCCTTGATTCACAAAATGAGCTTTAGGTCAAAGAATGAAGAATTTTGATCCATAATCCAAATTAAGAGGTTTAAGATAGTGATTGATGTTTCCTAAGTATTAAGGAACTAGTTAGGAACTTAGAATCACTTAGAATTTGGATAGAAATGGCCAGAATCCAAGAAAATGACCAATAGAACAGTAAACCCGTAGCTGCAGAATTATGCAGAACTGCTGTTCTGTCATGGGCGCCGCGGCGTGTGTTGAGTGGTGCCATGGCGTGAGACCAAAGATCAGCCCAGTATTAGCACCCGAGAGCAGGGCGCCGCGGCGTGAGACCCTGAAGCTCCAAAATGTTGATTTTGGATGTTTTGAAGTTCTATAGTTAATGGAATCATTTATATATGTTTCCTAAAGTGTGTTAAGACACAAATGGGGATATTTTCAAGTGGAAAATATTTACCCATCAAGTATGAGAAAGCATAGGCTTTTAAGCATCCTAAAGGAAAGGTTTGCTTTAGGTAATGACATTGCACCTTAGGCAACTTAACGTTGCAATAGATATCACTCAAGATGTGATGAGATAGTGCAATGGAGATAAGTATACTAGGATGAATAATAGTATTCACTCTAGTAGAGAATGAGAAAGGTATGAACCTTAAAAGATCCAAGAATAGCGAATTATCTTTGGAAGGTACCTAGAACCTTAAACAACGAAGAGTTGTAAGTAAGAACCACTCTTGAGTTAGATTCACTTAATGGAGACAAGATTGTGTATTAGTTCCAAGGAGGGAATGTTTAGGTACTAAGTCTCTAGTTAAGTGGGACTTTGTGCAATGCTAAATACACAATAAGATCAATTGTGATTAAGAAGATGTCATAATCATAAAGTATGGTAGAAATGTGCAATAACTCATGTATTAGCAAAGATGAGTTAGAAGTGCAAGATAAAGGGAATTTACTTCCTTAGATACTAATGAAAGTATGGAAGTTAAGTTCTTAAGCATTCCATGAGTTTAGAATAATTAAAGAGGTATCTGGAACCTTAAGCACACAAGTGTAGTATAAGCTACTACTAGAAGTGTGATGGAAGGGAAAGCTAGATACAACCAGAATAAGTATGTTATACTTATCTAGATGCATGACTTACTCGCTTTAGTTTAAGTTGAGTTAATGATGCAAAGTTTTAGAGAAATGCTCATTTATTTCCTTAAGCAAGGGTAGATGAGGCATTAATTAAGATAGACTCTTTCACTAGGATGAGTTGAGTCTATAGGAAAGTTAAGATAGTGGTTATGTAAGAGATAAACATAACACTAAGCTTTTCACACACTAGTTAGTTAATCTAGTATGTATGTGAAGAGAAAGAACCTTAGTGCAACCAAGATTAGTGGTTTGCCATGGGTAAGTATCTAACACCTCAGCAACATATTGTTGCATTAGAAATCACTTAAGAGATATAAGTGATGAGGTGGAGTTTACGTACAAGTATGAGAAATGATCTGGTAATATTTACCTAAGAATGTAACGTTATATGACGCGAGGTTATTTAGCTAAGAAGGTAAGAAATCAGAGAAGTTCCTAAGGGGACAAGTATTTCTAATCAAATGCTAAGGTTACATGTAGTATGAGGTTACAGATTCTCCTCATTACAAAGGGTAAACATAAGAAGCCAAAGTTCCTAGTAGTATATGCTTAGGTCATAAAGGAACTAAGTATATAAGTATGTATGAAAGTCTACAAATTAGTCAAGTACTATCGATCTTAGTGAATATCCTTTGATGTTCATTCTTGGAGGCAAAAGGAGATATATGGGTGTGTGAAGGACTTTTGAGAAGGACATAACCCTGATGTCTCATGAAGCCCGAATTTCTCAGCGTGCCAGGATATGTGTAATGTGAGAATGAGTTTTCCCTCTAATTACCACTGGATGATATACTGACTAGTTCCTAGCAAACTTCCTTGTTTTCAAAATAAACTTTTTCATGTATTTCAAAACAAAACCCTGCATTTGCATTTCATCCACATACTCTTAGGATTTCCTTAGGCATATTCATATTACATATCATTCTCATTGCATTCACGGATAGTTGTATGGGCATTGTCCGTCACTGTTGATATTTACAGCTGTATGGGTGTTGTATATATTAACAGTGTGTAGGCTATCGGTTGATATTACACTATAAGAAAGTGTGCAGATATGAGAAAAGAGGAGGAAGCTCCCAAGTTAGAATTATAGCATTTGTTATATATTTGTTATATATTTGTTATATACAATGTTATAGTTAGCTGGTATTGGAATTACTTTTACCGAGAATGTTAATTCTCACCCTAGTTGTTATTCTATGTAAATCTAGATGCAGGCACAGATGCAGGTACAGAGGTACAGACCCTACTAAGGGTCAGAAGAGAAAGCATAAAGACTAAAGTAGTTTTTTATTGCTTTAAGTAGACAGAATGTAACATCCCAAAAATTAATAATTTTAGGATAAATGATCATTTTACAATATGTGAGATTTTCTAGAATTTTTCTAAATTTTTCTGAGAACGCAAAATATTTTAATAATATTTCTCATTTTACGTGCACATTGGGCAGAGACGAAAAATGAATGTAATGCTCCGAAAGTTGGAAAATTTTATGACGGATAGTCATTTTACAATATTTGTGATTTTTGAGAATTTTCTGGAATTTTTCAAGAAACGTCGAATATTTTAGTATATTTCTCGTTTTACGTGTGCACTGAGCGGAGCCGGGAAAATGAAATATTTTTCCCGAGAACCTTGAACTATGGAAATGTCAACGGGGGATCTTACTAAACCCGAGGTCGGACACAGTTTATGAGGTTTCACGTTTTTTGAGAAATTTAACAGACGAAATAATAAAATGCTGTGTAAATTTTATCCGTCAGATAAACTAATACTGACTTCTGTTGATTGTAACTATTATCCATTGGATAGTAGCATGCATTAGAAATCCTATCACCTTATCCTAATGTAATTCACTTTATGTCAAATCAAATCTACTTTAATTCAAATTTGTGTGCTTTTTCAAAGCTTCTTTGAGAAGCTTTGACTATCAAATGACCCAATTGCCCTTGGCTTGCATGAGAAGCCAAATCCTCACCCTCACACTCTCTATCGCAGCAGCCCACACATGCCAAGGAGGGCAAAATTGTAACTTGCACACTTAACCTAATACACACACAAAATTACCTCACTTTAACCTACCACTTTCTTTCTCTTCACTTCATCTTCTTCATCTTTTCTCCTCCTTCTCTCTACCTCCACCATGACCACGAAAATTGTAGCCCTTCCTCCACCATTTTTGTTTAACTTTTCTCCTCTCCAAGCTCATTTCTACACTTGCCTTCATTTCCTCTACCTTCTTTGTGTAGAAAGCTTCTTCATTTTCCACCTCTACCTTCATTTTCTCTCCACCTCTTCTCTTCTTCCTCCTCTTGAATCTGAAATTTCCAGCCACCACCACCATTGTTTCTCTTCATTTTTCTCTCCATAAACACCATTTCTAGACTTTTCTTAACCTCCTCTACACTTTCTCTTTAGAAAATCTCTTAAAAAATCCAACCTTTCTACCACTCCTTCTCCAAATCTAAAAATCACCAAAAAGAAATCTCAAGGAGTTCAAGCTTGAGGCTTTCAGTAAAGTTCTTCACTTTCTTCACATTCACTTCTCAATTTTGTTTTCCTTGGTCACATAGGTGACCAAGGATCATTCTTTTCAATCCTTAGTTTGTAAATATGAGAATTTGACCACTTTATGGTTCTCTTGAAGGTGAAATCTGAAATTTGCAAAATCAAGGAACCAAGGAGTTTGTTTTCTTGAATTGTCTCCTCTAGGTAAGAAGGAGATAACTCATTTCAACCACTTATGGTGGTGAGGGAACTTTGTATGTATATTGATGGAGAATTCCATCCTTGTATGCTTACTTGAATTGTAAAAATTTGTATGATATAGTGTTCTTGAATTTGATTAATGCTTGAATTGTGTTCTTGAATATGTTTGATGTGTTAAATATGCTTGATCAAGTTAAGGTTGTTAAATGGAAAATGTGGAGTTTCCTACCTTGACTTGATGCCACGGTTTTGAGATAACTCTTGATTGATAAATTTGTTTTGTACATAATAAAAGGAAGCTATGAAATTGAATGTTAAATGATGATAAATAAAACTTATGAATATGAAATTTCAAGGGTTTACTACCCCACATGAAGCCACGATTTTAGTCTTGATAAAGAGGCAATGGGATTAAGTTTGATGAACTAAATGTAAGTGAACTAGTATTAAGAAAACTTATGCATAAAAGTGGAAAGAAAAAAAAAATGGACATTGGATACCTATGAAGCCACGGTTTTGGCATTGAACCTTAGGTAATTGGATTGATCTTAATGAACTAAAATTTAAGTGAATTGATAATGATGACCTAGTATATAAAAAGGAAAGAAAAAGTGAAACTTAGAGGACTTATGAAACCACGGTTTGGACCTTGGAAATTTGAGAATTGAATTGATCTTGTAAGGAATAGAATTTGAGTGATTAAGTACCAAGTAACTAATGCATATTGTGATGAAGAATTGAAACTTTTGATGACAAAGGATGGCCACGGTTTTGGCTTAAAACCATAAGGAATTGAAATGACTTTGATAAATCAAAAATTAAGTAAATTGAAATTAAGAAGTTAATACATAAAATGGAAAGAAATTGGATCTTTGAGGACTTGAAGGGTCACGATCTTGACCCATGATAATGAGAGTTTGGATTGGGTTAGTAAGAAATAAAGCTTGTGTAATTGAACACTAAAGGATTTATAATCATAGTGGAGTTGATTATGAAAAACTTAAAGTTTAAATGATGCCTTTGTGCATCTTTGGAGATTAGGAGTTTAAAGAAATGAAAGATCCCTAATATGGATATGATGATAATTGATAAACCATGAATACCTAATAATGTTGAGGAATTGGATTGATCCCATGTAAAATAAAAACTAAGTGATTGGTATCAAGAGACTAGAGCATAATGCGAGAAGGAATTTAGAACCTTAAGGGCTTGTGAGGCTACGATTTTAAGGGTTAGTTAACCTAAGTATTTTCATAATTGATCAAGACTTAAGTTCTTGAAAATGTTAAACTGTTAATGGGGAATGGTGATAATGATAAACCATAATATATATTGATATTGAGATTTGACTCTATGTGTTATGAGTCCCTATGAAGGGTTATGTACTTGTTGATTTAATTCTCGATGTGATATGACATGTTGATACTGAGAATGACTATATACCGTTGTGGTAGTGTATATGATGAATGCATCATTGATGAACATACATGATTGGACATTGTGTCGTCATGCATATGTTTTGTCCGTTGGACATTGTTGTAAGGCAATGTATGCCTAGGAGTTGAATAACACCTATGTGCTGGTGCGAATAGACTAGCGTAGGTGTCATATGTTATTGGCCCTGGGGGCATCGGGGTGCGGGTTCTTCACATGGACAGTTATGAGCTCCTCTGTGTCGTGGGGTAAACCGATGCAAACACACCGATGATCCTGACCGGACGCTGTCCTATATTGCGATCAACTGTTGAGGTGCCATGTATAAGCCATTGCGCAAATGTTTTATGAGATAAAGCACACTATATTTTAAGGCTAACGATATACTGGCATTACTCCTTGATCATTCACTCTAAAAATGTTTATGTCTAGCTCCATGGAGTAGGAATTGTGGTATCATAATGCATTGTGCATCGTTCATTGTTGGTCTCATAAGTTATTGAGCATGAACATCTATAACTGTGAAAGTAACTGTTTTACTTCTGTAAATGATTATCTGATTGTTGTGCTGATTCCTGGAAATACTATTGTGATCTGTCTACTATCACTTACTGTTGTTCTACTTTTACTATAAATATCACTGTTATCATTGATTCTTATTATTGCTGATAATTGAATTGCTTTTATTATAAATTCTGATGTTGTTGTTAATAAATATATGAACTGTATTGCTTTGTGGGCGCTCTACGCCGTGTTATTTTCTTACTGCCGTAATGGTAATGAAAGATGGGTGTCTCACCTCTTTCCTATATTTTTGTATTTCTGTTTTATATTTATATTTGATAAAAGATCGTGGTGAAGATAAAGAGGGACCACACCTTGGTTGATTGGATTGGGCGTCTGGACAAGATTTCTTCGGCTACATACTAGTGCAGTTGCGTGGAGGCATTAATGCCTGACTTGTTGACTGGGACTCCGAGCGTTGTATGTGTATATGGGGTTGCGACTTTGTCTGCAAGTAGTACCTATCCCAGGGTTACTACTTTTCCCCTTTAGTGTTTTTATTCCCGCTGTATTTTATTTGACTCTGTAATTATTATATTCTATGTTATCAATTATTTGTGTTAATTGACTATAAAATATATATAAGGAATGTGATTTTATTTTAGTGGTTGTATTAAGGGTTGAATATATTTATATTTCATTCATGCTTCGTATTTTCTACTTATGCATAAAAACCAAAAAAAAAAAAATAAACTTGCGTAAATTTTGAAATTACTGTTATCATGACTGTGACACGCCTAGATCTAGTAACTGTGGTGTAATGACGATTGCACTGCGGCTGTTATATTTATGGGTGTTACACAGAACTTATGTAATCAGTTTATATTTATTCTGTAAGTTTTATGTTATATGTATTACAATAAGCCCTCTTGTGGCTAAGTTTGTATATATATATGTTTGAGGTTTAAGTTTTTCCACAATCTCTCAAGGCTTTCTATAATTACTCAGTTGTGATTATGGATATATGTGAGTATGTAGTATAGAAGTGACGTTTCTAGTACTAGTTATCTTTATATATCTATAACTAACTAAGATATATATAGATATCTGTATTAGGATGTTACATTATGGTATCAGAGCAGTTCATCCTATTGAGCCGGGATATGGACTGACTGTGCTTAGATATAAGTACCAGTTTAGTAGAAAGTTATGTATTCTTTTATCTCTTTTTGAGATATGCAGATGGAATTGCATGACTAGCCTTAGGTATGTGTGCTAATAGCTACTGTCACACAGTTACATGATATTGAGCCTAGCTAGCTTAATATGTACTGTGCTGCGTGTACAGGAAACTATGGCAACTACCAGGCAAACCAATGAGACTAGGAGACTGGTAAAGGAGGAGATAACCAGAGCTCTTAGAGAAATGGCTGCTGTATTGAGAGAGCAGACTGCCATTAGTAGAAGTCTATCAGAAGCGATAGAATAGGACTCGCATAGTTACTTGCGGGGACAAGAAGGAACTTTTGAGGAATCAGTATTTCTCAGAGTTCAAGAAAGTTACTCCTTTGTTTTCAAGGGAGAGTTTGGTTCAGTCAGAGCTGGAAGATGACTTCACATGATGGAAGAGATCCTTGAGGTCATGTTGTGCGCTAATGAACAAAAGGTGACCTTGCTTCATAAGGGTTAGTAGGAGAAGCCAAAAGCTGATGAGATGAAGCAGAAAGGTTACTAGAGATGGTTAGTACTTAAACCACCTGAGAGGTGTTTAGAGTTACTTTCCTAGATAAGTATTATTCCCTTGAGTTTTAGAAAGCAAAGGAATAGGAATTCCTAAAGTTGGAGAAAGGGGATATTACTGAAGACCAGTATGCGAAGCAATTCAAAGAATGTCAAAAGTTGTTTTCTTATTTTACGTCCAATCCAGATGAAGACTGGAAGTAAGTAAAATTTGAAGTTGAACTTGGAGAGGGCAATAGAAGAATTATGATGCAAAAGAAGGTTAAGGACTTCTTCGCTCTAGTCAGCAAATGCAGAGTTGTAGAAGTAGATAATCTCAGGACCTCGATGGAACAAGAGTTAAAAAGTTCCTAAAGAGGAAAAGATCAGATGTTGAGATCAGTAAGGGTGCCTCTTGATCTCAATTTGTATCAGAGTTGCGCAGTGGAAGCTTGGAGTGATGATAAGTATAAGTAGAGTGCTTTTAGATGAGCAACTCGAAGGAAAGAGGTATATCAAGCTTCAAGTCACCAACATGTGCTAGATGTGGTAAGATACATACATGTAGACCGTGCTTGACGGGTAATCCGTGTGCTGCATAAGTGAGTAACTAAGACATCGTAAGGGAGATGATTCTTGGACAAAGGAAACGACGAAATCTTCCAACTGGGTTTGAGATGAGAACACATGTAAAGAGAAATATTTTAAGGTGTGTATAAGAAGAGAATAGATTTATTTTGTAGATCATGTTGATTTACTTTGTGAATCTAGTTGGCTTACCTTATTAGTATGGTTTGGTTGTTTTAGAGAGACAAATGATGTTTTGTTCTTGTTTAGTTGGTGTGTGAAACTGTGCCTTAAGTTAAAGGCAAGCTGAACAAAGGTATTATCAAGAATAAATGTCTTTGTCTAAGAGAAGGATGATCAGGTAGATCAGTTAAGAGAAGCTTTGAATTTTCTCAAGAGATGATCTAAGACTTGGTTGTCATAGAAACAGAGTGAAGAAGAGCAGATCTTCGAGAGTTTTCCAGGATTACGAAAGGACATGAAGAGTATGTCAAAGGTAGTTTTAGAAACTTTTGGAAAAGAAGTGGTTAAGTACCAAGTAAGCCGAAAGTCAATTTTGGATTACAAGTGGTACAGTTTAAGGGCCATGTAAATTCGCAAGACAGAAATTGCAGAGAACCCTAGTAGAGTCTAAGTAAAAGTACAATGGGTAGAGTAGCTATTGTATCCAAGAATAGAGAATCTATTAGTAGATTTTCTAAGTTAGTGCTACCTGGTTTAGGCCAGTTAAGGTTGGTGGTACTCAGCAGTGGACTCTAGATAATGAGTTTGTTTTCCAAGAGTTGAAGAGAATGTTGATTACTACGTCAACATTGGTAATTCCAAATTCCCGAAAGAACTTTGAGGTAGTCAGATATACTTCGAAGATAGGACTAGGGTGTGTTCGACACAATAGAGGTAGGTTGATGCCTACGCATCAAGGCAGTTAAGTCTGCAAGAGAAGGATTACCCTAGGTATGATTTGGAATTAGCCACAGTAGTGATTACCTTATAATTTTGGAGACATAACTCATAAGGAGTCTATGATAGCTTTAAATGCTTGTTGATCAGAGGAAGCTAGACATGAAGCAGAATAGATGGATAGAGTTTTTCAAGACTCAAAACCTTGAGTTGAGATATCATTCGGGTAAGGCTAAAGAAATGGTCGATGCACTAGGTAGGAAATTCCTACAGGTGTCCCAAATGATAGTCCAAGAGAGAGTGAATTTCTTGAGAGTTTTCAAGAGTTTGAGTCTAGTGGTGACTATGATTCCAGATAGTCTCTCAGTGAGCAAGGTAGACATAGTAAAAGGCCTAAAGACTTAGATTTCTTTGAAGCTCAGAAGGAGAATGAAGCTCTAAGGGATAAGTGTGAGCAGATCTTCTAAGGAACCCTAAAGGATTTTGTTAGGAGTAAGAGGGAATAACGAAGTTTAGAGACAACTTTGTTTTCCAAGAGGGTCAAAAATCAAGAAAAAGGATTCCGGAGGAAGCTCACCAGAGAAAGTATACCATCTATCAAGAGGCTACTAAGGTTTTCCAAGTGTTAAGGAAGATGTATAGTGGCATAGTATGTTAAAGAACATAATAGAATATGTTGAGCTACAGGTAAAGGTGGTGAGATTAAGTAATCTGCCCATCTTTTGCCAAGTAAAGTTAACTATTTTCTAGATAAAGTAGTTCAACTACTTTTGAAAGAAATAGTCAAGATTCATAGAGTTTCAGTGAATATAATATCTGATATAGATACTAGTTCACACTTGGTTTTGGAAGCCTTATAAGAAGGAGTTCAAAGCTAAGTTATGTTTTAGTACAACTTACCATCCATAAGCATAGAGATCAAGAGCTTTAAGGCAAGCAGATCTCGTCAAGACAAGGTGGATGGGAGAAGCTGATACTGAAAAAGGACTGCATGGAAACAGAAGTTCTATGTAGAGTTTTGTTTAACTAGAATTGTTTACTTGAGGTGAGCAATTTTGGGGACAAAATTTTAAAAAGGAGGGAAGAAATATAATACCCTTAAACATATGTTAGATTGGTAAATGGTTACCAAAGGTAGCGTTTGACTTGTTTAGCATGTCAGTAAAGTTTTGTGACAAACTGAGTTCATTTAGGCACTTAGTTGCAATACAGAAGTTGAAAAGTAGCTTAAAATGACTCAAATAATAGCATAAGTTGCTAAGTTGAAGGAAATAAACATAGAGAGTTTATTTCTAGGTCACAAATAAGCTAAGTAAGATGTGGTAAAAGTTTCAAGAGAATTGGAGTCAGATTGGTATTTTTAGGCATACAGGTTATGCTTTTAATGCCGGATTGATCCCCAGCAGATATAGAAAATCATGAAAATGGTGAAACAACAATTTAGATGAATCCTATGATTTATTCTAAAGTTGTTGGAAGCTGAAAAACTTGAATTAGCACAATTCGAGTATCCTTAGCAGATATAAGTTTCAGTGTAAAAACTTAAGTTAATCTTTTTTTTTAATTCCCTCTACGTCCCACCCCTTATTTCTATCTTCTCTCTCGGCAGAATGAAGAAAAAACAGAGAAAGAAAGAAAGAAAAGAGAGAAAGGGGAGAAGGTAGAAAGGGGAAGAAAAAGAAATGGAGAAGGAAGAGAAGAAGATCAAGGATCAAGCTTCAGGATCAAGAGTCTTCAAGAGGTAGGGGTTTAAGATTTCTACTCATCTATTCTCTCTAGATTCTCTATGTATGCATATAAACAACCTGTGAACACTCAATTTTGACCGGACTAAAAAATAAAATATATATAAAAAAAAAAAAAAAAGAGGAAATTTAAAAAAAAAAATAAAAATTTATGGCCCACCTTTTAGCCCATTTTACCTAGCCTTTTTTTAGTTTAAGCAGATTAAGCTCATCTTAGTCTTAAAAATAATAATAATAATATAAAAAAAATGAAAATAAAAATAAAAAAAAAAAAAAAATAAAAAAAATAAAATAAAATAAAATAAAAAAATAAAAAAAGGTATAATATAAAAAAAAAAAGAAGGCACAAGACACACGCACTGATAATAAGGGGGACTTCCATTTCTTCATCCCATACCCACCATTCCATTTTCTTCCTTCCATAACCACCTTCACCTATTCTCACGTCCCCACATATACCCACTATCACTACTCTGCAGCTGCACACAATCACTTAGCACTCAATTTCCTCACTTTACAAAGACTCACCCACTCTGCACTCACTTTCGTTTTTTTTCCCACGCACTCACCATGCACTCAATTGCACTCCACTCTACACTCACAACACTCCAAATTGCACTCAATTTCCACTCACACTCTGCACTCACAATTGCACTCAATGGCACTCACTAATTGCACCCACTCCACTCACGGCACTTTTTCTTTCCTATATATTCACTCACGCAAGCAATAACGGGGGCACATTACAAGAGAGGCAACACGGAGGGGCAAGATTACACGCTTTTCGGCCATTTTCTTTCTTCTCACGTAGAGCAAGGAGGAGGGAAGCACACAAGTTTTTTTTTCCTCCTTCTTCCTCACGGTTTCACGCAAGCACGAGAGGGGGGATTTCTTTTCCTTCATTCGCACCACACCTCCATTCACACCCTACTCCTCTCCTTCATTTTCACTCCTTCACCATCACCCTTCTTCACCAAGCTCAACCATTTTCAGCAACTCAACCGTAGCTCCACCCTCACCCACCTTCCATCTTCCATTTTCCATAACAGAAGCCAACTCCACGCAGCTCCACTCACCACCGAGCATCACCATCTTCTTCCAAACACCAGCTTCACTTCCCCACGTGAAACCAAACTCCACCTCTAACTCACTTTCCCGTAGCACTCCACCAAGCTTCCTTCTTCCACCTAGATGCTACCACCTTCACCAACGTTAGCATCCATAACAGCAAGCCATTCCATCACCCGTAGCCACCATCACCCCATGCACCATTTTTCTAGCAACCCCATTATCCACCCACCAAGCTTTCCAACGGCTCCTCAAACTTCCATCAAACCTCCATCCAACTGCGCCACGCCTTCCCAACCACCATCTCCCTCCTCATCTCCATCCATCATCCATCAAACCTCCAAGCCTTCACTTCCAACCGTGACTCGAGAAAACTTGCCCCAAAGAACTGTCACCCATAACCTTCCAACATAACCATTTTCTACATCATCAATCTCAAGCAAAGCACCCTTCAAACCACCTTCCTGCTGCCACCTTCATTCTCCCCAAGCCATCAACTTCATCCTTCATCTTCATCCTTGCCCATCACCATCAACAAGTAGCAGCCAAAACCAACTTTCACTCTTACACGAGAAGACTCACGTAGAGCAACCGGGGAAGGATCCATTTTTCATCATGTTCACTTCACCAAAGAAGAACCGTGATCATTTTCCATTCTCCATAGCTTCCCAAACTCCTTCACCATTCTTCACCACCTTCATTTTCTTCCATCACCAGCTCTACGTGAAGACCAAAGAACCCAAACCGTGGCCATCTCTTTGAACTCCATAGCCATCTTTAACCTCCAAAGCAAAAGTCACCCTCATCACCTCCACCACCTTTACTTCACCTCATCACCCTCCACCACGTAAAACCTCCAAGATCGGCTCCCGCACATAACACCGCAAACCAACTCGTAAACATCCAGCAAAGACACCCTTCTCACCATCTTCCTTTCAACTCCACCTAGCCCCACCAAACAACCTTCACCATCACCAAGCCTTTACAACACTCCACCTTCACCATCACTAAGCCTTCAACACCCTCGGCCTTCTCCACGTGAACCCATCCACCACCATCTTCATCTTCTCCAAACCTCCAAGCACGTCATGATAGCGGCGCCTCCACCGTGAACCAAGCGAGTTAACTCAAAGCAACCAACACCCATCAACAGGAGCACCACCACAATCATCCAACACCGCGCCCACTTGCACTGCAGAGCTCCCATCGTTTTCCTCTCTAGAGCAAGAAGATATTCTTCTTTGTTAGTTTTCTCTGTTTAACAGGAGGTGAGTTTTTTTTTTTAACGTGCTATTGCCTCTCTTTTGTTTTAAAAAGTAAACTTGCATGAAAACGTGAAATGAAGGGTTCTGTAGGTAGCTTTTTATTTTTTTTTTAAAAAATATATATACTTTTACGTGGGTTGGTTTAATCCCCACCCTTTTCTGTTGGCTTTTAATATATATATAAATAAATTTTTTTTGGGTTAATTTATTGATTGTAAAAGTAATAATAATAATGAAAGCTTGTGATTTGAGTTTATTTTTTTTTTTTCCTTTTTTTAGGATCTATTCTGTTTGAGAGTGTTTATTTTATTTGATAGTGTATTTTATGTTGTGTTTTGTGACTAATGAAAAGTAAAAAAATACAAATATAAAATTTTAAAAAAATGAAAAATAAAAATAATAAATTAATCATTTGCAATGATCGACGGCGGTGATTGAATAGCGAGATGCTATCTTGATGTCATTTGGATCATAAGGGTTTGTTGAGTAGTCTAGTCTACCTTGAATCCTGTGTAAGAATGATTTTGTTGTTAAAATAAAAAATTTTCTTTCCAAATTTTTTTTTTTAATTAAAATTAATCAACTCACACTTATTTTTTAAGAACTACGTAACTTTGAGTTCCTCATTGCACTGAGGGTACGTAGGAGAAATTTTAATTTCAATTCGTCAAGTTAAAATTAAATTTTTACAATTTGGTTTTTATTTTCTTAAAATAAAAAATAAAAAAAAATAAAAAAAATAAAAAATAAAATATTTGCAAAGTCTTTTTAAAAAAGGGGTAAAATAAATAAATTTGAGATTATCAAATTTTTGCACAATTAACTTAATGGTACCGTCTCAGACGGGTGTGATAGGGTGCGGTGGGATTAAGTTTCCACCCTTCCCTATCCATAACCGACTCCCGAATCCGATTTGGTTCCAAAGACCATTTTCTAAAAAGGTTTTCCAATTTTTCCTAAATTCAAATAAAATTGGTGGCGACTCCATATTTTAATCATTTTTTTAAAATCATACGCGAGTTGTTGTATTTGCCGCGATCCGGTCGCGACAGGATGGCGACTCCACCGGGGACACTTGGAGAGTCGGAGCTGTTGTAGTTAATTGTGTAAAATTTTAATAATCTCTATGTATTTATTTTACCCATTTTCTTGTTTTATTTTTTTGTTTTCTTATTTGTTCGTAAATAGTTTTTGATTAATGCTTTTATGTAAATACTTGATAACATTATTTTGTGTATATTTTTAACTTGTATATATTTTTGTACTTATTTGTTGAAACCCTAGGGTAGATGATTCTTTGGTAGCTTTTGTATATATGTTTTGTAGGTTGGGGGTAATCTTTTGTCTTTTAAATTTTGTTGTACAGGTTTGTATGCTCCTCACACACGTCACTATCACTTACCTCACACACAAGCTCTATACCCGGGCTCAGTACCTTGTAGGATTAAATAGAGGGTGAAGTAGTGTTGCTTTGAGAGACCTTTGGTCTCCGTACAGGCACATGAAAATCCCTCACTCAGATTGAACTCTTTCCGCTTGTAGCCTATCATGGGTGAGGATTGAGGACTCTTACTAGCCAAAGTGTTGGTGACAGTAAGGGACAATCTGGGGACCATGACTTTTTAGAAGTTTAGATCTGTCCTGAAAATCTTGCACTGATAGATTGAACGTAGTGACTGTCAAAATTAGAGTCGTGACTTTAAGGAAAATCCAACCTTTAAGTTTCACCTGATTAGGACACAAAGGGAGCGTGCTTTTTCTTTATCTGTTCATTTCTCATACCATTCATTCTTTGTTAAAAAAAAAATCATAAAAAGGGGAATGTTTCATCTTGCATTTTCTTGTCATTTCCTTGCATAAAAAAAATAAAATAAAATAAAAAATATACATTTCATTTTCATAGCATTCTAAAAAAAATTTAAAATCATGCATTTTCATGTCATTCATAATTGTAAAAAAAAAAAAAAGAAAAATGTACATTTTACATTTCCATGGCATTGATCGCATCTTTTAAAAAAAATAAAAAAAAAAAAAAAAAGAAAAGAAAAAAAGAAAAAAAATGTTTCCAAAGTTCATTCATTTCACCTTATGCATCCGTGCATTTCATTCATTTCATTTTATGCTTCTCATGCATCTCATTCATTTCATCTCGTCTTTGTTAATAAATCAAATTGGTTCGGGAATCATTGCGCGACCTAGGAAAGAAGAGACCAATCTAACCCGAGTTCACAATACAAGATCTCGGACTAGAATGGTCACGATAATTCTGAGACAGGAAGAAACTTGAGTAGGGAGGTCGACGAAGTGACAGGGAGGATAAACGAGGTGTCAGAGAACCAAGCGAGGTTGGAAGCAATATTGCAAGATATAAGGGAGTCTCTCCACTTAATCAGTGGAAACAGGAATGCAAATGGGGTTGAAATGTATGCAAACGTGCCACCGCAATGCTTGCTCCAATCTACTCGGCCGTAACCTCAAGCATCGCTGCAGGAATCCGCGAGCAACCACCTCAAACAACATCAATAGTCACGCCCATTGGGGAGGGGTATCATGCTTTAGAAGGCGCTCATAATGAAATCCCTGGTTATGCAGGCCCTACTTGGGAACCACCTCATGTGTCCATTCCGGGACACGTGACCATGCCTTGTCTGGGAATAGTCATGTCATAACTGAGAAGGATAAAATGAAAGAAGATTGGATGGAGAAAATGGAGGAACAGATTAAGGCGATAAAGGGCCCCAATGCTTATGGACCCTTGAGGATAGAGGAGTTGTGTCCTACCACAGATGTAGTAATCCCCAACAACTTCAAGATTCCGGATTTTGTGAAGTATGACGGGAGCGGCAATCCTCGTTTCCATTTGATCAGTTATGGGACTAAGATGGCTGTTTGGTCTAGGGATGATAAGTTCCTCATCAGTTTCTTCCATGAGAGTCTTACAGGTCCCGCCCTAGAATGGTACCTTCAGTTGGATCGCTCAAAGATCTCTCGCTGGACAGAATTGGCTGACTTATTTATGGACCAGTACAAATTCAACTTGGACGCAGCCCCAACCCGGGAACAATTGAGCTCGATGCAGAAAGGAAATGATGAACCATTCAAGCAATATGCGCAGAGGTGGAGAGCCTTGGCAGCTCAAGTCCAACCCCCATTAACATTGTCTGAGATGTGCTCGTATTTCTTGGGGACCCTAGGAAACCCTTTTATTGGGACGATGGCTGGAGCAGCCTATAAGGATTTTGCAGATTTAATAACCTCTGGAGAAAGAATTGAAATATTGGCCAAAACTGGGAAGTTGCCCATGAGTAGCACGAGAGAATACTATTTTCAAGAAAGGATTCCAGCCAAAGAAAAAAGAACCTGAAGTGAATTATATCCAGCCTCAACAGAATTTCAGACCTCGATATAGCCCAAGTCATCAGCCATCATACAACCCCAACCCTCATTTTCCATACCAGACACTGCCACTGCCTCATTATCCATCCCACCAAATTATACCGGCCACAAACTTCATCCCAACACCACAATTCCAAGTTAACAATGTCCCTCGCCACAACCATATACACCAACTCGCCCAACCTATGCCCGATACCCACCCGCACCTCCGCAAAATTACCTAAACCACTCACAACCTCGCTGAACCCCCAAAACCAAAGCCGCTTTCGTCCTCAAAACCTTCCCCCTTTTCCAAGGTTGTCCATTTCAAATGCGAGACCTATTCCAAAGGTTTGTTTGATGCTCATCTTATTTCGGGAATTCTGTGCGCCCATTAGAGCCACCATTTCCATCATGGTATAACCCGAACTCAAACTGCAAGTATCACATGGATATCCGGGGCATTCAATTGAAGGCTCATGAGTCCTTTAAGACTGAGTAAGAAAGTTAATTGCTTATGGGAAGCTTGATATCCAGGAGGAGGCTGGACCAGTATTGTTAACAACCCAATTCCTAATCATGGTGGAAGGAATATGGTGAATGCTTTAGAGGTGGAAGGGTCATCCATAAGAAGTGTCATGAGCTTGCGTACACCGATGACATTGGCTACAATATCATTTTGCACTACCGCCACGATGAAAGAAGAGGAAAAATATGATGCGAGTTGAATTGTGTTTACCATTGTGGGGGAATAGGACACGATATTGAAAATTGTTGGGACTTTAAAGTTCGAGTCCAAGGTTTACTCACTTTGGGAATAATACGGGCCGAGGCAAGGGGTAGCTTCCTCGAAGAGGTTAATGTGGTTGAACGTTTTGTGCTCAAGGTACCACCTCTCAATCAGTCTCCGACAGGGTAAAGTAGTGGTGACGGTCAAGAAGCCGGTGCCATTTGTTTATAATGACACTCATTCAAGTACCATGGAATTATGAAACCAAGGTAGAGACAAAAGGAGTCGGGAAGAGACTTCGAAGGCTCAAATTGTTGAAGCACACAAAGATGAGGAGTTGGTGACTAATATAGTCAAGGTAGGAGGAATTACCAGGAGTGGGCGATTCTATGGCCCAGGAGAGTTGGAAAAGGAGAAAATTGTTAAGGAAGGGAGCAGAGAGGAAATGTCAAAAGAAGACGAGAGAGAGAAAGAAGGTGAAGAAGAATTTGAAGATCATGAAACAAAGTGAATACGACGTGATGGAACAATTGAAGAAGACTCCAGCAAGGATATCTCTTCTGTCACTCGTATTGACATCGGAATTGCATCGGAAAGCATTGCTAAGAGTACTAAGTGAAGCTTATGTCAAACCCGATGTTACCCCGAGAATGTTGTCAGCATGGTGGATCCAGGAAAGCGTGTCAACATGATTGTATTTATGGATGAAGAGATCACCTCTCGGTCGAGAAAAACCCACGGGCTTTACATATAACCCTAAGATGCAAAGGGTATATAGTTGCAAAGGTTCGATCGATGGAGGGTGCACTTGAATATCCTACCAAGGTCTACTCTAACCTCATTGGCAATAAGTGAGGATGAAGCTGTTGCCACGGGAGATGGTGGTACGAGCCTTTGATGGAAACAAGAGAGGCATTGTGGGAGAGATAATGTTGCCGCTAGAGATTGGTCCAAGCAATTTTCAAGTACTGTTCCAAGTCATGGATATGGAGCCTGGCTATACCATGTTACTAGGGAGGCCATGGATCCATACCGCCGGGGCTGTTCCTTCCACCCTGCATCAAAGTGTTAAATATATTGAGAATGGGTCGGTCATCACCATACATGGAGAGGAAGAGATTATGCTGTCAAAACCGGTTTCAGTGCCGAGTATGTGGAAAGTGCAGAAAAAGAAGAGGAGAATATGTGGCATAGTTTCGAAATAGTTGAAACTGAACTCGGTAAAGATGAATCTCTCACACTAAGTGTGAATCAGGTGGTTGCTCGGATCATGGCTAGTAGTGGATACCAGGAAGGAAAGGGTTTGGGTTCAAAGCTGCAAGGTACTCGGTCGCCGGTGTCACTCCCGGGGAAAGTCGACAAGTTTGGGATAGGGTACGAAGTATCTCGGAGGAGCATATGAGGAGCATGACTCTTGGAAGAAAGAATGACAAGGGCAAAGCGAAGTATATTCCCCATCCGAGAGAAACATTCCCAAAGACCAGGTGAGGTGATTATGCTGATGAGGTCATTCACCCTCAATACCGCCTCACTATCAATGCTTTGCATGAAGAAAGCCAAGAAGAGCACAAGGCAATCCGTCCGTTCTTCGATGAGGAGCCGCTAAAGAACTGGAAATCTGAACCAATTATTGATGTGATTGTTTCAAAGTAATTTCCTGTTTAAGTTTGTTCTGAACTTATGGTTTATGTTATTTGAGACATTAATTAAATGAACTTGCATGAATATTCAGCATTTCCCTTCGTTGCACTTTCTGATTTATCCTTTTGCATTTTTTTCTTTTTACATTTCTGTACCATATCGTGTTCTTTCTTTGTCATTCCTGCTTTATTCTGCTTTTCCAACTCCACACAAAATGGCTTTCCAGGGATTTGAGTTTCGTAGAAAGTTTGCCTCATGAAAGGGACTTCGAAAACTCATCAATTGATTCTCCTGCAATGATTGATGAAGAAGACCCGAACGGAGAAGATGAGGAAATTGTTGAAAATTTTTCAAAATTACTTTGGAGTACTCGAGAGAGGGGATTTAACTTGAATGGCGAAGAAGCGAGAGGTGGTCAACATGGGGACAGAGGAAGAGAAAAAGAATTGAAGATAGTGGGAAACCGGAATTTGAAGAAATGATCACATTTGTTCAAAGAGTATATGGATGTTTTTGCTTGGTCTTATCGGGATATGCGGGGTTAGACCCGGATATAGCATCGCATAAAATTCCACTATACCCGAATATTGAGGCAAAGAAACAAAAATTGAGAAGGATGCATCCCGATATGTCTCGAAGATCAAGGAAGAGGTGACTAAGCGGTTGGAAGCGAGGCTTTGTGGAAGTGTCAAGACACCCAAAGTGGGTAGCTAATATCGTGCCGTACCTAAGAAAGATGGAAAAGTCGAATGTGTGTGGACTATAGAGATCTGAATAAGGCCAGCCCGAAGGATGATTTTCCACTCCCTCACATTGATGTTCTGGTTGATAACACTGCTAAGAATCACAGGTTCTCATTCATGGATGGATACTCAGGGTACAACCAAATTCCCATGGATGTCAATGACAAAGAAAAGACCACTTTCATTACTCCTTGGGGAACGTTTTGTTACACGGTGATGCCGTTCGGATTAAGGAACGCTGGGGCAACTTACCAACGTGCTATGGTAGCATTGTTTCATGACATGATGCACAGGGAGATTGAGGTGTACGTGGATGATATAGTGGCCAAATCTAAAGAAGGAGAAAGTCATGTGGCAGTCCTGCGTAAGCTGTTTGAAAGACTCAGAAAGTACAAGTTGAGGTTGAATCCTGCCAAATGTGTTTTTGGAGCATCTGCTGGGAAATTGCTTGGATTCATTGTTAGCAGAGAAGGAATAAAGGTGAATCCAGATAAAGCAAAAGCAATACAAGAGATGTCTGCCCCTAAGACGGAGCGTGAGGTGCGAAGTTTTCTCGGGAGACTCAATTACATTGCCAGATTCATTGCTAACTTAACCAAGACTTGTGAGCCTATATTCAAGTTATTGAAGAAGCATCAACCAGGCAAATGGGATGAAGAATGTCAGGAAGCTTTTGACAAGATAAAGGCTTATTTAATGAATCCTCCTATTTTGGTACCCCTACGCCGGCGTCGTCCCTTAATTTTGTACCTAACTGTATTACCGACCTCAATGGGGGCAATGCTGGGACAACATGATGAATCGGGAAAGAAAGAGCAAGCAATTTACTATCTGAGTAAGAAGTTTAATGATTGTGAAGCTCGTTACATGGCTATTGAGAAAACTTGTTGTGCGCTGGTATGGACCTCAAAACGGCTACGACAGTATATGCTCTATTACACCACATGGTTGATCTCTCGAATAGACCCCATAAAATACATATTTGAAAGTCCTCATATTTCATTAAGAGTTTCAAAGTGGCAAGTGATGCTATCAGAATTTGATATCAAGTACATGACTCGGAAATCCATCAAAGGAAGTGTGATTGCTGATCATCTGGCTGAAAACCCTCTTGAGGGTGGACAACTAGTGATATCTGAATTTCCTGATGAAGAAATACTGATGGCGGAAGAAGGAAAAGAAGAAGAAGAACCTGGCTGGAAGATGTATTTTGATGGAGCAGTTAACATGCATGGTAGTGGCATAGGAGCCGTGGTTGTTTCACCAACAGAAAGCAATACCCAGTTGCTATCAATTTGGATTTTGAATGCACCAATAATGTTGCGAGTATGAGGCCTGTGCTAATGGTTTACAAGTTGCAATTGACTTGGGGATCAAGCGGTTAAAAGTATTTGGAGACTCAAAGACTCGTCATTTATCGGTGTGAATGGTGAATGGCAAACCAAGGATCCGAAGTTGATACCTTATCAAAAGTATTTAATCCAGTTGGTTGAGAAGTTTGAGGAGGTGACCTTCTCCCATTTGACCCGAGACCGAGAATCGGTTTGCGAGATGCCTTGGCCACTTTAGTCGTAATGACCAAGTTGGATATTCATAATAATGCTCAACCCATCCAAGTGAAGATGCACAGTGAGCCGCATATTGCGCTAATGTGGAAAGCGAGCCAGATGGTAAACCTTGGTATTATGATATCAAGCAGTATATTCAGCATAGAGAATACCCAACGGGAGCAAGTGAGGTGAATAAGAAGACTATCCGCCGGTTGGCGGTGACCTTTTCTTGAATGGAGAGGTTTTGTATAAAAGAAGTCACGATGGTACTTTACTTAGATGCGTGAATGCTTGTGAAGCTCGTGTAATCATGACTGAGGTTCATGAAGGAATCTGTGGAACTCATGCTAATGGTCATATGATGGCTCGGAAAATTCTAAGGAGTGGTTATTATTGGTCCACAATGGAAACAGACTGCATAAATCATGTACGGAAGTGTCAAAAATGCCAGATGTATGCAGATCGAGTCAACACACCTCCTTTCCCTTTGCATAATTTGGTGTCTCCCTGGCCTTTCTCAATGTGGGGAATAGATGTCATTGGGCCCATTAATCCCAAAGCTTCCAATGGTCATCGCTTCATCCTAGTGGCGATTGACTATTTCACCAAGTGGGTAGAAGCTTCCTCTTATGCCAGCATCACTCAAAAGGTGTTTTTGAGATTCCTCAAAAGGGATATTGTCTGCAGATATGGAATTCCAGAAAGGATAATCACAGATAATGGTACCAATCTCAATGGTGCTGAGATTAAAAAGTTCTGTGAGAATTTCAAAATTAAGCATCATAATTCAGCTCCATACAGGCCTCAGATGAACGGAGCAGTTGAAGCAGCAAATAAGAATGTTAAGAAAATTGTTGCTAAGATGGTGGTGAACTACAAAGACTGGCATGAAATGTTACCCTATGCTTTGCATGCATATCGTACTAATATACGATCAAGCACTGGGGCAACGCCTTTCTCTTTGGTATATGGGATGGAGGCTGTCTCTCCAATAGAAATCGAGATCCCTTCTCTAAGAGTTCTAGTGGAAGCGGAGTTAGAAGAATCTGAATGGGTGAAGACTCGATATGAGCAATTGAATATGATAGAAGAGAAGAGATTGACAGCTATTTGTCATGGGCAATTGTATCAAAGCAGAATGGCCAGAACCTTCAACAAGAAAGTTCGTCCCAAGGAATTCTATTCAGGGGATCTGGTTTTGAAAAAGATTCTCCCTAACCAGAAGACGCCAGAGGAAAATGGGCTCCGAATTATGAAGGCCCGTACATAGTCAAGCAGACATTTTCGGAGGAGCGTTAATTTTGCGAGAATATGGATGGAGAAGAATTGCCAAGGCCTGTGAATACTGATGTTGTCAAGAAATTCTATGCCTAAAAAGAAGAGAAAAAGCTCGTTAGGTTGAAAACCCGAAAAGGCAACCTAAGCAAAAGTTAGAGCAATTAAAAAAAATGAAAAAAAAGAGAGAGTCCGTTAGGCTGAAAACCTGAAAAAGCAGTCTAAGCAAAAGTTAGGACAAATAAATAGGCAAAATCTCAAAGGAAGTGAGTCAGAAACTCTTCGAGGGATTCACCAAACTGGGGCAATTTTTGATGTGTGTCCAATCAGTTACACGTGGGCAAGTTGTTCGCATTGAATTGGCAATATTGGGGCAAAATTTTTGAGGAAATTAAAGAGAATTCATGTTGAAGGAGGTATCAGCAGAAGCAGTGATTGAGTTGTCAAGCATTTGCAATGAATTAATTGAATGAGGAACAAGGAACCAACACTGGGGCAAAGTTTTTATTTTTCTTGCAATCTTTCTTTTGTCTTTCAAGTATGTGTCTTGTCAAAAGTCATGTACGATTACATTACCAAAATAATAAAAGGGAAGTTTGTTCATTCAACAAATTTCTGTCCATTCATGAATGCATGCTTACTCATTAATTTATGTCTCAAATAAAATAAACTTAAGGTCAACAATTTGATCTGACAATTTTGCAGCAATCCATCAATGATTAATTCAGATTAAAGGATCTCAATAATTCAAGAAACAGGTTGTGATGTGTTGCTAAGGAAAACAAGGTGGTCAGAAAAATGAAAAAGGAAAAGAGAAAATCTAAGGGAGTCTCGGTGACAAAGGATCGATGAAGAAAAAATATGTGGGCAAAGGGTTTGATTGGTCAAAGCTTTCCATGGCCGCTGTTGGTTCGTATTGGTTTTTCGAAGAAAAAGGGAAAATAAAAAGAGAAAAAAAGAAAAATTTTAATTCCATATTTCTTTGAACGCATCATGCACCATGCATTTTAAATTCCTGTCATTTAATTTTGAGCGCATCGGCTCCTGTCATTTATTCTTTGAGCGCATCGGCTCCATGCATTTTAAATTTTTGAGTGCATCAGCTCATTGCATTGTCATTTAAATTTTCGGGACACAGGTTTGCCCATTGTCATTTAAATTTTCGGGACACAGGTTTGCCCATTGCCATTTAATTTTCGGGACGCAGGTTTGCCCATTGCCATTTAATTTTGAGCGCATCGGCTCCATGCATTTTAATTTTCTGTTGAGCGCATCGGCTCCATGCATTTTAATTTCTGTTGAGCGCATCGGCTCCTTGCATATTTAATTTCTGTTGAGCGCATTGGCTCTTTGCATTTTAGTTTCTGTTGAGCGCATTGGCTCCATGCATTTTAATTTCTGTTGAGCGCATCGGCTCCTTGCATATTTAATTTCCTGTTGAGCGCATCGGCTCCTTGCATATTTAATTTCTGTTGAGCGCATTGGCTCTTTGCATTTTAATTTCTGTTGAGCGCATCGGCTCCTTGCATATTTAATTTTCTGTTGAGCGCATCGGCTCCATGCATTTTAATTTCTGTTGAGCGCATCGGCTCCTTGCATATTTAATTTCTGTTGAGCGCATCGGCTCTTTGCATATTTAATTTCTGTTGAGCGCATCGGCTCTTTGCATTTTAATTTACATTGAGCGCATCGGCTCCATGCATTTTAATTTTTTCATTGAGCGCATCGGCTCCATGCATTTTAATTTCTGTTGAGCGCATCGGCTCCTTGCATATTTAATTTCTGTTGAGCGCATCGGCTCCTTGCATATTTAATTTCCTGTTGAGCGCATCGGCTCCTTGCATATTTAATTTCTGTTGAGCGCATCGGCTCCTTGCATTTTAATTTACGTTGAGCGCATTGGCTCCATGCATTTTAATTTCATTGAGCGCATCGGCTCCTTGCATATTGAATTTCCTGTTGAGCGCATCGGCTCCTTGCATATTTAATTTCGTTGAGCGCATTGGCTCTTTGCATTTTAGTTTCGTTGAGCGTATTGGCTCCATTCATTCTTAATTTGTTCATTTTAATTACATTGAGCGCATTGGCTCTATTCTTTTAAATTTTTGTTGAGTGCATCGACTCCATGCATTTCAATTTCTTGCCTTGTTTTGTTTTGCCGGACAAAATTGAAGTTCATATCTTTACTCATTTCTTATGACGATAATTAGAAAAACTACGGTTATTCTTATTATCTAATAAGAAACAAGTAAAGAGGGGCAACTGTGAACACTCAATTTTGACCGGACTAAAAAATAAAAATATATATAAAAAAAAAAAAAGAGGAAATTTAAAAAAAAAAAATAAAAATTTATGGCCCACCTTTTAGCCCATTTTACCTAGCCTTTTTTAGTTTAAACAGATTAAGCTCATCTTAGTCTTAAAAATAATAATAATAATATAAAAAAAATGAAAATAAAAATAAAAAATAAAAAAAATAAAAAAATAAAATAAAATAAAATAAAAAAATAAAAAAAGGTATAATATAAAAAAAAAAAGAAGGCACAAAGACACACGCACAATAACAGGGGGGACTTCCATTTCTTCATCCCATACCCACCATTCCATTTTCTTCCTTCCATAACCACCTTCACCTATTCTCACGTCCCCACATATACCCACTATCACTACTCTGCAGGCTGCACACAATCACTTAGCACTCAATTTCCTCACTTTACAGCACTCACCCACTCTGCACTCACTTTCGTTTTTTTTCCCACGCACTCACCATGCACTCAATTGCACTCCACTCTACACTCACAACACTCCAAATTGCACTCAATTTCCACTCACACTCTGCACTCACAATTGCACTCAATGGCACTCACTAATTGCACCCACTCCACTCACGGCACTTTTTCTTTCCTATATATTCACTCACGCAAGCAATAACAGGGGCACATTACAAGAGAGGCAACACAGAGGGGGCAAGATTACACAGTTTCTGGCCATTTTCTTTCTTCTCACGTAGAGCAAGGAGGGAGGGAAGCACACAAGTTTTTTTTTTTCCTCCTTCTTCCTCACGGTTTCACGCAAGCACAGAGGGGGGGATTTCTTTTCCTTCATTCGCACCACACCTCCATTCACAGCCCCCTACTCCTCTCCTTCATTTTCACTCCTTCACCATCACCCTTCTTCACCAAGCTCAACCATTTTCAGCAACTCAACCGTAGCTCCACCCTCACCCACCTTCCATCTTCCATTTTCCATAACAGAAGCCAACTCCACGCAGCTCCACTCACCACCAGCATCACCATCTTCTTCCAAACACCAGCTTCACTTCCCCACGTGAAACCAAACTCCACCTCTAACTCACTTTCCCGTAGCACTCCACCAAGCTTCCTTCTTCCACCTAGATGCTACCACCTTCACCAACGTTAGCATCCATAACAGCAAGCCATTCCATCACCCGTAGCCACCATCACCCCATGCACCATTTTTCTAGCAACCCCATTATCCACCCACCAAGCTTTCCAACAGCTCCTCAAACTTCCATCAAACCTCCATCCAACCTGCGCCACGCCTTCCCAACCACCATCTCCCTCCTCATCTCCATCCATCATCCATCAAACCTCCAAGCCTTCACTTCCAACCGTGACTCAGAAAACTTGCCCCAGCAACCTGTCACCCATAACCTTCCAACATAACCATTTTCTACATCATCAATCTCAAGCAGCACCCTTCAAACCACCTTCCTGCTGCCACCTTCATTCTCCCCCAAGCCATCAACTTCATCCTTCATCTTCATCCTTGCCCATCACCATCAACAAGTAGCAGCCAAAACCAACTTTCACTCTTACACAGAAGACTCACGTAGAGCAACCAGGGGAAGGATCCATTTTTCATCATGTTCACTTCACCAGCAGCAACCGTGATCATTTTCCATTCTCCATAGCTTCCCAAACTCCTTCACCATTCTTCACCACCTTCATTTTCTTCCATCACCAGCTCTACGTGAAGACCAGCAACCCAAACCGTGGCCATCTCTTTGAACTCCATAGCCATCTTTAACCTCCAGCAAAAGTCACCCTCATCACCTCCACCACCTTTACTTGACCTCATCACCCTCCACCACGTAAAACCTCCAAGATCAGCTCCCGCACATAACCCGCAAACCAATCTGTAAACATCCAAAGACACCCTTCTCACCATCTTCCTTTCAACTCCACCTAGCCCCACCAAACAACCTTCACCATCACCAAGCCTTTACAACACTCCACCTTCACCATCACTAAGCCTTCAACACCCTCACCTTCTCCACGTGAACCCATCCACCACCATCTTCATCTTCTCCAAACCTCCAAGCACGTCATGATAGCAGCGCCTCCACCGTGAACCAACCGAGTTAACTCAAGCAACCAACACCCATCAACAGGAGCACCACCACAATCATCCAACACCGCATGCCCCACCGCACTGCAGAGCTCCCATCGTTTTTCCTCTCTAGAGCAAGAAGATATTCTTCTTTGTTAGTTTTTCTCTGTTTAACAGGAGGTGAGTTTTTTTTTTAACGTGCTATTGCCTCTCTTTTGTTTTAAAAAGTAAACTTGCATGAAAACGTGAAATGAAGGGTTCTGTAGGTAGCTTTTTATTTTTTTTTTTAAAAAATATATATACTTTTACGTGGGTTGGTTTAATCCCCCACCCCTTTTCTGTTGGCTTTTAATATATATATAAATAAATTTTTTTTTGGGTTAATTTATTGATTGTAAAAGTAATAATAATAATGAAAGCTTGTGATTTGAGTTTTTTTTTTTCCTTTTTTTAGGATCTATTCCTGTTTGAGAGTGTTTATTTTATTTGATAGTGTATTTTATGTTGTGTTTTGTGACTAATGAAAAGTAAAAAAAATACAAATATAAAATTTTAAAAAAAAAAATAAAAATAATAAATTAATCATTTGCAATGATCGACGGCGGTGATTGAATAGCGAGATGCTATCTTCAGTGTCATTTGGATCATAAGGGTTTGTTGAGTAGTCTAGTGCTACCTTGAATCCTGTGTAAGAATGATTTTGTTGTTAAAATAAAAAATTTTCTTTCCAAATTTTTTTTTTTAATTAAAATTAATCAACTCACACTTATTTTTTAAGAACTACGTAACTTTGAGTTCCTCATTGCACCTGAGGGTACGTAGGGGAGTAATTTCAATTGTCAAGTTAAAATTAAATTTTTACAATTTGGTTTTTATTTTCTTAAAATAAAAAAAAAAAAAATAAAAAAATAAAAAATAAAATATTTGCAAAGTCTTTTTAAAAAAGGGGTAAAATAAATAAATTTGAGATTATCAAATTTTTGCACAATTAACTTAAGGTACCGTCTCAGGACGGGTGTGATAGGGGTGCAGTGGGATTAAGTTTCCACCCTTCCCTATCCATAACCGACTCCCGAATCCGATTTGGTTCCAAAGACCATTTTCTAAAAAGGTTTTCCAATTTTTCCTAAATTCAAATAAAATTGGTGGCGACTCCATATTTTAATCATTTTTTTAAAATCATACGCGAGTTGCTGTATTTCGCCGCGATCCCGGTCGCGACACAACCTAATATGCCAAGTTGAGTTTTAGATGAGTTTGATGTGTTTGGCTTGCATGGACGTGTTTCTTTGGTTACTTATGACTTGTTCATAGCATAAGTTTAAGTTAGAAACTTAGAACAACTCATTTAGACCCTTGATTCACAAAATGAGCTTTAGGTCAAAGAATGAAGGATTTTGATCCATAATCCAAATTAAGAGGTTTAAGATAGTGATTGATGTTTCTTAAGTATTAAGGAACTAGTTAGGAACTTAGAATCACTTAGAATTTGGATAGAAATGGCCAGAATCCAAGAAAATGACCAATAGAACAGTAAACCCGTAGCTGCAGAATTATGCAGAAATGCTATTCTGTCATGGGCACCGCGGCGTGTGTTGAGTGGTGCCGCGGCGTGAGACCAAAGATCAGCCCAGTATTAGCACCCGAGAGTAGGGCGCCGCGGCGTACCAATGCCGTGCCGCGGCGTGAGACCCTGAAGCTCCAAAATGTTGATTTTGGATGTTTTGAAGTTCTATAGTTAATGGAATCATTTATATATGTTTCCTAAAGTGTGTTAAGACACAAATGGGGATATTTTCAAGTGAAAAATATTTACCCATCAAGTATAAGAAAGCATAGGCTTTTAAGCATCCTAAAGGAAAGGTTTGCTTTAGGTAATGACATTGTACCTTAGGCAACTTAACGTTGCAATAGATATCACTCAAGAGGTGATGAGATAGTGCAATGGAGATAAGTATACTAGGATGAATAATAGTATTCACTCTAGTAGAGAATGAGAAAGGTATGAACCTTAGAAGATCCAAGAATAACGGATTATCTTGGGAAGGTACCTAGAACCTTACACAACGAAGAGTTGTAAGTAAGAACCACTCTTGAGTTAGATTCACTTGAGTGGAGACAAGATTGTGCATTAGTTCCAAGGAGGGAATGTTTACGTACTGAGTCTCTAGTTAAGTGGGGCTTTGTGCATTGCTAAATACACAATAAGATGAATTGTAATTTAGAAGATGTCATAATCATAAGGTATGGTAGAAATGTGCAATAACTTATGTATTAGCAAAGATGAGTTAGAAGTACAAGATAAAGGGAATTTACTTCCTTAGATACTAATGAAAGTATGGAAGTTAAGTTCTTAAGCATTCCATGAGTTTGGAATATTAAAAAGGTTTCTGGAACCTTAAGCACACAAGTGTAGTATAAGCTACTACTAGAAGTGTGATGGAAGGGAAAGCTAGATACAACCAGAATAAGTATGTTATACTTATCTAGATGCATGACTTACTCGCTTTAGTTTAAGTTGAGTTAATGATGCAAAGTTTTAGAGAAATGCTCATTTATTTTCTTAAGCAAGGGTAGATGAGGCATTAATTAAGATAGACTCTTTCACTAGGATGAGTTGAGTCTATAGGAAAGTTAAGATGGTGGTTATGTAAGAGATAAACATAACACTAAGCTTTTCACATACTAATTAGTTAATCTAGTCTGTATGTGAAGAGAAAGAACCTTAGTGCAACCAAGATTAGTAGTTTGCCATAGGTAAGTATCTAACACCTCAGCAACATAGTGTTGCGTTAGAAATCACTTAAGAGATATGAGTGATGAGGTGGAGTTTAGGTACAAGCATGAGAAATGATCTCGTAATGTTTACTTGAGAATGTAACATTATATGACACAAGGTTATTTAGCTAAGAAGGTAAGAAATCAGAGAAGTTCCTAAGGGGACAAGTATTTCTAACCAAATGCTAATGTTACATGTAGTATGAGGTTATAGATTCTCCTCATTACAAAGGGTAAACATAAGAAGCCAAAGTTCCTAGTAGCATATGCTTAGGTCATAAAGGAACTAAGTATATAAGTACGTATGTAAGTCTACGAATTAGTCAAGTAGTATCGATCTTGGTGAATATCCTTTGATGTTTATTCATGGAGGCAAAAGAAGATAGATGGGTGTCCAAAGGACTTTTGAAAAGGACATAACCCTGATGTCTCAATAGTGCCAAGGGCAAAGGAGATAAGTGGGAAATCCAAAGACACTCTTTGAGCAAGGATGAAGCCCGAATTTCTCAGCGTGCCAGGATATGTGTAATGTGAGGATGAGTTTTTCCTCTAATTACCACTGGATAATATGCTGACTAGTTCCTAGCAAACTTCCTTGTTTTCAAAATAAACTTTTACATGTATTTCAAAACAAAACCCTGCATTTGCATTTCATCCACATACTCTTAGGATTTCCTTAGGCATATTCATATTACATATCATTCTCATTGCATTCACGGACAGTTGTATGGGCATTATCCATCACTGTTAGTATTTACAGCTGTATGGGCGTTGTATATATTAACAATGTGTAGGCTATCGGTTGATATCACACTATAAGAAAGTGTGCAGATATGAGAAAAGAGGAGGAAGCTCCCAAGTTAGAATTATAGCATTTGTTATATATTTGTTATATACAATGTTATAGTTAGCTGGTATTGGAATTACTTTTACTGAGAATGTTAATTCTCATCCCAGTTGTTATTCCATGTAAATCCAGATGCAAGCACAGATGCAGGTACAGAGGGACAGACCCTGCTAAGGGTGAGAAGAGAAAGCATAGAGACTAGAGTAGTTTTTTATTGCTTTAAGTAGACAGAACTTATGTAATCAGTTTATATTTGTTCTGTAAGTTTTATGTTATATGTATTACAATAAGCCCTCTTGTGGCTAAGTTTGTATATATATATGTTTGAGGTTTAAGTTTTTCCACAATCTCTCAAGGCTTTCTATAATTACTCAGTTGTGATTATGGATATATGTGAGTATGTAGTATAGAAGTGACGTTTCTAGTACTAGTTATCTTTATATATCTATAACTAACTAAGATATATATAGATATCTGTATTAGGATGTTACATGTGGCCACAAAGAGCCCTCAAAATATGTGGTGGTGAGGAGGAGATAGGAGAGGGTGAAGCTTCTCCAACAAGCCAAAAAGGAAGGTGCAAGGAAGCTTCCTCCAAGCTTCTTCAAGAAGCCAAGGCTCACCTTTTGATAAAAGTAAAGGTGATGTGACATAAAGTAGAATCCCTTTGGATAAGGTGATAGGATTTCTACTACAAGCTATTATCTAATGGACAATTGTTATAGATAGCAAAGCAAGTATTAATTATCCAATAGATAAAAATGTACAGCGATTTTTATTTTTATCTGATAAAAATCTTGAAAAATATGAAACCTCATGTTTAGTCCTATTTTTTTTATCGAATGGATACTTCAGGCCCTTGTGATTTCTAAAGGTGTTGATCGCAATAAGTGTCTCCATATTCTCAGAACAAATTCAATTGAAGCCAACCCCAAGTCATTAGTTAGGTAATTATCATCATGCACCATCGACTATCTCGAGGCGTAAGTCACAACTTCCTAACTTTGCATGAGCACACATCCTAGACCTTAATGTGAAGTATCAAAAGCACTTCAAACGGTTCCCCGAGATCAGGTAGAACCAAAACTAGTAAGCATCCGAATATCTCCTCAATCCTTGGAAAAACTTCCTCTATATGTGTTAGTCTACTAAAAAGTTTGATTCTCTGTTTGTAAGCTAAGTAAAGGATTCTACTATCTTGGAGGATTCATCGACGCTCCTTCGATGGAAACTAACCTTTGTAAATTATGAGGGTGTCATGGTTTCCCGTCTTTCCCATTGCAAAACTACTTTGACTTTTGACGGACTCACAACAATTCCTTTCATTTGAATTCTCATGACTCGAAACTGAACCTCCTCAAACGAGAATTTTTTTTTCCTGATACTTTGGCATTCGCTCATTCTCCTTTAAAGTCTGGAAAATCGGATTGAGATGCCCAACATGTTTCTCCATATTTTCGAGAATAGATCATAATGTCATTGATAAAGACAACAACAATTCTATCTAGGCAAGGACGCAAGATTTGATTCATGCAGTTCATGAATACAATAGGAGCGATTGTTACTTCGAACGGCATCACGAGATGCCTATAGTGCCCACAGCGCGTTCGAAAAATCGTTTTGGGGACATTCTCAATCTCCCACGAATTTAATGATGACCATAACATACATCTATCTTAGAGAGAATAATGACTCCTTTCTCGCTGGTCCATCGAATCGTTCATCTTTCTCCGAGGACACTCATTCTTGCTCGTAATCTTGTCTAACTGGCGACAGTCATCATCTCACCAGGAAGTTCCATTCTTCTCCTTAACCAACAACATTGTAACTAATCATGTGAAACATTGGCCGTTACAAATTCAAAAGTCTTAGTTTCGGAAATCACTAAGGTTTTCATTAGAACGAACTAGCAGGATATAACTAGAAAGTGACCAATCAATTTCTATAATCATGAATTCTAAAAGGTGTGATTTTAGGTAAGCAAGACAAATCAACAAAAGATTCGATCTTTAGTAGAAATAGGATAGATTAAACAAACTTAAGTATCAACAACAAATCTTAGTAACAGAAATGGAAACAACTAAGTCGAAGATAATAAAGACACAAATGAATCCAAATGATCTATACGATCATACACTATAAAGAAATGGGTGGCCCCAAGAACTTTACGACACAGTTACAGGATCATCGTTTGTGGCATAATCTCCATTGTTTGGATTTTCAACCTTCGCTCCATCCAGGGTGTAATCTTTCCCTTCAGCTTTGGATCTTAAAGCACACGCATCATTAACAGAAGACTTCTTCTTCGCTAAAGCACATTGTTTAGAAACGTGTCCGGGCTCTCCGCACCTGAAGCAGATTATCCCTTTGATCTTACTCTCCCTCGTGAAGTGGTTCTTTTCGCATTTCTTACATCTCGGCAGAGATGTCGAGGTCTGATTGGACTTCTACCACTAGCACTTTCTCCATGAGTTGGGTGTTGTTGTTATTGTTTCCTTGACAATTGTGAATAAGGTTTTCCCTTAAACTGATTAACCTTTCTATTATTCCTCCTTTGGAATCTAAGCAGTCCAAGGTTGCCTCAATTCCGATTTTCCTCCAACAGATTCTGAACCTTAACTTCCAATTCTCATCGCTGCATGGCCCCTTGAACTTGGTGAGTTGTCACCTCAGCTATCCTTTGTCGCTCTTCTACAGTCGCAGCCATACTCCCATTGTCTTGTCCTGCGCTTATATGCGTACGTTTGCCACGAGCCATTGACTTTCTTCGAAGGTGGACAAAACATAACACAACAAAACAAACGTAATTATTTTAAACAACATTGTCTCCTCTCGGAAACTAAACACACAGAATCACACAATTCAAACAAGACAAGTTCAATTCACGAATCCTAACAATCTCCAACTCGAGCTTCTTCATTCTGCCTCCTATGGTGTAATCTCTTGCAAGTCGTCATCCCCCAAACAACTTCTTAAACCAAACTTACACCAGTTATTCCTTTATCCAGAAGATTAGTTCCCCAAAACCTTTTGATCTCCTTACTAAAAGAATTCCTATTCCCCTAATACAGTACGCCTAGGCGAAGTCATAGTTTCCTGTACACACAGAATATTGCATATTGAGTAGGCCAGTCCTCAATATCATGCAACTGTATAATAGTAGCTACTAACATTCAACCTATGGCAAGTCATGCATTCCTTTCCCATAATCTCAATCAAGAGACAATGAAGTGCACAACATACAAAAACTCATTGATAAAGACAACAACAATTCTGTCTAGGCAAGGACGCAAGATTTGATTCATGCAGTTCATGAATACAATAGGAGCGATTGTTACTTCGAACGGCATCACGAGATGCTTATAGTGCCCACAGCGCGTTCGAAAAATCGTTTTGGGGACATTCTCAATCTCCCACGAATTTAATGATGACCATAACGTACATCTATCTTGGGGAGAACAATGACTCCGTTCTCGCTGGTCCATCGAATTGTTCATCTTTCTCCGAGGACACTCATTCTTGCTCGTAATCTTGTCCAACTGGCGACAGTCATCATCTCACCGGGAAGTTCCATTTTTCTCCTTAATCGACAGCATTGTAACTCATCATGCAAAACTTTTTGACTACAAGAGTGACATTTATATTCCCCTTGCTTTTGTCCTCCAAGGAAGACACTAACATGTATCCTCAGGCTCCTTTTCCTCACAAAGCTTCAATTTTATTGGCCGTTACGAATTCAAAAGTCTTAGTTTCGGAAATCACTAAGGTTTTCATTGGAACGAACTAGCAGGATATAACTAGAAAGTGACCAATCAATTTCTATAATCATGAATTCTAAAAGGTGTGATTTTAGGTAAGCAAGACAAATCAACAAAAGATTCGATCTTTAGTAGAAATAGGATAGATTAAACAAACTTAAGTATCAACAACAAATCTTAGTAACAGAAATGGAAACAACTAAGTCGAAGATAATAAAGACACAAATGAATCCAAATGATCTATACGATCATGCACTATAAAGAAATGGGTGGCCCCCAGAACTTTACGACACAGTTACAGGATCATCATTTGTGGCATAATCTTCATTGTTTGGATTTTCAACCTTCGCTCCATCCAGGGTGTAATCTTTCCCTTCAGCTTTGGATCTTAAAGCACACGCATCATTAACAGAAGACTTCTTCTTCGCTAAAGCACATTGTTTAGAAACGTGTCTGGGTTTTTCGCACCTGAAGCAGATTATCCCTTTGATCTTACTCTCCCTCGTGAAGTGGTTCTTTTCGCATTTCTTACATCTCGGCAGAGATGTCGAGGTCTGATTGGATCTTCTACCACTAGCACTTTCTCCATGAGTTGGGTGTTGTTGTTGTTTCCTTGACAATTGTGAATAAGGTTTTCCCTTAAACTGATTAACCTTTCTATTATTCCTCCTTTGGAATCTAGGCAATCCAAGGTTTCCCCAATTCTGATTTTCCTCCAACAGATTCTGAACCTCAACTTCCAATTCTCATCGCTGCGTGGCCCCTTGACCTTGGTGAGTTGTCACCTCAGCTATCCTTTGTCGTTCTTCTGCAGTCGCAGCCATACTCCCATTGTCTTGTCCTGCGCTTACATGCGTATGTATGCCACGAGCCATTGACTTTCTTCGAAGATGGACAAAACATAACACAACAAAACAAACGTAATTATTTTAAACAACATTGTCTCCTCTCAGAAACTAAACACACAAAATCACACAATTCAAACAAGACAAGTTCAATTCACGAATCCTAACAGTCTCCAACTCGAGCTTCTTCATTCTGCCTCCTATGGTGTAATCTCTTGCAAGTCATCAACCCCCAAACAACTTCTTAAACCAAACTTACACCAGTTATTCCTTTTTCCAGAAGATCGGTTCCCCAAAACCTTTTGATCTCCTTACTAAAAGAATTCCTATTCCCCTAATACAGTACGCCTAGGCGAAGTCATAGTTTCCTGTACACACAGAATATTGCATATTGAGTAGGTCAGTCCTCAATATCATGCAACTGTATAATAGTAGCTACTAACATTCAACCTATGGCAAGTCATGCATTCCTTTCTCATAATCTCAATCAAGAGACAATGAAGTGCACAACATACAAAAACTCTAACATGCCTAAACCTAGCAAGTCCATACCCCGGCTCAACAGGATGAACTGCTCTGATACCACCTAATGTAACACCCCTTGATATAGTAACCACGGCACAATCGTCATTATACCACAGTCACTAAATTAAGACGTGTCACAGTCTCAAAATAGCATTTTCAAAATAAATATTTTATTTATACATAGATAGAAAATACGAGCCCCAAATGAATGCATATTTAGCCTCTAACCATTTAAAACACAACCACAGAAGGAACACATATTCCATATATAGTATTTTCATCCTTAACACAAAGCACTAATAACATGAAATATATATTACTTACATATTCAAATAAAATACAACAGGTACTAAAGCACAAAAGGGGAAAGTAGTAACCCTGGGATAGGTACTACTAGCAGACAAAGCCGCGACCCCATACATAGGTGACGCTCAGAGTCCCAATCGACATGTTAGGCATCAATGCCTCCGTGAAGTTGCACCCGTGCGTAATCGAAGAAATCACGTCCAGATACCATATCGAAAATAATGAATTAGCTCAATCCAATCAGTAAGGGTGTGGTCCCTCATCTCATTCCTCACGATCTTTTGACAATTATATATAAATAACAGAAATACAAGGATACAAGAAAGAGGTGAGACATCCTACTTACATTACCAACTATGACAGTAAAGAAATAGAACAACATAGAGCGCCCACATAGCAGAGCAATAACATTTGACCAACAGTATTCACATATGGTAAAAGAAAACAGCATCAAAATCTCAGATAATGAACAATTAAAAACATTTCAGATAATCATGACATCAATAACACAATAGTATAATCAACATATAAATGAGTGCCAAATGATATGCCGACTAACAATGCATGTGCACTTGGTACCAAGATTTTCTATTCCATTTCAAAGATGAACGTTCCAGTAGTCTCTGTCCCACTCAATGACAGTCTATGCCGGACCACTAAGAGAATAGTGCTTGTCAGTTCCTCGTCAGTGCGTTGCAATCAACTTTTTGGCCAGAGGTATACAATGTGACAAAACAGGTCACTAGAGGGATCACCGCGCCCTGACGCACCTAGAGATCCATCATAGACCACACTATTCAATTCTCATTCATAGGCTCATACAGCCTTTTAACAGTCATGGACTGAGTAAATTGTTGAATACGAATGCGTATAACTCAAGCCATCATTGTATTGTCCCCAATGATATTAAACAATCGCCCATACAATTGTCTAACATCATTAGTATCAATGATATTACATAACGCCCATATAATTACATAATAACACTGATCCACCCAGGTTCAGTACATCGGCACAATAACCAACAATGTATGATGCTCAATGCATGTTGACTCCATGCACAATCATGTATATCTAACAATAATGATATATTTTTCATACATGCCACAATTTGGCCAAATAAGCATCAACAGAATTCTAGTCCCAAACATGGACCCACAATAATATAGTATTAATTTCTCAAGAGTGATAGCACACTTTTAGTGGTTTATTTCAAGTTTCACTTTAATTAACATCTCTTATGAATTCATTCTCTAGAGGGACTCTCTTGTAGTTGTCATTAAATCTTCATTCCTCTAGGTTGATCAAGTTTCTTAATCTAATCAATTATGCTCACTTAAAAATTACTTGAAGGTTTTACAAGCCTCACCACTCTCTTGTTCTTCCCTTATGTCAAAATCACTCCAATCCATAAGATAAAGTCTTTTCCTTTATTCTTTCCATTTTATGAACTCCTAAGGAATCTAAAATTTCCCAATGTTGCACCAAGAATCAAACAACTTGGACCATTAATCCTCCTAGAGGCCGTGAGCCTCCCTAGGGTAGAAGTCCCAAATCCCTTCCATTTCATGCACTAGTCTCTTGATACCTAATCACTTAATGTTTATTTCTCAACAATTTAATCCAATCTCTTAGGATCCATGGGCAAAACCGTGGCCTCACTTTAGGGTATTAAACCCTTAAAATTTTTTATCCATTAATTCTAACATTTAGTTACATAAGCTTCATTTTATTGGTACACAAAACCAATTTATATCCCAAAACCCTAGTTAAAACCGTGGCCTCACATTAGGGTAGGAAACTCTAAATTTTTCATTTAACAACTCTAACATGATCAAATATTTTCAACACATCAAATACATTTAAGATCAGCATTCAAGTGTTAATCCAAGTCAAGAATACATAAACATGCAAAATCACCAAACAAAGTAAGCATACAAATATGGATTTCTCCATCAAACAATCACACAAGGCCTCTTCACCACCAAGATAGGTTGAAGAGGATTATCTCCCTCTTACCTCTTGAAGACAACACAAGGAAGCAAGCCTCTTAGTCTCTTGTGGAGATTTTCATACTACACCTTCAAGGAAACCCTAAGGACATCAAAACTCATCAAAATCATCATCAAAGCTAAGAAAAGGGACCCTTGATCACCCGAGAGATCAAGGATTACGAAAATGAGGAGAAAAGGTGGAAAAGACATGAACTTTACCTTAAAGTTTCCAACTTTGAAGCTTGATAGATCCAAAACAAAAATGGATGATTTTGGTGATAGTCACAACATGAAAGTTGCTTAGAATGGTGTCTAGATTCAAGATCTAGGGTTGGTTTAATGAAATGCTTGGATGGCCAAAAATGGTGGTTTTGGTCGTGGAAGAGGGGAGAAAATGGAGAGGAAAGGTTGAGTTTTTGAAGATGACTCCAACTAGAAAGGTGTTTAGAATGTAATGGAGATCAAGGAAATGTGCTTACTTGAAATTTTTTGCCATGGTGGAGGTGGGTGGAGAAGTTGGTGCCGTGGAGAGGGTGAAGGGAAGGAGAAAAGAGAAAACTTGAAGAAAAGAGAGAGAGAGAGAAAATGAAGAGAGAAATTGTCTTGGAAACTTTTGAAGGTAAGAATGGAAGTGGTAAAATAAAAAAGCAATCTTGGCTCCCCTAACCATGGAGCATAGAGAGAAGATGGAGAAGATGAAGTTTGAGAGAAAATGAGAGGAGAGAAAATATTAGAGAGAGAAAGTGATAGTGAAGTGAAATAAAGTGAGATGTGTAATTAGGTGTGTTTTGTGTAAGTGAATGAATTGAAATGTGTGGCCACAAAGAGCCCTCAAAATATGTGGTGGTGAGGAGGAGAGAGGAGATGGTGAAGCTTCTCCAACAAGCCAAAAAGGAAGGTGCAAGGAAGCTTCCTCCAAGCTTCTTCAAGAAGCCAAGACTCACTTTTTGATAAAAGTAAAGGTGATGTGACATAAAGTAGAATCCCTTTGGATAAGGTGATAGGATTTCTACTACAAGTTATTATCTAATGGACAATTGTTATAGATAGCAAAGCAAATATTAATTATCCAATGGATAAAAATGTGCAGTGATTTTTATTTTTATCTGATAAAAATCTTGAAAAATATGAAACCTCGTAAATTGCGCCTGGCCTCGGGTTTAGTAAGATCTCCCGTCGACATTTCCATAGTCCAAGATTCTTGGAAAAAATATCACATTTTTCTGGCTCTGCTTAGCGTGCACATAAAATGAAAAATAATATTAAAATATTATGTGTTCACAGAAAAATACAAAAAAATTCTCAAAAATCATAAATATTATAAAACGACTATTTATCCTAAAATTATAAATTTTTGGGATGTTACAACTCTCCCATTCAAATAAAAATTTCGTCCTCGAAATTTTCATTCTTTAGAATAAATATTGACGTTGTTTCTTCATCTTCTCTTCTGACCTCCACGTCGCGCTTCTAATCACGTTAATTCAGATCACCCTTACCAATGTGATCTCCCTGCCTCCGTGTTGCTTTGCCCTCCTATTCTCGATCTTCACAAGAAGCATTTCATAGATCAAGCTCTGACGAGCGCCGAACTCAGTCAAAATTATAACCGAAGTTATTACCTAAGCTTGTAGCACAGTGACAACACCAGATCATCTCCACGAGGATTGTAGATGCAATTTAATCAAATCAAGTGAAAGTTAGCAAAGGGGGTTTGATAGTTTAAGATCACACTTAACAAAATTAAAGGAAGAAATAACAATTAAAGAATAGTCAATTTAGAAACCTATCCAAGATTGGGTGGATTCAATCATAGACCCTTCATAGAACACTTGAAGCGCAATTGAATTGTTAATTTGGATCTAACCGAGATCTCTGCATCAAATCCAGAATTCATACTAGACGATCGTGTAGAATTTAATTAACAAGTGATAATCACAAATCCGCAATCACACCATTTATGAAGATCTATGTTAATTTCAAGTACCGAATTCAATTAACTTAGGCACAAATCAGTAACCTAACCTTTTCAATTTTGTGATTAATTTAGATTAATCAGTTCTAAGTTTCATCACAAATCTCAATCTTAAACCAAGATCAAATCGGATCAACATAAATAGAATCACCATTCATGCATTCAAGATCAAGAAGAAGAAAAGAGGAATTCAATTACAAATCAAATACAATACATAACCAAGATCTCAAGAATCCAAACCATAATCTCTTCAAGAGTTCTAAATTGACCAAAAGTAGCTTAGCCCTCCATTACCATGAAGGAGAGCATCAAAATATACAAAATCTATGAGAAACTATGAAGAAACAAGAAGAAACTATGAGAGAAATGAAGGAGAATACAACTTTTTCATGATAACCAATGGTGCCTTTTATAGAAGTCTAGGATAACAAAATGACAAAGGGGAATGGGTAGATGAGTGGGTGAGTGAGTGGAGTGTTTGAGTGGGTTGGTTTAGTGGATGAGTGAATGGAATGGTTAAGTGGGTTGGTTGAGTGGAAAATGCCAAAGGACTTTTGGTGAGTGGGAAATTATGGAGATGAATGGGTGAGTGGATGGATGAGTGGGTGGATTAGTGGATAAGTGGGTGGAGTGGTTGAGTGGTTGGATTAGTGGATGAGTGGATGAGTGGATGGATGAGTGGATTAGTGGATGGATGAGTGGATTAGTGGATGGATGAGTGGGTGGTTGAGGACGAAAATTTCGTGTCTGACTTGGAAGCCAAAATAGACCCACTATACTTTAGATCCATGAAAAGTACTCTTCATGAAAGTTGTAGATCTTTGTCTTGTCTACAAAATGCATATCTTGTTCATCCAATTTGGCTTCCTTCAGCCCAAGATATGTCCCAAATACCATAGGTTGCTCAAACCCAACTTCAGCACCTCTGTTCCGACTTGCAAGCTCAAACTGACCTACTAGGCTTCATTGTTTCAAAAAGTGTTCTTCATGAAAGTTGTTTATTTGGATCTTGACTATCAACTATCCAAATTTCAGCCCATCTCCATTATTACATCTTGAGATATGATTTTATGAGTGCACACTGTTCGGATTCTAGTGACAGAACTCGTATTCTGACTTCCATGTAAACTTAGGTCCTTTATACATTTGTTTGGGACTTCAAGCTCTGCATCAAAGTTGTAGAGCTTCCTCTTAGCTTTCCTACAAGGTACAATTCATGTTTATCAGATATTAGGAACTCAAGTTATGGCCAAAATACAAAAACAGTGTCAACTCTCAATAATGCTGAAAATATTCAATTAGGACCAATTTGAGCTTAAACTCACAAAATCATACCAAACTCAATCAATTAAGAATATAGAGAGTGTAAATTACTAAACATAAGGGTTTCTTAATGAATAAAATATGTGATTATCAAGCTCTCTCTTAATTATACTGTGTCCCGTTCGCTGACATGGCTGGATCGGGGATATACCATCGCAATTATGACTTATAGAAGATATTATGAATATATTAGGATGAAAAGGTAGTAAAACTAGTTGGTAAGCTACCGAACCAATCCGACAGAAATTTGATATAGTTCGTAGAATTTTGGAGTGAGTTTATTGGTAACTCAGACAAGACGACACTGAAGCTAGACGTCATACTCCTTCAAAAATTCTAATTACCTTCTTTGTCTCATGTTCAGTCCCTTTTTTTTTCGAATGGATACTTCAAGCCCTTGCGATTTCTAAAGGTGTTGATCGTAACAAGCGTCTCCATATTCTCATAGCAGATACCATTGCAGCCAACCCTAAGTCATTAGTTGGGTAATTCTCATCATGCACCATCGACTATCTCGAGGCGTAAGTCACAACTTCCTAACTTTGCATGAGCACACATCCTAGACCTTAATGTGAAGTATCAAAAGCACTTCAAACGGTTCTCCGAGATCAGGTAGAACCAAAACTAGCAAGCATCCGAATATCTCCTCAATCCTTCGAAAAACTTCCTCTATATGTGTTAGTCTACCAAAAAGTTTGATTCTCTGTTTGTAAGCTAAGTAAAGGATTCTACTATCTTGGAGGATTCATCGACACTCCTTCGATGGAAACTAACCTTGTAAATTATGAGGGTGTCATGGTTTCCCGTCTTTCCCATTGCAAAACTGCTTTGACTATTGATGGACTCACAACAATTCCTTTCATTTGAATTCTCATGACTCGAAACTGAACCTCCTCAAACGAGAATTTTTTTTCCTGATACTTTGGCATTCGCTCTTTCTCCTTTAAAGTCTGGAAAATCTGATTGAGATGCCCAACATGTTTCTCCAAATTTTTGAGAATAGATCAGAATGTCATTGATAAAGACAACAACAATTCTGTCTAGGCAAGGACGCAAGATTTGATTCATGCAGTTCATGAATACAATAGGAGCGATTGTTACTTCGAACGGCATCACGAGATGCCTATAGTGCCCACAGCGCGTTCGAAAAATCGTTTTGGGGACATTCTCAATCTCCCACGAATTTAATGATGACCATAACATACATCTATCTTAGAGAGAATAATGACTCCTTTCTCGCTGGTCCATCGAATCGTTCATCTTTCTCCGAGGACACTCATTCTTGCTCGTAATCTTGTCTAACTAGCGACAGTCATCATCTCACCAGGAAGTTCCATTCTTCTCCTTAACCAACAACATTGTAACTAATCATGCGAAACATTGGCCGTTACAAATTCAAAAGTCTTAGTTTCGGAAATCACTAAGGTTTTCATTAGAACGAACTAGCAGGATATAACTAGAAAGTGACCAATCAATTTCTATAATCATGAATTCTAAAAGGTGTGATTTTAGGTAAGCAAGACAAATCAACAAAAGATTCGATCTTTAGTAGAAATAGGATAGATTAAACAAACTTAAGTATCAACAACAAATCTTAGTAACAGAAATGGAAACAACTAAGTCGAAGATAATAAAGACACAGATGAATCCAAATGATCTATACGATCATACACTATAAAGAAATGGGTGGCCCCCAGAACTTTACGACACAGTTACAGGATCATCGTTTGTGGCATAATCTCCATTGTTTGGATTTTCAACCTTCGCTCCATCCAGGGTGTAATCTTTCCCTTCAGCTTTGGATCTTAAAGCACACGCATCATTAACAGAAGACTTCTTCTTCGCTAAAGCACATTGTTTAGAAACGTGTCCGGGCTCTCTGCACCTGAAGTAGATTATCCCTTTGATCTTACTCTCCCTCGTGAAGTGGTTCTTTTCGCATTTCTTACATCTCGGCAGAGATGTCGAGGTCTGATTGGACTTCTACCACTAGCACTTTCTCCATGAGTTGGGTGTTGTTGTTATTGTTTCCTTGACAATTGTGAATAAGGTTTTCCCTTAAACTGATTAACCTTTCTATTATTCCTCCTTTGGAATCTAAGCAGTCCAAGGTTGCCTCAATTCCGATTTTCCTCCAACAGATTCTGAACCTTAACTTCCAATTCTCATCGCTGCATGGCCCCTTGAACTTGGTGAGTTGTCACCTCAGCTATCCTTTGTCGCTCTTCTACAGTCGCAGCCATACTCCCATTGTCTTGTCCTGCGCTTATATGCGTACGTTTGCCACGAGCCATTGACTTTCTTCGAAGGTGGACAAAACATAACACAACAAAACAAACGTAATTATTTTAAACAACATTGTCTCCTCTCGGAAACTAAACACACAGAATCACACAATTCAAACAAGACAAGTTCAATTCACGAATCCTAACAATCTCCAACTCGAGCTTCTTCATTTGCCTCCTATGGTGTAATCTCTTGCAAGTCGTCATCCCCCAAACAACTTCTTAAACCAAACTTACACCAGTTATTCCTTTATCCAGAAGATTAGTTCCCCAAAACCTTTTGATCTCCTTACTAAAAGAATTCCTATTCCCCTAATACAGTACGTCTAGGTGAAGTCATAGTTTCCTGTACACATAGAATATTACATATTGAGTAGGTCAGTCCTCAATATCATACAACTGTATAACAATAGCTACTAACATTCAACCTATGGCAAGTCATGCATTCCTTTCCCATAATCTTAATCAAGAGACAAGGAAGTGCACAACATACAAAAACTCTAACATGCCTAAACCTAGTAAATCCATACCCTGGCTCAACAGGATGAACTGCTCTGATGCCACCTAATGTAACACCCCTTGATATAGTAACCACGGCATAATCGTCATTATATCACAGTCACTAAATTAAGACGTGTCACAGTCTCAAAATAGTATTTTCAAAATAAATATTTTATTTATACATAGATAGAAAATACGAGCCCCGAATGATTGCATATTTAGTCTCTAACCATTTAAAACACAACCATGGAAGGAAAACATATTCCATATATAGTATTTTCGTCCTTAACACAAAGCACTAATAACACGAAATATATATTACTTACATATTCAAATAAAATACAGTGGGTACTAAAGCACAAAAGGGGAAAGTAGTAACCTCGGGATAGGTACTACTAGCAGACAAAGCTGCGACCCCATACATAGGAGACGCTCGGAGTCCCAATCGACATGTTAGGCATCAATGCCTCCGTGAAGTTGCACCCGTGCGTAATCGAAGAAATCACGTCCAGATACCATATCGAAAATAATGAATTAGCTCAATCCAATCAGTAAGGGTGTGGTCCCTCATCTCATTCCTCACGATCTTTTGACAATTATATATAAATAACAGAAATACAAGGATACAGGAAAGAGGTGAGACATCCTACTTACATTACCAATTATGACAGTAAAGAAACAGAACAACATAGAGCGCCCACATAGCAGAGCAATAACATTTGACCAACAGTATTCACATATGGTAAAAGAAAACAGCATCAAAATCTCAGATAATGAACAATTAAAAACATTTCAGATAATCATGACATCAATAACACAATAGTATAATCAACATATAAATGAGTGCCAAATGATATGCCGACTAACAATGCATGTGCACTTGGTACCAAGATTTTCTATTCCATTTCAAAGATGAACGTTCCAGTAGTCTCTGTCCCACTCAATGACAGTCTATGCCGGACCACTAAGAGAATAGTGCTTGTCAGTTCCTCGTCAGTGCGTTGCAATCAACTTTTTGGCCAGAGGTATACAATGTGACAAAACAGGTCACTAGAGGGATCACCGCGCCCTGACGCACCTAGAGATCCATCATAGACCACACTATTCAATTCTCATTCATAGGCTCATACAGCCTTTTAACAGTCATGGACTGAGTAAATTGTTGAATACGAATGCGTATAACTCAAGCCATCATTGTATTGTCCCCAATGATATTAAACAATCGCCCATACAATTGTCTAACATCATTAGTATCAATGATATTACATAACTGCCCATATAATTACATAATAACACTGATCCACCCAGGTTCAGTACATCGGCACAATAACCAACAATGTATGATGCTCAATGCATGTTGACTCCATGCACAATCATGTATATCTAACAATAATGATATATTTTTCATACATGCCACAATTTGGCCAAATAAGCATCAACAGAATTCTAGTCCCAAACATGGACCCACAATAATATAGTATTAATTTCTCAAGAGTGATAGCACACTTTTAGTGGTTTATTTCAAGTTTCACTTTAATTAACATCTCTTATGAATTCATTCTCTAGAGGGACTCTCTTGTAGTTGTCATTAAATCTTCATTCCTCTAGGTTGATCAAGTTTCTTAATCTAATCAATTATGCTCACTTAAAAATTACTTGAAGGTTTTACAAGCCTCACCACTCTCTTGTTCTTCCCTTATGTCAAAATCACTCCAATCCATAAGATAAAGTCTTTTCCTTTATTCTTTCCATTTTATGAACTCCTAAGGAATCTAAAATTTCCCAATGTTGCACCAAGAATCACAACTTGGACCATTAATCCTCCTAGAGGCCGTGAGCCTCCCTAGGGTAGAAGTCCCAAATCCCTTCCATTTCATGCACTAGTCTCTTGATACCTAATCACTTAATGTTTATTTCTCAACAATTTAATCCAATCTCTTAGGATCCATGGGCAAAACCGTGGCCTCACTTTAGGGTATTAAACCCTTAAAATTTTTTATCCATTAATTCTAACATTTAGTTACATAAGCTTCATTTTATTGGTACACAAAACCAATTTATATCCCAAAACCCTAGTTAAAACCGTGGCCTCACATTAGGGTAGGAAACTCTAAATTTTTCATTTAACAACTCTAACATGATCAAACATTTTCAACACATCAAATACATTTAAGATCAGCATTCAAATGTTAATCCAAGTCAAGAATACATAAGCATGCAAAATCACCAAACAAAGTAAGCATACAAATATGGATTTCTCCATCAAACAATCACACAAGGCCTCTTCACCACCAAGATAGGTTGAAGAGGATTATCTCCCTCTTACCTCTTGAAGACAACACAAGGAAGCAAGCCTCTTGGTCCCTTGTGGAGATTTTCATACTACACCTTCAAGGAAACCCTAAGGACATCAAAACTCATCAAAATCATCATCAAAGCTAAGAAGAGGGACCCTTGATCACCCAAGAGATCAAGGATTACAAAAATGAGGAGAAAAGGTGGAAAAGTCATGAACTTTACCTTAAAGTTTCCAACATTGAAGCTTCATAGATCCAAAACGAAAATGGATGATTTTGGTGATAGTCACAACATGAAAGTTGCTTAGAATGGTGTCTAGATTCAAGATCTCAGGTTGGCTTAATGAAAAAGCTTGGATGGCCAAAAATGGTGGTTTTGGCCATGGAAGAGGGGAGAAAATGGAGAGGAAAGGTTGAGTTTTTGAAGATGACTCCAACTAGAAAAGTGTTTAAAATGTAATGGAGATCAAGGAAATGTGCTTACTTGAAATTTTTTGCCATGGTGGAGGTGGGTGGAGAAGTTGGTGCCGTAGAGAGGGTGAAGGGAAGGAGAAAAGAGAAAACTTGAAGAAGAAGAGAGAAGAGAGAAAATGAAGAGAGAAATTGTCTTGGAAACTTTTGAAGGTAAGAATGGAAGTGGTAAAATGAAAAAGCAATCTTGGCTCCCCTAACCATGGAGCATTGCCATAGAGTAGAGAGAAGATGGAGAAGATGAAGTTTGAGAGAAAATGAGAGGAGAGAAAATATTAGAGAGAGAAAGTGATAGTGAAGTGAAATGGAGATGTGTAATTTAGTGTATTTTGTGTAAGTGTGCGAATTAAAATGTGTGGCCACAAAGAGCCCTCAAAATGTGTGGTGGTGAGGAGGAGTAAGGAAAGGGTGAAGCTTCTCCAACAAGCTAAAAAGGAAGGTGCAACAAAGCTTCCTCCAAGCTTTTTCAAGAAGCCAAGGCTCACCTTTTGATAAAAGTAAATGTAATGTGACATAAAGTAGATTTCCTTTAGATAAGGTGATAGGATTTCTACTATAAGATATTACCCAATGGACAATTGTTATAGATAGCAAAGCCAGTATTAATTGTCCAATAGATAAAAATGTACAACGATTTTTAATTTTATCTGATAAAAATCTCGAAAAACATGAAACCTCGTAAACCGTACCTGGCCTAGAGTTTAGTAAGATCTCCCATCGACGTTTTCACAGTTCAAGATTCTCGAGAAAAGTATCTCATTTTCCTAGCTCCGCTCAGTGCGCACGTAAAATGAGGAATAATATTAAAATATTCTGCGTTCACATGAAAATACAGAAAAATTCTCAAAAATCACAAATATTATAAAATGATTATTTATCCTAAAATTATAAATTTTCAGGATGTTACAATCCATACCTAGACAGATTTGTCGTCATTTTTATCGATGACATTTTGATCTATTCTTGAAATCAGGAAGAACATGCTGAACATCTCAGCATAGTTCTCCAAATCCTAAAAGAGAAGAAATTATATGCCAAGTTGTCAAAGTGTGAATTTTGGCTAGAAGAAGTTAAGTTTTTGGGTCATGTAATCTCGAAGGATGGGATTGTAGTGGATCCGTCGAAGGTTGAAGCAATTCTATAGTGGGAAAGACCAAAGACTGTGACTGAGATTCGAAGTTTTGTGGGATTAGCTAGATATTACCGAAGATTCATTGAAGGATTTTCTAAGATAGCAGGACCTCTCACTCGGCTCACGAGGAAGAACCAAGCTTTTGAGTGGACCGATACTTGTGAAGAAAGTTTTCAAAAGCTGAAAAGATGACTGACTACCTCACCAGTTTTACTTCTACCTGATCCCAATGAACCATTCAAAGTGTACTGTGATGCTTCACATCAAGGGTTGGGATGTGTGCTCATACAAGATAGAAAAGTGGTGGCGTATGCTTCGAGACAGTTGAGAGTACATGAAAAAAATTACCCTACACATGACCTGGAGTTAGCAGCTGCGGTGTTTTCTTTGAAGATATGGAGACACTTTCTGTATGGAGCGACGTTCAACGTCTTTAGTGACCACAAAAGTCTGAAGTACCTATTTGATCAAAAGGAGTTGAATATAAGGCAACGAAGGTGATCAATCAATTTTGAGGCATTCATTATTGCTTTATATTTGGCTTAATTGATGATAATTGTATCCAATATTATGTTTTTGGGTGAGTTTTAGATGATTGGGTTTCATTGAGCTTAGTTGTAAAAGCTTTATTAATTTTCAGAATTTAGCTCATTTTGTCCTTTCTATCTTGTATAGGCCATACCTTGGGCTACAAATGTCACAATTGGATGATCTTGGTGTCCTCTGAAAGCTGACACGAAGATACACAATTTTACGTCTAATGCAGTTTTTCTATTTCAGCTGGATTCAGGACGAAATTGAGCCTCAAAGTTAGGATGTTGTTGCTGTCATAAAGCTTGGACCTTCCCTCACTGATTTGGGTTTAACTCCCTCAATTTGAGCCCAAATAAGGCAAATTATATGTCGCTAGAAAGCTTATTCAGAGGGCTACAATTTGGGAAAGGGGTAGATTAGGAATTACAGATGAATTTTCAGTTACAAATAGGTTAAGACAGATTTCGAATTTACCTTTTGAATTACTTTTGTTCAGCTTTACAGATTGAATAAAGAATCCTTTTCTTCTTCTCTATTTTTGTTTTCTCTCTTCTTTCTTCTCTGAAGCTCTGCATTATTTTCATAATGGCCATGGAAGGCTGAAGCTCTTTTCAATCCAAGGAATTCAAGGATTGTGGTTAGAGTTTTGAGTTCTATTGTTTAAACTTGATTTCTGTTTGTGATCTATCTTCTTCTCCTTCTTCAATTGTGATTCTAGATCTAAATTCGAAATTGAGGTTAGAATGAAGATTGATTAATCTAAATCTAATGGAGAATGGATCATCGATTGATAATCCTAGTTAATTCGAAATTGTTCCTAAATCAATTTTAATCAAGAATTGCGATTGTGATTCTGTTTAATTGATGAAATTCTAGGTAATTATCTAGTTGAATTCGAATTAACAGAGGTGGTATATGCAGACTGAATTTCATTCTCTTGAACAATGATTAACTCTGTCACTTGAATTGAAAACCTTGGATTGGCATCTCATAATTGAATTTTCTTCTAATCACTGTTAGAATTTGTATACTGCTTAATGAACAAAACCCCCTACTTATTGATAACTTCTAACATGCTTAAGAAATCCGAATTGGTCCTTGGGAGATGACCTAGGTTATGCACTATGCTATATTCCATTGTAAATCCTAGTATATTTTGAGGCGAGTGCGACATTATAAATCCAGTTACGTTACCCCTTTTGTATGCGAGAGGTTTGTTCTTTTCTTGGCCATGCAGGTTTCTACAGGCGGTTCATTCAAGATTTCAGTAAAAAGGCCCTTCCACTGTCCAACTTGTTGCAGAAAGATGTTGTTTTTGATTTTGATGACAGGTGCACAGAGGCTTTTGATTGCCTCAAAAGAGCTTTGACCACCACTCCCATCATTCAACCACCTGAGTGGATACTTCCTTTTGAACTCATGTGTGATGCATCTAACTATGCATTGGGAGCTATCCTTGCACAGAGAGTTGGCAGATCACCTCATGTCATTTCATATGCTTCTCAAACTTTGGATGCTGCACAGGCTAACTATACTACAACTGAGAAAGGGTTGCTTGCCATTGTTTTTGCACTTGATAAGTTTAGATCATATTTGCTTGGCTCTAGAGTGGTTATCTTTACTGATCATGCAACCCCAATATTCCTGTTGAAGAAGGCAGAATCGAAGTTGAGGTTAATCAGATGGATACTGCTTCTCCAGGAGTTTGATTTGGAGATTAAAGATAGGAGTAGCGCAGAAAATTTGATGGCAGATCATTTGAGCAGGATCGAAAGAGCTATTGACCCTTCTCCTATTCGAGATGATTTTCCGGATAAGTAGCTTATGCAACTACATGATACCCCACTTTCCCCTTAGTTTGCTAATTTAGTTAATTACTTGGTTACATCTGTTTTCCCCCTCATGCATCTAGATCATAGAGAGCTAAGCTTAAGAGTGATGCTAAATACTATGTGTGGGATGATCTATATTTGTGGAAATTTTGTAGTGACCAGGTGATTGGTAGATGTATACCTGACCATGAGATCCATTCAGTTCTTCACTTCTGTCATGCCTTTCTAGTCGGAGGACACTTTGGACCACAGCAGATGTAACACCCTCCCTAGGGTATCACATTTCCGACTCCCGACTCAAAATCTAAAAAGAAGTTCGCACAAAGTTTAAGTGATAAAAGATGGGTTTTAAATTTTTTTTTTCTGAAACATAAACTTACTGAAATTTATAAGTAATATGAAAAAAATAGATTTAACTAATTTAAAATCATATAACAAACATCACTTAATATTTAACAATTTAAAGAGAAATATAAAACTAACAGACTCTTTTTTTTTTAAACAGTAGCAAACCCCATAACGGGTCCTACTTAATAGCACGGTACAACACTAATGTTAAAACTTAACATACTTATTCTGTTGTGTATCCATCTTGTTGCATCAGACATCTGTTCTACATCTGTTCTTTGTCAACACTGCACACCTTTAAGTCCTGAATGTCCACTCCTTATTGTTGTCACCCATCTCAGAGTATTCATTGCCCGTTATGTCTAAGACAACTTGATCCTTCTATTATTTAATTTTAACAGTACAGACACAGCAAAACAACAAAACAAGGAGGTGAGATCACCTACACCAGTACCAACATGGCAGCACAGAGATAACACAAATAATATATCATACATATATATCATACCATAATTCTAATAATGCACTCAACATTAATCAACTATCATCATCATACCATTAATATTATTATCATCACACAATAATCACAATAATGTCATCAACATGATTATCATCATCATCATCCAAGTATCCAAAACAATTGTCATAGCCAATATTCCTCAATTAATATATCACACAGATATAAATGTTCAGATTATGCATGTACACAAGACTCGATTTCCTACTTCATGGAGCTAAACTCAGGTCGGAGAAATGATCGAAAAGACCTGACGGTACCACGTGCCTCAGACCACGTGCTTTAATTCTCATTTCAATTTTTGCACATCTAGCACATACACGACAATCTTTATCAGATCTTGATTAAGAATAGTGTCTCGGTCAGGATCATCGGTGTGTTGCATCGGTCTAACCTACGGGAAGAAGTGCGACCAACCACCTGTGTAGGCAACCCGCACCCCGATGCCCCCAAGGTCAACAAGTGACTTACACTACGCATATCGCACCCACTCAAGAGGTGTGTTTCTCCTAGGCAATCAGCCATATCCAGTCCTCATCGGACCATTCCAATGCATGTATAATGCACCAAATACCAATCACAGGTATAATACCAATCACAGGTATATCTCATAATTTCTCAGATATAGTTTATACAATGCACGAATATATCAGTGCAAGTCCAACCACAAGGGCCATTCTTTTCAAATTTGTTTGTTAAATTAAATCATATACCTCAACACACACACACACACACACACATATATATATATATATATATATATATATATATATATATATATATATATATATATATATATATATTCCAATGCATCTAAAATGCACCACGTGCCAATAACAGGCAAAACTCGTTGTTTTCAAAAACAGTATATGGACACTGTTTTAACAATAATCGTACTGTATTTTTCAATAACAAAATCATCTTATCCTGTTTTCATAGTTATAAAACACTGTTGTCGTATTTTCACAAAATTGCACAACATTCCCATTACGTTTTCACAATTCCACAACACTTCTGTTGCGTTTTTCAAAATACCGTAACACCTTTGTTATGTTTTTAAAATCCCAAAACATTTTTATTACGTTTTCACAATACCGTAACATTACTGTTATGTTTACAAAATTTCGTAACATTTCTGTTACGTTTTCAAAATACTGCAACTCTTTTGTTGCACTTTTAAACTACGTATAAATTTTTTTAACGTTTTTCTCAATCGCATAACAATATACGTTTCTCAAATCGCATAGTATTTTTCCACTGTTTCAAAATCGCGTATCTTAAAAATCATTCTTTTAAGTTGCCAAAATCATTTTCCATCATTCTCAAAATATTTAAAACACTTTCTAAATCACATAACGATTTTTCGCCACTTTTCACAATCACGTAAAAATAATTCATCACTTTTCAATCACGTAGTGATTTTTCAATAGTAATTCAAATTACGTAAAATATTAAAACGTAATTCAAATCGCATAGAAATATTTCAACGTATTTAAAATCGCGTAGAAGAATTTTACTGTATTTCCAAACACTTAAAAATATTTTACTGTATTTCAAATCACGTACTTTAAAATTATGTTTTTAAGATACGTAAATAATTTTTCCACCACAATTTCATTACAGAAAATATTTCTCAACCTTCAAATATTCCTTTTTCAACTTTTCTTAAAATAATATAACTTTATACTTCATGTAATATATTTTCTTACTCAACAAAATCTTTTTCCACATTTCTTTACTCAAGAAATCCTTGTTCCAAAATATAATTCATAAAATCACTTTTCCATTGATATAAATCAACGTTTCAAAACTTAACATTTTCTAACGTACTTTCAAAACTCAAAAATAAGTTATACGTTAGTAAATTCTCAAATCACCATTATATTCTCCATTTTTCTCAAATCAATTTTAAAATCAATTCTCTTCAAAATAAATTGAAGTTAAAACATTTTCAACCTCTCAAAATTTTTCTCAAGTGATAAAACACTCTGATTCCCTTTCCAAAATCCTTGTATTAAATTCAGTTACGTTTCCACTTTGAAATTCACATTGTTCATAAAAATCAAGGCATTACAAGCCTTCAAAAACGTGGACATGACTAACAAAACATTTTTTTTTCTAAATCAATATGGTTTTACACAAACAAAACCATTAAAGCCATCAAATACTTTTCTTTTTAAATTGATATGGTTTTACACAAACAAAACCATTAAAATTTTATTTTCAAAACTGAAATACCAATGGTTATAAAACCAAACCCATTTGTTCAAATTCATTTTTACTTTCTTTACAATTTTTTTCACTTTCTTTGCAAATCCTTAAAATCAACGTTTTCCCGTTTCATTCAAAACTCATGTTTAGAAAAACAATTAGGATCTTTTTACACAAAATAAATCAAGAAAAATCCTTCAAAACCATGTTCTTGTTCTCTTGAAAAACATACCCTTTGTTTAATTTCCATACTCTTCAAATCAATCCAATTTTATTTTTCCATGAAAATATTAATTTGTAAACACCTATGTTGAGGTGTCTTGACCGAAATTCACTAAGTTCTAGGGACCCAAAAATCAATTCCCTTGTTCTTGAAAATTTTCAACATGAACCCTAATCAAGGGCATCAAAACTGTAGCTCTTCCTTGGCCATTGGGACCAAAATTAATTTTCTTTCCATCATCAAATCATGGCATACACATACATACACATTATATATATATGTATCAAAAGCATACCATATTATCATCATGCATAGTATAAGCATACCATCAAAATCATAAACTCATAAAAAGCATATTAAGCATAGGCAATTAATCAAAGCTCATAAACACATATAAATTATTACATGACCATAGATATGAATCCTCACATGGATTCAACACCCATCAAATATAAGACCATCTCTCACCACCATGCTTGGTTGGTGAGATGGATCTCCCTCTTACCTCTTGAAGATCCTCAAAAACTCTTTGTTTTGCTTCTTTTTCCAAGTCCTTCACCACCAAGGGCTTCTCAAATACAAAACAAAATACATAAAAATTAGTATACTAAGCTTGATTAAGAAAACCATGGATCAAACATGGTTTAGATCATGAAAAAGAGAGAAGAAATGAAGTTTCCTTACACTTCACCATAAATACCTCATAACTTTGATCTTGAAGAAAGTCCATGAAGATGAATGATTTAGAGAAAGTTTCCAACATGAAAGTTGTTTAGAATATCATGTAGATTCAAGATCTATGGTTGGATGAAATTAAAAGAGATTGGAGAGTGGTTTTAGGGGTCTTGACCAAATGGTTCCTCTTGAAGAACAAAGATAGAATTTTTGATTTTTGTGAGAGAAAGACTTCTTAGATTTGGTTAAGACAAAGGATGAAGTGAAAACACTTAGTTTTCCTTCCACCAATTTCGTGGATCTCCATGGAATATTCCTAAAAAAATTACAAGCAAATGTTAAAATCAATAGCAAGTGTAGAAATAGGTAAACCATGGTTCAATCATGGCTTAGAAAATCAAAGCTAGAAGATTAGAAGAAGAAACATGAAATTTATCATTTTTGGTAGAATCTTGAAGCTTGGATTTGAAGTACTAGATGTTGGATTTTGAAGAAATCTTCAACATGAAAGTTGTTTACAATAAGGTAAGGATTCAAGAAACTAGGTTGGATGAAATTTTTGAGTGATGGAAGGTGTTCTTGGAGTGCTTGGCCGAAATCTAGAGGAGAAGAGAAAGGAGAGAAAATTTTGCTTCTTGAAAATGAACAATAATGGCCAAGAATGACCAAGACACTAATAATGGTCTTCAAACTTTTTCCTATGTCCAAAAGTCTCTCAAAACCGTAGCCCCCCTCCAATGCATTCTCTTTGAGTGCTAATTGATCAATAATGATCAATTATGATGAAACATTGACTAAGACCAATAATAATGACATAAAACTTTTTCTTTGGCCTAAAAAGCCTACTCAAAAATGTCTCCTCCTTCAAGTAGTCTTCAAAACCGTCCCCCACCTTCTCTTGCTTCTTTAAAATGTGACAAATTTTACTAACCATTATTTGAAGCCATTTAAGCCATTGATTAGATCAATGGTTAGGATTTAGGTAGACTTTTGATTTAGAAGACTTAATCTAGGCCATTGGATCTTTCTCCTTTAAATTCTAGCCATTAGATGTGTCTCCAAAATTAAGGGTCAAGATTACTCCTTCTTACTTTTAATCCAAGGGTTATAATTAGTCTTTGCTACTTTTTAAGACTAAATCTTCACCATTGATTAAATCTAAATCCAATGGTCATAAATGGTCCTTGTTACTTTACAAGACCAAATCTCCACCCTTAATCAATTCTATATCCAATGGTTACAAATGGTCATAGTCACTTTATATGACCAAATCTCTACCCTTGATTTAATCTCCATCTAATGGTTATAAATGATCTTATTCACTTTTAAGATCAAATCTCCATCGTTGATTAAATCAAGATCAAGTCTCCTTCATTAATTAAATCAATGGTGGACATACAAACCACCAATGTTGACTTAAACAATATAATTTCTATTTTTATATGCTAAAACCCCACAAAATTATATTTACTGTATTTTTTTATCGTCTGATAAATTAAATATAGTACCAAACACAATACAAGAAAATTTCTAAAACTATTTCCGGATTCAGGTTTAGTAAGATCTCTTGTCTCCGTCTAAACAGTATAAATTTTTCTATGCGTAGAAAAATTTTTACTTTGCGAGACCCACCTGGGCCCACGTATGGCCACCTGGGCCCACATACACCCCCTGGGCCCACAAACAGAAAAAAAAATTCATAATCATCCACAAAAATCATAAAAATTAGAAAACACACAAATATCAAATTAGATTACCTAAAATAATTACCAAATGGTAAAAATTAAATTACGTAAAGTTTTCTCCGACCCAAAAATTTTTATTTTCCTGACACAGAGTAAATCACTCAAAATGATCAAATACGCTGACGGAATAAACAAAATAATTTTACAGTGCACAGAAATTACTAAACAGTAAAATTCTGTTAATTGTCAAAATTACTGTTTAAGAGATAGGAAATTTGGGGTGTTACAGCAGACAACTAGGAAGGTGCTGGATTCTGGATTCTACTGGCCTACCATCTTCAGAGATGCGCATCAGGCTTTCACTACTTGTGAGCAGTGCCAGAGAGCATGAGTGGCCAACACCCGCAGGCAGGAGATGCCCCTGCAGCCTATTCTTTTCTGCGAGGTCTTTGATGTTTGGGGTATCGATTTTATGGGCCCTTTCCCTGTTTCTTTTGGTTTTTCTTATATTGTGCTTGCGGTTGATTAGGTTTCTAAATGGGTGGAAGCTAAGGTCACCAGGATTAATGATGCTCGAGTTGTTGTGGATTTTGTCAGGTCTAACATATTTTGCAGGTTTGGAGTGCCCCGAGCTATCATTAGTGACCAAGGGACTCATTTTTGTAACCGAACTTTGGAGGCCTTGTTTCGGAAGTATGGGGTCGTGCATAGAGTGTCTACAGCATATCATCCCTAAACTAACGGGCAGGTCGAGGTCTCTAATAGAGAGATCAAGCATATTTTGGAGAAAATGGTGCAGCCAAATAGGAAGGATTGGAGCTGCCGATTAGAAGATGCTCTTTGGGCTCATCGTACCGCTTACAAGACACCTATAGGGATGTCTCCTTTCAGGGTTGTCTTTGGTAAAGCATGTCACATTCCGGTGGAGATAGAGCATCATGCATACTGGGTAGTGAAGAGTTGTAACTTAGCATTTGACCAAGCAAGTTCAGAGAGGAAGCTTCAATTGCAACAACTTGAGGAACTTTGCTTGGAGGCTTATGAGAATTCAAGGACCTATAAGGAAAAGACTAAGCATTTCCATGATAAGATGATTTATAGAAAGGAGTTCTCCATTGGCCAAAAAGTTCTTTTCTTCAACTCTCGCCTTAAACTCATGCCTGGTAAACTCCGTTCTCGGTGGGATGGTCCTTTTGTTGTCACTAACATCTTTCCTTATGGTGCAGTGGAGATTTCGAATGAAGCCACCAACAAGAGTTTCAAAGTTAATGGCCACCGTCTTAAGCCCTTTCTTGAGAGCCCCGCAAGCCTTGCAAGCCCCGCACCATTAGAGAAGCTCTCCTTGGCAAAGCCCACCTTTCCCCAAGTGCAAATTTTTCCACCGTGATGAGGGTGTTCTCTTCCCTTGCTCTTTTATTTCACACGCCTACTTGTCTTTTGCTTTGTGTTTCCATTGAGGACAATGTGTGATTTAAGTGTGGGGGAGGGAATTTTGTTGTTTCTGTTTTCTTGTTTCTGTTTTTGCTGTTTTTGCTGTTTTGCTATTTTTGTTTTGTTGTTTTGTTTTTGTTTTTGTTTTTATTTCGGTTTTGATAAATTTTGCATGCTTTTCATTGGATTTCTTGGTTTGTACAGGTTGTGAGAAATTTTATCATTCTTAGTTAGAGGTTTCATGACATGATATAAATATTGTCTTACATTTTTAGTTTAGCAAGCTGGCATTAAGAATTAAAGTGTTGCATCAATTATGATAAGTTTGTCCTTGGTGAGATTTTGGACCTTATTCATGGATGGATTACATTATGTCATTCCCTTCCTTTCTTGTGTGATTTCACTCATGATTGTTGGTGCTCTAGAGCTTGATTGATTCTTTTTGAAGCTCCTTGTTCACATGCATGTATTGAGATGATTGAGGCTTTCTTTCTTGATTAGCTACTTTGGCCAAATAGCTAACCTTGCATCATTTCCCTTTGATTACCCCCTTGAGCCTATTTGCCTATTCTTTGTCTTACCTCATTTTATGCCTTTGTGAAAAATCATGATTTTACCTTATCTTAGGAAATGGGAGAGCATTGGTTCATTGCATTTGAGGAGCTCTTTTGCTTGTAAGAAATTAATAGTTCAAGTGTGGGAGTTGTACAAATTAATATGCATGCAAGGTGAAAAAAATGAAAAAAGAAAAGAAAAGGAAGGATAAATTGAATTGAATAAAAAAAATGAATTGGAAATTGAAAAATGAAGAGAAAAAGAATGAATGAATTCAAGAAAGGTTGTGAAAGCAAAAGGAAAGGTGATCAAAGTAAGAGAATGTGCATTACTTGTCATTTGAGTTCCTCCTCATTGCTCTTTTATTCTCTTGGGTTCTTAACTTGCCATATCCATATTGTTCCTTCCCTTACCTTGGCCCCATTACAACCTTGAATAAAGTCCTTTTTATCTTTATTTGCATATGTTTCAAGTGGTGGAAATTAGAGGCTTGTCAAGCTTATGGCAGTACTTGCTTTCATGGGTGCTTTGAGTGTAAATACAATCCTAAACACTTGAGAGTTAGAGTATGCCTAGTGAGGATCTTATCACTTTTGATTCATCATTTGATTCGATTTGTCTTCTTGCTTGCTTGAGATGTTGAGAGATACATTCATGATTGTCTTGACTCCTTGATACTTTGGATGTTTGAATCTTGATCACTACCTTGCATTCTTGCAATTCATTGGAAAGTATGTTGATCTTGTGTTCTTGTGATGAAACCCCTTTTGGTTCAATTTTGAATTTTGCCCGAGAGTGAAAAAGTTCAAGTGTGGAGGAATTTGATCAATCAATTTTGAGGCATTCATTATTGCTTTATATTTGGCCTAATTGATGATAATTGTATCCAATATTATGTTTTTGGGTGAGTTTTAGATGATTGGGTTTCATTGAGCTTAGTTGTAAAAGCTTCATTAATTTTTGGAATTTAGCTCATTTTGACCTTTCTATCTTGTACAGGCCATATCTTGGGCTACAAATGTCACATTTGGATGATCTTGGTGTCCCCTGAAAGCTGAGACGAAGATACACAATTTTATGTCTAATGCAGTTTTTCTATTTCAGCTGGATTCAGGGTGAAATTGAGCCTCAAAGTTAGGATGTTGTTGCTATCATAAAGCTTGAACCTTCCCTCACTGATTTGGGCTTAACTCTCTCAATTTGAGCCCAAATAAGGCAAATTATATGTCTCTAGAAAGCTTATTCAGAGGGCTACAGTTTGGGCAAGGGGTATATTAGGAATTATAGAGGAATTTTCAGTTACAAATAGGTTAAGACAGATTTCGAATTTACCTTTTGAATTACTTTTGTTCAGTTTTGCAGATTGAATAAAGAATCCTTTTCTTCTTCTCTATTTTCGTTTTCTCTCTTCTTTCTTCTCTGAAGCTCTGCATTATTTTCATAATGGCCATGGAAGGCTGAAGCTCTTTTCAATCCAAGGAATTCAAGGATTGTGGTTAGAGTTTTGAGTTCTATTGTTTAAACTTGATTTCTGTTTGTGATCTATCTTCTTCTCCTTCTTCAATTGTGATTCTAGATCTAAATTCGAAATTGAGGTTAGAATGAAGATTGATTAATCTAAATCTAATGGAGAATGGATCATCGATTGATAATCCTAGTTAATTCGAAATTGTTCCTAAATCAATTTTAATCAAGAATTGCGATTGTGATTCTGTTTAATTGATGAAATTCTAGGTAATTATCTAGTTGAATTCAAATTAACAGAGGCGGTATATGCAGACATAATTTCATTCTCTTGAACAATGATTAACTCTGTCACTTGAATTGAAAACCTTGGATTGGCATCTTATAATTGAATTTTCTTCTAATCACTGTTAGAATTTGTATACTACTTAATGAACAAAATCCCCTACTTATTGATAACTTCTAACATGCTTGAGAAATCCGAATTGGTCCTTGGGAGATGACCTAGGTTATGCACTATTCTATATTCCATTGTAAATCCTAGTCTATTTTGAGGTGAGTGCGACATCACTCATCAGAAGGTGGTTGGAATTTCTGAAAGATTACGACTTTCAACTCCAGTATCACCCTAGAAAGGCAAACGTCGTGGCAGACGCTTTAAGTAGGAAGATGCTCAGTATCTCCGCTATGATGGTCAAAGAAAAGGATTTGATAGAGCACTTCAGGGATGTATGGTCCTCTGTGGAAATGGTACCCGGGAAGATTTGTATGAACATGATTACTATTTCAAGTGACTTAATGGAAGAAATTCGAGAGAAATAGAAAGTTGACAAGTTTTTGCAAAATGAGAGGGAGCTGATGCAGCATGACATTGTATCGACAGTAGAGGAAGAAATTGATGGAATCCTAAGAATCAGAGGTAGAGTTTGTGCGCCCAAGGATCGAGAACTTAGGAAGTTCATTCTTGAAGACGCTCACACGAGCATGTTGAGTATGCATCCGGGAATGAGTACCAAGACTTGAAACAGTTATTTTGGTGGCACAGGATGAAGAAAGATGTTGCTAGATATGTGTCATCTTACCTGGTTTGTCAAAAAGCAAAAGTTGAACACCAGAGACTATCAGGAATGTTGCAACCTCTGTTATTCCCGAATGGAAGTGGGACAATATTACAATGTATTTCGTGGTTGGATTGCCAAGAACCCGAAGGGGTCATGATTCGATATAGGTAATTGTTAATAGGCTTACAAAGTCTGCACACTTCTTGCCGATTAACATAAGGTACAACATGGAGAAGTTGACCCAACTATATATTAGTGAGATTGTTAGATTACATGGTGTGCCTTCTAGTATTGTTTCTGATAGAGATCCGAGGTTCACATCAAGATTTTGGCTAAGTCTTCAAAGAGCAATAGGAACAAAGCTTTGTTTGAGTTCTGTTTACCACCCTCAGACCAATGGTCAATCTAAAATAACGATCCAATCATTGGAAGATTTTCTTAGAGCTTGTACTTTGGAATAGACTGGAAGTTGGGATAAAGTTTTGCAATTAATAGAGTTCACCTACAACAACAGTTTTCATTCGAGCATAGGGATGACACCCTATGAGGCTCTATATGGACGACAGTGTAGAACACCTTTGTGTTGGTACCAGGATGGCAAACACCTTACTATTGGACCTGATCTTATGCAACAAACGACAGAGAAGGTCAAGATGATTCAGAACAAGATGAGGATGACTCAAAGTCGGCAGAAAAGCTACGCAGACAAAATGAGAAAGCCTTTTGAGTTTGAGGAAGGTGAGCATGTATTTTTGAAAGTCACACCAACAACTAGGGTCGGCTGAGTTCTTAAATCTAGAAAACTCACTCCTAAATTCATCGGACCCTATCAAATTCTTCGCCAGATAGGTCCAATGGCTTACCAAGTAGTCTTACCACCTTTTCTTTCCAACCTTCACAATGCCTTTCATGTATCGTAATTGCGAAAATATATTCCTAGTCCAGACCATGTCATAGCACCTGATACAGTACAATTAAATGAGAATTTGACCTATGAGGCACCTCCTATAAGGATCGAAGATAGGAGGGTGAAGTGACTCAGAGGGAAAGAAATTTCATTAGTGAAAGTGATCTGGAATGACACAACTGAGGATGCAACATGGGAATTAGAAGACAAGATGAAGGAACAATATCCACATCTACTCTAAGGTATGAAAATTTCAAGGAGAAATTTTTTTTTAGAAGGAGAGAGTTGTAACACTCTGAAAATTGTTTGTTTCATGATAAATAATCATTTTAAAATATTTGTGATTTTTGTAAATTTTTGTGGATTTTTTCTGAAACGTTTATTATTTTAATATTTTTCGCAATTTGCGTGCGCACTAAGCGGAGTCGAGAAAATAAAATATTTTCCCCAAGGCTAGAAAACCTTGAATTGTGGAAATGTCGACAAAGGATCTTACTAAACCTGAGGTCAGGCACAGTTTACGATATTTATGTTTTTCAAGATTTTTATCTGATAAATAAAAATCACAGTACATTTTATTATCCATTACACAATAAATACTGATTTTTGTTAACTGTAATATTTGTCCATTAGATAATAGCTTGTAGTAAAATGCAAGCCATATTTTCAAGAATGTCTATTTTATGTCACATCTCACCTTGACTTTTCAAAAGTGAAGAATTGGCTTCTTGAAAAAGCTTTGTTTTTGGCTTGTTGGAGAAGCTAAATTTCACCAAGCTTGCAAGGGAAGCCTCTCCCTCTCTCCTTGTGTGTGTGTGTGCCGCGGCAATTGTAACACCCCTTGATATAGCGACCGCAACACGATCGTCATTACATCACGGTCACTAAATCCAGGTGTGTCACAGCCATGATAACATACGTTTCAAAATTTAGAAGTTTATTATTTTTTTTTCTTTTTTGTGTTTATACGTAAGTAGAACATACGAGCCTCGAATGAAATGTAATTGTATTAACCCATATCCAAATGCAACATCATCTTATACACAACCACCAAAATAAAATCCTATGCCTTCTATATATATCTTATAGTTAATTAACGTAAATCATTGATATCATAGGATATAATAATTACAGAGTCAAATAAAATACAGCGGGAACTAAAAACACTAAAGGGGAGAAGTAGTAACCCAGGGATGGGTACCACCAGCAGACAAATCCGTAACCCCATGCACATATACGACGCTCGAAGTCCCAGTTGACGAGACAGGCATCAATGCCTCCACGCAGTTGTGCTCTCACGTAATTGAAGAAATCTCATCCACACATCCAATCCAAATCAACCAAGATTCTTCTTCATCTCCCTCACGATCTTTTATCAAACGTACATATATATATATACATAACAGAAGCACAAGAATACAAGAAAGAGGTAAGACATCCTACCATCATTACCAATCATAGCAGCTAGAAACAGAACGGCGCCATGCGCCCAATTAGCAACTCAGAATATCATATTCAATTTAATGAGCAGAAATTCCAACAGTAAGCAAATAAACAGTTCCAGGCAGATAATCATCACAGTAATTATTAAATCAGTCATAGTTATGGAAAAATAAATATTAACAATGACAGGGTATATCATGACTCATATGCATGCTTTCCCAAATTCCTACTCCATGGAGCTAGACTCAATCAAGCGGAGAGAAAGATCAGGAGACATGTCTGTAACTCCTACGCCGAGGCCAGTGCTATCAATAAATTTTCTCATGCGCAAATCATGGCATTGTACGAGACATTCTACACTAGATCACGATATAGGACGGTGTCAAGTCCGGATCGTCGGTGTGTTTGCATCGGTTTGCCCCCCACGGCACGGAGGAGCTCTTAAACCGTCCATGTGAGGGACCCGCACCCCGACGCCCCGAGGTCATAACACGACCCACACTTGTCTATTCGCACCCGCACTAAGGTGTGTTCAATCTCCTAGGCAACTAGGCCTTACAACAGATCCACAAGGACAATCACAATGCATAAGACGCTATGCATGCACATGTATGATTCATAATTTCATACAATCCCATAATCACATAATATCAATGTCAAATCAATCAATACGTCATTAGGTTCATTATGAATCCTAACTTAGAATTTATTCCTTATTTCAAGGTTCATGTTCAAAAATCAACTTAACATACTAAGGCAATTCGATCTCCAATAACTTACATTTTATTTAAGCCCTCAAGTCTCACATTCTCATGTTCTTTACCCACTTATGATCACCTTAAGTCTTATGATGAATTCATTCTTAGTCCTTTAAGGCTTATGAAGTCTTAATCCTAATAATCCTTCTAATTTAATAATTGTCCATTTCATTACCTAGTTCTCTAAGTATCTAATTACTTATACTTCCAATTTACCAAAATTACATTTTCCCAAATAATGTACTAGAGGCCGTGGCCTCCTAATGAATTCAATTCCAATTCCTTTCAAGCCATAATCTTGTACACCACTCCCTTAATTATTTAAAGTGTTCACTTGTTCAATTAACTCACCAAAAACCCTAGGTTCTTGGCTCCAAAAACCGTAGCCACCATAGAAGTCTCAACTTCCAATTGTTCTTCCATTAAATCCCATCTTGTTACTTAATTAATTCTAGTCTCATACTTATTGCACATCAACCATAAATTACCCCATTTTTCCACCCAAAACCGTGGCATCACTTGAGTTTCAATTTCAAATTCTTCTTCCATTACATTCCATATTTATACATTGATTACTTCAAATCAAATGCTTGTTACAATTTATCACAATTTCCCTTAATTGCTAGCCTCAAAACCGTGGCACCCCATAGGGTCCTAGGTTACCAATTTTCTTCTCACTAATTTAGTCTTCCTTTACCTAATTTGCCTAGCATTACTCTTGACACAATGTTAACCAAAATTCTGCTCTTAAGAACAGCCCAAAAACAGCCCCAAAACAGAGTCAAAAACTATGACACATGTAATGGTCCAGCAACCAGAATTTTGTCCACTTTAATCACCCTTAACTACTTGATTTAATTAGCCTTACATTGATCAAAATTTAAGCATCATTTCCCTTCATTTTCCAGCCCAAAAACAGCCCCAAAACAGAGTCAAAAACCGTGACACATGTAGTGGTCAAAGCAACCAGAATTTTCCGGCCAAGCAACATGGATTTCAATCACAAAATTACATGAATAATTAACCACTCAATCAACTACTCAAAGCTAAATTAAGATAACATTCAAGTAATCAATTTCAAGCAATTTCAAGAACAACCACTATGTGGTTTTTCTTCCAAGAATCAAATACAAGGTTCCTAGTTGCTAAAGAGGTTGAGGAGGATTAATCTTCCTCTTACCAAGATGAAGAACCAAGAAAAATTCCAAGAGCACTTGATTTTCGGATTTGAAGCTCCAAGAATCCTAGAAAGTGTGGTCCAAGTTAGAACAATGTAATGAGGGGAAAAAGAAGAAGAAAATGACCATTAAATCAAGAGGAAAACCAGAAACGAAAATGGAGTGGAAGTCTGAAATTTTTCAGCCATGGGAGCTTACCTTCAAAGCTTGAGAAATGGTTGAAGATGGAAGCTTTCTTGAAAACTCCAAGCACAAAAGATGATGAGAAGGAGTAGGAGATTAAGAAAATATGGTTGGTGTGAATTTTTATGAATGTTGGAGTCTTTGGAGGGTGGCTGGACGTGTGGTGGCTGGAAGAGGAAGAAAGAAATGGTTGAAGAGAGAAAGAAGAAGAAGAAACGTAAAAGGAAGAAGAAATGGTGTTTTTGGTGATAATGCCTTTAGTTGTAATATTAGGATATTAGAATTAACTCTTTCTCTTTGAGTGGGCTGCAGATCACGTACGTGAGAGAGAGAATTGAGTGACAAAAATTGGCTTCCTTTGGAAGCTACACATGTGGTCAAAGTTTGGGGTCAAAGCTTCTTAAGGAAGCTTGAATATTTAACCATTAAATTTGAATTAAAGTAGGTAGATTTGACATAAAGCGGATTACATTAGGATAATGTGATAGTATTTTTATTACACACTATTATCCAATAGATAATAGTTACTGATTGACAGAAGAGTCGTATTTAATTAATCGACGGATGAATTTTTCATTTGTATTGATTTAAATGTAATGTTAAGATTTCTCGAAAATTGTGAAACCTTGTAAATTGTGTCAAGCCTCGGGTTTAGTAAGATCCCCGTCGACTTATCCATAGTCCAAGGTTCTTAGAGAAAACATCGCGTTTCTCTGATTCTGCTCAGCGCGCACGTAAAACGAGGAATATATTAAAATATTCGACGGTTCCGGAAAATTCCCAAAAAATTCTCAAAAATTGCAAATATTATAAAACGACCACTCGTCATATAATTTTCCAATTTTTGAAGCGCTACAGTCGTTTTCACGACTCTGCTCGAGTTTCACGCAAAACGAGGAATATATTAAAATATTCGTCGTTTCCGAAAAATTCCAGAAAAATTCACATAAATCACAAATATTGGAAAATGACTATTCATGGTGAAATAATCAATTTCTGGAGTGTTACACTGGTCTCAGCAATTCTCAGCCCAGTGTGCACGCAAAGCGAGGAATATATTAAAATATTCATCGTTTCCGAAAAATTCCAGAAAAATTCCTAAAAATCAAGAATATTATAAAATGATGAATTATGACCAAATAGGTATTTTTCGGGATGTTACAGCAATGGGGGGGAACGGGGGAAAAATATTTTTTTTATTCAACTATCTCACATCAAATTTTACTTCTCTCTCTTCACACTTTATCTCTCTCTTTCCATCACATTTTCTCTCTTCTCTTTCTCCTCCATACCCCACGACAACCGCACCATTTTGGCACCTTTATGTTTGCGAAAATTCAAGCAACCTCATTTTCTTAAACTCCATCACATTCTAAGACCTTTTCTAGTTAGAATCTACCTAAAAAGCTCACTTCTTCATCACTTTTCTTCAAGCTTTAAGCTTGAAGCTTAAAGGTAAAATTTTTTATTTTCACCTTTCCTTCTCATTTTCGTGTTCATGGTTCATACCATGACCATTGATCTCTTCTTTTCAAGCTAGAAATATTGATTTTTGTGAGATGAAATTTCTAGGGTTTTGGGTGGTGGAGGCCGAAACCTACAAGGAGCTTAAAGGAAGTTGCTTTTCTTTGTTTATCTCTTTTGGTAAGAGGAAGATCATCCACTTCAACCTATTTTGGTAGTGAGGAGTTTGTTTATGTGTTGGTTGTGAGAAACTCATGTTAGGGTTACTCTCTTTAATGTATAATCTTGTATTGATTTTTTATCTTATATGAAATTAATGATTGTATTTGTACATTTGGTGACTTTGGATTGTTCTTGATGGATTAGAAACATAGAAGGAAGCAAGGGTTTCTTGCCCTCTTGTTTGGAGGCTCACGGCCAAATGGCCTAAAAATAGGTCCATGATGGAAACTTGTGTAATAATTTGGGAATTAAAACTCTTAATGATGAGCAATTGGTGAGATGGGAAAAAATTGTGGAACCCCTTAGTCTCTTGAGGCTCACGGCCTCTTAGGGGTAACATAGACAAAATTATGTATTAAAATGGGAACTTATCTAATTATTCAATTAGAGGTTAATTAAGAATTCATAAAATGGAGAGAACAAAGGATAGGATTTCGTTCTATAACTTAAAATAAATTTGACAAAGGGAAGAACATGAGTGTAAGTGAGATATTAAGCAACTTAAATTAAGTTACCCTAAGTGAATTAGGTTTAGATTCAAGTAAATGTTACCAAGTGGCCTCAATACTCAAGAGGGGGGGTGAATTGAGTATGTAAAATATTTTCGTAAATCTTTCGCAAAACGTTTGATTAACAATTTTCGTTGAAGCTATTGGATGATTGAAGTGAATAGATAAACGAGATTGAATACTTCACTCACAAATAAACAACTCAAGATAGAAAGAATTCAAGCAAAGTAAAATATCGAACTCAACTTAAGCAAATATAATTAAAGCACAAAGTAAAGAGATAGAGTTGAGAGGAACAAACACAAGATTTATCCTGGTTCAGCCACCAATCCACTTGTGACCTACGTCCAGTCCTCAAGCAAACCACTCGAGATTTTTCACTAAACTTCAAGCTTGAACGGGTGCTTGAAAACCTTTACACAAAAGAGCACTCAACTCCTTGGGATGCCTCACCCTTGAGCTTGAGCCTCAAACCAGGGATGCCTCACCCTTTTCACTAGAGGGATACCTCACCCTCTTTACAACCTTTGAAGGATGCCTCACCTTCAACAAGGGATACCTCACCCTTTACAAACTTTGAGAGATACCTCACTCTCTTTTCTCTAGAGGGATGCCTCACCCCCTTTACAAAGAATCAAAGTGTTTATGAAATGAAAACTCTCACAAGAGTAGATGATACAAATTGAAGCCCTATAATGCTCTTCAAGAATATCTCAACAATATATACAAAAACAAAGCAAAGAAGATTTTAGGATGAATCTCGGATTATAGTGATTGAAAGATGTTTCTCAAGTGTTGTTCAACCACAAATGATGCCCCAAGATGAGTATTTATAAGTTGTTGGAACAAAAGAGCCGTTGGGGGCTTTAATGGGTAATATTAAAAGCCAAATAATATAGTCGTTGGGCTTGTCAGAATGCTGGTAATCGATTACAGGGTTCTGGTAATCGATTACATGACAGTTAAAACGTGTTCTTGGCTTTCTGGGTTTGTGGTAATCGATTACAAGACTTGTGTAATCGATTACACGCCTTCGACTTTACGGTAATCGATTACAATATTGATGTAATCGATTACATGGCCTTTTTATCGTGTTCTTGGATTTACGGGAACATGGTAATCGATTACATGGATCTTCAGTAATCGATTACAAGTCCCTCGAGTTCTTTGTAATCGACACAAGAGTGTGTAATCGATTACTTTCCACTTTGAACACATTTTTCAATCCCAATTAAGTCTCTAGGCCATTTTTATCATTTGGGTACTTGGACAAAACAAGATTTGCAAATGTTTACCATAATCCAAGATTGAAATCAACATTTCTTTAAAAATATGAACTTTGAAAACAAGTTGATTTATGAGATCTTTGAAAAACCATTTGATTATAATTGAGAAACCTTGAGAGCATTTCACATTGATGTTCTAAGACCTATATCTAATATACCTCTTTTGATCTTGGTCTTCTTCTCTTGGTCTTGATCTTTTCTTTTGATCTTGAACTTTTCTTTTGATCTTGGTCTTTTCTTTTGATCTTGGTCTTCTTCTCTTGGCTTTGTTATCATCAAAAACTTATTTGATATGCTTCATGACATAAGCATTCACATTCTCCCCCTTTTTGATGATGACAAAATAAACATTGAAAATAGAGTAATATTTGCATTCATTTATCTATCAGAGATTAAGCGCAACTCTCCCCCGTAATGTATGCATGAGATAGGATAAATGATTTTCATGTAAAAGCACAAAGCTCCCCCGTACACATGCAACATATTTCACTAATCTCTCCCCCGTTGGCATTATAAAAAACAACATAAGCATTCAGCATTGTATAAACATTTTAGCCCAGCAGGATCAATATCAGAGTATGAACGGTTTAGCACAACAATTTGTGATGCCAATAGCAAATGCATATGAAAATTAAATCTTGGGTAGTATTTATCATTTATGCCAATAGAATTCAGAGTCATATACAAGAGCAAATGGGGTTAGATAAAGATTAAGCATAAGGAAAGCATTATGAAAATGCTTGATGGCAGATAAAAAGGTATAACCCATGAATTTTTGCCTTTTAAAACCCTGTGTAATCGATTACGCATGTTCTGGATTCCTGGTAATCGATTACGTATGTGATGTAATCGATTACATGTCTTCTGGAATTGTTGTAATCGATTACATTGGAGGTGTAATCGATTACCTGCTTTCTGACTTGGCTTGGAACGCTTGGCAGAGCCTTTGTAATCGATTACAAAGGTGTTGTAATCGATTACCAGTTCACTAAAACTCAGATTTGACATTTTAAACAGAAAAAGATCAATTTTAAACCTTTCAAATTTGTTCCAAAGCATTCCAAAATAATTTCAAACATCATGTAGGCATATAATCCAGATAAATTGTGATCTAAAACATATGATCATGCGAAAATGCTACTTTTACCAAGAAATACACCCTTTTGATGGATTGGTGAAGTTTTTGAGCTTTTTGAGGGTTTTTGTCATGATGTAGTACCTGCAACATAGCTAAAGGGGAACCTCCAACGCTCAAGTCAGTATTCGATTCACAATTGATTAAATCAAGGTGGTTGTGCAGTAAAAACATTATATTAAGCAGCAAATTTCAGATTATGCAGCAAGAAAACAGATTATGTAGAGGAATCATGCATTATGCAGAAAAATTGCATTTTATGCAGCAAATAAGTTCATTATGCAGCAGAAATGAGATTATGCGGAAGATTATGACTTTGTGCCATACAAGTGACAAGATATACATCATTTTGCAGAAAATCACAGATTATACAGCATATGACACATTATGTAGAAAATTATGCATCAAAATTGTGTTTCAAGAGTTTAGATGCATGATTGATCCAATATGCCAAGTTCAAAGATGTTTTATATCAAATATGCTATTTCAAACAAGAAATGAACCTATCAAGCATATTATTGCATATAAAGATATTTTCAAGATATAAAGCTTAGAGAAATACAATTTTAAAACAAGTTAAACCATAAAAACATATATCCACTTATCCAAAGATTGCAAGTCCAAGCTTCTTGGAGACAAGGAAGAGAACTTGGAGTAATTTCTGATCTTGTGCTTGCAGCAGCCACTTTTGATATTCCAAAGTCCATTCTTGGCCTTCAAGCACACCTACAACACACTTCAATTTTTGGCTTTTGGTACCCAAATTTTCTTGGGTCCTTGTGTGTTAGTGTTAGGCAAGGTGCCTTTGGGAACCCAAACCATTTTAGTTCCAATCTTGTTATTGATATTCTTCCTTACATTACAAGTTGATGCACTATGTCCTTTCTTGCCACAATGAAAACATTTTATAAAAGGACTTGTTGATGAACTTGAGGGAACAAAGAAATTCTTGTAAAGTTTTTGTTGATTTTTGGAATTGTACCCTAAACCAGCCTTTTGAAACACACATTTTTGATTCCCAAGCAATATGTTCAAATTATCTCTTCCAAGGGTAAATTTTGAAATAGTATTTTTTAAATCTTCAATTTCCTTTTCAAAAGTTTTACATGATGAGCAAGAAAAGGATGTAGGTGCATTATCAAGTAAAGAACATGTTAAGCATGAGGAATTTGCATCAATGAGTCCAAGAGTTTCATTTTCAATTTTAAGTTCCTCAATTTCCTTGTTTAAAATAGAGATTTTGTTTTCAAAAGAGGAAATTGTTTTCTTGGATGATGAAACAAGTTTTGCAAGTCTCATAGATTCATTATGCAATTCTTCAAATGCATCTTGCAATTCATCATAGGAAGGAGAAGAATTAGATTCAAAATTTGAGGATGTTACCTCCATGTCGTCTTCATCTTCCTCTTCTCCTCTAGCCATGAAACATAAATTGGCTTCCTTATTGTCCGAACTATCGGTTGAATCCATGTCATTATCATCCCAAACTATGTAGGCTCTTCTTTCTTTCTTTTCCTTTGAGTATCTCTTTTCATACTTCTCCACTTTCCTTTGATAGATTGGGCACTCCATCTTCATGTGACCCAATTCTCCACATTCATAGCATTTAGGAGTGGTTGAGGTTCCTTCCCCTTTGTGATAGGCATTCTTTGAGGGAAAGGGAGGTCTTCCTTGAGCTCTATTCTTTTTGAAGAATCTTCCAAACTTCTTTACTAGTAGGCCAAGATTCTCTTCACTAATTTCCAAGCCATCTCCATCATCATCATCATCATCATCATCATTGATCAAAGAGGAGGTGGCCTTGAGAGCAATTCCCTTCTTTTTCTTGTCAAGCTCATCATTTTGGTTGAGTCTATTCAATTCCAATTCATGTTCTTGAAGCTTGCCAAAAAGTGTGGCCAATGTCATTGTTGCTAGTTTTCTTGATTCCGAAATAGCCGTCACTTTAGGTTGCCAATCCCTGTTCAAACATCTCAACACTTTGTTAATAAGATCTTCATTAGGAAAAGTCTTTCCCAATGAAGCAAGATGATTTATGATATGTGTGAAACGTTTTTGCATTTCTTGAATGCTTTCACCTTGGTTCATTCTAAAAAGTTCATACTCATGAGTGAGAGTATTTATCCTTGATCTTTTCACTTCACTAGTACCCTCATGAGTTACTTGAGTTACTTGTAAGGTGTCCCACATTTCTTGGGCAGATTTACAATTTGAGACTCTAAAAAACTCATCATACCCCAAAGCAAAGTGGTAATGATGTTTTTGGCTCTTAAATTATATTGGACCTTTTTTTATCATCATTCGTCCATTCACTTCTTGGTGTATTAATCCTTACACCATTTACAACTTGTGTGGGGACAAAAGGACCATTTTCAACAACATCCCACACATCCAAGTCAATAGCTTCAATAAAAATTTTTCATTCTTTCTTTCCAATAAGCATACCCATCCCCATTGAAGAAGGGAGGTCTATAAAGAGAAGAACTTTCATAAAGATCATTTGAAGAGGCCATCACTTTCTCTTGAAGCTGCTAAGCTCTTTACACAAGAGCCTAGCTCTGATACCACTTGATACCAAGTGGCCTCAATACTCAAGAGGGGGGGTGAATTGAGTATGTAAAATATTTTCGTAAATCTTTCGCAAAACGTTTGATTAACAATTTTCGTTGAAGCTATTGGATGATTGAAGTGAATAGATAAACGAGATTGAATACTTCACTCACAAATAAACAACTCAAGATAGAAAGAATTCAAGCAAAGTAAAATATCGAACTCAACTTAAGCAAATATAATTAAAGCACAAAGTAAAGAGATAGAGTTGAGAGGAACAAACACAAGATTTATCCTGGTTCAGCCACCAATCCACTTGTGACCTACGTCCAGTCCTCAAGCAAACCTGAGATTTTCTTCACTATCTCCTAGACTTCACAGGTGCTAGGAAAACCTTTGTACAAACAAGAGCACTCATCACTAATTTCCAAGCCATCTCCATCATCATCATCATCATCATTGATCAAAGGGGAGGTGGCCTTGAGAGCAATTCCCTTCTTTTTCTTGTCAAGTTCCTCATTTTGGTTGAGTCTATTCAATTCCAATTCATGTTCTTGAAGCTTGCCAAAAAGTGTGGCCAATGTCATTGTTGCTAGTTTTCTTGATTCCGAAATAGCCGTCATTTTAGGTTGCCAATCCCTGCTCAAACATCTCAATACTTTGTTAATAAGATCTTCATTAGGAAAAGTCTTTCCTAATGAAGCAAGATGATTTATGATATGTGTGAAACGTTTTTGCATTTCTTGAATGCTTTCACCTTGGTTCATTCTAAAAAGTTCATACTCATGAGTGAGAGTATTTATCCTTGATCTTTTCACTTCACTAGTACCCTCATGAGTTACTTGTAAGGTGTCCCACATTTCTTGGGCAGATTTACAATTTGAGACTCTAAAAAACTCATCATACCCCAAAGCAGTGGTAATGATGTTTTTGGCTCTTAAATTATATTGGACCTTCTTTTTATCATCATTCGTCCATTCACTTCTTGGTGTATTAATCCTTACACCATTTACAACATTTACAACTTGTGTGGGGACAAAAGGACCATTTTCAACAGCATCCCACACATCCAAGTCAATAGCTTCAATAAAAATTTTCATTCTTTCTTTCCAATAAGCATACCCATCCGCATTGAAGAAGGGAGGTCTATAAAGAGAAGAACTTTCATAAAGATCATTTGAAGAGGCCATCACTTTCTCTTGAAGCTGCTAAGCTCTTTACACAAGAGCCTAGCTCTGATACCACTTGATACCAAGTGGCCTCAATACTCAAGAGGGGGTGAATTGAGTATGTAAAATATTTTCGTAAATCTTTCGCGCAAAACGTTTGATTAACAATTTTCGTTGAAGCTATTGGATGATTGAAGTGAATAGATAAACGAGATTGAATACTTCACTCACAAATAAACAACTCAAGATAGAAAGAATTCAAGCAAAGTAAAATATCGAACTCAACTTAAGCAAATATAATTAAAGCACAAAGTAAAGAGATAGAGTTGAGAGGAACAAACACAAGATTTATCCCTGGTTCAGCCACCAATCCACTTGTGACCTACGTCCAGTCCTCAAGCAAACAAACACGAGATTTTCTTCACTATCTCCTAGACTTCACAGGTGCTAGGAAAACCTTTGTACAAACAAGAGCACTCATCACTAATTTCCAAGCCATCTCCATCATCATCATCATCATCATTGATCAAAGAGGAGGTGGCCTTGAGAGCAATTCCCTTCTTTTTCTTGTCAAGTTCCTCATTTTGGTTGAGTCTATTCAATTCCAATTCATGTTCTTGAAGCTTGCCAAAAAGTGTGGCCAATGTCATTGTTGCTAGTTTTCTTGATTCGAAATAGCCGTCACTTTAGGTTGCCAATCCTCGCTCAAACATCTCAAAACTTTGTTGATAAAGTCTTCATTAAGAAAAATCTTTCCTAATGAAGCAAGATGATTTACAATATGTGTGAAACCCTTTTGCATTTCTTGAATGTTTTCTCCTTGGTTCATTCTAAAAGTTCATACTCATGAGTAAGAGTATTTATCCTTGATCTTTTCACTTCACTAGTACCCTCATGAGTTACTTGTAAGGTGTCCCACATTTCTTGGGCAGATTTACAATTTGAGACTCTAAAAAACTCATCATACCCCAAAGCAGTGGTAATGATGTTTTTGGCTCTTAAATTATATTGGACCTTCTTTTTATCATCATTCGTCCATTCACTTCTTGGTGTATTAATCCTTACACCATTTACAACTTGTGTGGGGACAAAAGGACCATTTTCAACGACATCCCACACATCCAAGTCAATAGCTTCAATAAAAATTTTCATTCTTTCTTTCCAATAAGCATACCCATCCCCATTGAAGAAGGAGGAGGTCTATAAAGAGAAGAACTTTCATAAAGATCATTTGAAGAGGCCATCACTTTCTCTTGAAGCTGCTAAGCTCTTTACACAAGAGCCTAGCTCGATACCACTTGATACCAAGTGGCCTCAATACTCAAGGGGGGTGAATTGAGTATGTAAAATATTTTCGTAAATCTTTCGCAAAACGTTTGATTAACAATTTTCGTTGAAGCTATTGGATGATTGAAGTGAATAGATAAACGAGATTGAATACTTCACTCACAAATAAACAACTCAAGATAGAAAGAATTCAAGCAAAGTAAAATATCGAACTCAACTTAAGCAAATATAATTAAAGCACAAAGTAAAGAGATAGAGTTGAGAGGAACAAACACAAGATTTATCCTGGTTCAGCCACCAATCCACTTGTGACCTACGTCCAGTCCTCAAGCAAACCCGAGATTTTCTTCACTATCTCCTAGACTTCACAGTGCTAGGAAAACCTTTGTACAAACAAGAGCACTCATCACTAATTTCCAAGCCATCTCCATCATCATCATCATCATCATTGATCAAAGAGGAGGTGGCCTTGAGAGCAATTCCCTTCTTTTTCTTGTCAAGTTCCTCATTTTGGTTGAGTCTATTCAATTCCAATTCATGTTCTTGAAGCTTGCCAAAAAGTGTGGCCAATGTCATTGTTGCTAGTTTTCTTGATTCCGAAATAGCCGTCACTTTAGGTTGCCAATCCCTGTTCAAACATCTCAACACTTTGTTAATAAGATCTTCATTAGGAAAAGTCTTTCCCAATGAAGCAAGATGATTTATGATATGTGTGAAACGTTTTTGCATTTCTTGAATGCTTTCACCTTGGTTCATTCTAAAAAGTTCATACTCATGAGTGAGAGTATTTATCCTTGATCTTTTCACTTCACTAGTACCCTCATGAGTTACTTGTAAGGTGTCCCACATTTCTTGGGCAGATTTACAATTTGAGACTCTAAAAAACTCATCATACCCCAAAGCAGTGGTAATGATGTTTTTGGCTCTTAAATTATATTGGACCTTCTTTTTATCATCATTCGTCCATTCACTTCTTGGTGTATTAATCCTTACACCATTTACAACTTGTGTGGGGACAAAAGGACCATTTTCAACAGCATCCCACACATCCAAGTCAATAGCTTCAATAAAAATTTTCATTCTTTCTTTCCAATAAGCATACCCATCCCCATTGAAGAAGGGAGGTCTATAAAGAGAAGAACTTTCATAAAGATCATTTGAAGAGGCCATCACTTTCTCTTGAAGCTGCTAAGCTCTTTACACAAGAGCCTAGCTCTGATACCACTTGATACCAAGTGGCCTCAATACTCAAGAGGGGGGGTGAATTGAGTATGTAAAATATTTTCGTAAATCTTTCGCAAAACGTTTGATTAACAATTTTCGTTGAAGCTATTGGATGATTGAAGTGAATAGATAAACGAGATTGAATACTTCACTCACAAATAAACAACTCAAGATAGAAAGAATTCAAGCAAAGTAAAATATCGAACTCAACTTAAGCAAATATAATTAAAGCACAAAGTAAAGAGATAGAGTTGAGAGGAACAAACACAAGATTTATCCTGGTTCAGCCACCAATCCACTTGTGACCTACGTCCAGTCCTCAAGCAAACCTGAGATTTTCTTCACTATCTCCTAGACTTCACAGGTGCTAGGAAAACCTTTGTACAAACAAGAGCACTCATCACTAATTTCCAAGCCATCTCCATCATCATCATCATCATCATTGATCAAAGAGGAGGTGGCCTTGAGAGCAATTCCCTTCTTTTTCTTGTCAAGTTCCTCATTTTGGTTGAGTCTATTCAATTCCAATTCATGTTCTTGAAGCTTGCCAAAAAGTGTGGCCAATGTCATTGTTGCTAGTTTTCTTGATTCCGAAATAGCCGTCACTTTAGGTTGCCAATCCCTGCTCAAACATCTCAATACTTTGTTAATAAGATCTTCATTAGGAAAAGTCTTTCCCAATGAAGCAAGATGATTTATGATATGTGTGAAACGTTTTTGCATTTCTTGAATGCTTTCACCTTGGTTCATTCTAAAAAGTTCATACTCATGAGTGAGAGTATTTATCCTTGATCTTTTCACTTCACTAGTACCCTCATGAGTTACTTGTAAGGTGTCCCACATTTCTTGGGCGAATTTACAATTTGAGACTCTAAAAAACTCATCATACCCCAAAGCAGTGGTAATGATGTTTTTGGCTCTTAAATTATATTGGACCTTCTTTTTATCATCATTCGTCCATTCACTTCTTGGTGTATTAATCCTTACACCATTTACAACTTGTGTGGGGACAAAAGGACCATTTTCAACAGCATCCCACACATCCAAGTCAATAGCTTCAATAAAAATTTTCATTCTTTCTTTCCAATAAGCATACCCATCCCCATTGAAGAAGGGAGGTCTATAAAGAGAAGAACTTTCATAAAGATCATTTGAAGAGGCCATCACTTTCTCTTGAAGCTGCTAAGCTCTTTACACAAGAGCCTAGCTCTGATACCACTTGATACCAAGTGGCCTCAATACTCAAGAGGGGGGTGAATTGAGTATGTAAAATATTTTCGTAAATCTTTCGCAAAACGTTTGATTAACAATTTTCGTTGAAGCTATTAGATGATTGAAGTGAATAGATAAACGAGATTGAATACTTCACTCACAAATAAACAACTCAAGATAGAAAGAATTCAAGCAAAGTAAAATATCGAACTCAACTTAAGCAAATATAATTAAAGCACAAAGTAAAGAGATAGAGTTGAGAGGAACAAACACAAGATTTATCCTGGTTCAGCCACCAATCCACTTGTGACCTACGTCCAGTCCTCAAGCAAACCTGAGATTTTCTTCACTATCTCCTAGACTTCACAGGTGCTAGGAAAACCTTTGTACAAACAAGAGCACTCATCACTAATTTCCAAGCCATCTCCATCATCATCATCATCATCATTGATCAAAGGGGAGGTGGCCTTGAGAGCAATTCCCTTCTTTTTCTTGTCAAGTTCCTCATTTTGGTTGAGTCTATTCAATTCCAATTCATGTTCTTGAAGCTTGCCAAAAAGTGTGGCCAATGTCATTGTTGCTAGTTTTCTTGATTCCGAAATAGCCGTCATTTTAGGTTGCCAATCCCTGCTCAAACATCTCAATACTTTGTTAATAAGATCTTCATTAGGAAAAGTCTTTCCCAATGAAGCAAGATGATTTATGATATGTGTGAAACGTTTTTGCATTTCTTGAATGCTTTCACCTTGGTTCATTCTAAAAGTTCATACTCATGAGTGAGAGTATTTATCCTTGATCTTTTCACTTCACTAGTACCCTCATGAGTTACTTGTAAGGTGTCCCACATTTCTTGGGCAGATTTACAATTTGAGACTCTAAAAAACTCATCATACCCCAAAGCAGTGGTAATGATGTTTTTGGCTCTTAAATTATATTGGACCTTCTTTTTATCATCATTCGTCCATTCACTTCTTGGTGTATTAATCCTTACACCATTTACAACTTGTGTGGGGACAAAAGGACCATTTTCAACAGCATCCCACACATCCAAGTCAATAGCTTCAATAAAAATTTTCATTCTTTCTTTCCAATAAGCATACCCATCCCCATTGAAGAAGGGAGGTCTATAAAGAGAAGAACTTTCATAAAGATCATTTGAAGAGGCCATCACTTTCTCTTGAAGCTGCTAAGCTCTTTACACAAGAGCCTAGCTCTAATACCACTTAATACCAAGTGGCCTCAATACTCAAGAGGGGGGTGAATTGAGTATGTAAAATATTTTCGTAAATCTTTCGCAAAACGTTTGATTAACAATTTTCGTTGAAGCTATTGGATGATTGAAGTGAATAGATAAACGAGATTGAATACTTCACTCACAAATAAACAACTCAAGATAGAAAGAATTCAAGCAAAGTAAAATATCGAACTCAACTTAAGCAAATATAATTAAAGCACAAAGTAAAGAGATAGAGTTGAGAGGAACAAACACAAGATTTATCCTAGTTCAGCCACCAATCCACTTGTGACCTACGTCCAGTCCTCAAGCAAACCACTCGAGATTTTCCACTAAACTTCAAGCTTGAACGGGTGCTTGAAAACCTTTACACAAAAGAGCACTCAACTCCTTGGGATGCCTCACCCTTGAGCTTGAGCCTCAAACCAGGGATGCCTCACCCTTTTCACTAGAGGGATACCTCACCCTCTTTACAACCTTTGGAGGATGCCTCACCTTCAACAAGGGATACCTCACCCTTTACAAACTTTGAGAGATACCTCACTCTCTTTTCTCTAGAGGGATGCCTCACCCCCTTTACAAAGAATCAAAGTGTTTATGAAATGAAAACTCTCACAAGAGTAGATGATACAAATTGAAGCCCTATAATGCTCTTCAAGAATATCTCAACAATATATACAAAAACAGAGCGAAGAAGATTTTAGGATGAATCTCGGATTATAGTGATTGAAAGATGTTTCTCAAGTGTTGTTCAACCACAAATGATGCCCCAAGATGAGTATTTATAAGTTGTTGGAACAAAAGAGCCGTTGGGGGCTTTAATGGGCAATGTTAAAAGCCAAATAATATAGTCGTTGGGCTTGTCAGAATGCTGGTAATCGATTACAGGGTTCTGGTAATCGATTACATGACAGTTAAAACGTGTTCTTGGCTTTCTGGGTTTGTGGTAATCGATTACAAGACTTGTGTAATCGATTACACGCCCTCTGACTTTCTGGTAATCGATTACAATATTGATGTAATAGATTACATGGCCTTTTTTATCGTGTTCTTGGATTTCTGGGAACATGGTAATCGATTACATGGATGCTGTAATCGATTACAAGTCCTCTGACTTGCTGGTAATCGATTACCAAGAGTGTGTAATCGATTGCTTTCCACTTTGAACACATTTTTCAATCCCAATTAAGTCTCTAGGCCATTTTTATCATTTGGGTACTTGGACAAAACAAGATTTGCAAATGTTTACCATAATCCAAGATTGAAATCAACATTTCTTTAAAAATATGAACTTTGAAAACAAGTTGATTTATGAGATCTTTGAAAAACCATTTGAATATAATTGAGATACCTTGAGAGCATTTCACATTGATGTTCTAAGACCTATATCTAATATACCTCTTTTGATCTTGGTCTTCTTCTCTTGGTCTTGATCTTTTCTCTTGATCTTGAACTTTTCTTTTGATCTTGGTCTTTTCTTTTGATCTTGGCCTTCTTCTCTTGGCTTTGTTATCATCAAAAACTTATTTGATATGCTTCATGACATAAGCATTCACAGTAAAGAACTTGTTTAATCTGAGTAATAAAGATTAAGTAAAATGTAAGAGAATTCCCCTAGAGAAAGACTTTATAAGAAACGTTGTAATTAAAGTGAAATTCCATAATAAACCTTAAAGGTGTTTCTTCACATTTGAGAATTTGATAATGTGCTATTGTGGGTCCATAAGTGGGACTAATAATCTGTTGATGTGTGATTCGGCCAAATTGTGGCGTGATTGTGAAAAAGTATATTATTGTTGAATATACATGAATATGCATTGAGTCATCATACATTGTAAAGTCCGATGGACTTTGTTGTAAGGCTTTATGTCTAGGAGATTGAATCATACCTTAGTGCGGGTGCGAATAGACTAGTGCAGGTCACTTGTTGACCTTGGGGGTGTCGGTGTGTGGGTATCTCATAATGGGCAATTGGTAACTCCTCTGTACCGTGGGATAGACTGATGCAAACGCACCGACGATTCGGACCAAGACACTGTCCTATATCGTGATCGTGTGAAGAATGTCTTGTATGCGCCATGTTGCGTAATTTATTGATATTGGAGCACTTGATTTGAGGCCAATGATATACAAACATGTCTCTTCAATCATTCTCTCCGAATGTTGTATTTAGCTCTATAGAATAGGATTTTTGGTACCTTGTGCATGTGTACGGTCAGTCATCATATTTACCTGACTTATATTTATATGATCGTGAAACTGCTTCCTTTATTGATGCTATGACTGCCTGGATTATTAAATTATTTATTACCTAATCTCAATGTTGTGTACTGTTTGGCATTATGCGTTGTTTGTACTTCTTTACTGCCATAATTGGTAATGATGTTGGATATCTTACCTCTTCGTTTTATTATTTTGGATGTATCTGTGTTTTTGTAAAGACCAAGGCATGGACGAGCCTGCGTTTCCTAGATTTTGGTCCAATTAGTCTTCTGTTCTGTGATGGCATCTCGGTGAAGCTTTTTGGGGTATGCCAGAGTGAGGTTCTATGGAGGCACTGATAGTTGGCACATGGATTTTAATACTGAGCGTTTTGTCTATGTAGGAGACGTGACTGTGTCTCTAGCATGGGGTCATTATGACCCCCCCTCTTTTCTCTTTCGATCTTCATGTTTGGTTGGAGCTCTTACATGCCTATGTGGGAGGTGTGGGGTGAGCGTGTGTATACCCCACACGAGGATTTAGATTCATTTATGTCCACTGTACAAGCTCTTGCTCGCGAGTCTGCCGTGTAACACCCACAGTAGGGTATCACATTTATGTTACTTAATTATCAAATTACCCTTTCCATTATAAAATATGATTTGTAATATAAATATGAGTTATAAAATTTCTTAATATCGAAAGATAACCTTAGCGGAAAATAAAAATATTATTACATCATCACAAATAATTTACATCATATATACATTACAAAAGTACTGTCAAAATTATTTATATACAGACATAGTCCTTAAAGTATTTGAACATTATTTAAAAACTAATATACTGCTCAAGTATTACTAAACAGCAGAACCCTCAGACGGGTCCTCCTCAGATTCTTCAGCAGGTAGGAATCCAGCTTGACGCGACGTCCTATGGACAGGTGTCCGAGTAGATGACACAATGCTAATCTCACTAGGAGTATGGTAGTAAGCTCCCCAGTACTGCCTAATAGACAACAGAAACTCTAAGTGTATATAAATATTTACACTGAAATAAGGGTTTCCTTAATAAAGCCTACTCAGGGTAACATTCAAGTCTCCTATATAGAAAATACACTCTCTATCTAGGTCAACATGCCAAGCTTCCGGTCCTCCACGAAATTGCAAGCTCATATATCCTAGGAAATTGGGCATCGCTATCTTTTCAAACTTTGCTTCCTCAGGAGGAATTTGTTCCTCTTCGCCTTCTTGTTCAATCCCTTGCTCAACATCTTTACAAATATAAATACAATACAAAATAAGCATACAAAGAGGTGAGATCACCTACGCCAATACCAACATGGTAGCATGGAGATAACTTAAACAGCACACCATACAGATATATCATACCATAATTACAATAATACCCTCAATATTAAATAATTATAATTATACCCTCAATATTTCCCAATTATTCAATATTCCACAATTCATAGTATAATCACACGATAATTACAATAATGCCATCAACATCATCCAATATTCCTCAATTAATATATCACACAGATATAGATATTCAGATTATGCATGTGCACAAAGACTCACTTTCCTACTCCATGGAGGTTTTCACAATTTCGAGATGAATGTTCTGGTTAATTGTCAGCCTTAGCCCAAAGACAATCTCCAGTCTTCGAAAGGAATTGTGTTCTTGTCGGGTATCGTCAATGCGTTGCAATGGACTGCGTCGCAAAGTGGCACATGGTACTTCACCAACTGTCCACTAGTCGACCGTCGCGCCTTGACGCCCCCAACATCCATCATAGATCTCACTTTTCAATTCTCATTCTCTCTTCGACCACAAGGGCCATAATAGCTATCAGTTATATTCCGTTCAATGCACGAATATCTCAATGCAAGTTCTGTTCAATTTCATTATATGCCTCAATGCATATCTTTCAATTTCATCATATGCTTCAATGCATATCTTTCAATTTCATCATTAAAAAGGTTCCTTTTCAGTACATCCGTCCTTTACAGTATCTTTACTGTCTTTTCAATCGCGTATCATTTTTAACGCATTTTCACAATTGCGTAACACTTTTGTTACGTTTTGAAATCTCATAATCATTTTTTTGACGTTTTCTCAATCGCGTAAAAATATTTACACGTTTTCCAAATCACGTAACGATTTTTCAACAATATTTCAATCGCATAAAAATATTTAAATGCTTTTCAAATCGCGTAGAAATATTTAAACGTTTTTCAAATCGCATAGCAATTTTTCATCATTTTTGCAATCACATAGCTTAAAAATTACTTTTTTAAGTTACGTAAAACATTTTTCACCATTTCACAATTACGTAAAATATTCCTTAATATTTCAAACATCATTTTGGACTTTCCAAAAATCATAGTCATTTCCAACATCATTTTCCACCTTTTCTCATTTAAGAAATCATTTTCGCAATATATTCCACAAATTCACCATTTCATTGAATTAAATCAATGTTTCTAACTTAAAATTTCCTAACGTGCTTCAAAACCCAAAGGATGAATTATATGTTAGTAAATTTTAAGTCACCAACATATTCTTTATAATTCTAAATCAATTCTAAAAATCAATCCTCTTCAAAATAAATTGAGGTTCAAACACTTTCAACCTTTCTTTTCCATTCATATACAAAAATTTCATTTTTCAAGTGACAAAACACTTTGTTTCCATTTCTTTAATCCTTGTATACATTTCCACTTTGAAATTATTTTGTTTCATAAAACCAAGGCATTACAAGCCTTCAAAACCGTGATACATGGCCATTGAAACCATCATGTATTTTTCCTTCTAAATCAACTAAGTTCCATTCATGTTTTTATATAAACAAAACCATTAAAATTCCTTCAAAAACCGTGAGACTCTTGTTTTTTGAAATCAAAACATTTATTCATTTTCCTTGCTCTTCTAAACATCTAATTTTACCATTCATGAAAATATTAATTTGTAAATACCTATTTTGAGGTGTCTTGCCAAAATCCTCTTAATCTTTGGAACCAAAAATTATTTTCCTTTCCATCATCAAATCATGGCATACATATACATATTCATCATATCATATAATCAAGCATACCTTAAAACCATAAAAATCATACTAAACATGCAAACACAAATAAATCATGCAAAGCACATAAACCACATAAACACCCACAAATTATTACACAACTATGGATATGAATCCTCACATGAATTCACCATCTATCAAATACAAATTCGTCTCTCACCACAATACTTGGTTGGTGAGATGGATCTCCCTCTTACCTCTTTAAGAATCTCAAAAGCTCCTTACTTTGCTTCTTGAACAAGTGATTCACCACCAAAGGTTTCTTCAACACAAAACAAAACATATATTTATTAACATATTAAGCTTGAACAAGGTAAACCATGGATCAAACATGACTTAGAGCATGAAGAAGAGATAAGAAGTGAAGTTTCCTTACACTTCACCTTAAAAACCCTAGAACTTTACTCTTGAAGAAAGTCCTTGAAGATGATGGATTTAGAACTTGGCCTAAACTACAAAGTGTCTTAGATTGAGGTATAGATTCAAGAAGTAAGGTTGTTTAAAATTTTTGAAGAGTAATGGTGGGTTCTTGGGGGGTCATGGCCGTGAGCTTAGCTTGAAGAGAAATGAAGAGAAACGTTTGAAGGGCTTAGCTTTTTGGAATGATCAAGATGAGTAATAATGGTGTCTTCAAACTTGGTTATGGCCTTAAGCCATCACAAAACCATCCCCCTCTCCTTGTACACTCAATTGAGTGACCAATTTCACTAGCCACCATTTTGAGCATTGTTAGCCATTGATTAGATCAATGGTTAGTATTAATGTAGATTCTAATTATAGCCTCTAAATTATAAGACTAACTCTAGGCCATTAGATCTTTCTTCCTTGAAATCCTAGCCATTAGATGTATCTCTAAAATGAAGAGTCAAGATCACCTCTTCATACTTTCCATCCAATGGTCATAAATAGTCCTAGCCATTTTATAAGATCAAATCTCCACTGTTGATTAAATCAATGGTGGATATCCAAAGCCTTCAACATTAAGCTTACTTCCTATTGGTCCGTCATAAAGCTGTCATAATCACTAATGTTGACTAAGCAGTATATTATTTATTTTTATCTGCTATTACCCTGCGAATAATATTTTTACTGTATTTTTATTACTCGATAATTAAATACAGTACAAAACACAGTAAAAAAAATTTTAAAATTGTTTCCAGATTCAAGTTTAGTAAGATCCCCCGTCTCCGTCTTAACAGTACAAAATTTTCTGGTTGGGAAAAAAATTTTACTTTTCCGGACCCACTTGAGCCCACATACAGCCCCCTTATGCCCACAAACAACCCAAGAATAATATTAAAATAATTAGAGAAATATAAAAATTTCATAATCATCTACAAAATCATAAAAATTATAAAACTTACGAAAATCAAATCAGTTTACGTAAAATAATTAAGACTTAACAATAATAATTAAATTACGTAATATTTTTCCTGGCCTGAAAATTATTATTTTCCTGACACGAAGTAAGTCACACAAAACGATCAAATGTATTCACGGAATACTCAATAACAAAAATCACTAAATAGTAGAATTCTGTTATTATTGTCAAATAGTTAGAAAATTTGGGGTGTTACATGCCGCTCTCATAGGAATTTCCTCTTTCGAGGAAGATCTTGAGGAGGACCCGCCTGAGGCTCCTTCTTAGTCGTTGTTGGAGGCATGACTCTTTTTGGTAGCTTTTTGGGTGGCTAGTTGTACATCTCTTTGGGGGCCTGATGTTTTGTCTTTTTGGTGGGCTGTAATATGTATATCCTTTTGGGGCATGTAAAGTTTTTATTTATTTTTTGCTAAATTTGTCAATGTATCTAAACAATTATGACTCACATCTTTGTATAAATGTATGTTTTAATCTTCACGTTAATTCCTACTAGATTTATGTTTTATTTTTCCGCTTACAAAAAAAAAGAAATCATCAAATTATTATACGCTTATAAATGAACATATTATTATCTATATGTAAATGAACCGGGTCTTAGTATTATCTTTTGTTTTTTGTTTCGTGGTTTGGTGTGACTGTCCCTATCCTTATCCATAAAAGAGGTGTCACAGTTTTTCCCTATTTTCAGTGCTCAGGCGCTCAAGTCTTGGCTCCAGCGCTCAGGAGCTCATTGATGGCGCTCAAGTGTTGGCTACATAATAGCACACAGAATTCTGTCTGGGCAGTGAGTGTAACATCCTAATACTAGTTCTAATAACATATTCGAAATATCTATTAGTTACTAAAAATTAAGTATGTCATATACATCTAACTTATTAAATTTGAAATTTTATTTTAATGATATACAAAAAATAAGAACCTTTTGTGGTTGAATTTATTAATACTATGCGCATATTACTAAGAAAGAAAGTTTATACAAAGATATGATTTATATTACAGTACTCAATAATTACATAATCTACTACAAAATTCAAAATATACATCTCAAAATTTCAAAACGATATAAATTCTAATCTATGTCAGCTTCCTTCGCCTGCTACCTGTAGCGCGCGTTCCTAGAAAAATTATGGAAATACAAACAAAAATGAGGTGAGAATTCGAAGAATTCTCAATAATATTATTAAAATATGTGTCATCATAATATTTCTGGCTATTTCAGAAAAAAATCATTTCAAAACTCATTTTATAACGTAGGAAGGTGGCAAAAGTCAAATCTAGTCTTTTTCCGAAACAGAAGTTCATTTATTAATTGTTTAAAAAAACATTTATTATTCAACAACACAATATTACATTCTTAAATAATTTCAGAATCAGTTTCCAAATAAGAACCATAATAACAAACTTATGCAATAGATCTTATAACATATTAAAGTCATAATATGGCATCCAATTTCAAATTCTTCTCAGTTCTCATTATACAGTGCTAATTCCCACATAACCAGGCCACCTCACATAACCTGAATTCTAACTTGGTAATAGTCTGCTTTGTAACACCCTAATTCTAACTACTGTAGTATATTGTTAATATACTTAAGAAAATAGAATCAAGAGTGTCACTTATAAAATTAAAATTTAAAATATACTCATAACTTGTACAACAAATATATATATATATATATATATATATATATATATATATAGAGAGAGAGAGAGAGAGAGAGAGAGAGAGAGAGAGAGAGAGAGCCTTGATAAAGTAAAAGAGCAAGACATTTTACGCATCTAGCAACTTGCTCTTTACCACAAAACTATCTAATAAGTCTGAAATTATAACTTTTTACAAAATTGATTATAAACACTTAGTTATATAAACATTAATATAAATACAAAACTTAATACAAACTAAAAAATATATATAGAATTATATAAATCTTAACTTAGTCTTTAGCACTTCATTTGCTCCTGCGGTGGTCTACCTCTAGATTTATCATGGAAACATAAAAAGAACTAGGGTGAGAAAGTGGCATAAGTTAAAAATTAGTCTTTTCATTTATGAGATAAACTATTCATAAAAAAATACCAATACTTACATTGCATAATACGTTTCTTATTAAAAAACTTAACTCACTTATTCTCAAGAGTACTTTTGCATTTATTCCTTATACTTTCACAAAGAAGTAGGAGAACTACCCATTAACATTACCTTTAATTTCCTGTATATCTCTATATAATAGGCAACGACCCAATAATAATATTTAACATATGTAAATAGATTAGTTCATCTATGGCTATAACCTTATAGTGGCTACTACCACTTTAATTATCTTAGTGGCTACCACCACTTTAATCACCTTAGTGACTACTATCACTTTTCAAACCAACTCATCATGCACCATTTCAACATATCTCATATCACAATAAGTCAGCCTTTTGTCTTAGCATTTCCAACCATTTCAAGTCATTATTATGCGTATTTAAAGTAACAAAATACTAATTCAATTTAGGCAACATTCTGCCTAAAAATTACCCATCAAACTTCAAAATTCACACTCAAATACCTATAAAACACTACTATCAATAAGACAACATTTTGCATACTCTTACTATCATAATTTAAATCACCATTACAATTAAATAAATATCATAAATCTGCCCCCAAAACAAGGCACAACCGAGATCAATATCCATGAAATCAAGCAAGAAAACCATTATAATACCTTTACAAATAAGAATCTCCTTGATATGATTTTTAAATATAAGTCAAGCAAAAAATCCCCTTTGCACATGAACTAGTCGCAGGCTTCTATAAAAGGGGCACAAAGTCCATGAAATTATCAAAGTGTTATAACACGAATGTTAGCCATGAACATACAAGATCTCAAACAATACAAATAGATGTGTAATATAAAAAAAAAACTCAACATTTCCACATTATTTAAGTCACTTGACCTTGACTTCTAAGGAATTCAAATCAAACAATTTCTACAACCAAGGAAAAATCAATAATGATGGCATAATATAAATGTTAACAATAAACATACGATCTACAACAACCAAAGAAAAGTCAACAACGGTGGGATAAAATGAGTGTTAGACGTGTACTTCAAGGTCTCAAACAATTTAAACTAAAGTTAATAAATTTAAGATGTCACAAAGACAATAAAAGCGTCTTGGCTGTGACACAAGAACTTCATGGTATGACCAAATACAATCCAAGTCAATAAATGTGTACATCGAAGTCAATAAAGAAAATAAACTTTACTTGCTTCAGCTGTGACCTTCCAAATCAAAAAAAGACAACAAGGCCAATCCACAAAAGGCTATAAAATTTATTTGCTTCAGCTGTGACTTATAATTGCAATCTCACAAAGTCAATTAACCAGAAATCCATATAACACCCAAGAACCATAATTGGCCGTGAGACTCATAGCACATTTTCGTCACCATTCAAAATCAGTACCACAAAATTGTGAACAACAAGTATAAGTTAATATAATTTAAAATCATGGTATAAGATAATAAAACACAAAATAAACCAATTTACCACCAATAAACTTCATACAGTCGTGACTTTCCTCAACACATACAACCAGAATTTTATTACAACTACTATAGAAGATGAAGTATAAAATAGAATAAACAACCCCTTTTTGGATCAGTCCTGGTCGTGTAGCTTGTGTAGCTCAATGAACAAGATTTTAGCTCAAAAATTAGTAAGAAATAATGGGCAAAACATTAACAAGAAACCCCTACCTTATTTCCATTGCTCCAAGATTTTGTTTCCCCCTTTCCATGCCCTTCCTCTCCTTCTTTTCTCCCTTGTTTATGTTGCTCTTACTTCTCCATTTCTGCCCACATTCCCTCCATCTCAGCCAGGAGAGAGAGAGAGTAAGTGAGAATCAACGAAACAGAAAAGAAGAAAAGGATCAGAATTGATCAGATCGAGCAATAACAGGAACGTGGCGCAAGAACGAAAAACAAAAGTGAACGAGCGAGAAGAACAAAGAGCGTACCAGTGAGGGAGAACGAGTGGAGGGAAGTGAGCTAACGAGCAGAACCCACAAGGAACGTGACAACGAGAGCTTGTGCAAGATAGACGAGCAAGAGAGATGAACGAGCAGGAGAACAAGGGGAGCATACGAGTGAGAGAGGTTGAGCGGACAGAGAGAGTGAACACCAAGAAAGAGAGATGAGGGGATGAAAGTTAATAAGCAAATGAGGAAGATCAGGCAAGTAAAATAAAATAAAATATTAAAAGGGTAAAGTTGATCTAAATTAATAATAAGATAATAAAGGAGTTTTAACAAAAACATAGTAAGAAATCCTGAAACCTTATATCTATAAGAATATTTTCATATTATCATAAAGAAAATGTTCATCTTACCGCGTACAGTACTAACACTATTTTTAACATCTGTTACTGTTTATGGGACCCACCCATGAATAGTACCAAATCAGCTTTCTGTTTTGTTTTTTTTTAAGTATATGTCCATTAACCAACTTTTCTACGTGGTTAACTATTTTTTTGTTCTTCGTTAACTAACTTTTTTCACGAACATAGAAATCACGTAGTAAAATCTTGTGTCATTAACTAATTTCTATATGTAATTAACCACTTTTTTGTTCTTCATTAACTAACTTTATTTCTATGCTCGTGAAAAAGTTAGTTAATGAAAAAAAAAAAAGATTAATTACGCATAAAAATTGGTAATGACATAAGATTTTACCACATGATTTTTATCTTCGTGAAATAAGTTGGTTAATGAACGAAGAAAAAAAAGTGATTAACCACGCGTAGAAGTTTTAGTTAATGGACATATACTACTATAAAAAAAGACGGAAAGATGATTTGCATCGTTTCACTTAGTGGTACTATGAACAAGAACCGTGTTGAAAGCGAGGTGTATTCTTATCTTGTGTAGGATTATCGGGGTTGTTCTCATAATGAGTTTTTCAACCTTCTCTGATAATATATAAAAAAAACTTATAAATTTTTTTTTATTTTCCAAATATCATTTTTACACATTTACCAATCTCTAAACTTCATTATTCGTTTTTGTCTAAACTAAACCTTATGGAATTGAATTCAGAAGCATTCAAGTATCCATCTCAGTCTATTTCTATTTTTTAAATTAATTTTTATTTCTCTATTTTACATTTACTCTCTCCCTTATAGATTTCTGATCTATTTATATAATTAGTTTAATTTCTACACATTATCTCAATGTCATTAAAATGCCAAATTAACTTATTTGATCCTCCAAAATTCCTTATAGCTCATTTCAATCCTTTATAACTTAAGAATAAATTTACTATATTTATTCTCATCCTTTTGCTATTTAAACTAAGTTCTGAATTAATTTGAGCTATTTCTCATATTCAGTGTTATAAATTTACGCTCCATTCATGCTAAGTTATTTCCAAAATTATCATAGACTTATTGAGTTATTATAAACCTGATTAATATTATTAAGTTGGAGAGGATGTTATATTTCTCTCCTCCTTTTTATAAATTTTATCCTCAAAATTTGATCTTCCTCTATAAAACATTCTTGATAAGTCTTCTAATTTCTCAGTTTTATGCTTCAATCTAAGGGTAAGATTTGAGTATCTTCACTAAATTAACTAGATCAATAAGCTTATCAAAAGCTTATTGAAAACATTTCTTTTATACTAATAAAACATCTTATTCGTTATGTTATATATATCTTGTATGATAACTACTTCCCGTTTAAAAATATATGTCCTTCTACTTTTCTTTGATATTATTTAAATCATTCACATATATTCTTGTACTCACTTAATCTTGTACTGGAACTCAAATATGGTTTCAATTCCTTAGTCAATAACCCCAAAATTACAACAAACATAATTAAGATTATCTTTTGAAACAAAAGAATGGTTATAGTCCTTATCTTTTATAGGACAGAGGATTTATAAGAATATCTTTTAAAACAAAAACTCCATACACTTAGAGTTTTCAAATCTTCAAGACAAACATCATAGCTACCAATTCTATGTTATAGGTTGGATAGTTGTCCTCATATGGTCTTAATTGCCTAGAGGCTTAAACAACTACCTGCCCATCTGACATTACAAATATCCTAACTATTTTCTTGTGGCATCATAGTATATCTTAAAATTTCCTTGAGGATTTAGGATCACTAGAATCAATATGGTAATTAATCAAGGGTGAAGATTTGGATTTAGAATTGATTAAGGGTGAAGATTTGGTCTTAAAAAGCGACAAAGACCATTTATGACCATTGGATGAAGAATTAATCAAGGGTGGAGATTTGGTCTTGTAAAGTAACAAGGACCATTTATGACCATTGGATGTAAATTTAATTAATGGTGGAGATTTGGTCTTAAAAAGTAGCAAAGACTAATTATGACCCTTAGATTAAAAGTAAGAAGGAGCAATCTTGACCCTTAATTTTGGAGACACATCTAATGGCTAGAATTTAAAGGAGAAAGATCCAATGGCCTATATTAAGTCTTCTACCTAAAGCTAGATCTAAAACCTACCTAAATCCTAACCATTGAATTAATCAATGGCTAGAAAGGCTTCAAATAATGGCTTGAAAAAGATGACAACTACATGAATGCATTAGGAAGAGGGGGGACGGTTTTGAGCTTCATTTTGGAGCTAAAGAAAAACTTTATGTCATTCTTTGAGGTCTTGGTCAATTTATGCATCATTATTGACTATTATTGAGTACTTTGCACTCTTAGGAGAATGCATGAAGGGGAGGCATGGTTTTGGTCTGAATATAGGAGCTTTGAAGATCATTATTAGCTATCTTGGTCATTATTGATCATTCTTGATCATCTTTGTCTCCTCCAAAAGCAAAAACCCATCAAACTTTTCTCTCCACCTCTCCTCCAAGCAAGTTTTGGCCATGACCATCAAGAACACCTTCCATCACTTTTTAATTTCATCCAACTTGATTTTCTAAACCTAAACACCATTCTAAGAACATCTCTAGTTATGAGTTTTTCCAAAATCATTCATCTTGAGCTTCAAATCCAAGCTTCAAGTTTCTATCAAAAATAAAAAATTCCATCTTTGTGCTTCAAGAGAAATCATTCGGTCAAGACACTCAAAACCACCATCCAATCTCTTTTAATTTCATCCAACCATAGATCTTGAATCTACATGATATTCTAAGCAACTTTCATGTTGGAGATTTTCTCTAAATCATTCATTTTCAAGGAGTTTTTCCAAGAGCAAGTTCTAAGGTTTTTGAGGTGAAGTGTAAGGAAACTTCATTTCTTCTTTCTTTTTCATGATCTAAACCATGTTTGATCCATGGTTCTCTTAATCAAGCTTAGTATACTAATTTTTATGTATTTTGTTTTGTATTTGAGAAGCCCTTGGTGATGAAGGACTTGGAAAAATAAGCAAAACAAGGAGTTTTTGAGGATCTTCAAGAGGTAAGAGGGAGATTCACCTCACCAACCAAGTATGGTGGTGAGAGATGGTCTTATATTTGATGAATGTTGAATCCATGTGAGGATTCATATCCATGGTCATGTAATAATTTATATGTGTTTATGAGCTTTGATTAATTGCCTATGCTTAATATGCTTTGCACGAGTTTATGATTTTAATGGTATGCTTATACTATGCATGATGATAATATGGCATGTTTTTGATATATATATATATGATGTGTATGTATGTGTTTGCCATGATTTGATGATGGAAAGAAAATTAATTTTGGTCCCAATGGCCAAGGAAGAGCTACGGTTTTGATGCCCTTGATTAGGGTTCATGTTGAGAATTTTCAAGAACAAGGGAATTAATTTTGATCCCTAGAAACATGGTGAATTTCGGTCAAGACACCTCAAAATAGGTGTTCACAAATTAATATTTTCTTGAAAGATGAAAATGGATGATTTGAAGAGTATGGAAAATAAATAAAGGGTTTGTTTTCAAAGAGTACATGAACATAGTTTTTGGAAGGATTTTTATTGATTTATTTTGTGTAAAAAGATCCTAAGTGTTTTTCTAAACATGAGTTTTGAATGAAACAGGCAAACGTTGATTTTAAGGATTTGCAAAGAAAGTGAAAAAGAATTTGTAAAGAAAGTAAAAATGAATTTGAACAAATGAGTTTGGTTTTATAACCATTGGTATTTCGGTTTTGAAAACAAAATTTTAATGGTTTGTTTGTGTAAAACCATATCAATTTAAAAGGAAAAGTATTTGATGGCTTTAATGGTTTTGTTTGTGTAAAACCATATTGATTTAGAAGAAAAATGTTTTGAAGATTTCAATAGTCATGTCCATATTTTTGTAGGCTTGTAATGCCTTGATTTTTATGAACAATGTGAATTTCAAAGTGGAAACATAACTGGATTTAATACAAGGATTTTGGAAAGGGAATCAAAGTGTTTTATCACTTGAGAAAATTTTGTAAACGAAAGACAAAGAGAGGTTGAAAATGTTTTAACTTTAATTTATTTTTAAGAGAATGGATTTTAAAATTGATTTGAGAAAAATGGAGAATATAATGGTGATTTGAGAATTTACTAACGTATAACTTATTTTCAAGTTTTGGAGTACGTTAGGAAAATTTAAGATTTTGAAATATTGATTTACATCAATGGAAAAGTGATTTTGTGAATTATATTCCGAAAAGAATTTCTTGAGTAAAGAATTGTGGAAAAAGATTTTCGTGAGTAAGAAAATATATTAAATGAAGTATAAAGTTATATTATTTTGAGAAAAGTTAAAAAGGAATTTTTAAAGGTCAAGAAATATTTTTACGTAATGAAATTGTGGTGAAAAATTATTTACGTATCTTAAAAACGTGATTTTTAAGTTATATGATATGAAAAAATATTTCTATGTGATTTTAAATACGTTAAAATATTTATATGCGATTTGAATTACGTTTAAATATTTTACGTGATTTGAACTACTGTTGATAAATCACTACGTGATTGAATAGCGATAGAATATTTTTATGCGATTATGAAAATGGGGAAAAATTGTCATGAGATTTGGAAAGTATTTTAAATATTTTGAGAATGATAGAAAATGATTTACGTGACGTAAAAGAATGATTTTTAAGTTACGCGATTTTGAAACCGTGGAAAAATACTATGCAATTTGAGAAACATATATTTTTCTGCGATTGAGAAAAACGTTAAAAAATTTATACGTGGTTTAAAAGTGCAACAGAAGAGTTGCAGTATGTTGAAAACGTAATAGAAATGTTACGAAATTTTGTAAACGTAACAGTAATGTTACGGTATTGTGAAAACGTAATAAAAATGTTTTGGAATTTTAAAAACGTAACAAAAGTGTTATGGTATTTTGAAAAACGCAACAAAAGTGTTGTGGAATTGTGAAAACGTAACGGGAATATTGCACAATTTTGTGAAAACACGACAATAGTGTTTTATAACTATGAAAACATGATAAGATGATTTTGTTATTGAAAAATATTGTATGATTACTGTTGAACCAGTGTCCATACACTGTTTGTGAAAACAACGAGTTTTGCCTGTTATTGGCACGTGGTGCATTTTAGATGCATTGGAAAAAAATAATAATATATATGCGTTAAGGTATATGATTTAATTGAACAAATGAATTTGAAAAGAATGACCCTTGTGGTTGGACTTGCACTGATATATTCGTGCATTGTATAAACTATATCTGAGAAATTATGAGATATACCTGTGATTGGTATTTGGTGCATTATACATGCATTGGAATGGTCCGATGAGGACTGGATATGGCTGATTGCCTAGAAGAAACACACCTCTTGAGTGGGTGCGATATGCGTAGTATAAGTCACTTGTTGACCCTGGGGGCATCGGGGAGCGGGTTGCCTACACGGGTGGTTGGTCGCGCTTCTTCCCGTAGGTTAGACCGATGCAACACACCAATGATCCTGACCGAGACACTATTCTTAATCAAGATCTGATAAAGACTGTCGTGTATGTGCTAGATGTGCAAAAATTGAAATGAGAATTAAAGCACGTGGTCTGAGGCACGTGGTACCGACAGGTCTTTTCGATCATTTCTCCGACCGAGTTTTAGCTAGCTCCATGGAGTAGAAAATCGAGTCTTGTGTACATGCATAATCTGAACATTTATATCTGTGTGATATATTAATTGAGGAATATTGGCTATGACAATTGTTTTGAATACTTGAATGATGATGATGATAATCATGTTGATGACAATATTGTGATTATTGTGTGATGATAATAATGTTAATGGTATGATGATGATAGTTGATTAATGTTGAGTGCATTTATTAGAATTCTGGTATGATATATCTGTATGATATGTTGTTTGTGTTATCTCTGTGCTGCCATGTTGGTGTTGGTGTAGGTGATCTCACCTCTTTGTTATGTTGTTTTGCTGTGTCTGTATAGTTAAAATCAAATAATAGAAGGATCGAGTTGTCTTAGACATAACGGGCGATGGATACTCTAAGGTCGGTGACAACAATAAGGAGTGGACATTCAGGACTCGAAGGTGTGCAGTGTTGACATAGAACAGATGTCTGATGCATCCAAATGGATACAAGAAGGAATAAGTTTGTTAAGTTTTAACGTTAGTGTTGTACCGTGCTATTAAGTAGGACCCGTCATGGGGTTTGTTACTGTTAAAAAAAAAAGTCTGTTAGTTTTATATTTCTCTTTAAATTGTTAAATATTAAGTGATGCTTGTTATATGATTTTAAATCAGTTAAATCTATTTTTTCGTATTACTTATGAATTTCAGAAAGTTTATGTTTCAACAAGAAAGAAATTTTAAAACCCATATTTTATAACTCAAACTTTGTGCGAACTTCTTTCAGATTATGAGTCGGGAGTCAAAAATGTGATGCCCTGAGGAGGGTGTTACAAACATAATATTACATTTAAATTCAATTTCATCACAATGCTTATTTAAATCACTTGGCAGTAGTCTGCTTTCAAGTTGATGTAGTTCAACCTATTCATGACAATTCACCAGCCACACAGAACTACTTCGAATAATATTAAATTCAATTCCAAATTCTTCTCAGTGTTTCATTATCTAATGCTAATTCCCACAGAACTAGGTCACCTCACATAACTTGAATTCTAGATTGGTAATAGTCTACTTTCAGGTCGGTACTCTCCAACCTATTTATAACATTGCTATGTATGTCACACAAAACTATTCCGAGTATCCTATTTGTGACACTGTTATGTATGTCACACTCTTGGTAATAGTCTGCTTTCAGGTCGGTACTCTCCAACCTATTTATGACGATTCACTTGTCACACAGAACTATTCCAGATATCATTATATATATGAGGAAAACTAGGGCAAGTGAGGAAATTGGTGAGGAATTTCAAGAATATAAGATCCCCTTCCTCGTGGAGGTTCATCTCCATAATTCAAATGGAACTTTGGATACCCCTCCCTCATAGAGGATCAACTCCAAAATTCACTAATGCCCAAACAAATTCAAATACAAAAGGATACTCATATATTGGGAATAGCACATCATGATCATTCTCTTTTCTATCAAGGATAAATATCTACAATTCTCATATACAATTCAAATTCAAATCTCATGAGCACTGATCAAGAAATTACCATACTATTATCATTCTAGCTCCATTTTAAAGAATTAAGGGAGCGAATTCTCATTAAGTCAATATCACAAAGTGCAAACACTTGAAACACACACACACACACACAGTTTCTATCATTTAATCCAAGGCAAATTCAAAGTGAATACTTGTAACACAATTTTACTTGGCCGTAAAAGTAAGGCACAAAACCAACTAATGCCAAGTCAATATTAGATGCTTAGTCGTGTGCATCATGTCACAAACAAACACAATTTATAGTCATTAAGTTCTTGCTTAATCGTGAGCTTTCATGGCATAATACAAGCACAATTCAAAGTCAAGCATAGAACAAGCACAGTTCAAAGTCAATGCCATAAGTGTAGATACTTGGACTACTTGGTTCTCTATGTGGAAACTGAATGAATATTTGAAACACACACTCATGGCTTCTCATCTTTAAATTAGATCACACCATTTTCTAACCGTACAAGGAAATTCTTGTCAATCATGTATCAACTAAAATTTATAAACAATAACAATTCAAGTCAACAAGGAAACACAAACTAAAATGGTTGTGATCATTAAAACAAGATACAAAAGTCAATATAGGAAGCAAGAAAGAAATTCATGTATGGACAAGAAATTGAAGCACATAGTTATTTTTCTACAGGAACAAATATTCCACTTTTACTTATAGATTGGCCGTGTGGTTTAAGTCACTGACAAATACAATTTCAAAGTCTTTATTGGTTGCTTGACCATAAAAAAATAAAAACAAAAACACAAGTTGTCAAGTGTGTGTGTGTATGTGACGGCCAAGTCTCAATATATAGGCCAGTCATGATTCTCAAATAATTCATAACACAATTATTAATATAAGTGCGTACAACAAACACAATACTTCAAGTCATGGCTATAATAACAAACACAAAATAGGTGACCTCCCTCATAGATCAAAAACCACACTTTCAATTTAAAATCAATAGAAAGAAAAACAAGTTAAAAGCTTTAAATCCCCTAACTCACATCCTAGCCATGTTTCCTTGGTTTTCTCCTCGCTTTCCTCTTGTTTTTTGTTATCTGTTTTAGCCATATTATTGCCTCTGTTTTGAGTTGTTTTTGGGCTGTTTAACCGTGAGTAATGTAACACCCATCGTAGGATATCACATTTTTATATTATTCATTTCCAAATTACCCTAAGTTATAAAATAATATTTTATAATATAAATGTGAGTAGTAAAATTTCTTAATACTAATAATATAAATTTATCAAAATATAAAAATATCAAATAGTATCACAAAGTAATATACATCATATACATAACATCAATATTGACAAACTTAAATATATACAGATAAGTTCTCAAAGGAAATAAAACATTACTATAACTACTACACTGGCCCAAGTACGCACCTATGAGCAGAACCCTCAGACGGGTCCTCCTCGGGATCTTCCTCCGTCTCCTCGGAAGATAGAAATCCCGGGTGACGTGTGATGCTACAGACAAGTATTTGAACAGACAATACTAACTTCCCTAGGGGTATGATAATGACCACCCTATAACTGTCTAATAGATAAGGGAAACTCTAGATGTACATATATATCAACAAAAAAGAAAGGATCTCCGTGGTAGATCCTACTCATAGAGACGGTCAACTCTCCCTGATAAATAATACCCTCCTCATTAGGACTAAGACGCCAGGCTCTAGTGCCACCACGAAATAGCAGTCTCACGTAACCAAAGAAACTATCTCTTGACGCCATTAGCTTAGAAATCAGTATCAATAGAAGGAATCTGCCTTTCACCACCTTCCTCACTATCTTTACTAAATACAAATACAGTATAAGAACAACATACAAAGAGGTGAGACTACCAACACCAGTACCAACATAGCAGTAAAGAGACATAAATGATAGTGATGTTATACATATATAACAAACAGTGAATGTAGTCATGGCATCAAACATTAATCCATATTTTAACAAATAAAATATCACAAAAATATATACAAACTATGCACATGCATACAGGCCCAATTTCCTACTCCATGGAGCTAAACACAAGTTAGAGAGATTGATCTAGAAGATCTGTCGGTATCTCGGTTGCCTCAAAACAAGTGTTATGATTTTCATCATTTTTGCACATCTGATATCACACACGACAGTCTATGCCAAATCTTGATTAAGAATAGTGTCTCGTTCTGAATTGTCGGTGCGTTGCATAAATCTGATCCACGGTACAATGGGGCTACCAACTGCCCCTTGTAGAAAACCCTCACCCCGACGCCCCCAAGGTCAACAAGTGACCTACACTATGCCTATCGCATCCGCACAAAGGTGTTATTCAACTCCTAGGCCATCGGCCTTGACATAATCTATAGGACTTTTCCAATACATAATAAATGCTCATAGGCCAATTTCAGGTCAAAATCATAATTTCACATATATGAGTCCCACTTGTTGACCTAACAGTAATTTGACTGTATTTCCTATCGCGTAGCCATTTTACCGCATTTTTACAATCGCACAACATTTCTATCATGTTTTCAAATTGCGTAATTAATTTTCAATGTTTTCACAATCACGTAAAAATATTTAAATATTTTCTAAATCGCGTAGCAATTTTTCAACGTTTTTGAAATTGCGTAGCTTAAAAATCACATTTTTAGTCACATAAAATATTTTTTATCATTTTTCAATTGCATAAAATATTTCTCAATATTCTAAACATCATTTTGGACTTTCCAAAATACAATTTCTAACTTCATTTTTCATGTTTTCTCACTTAAGAAATCCTTTCCGTAATTTTTCTACTATTTCCCACAAAATTGCTTTTTCATTGATCTAAAATCAATTATTATAGCTTAAAATTTCCTAACGTGCTTCAAAATCCAAGGGGTGAGCTATACGTTAGTAAACTTCAAGTCATCAATTTATTTCCCATGTATAAACTAAATCCACTAATTTAATTAATTCCAAAAATAAGTTTTTTCTTATTTTTATATCTCAAAATCCCTTACTTTAAATCCTTTACTATTTTTAATCCATTCAATATTATATTTCATAAATCCTTGAATTAATTCCTTTCGTGCTTAACCATCTAAGTTACACTTGACAAATAAATTTTTGTAACAAAATACCATATTGAAGGCATCATGGCCGTGACTCTCATGGTCCTTGGAACCTAATCATTAATTCTTTTCCTTGCTTTCCTAAACATCCAATTTTACCATTCATAAAAATATTAACTTGGAACACCTATTTTGAGGTGTAGAGGCTATGAGCCTCATGGCCATTGGAACCTAAAAATTATTTCCTTTTCAACATATATCATAGCATACATGGCATATAATCATCATATAATACTATAACATACATCAAGCATACCATTAAAAAAATAAAACATATAAAGCATAAAAGGATGAATAAATAAATTTAAAGCACATAAACATATAAAAATAAATTACACAACTATGGGAATGAATCCTCACATGGACTCACCAACCATCAAATACAAGTTCATCTCTCACCACCATACTTGGTTGGTGAGATAGATCTCCCTCTTACCTTTTGGTGATGCCTCCAAAGCTCCTTGTTTTTCTTCTTGAACTAGTCCTTCACCACCAAGCGGTTCTTAAAAACAACAATAAACACAAGTATATTAGTACCTAAAGCTTGAATAGAAAGACCATGGATCAAAGTATGACATAGAGCATGAAGATGAAATAAATAGTGAAGTTTTCATGAACTTCACATTAAAACCTTAGAACTTGATCTTTAAGAAAGTAGATGAAAATAGATGATTTAGGCTAAGGCTCCAACTACAAAGAGTCTTAGAATGATGAGAGGATTCAAGAGGTGAGGTTGATAGAAATTTTAGAAGAGTGGAGGTATAGTGTGGGTGTTTGGCCGTGGGGTTAGGGAGCAAAGTGAGAGAAAATTTTGAGAGCTTTTGTGATAGTTTTCTTTTGAGTAAAAGATGATGTTGAATGATAGAAATGAAATGAAATTTAGGACCCTTTCCTATAGCTATTGTCGTGGGGTGAATGGAGAGTGAAGTGAGATATTTTGTGTTGATATTTGCTAGATAGATATTTGTGGAGGCAAGATATTATTACCAAGATAAGAATGAATTTTAAGCCATTGAATTCCTCTCAAATTTTGTGCCTTGGTCATGGCTTCCACTAGCAAAATGGTGGTCAAAGTTTTTGTGTAACACCCCAAATTTCCTATCTCTTAAACAGTAATTTTGACAGTTAATAGAATTTTACTGTTTAGTAATTTCTGGATACTGTAAAATTATTTTGATTATTCCGTCAGCGTATTTGATTGTTTTGAGTGATTTACTCTGTGTCAGGTAAATAAAAATTTTCAAGACGGAGAAAACTTTACGTAATTTAATTTTTACCATTAGGTAATTATTTTACGTAATCTGATTTGATATTTGTGATTTTTGTGGATGATTATGAAATTTTTACTGTTTGTGGGCCCAGGGGTGTATGTGGGCCCAGGTGGCCATACGTGGGCCCAGGTAGGTCCCACAAAGCAAAAATTTTTCTACGCATAGAAAAAATTATACTGTCTAGACAGAGACAGGGGATCTTACTAAACCTGAATCCGGAAACAATTTTAGAAAATTTTCAAGTACTGTGTTTTGTACTGTATTTAATTTATCGGACGATAAAAAATACAGTAAATATAATTTTGTGGGGTTTTAGCATATAAAAATAGAAATTATATTGCTAAGTCAACATTAGTGATTGTGACAATTTATTTTGATGGACCAATAGGAAACAAGTCTAAGATTGGAGACTTTGATATCAACCGTTGATTTAATCGATGGTAAAGACTTGATCTTGATTTAATCAACGGTGGAGATGGATCAATTATGACCATTGGATATGGATTTAATCAATGGTAGAGATTTGGTCTCAAAAAGTAACAAAGACCATTTATGACCATTGGATGAAGAATTAATCAAGGGGAGATTTGGTCTTGTAAAAAGTAACAAGGACCATTTATAACCATTGGATGTTAATTTAATCTATGGTGGAGATTTAGTCTTAAAAAGTGACAAAGACTAATTATGACCCTTGGATTTAAAGTTTGAAGGAGAAATCTTGACCCTTCATTTTGGAGACACATCTAATGGCTAGAATTTAAAGAAGAAAGATCCAATGGCCTAGATTAAGTCTTCTAAAATCAAAAGTCTACCTAAAATCCTAACCATTGAATTAATCAATGGCTAGAATGCTTAAGATGGTGACTTGTGAAATTAGTCACATTTTGAAGAAGCATGGAGGGGGGGACGATGCTTCTTATGAAGCTAAAGGAAAAGCTACAATGCACTATTAGTTGCTTTATGTCAATTATAGTTTGCTAAAGTCAATTATGCTACATGATTTCTTTGTTTGCATCCTTAGGAAATTTCTTGGAGGGGGACCAAAATCTTTTTATGTATTTGCTATATCACTTCATCATTTTTTTTCTCTATCAAATAATGTAGTACCAATTATTTGCTCAAGTAATTCGTTCTTTTCTCTCCTCACTATACGACCATGCACTCTTTATTGGCCAAAATAATACACTTAATTCTTCTTTCTTCAATTATATCAAATATCAATGAAAATAGTCAAATATAGTGGCCCTCCATTTTGTTTCTACGGCCATTCATTGTGAAGGAGACAAGATTTGTGCAATTAATTCATTTGGCTATTGTCTTCATACCTACATGAAGCTAAATAAAAGTAAGTCAATTTTTTATGACTTAGCAAATGTATCCTACGGCTATGCATTTCTTTTTGGAGATAAACTACCCATAATTGATTCATTTTTCTCCTATTCACCTATTGTCATGCAATGAATAATGCAAGACAATTTCTACACTTAATCTTTCCTATCAACTTTTCTTCTATTCTTATCAAAGAAAAACAAAAAGCTACACACACAATATTACCTTTCTCTCCATGCATTCCGCGGAAACTACTAGGTAGGAAGAGTTTTCATTTCTATTTTCATTTTCTACCAAAGACTAAAAACAATTCTCTCCATTCTCTCTCTCTTCCAAGAACAAGAACAAAAGAAAAGTCCATTCTTTCCTCCTAAGAAGACCATTCGGCCAAAACACCAAAACCATCATCCAATCTCTTTTAATTTCATCCAACCATAGATCTTGAATCTATATGATGTTCTAAGCAACTTTCATGTTGGAGATTTTCTCTAAATCATTCATTTTCAAGGAGTTTTTCCAAGAGCAAGTTCTAAGGTTTTGGAGGTGAAGTGTAAGAAAACTTCATTTCTTCTCTTCTTTTTCATGATCTAAACCATGTTTGATCCATGGTTCTCTTAATCAAGCTTAGTATAATAATTTTTATGTATTTTGTTTTGTATTTGAGAAGCCCTTGGTGGTGAAGGACTTGGAAAAAGAAGCAAAACAAAGAGTTTTTGAGGATCTTCAAGAGGCAAGAGGGAGATCCATCTCACCAACCAAGTATGGTGGTGAGAGATGGTCTTATATTTGATGGATGTTGAATCTATGTGAGGATTCATATCCATGGTCATGTAATAATTTATATGTGTTTATGAGCTTTGATTAATTGCCTATGTTTAATATGCTTTGCATGAGTTTATGATTTTGATGGTATGCTTATACTATGCATGATGATAATATGGCATGTTTTTTTATATATATATATATATATATATATATATATGATGTGTATGTATGTGTATGCCATGATTTGATGATGGAAAGAAAATTAATTTTGGTCCCAATGGCCAAGGAAGAGCTACGGTTTTGATGCCCTTGATTAGGGTTCATGTTGAGAATTTTCAAGAACAAGGGATTTAATTTTGATCGCTAGAAACATGGTGAATTTCGGTTAAGACACCTCAAAATAGGTGTTCACAAATTAATATTTTCTTGAAAGATGAAAATGGATGATTTGAAGAGTATGGAAAATAAATAAAGGGTTTGTTTTCAAAGAGTACATGAACATAGTTTTTGGAAGGATTTTTATTGATTTATTTTGTGTAAAAAGATCCTAAGTGTTTTTCTAAACATGAGTTTTGAATGAAACGGGCAAACGTTGATTTTAAGGATTTGCAAAGAAAGTGAAAAAGAATTTGTAAAGAAAGTAAAAATGAATTTGAACAAATGGGTTTGGTTTTATAACCATTGGTATTTCGGTTTTGAAAACAAAATTTTAATGGTTTGTTTGTGTAAAACCATATCAATTTAAAAGGAAAAGTATTTGATGGCTTTAATGGTTTTGTTTGTGTAAAACCATATTGATTTAGAAGAAAAAATGTTTTGATGATTTCAATAGTCATGTGTAACACCCCTTTTGAGGATGTCACACATAAAAGAAAATAAAATAAATAGAAATAAAATCTACCCAAGTTGCGGAATATTTGTTAAAATTATTACGGGTTGTAAAAATAATTCCTGATAGACAGAAATATGTAATAAAAAGATAATGCGGAAAATACGAAATAAAAAAAAAAACATCATCACTAATAATATACATATGGTTAAGTTATAAACTGTACAAATGATTTACAACTAAGACTACTACTATTTAAACGAAAACAAGAAAGAAAGCAATAAAAGAGTTAATATATACGTACATACGCCGACGCGCCGAAAAAAAAAAAAAAAAAAACATCATGGTTATCTAATCCTCGATGGATCACTCTCGACCGAAAATGATCATCGGGAGATAGATATCCCGGATGTCTCGACACACGGCGATAACGGGATCGCGCAGTCGATACGATGCTTATCTCACTAGGCTCAGGGTTTTCAGCACCCCAATAACGCCTAATGGATAAGGGCAACTCTAAGTGCAAAAATAATGTCGTCGTCGCAATCGGATCTCCATCAAACTGATGACGTAGAATCACGGTCATACGTCCAAGATAGGTAACAGAAGCACGATCTCCTCGTAAATGCCAAGCCAGATCACCTCCATGGAATATCAGCTCTATGAATCCCAAAAATGCAGGCGTCGCCATCCCCCACACAATCAATCCAGAGGGTATGGATGATCGGATGGTTCTTGCTCGTAAAACTGATCGTCGGCTTGCTGACCTTCCTCTTCCTCAGGGTACACGATCTCAAGAGGTTGTTCCTCTTCTTCCTCTTCAAACTCTTTACCGCATAAAATAAATAGACAAGAGACACATACAATAAAGAGGTAAGACAACATAAAATCATCACAGCATGGCAAATAAGAAGACGACAAATAACAACTACACAGTTCATGTACTACGAAAAAGCTATAACAGTAATGCATATTAGATATCCTAGTGTTTCAGAACATCATAGATGTAACACAAATAAAGAAAATCACCCAGATAGATCAATCTCACAGATAAAATAATATAAGAAATGGACAACTAACATAAAAATTATCAGATAAATATAAACAGAGAAAATGTAGAAACATCCAAGATATTACCAGATAAAGATAAATAGAGAAAATGGAATATTATCCAAGATAAAATCAAATACACCAAAACACAACCCTACTCCATGGAGCTAAACCCAAACAGATATCAGAGAGAATGACTTGCAAAATCTATTAGTACCACGGCTGCCCAACCAACTATTACGCGGTCACACGTTGCGTCAATAGCCTACGCAGACCGGGAATCCACCATCCAGGCGTAGTATAGTTCACGGTCTCCCGTTGTGGCACTATAGGCAATGTACTACTAGACTTTACAACCCTCGATTAAATATAGTGTATGTCGAGTACATTAGTGTGCTATCGGTTTACCACGGCCCAGCGGAGCTACCAACTGTCCACATGTGGGATCCCGTACACTAAAGTCTCCAAGTTCATTAGAACAATGAACCACACTACGTTTATCGCATCGACAACACGATGTGATTCGTCTCGTCAACCAAAACACCACAAATTGGCATAAAGACAATACATAATTCCAAATATATGAAATTACGAAAATGCCCTCAAGATAAAAATATATGCCCTCAATGGCAGAAAGCCTGTACGGGTTCACATTTTCCCGACAGCGAAATAACCTCAAAAGCTCAGACGGGTTCACATTTTCCCGACAGCGAAAAATAAATATAGCAACGGTCAATCGCGTAGAAATTTTATCGCGTTTTTGAAATCTCGTCGTTTTTACAAACGTTTAAAAATCGGGTAAAGATATTTTTCTGTTTTTAAAATCGCGTAGCATTTTTAATACGTTTTCTCAATCGCGTAGGATTTTTAAATCATTTTCTTATTCGAATGCCTTTAAAATTACCATTTAAACAGATAGAAATAATATTTAGTACATTTAAACTACGTAGAATAATTTTTCATACCGTATATCTTGTCATTAGGATATTTTGACTATCCTATGGGTTCAATTTTTACTAAAAATTGACAAAGCATTTTGTTTATAAACTTATAATAATGATTTTCTAAATTTTCCATAAAATTTCTATTTACCTAATTTTTAACCATTTCATTAAATTCTTTTTGAAATCTCTAACATGCTTCAAAACCAAAAGTGAGCTATATGTTAGAAAATTTCTTAACATTACTGTATTTCCTTCCTAATGATAAAATTATGAATTTTAACCCTTTAGACTTACTTCTAATCAATTGGTTCCTTCATAAATCATTATAGAAAATTTCTTCTTAACTTGTATTGTTTCTTTTTAATTGAAAAAGGTTTAGAAACAAGTTTTTTAAAAATCATGAATTCCTATAGTGGCATGTTGGCCGAATTTTATAAAACTTTTGCATTTGATTTCCAAAATGTCTTTCACCTTTTAAATCATATCAAATGTATTCTATAGTCTAAGTTCATTAAATCATTTTAGAAAATAGTTATCTATAGTCAATTTAATCCTTTAGGCATGTTGGCCCAAAATACTAAGTTTGTACCATTTGATTTCTAAATGCATTTTTCTTTGATCAAATCAATTAGAAACTTTCTTGATTCTCCTAGGTTAATTAAGTTACACTTTAGGAAAAATCAAGAGAACATTTTGGTCCTCCAAACTTGTCATTGCCGTGAGCTATTGGATGTGCTCTTTGGAACACTCATGCAAATTTACACATGTTATTCACATCCTAAACCTTATCATACAATTCTAACACATGCATTTATATCTCTAACACATGCAAAATATTTCTAACACATGCAAAATATTTCTAACACAAAAACCTAATTTAAAGCTTATAGACATACAATCAAAAGCTATTAGACATGCAAGATTATTACAATTACCAAATAAGAAAGCTACTAACACATAACACTTAAGCTACTAACAACCACAAAAATTAACAAATACACATCAATAAACACACCACCACCGAATCCTTATGGATTCTACAAACAACTCATCTTCTTACCACCATCAAGGGATGATAAGAATTGTCTTCCTCTTACCTTAAATGAAGACAAAAACTTGCTTTCTCACCTCCTTAGGTCACGGTTTTCACTCCACCAATCACCTAAAAATCTCAAACAAAACCTACATGTTACTAACCATGAAAAAGAAGCTAAACCATGGAAAAATCATGGCTTAGAACTTTGAAAAAGAAGAGAGAAAAGAAAAGTATGAAATTTCACCTTCTAGGTAAAACTTCCAAGGTTGGTTTCCAAGCTTTAGATGGAAGAATTTGAAGAAACTCCCAACTACAAAGGTTCTTAGAATGGTGTTTAGGTTAAGGAAACTTGGTTAGAAAAATTTTTGGATGGTTGGAGTGTTAGGAAACAAGCTTGGCCGAATATGGTGAAGAAAATGGGCAAGAATGGTGGCTAGGGTTCTTGATGAGAGAGAAGAGAGAAAAGTGATGAAGACAAAGTGATTTTTGGTCCTTCCTCCTTCACTTGGCCGTAGCTCTCTAAGGGCATGCAAGGTGGCTCCTTGCTTGGCTTCATCCAAGCCATTGGATGAATCAAAGGCTAAGATTAAGCCTTGGTGAGCAAGCTTTAATTCTATTGGTTGCTCATGGTGACTCACCTGGCTTAGTCACACTGCGTAATAAATGCTCTGCTGAGTCAGCTAGCTGAGTCAGCCTGTTCTGGAAAGTTCTACAGCTTACGGTGATTAATTAAGCTACCGATCTAACCGTTCGGCTAATTGTGGGTCCCGCAAAATATTTCCGGGTCCACTGTCACTAAAACATATCTTGACTTATAAAATAATATTATAATAATATAAAATTATTTTATTTGTGATTAAATCCTAAAAATTAAAAGATTATTTTTAGTCTCATTTAGAATCGGGTTAAGTAAGATCCCCCAATTCTAAATAATAAAATAAGATTTTCCCGCCCGAAAAAAATTATTATTTTCCCGTCTCGGAGCAAATCACACAAAAAGTTCATATAAAATCACGCATGACGGTATTTTACGGCATTAAATCAAGAAGAAAACAATTAAAAACAGACAAAAACAATAAAAACAATACGTTCGGGACGTAACGGTCATTTTCCCATTTTTTTCCCACAACGTAGGTAATCGCCCAAAACGTTCAAATAAAATATCCAAGCAGTATTATTTAGCTGTATATCTTTCGAGAAAAATTAATACAAGAGCTCGAGAAAAATTTTTTTTTTTATCGTCTCGAAACAAATTACGTAAAACGATCAAATAAAATTTGAACTCTGTATTATCGTAATTGTTTTCATACGTAAATCGAGAAACGAGAAAAATAGGGACATAGCGGTCATTCATACAAAAGCATGAAAAAACAGAAAAAAAAAGTACATTCAGAATATTTTCTAAAAATTGGGGCGTTACAACTCTCCCCAACAAATAAAAATTTCGTCCTCGAAATTCGATGTTCATCCAAACAAATGAGGATCTGATCCTTCATTTTATCTTCCACTCCCAAGTAGCTTCACCCGTCACATCATTCCATATGACTTTCACCAACTCGATCATCTTCCCTCGAAGCTGCTTTACCTTTCTGTCCTTTATCCTGACAGGTAAAGTTTCGTAAGTCAAATTCTCCTTTAATTGCACGTCATCCGGTTGTATAACATGTGTCGGATCGGCATATACTTCCGTAACTGAGACACATGAAACACGTCATGCAAATTGGATAGAAACGGCGGCAAAGCAATCGATATGCTACGGGACCAATACGTCGGATGATCCGATATGGTCCAATGAATTTAGGAGTAAGCTTCTTAGACTTAATTACTCTTCCGACACCGGTCGTAGGAGTAACTCTCGTAAATACATGCTCACCCTCCTCAAACTCAAGAGGTCGTCTTCGCTTATCCGCGTAACTCTTTTGTCCGCTGCGTCGTCCTCATCTTCTCTTGTATCATCTTGACTTTATCCGTAGTCTGTTGTACAAGCTCCGGTCCAACAGTCATACTTTCTCCATCTTGATACCAGCATAACGGCGTTCGACATCGTCTTCCATACAATGCTTCATAAGGTGCCATTCCGATGCTTGCGTGAAAACTATTGTTGTAGGTGAATTCTATCAAAGATAAAAATTCATCCCAACTTCCCCGTTGTTCCAAAACACAAGCCCGTAACAAATCTTCCAAAGACTGTATAGTTCTCTCTGTCTGACCGTCAGTTTGCGGATGATACGCTGAACTTAGTCGTAACTTAGTTCCCATAGCTTCTTGCAGACTTCGCCAAAATCTTGACGTAAACCTCGGATCACGATCAGAAATTATACTTGTCGGTACACCATGTAGTCTGACAATTTCACTGATGTACAACTGGGTTAATCTTTCCAATGAATATTTGATATTGATTGGTAAGAAATGAGCTGATTTCGTAAGTCTATCAACTATAACCCATATTGCATCATGACCTCTTCTTGTCTTTGGCAAACCAGTAACGAAATCCATAGAAATGCTGTCCCATTTCCATTCTGGAATCGATAATGGTTGCAACATCCCAGCTGGTCTTTGGTGTTCAACTTTCGATTTTTGACAAACTAGGCAAGTTGACACGCATCTAACCACATCACCCTTCATTCCATGCCACCAGAATAACTTCTTCAAGTCTTGATACATCTTTGTTATACCTGGATGCATACTCAATAGACTAGTATGGGCATGTTTCACAATATATCTTCTCAACTCTCGATTACGAGGAACACAAACTCTACCCCGAAATCTCAGAATTCCATCAGTTCCTTCCTTGAACTCTAGTGTCTCGCCTTGTTTCATTTGCTCCCTTATTCCTTGCAAAAATTTATCGGCATTTTGCTTTTCCCTTATGTCTTCCATCAACTCGCTCGAGATAGTAACCATGCTAATACAGATCTTCCCCGGTTTCAACTCAACAAATGACCACTCATCTCTAAACTGTTCAATGAGCTCCTTTTCCTTGATCATTAGAGCAGACACACTAATAATTTTCCTGCTCAGAGCATCGGCCACGACATTCGCCTTACCAGGATGGTATAAAAGTTGAAAATCGTAATCGTTCAGAAATTCCAACCACCTTCGCTGCCTCATATTCAGCTCCTTCTGGTCGTACAAGTACTTCAAACTCTTGTGATCACTGAAAATGTTGAACGTTGCTCCATAGAGAAAGTGTCTCCATATCTTCAAAGCAAAAACTACCGCAGCCAATTCTAAATCATGCGTAGGATAATTCTTCTCATGAATCTTCAATTGTCGAGAAGCATACGCCACTACATTCCGGTCTTGCATCAACACGCATCCTAGTCCTTGATAAGAAGCGTCACAATACACATCGAAAGATTTCGTCGAATCTGGTAGGATCAATACCGTGGAGCTTGTTAACCTCTTCTTCAACTCTTGAAAGCTAGCTTCACGTTCTTCTGTCCATTCGAAAGCTTGACTTTTCCTCGTCAGTTGTGTAAGCGGTCCAGCAATCTTGGAAAAACCTTCGATAAACCTCCGATAATAACCAGCAAGTCCAACAAAACTTCGAACTTCTGTTACTGTCTTAGGTCTCTCCCACTGTAAAACAGTCTCCACTTTCGATGGGTCCACCGCAATACCTTCTTTAGAAATCACGTGACCAAGAAATTGAACTTCTTCCAACCAGAACTCACACTTAGACAACTTCGCATACAACTGTTTCTCCCTCAAAATCTGAAGAACAACACTTAGATGTTCAGCATGCTCTTCCTTCGATTGAGAATAGATCGAATGTCATCGATAAAGACAACGACAAATCTGTCTAGATATGGACGAAATATTCTGTTCATATAATCCATAAATATAGCAGGAGCATTCGTCACCCCGAATGGCATTACCTGATACTCATAATGTCCATAACGAGTTCGAAAAGCAGTTTTCGGCACATCTTCCCCTTTCACACGAATCTGGTGATAACCTGATCGCAAATCAATCTTGGAAAATATCACAGCTCCTCTCAATTGATCCATCAAATCGTCGATTCTTGGAAGCGGATATTTATTCTTGATAGTCACCTTGTTCAGTTGCCGATAGTCCACACAAAGTCGTGACGTTCCATCCTTCTTCTTGACCAAAAGCACTGGTGCACCCCATGGGGAAACACTAGGTCGTACAAATTCTTTCTCCAACAGTTCCACCAATTGCTTTTTCAGCTCCTCCAACTCTACTGGCGACATACGATATGGTGCAATTGAGATAGGACCTGTTCCCGGTACTACATCAATTGAGAACTCGATCTCCGCTCAAGGCGGCAAACCAGGTACATCTTCAGGAAAAACATCCGGAAAATCGTTGACAACAGGAATAGTATTCACATCCTTCTCATTCTTAACTTCTAGAGAAGACAATACCAGATATCCCTGCGCTCCATTTCTCAACAAAGACTTGACCTTAACAGCAGTTAAGAATCCAGACTCTTCTTCCTTAGGAAAAACTATAGTTTTCTTCGCACAATCTATGAGGATATGGTTAGAACATAACCAGTCCATCCCTAATATTACATCTATCTCAATGAGAGGCAAACAAATCAAATCAACCAAAAACAAACGGTCCTTCACAATAATTGGACAATCCAAACAAATCTTAGAAGTAACTACAGGTTTAGCAGTTGGTGTAGATACATTCAACATAACATTCAGAGAAGACATAGGCAACTTCAACCTTTCCACACAATCATATGCAATAAAAGAGTGTGTAGCACCCGAGTCATACAAGACAGTCAGAAGATTACCTCCAATATCTCCTTCTCCCTGAATAAGATCATCAGACTTAGAAATCTCAGATCCCATCATTGTATACACTCGTCCTCCAGATCTCGGTTGAGTACTTCCAGACTTCTGCTGATTAGCTTTAACATACCGAACAACAGGTTTTCTCTCCGGCTGTGGACAATCCTTTGATACGTGCCCAGGTTGCTTACAATTGAAACAAACTGTACCTTTAACTGTACACTCGGGAGAAATATGACCTTTCTTCCCGCACTTAAAACATGTTGGCGTAAACGCCACCCTCTGTCCAGCTCCACTACCACTTGCACTTCCACTAACAGATGGTCGTTGAGATTGACTTCCTGTTGGCCTGGTATACGCTTACTGCTGAAACCGATTTGCATTACTACCTCCACCTCTCTGGAACCTTGTCGGTCCAAAATTCCGATTCCTCTGATCTCTAGATGGCTCCAACTCCTCAAGTCGAGCACAAGCATCCACCAAAGCATGAAACTGAGTCATCCTCAAAGATACCACTCCTCGTTTCAGTTCCACCCTTAAACCTGATTCAAACTTCCTGCATCTCCACACATCATCTTGTCGTGTCTGAGCATAATCTGAGAATTGAGACAAACTCTCAAATTTTGTGGCATACTCATTCACCGTCATATTCCCCTGTCGCAAACCAAGAAATTCCATTTCCTTGGCATGCCTAGCACTTGCAGGAAAATACTTATCCAGAAAAGTATTAGAAAACACTTCCCAAGTGATCTCAGTCCCTTCAGCTTGCAACACTCGGCGGATTCCTCTCCACCAATGTTCTGCATCTCCTCTCAGCATGAAAACAGCATAAGTTACTTTCTTTTCATCTGTACATCTCATCCCCTCAAATATTCTCTCTAAATCTTGCATCCACTGACTCGCTTTCTCCGGATCCACCTCGCCTCTAAATTGTGGCGGATTATGGCGCCTAAATTCAGATAAATTTAGGGCATCACCGTAGCATCTTCTTTGTTGGTCGCTTTCTCAAATTTTGCTGAGTAATCACTTCAGCCATTTGCCGCATAGCCTCAGCAGCAACCAACATCGGGTCCTCATCACGATTTACGTTAGCACGTCCTCTGCCTCTACCAGCCATCTTCTTTCTTCAAACATAACAAAACAAAGTCAGATACATCCTTTAAGATATTTCCAAAAGGATATAAATCACAAAGATCACAGAGAATCACACAGCACAAACAAAAACAGACCCAACCACAACCCCAAAAGACTCTAACTTGGGCTCTGATACCAACTAATGTAACACCCCTTTTGAGGATGTCACACATAAAAGAAAATAAAATAAATAGAAATAAAATCTACCCAAGTTGCGGAATATTTGTTAAAATTATTACGGGTTGTAAAAATAATTCCTGATAGACAGAAATATGTAATAAAAAGATAATGCGGAAAATACGAAATAAAAAAAAAACATCATCATTAATAATATACATATGGTTAAGTTATAAACTGCGTACAAATGATTTACAACTAAGACTACTACTATTTAAACGAAAACAAGAAAGAAAGCAATAAAAGAGTTAATATATACGTACATACTGTTGCCGACGCGCCCAAAAAAAAAAAAAACATCATGGTTATCTAATCCTCTCGATGGATCACTCTCGGCCCGAAAATGATCATCGGGAGATAGATATCCGGATGTCTCGACACACGGCGATAACGGGATCGCGCGGTCGATACGATGCTTATCTCACTAGGCTCGGGGTTTTCAAGCACCCCAATAACGCCTAATGGATAAGGGCAACTCTAAGTGCGTAAATAATGTCGTCGTCGCAATCGGATCTCCATCAAACCGATGACGTAGAATCACGGTCATACGTCCAAAGATAGGTAAATGAAACACGATCTCCTCGTAAATGCCAAGCCGATCACCTCCATGGAATATCGCTCTATGAATCCCAAAAATGCAAAGGCGTCGCCATCCCCCACACAATCAATCCAGAGGGTATGGATGATCGGATGGTTCTTGCTCGTAAAACTGATCGTCGGCTTGCTGACCTTCCTCTTCCTCAGGGTACACGATCTCAAGAGGTTGTTCCTCTTCTTCCTCTTCAAACTCTTTACCGCATAAAATAAATAGACAAGAGACACATACAATAAAGAGGTAAGACAACATAAAATCATCACAGCATGGCAAATAAGAAGACGACAAATAACAACTACACAGTTCATGTACTACGAAAAAGCTATAACAGTAATGCATATTAGATATCCTAGTGTTTCAGAACATCATAGATGTAACACAAATAAAGAAAATCACCCAGATAGATCAATCTCACAGATAAAATAATATAAGAAATGGACAACTAACATAAAAATTATCAGATAAATATAAAAGAGAGAAAATGTAGAAACATCCAAGATATTACCAGATAAAGATAAATAGAGAAAATGGAATATTATCCAAGATAAAATCAAATACACCAAAATACAACCCTACTCCATGGAGCTAAACCCAAACAGATATCAGAGAGAATGACTTGCAAAATCTATTAGTACCACGGCTGCCCAACCAACTATTACGCGGTCACACGTTGCGTCAATAGCCTACGGCCTGACTCGGGAATCCACCATCCAGCGTAGTATAGTTCACGGTCTCCCGTTGTGGCACTATAGGCAATGTACTACTAGACTTTACAACCCTCGATTAAATATAGTGTATGTCGAGTACATTAGTGTGCTATCGGTTTACCACACGGCCAATGGAGAGCTACCAACCGTCCACATGTGGGATCCCGTACACTAAAGTCTCCAAGTTCATTAGAACAATGAACCACACTACGTTTATCGCATCGACAACACGATGTGATTCGTCTCGTCAACCAAAACACCACAAATTGGCATAAAGACAATACATAATTCCAAATATATGAAATTATGAAAATGCCCTCAAGATAAAAATATATGCCCTCAATGGCGTAGTAAAGCTCAGACGGGTTCACATTTTCCCGACAAATAAATAACCTCAAAAGCTCAGACGGGTTCACATTTTCCCGACAAAAAAATAAATATAGCAACGGTCAATCGCGTAGAAATTTTATCGCGTTTTTGAAATCTCGTCGTTTTTACAAACGTTTAAAAATCGGGTAAAGATATTTTTCTGTTTTTAAAATCGCGTAGCATTTTTAATACGTTTTCTCAATCGCGTAGGATTTTTAAATCATTTTCTTATTCGAATGCCTTTAAAATTACCATTTAAACAGATAGAAATAATATTTAGTACATTTAAACTACGTAGAATAATTTTTCATACCGTATACTGTCATTAGGATATTTTGACTATCCTATGGGTTCAATTTTTACTAAAAATTGACAGCATTTTGTTTATAAACTTATAATAATGATTTTCTAAATTTTCCATAAAATTTCTATTTACCTAATTTTTAACCATTTCATTAAATTCTTTTTGAAATCTCTAACATGCTTCAAAACCAAAAGTGAGCTATATGTTAGAAAATTTCTTAACATTACTGTATTTCCTTCCTAATGATAAAATTATGAATTTTAACCCTTTAGACTTACTTCTAATCAATTGGTTCCTTCATAAATCATTATAGAAAATTTCTTCTTAACTTGTATTGTTTCTTTTTAATTGAAAAAGGTTTAGAAACAAGTTTTTTAAAAATCATGAATTCCTATAGTGGCATGTTGGCCGAATTTTATAAAACTTTTGCATTTGATTTCCAAAATGTCTTTCACCTTTTAAATCATATCAAATGTATTCTATAGTCTAAGTTCATTAAATCATTTTAGAAAATAGTTATCTATAGTCAATTTAATCCTTTAGGCATGTTGGCCCAAAATACTAAGTTTGTACCATTTGATTTCTAAATGCATTTTCTTTGATCAAATCAATTAGAAACTTTCTTGATTCTCCTAGGTTAATTAAGTTACACTTTAGGAAAAATCAAGAGAACATTTTGGTCCTCCAAACTTGTCATTGCCGTGAGCTATTGGATGTGCTCTTTGGAACACTCATGCAAATTTACACATGTTATTCACATCCTAAACCTTATCATACAATTCTAACACATGCATTTATATCTCTAACACATGCAAAATATTTCTAACACATGCAAAATATTTCTAACACAAAAACCTAATTTAAAGCTTATAGACATACAATCAAAAGCTATTAGACATGCAAGATTATTACAATTACCAAATAAGAAAGCTACTAACACATAACACTTAAGCTACTAACAACCACAAAAATTAACAAATACACATCAATAAACACACCACCACCGAATCCTTATGGATTCTACAAACAACTCATCTTCTTACCACCATCAAGGGATGATAAGAATTGTCTTCCTCTTACCTTAAATGAAGACAAAAACTTGCTTTCTCACCTCCTTAGGTCACGGTTTTCACTCCACCAAACACCTAAAAATCTCAAACAAAACCTACATGTTACTAACCATGAAAAAGAAGCTAAACCATGGAAAAATCATGGCTTAGAACTTTGAAAAAGAAGAGAGAAAAGAAAAGTATGAAATTTCACCTTCTAGGTAAAACTTCCAAGGTTGGTTTCCAAGCTTTAGATGGAAGAATTTGAAGAAACTCCCAACTACAAAGGTTCTTAGAATGGTGTTTAGGTTAAGGAAACTTGATTAGAAAAATTTTTGGATGGTTGGAGTGTTAGGAAACAAGCTTGGCCGAATATGGTGAAGAAAATGGGCAAGAATGGTGGCTAGGGTTCTTGATGAGAGAGAAGAGAGAAAAGTGATGAAGACAAAGTGATTTTTGGTCCTTCCTCCTTCACTTGGCCGTAGCTCTCTAAGGGCATGCAAGGTGGCTCCTTGCTTGGCTTCATCCAAGCCATTGGATGAATCAAAGGCTAAGATTAAGCCTTGGTGAGCAAGATTTAATTCTATTGGTTGCTCATGGTGACTCACCTGGCTTAGTCACACTGCGTAATAAATGCTCATTGAGTCACTAGCCGAGTCACTGCTCGAAAGTTCTACAAACGACTACGGTGATTAATTAAGCTACCGATCTAACCGTTCGGCTAATTGTGGGTCCCGCAAAATATTTCGGGTCCATGTCACTAAAACATACTTGACTTATAAAATAATATTATAATAATATAAAATTATTTTATTTGTGATTAAATCCTAAAAATTAAAAGATTATTTTTAGTCTCATTTAGAATCGGGTTAAGTAAGATCCCCCAATTCTAAATAATAAAATAAGATTTCCCGGCCCGAAAATTATTATTTTCCCGCTCGAGCAAATCACACAAAAGTTCATATAAAATCACAGACAGGTATTTTCTCGGCATTAAATCAAGAAGAAAACAATTAAAAACAGACAAAAAAACAAATAAAACAAGACGTTCGGGACGTAACGGTCATTTTCCCATTTTTTCCCACAACGTAGGTAATCGCCCAAAACGTTCAAATAAAATATCCAAGGTATTATTTAGTCAGTATATCTTTGAGAAAAATTAATACAAAGAATTTCGAGAAAAATTTTTATTTTATGTCTCTCGAAACAAATTACATAAAACGATCAAATAAAATTTGAACCTGTATTATCGTAATTGTTTTCATACAGAAATCGAGAACAGAAAAATAGGGACATAGCGGTCATTCATACAAAAGCATGAAAAACAGAAAACAGTACATTCAGAATATTTTCTAAAAATTGGGGCGTTACATCATGTCCATATTTTTGTAGGCTTGTAATACCTTGATTTTTATGAACAATATGAATTTCAAAGTGGAAACGTAACTGGATTTAATATAAGGATTTTGGAAAGGGAATCAAAGTGTTTTATCACTTGAGAAAATTTTGTAAACGAAAGACAAAGAGAGGTTGAAAATGTTTTAACTTTAATTTATTTTGAAGAGAATTGATTTTAAAATTAATTTGAGAAAAATGAAGAATATAATGGTGATTTGAGAATTTACTAACGTATAACTTATTTTCAAGTTTTGGAGTACGTTAGGAAAATTTAAGATTTTGAAATATTGATTTACATCAATGGAAAAGTGATTTTGTGAATTATATTCCGAAAAGAATTTCTTGAGTAAAGAATTGTGGAAAAAGATTTTCGTGAGTAAGAAAATATATTAAATGAAGTATAAAGTTATATTATTTTAGGAAAAGTTAAAAAGGAATATTTAAAGGTCAAGAAATATTTTCTGTAATGAAATTGTGGTGAAAAATTATTTACGTATCTTAAAAACGTGATTTTTAAGTTATATGATATGAAAAAATATTTCTATGTGATTTTAAATACGTTAAAATATTTATATGCGATTTGAATTACGTTTAAATATTTTACGTGATTTGAACTACTGTTGATAAATCACTACGTGATTGAATAGCGATAGAATATTTTTATGCGATTATGAAAATGGGGGAAAATTGTCATGAGATTTAGAAAGTGTTTTAAATATTTTGAGAATGATAGAAAATGATTTACGTGACGTAAAAGAATGATTTTTAAGTTATGCGATTTTGAAACCGTGGAAAAATACTATGCAATTTGAGAAACATATATTTTTCTGCGATTGAGAAAAATGTTAAAAAATTTATACGTGGTTTAAAAGTGCAACAGAAGAGTTGCAGTATTTTGAAAACGTAATAGAAATGTTACGAAATTTTGTAAACGTAACAGTAATGTTACGGTATTGTGAAAACGTAATAAAAATGTTTTGGAATTTTAAAAACATAATAAAAGTGTTATGGTATTTTGAAAAACGCAACAGAAGTGTTGTGGAATTCTGAAAACGTAACGGGAATGTTGTGCAATTTTATGAAAACACGACAACAGTGTTTTATTACTATGAAAACATGATAAGATGATTTTGTTATTGAAAGATACAGTATGATTACTGTTGAACCAGTGTCCATACACTGTTTGTGAAAACAACGAGTTTTGCTCGTTATTGGCACGTGGTGCATTTTAGATGCATTGGAATATATATATATATATATATATATATATATATATATATATATATATATATGTGTGTGTGTGTGTGTGTGTGTGTGTGTGTGTGTGTGTGTGTGTGTGTGTGTATGTGTGTGTTTGTGTGTGTGTGTGTGTGTGTGTGTGTTGAGATATATGATTTAATTTAACAAACGAATTTGAAAAGAATGGCCCTTGTGGTTGGACTTGCACTGATATATTCGTGCATTGTATAAACTATATCTGAGAAATTATGAGATATACTTGTGATTGGTATTATACCTGTGATTGGTATTTGGAGCATTATACATGCATTGGAATGGTCCGATGAGGACTGAATATGGCTGATTGCCTAGGAGAAACACACCTCTTGAGTGGGTGCGATATGCGTAGTGTAAGTCACTTGTTGACCTTGGGGGCATCGGGGTGCGGGTTGCTTACACGGGTGGTTGGTCGCGCTTCTTCCCGTAGGTTAGACCGATGCAACACACCGATGATCCTGACCGAGACACTATTCTTAATCAAGATCTGATAAAGACTGTCGTGTATGTGCTAGATGTGCAAAAATTAGAATGAGAATTAAAGCACATGGTCTGAGGCACGTGGTACCGGCAGGTCTTTTCGATCATTTCTCTGACCTGAGTTTTAGCTCCATGGAGTAGGAAATCGAGTCTTGTGTACATGCATAATCTGAACATTTATATCTGTGTGATATATTAATTGAGGAATATTGGCTATGACAATTGTTTTGGATACTTGGATGATGATAATGATAATCATGTTGATGACATTATTGTGATTATTATGTGATGATAATAATGTTAATAGTATGATGATGATAGTTGATTAATGTTGAGTGCATTATTGGAATTCTGGTATGATATATCTGTATGATATGTTGTTTATGTTATCTCTGTGCTGCCATGTTAGTACTGGTGTAGGTGATCTCACCTCTTTGTTATATTGTTTTGCTGTGTCTGTACTGTTAAAATTAAATAATAGAAAGATCGAGTTACCTTAGACATAACAGGCAATGAATACTCTGAGATGGGTGACAACAATAAGGAGTGGACATTCAGGACTCAAAGGTGTGCAGTGTTGACAAAGAACAGATGTAGAACAGATGTCTGATGCAACAAGATGGATACACAACAGAATAAGTATGTTAAGTTTTAACGTTAGTGTTATACTGTGCTATTAAGTAGAACCTGTCATAGGGTTACTACTGTTAGAAAAAAAAGAGTCTGTAAGTTTTATATTTCTTGAATAATTGTTAAATATTAAGTGATATTTGTTATATGATTTTAAATTAGTTAAATCTATTTTTCCGTATTACTTATAAATTTCAGTAAGTTTATATTTCAAGTAAAGAAGTAATTTTAAAACCCATCTTTTATAACTCAAACTTTGTGCGAACTTCTTTTCAGATTTTGAGTCGGGAGTCAGACATGTGATACCCTAGGGAGGGTGTTACATTAGTTGGTATCAGAGCACGGTTTGAGTCTTTTGGGATTTGTGGTTAAGTCTGTTTTATTTGTATTGTGTTCTCTACTTTGATTTCCGAAAGGAAACAAAGTTGTTTGAAAATGGATATCAGATCCATTTTATTTTTATTTGTCCACCTTTAAAGAAAAGACGATGGCTCGTGATAAATGTACGTGTGTGGAAGCGGAACATGTTACTAGTAATGCAGTTGCAGCTACGGGAGCAATGGGAGCAATGTGGAAAGACGACTGCACGAACAGAGGATCGCTGAACAGCGGAAAGAAATGAAAGTTGAGGTTCAGGATCTAATGGAAGAGAATCAGTCTTAGAATATAAGACTACATAATTTTGGAATCCAATATTTTTAAGGATATTTAGAAAGTGATTGATTTCGACGGAAGATGTATTTACAACCATTGAGGAAACCAAAGGCAGTAACTGATGTGAAAGAAGGTACTTAATGAAGGAATGTACGTCAAGAAAACAAACGTTTATTTGAAATGGTTACATCTGGTTTCCATTTTATTTTGATTCGTCCATCTTTGAAGAAAAGAAATGACTCGTGATAGACGTACGCGTGTGGAAGCGAGACATAATGGTGGTGATATGACTGCAACTTTGGAAGTAATACAAACAATGGCTGAAGCAATTATACAGCAAACTCAGAAGATTGTTTCGCAACAAGAATTGATTTCTTAAGCTAAGATTTTGTTAGAGTTGAATCAGTCTCAGAATGAGAGACCCTGTAACGTTGGACCATATTGGTTACGAAAAAGGGGAAATCGTAAGGTCAAGCGATTCCAGCAGAAAACGTATTTGCAATCTCCAAGAAGTCAACAACAACAATCTTGTGGAGAAAGTACTAGTAATGACAGGTTTAGTTTGACTGTGATATCTGCACCAAAATGTAAGAAGTGTGGAAAGGGGCACTTAATGAAAGATTGTACGTTAAGGAAATAATTTGTTTTAAGTGCGGGAAGTTTGGAACACAATCTTTGAAAATAGAGTTCCAATGAAAACAGAGTTTTCTGTTAGTAAAATCTCAGGTAGTAGGAAGTGTTCAGAGCGGAAGATTTAAACAATGAAGATTGTGTCATTGGAGCTAATCCTATAAATCATACTGAATATTTCTGTGAATAACCTATTCCTTATGACATATGATTTAGTAGATCAATTATATGTTAGAGTTATTCGTAATCCTCTAATTTGTTTACTTCTGTTTCTATTCTTAGCCGATCGAGCTACTCAAGTTATTCAAATATTGTTATAGATCAAATCTTTGTGTTAGTTTGATCTGTCGTTCAAAATTTCGTGTTAGTTTGATCTGTTTCATAAACAGATATGATCTTTAAAACGGATTGGTTATTTTTCAACCATATCCTATAAGATTGTCTCAATAAGGTGTTAATAATTCAGAAAAAAAAATTCATTCCTGAAAATCAGGCAAAATCAAATTCTTGTTGAATATGTTTGGTAACATATTCGATCATTTTGCTACCTTTTCTTCCTAAACCTCTATAATGTTCTTTCATATATTGCATTTGCAAGAAAGAATATTTTGCAAGAAAGGATATTCCTATTTATATCCATGACATAGTATCGGAGTGGCGCAGCGTAAGCGTGGTGGATCCTTCAAAGTTTGAAAACAGTTTTTCAGTGAGAAAGTCAAAAAGACAGTAATGGAAATCCTGGAAAATTTTTGGATCATAGGACTTCTCACCCAACTTATCAGAAAGGATTAAGCGTTCGTATAGACTGATGCATATAAGAAAAATTTTTAGGAATTAAAATATGTTTGAAGTACTTCTCTAGTATTAGTTTTATCTAATCCTAGTGAACCATTAGAGGTGAACAGTGACGTATTACATCGGAGCTTAAGATATGTGCTTATGCATAATAGAAGAGTTGTAGGGTATAATTTTAGGAAATTGAAATCATTTGAGAAAAACTATTCTAGGTATGAATGGAGATTGGTAGCCGCTGTGTTTATTTTAGAAGTATGGAAATACTTTCTTTCCGGAGTAACATTTAACATTGTCAGTAATCATAAGAGTTAGAAATATCTGCTTGATCAGGAAAAAAAAATTGATCAAGAGATAAAGAACTTTCATTGGTTAAAATCGTTTGGAATAACGTAAGAGGTGAAATTACGAGGGAACTGGAAGAAAAAGATGAAGGAATAATGTCATTATTTATTCTGAGGATGTGAAATCATGGTCATGAAATTTCGAGGACGAAATTTCTGTAAAGAGAGGGAGTATTGTAACACCCCAAATTTCCTATCTCTTAAACAGTAATTTTGACAGTTAATAGAATTTTACTGTTTAATAATTTCTGGATACTGTAAAATTATTTTGATTATTCAGTCAGCGTATTTGATTGTTTTGAGTGATTTACTCCGTGTCAGGAAAATAAAAATTTTCAGGCCGGAGAAAACTTTACGTAATTTAATTTTTACCATTAGGTAATTATTTTACGTAATCTGATTTGATATTTGTGTGTTTTCTAATATTTGTGATTTTTGTGGATGATTATGAAATTTTTACTGTTTGTGGGCCCAGGGGGTGTATGTGGGCCCAGGTGGGTCCCGTAAAGCAAAAATTTTTCTACGCATAGAAAAATTTGTACTATTTAGACGGAGACAGGAGATCTTACTAAACCTGAATCCGAAAACAGTTTTAGAAAATTTTCTTGTACTGTGTTTTGTACTGTATTTAATTCATCGGACGATAAAAAAATACAGTAAATATAATTTTGTGGGGTTTTAACATATAAAAATAGAAATTATATTGCTAAGTCAATATTAGTGATTGTGACAATTTATTTTGATGGACCAATAGGAAACAAGTCTAAGATTGGAGACTTTGATATCAATTGTTGATTTAATCGACAGTAAAGACTTGATCTTGATTTAATCAACGGTGGAGATGGATCAATTATGACCATTGGATATGGATTTAATCAATGGTAGAGATTTGGTCTCAAAAAGTAACAAAGACCATTTATGACCATTGGATGAAGAATTAATCAAGGGTGGAGATTTGGTCTTGTAAAAGTGAAAGGACCATTTATAACCATTGGATGTTAATTTAATCTATGGTGGAGATTTAGTCTTAAAAAGTGACAAAGACTAATTATGACCCTTGGATTTAAAGTTTGAAGGAGCAATCTTGACCCTTCATTTTGGAGACACATCTAATGGCTAGAATTTAAAGGAGAAAGATCCAATGGCCTAGATTAAGTCTTCTAAAATCAAAAGTCTACCTAAAATCCTAACCATTGAATTAATCAATGGCTAGAATGTTTAAGATGGTGACTTGTGAAATTAGTCACATTTTGAAGAAGCATGGAGGGGGGGACGGTTTTATGCTTCTTATGAAGCTAAAGGAAAAGCTACAATGCACTATTAGTTGCTTTATGTCAATTATGCTTTGCTAAAGTCAATTATGCTACATGATTTCTTTATTTGCATCCTTAGGAAATTTCTTGGAGGGGGACCAAAATCTTTTTATGTATTTGCTATATCACTTCATCATTTTTTTTCTCTATCAAATAATGTAGTACCAATTATTTGCTCAAGTAATTCATTCTTTTCTCTCCTCACTATACGATCATGCACTCTTTATTGGCCAAAATAATACACTTAATTCTTCTTTCTTCAATCATATTAAATATCAATGAAAATAGTCAAATATAGTGGCTTTCTACGACCATTCATTGTGAAGGAGACAAGATTTGTGCAATTAATTCATTTGGCTATTGTCTTCATACCTACATGAAGCTAAATAAAAGTAAGTCAATTTTTTATGACTTAGCATATGTATCCTACGACTATGCATTTCTTTTTGGAGACAAACTACCCATAATTGATTCATTTTTCTCCTATTCACCTATTGTCATGCAATGAATAATGCAAGACAATTTCTACACTTAATCTTTCCTATCAACTTTTCATTTATTGTTATCAAAGAAAAACAAAAAGCTACACACACAATATTACCTTTCTCTCCATGCATTCCACGGAAACTACTAGGTAGGAAGAGTTTTCATTTCTATTTTCATTTTCTACCAAAGACTAAAAACAATTCTCTCCATTCTCTCTCTTTTCCAAGAACAAGAACAAAAGAAAACTCCATTCTCTCCTCCTAAGAAGGCCATTCGACCAAAACACCAAAACCATCATCCAATCTCTTTTAATTTCATCCAACCATAGATCTTGAATCTATATGATGTTCTAAGCAACTTTCATGTTGGAGATTTTCTCTAAATCATTCATTTTCAAGGAGTTTTTCCAAGAGCAAGTTCTAAGGTTTTGGAGGTGAAGTGTAAGGAAACTTCATTTCTTCTCTTCTTTTTCATGATCTAAACCATGTTTGATCCATGGTTCTCTTAATCAAGCTTAGTATAATAATTTTTATGTATTTTTTTTTGTATTTGAGAAGCCCTTGGTGGTGAAGGACTTTGGAAAAAGAAGCAAAACAAATAGTTTTTGAGAATCTTCAAGAGGTAAGAGGGAGATCCATCTCACCAACCAAGTATGGTGGTGAGAGATGGTTTTATATTTGATGGATGTTGAATCCATGGTCATGTAATAATTTATATGTGTTTATGAGCTTTGATTAATTGCCTATGCTTAATATGCTTTGCATGAGTTTATGATTTTGATGGTATGCTTATACTATGCATGATGATAATATGGCATATTTTATATATATTATATATATATATATATATATATATATGATGTGTATGTATGTGTATGCCGTGATTTGATGATGGAAAGAAAATTAATTTTAGTCCCAATGGCCAAGGAAGAGCTACGGTTTTGATGCCCTTGATTAGGGTTCATGTTGAGAATTTTCAAGAACAAGGGAATTAATTTTGATCGCTAGAAACATGGTGAATTTCGGTCAAGACACCTCAAATATTTTGAGAATGATAGAAAATGATTTACGTGACGTAAAAGAATGATTTTTAAGTTACGCGATTTTGAAACAGTGGAAAAATACTATGCGATTTGAGAAACATATATTTTTATGCGATTGAGAAAAACGTTAAAAAATTTATACGTGGTTTAAAAGTGCAACAGAAGAGTTGCAGTATTTTGAAAACGTAACAGAAATGTTACAAAATTTTGTAAACGTAACAGTAATGTTACGGTATTGTGAAAACATAATAAAAATGTTTTGGAATTTTAAAAACGTAACAAAAGTGTTACGGTATTTTGAAAAATGCAACAGAAGTGTTGTGGAATTGTGAAAACGTAACGGGAATGTTGTGCAATTTTGTGAAAACACGACAACAATGTTGTTTTATAACTATAAAAACATGATAAGATGATTTTGTTATTGAAAGATACAAGATGATTCTTGTTGAACCAAAGTGTCCATACACTGCTTGTTTGTGAAAACAACGAGTTTTGCTCGTTATTGGCACGTGGTGCATTACATTTTAGATGCATTGGAATATATATATATATATATATATATATATATATATATATATATATATATATATATATATATATATATGTGTGTGTGTGTGTGTGTGTGTGTGTGTGTGTTGAGATATATGATTTAATTTAACAAACGAATTTGAAAAGAATGGCCCTTGTGGTTGGACTTGCACTGATATATTCGTGCATTGTATAAACTATATCTGAGAAATTATGAGATATACTTGTGATTGGTATTATACCTGTGATTGGTATTTGGTGCATTATGCATGCATTGGAATGGTCCGATAAGGACTGGATATGGCTGATTGCCTAGGAGAAACACACCTCTTGAGTGGGTGCGATATGCGTAGTGTAAGTCACTTGTTGACCTTGGGGGCATCGGGGTGCGGGTTGCTTACACGGGTGGTTGGTCGTGCTTCTTCCCATAGGTTAGACCGATGCAACACACCGATGATCCTGACTGAGACACTATTCTTAATCAAGATCTGATAAAGACTGTCGTGTATGTGCTAGATGTGCAAAAATTGGAATGAGAATTAAAGCACGTGGTCTGAGGCACTGATAATCACATATTTTATTCATTAAGAAACCCTTATGTTTAGTCATTTACGCTCTCCATATTCTTAATTGATTGAGTTTGGTATGATTTTGTGAGTTTAAGCTCAAATTGGTCCTAATTGAATATTTTCAGCATTATTGAGACTTGACACTGTTTCTGTATTTTGGCCATAACTTGAGTTCTTGATATCTGATAATAAAAAATTTTACCTTGTAGGAAAGCTAGGAGGAAGCTCTACAACTTTGATGAGAGCTTGAAGTCCGAAACAGATGTCTAAGGGACCTAAATTTACATGGAAGTTAGAATACTAGTTCTGTCACTAGAATCCGAATGGTGTGCACTCATAAAATCATATCTCAAGCTGTAATAATGGAGATGGGCTAAAATTTGGATAGTTGATATTTAAGATCCAAATAAACAACTTTCATGAAGAACACTTTTTGAAAAAATGAAGTCTAATGGGTCAGTTTGAGCTTGCAAGTTGGAACAGAGGTGCTGAAGTTAGGTTTGAGCAACCTGCGGTATTTGGGTCATATCTTGGGCTGTAGGAAGCCAAATTGGACGATCCAGATATGCATGTTATAGCCAAGACAAAGATCTACAACTTTCATGAAGAGTACTTTTCATAGACAAGAAATTTTCGTCCTCAACCACCCACTCATCCATCCACTAATCCACTAATCCACTAATCCACTAATCCACCCACTCATCCACTAATCCACTCACTCATCCACTCAACCAACCCACTCAACCACTCCACTCAACCACTTCACTCAACCACCCCACTCATCCACCCATTCCCCTTTGTCATTTTGTTACCCTAGACTTCTATAAAAGGCACCATTGGTTATCATGAATAACAGGTTGTATTCTCCTTCAATTCTCTCATAGTTTCTTATTGTTTCTTCATAGTTTCTCATAGCTTTTGTATATTTTGATGCTCCCCTTCATGGTAATGGAGGGCTAAGCTACTTTCGGTCAATTTAGAACTCTTGAAGAGATTGTGGTTTGGATTCTTGAGACCTTGGTTATGTATTGTATTTGATTTGTAATTGAATTCCTCTCTTCTTCTTCTTTTTTTTTCTTCTTCTTGATCTTGAATGCATGAATGGTGATTCTATTTATGTTGATCTGATTTGATCTTGGTTTAAGATTGAGATTTGTGATGAAACTTAGAACTGATTAATCTAAACTAATCACATAAATGAAGATTGAGATTTGTGATGAAACTTAGAACTGATTGATCTAAATTAATCACAGAATTGAAAAGGTTAGGTTACTGATTTGTGCCTAAGTTAATTGAATTCGGTACTTGAAATTAACATAGATCTTCATGAATGGTGTGATTGCGGATTTGTGTTTATCTCTTGTTAATTAAATTCTAGACGATCGTCTAGTATGAATTCTGGATTTGATGCAGAGATCTCGGTTAGATCCAAATTAACAATTCAATTGCGCTTCAAGTGTTCTATGAAGGGTCTATGATTGAATCCATCCAATCTTGGATAGGTTTCTAAATTGACTGCTCTTTAATTGTTATTTCTTCCTTTAATTTTGTTAAGTGCGATCTTAAACTGTCAAACTCCCCTTTGCTAACTTTCACTTGATTTGTTTAAATTGCATCTACAATCCTCGTGGAGATGATCCGGTGTTGTCACTATACTACAAGCTTAGGTAATAACTTCGTTTATAATTTTGACTGAGTTCGGCATTCGTCAGGCACGTGGTACCGGAAGTCTTTTCGATCATTTCTCCGACCTGAGTTTTAGCTCTATGGAGTAGGAAATCGAGTCTTGTTTACATGCATAATCTGAACATTTATATCTGTATGATATATTAATTGAGGAATATTGGCTATGACAATTGTTTTGGATACTTGGATGATGATAATGATAATCATGTTGATGACATTATTGTGATTATTGTGTGATGATGATAATGTTAATAGTATGATGATGATAGTTGATTAATGTTGAGTGCATTATTGGAATTCTGGTATGATATATCTGTATGATATGTTGTTTGTGTTATCTCTCAAGGCCGCCATGTTGAGTACCTTGGTGTAGGTGATCTCACCTCTTTGTTATGTTGTTTTTGTGTGTTCAGATCTTTGTTAAAATTAAATAATAGAAGGATCGAGTTGTCTTAGACATAACGGGCAATGAATACTACGAGATGGGTGACAACAATAAGGAGTGGACATTCGGGACTCGAAGGTGTGCAATGTTGACAAAGAACGGATGTAGAACGGATGTCCGATACAACAAGATGGATACACAAATGTATAAGTATGTTAAGTTTTAACGTTAGTGTTATATCAGTCCTATTAAGTAGAACCTGTCATAAGGTTACTACTGTTAGAAAAAAAAAGAGTCTGTAAGTTTTATATTTCTTGAATAATTGTTAAATATTAAGTGATATTTGTTATATGATTTTAAATTAGTTAAATCTATTTTTCCGTATTACTTATAAATTTCAGTAAGTTTATATTTCAAGTAAAGAAGTAATTTTAAAACCCATCTTTTATAACTCAAACTTTGTGCGAACTTCTTTTCAGATTTTGAGTCGGGAGTCAGACATGTGATACCCTAGGGAGGGTGTTACATTTTGTCCTTCCAAATCTTCCATCCAATGGTGTAGTTTAGAGAGTCCAAGTCATTTTGGTTGACTAGTTCTTATTAGTCCTTCACAAGAAGACTAGTTTCTCATTGGTTTGACATAAAGATGCCATAACCACCATTGTTGACTAACATCTAAATATTTTTCTAGTAGCTATTATCTAATGGTTAATAGTTACAGCTTATAAAATCGGTATCTATTGTCCAATGGACAATAGCTTTACCCAATGGATAATAAACAGATCAAAATTACTATAAAATAAAATTTTGAAAACTATTCCCAGTTTTGGATTTAGTAAGATCCCCGAGCATCGCGTTAACAGTACAAAATTTTCTGACTCTGAAAATTTTTTCTTTTTCAGGCTAGCTCCGAGCCCATGCATAGCCCCTGGGCCCACATATAGCTCAAAATAATATTAAAATAATCACAATCTCAGAAAAATCTACAAAAATTCTCAAAAATCACAAATTATAAAACTCATATTTATGCAAAAAAAAAAATGAAATTCGGGGTGTTACAAGTAATATGGAGGAAAAAAAAAGAAAGGATATATTAATAAACAGGGGAGAGATGGAGTGAAAGGGATGTGAGAAATGAGAAAGGTGAATGGGAAAGAAATAGAGAAATCTAGAGATTTCAATTGGCAGTGGAAGAAAGAAAGGTAAAACAAATGAATAGTGCTGAAATTTTTATATTTGTTATGTACATTTTAATCTTTCAAAATTGAGTTTTCAAGTATCCTCAAGTATTATAGAATATTTTAGAACTCATCTTAATTCTTAGATTCATTTTTCCATAACTTTCCATATACTGTTATTTATCAGTTAAGTTTCATTGTTCGGTCCAGAATTGAATTAAACCGAGGGATTAAGTAATAAACTTACTAATACATATTGTAGTTGGGAATTTATACCAAATTATTCTCCATGTCTTGCTTGCTATCTCCATGAAATTTCATAATTTTATGAATTATTTAGCTGTTCCATAATTGTTCCCTTAATTTCTCTTCGTTATCCTTAAAAATACCAAACTTACTTTGTTGCTTCTAAAAAATTTTTTACAATTCTGATCAATGGTCCTTAGTTAGAAAATAAATTTTTCATATTTATTTCTATCATATCAACTGATTTAGAAGATACTTTAATTATTCTCTTGTATTTAGTGTTACCGAATTACACTCAAACTAGTTCAAAAAATTATCTAAATTGACAGATAATTTTTACTAGTATTACTGAGCTTCTACAATACTGATTAAAGCTATTAGGTTAGGGAAGATGTTATAGGATGCATAAGGCAACTCTTGGCCAAGCAAATTTTATCATAAAATAATTCAATACAAGTTAATAAAAGATGCACAAAGCAACTCTTGGCCGTGCAACTACATGCCTGTAAAGAATGCATGAGAAAAATATTTGGCATAGTCATAAACATCAAGCCACAAAAGTCAAGAGTGGCACAAATGACTCCTTAGCTGTGATAATGCATCAGAAAAATATACTTGGCATGGTCATAAACATCAAGCTACAAAAGTCAATAAAAGTGGCACAAATGACTCCTTAGCTATGAGAATGCATGAGAAAAATTTACTTGGCATGGTCATAAACATCAAGCCACAAAAGTCAACAAAAGTGGCACAAATGACTCCTTAGCTATGAACAAGAATTAAAATGAAATGTGAACACATACATGGAACACATAATTTCTCGTACAAAGTCATGGTTTAGCCGTGACTTTCATCATCCACCAACAAAGTTTTGTTTTTGTTTTTGACTTAGCCGTTCACATCAAAGCTTCATGCAACTCAATTCCAAGCAATTTCTCATCATAACCAATAGCACAAAAATTCAACTCAAGAAACATTAGAAAAGGAAGTACAATTTAAAGCAAGAAATCAAGTAATGAAATTTCTCCATCACATGGTATAGTTGTGAGCCTCCTTATTCCAAAGCCAAAATTTAATTTAAAACTTAAGAGAATAGAAGAACAAGCAAATGGCCAAGAACCCCCGCCTCACTTCCTTACCTTCTCAAGCCTTGTTCTTTAATTTTTTTCTTCCTTTTCACCTCGTTGTTTCTTCCTCTTTCTCTTCTCTTTTGGCTCTGTTTTCTCTACTGTGTTAGGGGCTGTTTAACCATGAGAAACAATGATAAAATAACAAGGAAATACAAGGTTAATTGTGGTTGAGAATGGAAGGATGAAATATGGGAAATTGAGTGTAAAAAAAGTGATAATGCAAGCTTGAATGGTTAGCCGTACGTATCTCTGTTTTGTTCTGTTTCGCACGTAAAAATAGGGAAAGAATTCTGAAGAAAATTCAAGAAGAATATAGAAGATTGATTAGCGGTGGCAGATTTGAAAAAGTGAGATAATTTATACACTATAACTTTTATATCTATTACGTACACTTTAATCTTCCAATTTGGGATTTTTAAGTATCCATAAGTCTTATAGAAAATTTTAGGACTCAACTTAGTCCTTGGATCCATTTTTCCATAGTTTTTCATATATTGTTATTTATCAGTTAAGTTTCATTACTCAGTCCCAAGTTAAATTAAACTGAGGGATTAAGTAATAAGCTTACTAATGCTTATTATAGTTAGTATTTTATACCAAAATATTCCTCATATCATACTTGTCATCTCTATGAAATTTCATAATTTTATGAGATATTTAGCTATTTCATTATTGTTCCTTTATTTCTTTTTCAGTATCCTTAAAAATACTAGCTTAACTCAATTGATTTTCCAAATTTTTCTATAACTTTTATAAATGGTTCTTAGCTACGAAATAAATTTTTCATATTTATTTCTATCATATAAACTAATTCTGCAGATACTTTAATTATTCTCTTGTGTTCAGTATTACAGAATTACGCTCAAACTGGTTCAGAAAATTACCCGAATTAACAGATAACTCTTGTCAGTATTACTAAACTGCTATAACTCTGAATAGAGAGCTGTTAGGTTAGGGAGGATGCCACAGTGAGCGCTTGAGCACCCTCTCTCCAGTACTCAAGCGTTGGTTATGCATAACAAAATTCTACAGAATTTTGCAAAATCAAACATTGTTCTATTTGCTTCCATACAACAACTTAGCCCTTATATCTTGATTCTAAGTGATTTCTAACCACAAAAAGGTCGCTAAACATGTAGTAATTCCTCAAACACACTCTTAACTAAAAAATAGCATGAGTTCAAGAATTAAATCATAGCCTTACATACCCATTTCCTAACTTCAAAGACCATGGAAGATCAAGGACAAAATCAAGTTCTAAATCACCACCATGCATGAATCATACTAACATCAAGCCATCATCAAGTTCACAACAAGAATCAAGCATGAACAATCAAAATCAACTCTCAAACCCATTTCCATCATCAAACAACCTCATGAAGTAAGATGAAGAAAATGGAAGGAAAATAGTTAAGAAACAAGGTTCCCTTACCTCTAGTGTTAAAAAAAAAGCTCAAGAGTTCCTCTTTACTTCTTCTTTCTTCTTCCTACTTTCCCTTCATGTTTGCTGCCCTTTCTCCTTTGTCTTCTTTCTTTTCTTTCTCTTCTATTTTCCTGCAGCCAAGCCATGAGATTGTGAGAATGAGAGAAATATCTCATGAACAAAGTTAACAAAGGTAGGATGGAACTGTGGAGAAGGTCTGACAAAAAATAGATATTTTGCTGAAACTTCATATCTATTAAGAACACTTAAATTTCACAAAATCTAGTTTCCTAACTTCCAAAGGTATTAAGGAAAATCCTAGGATTTATCTAAATCATAATTTCATCATTATCATGAGTTTCCAAATTCCTAACTCATCAATCTGGTATTAAAACACTCACACAGTGTGCTTAAAAATACCTAACGGATTCAGTTAGTTCTCAAAATTTAACTAAACCATAAACCCTATATTTGTTACCTAGAAACATATTCTCAATATTTATTTCCATTAACTAAACCATAAACCCCCCATTTCTTCTTGTCATGCTCCTCATTTTGATTGAGCCTATTTAGCTCCAATTGATGTTGTCGGAGCTTCCTAAATAGAGTGGCTAGAGACATTGCTGATAAATTCCTTGATTCTGCAATAGCCGTTACTTTGGGTTGTCAATTCTTGCTTAAACATCTCAAAACTTTGTTAATAAGATCTTCATTAGAAAATGTCTTTCCTAATGAAATAAGATGATTTACAATGTGTGTGAATCTCTTTTGCATTTCTTGAATACTTTCTCCTTGATTCATTCTAAACAGTTTGTATTCATGAGTGAGAGTGTTTATTCTTGATCGTTTTACTTCACTTGTACCCTCATGAGTTACTTGTAGAGTATCCCACATTTCTTTTGTGGTCTTACAATTTGACATCCTAAAGAATTTATTATACCCCAAGGATGTGGTAATGATGTTTTTGGCTCTCAAATTGTATTGAACCTTCTTTTTGTCCTCATCGGTCAATCACTTCTAGGTGTATTAGTTCTTACACCATCATTAAATAGTATGTGTGGGAACAAAAGCACCATTTTCAACAGCATCCCACATATCTAAATCAATTGCTTTAATAAAAATTTTCATCTTTTCTTTCCAATAGGCATAACCATCCCCATTGAAAAAAGGAGATCTATTTATAGAAGAACTTTTAGAAGAAAAACCATTTGAAGCTATCTTTTCTCTTGTGCTAAGGTCTTTACAAAAGAGTCTATCTTTGATACCACTTATTACCAAGTGGCCTTAATACTCAAGAGGGGGGTTGAATTGAGTTTATAAAATAATTTTGCAATTCTTTTGTAAAACATTTAATTATCAATTTTTGTTGAAGTTGTTGTTTATCAAAGTTGAATGGATAGAGAAGATAGATGATGAAGACCAAGGAGGACTATCAAGTGGGAAAGGAAGAGCTAAGAAGGAGAATGCTTTAATTGGGCTAGGAGGGCCTATGACTAGGTTAAGGTCCAAGAGAGCTAAGGAAGCTTTACAATAAGAGGTGACCAACATATTCAATCTCACGCAAGATAAGGAAGAAGAAGAACCCAAGTTAGTCCAATTAATCCAAATTGAAGAGGACTCTAATTAGGACTTATGTTTAGCAAGATTTGGACTTTATAAGTTTGTTAAAGCTCTTTCTATTTGGTTCATTGGGCCAATTAATTAGGGTTTCATATTAAAGCCATTTTTTCTTATTATTTTGTAATTTTCGTATTTTATTTTGTTAGAATAAGTTTAGATATCCTTTGGTCTTTCCTAAGTTAGTTTGTGGGTTTTAAAGACTTCCCAAGTCATTATGATGGCTAGTGGGAATTTATTATCATCTTTATGCTTATTTTCTAGGTAATAATTCTTGGTAATTGAATGATAGTGGAAATTTATTCCTTTTATTTCAAGAGTCATTTCAGGGTTTCAAGGGTTGCAAACAGCTTCAAGCTTATCCTATAAAAAGGGAACTCATGTACTCCAAAAAGGAGATTTTTTGGCAGATTAATGAAAGTGGAGGAATTCACCATATTTGATAGGGTTATTTCGTGCCTCTTGGGTTCTTAGAGAGAACCATAGCTTGAATCTTATCAAAGGTTCCTCATACCTTTATGGTGATTCTACACAAGGCTTATCATTCTCATTCTGTTCAATGGAATTGAGATTATGGCTCCATTCTTCATCTTCTTGTCTAATTCCATCTTTTTAATTTTCTATCTTACTTGTTTTTTTTTACACACCACTTCTTATTCTTTTACATCAATCTTTGTTTAATTTTTTCTTCTTTTTGTTTGTTGTTGAATTTGGTTACAAGATAACCAACACAAGGAATATCTGAAAAACATATGTTCCATTGTTGGATCTTATCATGTGGTATCAAGAGCTAGGATACTAGAGTTGGGTTATGATCTTGTGTTCTTTCAATTTAGTACTTATTCTTGATTTATGTTCTAAGTTTGATCCATTTTGATCTTGTTGATTTTGATATTTATGTGTTAGATAGCACCTTCCATGGCTATTTGATCTTGTTAACACTCCTTCAACTTGTATGTCGTTGTTTGTGTAAGAAAAACAAAAAAAAGCATGAATACCAAAAGTTAAAAACAAATGGCAGCTAATTTTCACCCCTATTACATATTTTGAGTGTTTTAGTCTTCTTGAATATTAACATTTACTTAGTGGACTTTGGTGCTATAATTCTCCTTTGCTAATTTGATCGTTTCTACTCTACACTTGTTCTTGTTTCTTGTCTTGATCAACTCCTATTTGAGTGTGCTTTGTTCTTTATTAGCTTTTCTTGTTTGTCTTATTGAGCTCTTTGGTTTTGTCTAAGAGTATTTCACATTTCATTGACCTCTTGAGTGTTTAGGCTTTGTGTGAATTGTTTACATTGTGTGTGAGTACTTTTGTGTTGATTGGCTTGTGATTCACTTTAAGGGCTTGTAAAGAGGACTTGAGAGGAAAAAGGCAAGAGAGATTGTTATATAAGAGCCATGATGTATGTAAACATGATGGAACTACAATTCAAAGAGGGAAACAAGTGAGAAGAGTGAGTGGTGAGGACCTAGTTTTATTGTGTTCACTAACTTGTTAATTTTGTACAATGTCTAAGGAAGGAGATCCAAATAGAAGTCCTCCTCCTTCCCCAAGGACAGCCGCAATGACATTCCAAATGCAAGCCCTAACAAGACATTTGGAAAGGCTTCTTCAAAGGCAAAGTGATGAAATCCATGAGAGGATTGATAGGCTAGAGAGGGATAGAACTTTCAACCCTGATGAAGAATCCTATGAATCCGAAAGAGAAAGGAAAAATGGTAAGAGGCAAGGAGGGAGAAGGAGACGTGAGAAGGGAGATAGAGAAAATGAGAGAGGTGAAAGGGGAGAAAGGCTTGGAGGTGTGAATATCAAAATACCTTCCTTCCAAGAGAGGAATGATCCAGAAGCATATCTTGAGTGGGAGATGAAAATTGAGCAAATCTTCTCATGCCATGACTACAATGAAGAGAAGAAAGTGAAGATGGCTACACTTGAATTCACGGATTATGCATTGATTTGGTGGGATCAAGTTCAAAAAGAAAGGGTAAGATATAGAGAGCATCCTATCATTACTTAGGATGAAATGAAGACTTTGATGAGGAGGAGGTTTGTACCTTCTTATTATCATAGGGAGCTACACAATAAGTTACAAAGACTCTCTCAAGGGAGTAGGAGTGTGGATGAGTACTTCAAAGAGATGGAGGTTGCCATGATAAGCGCCAACATTGTTGAAGAAAGGGAGGCAATCATGGCTTATTTTCTCTATGGTCCTAACCGAGACATTAGTGATATTGTAGAGTTGCAACATTATGTTGAGCTTGAAGACTTGGTGCATCAAGCCATGAAGGTGGAGCAACAACTCAAGAGGAAGGGTTCTTTGAAGAAGGTTTCTTCCAACTTCAACACAACAAGTTGGAAGGACAAAAAAAAGAAAGAGGGATCCTCTTCTAGTCCAAAGGTACCCGTGGCTGTCCCTAAGGCCACCATGCCTACTACTTCTACTACATCTTCTACTTCTAAAAATAAGGACATTAAATGCTTCAAGTGTTTGGGAATGGGACATGTAACAACCTAATGAGGATGTCACATTTCGGAATAATTATAATAGACATTACCCAAGTTATAAAACATTTAGTACATAATTTTAATGAGTTGTAAATTTTTTTCTTTTTATATACATTAACATTAAATAAAATAAAACAAACATACAATAAAAACAAACCATTAAATACACACCATAATTATACATATGATTTTGTTTTTAATATGTAAAAATAATTTACACACTACAAGCTATTTAATAAAACAATAAACTATTTGGTTTAAAGCAAATGATAAACTAGCCCAAGTATAACATTAAAAGTTCAGATCCTCTTAAAGATCCTCCTCTAGGAGATCATCGGAAGACAGAAAACTTCGGTAAAACCATACTCAGTCATAATCAATCCAAATGATAGGGATGATCTCGAGGCTCGCCTTCCTCGAACTTATCGCTCGGTTGTTGGTCCTCTGGGTACTAAATATCTAAAGGCTGCTCCTCTTCCTCTTCCTCAAACTCTTTACGAGACATAAATAATAATACAGAAAAATACGTACAAAGAGGTGAGACAATCTACATCACTACCAGCATGGCAGTACCGAAAACGATAATACAAACAGATATCACATTTAATACAATAATCCATATTATCACATCATGCATAATATCTCACATTAACACATCATACATAATATCACGAATTACTGTAAACAATCACATTATGATACAAACCATAGATGCAAATGTACACCAACTCATTCCTACTCTATGGAGCTAAACACAACATCAGAGAGAATCATCTGAAAGAACTATCTGTACCTCAGGCTGCCCCAACCAACTATTACACTGTCAAACGTCGTGTAAATAGCCCATAGTCAAAATGTTGTGTAAGTAATACACAGTCAAATACGTCGTGCACAACAGGCATTGTACTAGACAGTCTCTGTAACACCCTTGTGGGGATGTCACATATATAAAAAGAAATAAATAAAATCTACCCAAGTTGTAAAACATTTATTACGTATTAATATGGGTTGTAATATAATTCTTGTTGAACAGAATATTATTAAATAAAAAAAAGCGGAAATATAAAATAAACAGAACAACATCACTCATAATATACATATGATCCAAGTTATAAGTTATACAAATAATTTACAACTACAACTACAAATATTTAAACAGAAACAGTAAATAAAAACAGTAAATAAAAACAGTAAAGAGTCAATATATACATACGCAGACGCGCCCAAAATACACATCATAAATATTTATTCCTCTGATGGATCACTCTCAGGAAACTCATCAGAAGATAAATACCCAGGATGCCTCGACACTCGGCGGACATGAGACCGCGCAGTCGATACAAGTGTCATCTCACTAGGCTCAGTGGATACACCACCCCAATGACGCCTAATGGATAAAGGTAACTCTAGGTGTAGAAACACAGTCGTCGTCATCACTGGCTCGTCATCAAACCTATGACGTAGGGACACAGTCAGTCGTCCTGCATACGTCACGGAATCTCTGTCTCCTCGCATATGCCAAGCTAACGATCCACCGTGAAACTCAAGTGTCACGAACCCCAAAAATCCAGGCACCGCCATACCCAAACTAATCAATCCAATGATATGGATGATCAGATGGTTCTTGATCGTCGAACTGATCTTCGGCTTGCTGATCTTCCTCCTCCTCGGAATACAGAATCTCAAGAGGCTGGTCCTCTTCCTCAAACTCTTTACCGCGTAAAATAAATATACATAAAAACACATACAATAAAGAAAGAGGTAAGACAATCTAAAATCATCACAAACATGGCAAATAAGAAAACGACAAACAACAGATATACAGTTCATGCAATATGAAAAGCTATAACAGTAATTTAATAACAGTATAATGTAAAAATCTAATTATCATAACAACATATGATTTCACAGATAAAACAATAATACATACAATATAACATTACAGATAAAATAAATTCAGAAACAGACAATATCACAGAACAATAACCAAATAAATAAATAAATAAAATAAATAATGTTCAAGATATAATTAAATACAACATGACACGATCCTACTCCATGGAGCTAAAACACATACAGATATCAGAGCGAGAATGACTCGCAAAATCTATTAGTACCACGGCTGCCCAACTAAACTATTGCGCTGTCACACTTTGTGTCTATAGCCCCACGTCACATGGAATCCATCATCCAAGGCATGGTGTAGTTCACGGTCTCACATTGTGGCACTACAGGCAATGTACTATTAGACTTTACGAAGTCTCGATTAAAAATAGTGCGTGTCGAGTTCATTAGTATGCTATCGGTTACCACGGCCCAGCGGAGCGACCGACTGTCCATATATGGAATCTCGTACACTAACGTCTCCAAGTTCATAAAGACAATGAACCACACTACGTTTATCGCATCGACAACACGATGTGATTCCCCTCGTCAACCAATCCACCAAAAACTGGTATAACTAAAATAAAAAGATACAGTAAGTCCCACTGGACAAATACTGTTTCAAAGCCTGTACGGGTTCACCTCATAGCCCGATAGCAGAGAAAAAAAATAAAAAATCTAGAAAGAATATAGAAAATATCGTTTCGGTGAATCGTGTAGAAATTTTATCGCGTTTTCACAATCTCGTCGTTTTTACAAACATTTTTAAATCGCGTAAATATATTTTGCTATTTTTTAAAATCGCGTGGAGTTTTTAACCCTTTTTCTCAATCGCGTAAAGTTTTTAATACATTTTCTCAATCGCGTAGGATTTTTAATACGTTTTCTCAATCGCGTAGGATTTTTAATACATTTTCTTGTTCAAATCCCTTAAAATTACTATTTAAATAAACAGAAATAATAATTAATACTTTTAAACTACGTAAAGTATTTTTCATACCGTATACTGTCTTTTGGACATCTTTCCTATCTTATTTGTCCATTTTTACTAAAAATTGACAGTATTTTGCTTAGAAAATTATATTAATGGTTTCCTAATTTTACCGTAAAAATTCTGTTTATTAAATTTTTAAACCATATAATTAATCCTTTTGAAAACTACTAACATGCTTCAAAATACAGCATGAGCTATATGTTAAAATTTTTTGAAAGTTACTGTATTTCTTTTCTAACACTAAAATCATTAATTTTAATCTTTAAACTTAATTCAAATCATTTTGTTTCTTTAAAACTCATTGGAGAAAAATTCCTTTTAACATATATTGCATCTTTATACTTAAAAATAGTTTGGAATTGATTTTAGAAATCATGAATTCTTGATTTGGCATGTTGGTCGAAATGTATATTTGGATCATTTGATTTCTAAATTCATTTTCCTTGATCTAAACAATGCTATCTCTTGTTAATTTTCCTAGGTTAATTAAATTACAATTTAGGGAAAATATGAGAACATTTTGGTTCTCCTTTTGTGTCCATGGCCGTGAGCCTTAGGATTGTGTTCTTTGGAACACTCATGCATACCTTAGCATGTTATTCACATCCTATACATTATCATGCAATTCTAACACATGCAATATATTTCTAACACATATAACCTAAATCAAAGCTTGTAGACATGCAATCAAAGCTTGTAGACATGCAAATTATTACAAGTATCAAATAGGAAAGCTACTAACAAATATACAAACACATAAATAAGCCACTAACAATCACACAAATGAATCCTTATGGATTCTACAATCACAAAAATCACACTCCATCTTCTTACCACCATCCTTAGATGATAAGATTAGCCTTCCTCTTACCTTAAATGAAGACAAAAACTATTCTTTCACTCCTCCTAGGGTTTCGGTTTCACTCCACCAAATCTCCTAGCAAGCTTAAACAAAACCACAAGTTACTAACCATAGAAAGAGAGCTTAAACCATGGAGAAATCATGGTTTAGAACTTTGAAAAAGAGTTTAGAAAAGAAAAACTAGGAATTTCACCTTCTTGGTTGAATCTTCCAAGTAGGTTTTCAAACTTCAAATGAAGGATTTAGCAAGAACTCCCAACTAGAGATGTTCTTAGGATTGTGTTTAGGTTTAGAAAACTTGGTTAGATGAAATTTTGGGTGATTGGATGGTGTAGTAGAAGCCTTGGCCGAATGCTTCACAAAGAAAGCAACAATGGTGTTTAGGGTTCTTGGAAGAGAGAGAAGAAAGAAATGCATGCAAAAGAAGTCACTTTTGGTCTTCCAAAGCCTTAATGGCCGTAGCCTTCATGTGGGCAAGAGGTGTCCATTTGTGTTGGTTTCATCCAAGCCCTTGGATGCATCAAAGGTCAAGATTAAGCCTTGATTAACAAGCTTTGCTCTCATTGGTTGGTTTAAGCTTAGTCATCTAGCTTAGTCACCTAGCTTAGTCACTAATGACCTAGTCATCTAGCTTAGTCACCATGTTCAAGAATGTTCCACTCTTAATGATGTTTAATTAAGCTACTAAGTTAACTGTTTCACTAAACGTGGGTCTCGCAAAACATTTCCGGGTCCACTGTCATCTAATTATACTGACTAATAAAATAATACACAAAATTATTTTATTGGACAGTTAAATCCTAAAAATTAAAAGATTAGATATTGTCTCATTCAGAATTCGGTTTAGTAAGATCCCCCAGTCTGAATAATTAAAACAAGATTTCCGGCCGGAAAAATATTATTTTCCTGTCCGAGCAAATCGCACAAAAAGTCCAAATAAAATCACATACAGTAATATTAAGCACTGTAACATATAGAAAAATTAAAAACAGTACAATCGGGACGTAACGGTCATTTTTCTATTTTTCCCCACGACGAAGCAAATCATCCAAAACGTTCAAATAAAATTACAGACAGTATTAATTGTCTGTATATCACCCGAAAAAATTAAAACAATAGCTCGAGAAATTTTTTATTTTACCGTCTCAAAGCAAAATACGTAAAACGATCAAATAAAATTTTAGCCTGAAAAATATATTTGTATTTCATACAGAAAACAAGAAACAGCAAAACAGAGACATAACAGTCATTTACACAAAAGCTCGAAAAACAGCAAACAGAACATTCGGGACATTTTCTAAAAATTGGGGTGTTACAACTCTCCCCAACAAATAAAAAATTTCGTCCTCGAAATTCGTTGACATCAAAACAAATGAGGATACTGATCCTCATTTTATCTTCCAGCTCCCAGGTAGCATCACCCGTCATGTCATTCCATATGACCTTCACTAGCTCGATCATTTTCCCTCGAAGCTGCTTTACCTTTCGGTCCTTAACTCTAACAGGTAAAGTCTCGTAAGTCAAATTCTCCTTCAACTGTACTTCATCTGGTTGTATAACATGCGTCGGATCTGGTATATACTTCCTGAGCTGAGATACATGAAATACATCATGCAGATTGGATAGAAAAGGCGGCAAAGCAATCTGATACGCCACAGGACCTATACGTCAGATAATCTGATACGGTCCAATAAACTTAGGAGTAAGCTTTTTAGACTTGATAACTCTTCCAACACCGGTCATAGGAGTAACTCTTAGAAACATATGCTCACCTTCCTCAAACTCAAGAGGTCATCTTCGTTTATCCGCATAACTCTTCTGTCTGCTTTGCGTCGTTCTCATCTTCTCTTGTATCATCTTTACTTTCTCTGTAGTCTGTTGTACAAGATCTGGTCCAACAGTCATGCTTTCCCCATCCTAATACCAACATAACGGAGTTCGACATCGTCTTCCATACAATGCCTCATAGGGTGCCATCCCTATACTTGAGTGAAAACTATTGTTGTAGGTGAATTCTATCAAAGATAAAAATTCATCCCAACTTCCTCGTTGCTCCAACACACAAGCACGCAACAAATCCTCCAATGATTGTATAGTTCTCTCTGTCTGACCATCAGTCTGCGGATGATACGCCGAACTCAGTCGCAACTTAGTTCCCATAGCTTTTTGCAGACTTCGCCAAAACCTTGACGTAAACCTCGGATCTCGATCAGAAACTATACATGTAGGTACACCATGTAATCTAACAATCTCGCTGATGTACAACTGGGTTAATCTTTCCAACGAATATTTGATATTAATTGGTAAGAAATGAGCCGATTTAGTAAGCCTATCGACTATAACCCATATTGAATCATGACCTTTCCTCGTCTTCGGCAAACCAGTAACGAAATCCATCGAGATACTATCCCATTTCCATTCTGGAATAGATAACGGTTGCAACATTCCAGTTGGTCTCTGATGTTCCACTTTCACTTTCTGACAAACCAGACAAGACTCCACATATTCTGCTACGTCTCTTTTCATCCTTGGCCACCAAAACAACCTTTTCAAGTCTTGGTACATCTTGGTCATTCCCGGATGTAAACTAAGATCACTAGTATGAGCTTCATCTAGAATTGACTTCTTCAATTCAGAATCATCAGGCATACAAATTCTTCCCTTAAACCTTAAGATTCCATCTACTCCTTCTTCTACCGTCGCTTTATGACCTTGCTTTAGCAATTCTCTCTCATTTTGCAAAAACACATCTTCCTTTTGTTTATCTCGGATGACATCAAGAAATTCGTTTATGATCACAACCTTAAACAAATGAACTTTTTCAGGTAGAAACTCCACAGATAACCATAGATCTCGAAACTCATTGATCAACTCTTCCTCCTTGATCATCATTGCCGAAACACTAAGCACCTTTCTGCTCAAGGCATCAGCTACCACATTAGCTTTTCCCGGGTGGTATTGAAGTTGAAAATCATAATCCTTTAAGAATTCCAACCATCGCCTTTGCCTCATATTCAATTCTTTCTGATCAAACAAGTACTTTAGGCTCTTGTGATCACTAAAGACATTGAATAGCGCTCCATACAGAAAATGCCTCCATACTTTCAGAGCAAAAACCACAGCAGCCAATTCCAAATCGTGCGTTGGATAGTTCCTCTCATGAACTTTTAACTGACGAGAAGCATACGCTACAACATTTCGATTCTGCATCAAAACACAGCCTAACCCTTGATAAGAAGCATCACAATACACGTCAAAAGTTCCCTTAGAATCTGGCAAGATCAACACAGTGCGCTTGTTAACTTCTTCTTTAACTCTTGAAAACGGCTTCACGTTCTTCCGTCCACTCAAAAGCTTGACTTTTCCTCGTAAGTTGTGTAAGCGGTCCAAGGCAATCTTCGAAAAACCTTCGATAAACCTCCGGTAATAACCAAAGAAGTCCAACGAAACTTCGAACTTCGTTATCGTCTTAGGTCTTTCCCACCGCAAAACAGTCTCCACTTTGATGGGTCTCTTCGTAATACCTTCTTTAGAAATCACATGACCTAAAAACCGAACTTTTTCTTACCGAACTCACACTTAGCCAACTTCGCATACACCGCTTCTCCTCAAAATCGAAGAACAATACCAAGATGTTCAAGATGCTCTTCCTTAGATTGAGAATAGATCAGAATGTCATCGATAAAGACAACGACAAATCTGTCTAGATACGGATGAAAAATCCTGTTCATATAATCCATAAATATGGCAGGAGCATTCGTCACCCCGAATGGCATTACCTGATACTCATAATGTCCATAACGAGTTCGAAAAGCGATTTTCGGTACATCTTCCCCTTTAACACGAATCTGATGATACCCCGATCTCAGATCTATCTTGGAAAATACCACAGCTCCTCTTAACTGATCCATTAAATCGTCAGTTCTTGGAAGCAGATATTTATTCTTGATAGTTACCTTGTTCAGCTGACAATAATCCACACAAAGCCAAGAAGTTCTGTCCTTCTTCTTGACCAAAAGCACTGGCGCACCCCATGGCGAAACACTTGGTCGCACAAACTGCTTCTCCAACAATTCCACCAATTGCTTCTTCAGCTCCTCCAACTCTGTTGGCGACATACGGTACGGTGCAATTGAGATAGGACCTGCTCCTGGTACTAAATCAATTGAAAACTTGATCTCCCTCTCAGGTGGCAAACCAGGTACGTCATCAGGAAAAACTTCTGGAAACTCATTGACAACAGGAATAGTATTCACATCCTTCTCATTCTTAACCTCTAGAGAAGACAATACCACATATCCCTGTGCTCCCTCTCTTAACAAAGACTTGACCTTAACAGCAGTTAAGAATCCAGACTTTTCTTCCTTAGGAAAAACTATGATTTTACTTGCACAATCTATAAGGATATAGTTAGAAGATAACCAGTCCATCCCTCAGATTACATCTATTTCAACAAGAGGTAAACAAATCAAGTTGACCAAAAACTTACGATCCTTCACAACAACAGGACAATCCAAACATATCTTTGATGCAATCACAGGTTTAGCAGTTGGCGTAGAAACACTCAATTTAACATTCAAAGAAGACACAAGCAACTTCAATCTTTCCACATAATCATATGCAATAAACGAGTGTGTAGCACCAGAGTCATACAACACAGTCAGATGGTTACCTCCAATGTCACCTTCTCCTTGTATAAGATCATCAGATTGAGAAATTTCTGTTCCCGTCATAGTATATACTCGTCCTCCAGATCTCGGTTGTGTACTCCCTAACTTCTGTTGATTAGCACGAACATAACGAACAATAGGTTTCCTTTCCGGCTGAGTACAATCCTTTGACATATGCCCAGGTTGTTTACAGTTAAAACAAACTGTCCCCTTAATCGTGCACTCCGGAGAGATGTGACCTTTCTTCCCGCGCTTAAAACATGTTGGCGTAAACGCCACTTTCTGTCCAGCTCCACTACCACTTGCACTTCCCCCAACTGCTGGTCGTTGAGATTGACTTCCTGTTGGTCTGGAATACGGCTTACGCTGAAACCGATTCGTATTACTACCTCCACCTCTTTGAAACCTTGTCGGCCCAAAGTTACGATTCCTTTGATCTCTCGACGGCTCCAACTCCTCAAGTCGCGCACAAGCATCAACCAAAGCATGAAACTGATTTATCCTCAAGGATATCACCCCTCGCTTCAGTTCCACTCTCAAGCCCGATTCAAACTTCCGACATCTCCACACATCATCTTGCCGTGTTTGAGCATAATCCGAGAATTGAGACAAATTCTCAAATTTTGTCGCATACTCATTCACCGTCATATTTCCTTGTCGCAAACCAAGAAATTCCATTTCCTTGGCATGCCTAGCACTTGCAGGAAAATACTTTCCCAGAAAAGCATCAGAAAACACTTCCCACGTGATTTCTGTTCCTTCAGCTTGTAAAACCCGGCGAGTTCCTCTCCACCAATGTTCTCCATCTCCTCTTAGCATAAAGACGACATAAGTTACCTTCTTGTCATCTGTGCATCTCATCCCTTCAAAAATTCTTTCCAAGTCTTGTATCCATTGACTTGCCTTCTCCGGATCAACCTCGCTTCTAAACTGTGGCGGATTGTGGCGCCTAAATTCAGATAAATTTAGGGCATCAACAGTAGCATTTTGCTGTTGAGCTGCTCTCAAATTCTGTTGCATCATTACCTCAGCCATCCGCTGCATAGCTTCAGCAGCCGCAATCATAGGATCTACCTCACGATTCACGTTTGCACGTCCTCTACCTTGTCCAGACATCTTCTTTCTTCAAACAAAACAAAACAAAATTAGATACATCCTTTCGGAAGTAAATCACAGAGAATCACACAGCATAAACAAAAACAGACCTAACCACAACCCCAAAAGACTCTAACTTGGGCTCTGATACCAACTAATGTAACACCCTTGTGGGGATGTCACATATATAAAAAGAAATAAATAAAATCTACCCAAGTTGTAAAACATTTATTACGTATTAATATGGGTTGTAATATAATTCCTGTTGAACAGAATATTATTAAATAAAATAAAGCGAAAATATAAAATAAACAGAACAACATCACTCATAATATACATATGGTCCAAGTTATAAGTTATACAAATAATTTACAACTACAACTACAAATATTTAAACAGAAACAGTAAATAAAAATAGTAAATAAAAACAGTAAATTAAAACAGTAAAGAGTCAATATATTCATACGCAGACGCGCCCAAAATACACATCATAAATGTTTATTCCTCTGATGGATCACTCTCAGGAAACTCATCAGAAGATAAATACCGAGGATGCCTCGACACTCGGCGGACATGAGACCGCGCAGTCGATACGAGTGTCATCTCACTAGGCTTAGTGGATACACCACCCCAATGACGCCTAATGGATAAAGGTAATTCTAGGTGTAGAAACACAGTCGTCGTCATCACTGGCTCGTCATCAAACCTATGACGTAGGGACACAGTCAGTCGTCCCGCATACGTCACGGAATCTCTGTCTCCTCGCATATGCCAAGCTAACGATCCACCGTGAAACTCAAGTGTCACGAACCCCAAAAATCCAGGCACCGCCATACCCAAACTAATCAATCCAATGGATATGGATGATCAGATGGTTCTTGATCGTCGAACTGATCTTCGGCTTGCTGATCTTCCTCCTCCTCGGGATACAGAATCTCAAGAGGCTGGTCCTCTTCCTCAAACTCTTTACCGCGTAAAATAAATATACAGAAAACACATACAATAAAGAAAGAGGTAAGACAATCTAAAATCATCACAAACATGGCAAATAAGAAAACGACAAACAACAGATATACAGTTCATGCAATATGAAAAGCTATAACAGTAATTTAATAACAGTATAGTGTAAAAATCTAATTATCATAACAACATATGATTTCACAGATAAAACAATAACACATACAATATAACATTACAGATAAAATAAATTCAGAAACAGACAATATCACAGAACAATAACCAAATAAATAAATAAATAAATAAATAAATAAAATAAATAAATAAATAATGTTCAAGATATAATTAAATACAACATGACACGATCCTACTCCATGGAGCTAAAACACATACAAATATCAGAGAGAGAATGACTCGCAAAATCTATTAGTACCACGGCTGCCCAACCAAACTATTGCGCTGTCACACTTTGCGTCTATAGCCCCACGTCACATGGAATCCATCATCCAAGGCATGGTGTAGTTCACGGTCTCACATTGTGGCACTACAGGCAATGTACTATTAGACTTTACGAAGTCTCGATTAAAAATAGTGCGTGTCGAGTTCATTAGTGTGCTATCGGTTACCATGGCCCAGCGGAGCGACCGACTGTCCATATATGGAATCCCGTACACTAACGTCTCCAAGTTCATAAAGACAATGAACCACACTACGTTTATAGCATCGACAACACGATGTGATTCCCCTCGTCAACCAATTCACCAAAAACTGGTATAACTAAAATAAAAAGATACAGTAAGTCCCACCGGACAAATACTGTTCCAAAGCCTGTACGGGTTCACCTCATAGCCCGACAGCAGAGAAAAAAAATAGAAAATCTAGAATGAATATAGAAAATATCGTTTCGGTGAATCGCGTAGAAATTTTATCGCGTTTTCACAATCTCGTCGTTTTTACAAACATTTTTAAATCGCGTAAATATATTTTGCTGTTTTTTAAAATCACGTAGAGTTTTTAACCCTTTTTCTCAATCGCGTAAAGTTTTTAATACATTTTCTCAATCGCGTAGGATTTTTAATACGTTTTCTCAATCGCGTAGGATTTTTAATACATTTTCTTGTTGAAATCCCTTAAAATTACTGTTTAAATAAACAGAAATAATAATTAATACTTTTAAACTACGTAAAGTATTTTCCATACCGTATACTGTCTTTTGGACATCTTTCCTATCTTATTTGTCCATTTTTACTAAAAATTGACAGTATTTTGCTTAGAAAATTATATTAATGGTTTCCTAATTTTACCATAAAAATTATGCTTATTAAATTTTTAAACCATATAATTAATCCTTTTGAAAACTACTAACATGCTTCAAAATACAGCATGAGCTATATGTTAGAAATTTTTGAAAGTTCATCGTATTTCTTTTCTAACACTAAAATCATTAATTTTAATCTTTAAACTTAATTCAAATCATTTTGTTTCTTTAAAACTCATTGGAGAAAAATTCTTTTTAACATATATTGCATCTTTATACTTGAAAATAGTTTGGAATTGATTTTAGAAATTATGAATTCTTGATTTGGCATGTTGGTCGAAATGTATATTTGGATCATTTGATTTCTAAATTCATTTTCCTTGATCTAAACAATGCTATCTCTTGTTAATTTTCCTAGGTTAATTAAATTACAATTTAGGGAAAATATGAGAACATTTTGGTTCTCCTTTTGTGTCCATGGCCGTGAGCCTTAGGATTGTGTTCTTTGGAACACTCATGCATACCTTAGCATGTTATTCACATCCTATACATTATCATGCAATTCTAACACATGCAATATATTTCTAACACATATAACCTAAATCAAAGCTTGTAGACATGCAATCAAAGCTTGTAGACATGCAAATTATTACAAGTATCAAATAGGAAAGCTACTAACAAATATACAAACACATAAACAAGCCACTAACAATCACACAAATGAATCCTTATGGATTCTACAATCACAAAAATCACACTCCATCTTCTTACCACCATCCTTAGATGATAAGATTAGCCTTCCTCTTACCTTAAATGAAGACAAAAACTATTCTTTCACTCCTCCTAGGGTTTCGGTTTCACTCCACCAAATCTCCTAGCAAGCTTAAACAAAACCACAAGTTACTAACCATAGAAAGAGAGCTTAAACCATGGAGAAATCATGGTTTAGAACTTTGAAAAAGAGTTTAGAAAAGAAAAACTAGGAATTTCACCTTCTTGGTTGAATCTTCCAAGTAGGTTTTCAAACTTCAAATGAAGGATTTAGCAAGAACTCCCAACTAGAGATGTTCTTAGGATTGTGTTTAGGTTTAGAAAACTTGGTTAGATGAAATTTTGGGTGATTGGATGGTGTAGTAGAAGCCTTGGCCGAATGCTTCACAAAGAAAGCAACAATGGTGTTTAGGGTTCTTGGAAGAGAGAGAAGAGAGAAATGCATGCAAGAGAAGTCACTTTTGGTCTTCCAAAGCCTTAATGGCCGTAGCCTTCATGTGGGCAAGAGGTGTCCATTTGTGTTGGTTTCATCCAAGCCCTTGGATGCATCAAAGGTCAAGATTAAGCCTTGATTAACAAGCTTTGCTCTCATTGGTTGGTTTAAGCTTAGTCATCTAGCTTAGTCACCTAGCTTAGTCACTAATGACCTAGTCATCTAGCTTAGTCACCATGTTCAAGAATGTTCCACTCTTAATGATGTTTAATTAAGCTACTAAGTTAACTGTTCAGCTAAACGTGGGTCTCGCAAAACATTTCCGGGTCCACTGTCATCTAATTATACTGACTAATAAAATAATACACAAAATTATTTTATTGGACAGTTAAATCCTAAAAATTAAAAGATTAGATATTGTCTCATTCAGAATTCGGTTTAGTAAGATCCCCCAGTCTGAATAATTAAAACAAGATTTCCCCGGCCCGGAAAAATATTATTTTCCTGTCCCGGAGCAAATCGCACAAAAAGTCCAAATAAAATCACAGACAGTAATATTAAGCATTGTAACATATAGAAAAATTAAAAACAGTACAATCGGGACGTAACGGTCATTTTTCTATTTTTCCCCACGACGAAGCAAATCATCCAAAACGTTCAAATAAAATTACAGATAGTATTAATTGTCTGTATATCACCCGAAAAAATTAAAACAATAGCTCGAGAAAATTTTTATTTTACCGTCTCAAAGCAAAATACGTAAAACGATCAAATAAAATTTTAGCTTGAAAAATATATTTGTATTTCATACAGAAAACAAGAAACAGCAAAACAGGGACATAACAATCATTTACACAAAAGCTCGAAAAATAGCAAACAGAACATTCGGGACATTTTCTAAAAATTGGGGTGTTACAGTCTCTACAAGATCTTGATTAAGAATAGTGTTTGTTGAGATTATTAGTGTGTTGCCAGTTACCACGACACAGAGGAGCTACCAACTATCCATATGTGGAATTCTCCGCACACTAACGCTTCCAAGTTCACTCAATGAACCACACTACGCCTATCACACCCCCAACACGGTGTAATTCATCTCGTCAGCTAATCGCCAATTCCAACCAAATTGACACATCTCTCAATACATGTATATGAACCATAATTACACAAATACCCTCTTTATCGATATTTCCAAATATAATGAGCCATAATTACAAAAATACCCTTATGATTAATATTTTCCAATATAATGAACCATAATTACATAATTACCCTTATTATCAATATAATGAGTCATAATTACATAATTACCCTCCTTATCAATATTTCCAAATATAGTATGTCTCCATTTGACAGTACTATTTCTCAACATATCCGGTTTACCACTTTGGCCCGACAGTAAAATTACTATTCTTCTCAGTCGCGTAAATATTTTATCGCGTTTTCACAATCGCGTCACCTTTTTCAAATGTTTTCAAATCGCGTAAATATTTTCTGATGTTTTTAATTTCGTGTAGTGTTTTTAAATCATTTTCTCAATCGCGTAGTTTAAAAATCATTATTTTAAATACGTGTAAGGTATTTCTAATACTTTTCTACTACTTAAAATATTTCTTTACATTCTAAATTATATTTTGAGTTTTTCTCCATTATATATTTATTTTCTAAATTTATTTACAACATTTCCTTCTAGAAAATTTATTAAGTAATATTTTCTACATTTTTCTCTTAAAAATTTCCTTGATCATTACCAATATTTACATCTCGAAACTTGCTAACATACTTCAAAACCCAAAAGGTGAACTATACGTTAGTATTTTTCAAGTGCTCATTATATTTCTCATTCATACTTAATTTTTCTAATTAAGTTTCTAAAATAACTTCATTTATTTTATTCTCTAAAATTCATTAAAATTGAGTTCTCTTTAATTTAATTACATAGTCTACACTTAGCAAAATAATTTTAGATTAAAGGTAGTTGGCTGAAATTTACTATATCCTCCATAAATCATCTTTAATTTATTTTCCACTATCTAAGTCCTTGTAAAAATCATTGATCCAATTAAATTAATTCATCCTTACCTTAGAAAAATATTTGAGAACATTTTGGTCCTCTTTGAAATGATGAAGCCGTGAGCTTCTTTGTGTTCTTTGGAACACTCATGCAAATTCTCAACATGTTATTCACATCCTACAATAATTATCATGCATCTATAAACACACACAAAATATATCAAAGCTATAGACATGCTTGCAAACAAAATCAATCACAAATAGAAACAACTTTAAAACAACCAAGTGAATGAATCCTTATGGATTCTTCACCACAAATCAATCCATTTTCTCACCACCATACATGGTTGATGAGATTAAATCTCCCTCTTACCTATAAGGAAGACAAAAACCTCCTTGGACTCCTCCTTGGTGATTTCATGTAGTTTCAATAAAAACCCTAACAAGCTTAAAAAAATTATAAAGAGTTATAAACTATGGTTGAAAATGATAAACCATGGATCAATCATGGCTTAAAACTTCAAGAATCAAGTTAGAAATAAGAAACAATGATTTTTACCTTGTAGGAAAGAAACTTCAAAGTTGTTTTCCAAGCTTCAAATGGATGATTTTGAAGAAACTCTCAACTAGAGAAGTTCTTAGAATGATGTTTAGGTTTAGGAAATGGTGTTGGATGAAATTTAGAAGAGTGGAGGTATGAGAAGTAGTGATGGTCGAATTGCTCAAGAAGGAGAAACTATGAAGTTTTCTTTGTGTTCTTGAAAGAAAGAGAAAGGAGAAAATAGATTAGAATGATTGAAATGATGATGATGAAGTGAAAAATAGTCCCCCCCATAATGCATGGCCGTGGGGTTCAATCAAAGAAGGTAGCCACTTTAGTTGACATTCAAGAGCTCCTAATGGCCTTAGATGAGTTCAAGGGTGGATCTTCAACATGTCACCAAGTGTCTAGCACCTTCTTGAATACTCTTGGATGTGCTATAGCTGAAATTCACTTAGGGAAGACTAATCAAGTCTTAATTCATTTTAGTCTCCTAATTATGCTTAAGCCATTCTAGTTAGGTTTAGGTAAATTTAGTTAGTTTTCTTTGTTATTTAGTTAATCATCTAGTTACTTAGAATCACTAATCACCTTCTTAATTATGCTAGTACATTGTCTAATTAAAATTTTAATGAATAACTAACTAGGTTTAATCTATTTGATTACTACTAAAACACTTTAGATAAACTTAATTAGGTTTTAAACTAACTAATCTATTAAGTCCAACCATTTTTGTGGACTTTCCTCCTATTAGTTTAAAATTTCCAAGCCATTTATGTTGATTCCTTCTTATTGGCTTAGAAATAATCAAGCCATTTATATTGACTAATTCCTATTGGTTTAGAAATTATTCAAGCTATTAATGTTGACTGATTTCCAAATGTAGGTCCCACAGACTTTTCCGGGTCCATGATCCATTTAGTTAGTACTGACCAATAAAATAATAATATAAAATATAAAATATTTTTATTTTATAGATAAATTCTAAAAATTAAAAGATTGATACACGTGTTATTCAAAATTGGGTTTAGTAAGATCCCCCAGCTCCAAATAATCAAACAAACATTTTTCCCAGGCCCGAAAATTATTATTTTCTTGACTTAGAGTAAATCACACAAAATAATTAAATACAGTCATGAAACAGTCAAATTAATTTTATAATATACAGAAAACAAAAAATAGTACATTTAAGACAAAATCGTAATTTAGCCAAAAGTTAGGAAAAAGTTGGGGTGTTACAGGACACATAGCTTCTCAATGCCCAAATAAGAAAGCAATGGTGATGAGGGACAATGGGAGCATCACTAGTGAATCTTCTTCTATTTCATCAAGTGAGGAGGAAAGTGATTGTGAGGCTATTCCACAAGAGGGAGACTTATTGATGGTAAGAAGATTGTTAGGGAGTCAAGCTAAAGCGAATGATGAAAGTCAAAGAGAGAACATTTTCCACACAATATGCCTCATTCAAGGGAAGGTGTGCTCTTTGATTATTGACGGGGGAAGTTGTACCAATGTTGCGAGTACTAGATTGGTAACCTAAAGACTACCCCACACCCGCGGCCTTATAAGCTCCAATGGCTAAGTGAGAATGATGAGTTGTTGGTGAACTAACAAGTATTGGTAAGCTTCTCAATTGGTAAATATAATGATGAAGTCCGATGTGATGTTGTTCCTATAGAGACCGGCCATATTTTACTTGGAAGGCCTTGACAATTTGATAAACATGTTACTCATGATGGTATCACTAACAAGTTCTCTTTTGTACATAATGCTCTTAAGGTCACACTTGTACCATTATCTCTAAGAGAGGTTTATGAGGATCAAGTGAACTTGAAAGTAAAGAGAGAACAAGAGAGAAAAGACTTGAGAGAAAAGGAAGAGGATCTTGAAAAAAGGAAAAATTCCACTTTTGAGGACAAAATTCAAAGGAAAAAGGGAAAAGAAGGAAAGAAAAAGAATGAGAGAAAATTTGAGAGTTTCTTTGCAAAAGAAAGTGAGGTGAAGAGAGCATTCTTTGCAACGCAACCTATGTACATTTTCTTATACAAAGATGCTTGCTTGAATTCTAATGTTCCCTTTACCTAGTGATGTTGAATCTATTTTGCAGGAATTTGAAGATGTGTTCCCAAAAGAAATACCCCACAACTTGCCATCAATGAGGGGAATAGAACACCACATAGACCTCATTCCGGGTGCTTCTCTACTCAATAGGCCAACATATAGAAGCAATCCTCAAGAAACAAAGGAAGTCCAAAAACAAGTGAAGGAGCTGATGCAAGAAGGATGGATAAGGGAAAGCTTGAGTCCATGTGCTGTACCCGTGATTTTGGTGCAAAAAAAGATGGAACATGGAGAATGTGCACGGATTGTAGGGCCATCAACAACATCACTATTAAGTATAGACATCATATTCCTAGACTTGATGATTTGCTTGATGAATTGCATGGTTCTTGTTATTTTTCTAAGATTGATTTAAAAAGTGGGTACGATCAAATTAGAATAAGGGTGAGAGATGAATGGAAAACAGTTTCAAAACTAAATACAGATTGTATGAATGGTTGGTAATGCCCTTTGGTTTAACTAATGTACCTAGTACATTTATGAGGCTTATGAACCATGTCTTGCGTGAATTTCTTGGAAAGTTTGTGGTTGTATATTTTGATGATTTCTTGATATATAGTAAGAGTTTTGAAGAGCATCTTGAACATCTTAAATCTGTGATGCATGTCCTTAGGAAAGAAAGGTTGTATGCCAACTTGGATAAATGTTTTTTTTGCACAAATCATGTTGTCTTCCTTGGGTTTGTTGTAAGTTCAAAAGGAGTGCATGTAGATGAGGAGAAAGTGAAAGCAATTAGAGAGTGGCCAACTCCCAAAACCGTGAGTAAGGTTAGGAGTTTCCATGGGTTGGCTAGTTTCTTTAAAAGATTTGTAAGAGATTTTAGCACCTTGCTGCACCCCTTAATGAAACTGAAAAGAAAAATAAGGGATTCAAATGGGAAAAGGAACAAGATAATGCTTTCAATGCACTTAAGGATAGGCTCACTAATGCACCCATTCTTGCTTTACCTAATTTTGCAAAAACATTTGAAATTGAATGTGATGCATCTAATGTGGGGATTGGGGTTGGTTTACTTTAAGAGGGTCATCCAATTGCTTACTTGTAAGAGCTTTGCGAACATGGCAACATTATCTTTTGCCCAAGGAATTTGTAATTCATAGTGATCATGAGTCTTTGAAGCATTTGAAAAGGTAAGGTAAACTCAACAAAAGGCATGCTAAATGGATGGAGTTCCTTGAACAATTTTCCTATGTTATAAAGCACAAGCAAGGAAAGGTAAATATGGTGGCGGATGCACTCGCAAGAAGGTATAACTTGCTTACTACCCTTGAAACTAAATTGCTTGGCGTTGAACATATTAAGGAGTTGTATGTGCATGATAAGAATTTCTCTAATATATATGTTGCATATGAGAAAATAGCACAAATGGGTTCTTTAGGCATGATAATTATTTATTCAAAGATAAAAAAACTGTGTGCCTAGGAGTTCCATGCGTGACTTGCTTATTGAAGAAGCTCATGAAGGGAGTTTGATGAGGCATTTTGGGGTTCAAAAGACTTTAGATATGTTGCACGAACACGTTTATTGGCCTTATATAAAGCATAATGTGCAGAAAATTTGCGAAAGATGCATTGTTTGTAAGAAAGCCAAATCAAAGGTGATGCCTCATGGACTTTATACTCCTTTGCATATTCCTAATTTCCCTTGGATTGACTTGTCTATGGATTTTGTTTTAGGGCTGCCATGCACCAAGAAGGGAAATGATTCTATCTTTGTGGTCGTTGATAGATTTTAAAGATGGCTCATTTCATTCATTACCACAAGGTTGATGATGCAAGTCATGTGGCTGATTTGTTCTTTAAAGAAATGGTAAGACTCCATGGAATGCCAAGGAGTATTATTGTTTCGGATCGTGACACTAAGTTCCTTAGCCATTTTTGGAGAACTTTGTGGAACAAGCTATGGACAATGCTCCTATTCTCTACCACATGTCATCCATAAACAAATGGACAAACCAAGGTGGTAAATAGAACTCTCTCTAGTCTCCTTAGGTCCATCATTAAGAGGAATATTAAATCTTGGGAGGAATGTTTGCCTCATGTTGAATTTACTTACAATAAGGCAGTCCATTCTACTACTCAATTTACTCCTTTTGAAATTATTTATGGATTTAATCTCCTAACCCCTCTTGATTTGATTCCTTTACCGAACCCCTCTACATTAGTTCCTAAGGATGGCAAGACAATGGTCGAATATGTGAAGAAACTCCATGAACAAGTGAAGGCCCAAATTGAGAAGAAAATGGAGCAATATGTCAAACAAGCCAACAAAGGTAGAAAAAAAGTTGTATTTGAACTAGGAGATTGAGTGTGGGTACACATGAGAAAGGAGCGGTTTTCCATTCAAAGGAAATCAAAGCTCCAACCTAGAGGAGATGGGTCATTCCAACTTGTAGAGAGAATCAATGATAATGCTTATAAAATTGATCTACCCAGTGAGTATGGGATTAGTGCAACATTCAATGTGGCTGACTTAAGTCCTTTTGATGTAGGTGTTGAAGCTAAATTTGTGGACCAATTCACTTAAAGAAGGAGGGGATGATGAAGACCAAGGAGGACCATCAACTGGGAAAGGAAGAGCTAAGAAGGTGGATGCTTTAATTGGGCTAGGAGGGCCTATGACTAGGTCAAGGTACAAGAGAGCTAAGGAAGCTTTATAACAAGTGTAACGCCCCCTTCAGGAGGGTGTAGCACCAAAAGCGAAACTCAAAAGATAACACTAAGACTCAGTTTATATACATATAGATAGTAATATGTTCTTTTATAAAACATATAATAACTTGGCAATTTATTTTTTTTAAGCAGAAAACATAAACTTAGCGAAAATTAACATGAAGATCAAACCATACATTTATACACAAGATACATGACATAAGTATTTAGATATACTAATAGTTTTAGCAAAAGAAAGCAGAAGCTTTACATGCCCAAAAGAAAAGATATAAACAAATAGCCACCAAGGCTACAAAAAGTATCATACCGCAACAACTACTAAGAAGGAGCCTCAGATGGGTCCTCCTCAGGTTCCTCTTCAGAAGATAAATCCTCACAGGAGCAACAGACTCATGAGCAGGGGCTCGTGCAGAGGACAGGAACAAATCCTCTTGTGGGGTATACTCACGATCACCCTACACCTCACGTATCGGCATGTAGAACTCTAGTGATACAACAACATCAAAAGAGAAAACAGGTGGATCATAATGACCCCAAGCCAAAGATACAGTCACATCTCCCATGTAAATGAAACACTTGGTGTTCAAGTCGATGTGCTAACAATCAACGCCTCCGTGGAACCTCAGTTTGGCATACCCAAGAAAACCTCACCACGATGCCATCACAAAACAGAAGACTAGGTTGATCAAAAACCAGGAAACTCGGGCTCTTCCTCACCTCGGTCTTTAAAGAAGCGCATATATAAACAACATAATAAACTAAAGAGGTGAGATACCTAACATCATTACCAATTATGACAGTAAAGAAATATAAATGGCGCATAACGCCAAATAGCACATTAAAAATAATAAGCAGTATCCAGATTCCAAAAATAAATAGTTTAATAATCAAGGCAGTCATAATATCAATAAAAGAAATAGTTCCATAATCATATATATATATATATATATATATATATATATATATATATATATATATATATATATGCCAAGTAAATATGTTGACCGACTATGCACATGCACAAGTACCAAAATCCTACTCCATGGAGCTAAACATAACATCAGAGAGAATGGTCAAGGAGACATATCTGTATCTCGTCAGCCTTAATTCAAGTGCTTTAATATTAACAAATTACACAACATGACTTATACAAGACATTCTTCACAAGATCGCGATATAGGACAGTGTCTCGGTCTGGATCGTCGGTGTGTTTGCATTGGTCTGTCCCATGGCACAGAAGAGCTACCAACTGCCCATTATGAGATACTGTAACATCCCCGAGAACATGTCAGACATGTATAAGGTTACAGAGGTAACTTAATACTTGCTTAACATGTCTGTGAAGTTTCATGGCAAATTGAGTTAATTTAGACACTTTGCTGCAAACAGAATGTGGAAAGTAGCCTAAAATGACTCAGAAAATAGTTTTAAAGGTTAATTAAGGGAAATAAATATGGATAATTTATTTCCAAGTCATAAATAAGTTAAGAAAGTTACAGTTAAAGTTTGAAGGTAAGCTGAACTCATTTGGTATTTTTAAGCACACTGAGTAAGTGTTTTGATACCGAATGGACTCAGCACAGATATAAAAATTAAAGATAATGATGGATTTGTAATTGGCTAGCTATCATGAGCAATAGTTTTGATGATAACAAACGTGAAGACAAACATGAAGATGATGAGAAGACCAAGTCCAAGATCTTCAAGAATAAGCTTTAGGACTTAGGATCCTTGTAAAAGCCTCATTGGATATCTCATTATTTGGCATTGCAAAGAAATGTTTTCAAAATGATTTTTCCAAAATTAAACAACCATTTTCTGGTCATTTGAAAGCATTTAAAACTGGTTTTATAACAGAGGTATTCGAATACCCTGTTAGGTATTCGAATAGAATGGGTTTCAAGCTTATACGTTTTCTATTTTTCAAAGAGGTATTCGAATACCCCTCCAAGTATTCGAATAACTTGCTTTTGTAGAAACCCTGTTTTATTAAAGGTATTCGAATACACCATATGGTATTCGAATAACCATGTTTTAAAGTTTGTACGTTTTCTATTTTTCAAAGTGGTATTCGAATAACCACACTTGGTATTCGAATAACCTGTGTCTGAACTGTTTCTCTAAATCACTTTAAATCAGTGGTATTCGAATAACCTATTAAGGTATTCGAATAACCCTCTTTAGAACTGGTTTTCACGGAGCTTTTCAAAGTGAGGCATTCGAATACCTCATAAGGCATTCGAATACCGTTCTTCAGAATTGGTTTTCACGAAACGTTCGAAAAATGGCAGCAACGGCCATATTTGCATTTAATATTGTTTTTAATGCTCCCAACGACCATTTTCTTCTACGAGCTCTATAAATAGAGGCCTGAGACACTTCTGAAAACCCCCGAACATTTTGATCAATTTTTTGCTTGGCTGAAAACGAGTTTTACATTATTTTCTCTCTTTCTTTGTGCTTTTAATACCAAACCTTGAGATATCCTTTAGAGAGCTTATTAGCACTTCAATTTGTAATATCTGCTCTAAGTGAGAGTTTATTTTTCATCTATTCTCTCGCTTACGTAAAAGGGTGAGGTATCCCTTAGTGAATTTGTGAGGGTGAGGTATCCCTCTAGTAAAAGGGTGAGGTATCCCTTGGTGTAAAGAAGGTGAGGTATCCTTCAAAGGGGTGAGGTATCCCTCTAGTAAATAGGGTGAGGTATCCCTGTTATGTAAAGGTTGCAAGCACCTGCTTTAAGCTTGTGTTGAATAGTGAAAAATCTCGAACTGTGTTTCGGGGACTGGACGTAGGCCACAAGTGGTTGGTGGTCGAACCAGGATAAACATCGTGCCTGCTTTTCTTCTTTCCTTAATCTTTTGTCTTTCTGCACTTTATTTATTATATCTTGCAATTTAATTTCTAGTTGTTCTTCTTATCTTCATCTTATTCACGCCTTTTATTATTTAAATTCAGCATAGTTTATTTGTTTAAGGCTTTTGCGAAAAATTTTTAAATACTCAATTCACCCCCTCTTGAGTATCTTGAAGCCACTTGGGTAACAAGTGGTATCAGAGCTAGACTCTTGTATAAAGAGCTTAACCGCTTCAAGAGTACATGGCTTCATCAAATGTTTTATCAGAAGCAACTTCCATAAATCGACCACCCTTTTTCAATGGGGATGGTTATGCATATTGGAAGGAAAGAATGAAAATCTTTATCGAGGCTATTGATCTAGATGTGTGGGATCTTTGTCGAAAATGGCGCATTTATACCTACACGCGTTGTCAATGGTGTAAAAACCGAGACACCTAGAAGTGATTGGTCTAAAGATGATAAAAGAAAAGTTCAAAATAACTTAGTAGCCAAAAACATCATTACCTCGGCTTTGGGACATGATGAATTTTTTAGAATTTCAAATTGCAAAACTGCTAAAGAAATGTGGGACACTTTACAAGTTACCCATGAGGGTACTAGTGAAGTTAAGAGGTCGAGAATCAATTCTCTAACTCGTGAATATGAATTATTTACAATGAACCAAGGAGAAAGCATTCAAGAAATGCAAAAGAGGTTCACCCACATTGTTAATCATCTTGCATCATTAGGAAATAATTTTACTAACGAAGATTTGATTAACAAAGTGTTGAGATGTCTTAGCAGGATTTGGCAACCAAAAGTAACAGCAATTTCAGAATCAAGGGACTTGACAACTATGTCATTAGCAATTCTTTTGAAAAACTTCACGAGCACGAATTAGAACTCAACAGGCTTGACCAAAGTGAGGAAAACGATAAAAAGAAAAAGGGGATAGCGCTTAAAGCCACCACCTCCACTATCAATAATGAAGAAGAAGACGATGGAGATGACGTGGACAACATTGAGCTAAATGAACAAAATCTCAATCTTCTGGTAAGAAAATTTGGTAAGTTCCTAAAGAAAAAGAGAACTCAAAGAAGATCGCCATTTCCCCCAAAGAAAGTTGAAAAGAAACCCTCCAAAGAAAGAAGAGTCTACATAGCATGGGATGACAATGATATGGACTCCACTGATAGCTCAGATAGTGAAGAAGCCCATCTATGTTTTATGGCGAAAGGAGAAGAAGAAGAAGAAGAAAGCGACAACGAGGTAAATTCTGATGTATCTCCTTCTTATGATGAGTTACAAGATGCCTTTGAAGAACTACATGACGAATCTTTAAAACTCACAAAACAAATTTCTTCTTCTAAGAAAAAAATCTCTTCTTTAGAAAATAAAATTCTTATTTTAAATAAAGAGATTGAAGAATTAAAAATTGAAAATGAAACTTTGGGAATTATTGATGCATGCTCATCTCATCCCTCACATGCTTCTACTTCGTATTCTTGTTCTTCATGTCATATACTTGAGAAAGAAATTGAAGACTTAAAGAACACCCTTGCCAAATTCACATGTGGAAGAGATAATTTAAATATTTTATTAGGAAAACAAAGGGTTGTTTTTCAAAAGGCTGGAATAGGATATAACCCGAATAATCAACACAAATCCTATAAAAATTATTTTGTTAATTCTAGCATCTCATGTAGCCCATTTGTTAAATGTTTCTATTGTGGGAAGAAGGGTCATAGTGCTTCAACATGCAATGTAAGGAAAAATATCAATACAAAAATTGGAACCAAAATGGTATGGGTTCCTAAGGGCACTATACCCAAAACTGACAATCAAGGACCCAAGAAAATTTGGGTACCAAAAACCAAAAATTGAATTGAGTTGCAGGTGTGCTTGATAGCCAAGAGCTAACTTCGGCATTTTTGAAAGTGGTTGCTGCAAGCACAAGACTATAATAAATTCCAAGCTCTCCTTCTTGTCTCTATCAGGCTTGGACTTGCATTCATATGAGTATTTCCATCAAAAGGTAAGCTTTCTTATCTCAAATATGCCTTCTGGATGCAAAATATATGCTTTTATGTTTGAGTTATTCGAATACCTCCCTGTGGTATTCGAATACCATTGCATCTGTACGTGAAAATCCATGTTTTTCTGATAGGTCTATTCGAATACCCTCCCATGGTATTCGAATACCATACATCAGTACAGAGTTCTTGTGGTTTTATTAGCTGGGGCATTCGAATACCCAAATGTGTATTCGAATAACCTGAAAAATCTTCATCAGTACTTGTTACATGTTATCTGGAGTATTCGAATACCTTACAAGGCATTCGAATACTTGCTCCTTCTGGAGTTTATAAAATGTGATGGGTATTTGAATACAAAGAAGAGGTATTCGAATACCACATGGTGAAAGCAAGTTTTTCATCGTCCTCTCTATTTCGTTTCGCTTCTATTCTTTTTTCTTGCATATGCAATGCAAATAACATGCTTTTAATCTTATTTCATCAAGCCTTCATTTATGCCTTATATGAAAATCACATGATGTTCTTAAATGCATATTTCTTGGCTTGTTCTTGCCCTTTTTTTTTTTTCTAAAATATGCTCAATGTAATTGGCTATTGTTTTGATATACGAACAAGTGCAATAAGTGGTATATGAAATATTTAATATCTATGTTTTTATTGACATATGTCAGATTTATAAGAATTTGTTAACAAGTGGTAAATGCTTAGAACATCTTAACAAGTGATATCAAACAAGTGGTAAATGCTTTACATTTTGACAACAAGTGATATCAAAGTGGTATGAACATAATAACAAGTAATAACAAATGATAACAAATGATATCAAACAAGTGATTTCTTGGCCAAATTAATCGATAAATATATTTTTGCCCTTGAGAATCATTTCTTTGTTTTTGCCTCATTGTTTTAAATGCTTATTGGCTTATGAGTTTGACTAACCCCTATGGATCCAACATTAATGGATACCAATGAAAGCACTCTGAATTTTGTTGTAGGAGAACACTACCTCAAGCATAAATTTAAATGGACAAAATTCATTCAACTTGAGGACATGCATATATTGTTTAATATGATAAAAAGGGGAGAAAAATACTTGTCTCATCTTTTTTATCATGACAAAAGGGGGAGAATGGTATCAAATGTACAAAAGGGGAGAACAAGTTTAAATGTCTTTGTTTGAGAAAAGTCGGGAGTAAAAGTCAAAACAAAAATAGAAATTGGATTTCAAAAGTAAGGGGAGTCATTTTGCACATCTCTCGATATAAATCACCTCTTATGAAAAAGAGGGGAGTAAGTATCTCTAAATAAACTTTGTGAATCCCAATTTATATGAACTAATGCTTTTCTCAAATGTTAGTTTGTCATCATCAAAAAAGGGGAGAATGTAATTGGCTAGCTATCATGAGCAATAGTTTTGATGATAACAAACGTGAAGACAAACATGAAGATGATGAGAAGACCAAGTCCAAGATCTTCAAGAATAAGTTTTAGGACTTAGGATCCTTGTAAAAGCCTCATTGGATATCTCATTATTTAGCATTGCAAAGAAATGTTTTCAAAATGGTTTTTCCAAAATTAAACAACCATTTTCTGGTCATTTGAAAGCATTTAAAACTGGTTTTATAACAGAGGTATTCGAATACCCTGTTAGGTATTCGAATAGAATGGGTTTCAAGCTTATACGTTTTCTATTTTTCAAAGAGGTATTCGAATACCCCTCCAAGTATTCGAATAACTTGCTTTTGTAGAAACCCTGTTTTATTAAAGGTATTCGAATACACCATATGGTATTCGAATAACCATGTTTTAAAGTTTGTACGTTTTTCGTTTTTCAAAGTGGTATTCGAATAACCACACTTGGTATTCGAATAACCTGTGTCTGAACTGTTTCTCTAAATCACTTTAAATCAGTGGTATTCGAATAACCTATTAAGGTATTCGAATAACCCTCTTTAGAACTGGTTTTCACGGAGCTTTTCAAAGTGAGGCATTCGAATACCTCATAAGGCATTCGAATACCGTTCTTAATTGGTTTTCACGAAACGTTCGAAAAATGGCAGCAACGGCCATATTTGCATTTAATATTATTTTTAATGCTCCCAACGGCCATTTTCTTCTACGAGCTCTATAAATAGAGGCCTGGGACACTTCTGAAAACCCCCGAACATTTTGATCAATTTTTTGCTTGGCTGAAAACGAGTTTTACATTATTTTCTCTCTTTCTTTGTGCTCTTAATACCAAACCTTGAGATATCCTTTAGAGAGCTTATTAGCACTTCAATTTGTAATATCTGCTCTAAGTGAGAGTTTATTTTTCATCTATTCTCTGCTTCTGTAAAAAGGGTGAGGTATCCCTTAGTGAATTTGTGAGGGTGAGGTATCCCTCTAGTAAAAGGGTGAGGTATCCCTTGGTGTAAAGAAGGTGAGGTATCCTTCAAAGGGGGTGAGGTATCCCTCTAGTAAATAGGGTGAGGTATCCCTGTTATGTAAAGGTTGCAAGCACCTGCTTTAAGCTTGTGTTGAATAGTGAAAAATCTCGAACTGTGTTTCGGGGACTGGACGTAGGCCACAAGTGGTTGGTGGTCGAACCAGGATAAACATCGTGCCTGCTTTTCTTCTTTCCTTAATCTTTTGTCTTTCTGCACTTTATTTATTATATCTTGCAATTTAATTTCTAGTTGTTCTTCTTATCTTCATCTTATTCACGCCTTTTATTATTTAAATTCAGCATAGTTTATTTGTTTAAGGCTTTTGCGAAAAATTTTTAAATACTCAATTCACCCCCCTCTTGAGTACTGAAGCCACTTGGGTAACATGATTTAGTAATTAGATAGATCTTATGATTTATTCTAATACTTATGGAGGTGATAACATCTAAAATAATAAGATCAAAGTGTTCCTAAGAGGTATAAGTTTTTAATGCTTATCCATTAAGTTAAGAAAGAAGTCAAATAAACGACTTCTCTCCTTTCATTTTCCTTTATACGGTAGAGACAGAAAACGCATAAGGGAGAAGAGAAGAGAAAAAGAGTAAAGAGAAAGAAGAAGAAGAGAGAAAGAGAAGGGAAAGAGGCAAGGCCAAGGCTTAAATATCAACTCCACATAGAGGTAGGGGTGTTTGTTATCTAGTTCTTCATCTTCTATTCCTTTCTTCATGTATGAGACTTATGGATTTGGGATAGAAAAATGGAATTGGGTGAGTTTCTTAAAGTTTGAGTTAGATGAATTCATTAGAAACTTGAAGTATGATTGCATTTGAGCTAGTCTAGGCATAGTGGATAGTTGGAATCCTAGGAGTGTCCATGAAACTTCTTGTGATGGAGATTGAGAAATGGGTATTTGAGTTGTGATTATTGGCTATAATTCATGCTAGATGAGTTAGGAGTTCATATGAAGGTTGCTATGTGATTAGGAACCTTAGTTATGATTAGAAATCACCTAGAATCCATGAGTTGAGGATTGGATCTAGTTTAGGATTTAATGGAATATGATATATGGGTGTTTTCTGCTCCAAAATTGTTGTTTTACAGTGCCTTATTCGAATAGCAAGGTTGCTATTAGAATAAAGCATCACAGAGAGCTCCAGAAGGTGAAATTTCGTGGGTGTTATTCGAATAACACCAGGGTTATTCAAATAGACCTGGAATAGAGAGAAAACTTATTTCTGACAGCTTGTAGTGTTTTTTTCATAACTCGAGCTACCGATATCGAAATGAGTTGATTCTAGAGCCATTTGAAAGCTAACATGTAAGTTTATATGTCTATAAAATTTCATATTGTTTGAAGTTAGGATTCACCACTGGTGAAATTTTGAAATTTATCCTTTTTAAGGCAAATATAAAGGTGCTTAGGTTTGCTTGGGATAATTTGAGGTTGAACGGTTTGTGAACTATGTTTTATTTTCTTTTTGGCTAATGTTAAGCTAGGATGATGTGATAAAAAGAGTGTTAGATCCTTATATGATGGAAATTAGTAAGTAAGTAACCAAGAGTTACCTAGTTATGACTTAAGAAATGATAAGAATGAGAGGTTCAAGTATGTTTAAGTTATGACATTCAGAAAGTGGGTTAAGGAGGTAACAGATTCTCTCCCTACTACAAGGAGTAATGATATTCATGACATTCATGACATTGTATCTACAGAGAGAAATGGTAGGTTACAGGAGGTTACATATTCCTTCATTACCATAAAGAGGAATAGTCAAGTTTCATGACATCTCATGACATTGCATTTACCCCATCATATACCCATGTTTGAGCATAATCATACATCATAACATCATTGCATTGCTTGACTTGCTTTATTTATACTGACTAATAAAATAATATTATAATAATATAAAATTATTTTATTGCACAGTTAAATCCTAAAAATTAAAAGATTAACAACCATATCACTCAGAATTGGGTTTAGTAAGATCCCCCAGCTTCGAATAATTAAAATAAGATTTTCCTGGTCTGAAAATTATTATTTTCTTGACTCAGAGTAAATCACACAAAACACTCAAATATGAACATGAAACAGTCAAATAATTTTTTTATCATACAGAAAAATATAAAACAGTATAATCAGGACATAACAGTCATTTATCTTAAAGTTGGGATGTTACAATCACAGCACATATATTTATCAACAGCAACTGATTTTCATTCTTATATAGATATGGGGAAAACACCAATACATGCTTGTGGGATTTACTTATCACCCGGACATATCACTGATATGTGTCCCACTTTCCTAGTGGACACAAATGTAGAGGAAAAAGAAGTAGGAGGATATTATGAACCTTCCAACAACTACAACTCCTACTCCAACACATATAATCCGGGGTGGTGGGATCATCCTAACTTGAACTATGGAATACAGCCCCAAAATCAACCTCCAGCTTATGGACATCTAGGATTTCAGCAGAGGCAAGCACCTTTCCCCCCAAGACCACAGCAAGCTCAAGCACCAAGGCAACCTGAACCTTCAATGGAGGAGCTAATGAGGCAAATGGCCACTAACAACATTCAGTTTCAAGAAGAAACAAAGGCCTCAGTTAACAACTTACAAAACCTAATAGGGCAGTTAACCACATAATTAAGCAAGTGCAAAGATTACTTTCTGAAGAACTTCCCTCACCACCAGAAGTGAATGTGGAGGAAAATGCTAGTGACATCACATTGCAAAGTGAAAAATTGTTAAGTGAGTCTACTTCTCCTCCACAAGCCACTGAAGAGAAAAACTAAGAGACTAAAGAGGTAAATGAGGAAGGGCAAAACTTTAAGGCCCCCAAGGTAAGTATTCTTGAACCCTTTCCTATTGTAGTGGAGGAAAGTTATGATGAGTTGTGTGATGAAATTCCTGATTTTATTAGTTTCAATAATTTTATTCATTGCCACTCATGTACTGATTGTGATGGTGTCATGACTTGTACTATTTTTAATTTACATTGGATTCAATTTACATTTTTAATTTCAACAAACAAAACTCCTATTTTATTATTTACTATTTTTGAGTGTTTAAATTAGGATTCAAATTATAGTGTTAATTGAATTAGTTCTCTGTGGATCGACCCTTGCTAACTACAACTGGTTGCAAGGTTTTATTTTTGGTGGAACTTGGCAACTAATTTTCATTTTAAATTTTAATCACAATCCACATCACACCAAATACATGGTGATCAATGTTGAAAATTCTTTATTGGAATCTTAGGGGCCTTGGTAACCTTGACACAAGGTCTTTTCTTAAAAGCTTTGTAGTATGCATAAACTGGATTTTCTTTTTGTGTCTGAACAATGGATTACTTCTGATCAGGTTCCTTATAGTTTCATTAATAGTTTGAATATGAAGATTTTTGCTGAAAACAATAGGGGCGATTTTCCCTCTATCTGTGGTGCCTTTGTACAAATTCTTTTTCTCCTACCATTGTTGCCTGTTCAAAGCAACATGTTTCTTTATCGATTGGTGTTGGTAATCATCTGATTTATATCTCAGCTATATATGCTACTGTTACTTATATTGCTAGGAGAGATCTCTGGATTGATTTGGAGAGGTTGCAACATTCTTATAAAGCTCCTTGGTGTTTTATAGGAGATTTTAATGCTGTCTTAGGAGCTCATGAACATAGAGGTAAACATCTGCCCTCTCGAATTTCTTGTGATGACTTTAGGAACTAGTCTGATTCTAATCATCTGATCCATCTTCCTACTCGGGGCTCTTCTTACACATAGTCTAATGGTAGAGTTGGCAGTAATTATACTGAGCAAAGACTAGATAGATCAATTTGTAATTCTGATTGGATCAATCACTGGAGTAGTGTTGCTTGTAGCACCTTAACTCGTAGTCAGTCAGACCATTTTCCTATCATGCTTAAAATGAACAAGGTTAATAGGGAGCACACTTCATCTTTTAAATTCATGAAAATGTGGTCTAGGCATCCATCTTGCATAAACATTATTAAAGATGTTTGGAAAACTACTGTTGTTGGTTGTCCAATGCATATCTTATCCCAGAAATTAAAATTGTTGAAAGTTAAGCTCAATGATTGGAATAAAAATGTTTTTGGGGATGTCCATAAAAATGTCAGTTCTGCCTTATCTAATGTGGACAAAATTCAAGAGCTGATTAATCTTAATAGAGGTTCAGATGAGTTAATAAAACAAGAAATAAAAGCTCAATTGTTGTTGCAGCAGGCTTTAAGCTATGAAGAAGATTTCTGGATGGAGAAGTCCAGGCTTGATTGGCATTTGCAGGGTGATAGAAACACTGAATTCTTCCATAGATCTGCTAAAATCAGGTCTGTTACAAAGCAAATCTCTGTTTTGAAAAAGGGTGATCAGGTTTTGGATAACTCTGATGATATTGATAAGCACATTTTGGAATATTATATGGATTTGTTTGCTTCTGGGAATTCTTGTCAGCCTAATGATCTTATTCAAAGTGTCATAGCTTCTATGGTTACTCATCAAGATAATGTTATGCTCACTAATCTTCCCTCATTGGAAGAAGTTAAAACTGCTATTTTTTCTTTAAATGGCAAGAGTGCTCCTGGTCCTGATGGGTTTGGTGGTTTTTTCTTTCATCAATACTGGGATATAATTGCTCAAGATGTTCATAATGTTGTTCTTCAATTTTTTCAGCAAGGTTGGCTACTTCCAAATTTGAATTCTAATGTTGTTGTCTTGATTCCTAAGGTCTCTGAGGCAGATAGGATTGAGCAATATAGGCCTATTGCATTAGCTAATTTTCAGTTCAAAATTATAACCAAGGTGTTGGCTGATAGACTAGCCACAGTTGCCTCTAGGATTATTTCTAAAAACCAAAGAGGCTTTGTTAAAGGGAGGCAGATTGTAGATTGTATTTGCACTGCTTCTGAAGCCATTAATTTAATTGATAAAAAATCTTATGGTGGACAAGTTGCTATAAAGATTGATATTAAAAAAGCGTTGGATACCTTAGACTGGAATTTCCTTATTCAAGTGCTTCATTCTTTTGGTTTTGATGACAAGTTCTGTAATTGGATTAGCCAGATTTTACACTCAGCTAAACTCTCTCTTTTAATTAATGGCAAGGCTATTGGTTTCTTCAATTGTAAGAAAGGGGTTTGGCAAGGTGATCCCTTATCTCCTATTCTCTTTTGTCTTGCTGAGGAAGTGTTAAGTAGAGGTATAACAAAACTGGTCATGGATGGTCAGTTACAACTCATGTATGGTCCTAGAGGTGTTGCGATGCCTAGTCATATATTGTATGCTGATGATGTACTGGTTTTCTGCAGAGCTACTAAAAGGAATCTTCTCAATTTAATGAACCTGTTCAAGGATTATAAGCATGCTTCTGGTCAGGTTGTTAGCAATGAAAAGTCCAAATTCTATTCGGGTACAACTTCCAGATCAGATGGTATTTCTTCAATTCTTGGTTTCAATGCTGGTTGTCTTCCCTTCACTTATCTTGGGGTGCCCTTATTTAAGGGAAGGCCCAAACGTGTTCACTTAATGCCTATTGCTGACAGAATTAAAAGTAAACTTACCTCTTGGAAATGATCTTTGCTGTCTTTGATGGGGAGAATTTTACTGGTTAAGTCAATTATTCAAGGTATGCTTTTTTATAGCTTCAGGATCTATGCTTGGCCTGCTAATCTCATTAAAATGATGGATGGTTGGATTCGAAATTTTGTTTGGTCAGGAGATATAAATAATAGGAAGTTGGTTACTGTAGCTTGGAGCAAAGTTTGTAAACTGTGTTGGAGGGTGGCCTTGGCATAAGGTCCATTAAGTCTATCAATCTTTGCAGGTATGCTTAAGTTGGGTTAGGAATTTCCTTCTTCTAATGAGCAATGGACTACTCTTTTGAAAGCTAGAGCCTTCAGGAAAAATAAATCTGTTAGTTATCATATTTCTTCTTCGATCTGGTCTGGTATTAAGTCATTTATTCATATCATTCAAGAACATTCCTTGTGGCAGCTTGGCAATGGGGCTACTATTAATTTTTGGACTGATCCCTGGTTATCTAGTCCAATTGTGGATATAATTGGTGTTCCTGCTGCTTTACATAGCTCTCTGAAATCAAAAGTTACGGATTTCATTGACAATGGCAGGTGGTCAATTCCTAGTGATCTGGTTTCCAAGTTTCCCATTTTGAAATCAGAAATTCAGCAGGTTATAATTCCTTTTCAGTCTTGTCATGATTCTTTGATCTGGACTAAATCTGACTCTGGTAAATTGAGTTTTAAGGATGCACACTCTTTTCAAAATCCCATAGAAAATGTTGTTCCTTGGGCTAAGCACATATGGAGTAAATGCATTCCTCCTTCTAAATCATATTTGCTATAGAGAATTATTCATGACAAAATGCCAACTGATGACAAACTTTGGTCTAAAGGGTGTACTATCGTTTCTGTTTGTTGTCTTTGTGGTCATGCAGCTGAAACCACTCATCATCTGTTTCTGGAGTGCAATTTTGCAAAGCATATTTGGAGCTGGTTTGGCAACATTATTAATATGCATGTGGACTGTTCCAGCTTTCTTTCTATCCTTTCATTATGCAGCAGAGGTTGGAGCTCTCAGGCCCGAGATGTTGTCCTAGCTGCCATCATTTTCACTCTTTGGGCTATTTGGTTCTGCAGAAACAGGGCTTGATTCCACAACAAAAATATTTTTGTGCAATCAACCATTGGTTTAATTGTGGCTAATGTTTCTCTCTCTGGTAACTCGAGTGATGGCAGCTTGTCTTCATCAGTAACAAAATTAATGATCCTTCAAGCCTTTAAGGTTGCTTCCCATCAGAAGAAAATGCCTGTTATTAAGGAAGTTTCTTGGTCTCCTCCTTCCTGTTATGTGATAAAATGCAATGTTGATGGTGCTGCCAAAGGGTGCCCTAGTCCAGCCGGCTGTGGTGGTATTTTTAGAGATAGTAGAGCTGCTTCTCTTGGCTGTTTTGCTTCTAATCTTAGTATTAAAACTGCCCTTTTTGCTTAATTATCAGCAGCTATTCTAGCTATAGAGATAGCTTTCAAAAATCGTTAGTTTAACCTTTGGCTTGAATGTGACTCTCAATTGGTTGTTTCTGCTTTTAGCAATATAAATATTATTCCTTGGCAACTACAAAACAGATGGAAGAATTGTTTAATCTTATCCAAGCAAATGAGATTCTCTTGCTCTCACATTTATAGAGAGGGGAATGCTTGTGCAAACAAACTTGCTTGTCATAGCTCTTCTATTTCTGGTTTTGTTTGGTGGAATTCAATTCCTTCATTCATTGTAGAAGATTTCTTTAAAAATAGGAACTGTGTTACTAGCTATAGATTTAAGAATTTGTAACTCTTTCATGGGTTCGGTTCATGTCCCCCCATGTTTTCTTTTGTATTCTTTTTTTTTCTTTATTAATATATTTATGGTTTGTTGCAAATGATTAATATTGGCAGGGGTGCCAACATAGTTGGGATGTCTGCCTTTAGAGTAATGCTTTTGCAAACCATTTGTTTAAAAAAAAAATAGCATTAAGTGAGAAACAATAATAATCAATAATAAAAGTAAGCAATAAAATAGGAACAACGATAATATCTCAGATAATAAATAATAAAACAGTTCAAATAATCATAACTTCATTTAAAACAATAGTCCAGTCATCAAATAAATGAATAACAATTTCATCATCATGGAAATGGATAAATGTGCAACTGCCAGATGTAACACCCCAAAATTCTATTATTTTATTATAAATATTTATTTTTTAATATTTGTGATTTTTGAGAATTTTTATAGATTTTTCTGAGAATGTAGAATATTTTAATAATATTCTTTGTTTTACGTGCAACTGAGTGGAGTCGGAAAAATGAGATATTTTTCCTGAGAACCCTGATTTGTGGAAACATCGACGGGAGATCTTACTAAACCTGAGACTGGACACGATTTACGAGATTTTACATTTTTCGAGAAATTTTATTCGACAAAATAATAAATTGCTATGTAATTTTTATCCACTGGACAATTAATACTGACTTCTGTCAACTGTAACAATTGTCTATTGGATAATAATATGTATTAAAAACCTTATCACATTATCTTAATGTAATCCACTTTATGTCTAATCAAATCCACTTTAATTCAAATCTATTGTATTTTAATCAAAGCTTCTTTGAGAAGCTTTGACCACCAAATGATTAAGTTGCCCCTGGCTTGTTGGGGAAGCCAATTTTCCCCCTTCTCTCTCTTCCTTTGCCGCGGCAATGCATGCCAAGGGGAGCAAAATTTGCTCCCACACTTAATCCATTTTCACTCAAATTATCACATTTTCATCTAACACTTTCTCTCTCTTCAAGTTCATCTTCATTTCTCTCCAACTTTTCTCTTCTTCTTCTCCTTCACTCACGGTTTTGGCAGCCCATTGGTGACTATTTTCTTTCACTTTCTCACCTCACCAATATCATTTCTACACTCCTCTCAACATCCTCTACACTTTCTATTTGAAGAGTTTCTTCAAAAATCCATCATCTCCTCCATTGTCTTCCAAGACCAAGCTTTAAACTTTAAGTAAAGTTTCCATTTTTTTTCTTTTCCTTCTCTTCATTTTTGTGTTCTATGGTTTCATTGGAGACCAAAGATCCATCTTTTTCAAAGCTTGGTGTTGATTTTTTGTGTTTGAAATTTCTAGGGTTTTTGGACCCCAAAACCGAAACCGCCAAGAAGCAACTAGGAGGCCATTTTTATGTTCTTCCTTTAGGTAAGAGGGAGATTACTCACTTCAACCATTATTGGTAGTGAGGAGTCTTTGTGTGGTTGTTGATGGAGAAATCCATATTTGAATGCTTACTTTGTTTGATGATTTTTCATGTTTATGTGCTCTTGATTGAGGGTGATGATTGAATAATGATTTTGAATGCATTGGGGGTGTTAGAATATTTAACAATGTTAGGTTTAATAAATAGAAAATTTGAGGGTTTCCTACACTAATGTGAGGTCACGGTTTTAGCTTTGGACTTTAAGGGATTGGATTGATTTTGTGTGAGATAAGATTTGAGTGATTAGGTATCAAGTGACTAATGCATAAAATGGAAAGAAATTGGAACTTTGAAGACATAGGGAGGCCACGATTTTTAGAGAAAATTTTGAGTTCAAATGATGCCTTGGTGCATTTTTGGAAATTAAGGACTTGGAGGTATACATAATCCATAATGAGATGGAAGAATTAAATTGAGTAATAACTCTTAAGAGAGCCACGGTTTTTAGGGGTTCTTTAACCTAAAATTCTCATAATTGACCAAGTTTAAGACATTGGAAATGTTGGATTCCATAACATGAAATTGTGACAATTGATGAACCATAAGTATATATGTTGATGTTGAGAATTGGTTCTATGTTATTGTGAGTCCCTATGTGGGACTAAGTACTTGATAAAATTATGATATGTTGATATTGAGAAATGATCATATGCCATTATGGTATGCCTTATGATAAATGTATCATTGATAAACATACATGATGTATATTGCGTCGTCATGTATATGTGTTATCCGTTGGACATTATTGGAAAGGCGATGTATGCCAAAGAGATTGAATAACACCTATGTGCAGGTGCGAGTAGACTAAGCGTAGGGTCAAAGTGGTTGACCATGGGGGCGTCGGGGTGCGGGTTGTAACGCCCCTTTTCCTCCCTTATTCATAATTGGGCAAGGAGAAGGAACGTCGCACCATAGTGAAATGACGCACAAATGATTACGTAAAATTTGAACACATTTTTTTTTTGTTAACATAAATCCGGTTAAAACTTCCATCAATGTACTTGTACACCTGTTTGTAAATATACCGCGTAATTGAGTTAAAACTTAAAAGTTCCTCCCTCACATAAAACTTTTTATCAAAAACGTTAAAGAGAAATCAATAGGTAACGGGACATACAACCATGTACAGCATAGATAACTACATACTTTGTACCATAATTACAAGCCTGTTTCAATTACATTTCCAAAAGATATACAAAAAGAAAAATGTGTACCTACCCTAAGAGATACAAATATCTACCCACTAATCCAGTAATACGTCAGGCTCCCTCAAAATAAACGGATAGTCATCAGTAGCCATCAGTAAAAAAAAACAACCCTAAGACTGCCTGGAATGAGAAGGAACCGTAGACGGGTCCTCCTCAGGGTCCTCGTCGTCCGACGAGTCGTCCATCGGGACAACAGAACAGCGGGCAGGAGCCCGGGCAGTAGACAAAAAGGAATCCTCACGAGGGGTATAATACATTTCACCCCACATGTCCCTCACGGGCATATAGAATTCCAACCACACAAAAGCATGAAAATAAAAAATAGAAGCAGTGTAGCGTCCCCATGCCAAAGACACCGTCAATTCGTCGTGGTACACGCATCGGTCAGTCTGCACGTTGATGTGCCAGTAATCCGGACCACCATGAAAGTTGATCCTCACGTAACCAAAAAATCCACGGGGGCGAAAAGGCATTCTTAGCAACTTCGGTCTTAATCGAGATAAGGCTAGAAACCTTGAAACTCAGTAGCTTCCTTGTTCTCCTCACGAGTGTCTTCTAGAGAGCATACGATTCAACCAAAATGCAAAGTAAAGAAAAGTACCGAAAGAGGTGAGATTCCCAGCTTTCAGTACCAACAAGGCAATAAGAGAATAAACGGCGTCATACGCCCACATAAGCCACAGTTAACACATACAAGTATAGCAACGTATGAAAGTAATTAATGAGAGTAAAACAGCAAGGAACAATAATTAACATCATCCATAGCCAACTAGCAACCTTAGCATTACCAAGAATCAAATAAATGTCATAATCATAATGGTAAACACATTATTCAATCATGAATGCTCAATGGACCATGTGATTGACAAATCACAATGCAACAAGGGTACCAAAGTTCATACTCCATGGAGCTAGACATAACCATTTTCGGAGTGAATGACCAAGGAGTAATGCCAGTGTATCGTTAGCCTTAAAAATATAGTGTGCTCATCACATAAAAACATTTGCGCAAAATGGCTCACACATGGCACCTCAACAGTTGATCGCGACATAGGACAGCATCTCAGGCAGGATCGTCGGTGTGTTGCATTGGTCTATCCCACGACCCCAGTGGAGCTACCACTGTCTATTGTGAGACACCCATACCCCGACGCCCCCAGGGTCAACAACATATGACACCTACGCTTAGTCTATTCGCACCCGCAAATAGGTGTTATTCAAACTCCTAGGCAACAAGGCCTTCTCAACAATGTCCTACGGACAATACGCATGCATGATGACACAATGTCCAATCATGTATGTTTATCAGCGATGCATTTAGCATAAGCCTTTCCTCAATGGCACCTAAGCATTATTCAATGTCCAACAAGACATATCAACAATACATTTATTCAAAACATTGCTTCAATGGCACATCATCATCCTTATCTCATTGAGCACTACATCAATAGTTCTCAGCATCAACATGCATTTCTTATTACACATATACCACAATTTCCATAATCTTGGATCCAAGGATTCCATATTCAAAACCATTTCTTCCCTAATGGGGTGAATGCACATTTCTATCACAATTTAGTAGAGTAAAAATCCTTGAATCCAGGGTTTTTAGGTTATGTTTGAGTTACAAAGGATAAAGAACCATAATCTCAATCATTTCCAGCTCAAAAATCTCATTTTTGGTCTTGGTAATCGATTACATCACCCTTGTAATCGATTACCCGAGAAAAAGAACCTCTGTAATCGATTACAATCTCATTGTAATCGATTACGTGATTCCCAGAATCACGTTTCGTGACTTCAAGGCTCTGGTAATCGATTACACAATCGTGGTAATCGATTACCAATTGGACAGAACCTCCGTAATCGATTATCCGCAAGTTGTAATCGATTACGTGATTCCCAGCAGCACCATTTCGTGACATCAAGGGCTTGGTAATCGATTACACTCCTCTTGTAATCGATTACAAGCTAAACAGAATCTCTATAATCGATTACACACCAGATGTAATCGATTACCAGATTTCCAGAATCAAGATTTTGTATCTTTAAGAGCTTGGTAATCGATTACAAGCCTCATGTAATCGATTACCACACGTAAGTTTGCAGAAAAACAGAGTTCTCAGGTCCTCTAACTCAAACCAAACCATTCCTCATCATATTTAATCAACAAGGTATTCAAATACAGCTTCAAATTATACAAGAGACATCAATAAATCTTACAAACTCAATAAAATACATTATCATCAAGAACAACATAAAAATGAGAGAACTTTATACATGGATTCAAAAATCAACAACAATACCCATACAAGACATTCCCTTACTACCAAGGTTGGTTGAAGAGGATCATCTCCCTCTTACCTATATGGAAAATAACACAATGTGCCACTCCGTCTTGTCTTAGATTTTCGTTTTCCCTCCTTCTAGAAAACCCCAATGTGAGTGATCACCACAATGTTCACTCAAACCATGAAAACTAGGTTCTTGGTCACCAAGGTGGCCAAGAGAAAACGAAAATAGCAAGGAAATGGAAGAAAGTTGATGACTTTACCTTAAAGCTCCAAGCTTTAGCTTTAATGGTGGAAGAGAAATGGAAGAAGAAGAAGAAGAAGAGGAACCAAAAGATAACCAACAAGGAGAGTAGTGTTGGAATGGTGGAAGGAACAAGAAAATGTGAGTTGTTTGGCAATAAGGAAGCTGGTCACCAATGTGATGGTGTGTGTGTGTGTGTGTGTGTTCGGTGGAGAGGAAGAAGAAGAGAGAAAAGAAAGAAATGGGTATTTGGGTGTAGAGAAATGAGTGAAATATGAAAGTAATGGAAGGGAAATATTTGGACTCCCCCCCTTGTAGTGTCTGCCATAGAAGAGTGAAAAAAAAGAGAGAGAGAAGAATATGTTGCAAGGGAAATTGCTAGGAAGCTTCCCATAATAAACTTGGATTAAATTTAATCTTTCTTTTGAAATTAAAACTAATAGATGTGATACAAAAATTAGATTTTTAATAATGTGATAATATTTTTAATACACGTTATTATTTATTGGACAATAGTTATAGTTGGTAGAAGTCAGTATTAACAAATCTGACAAATAAATTCCTCACAGTGTTTTATTATCTCATCGGCTAAGATTTCTCAAAAAATATGAAACCTTGTAAACTGTGTCCGGCCTCGGGTTTAGTAAGATCCCCCGTCGACGTTTCCATAGTTCAAGGTTCCCAGAGAAAATGTCTCATTTCTCCGATTCCGTTCAGTACACACGCAAAACGAGAAATATATTAAAGTATTCCGCGTTCTTAGAAAAATTCTAAGAAAATTTCAGAAAATCATAAATATTTTTAGAATGAATTCTGATAGTAGAAAAATAAATTTTGGGGGTGTTACAACTCTCCCCAACAAATAGGAATTTCGTCCTCGAAATTTTCCATACCTTAAAATAATTCGGGATATTGCTCCTTCATCTTGTCCTCCAGCTCCCATGTCACATCTGCAGTTGCTTCGTTCCAGATTACCTTCACTAGTGCAATGTCCTTTCCTTTGAGTTGCTTTGTCCTCCTATCCTCAATCCTTACAGGAGTTGTCTCATATGTCAAGTTTTCCTTCAATTGTACAGAGTCAGGTGCTATGACATGATTAGGATTTGGGATATACTTTCTGAGTTGTGACACATGAAAGACATTATGAAGATTTTAAAGAAAAGGAGGTAAAGCTATTTGGTAAGCAACAGGACCTATCCGACGAAGAATTTGGTAGGGTCCAAGGAATTTTGGAGTGAGTTTTCTAGATTTGAGGACACGACCGACCCCAGTCATAGGTGTGACTTTCAAGAAGACATGCTCTCCTTCTTCGAACTCAAGAGGTTTCCTTCTTTTGTCCGCATAACTTTTCTACCGGCTCTGAGCTGTTTTCATTTTCTCCTGAATCATTTTAACCTTCTCAGTTGTCTGCTGAATGAGTTCAGGTCCAACGATAAGCCGTTCTCCATCTTGATACCAGCACAGAGGCGTCCGACACCTCCGTCCATATAAAGCCTCATAGGGCGCCATCCCTATACTTGAATGGTAACTGTTGTTGTAGGTGAATTCCACCAATGGCAAGATTTCATCCCAACCTCCAGTTTGCTCTATCGCACAAGCTCTCAACAGATCTTCTAACGACTGAATTGTTCTTTCTGATTGACCATCAGTTTGTGGATGGTAGGCAGAACTTAACCGCAACTTTGTTCCTATAGCCTCTTGAAGACTTTGCCAAAACTTCGAGGTAAACCTCGGGTCTCTATCGGAAATAATACTCATGGGTATCCCATGGAGTCTAACAATTTCACCAATGTATATCTGAGTCAACTTCTCCAACGGATATCTTATGTTGATTGGTAGAAAGTGAGCTATCTTCGTAAGTCGATCCACTATTACCCATATTGAGTCATATCCTTTCCGAGTTCTTGGTAATCCGACAACAAAGTCCATGGCGATGCTATCCCACTTCCATTCAGGAATAGCGAAGGGTTGTAGTAATCCAGCTGGTCTTTGATGCTCAATCTTCGTTTTCTGGCAAACCAAACAAGATGACACGCATCTAGCGATATCTCTTTTCATCCCATGCCACCAAAATAACTTCCTCAAGTCTTGATACATCTTGGTCATCCCAGGATGCATACTCAACTGACTAGAATGAACATGTTCGAGTATGTACCTTCTGAGTCCTTCATCTTTAGGCACACAGACCCTTCCTTGGAATCTCAAAAGCCCATCACTTCCTTCCTTTAATGGTGACACACCACCTTGCTTTATCAATTCTCTTTCTTCTTGCAGGAATTTATCGACCTTTTGCTTCTCTCGAATATCATCCATCAGGTCATTCGAGATAGTGATCCTATTCATGCATATTTTACCCGGTGTTAACCTTACAAATGACCATACATCTCTGAATTGCTCTATCAAGTCCTTTTCTCTAATCATCATAGTAGTAACACTAATCGTCTTTCTACTCAAAGCATCGGCCACCACGTTCGCCTTTCTAGGATGATACTGAAGTTAGAAATCGTAATCTTTCAAGAATTCTAGCCATCTTCGCTGCCTCATGTTCAGCTCTTTCTGATCGTACAGGTATTTCAGACTTTTGTGGTCACTGAAGACGTTGAATGTGGCTCCATACAAATAATGTCTCCATATCTTCAATGCAAACACCACTGCAGCTAACTCAAGATCGTGTGTTGGGTAGTTCTTCTCGTGCACTCGCAATTGTCTTGAGGCGTAAGCCACCACTCCTCCGTTTTGCATAAGAACGCACCCCAAACCTTGATACGAAGCGTCACAGTACACTTCAAACGGTTCACTAGGATTCGATAAGACTAGCACTGGTGACGTAGTCAGCTTCCTTTTTAACTCTTGGAAACTTCCTTCATAGGAATCGGTCCATTCAAAAGCTTGGTCTTTCTTGGTGAGTCGAGTGAGCGGTCCAGCGATTTTGGAAAATCCCTCAATAAACCTCCGGTAGTATCCGGCTAATCCAATGAAGCTTCGGATTTCCGTCACTGTAGTTAATCTTTCCCACTGTAGCACAGCTTCTACCTTTGAAGGATCCACTGCAATTCCTTCCTTTGTGATTACATGACCCAAGAACTTCACTTCATCTAGCCAAAACTCGCACTTGGATAGCTTCGCATATAGCTCTTTCTCCTTCAAGATCTGGAGAATTATGCTGAGGTGCTCAGCATGGTCCTCGCGACTTTGTGAATAGATCAGAATATCGTCGATGAAGACAACAACGAATTTGTCCAAGTAAGGACGAAAGATCCTATTCATGTAGTCCATAAATATCACAGGTGCATTTGTCACACCAAAAGGCATCACCAAGTACTCGTAATGACCATAACGAGTACGGAAAGCCGTTTTGGGAATATCTTCCACTTTCACTCGGATTTGGTGATATCCCGATCGTAGATCGATCTTGGAAAACACAGCTGCTCCCTTCAATTGGTCCATCAAGTCATCTATCCTCGGCAATGGATATTTGTTCTTGATCGTAACCTTGTTCAACTGACGGTAGTCCACGCATAATCTTGAAGTCCCATCTTTCTTCTTGACCAACAATACAGGTGCTCCCCAAGGTGACACACTGGGTCTCACGAATTGTTTCTCTAGGAGTTCTTCCAACTGCTTCTTAAGTTCTACGAGTTCTGCTGGTGCTATACGATAAGGCGCCATAGAAATAGGGCCAGCTCCAGGTACCAAGTCGATAGCAAACTCGACCTCACGTTCCGGTGGCAAACCAGGTACATCGTCAGGGAAAACCTCAGGAAAATCTCGAACAACAGAAATTGCGTCCACATCAACTTCACTCTCAACTTTCAAAGAAGATAACAGCATGTATCCTCGAGCTCATTCTTTCAGAAAAGCTTTCACTTGGTTGGCGGTCAAAAATCTAGAATCCTCATTCAAAGGGAAAACTATTGTTTTTCTGGAACAGTCTAACAAAACATGGTTGGCAGATAGCCAGTCCATTCCTAATATTACGTCTAGTTGGGATAATGGCAAACAGATCAAATCGACAGAAAAGATTCGACCTTCCATTATTAAAGGACAACCTAGACACACCTTAGTAGTGACTACAGGTTTTGCAGTAGGAGTCGAAACAGTCAAATCGAAAGGTAAAGAAGACACAGGGAATCCAAGTCTTTTCACACAATCATGTGAAATGAAGGAATGAGTAGCACCAGAGTCATACAGTACAATTAAAAGATTACCTTCAATGATACCTTCTCCTTGTATCAGATCCTCGGATTCAGAGGCCTCAGCACCACTCAGGGTGTAGACTCTGCCTCTAACTTGTGGTTTAGAAGTCTTAGCAGCATTGACGGATGGTTCCGCGCAGTCTAGTTACAGTCTCGAGAAACGTGACCAGGTTTCCCGCACCAAAAACAAATAATTCCTTTGATTGTGCAGTCCCTTGTGAAATGCTCTTTCCCACATTTCATGCATCTTGGCGTAGTTGTAGCATTCTGACCTATCCTTACAGGGCTTCTAGTTGGGCTTCCTCCTTGAAATTTTTGTGGTTGTTGGCTTCCAGAGGGTCTGGAATAAGGCTTCTTTTGATAACGACTTGCGTTACCACCACCTCCTCTTTGGGACCGAACGGGCCCAAAGCTTCTATTTCTTGCCTCGCGTTCTTGTTCCACACTTTCCAATCGGCAGCAAGTGTCGAGTAGCTCAGAAAACTGAGTGATCTTCAAAGCTATCACGATTTCCTTCACATCATGCCTCAGGCCTTCCTCAAACTTCCGACACTTCCACGTTTCATTGGGCTGGAGTTGAAAATAGGCTGAAAATCTAGACAAGTTCTCAAACTTGGCGGCGTATTCGCTCACAGTCATGCCTCCCTGTCGCAATCTTAGAAATTCCATTTCTTTTGCGTGCCTGGCACTTTCAGGAAAATATTTGTTCAAGAACCTTTCTTTGAACACTTCCCAGGTTATCACTCTGTTCGCAGCTTGCAGCAGCCTTTGTTCCCCGTCCACCAATGTTCAGCATCTCCCATCAGCATGTAGGCGGCATAGGTCACCTTCCTATCATCAGCACAATTCATCCCCGTAAATATTTTCTCCAACTCATGAATCCACTATGTTGCTTTCTCCAGGTCAAACTCCCCTTTAAACTGTGGAGGATTAGCGTGACGAAATCCTTCCAAGTTCTGAACATCCGCTGTAGCCTCTAGCTGTTGTGCAGCCCCAGCCTGTTGTTGAGCTGTCTGCTGATTCTGTTGCAGCATTGCACTCGACCATCTTCTGTATTGCCTCTATGGCAGCAGCCATAACGCCTCAACGAGCCATTGTTCCTTCTCGAATAAGACTACGCAAAACACAGAGAAAGTCAGACGTATTCATTTGAATACCGAACAACAAAATCACAGAGAATGACACAGCACAAACAAGACAGTCCAAAACCACACGACCCAAAGAAACATAACCGGGAGCTCTGATACCAAGACAGTGTAACGCCCCTTTTCCTCCCTTATTCATAATTGGGCAAGGAGAAGGAACGTCGCACCATAGTGAAATGATGCACAAATGATTACGTAAAATTTGAACACATTTTTTTTTGTTAACATAAATCCGGTTAAAACTTCCATCAATGTACTTGTACACCTGTTTGTAAATATACCGCGTAATTGAGTTAAAACTTAAAAGTTCCTCCCTCACATAAAACTTCTTATCAAAAACGTTAAAGAGAAATCAATAGGTAACGGGACATATAACCATGTACAGCATAGATAACTACATACTTTGTACCATAATTACAAGCCTGTTTAAATTACATTTCCAAAAGATATACAAAAAGCAAAATGTGTACCTACCCCAAGAGATACAAATATCTACCCACTAATCCAGTAATACGTCAGGCTCCCTCAAAATAAACGGATAGCCATCAGTAAAAAAAACAACCCTAAGACTGCCTGGAATGAGAAGGAACCGTAGACGGGTCCTCCTCAGGGTCCTCGTCGTCCGACGAGTCATCCATCGGGACAACAGAACAGCGGGCAGGAGCCCGGGCAGTAGACAAAAAGGAATCCTCACGAGGGGTATAATACATTTCACCCCACATGTCCCTCACGGGCATATAGAATTCCAACCACACAAAAGCATGAAAATCAAAAAATAGAAGCAGTGTAGCGTCCCATGCCAAAGACACCGTCAATTCACTGTGGTACACGCATCGGTCAGTCTGCACGTTGATGTGCCAGCAATCCAGACCACCATGAAAGTTGATCCTCACGTAACCAAAAAATCCACGGGGGCGAAAAGACATTCTCAGCAACTTCGGTCTTAATCAAGATAAGGCCAGAAACCTTGAAACTCAGTAGCTTCCTTGTTCTCCTCACGAGTGTCTTCTAGAGAGCATACGATTCAACCAAAATGCAAAGTAAAGAAAAGTACCGAAAGAGGTGAGATTCCCAGCTTTCAGTACCAACAAGGCAATAAGAGAATAAACGACGTCATACGCCCACATAAGCCACAGTTAACACATACAGGTATAGCAACGTATGAAAGTAATTAATGAGAGTAAAACAGCAAGGAACAATAATTAACAGCATCCATAGCCAACTAGCAACCTTAGCATTACCAAGAATCAAATAAATGTCATAATCATAATGGTAAACACATTATTCAATCATGAATGCTCAATGGACCATGTGACTGACAACTCATAATGCAACAAGGGTACCAAAGTTCCTACTCCATGGAGCTAGACATAACCATTTTCGGAGTGAATGACCAAGGAGTAATGCCAGTGTATCGATAGCCTTAAAAATATAGTGCGCTCATCACATAAAAACATTTGCGCAAAATGGCTCACACATGGCACCTCAACAGTTGATCGCGACATAGGACAACATCTCAGGCAGGATCGTCGGTGTGTTGCATTGGTCTATCCCACGACCCCAGTGGAGCTACCACTGTCTATTGTGAGACACCCACACCCCGACGCCCTCAGGGTCAACAACATATGACACCTACGCTTAGTCTATTCGCACTCGCACATAGGTGTTATTCAAACTCCTAGGCAACAGGGCCTTCTCAACAATGTCCCACAAACAATACGCATGCATGATGACACAATGTCCAATCATGTATGTTTATCAGCGATGCATTTAGCATAAGCCTTTCCTCAATGGCACCTAAGCATTATTCAATGTCCAACAAGAAATATCAACAATACATTTATTCAAAACATTGTCTCAATGGCACATCATCATCCTTATCTTATTGAGCACTACATCAATAGTTCTCAGCATCAACATGCATTTCTTATTACACATATACCACAATTTCCATAATCATGGATCCAAGGATTCCATATTCAAAACCATTTCTTCCCTAATGGGGTGAATGCACATTTCTATCACAATTTAGTAGAGTAAAAATCCTTGAATCCAGGATTTTTAGGTTATGTTTGAGTTACAAAGGATAAAGAACCATAATCTCAATCATTTCCAGCTCAAAAATCTCATTTTTGGTCTTGGTAATCGATTACATCACCCTTGTAATCGATTACCTGAGAAACAGAACCTCTGTAATCGATTACAATCTCATTGTAATCGATTACGTGATTCTCAGAATCACGTTTCGTGACTTCAAGGCTCTGGTAATCGATTACACAACCGTGGTAATTGATTACCAATTAGACAGAACCTCCGTAATCGATTACCCGCAAGTTGTAATCGATTACGTGATTCCCAACAGCACCATTTCGTGACATCAAGGGCTTGGTAATCGATTACACTCCTCTTGTAATCGATTACAAGCTAAACAGAATCTCTGTAATCGATTACACACCGGATGTAATCGATTGCAGATTTCCAGAATCACGATTTTGTATCTTTAAGAGCTTGGTAATCGATTACAAGCCTCATGTAATCGATTACCACATGTAAGTTTGCAGAAAAACAGAGTTCTCAGGTCCTCTGACTCAAACCAAACCATTCCTCATCATATTTAATCAACAAGGTATTCAAATACAGCTTCAAATTATACAAGAGACATCAATAAATCATACAAACTCAATAAAATACATTATCATCAAGAACAACATAAAAATGAGAGAACTGTATACATGGATTCAAAAATCAACAACAATACCCATACAAGACATTCCCTTACTACCAAGGTTGGTTGAAGAGAATCATCTCCCTCTTACCTATATGGAAAATAAGACAATGTGCCACTCCTTCTTGTCTTAGATTTTTGTTTTCCCTCCTTCAAGAAAACCCCAATGTGAGTGATCACCACAATGTTCACTCAAACCATGAAAAATAGGTTCTTGGTCACCAAGGTGGCCAAGAGGAAACGAAAATAGCAAGGAAATGGAAGAAAGTTGAAGACTTTACCTTAAAGCTCCAAGCTTTAGCTTTAATGGTGGAAGAGAAATGGAAGAAGAAGAAGAAGAAGAAGAAGAAGAAGAGGAACCAAAAGATAACCAACAAGGAGAGTAGTCTTGGAATAGTGGAAGGAACAAGAAAATGTGAGTTGTTTGGAAATAAGGAAGCTGGTCACCAATGTGATGGTGTGTGTGTGTGTGTTCGGTGGAGAGGAAGAAGAAGAGAGAAAAGAAAGAAATGGGTATTTGGGTGTAGAGAAATGAGTGAAATATGAAAGTAATGGAAGGGAAATATTTGGACTCCCCCCCCTTGTAGTGTCTGCCGTAGAAGAGTGAAAAAAAAGGTGAGAGAAGAATATGTTGCAAGGGAAATAGCTAGGAAGCTTCCCATAATAGGCTTGGATTAAATTTAATCTTTCTTTTGAAATTAAAACTAATAGATGTGATACAAAAATTAGATTTTTAATAATGTGATAATATTTTTAATACACGTTATTATTTATTGGACAATAGTTATAGTTGGTAGAAGTCAGTATTAACAAATCTGACAGATAAATTCCTCACAGTGTTTTATTATCTCATCGGCTAAGATTTCTCGAAAAATATGAAACCTTGTAAACTATGTCCGGCCTCGGGTTTAGTAAGATCCCCCGTCGACGTTTCCATAGTTTAAGGTTCTCAGAGAAAATGTCTCATTTCTCCGGTTCCGTTCAGTACACACGTAAAACAAGAAATATATTAAAGTATTCCGCGTTCTTAGAAAAATTCTAAGAAAATTCCAGAAAATCATAAATATTTTTAGAATGAATTCTGATAGTAGAAAAATAAATTGTGGTGTGTTACACGGGTGTCTCACAATAGACAGTGGTAGCTCCACTGGGGCCATGAGATAGACCGATGCAAACACACTGACGATCTGGACTGAGACGCTGTCCTATATCGCGATCAACTGTTGAGGTGCCATGTATAAGCCAATTGCACAAATATTTTTATGAGATGAAGCACACTATTTTTAGGCTATCGAGATATTGACATAACTCCTTGATCATTCTCTCTGAAATGTTAGTGTCTAGCTCCATGGAGTAGGAACTTGGTACCATATGCATTGTGAATTGTTAGTCTCATAATCCATCGAGCATGGGCATTTATAATTGTGAAAATATCTGTTCTTACTACTGCAATAATTATTTGATCTTTAGACTATTGACTGCTAGGGATATTACTACTATCTACCTGTTACTGTAATTTTTACCATTATTTACTGTCGTTCTGCTTTTACTATTAATTTTATTATTACTGTTGATGAATATATATGTTGTAATGCTATGTGGGCATCCAACGCCATTCTGTTTTCTTGCTACCATTCTGGTAATGAAAGCTGGGTGTCTCACCTCTTTCTGTATTTCGATATTCCTATTTATTTATGTACTTCTGAGAAGATGTTCGTGAGGAAGAAAAGGAAACGCCTGAGTTTCCAAGTTTTTGGCCATACTACGACTAGAGCTTGCTGAGGATGTTGTCACGCCCATGCCGATTTTTGGGGTATACCAGGGTGACTTTTCATGGAGGCCCCGATTGTTGGCACATAAATGTGCAGACAGACCAATGCGTTTATCGTGAGGAGCTGACAGTGTCTCTAGCTTGGGGTCGCTATGACCCGCTTGTTTTCAATTTTACTACTTTTGTTCTTCTAGAATTCTACCAGCTTGTCAGAGATTTGTGGGAGGATCTTTATTATACTCCACAAGAGGACTCTTTTCTCTCCACTACTCGGGCTTCTGCCCAAAATTCGGTCGCTCCGATGGCAATTTCATCTAATGAGGAGGACCCTGCTACGGTCCCTTCTCATCAGTCTTTGGGACTGATACTGTTTGTGGCTACTGATGGCTAACTGTTTATCTTTTTGGGGAAGCCTGACATTTTGCTATATTTGATGGGTGTATGTTTGTATCATCTCGGATAGGTACATATTTTGCTTTTTGTGTAAATCATGATGTAATTAAATAGGTTGTTGCATATATATATATATATATATATGTGGTTTATTTTATGTTGGTTTTCACTGTGACCGTTTCAATTATTATCTCGCTATGAAAGGAACCTATACATATATTTTATGCCTTATATAACTTTTTGACGCTACTTGGTAATAATGCAATTTAAACAAAAAAAAAGAATATAATGCCATTCAAAAAGGAACCTATACATCTATAAAATGAACCGGGTTTATGAGATTTAAACTCACTATTATTTTCCGCAATCTATTCCATTTTATGTTTCAAATTATTATGGTGTGACGTTCCTTCTTCGTGAGGTAAGAAAAAGGGGCGTTACATCAGATAATATGCTGACTCACTATGCACGTGCATATGGTACCAAAATCCTACTCCATGGAGCTAGACATCAATATTTTAGAGAGAATGATCAAGGAGTTATGCCAATATCTCATTAGCCTTAAAAATAAAGTGTTTCATCTCATAAAAATATTTGCACAATATGGCTTATACATGACACCTCAATAGTTGATCGCGATATAAGATAACGTCTCGGTCCGAATCGTTGGTGTGTTTGCATCGATTTATCCCATGGCACAGAGGAGCTCATATCTGTCCATGTGGAACACCCACACCCCGACGCCCCCAAGGTCAACCACTATGACCTACGCTTAGTCTATTCGCACCCACACTAAGGTGTAATTCAATTTCCTAGGCACACATCGCCTTTCTCAATAAAGTCCAATGGACATCACATATGCTTGACGACTCAATTTACATCATGTATGTGTATCAATGATATGTTCTTCATAAACAATGCATCGCATGGATATTCATCAATTAACGTATTTCTCATGGAACATATCATAATGGCATATAGACAATTCTCAACAATATCATGCCACAATTTCATCAAGTGCAAATCAACAAGTACTTAGTCCCACATGTGGACTCACAATAGCATATAACCAATTCTCAAAATATATATATATATATATATATATATATATATATAAATATATATATATATATATATATATATATATATATATATATATGATTCAACACATACCACAATTTCACATCATGAATCCAACATTCCTAATGTACTAAGTCTTGATCAATTATGAGAATTTTGGGCTAAGGAGCCCTTCAAAATTGTGGCCCTCTTAAATGTTCATCACTCAATCAATTTCTTCCATCTCATTATGAATTACTAATGTCTAAATTCTTAATTCCCAAAGATGCATCAAAGCATCACTTGAACTCCAAAAATCCCTTTAGAGGTCGTGGCCTCCCTAAGTCATCAAGGTTCCAATTCTTTTTCCAATTCATCCATCAATCTTTCAATACCTAATTATATAAGTTTTATTTTACACAAAATCAAATCCAACCCTTAAATCCATGGCCAAAATCGTGGCCTCTCAATAAGGTAGTAAACCCTTAAATTTTTCATTTATTAAATCTAACATCATCAAGCATTCCAACATACTTAATGCATTCAAAACAACCAATCATTATTCATTTCATTCAAGAACACACAAAACATGAAAAGCCATCAAACAAAGTAAGCATTCAATATGGATTTCTCCATCAACAACCACACAAAGGCCTTCTCACCACTAATAATGGTTGAAGTGAGTAAATCTTCCTCTTACCTCTTGAAGACAATACAAGAAAGTAAGCTCCTTTGTTCTTGATTTTCGTTTTCCACTTTCAAGAAAACCCTAAGGACATCAAAACTCACCAAAATCATCATCAAAGCTGAGAAAAGGAACCCTTGATCACCTAAGAGATCAAGAATCACGAAAATGGGGAGGAAAGGCGAAAAAGTCATGAACTTTACCTTAAAGTCTCCAACTTTGAAGCTTGATGGAACAAAATGAAAATGGTAGATTTTGGTGATGGTCATAACATAAAAGTTGCTTAGAATGGTGTCTAGATTCAAGATCAAGGGTTGGTTAGAATTAAAGAAGATGGATGAGTGGATTTAAGGGGTGAGGCCGTGAGCTTCATAATGAAAAAGGTAAGAGCTTTTTGCTTTGTCTCTTTGATAGGAATGATAAGATAAACAAATGAGTAGTTGAATGAAGTGAAGTGAAGGGTTTGGCCTCCTTCAAGCCACCATGGCCATAGGGTTGGAGGGGGAAGAGAAGAAGAGAAAGTTGAGAGAAGAAGATGGAGAGAGAAATAGTGGAGAAAGAAAGTAGAAACTTTTTGTGTGTTTTGAAATTGGAATGAAGATGGTAAAGTGAGAAGCACAAATTTTGGCTCTCAAAGTGGGTATTGCCGTGGAGTTAGAGAGAAGGAGGAGAAAATGGTTGAGAGAAAAAGTGTAGAAAGAGAAAGTGATAGTAAAATTTGAAATGGAATGAAATGTGTAATTAGGTGTATTTTGTATAAGTGTATAGAATTAAAATGAGTGGCCACAAAGAGCCCCCAAAGTTGTGTGGTGGAGAGGAGGAGAAGAGGAAATGTGGCTTCTTGAAGAAGCCAATAGGAAAGTGCAAGGAAGCTTCCTCCAAGCTTCTCCAACAAGCCAAAGTTCACCTTTTGAAAAGTCAAAGTGATGTCACGGTGATGATGTCACCATTGTGATATTATTAAAGTGTTCTTTAAAATATGACTAACACTGTATCAGATTTATTATCAGTGGACAGAAGTTACACTTAACAAAAACTAGTATTTATTGTCAAACGGATAATAAAATTATTCTGTGATTTTTATTTATCGGATAAAAATCTCAAAAAATATGAAACCTTGTAAACCGTGTCTAGTCTCGGGTTTAGTAAGATCTCCCGTCAACGTTTCCACAGCTCAAGGTTCTTAGGAAAAATATCTCATTTTCCCAGCTCCGCTCAGTATGCACGCAAAATGAGAAATAATATTAAAATATTCTACGTCTCCAGAAAAATCTATAAAAATTCACAAAAATCACAAATATTATGAAACGACTGTTTATCACAAAATTATCAATTTTCGGGATGATACAAAATTTTCTTTTAATTGTACTGTATCCAGTGCTATGACATAGTTTGGATCAAGAATATACTTTTGCTGTTGCAACACATGAAAGACATTATGAAGGTTAGAAAGAAAAGGTGGTAAGGCTATTTGGTAAGCTACTGGACCTATTCGACGAAGAATTTGATAATGTCCGATGAATTTAGGGGTGAGTTTTCTAGATTTAAGAACTCGGCCAACCCCAGTTACGGGCGTGACTTTCAAAAACACATGCTCACCTTCCTCAAACTCAAGAGGTTTTCTTCTTTTGTCCACATAGCTTTTCTGTCGACTCTAAGCCGTCCTTATCTTTTCCTAAATCATCTTAACATTTTCTGTTGTTTGTTGCACAAGATTAGGTCTAATCGTAAGTTGTTCTCCACCTTAGTACTAACACAAAGGTGTTCTGCACCGTCATCCATATAGAGCCTCATAGGGTGCCACCCCCATGCTTAAGTGGAAACTGTTATTGTAGGTGAACTCTATCAAAGGTAAAACTTTATCCCAACTTCTAGTCTGTTCCAAAGTATAGGCTCTAAGCAAATCTTCCAACGATTGGATCGTCCTTTCCATTGACCATCGGTTTGAGGGTGATAAGCAGAACTCAAACGTAATTTCGTTCCCATTGCTTCTTGAAGACTTTGCCAAATCCTTGATGTAAACCTCGAATCTCTATCAAAAATAATACTGGAAGGCACACCATACAATCTAACAATCTCACCAATATGCAATTAGGTTAACTTCTCCATTGAATATCTTATGTTAATCAGTAAGAAATGTGTAGACTTCGTAAGTCGATCAACAATTACCCATATCGAATCATGACCTTTTCGGGTATTTGGAAATCCAACCACGAAATCCATTGCAATACTATCCTATTTCTATTTGGGAATAATTAAAGGTTGCAGCATTCCTGAAGGTCTTTGATGTTCAACCTTAGCTTTCTGATAAACCAGACAAGATGACACATATTTGGCAACATCCCTCTTCATTTTGTGCCACCAAAATAACTATTTCAGGTCATGGTACATCTTGGTCATTCCCGGATTCATACTCAACTTGTTCATGTGAATGTCTTCGAGAATGAACTTCCTAAGTTCCGAATCCTTGGGCACACAAACCTTGCCTTTGAACCTTAGGATTCCATCAAGTCTTTCCTCTATTGTCGACATAATGTCGCGCTTCATCAGCTCCATCTCATTTTGCAAAAATTTGTCACCTTTCTATTTCTCTCGAATTTCTTCCAATAGATCACTTGAAATAGTAACCATATTCAAACAAATCTTCCCCAGTGTCAATTCCACAGATGACCATATATCCTCGAATTGCTCTATCAACTCCTTCTCCTTGACCATCATAGTAGAGATACTAAGCATCTTCCTACTTAAAATGTCTGCCATGACGTTTGCCTTCCCGGGGTAATACTGAAGTTCAAAATCATAATCTTTCAAAAACTCCAACCACCTCATTTGCCTCTTGTTCAACTCCTTTTGGTCAAATAGGTACTTCAGGCTTTTATGATCGCTATAGACATTGACCAGTGCTCCATATAGAAAGTATCTCCATATTTTCAAAGCAAACACCACAGCTGCTAACTCTAGATCATGTGTAGGATAATTCTTTTCATGTATTCCCAACTGCCTTGAAGCATACACCACCACTTTCCTATCTTGTATGAGCACACATCCTAATCCTTGATGTGAAGCATCACAATACACCTCAAAGGGTTCATTTGGATCGGGTGGAAACAAAACTGGTGAAGTAGTCAGTCATCTCTTTAACTCTTGAAAACTTTCTCCACAAGCATCGGTCCACTCAAAAGCTTGGTTCTTCCTTGTAAGTTGAGTGAGAGGTCCTGCTATCTTAGAAAATCTTTCAATGAATCTTCGATAATAACCAACTAATCCCACAAAGCTTTGAATCTTAGTCACGGTCTTTGGCCTTTGTAATACCTTCCGTAGGGCATTACATTTCCGACTAAAAACTTAAAATCTGAAAAATCATTTCATAAAAGCTTTGAGTTCAAAAATATGGATTTTAAAATTTCTTTTTGCTGACAAAATAAACTTACCGAAAATAATAAGTAATACAAAAAATCGACTGAACTGATGAATACACAAGTTAATTATACCACATAATATTAAAGAACATTTAAAACATAATTTACAGACTCAAGAAACAGTAGCAAACCCATTAACAGGTCCTACTTAATAGCACGGTAACAACACTAACGAGAAAATTTAACATACTTGTTCCGTTCCTCCACTAAATTGCATACTGTCAAAACTTGGAAGATCACTTCTCGACGCTGTCACCGACCTCAGAACATTGCCTCCAGCTAAGTCTAAGAAACTTGCTTCACCTACTATATAATTTTTTTTAACAATGCAACACAACAAAGCAGTACAACAAAGAGGTGAGATCCCCTTTCATCAATACCAGTATGGTAGTAAAGAATGATACGAATAACAAAGTCATTCTATACACACAGATATCACAAGTATAATCATGTTATGAATTTATCTTCAAAAAACATATTTCACCATAATATAAACATTAACGGTCTTTCAACAACGTTTATCAATAATATATATATAATGATTATGCCACCATGCTATGTACCTTGACAATGCTACAACAAGATGTATACCGACTATGCATATGCACCATGCATCATATTCCTACTCCATGGAACTAAACAACTTCGGATGTGAATGACCCAGAAGATGTGCCCACCTCCATGATAGTCTAAAGGGACACAAAAAGCAATAGTATTTTGTTGGGACATGTGCCAATGCGTTACAGCGGTTTATCATGGCCAAAGATGCGTAAAGTGACAAACAGGTCATTATGAATCACCGCGCCCTGATGCCCCCAGTAGATCCCCCATTGGATCACAGTACTCAATTCTCATTCACTCCTAAACAACAAAAGCCATCACAGCCTTCGACTATGCATGACAACTTAATGCATAACTCAAGCCACCATTGTACTGTTCACAATAATATTAGAACAATTGCTCATTCAATTGTCTAATACTATTAGTATCAATGATATTATATATCTGCTCATTCAATTACATAATATCAATGATCCACCCGGGTTCAGTACGTTATATTTATAACAATGTGGTTTCTCATAATAACAAGTAACATCTGACTCATTCGTCTATCTGATGTTTCCAATTATGAAGACAAACCCCAACTTAACTAAATTGTCCATTTTATTATTTCTGGGTCCAGTATGTCGGCCCAACAGTAATCCACTATTTTCTCCATCGTGTAACCTTTTTATCGCATTTTCACAATCGTGTGATGCTTTTTGTCATGTTTTCAAATCACGTAAATATTTTCCAACGCTTTCCCAATCGCGTAGCTCAAAAATCATTATTTTGAAACGCGTAAGGTTTTTCTACTATTTTTCACTATATAAAATATTTCTTGACGTTCTAAATTAAATTCTGAAACTTTCCAAAACTAAATATTATTTGAACCTCATTTTCCATTTTTCTTATAAAAACTACATTAAATAATATTTTTTGACGTTTTTCTTAAAATTTGCGTTATTTGAATTTAATAAAATCTTCTACTGTTACCTTTACTAGAATCCTTTTAAATAGAATACTTTCTAATATTTTCTTCACAAAAATTACATTACCATAATTTAATCAAATCTTATAGATCAAAGTCCTCCAACGTGCTTCAAAACCCAAATGGGTGAGCTACACGTTAGTAACTTCAAAGTATAAATTTATTTCCCATCATAATCTAAACTCATTAATTTAATCAAATCCAAAAACTAGTTTACTTTCCTTTTTATATTTCAAAGTTCACTAAATTGAGTTCCTATTAATTAATCCTTTAAGAATACACTTAAGAAAATATTTTTGATCTAGAATATCAATTCTTGGCATGTTGGCCAAAAATTCAATCTTTACTTCCTTATTGAATATTTATTAATTTTCTATCTCATTTTTCTTTGTAAAAATATTTAATCCAATTACTTGTTACTAAATCATCTAAACTTACACTTAGTAAAATATTTTCAATTGGTTTGCTCTAAAATAATAGTGAAAATCGTGAGCCTTCTTATGGCCATTGGAACCAAAATTCTATTCTTTGCAACATATATCATAATATACACATATCATTTAATTATATTTATACTACTACATGTTTATGCATATTATTAAAGCAATAAAACTCATATTAAACAATTTATAACAAGGCAAACTAAATTATACTAATCAAGCAATAAAATCAAGCATAACATAACATGAAACACTTAAACATACACAACTAAGTGAATAAATCCTTATGGATTTTTCACCACACACAAAACCACTCCTCACCACCAAGACAAGGTTGATGAGGGTAATCTCCCTCTTACCTTGTTGTGAAACCTCCAAAGCTCCTTGTATGCCCTTCTTGTTGTCTCCTCTAAGATGAACTTCAACCACCAAGTGAACTTAAAAACAAAGAAAACGTACAATATTAATATCTAAGGCTTTATCTAAGATAACCATGGCTTAGAATCATGGTTAGAACCTTGAAAATCAAAAGAAAAGTGAAGATTAATGAACTTCACCTATAAAGCTTCAATCTTTAGCTTGAAAAACAAGGTTGAAGATGGAAGAGTTAAGGAAAGTCTCCAACATGAAAGTTTCTTAGAATTGTATGGAGATTCAAGATCTATGGTTATATAGAATTATAGAAACTTGGAGAGTAGATTTAGAGGGTTAGGCCATGAGCTTCTCTAGAGAGGAAAGGTAAGAGTTTTTGTGTGTAGTTTTGGCTTTGAAACAACTCCTTGAAGATAGATGATTTTGATCAAGACTCCAACTACAAAGTATCTTGAAATAAGGTAAGGATTCAAGATATGAGATTAGATGAAATTTAGAAAGTTGGGAGGTGTGTTCATGGTGCTTTGGCCGTGAGGTGTTCTTGAGAGAATAGGAGAGAATTTGTGAAATTTGGCTTTAGGAAATGATGAAGATGAGATCAAATGAGTGAAGAGTCTTCCTATAGCCATCCTAAAGCCCCAAAATCGTGAGCCTCCCCATGGACACCAAGGAAGTGTTTAAATTCATCTAGCCACTTTTCAAGGCTTCTTTAGCCATAGATTGAATCAATGGTTGATCTGGGTGGAGGCTTCCAAGAGATAGGCTTGAATTTGAACCATTGGATCCCTCCTCCATGAAGCCTTAGCCATGAGATTCATCTTCAAAATGGAGGGTCAAGAGCTTCTCTTCATATTTGCCATATAAGGGCCACAAAAAGTCCTAGCCATCAAAGTAGACTAGCATTTTCATTGGTTGGGTGGTTACTAACTTGATTCCTATTGGTTGCCATTTTTGTTGACCAATTTCTATTGGTTGCTCTTGAAAAGTCTTTGCCACAAATGTTAACTTAATCTTATTGGTTGGTCTTGGTTCTATAGCTTTCCTATTGGTTCATCAAATATGACTACTTCTAATTGGTTTATCAAATGAAGACTAGATTCTAATTGGTTCATCAAGGAAGGCTAAATTCCTATTAGTTCAATATATAACTATATATTTTGACTAAATCCTATTGGTTCACAGAAAATATTTTCCAGACAATTGCTACAGAAATTATTACTCAATGAATAAAATATTACTGCTTACAAAATAGTAAATATTTGTCAGATAATTTCTAAAAATTAAAAGATTAAGTCATGTATCTTTTGGAATTGGGTTTAGTAAGATTCCCCGGCTCCTAATAAATACGTAAAGATTTTTCCTAGCCCGAAAATTATTATTTTCTTGACTAGGAGCAAATCACACAAAACGATCAAATACAATCATGAAACAGTCAAAATAATTTTACAATATACAAAAATTGTACAACAATACAATTCTGTCATTACTGTCAAATAGCTGAATTTTTGGGTGTTACAACCTTTCCCATTGTACAACTGCTTCAACCTTCGACGAATCCACTACAATCCCATCCTTCGAGATTACATGACCTAAAAACTTAACCTCTTCCTGCCAAAATTCACACTTTGACAACTTGGCATACAACTTCTTCTCTTTCAGGATCTAGAGAACTATACTGAAATGTTTGGCATGTTCCTCTTGATTTTGAGAATAGATCAGAATATCATCGATAAAAACAACGACAAATCTGTTTAGGTAAGGATGAAAGATTCTATTCATGTAATCCATGAATATCGCAGGTGCATTTGTCGCTCCAAACAGCATCACAAGATACTCATAATGCCTGTAACGTATACTAAAAGCCATCTTGGCGATATCCTCTACCTTCACACGGATCTGATGATAGCCAAAACGCAGATCTATCTTGGAGAAAACAACGGCTCCTTTTAGCTGATCCATTAAATCATCTATCCTCAGAAGTGGATACTTGTTCTTGATTGTGACCTTGTTCAGCTGGCGATAATCTACACATAAGCGCGAAGTTCCATCCTTCTTCTTGACCAACAACACTGGCACTCCCCAGGGTGACACACTAGGCCTAGCAAACTGCTTTTCCAGAAGCTCCACCAACTGTTTCTTAAGTTCAACTAATTCTGATGGCGACATCTTGTACGGTGCTATGGATACATGACTAGATCCAGGTACAAGATCGATAGTGAACTCTATCTCCTGCTCCGGCGGTAAATCAGGTACATCATCAAGAAAGACTTCAAGAAACTCATTAACTATCGGAATAGCATTCACATCCGTCTTGCTCTTGACTTCTAAGGAAGACAATAACATGTATCACTGAGCTCTTTCTCTTAAGAAAGCTTTAACTTGGTTGGCCGTCCAAAATCTAGAAACTTCAGACTTAGGGAAAACTAGGGTTTTATTGGAACAATCCAACAGGATATGGTTAGAAGATAACCAATCCATTCCTAAGATTACGTCTATTTGGGAAGGAGGTAAATAGATCAAATCAATAGAAAAGATTCGACCTTCAACAGATAAAGGACAGTTTAGACAAACTTAGGTAGTAACAACAAGTTTAGCAGTAGGGGTAAAAACACTTAAATCAAAAGATAAAGAAGACACAGGTAATCCCAATCGGCACATATAGCCATAAGCAATAAAAGAATGGGTTGCCCCTGAGTCATACAGTATAGATAAAAGATTACCTCCTATGGTACCATCTCCCTTTATCAAATCTTCAAATCAGGAGGCTTTCGCTCCACTCATCGTGTAAACTCTACCTCCTACCTGAGGTCTTGCAACTCGTGCATTGTTGACAGAAGGCTCCGCCTTGGGTTGGTTGTAATCTCTGGAGATGTGTCCAGGCTTTCTGCATCTAAAGTAGATAATCCCCTTGATTGTGCACTCCCTTGTCAGGTGGTCTTTTCCACATTTCAAACACTTTGGTGAAGACGTCACAGTTTGACCAACTCGATTTTCACCAGAATTTCCACTCGGTCCTCCACCAGGTGATTGTTGTTGACTTCCCGACGGTCGGGAATAAGGCTTCCTCTGAAAGTGATTCACATTGCTGCCACCTCCTCTTTGGAACCTAGAAGGTCCAAAGTTGTGACTCCTTGTGTCTCTTGATTGGTCTAGCTCTTCAATCCTACAACACTTGTCTAGTAAGGCTGGGAATTGCTCAATTCCCAATGGTAGTACTACCCTCTTCAAGTCATGCCGCAATCCTTCCTCGAACTTCTGACATTTCCACTCTTCGTCAGGCTGTAGCTAGAAATATCTCGAGAACTTCGATAAGCTTTTAAACTTTGCTGTATACTCACTAACTATCATGCTTCCTTGTTTAAGACCAAGAAATTCTATCTCTTTAGTGTGCCTCACACTAGCTAGGAAATACTTCTCCAGAAATCTGATCTTGAAGACTTCCCATGTGATCGTTGTTCGCTCGGTTTCCATTAATCATTGGGCTCCATTCCACCAATCTTCAGCATCCCTAACCAACATGAAGGTTGTAACATCCTAATACTGAAATCCTAGTATATCTGACATATACATGGATAAACAGTATTAGCTATGCTACTTCTAACTTATTTATAACTAATCCATAACATTTATACAAATAAATCATCATGGAGAGCCTTGTCGAAACAATATCCACTTATATACATAACTTTTCACTAATACATACTTATTTTTCTTTTACATCCTTAATCTCATATACATAGAAATATAAAATCTATCTACTCAAAATAAAATATAAATGTACTATTCTTCATTCTTCATCTTCTCGGTGACCTTGAATCTTCAACCTGGATTTACATGGAACACACGGGGTGAGAATTCATAATTCTCAGTATAAGTGTACCAATACCAGCAGTCGTATAACCATTATACAACCCATAAATATCTGAAAGGAAATTTTAACTAGCAATTAAATTATTATTCCTTACTCAATCATAACATCATAAATAAATTTGTATAATCCTTCGAATTTCTATTCTTTACTCTAGGAACATATACATTCTCTCTTTGTGTAATGTTCCCAGTCTAGCCATAACTCTGAACTAATCCCTCTTTACAAGATAAGACAGTTGCCCATACAACTGTCATCGAAAAGTAACAATCAATGATATTGAACCACCGCCCATACAATGGAATAATAATATTGAGCAATCAAATACAAACTATTAATGATATTAAACAACCACTCATACAATTGCCTAATATCATTGAGCACATCACAAAAACACAAGGAATAACCAAACACAATAACAATCGAACATCAAGTAATGCAATGATATTATAATGTATGATTATGCTCAAACAATGGTGCATAATGGGGTAAGTGCAATGTCATGAGATGTCATGGATGTCATGAAACTTGACTATTCCTTTCTTTGCAGTAGGGGGAAATATGTGACCTCCTTAACCTACTACCTCATTAACTATTTGAACATTTAATCTTAACGTTCCTTTCTTCAGTGGGGAGGGAATCTATTACCTCCTTAACCCACCTTTTAAATCGTTTATGAACTATGCATGAATGTCTGAATTATATGGTGTTATGCTTAACTTTTGTATAATCACTATCAAACTTCTATTCTTACACTTCTAGCTCTACATCTATGAGATAATTCATACCACTTTGGCACTTCTTTAATGTCCAACTTGCTTTCTAATACTATTTCATTTTTATCAACTAGGCACTAAGGCCCCTCATTCTTATCATTTAGGCACTATGGCCCTTCTCTTTGCTAACTAGATATTATGGCTTTCACTCTTACCATACTTACTTAGGTGCTTGTATCTCATCTCCCTATCACTTTCCAAGTGATATCTATGCAATACTATATTGCTCATAGAACTAAACTCTTATCTAAGTCAATCCATGTCTAATGGATGTACAATCTTTCGTTTTTCTTAATCATAATTTCAATCCTTAATCTTAATCATTAAAGTCATAGACAAATCATGCTTTTCATAATTTAGATATTCTTGTTATCAATTAAAATAACATAAAAGAGCTTTACACATTGCATTGTTTATAGAAAACACCATAACTTTTTTCTCTTATCCTGCGTCTAGCGCTTGAGCGCTAGCCTTCCAGCACTTGAGCGTTGGCTAGGTACGTCCAGAAGTCATTTCTACCAACTGAGAGCTTAAGCGCTCCATTCCAAGCGCCTAGGCGCTGGCTGGGTACGTTCAAAACTCCTATTCTGTCAGTTGGGCGCTCAAGCGCCCCATTACCAGCGCTTAAGCGTTGGCTGGGTAGAGTAGAACATGCTGCTTTCCTCCATTTTCCTCACCCATTTCAACTCATTCAAACCAATTTCTTGGAGCTTTTCCACTCAACAACCATAATATATCATCAAAATACAATCATAATACCTCCATCTTAAATCAAAATACATCCTAAACCCTAGAAATATCTATTTTCATCCTTTGAAGAATCATACAAATTTCAATGCAATAACTTGTTCTAAACTTTATTCATACTCAAACTAATTAAAATATAATACTAGAAACAAGAGTTTAACCTCTAAACTCAACTTACTCATCAAACTCATTTTTCCATCCAAGCAAATCAAGAAAAAGATGGAGATGAGAAGATGTGAAACAACCCCCTACCTTGGTTGATGACTCTTGGCCTTGGCTTTCCTTCTTCTCCTTCTCTTCCTCTTCCTTCTTTCTCTTATTCTTCTCCGTTTCTCCTCCCTATTTTTTGGCTAAACTAGTGTGAGAGACGAGAGAGAAGTAAGAAATCTCACTTTTAAAAACATGCCCCAAGGGCATTTTTGTCTTTTCATAAGAATTTTCCACCTCTTAGGAATACTTTGATCTTATTATTTCAAGCTTTCTAACCTCCATAAGTATTAAAATAAATCCTATGATTCATCTTAATACTCATTTTGCCATTTCCTTAATTTTCCATATCTACACTAAGTCCATTCGGTATTAAAACACTTACTCGGTGTGCTTAAAAATACCAAACGAACTTAGTTTACCTTCAACCTTTAACCGCAATTTTCTTAACTCATATATAACTTGGAAATAAACTATCCATATTTATGTCCCTTAACTTAACCTTTAAAACCATTTTCTGAGTCATTTAAGGCCACTTTCCACCTTATGTGTTGCGGCAAAGTGTCTAAACTAACTCAGTTTTTCAAAAAATTGAATTGGTATGTTAAGCAAGTATAGTAGTACCTCTAAGACCATATATAAGCCTAACATGTTTCTCGGGATGTTATAAAGATAGCATAAGTTACCTTCCTATCATCAGCACATCTCATTCCTCAAAATATCTTCTCTAGCTCCTTGATCCAAAGACTAGCTTTTTCTAGATTGAACTCCCCTTTAAACTGAGGTGGGTTGTTGCGGTCAAATTCTGATAAATTCTGGGCTTCCGTCGTTGCCTCTTTCTGTAACACCCCAAATTTCCTAAATAATTGACAGTAATTTTGACAGTTAACAGAATTGCACTGTTTAGTGATTTCTGTGTGCTGTAAAATTATTTTGAATATTCCATCAGTATATTTGATCGTTTTGAGTGATTTACTCCGTGTCAGGAAAATAAAAATTTTCGGGCCGAGGAAAACTTTAAGTAATTTAATTTTTACCGTTAAGTCTTAATTATTTTACATAATCTGATTTGATATTTGTGAATTTTCTAATTTTTATAATTTTGTGGATGATTATGAAATTTTTTTTACTGTTTATGGGCCCAGGGGGTGTATGTGGGCCTAGGTGGCCATACGTGGGTCCAGGTGGGTCCCGTAAAGTAAAAATTTTTCTACGCATAGAAAAATTTGTACTGTTTAGACGGAGACAGGGGATCTTACTAAACTTGAATCCGGAAACAATTTTAGAAAATTTCTTGTACTGTGTTTGGTACTATATTTAATTATCGGGAGATAAAAATACAGTAAATATAATTTTTGTGGGGTTTTAGCATATAAAAATAAATATTATACTGCTTAAGTCAACATTGGTGGTTTAGATATCCACCATTAATTTAATCAATGGTAGAGATTTAATCTAAACAAGCTTAATAAGGAAGGCTTTGATATCAACCGTCGATTTAATCAACGGTGTAGAATTGGTCATATAAAGTGGCTATGACCATTTGTAACCATTGGATATGGATTTAATCAATGGTAGAGATTTGGTCTTAAAAAGTAACAAGGATAAGTTATGACCATTGGATGTAAATTTAATTAATAGTGGAGATTTAGTCTTAAAAAGTAGCAAAGACTAATTATGACCCTTGGATTAAAAGAAAGAAGGAGTAATCTTGACCCTTCATTTTGGAGACACATCTAATGGTTGTAATTTAAAGGAGAAAGATCCAATGGCCTAGATTAAGTCTTCTAAATCAAAAATCTACCTAAATCCTAACCATTGATCTAATCAATGGCTTAAATGGCTTCAAATAATGGCTAGTAAAATTTGTCACACTTTAAAGAAGCAAGAGAAGGGGGGACAGTTTTGTGCTTGTCTTAGGTGTTAAAGGAGGTTTGATGACCATTATTGGTGGTCTTGGTCAATGGTTCATCATTATTGATCATTATTGATCAATTTGCACTCAAGGAGAATGCATTGGAGGGGGGGCTACGGTTTTGAGAAGCTTTAGGACATAGGAAAGTTTGAAGACCATATTATTGATATCCTTGCTTTCCTTTGTCTTCTCTAAAACCAATAACTCATCAAGTTTTTCTCTCCACTTTCTTTTCATGGAGATTTTGGCCAAGCACTCCAAGAACATCTTCCATCACTCAAAAATTTCATACAACCTAGTTTCTTGAATCCTTACCTTATTTTAAACAACTTTCATGTTGGAGATTTCCTCTAAATCATTCATCTTCAAGGACTTTCTTCAAGATCAAAGTTATGGGGTATTTATGGTGAAGTGTAAGGAAACTTCATTTCTTAAGGAAACTTCATTTCTTCTCTCTTTTTCATGATCTAAACCATGTTTGATCCATGGTTCCTCTTAATCAAGCTTAGTATACTAATTTTTATGTATTTTGTTTTGTATTTGAGAAGCCCTTGGTGGTGAAGGACTTGGAAAAAGAAGCAAACCAAGGAGCTTTTGAGGATCTTCAAGAGGTAAGAGGGAGATCCATCTCACCAACCAAGTATGGTGGTGAGAGATGGTCTTATATTTGATGGATGGTGAATCCATGTGAGGATTCATATCCATGGTCATGTAATTTATTTGTGGGTGTTTATGTGCTTTGATTATTTACTTATGCTTGATATGCTTTGCATGATTTTATGGCCTTGATAGTATGCTTAAAATATGTATGATGAGTATATGGCATGCTTGTAGTATTTATGATGAAATATATATGTGTATGCCATGATGTGTTAATGGAAAGGAAATCAATTTTTAGCTCCAATAGCCAAGGAAGGGCTACGGTTTTGATGCCCACAATTAGAGTTTCATGTTGAAATTTTTCAAGAACAAGAAAATTGATTTGTTTAATGAAAATTATGAAGTGGAGAAAAATAAATTTTCTTGGTTCTAAAGGCTATGGGATTTTCGGCCAAGACACCTCAACATAGGTGTTTATAACTTAATATTTTCATGGAAGAATAAAATTGGATTGATTTGAAAAGCATGGAAAATGAACAAAGAGTTTGTTTTTCAAGAGAACAAGAACACGGTTTTTGAGGAATTTTTATTGATTTATTTTGTGTACAAAGATCCTAAGTATTTTTTTTTAAACATGAGTTTTAGACGAGATGGGCAAACGTTGATTTTAAAGATTTGCAAAGAAAGTGAAAAAGGATTTGTAAAGAAAGTAAAAATGAATTTGAACAAATGGGTTTGGTTTTTATGACCATCGGTATTTCGATTTTGAAAACAAAGATTTTAATGGTTTTGTTTGTGTAAAACCATATCAATTTAGAAGGAAAGATATTTGATGGTTTCAATGGCTAAGTACCATGGTGTTTTTGAGGGCTTGTAATGCCTTGATTTTTATGGAACAAAGTGATATTTTACAAAACGAAGTGTTTTGTCACTCAAAAGATTTGACAGTTTTAAATGAACACGTTCACGGTTTTTGAAGACTTACGGATACCTTGATTTTATAACGAAATGATTTTCGCACAAGAATTTGGAAAGGGAATTAGAGCGTTTATCACTTGAGAAATCAAGTTTTTGTAAATGAAAATGTTTTCGAACTTCAATTTATTTTGAAGAAGGTTGTGTTTGGAAATGATTTGGGAAAAATGAAGAATATATTGGTGTTTTGAAAATTTACTAACGTAAAACTGATTTTCGAGTTTTGAAGTACGTTAGGGAATTTTAAGATTTGAAACAGTTTTATATCAATGAAAAAGTGATTTTTGTGGATTATATGTTGGAAAAGGATTTCTTGAGTAAAGAAATGTGGAAAAAAAATTTCTTGAGTAAGAAAATGTGTTAAATAAAGTATAAAGTCATTATTTTGAGAAAAGTGAAAATGGAATTTTTGAAGAGTGAGAAATATTTTCTGTAATGGAATTGTGGTGAAAAATTATTTACGTATCTTAAAAACATAATTTTTAAAGTACGTGGTTTAAAATACAGTAAAATATTTCTAAGTGTTTGGAAATACAGTAAAATATTTCTACACAATTTGAAATACAGTAAAATATTTCTACACAATTTAAAATATGGTAAAATATTTCTACGCGATTGGAGATGCGTTGAAATATTTTTAAGCGATATGAATTACGTTTAAATATTTTGAGAACGATGAAAAAGTTTTAAATATTTTACGTAATTTAAACTCCTGTTGAAAAATCACTACGTGATTTAACAGCCATAGAATATTTTTACGCGATTGTGAAAATGACAAAAAACTGCTATAAGATTTGGAAAGTGTTTTAAATATTTTGAGAATGATGAAAAATTGATTTACACGACTTAAAAGAATGATTTTTAAGTTACGCAATTTTGAAACAGTGGAAAAATACTATGCGATTTGAAAAACGTATGTTTTTACGCTATTGAGAAAAACGTTAAAAAATTTGTACGTGGTTTAAAAGTCCAACAGAAGAGTTGTGCTATTTTGAAAATGTAACAGAAATGTTACGAAATTTTGTAAACGTAACAGTAGTATTACGGTATTGTGAAAACGTAATAAAAACGTTTTGGAATTTTAAAAATGTAACAAAAGTGTTACGATATTATGAAAATGTAAAAGAAGTGTTATGGTATTGTGAAAATATAACAGAAACGTTTTTGAATTGTGAAAACATAACAAAAATATTACGCGATTGTAAAAATACGGCAAAAGTGTTTTATGACTATAAAAACATGATAACATGATGATTACTGCCAAAACAGTGTATGAACACTGTGTGAGAAAATGACGAGTTTTGCCTACGATTGGCTTTTGATGCATTTTATATGCATTGGAAAGAGATGCTTGTATTTGGTATTTGGGGCACTTTACGTATTGGAAAAATATGCGTTGAAGCATATGATTTAAATTGAACAAATGAAATTGAAAAGTATGGCCCTTGTGGTTGGACTTGCACTGAGATATTAGTGCATTGTATAAAATATATTTTGAAAAATTATGAGTTAAACCTGTGATTGGTATCCTATCTATGATTTGGTATTTGGTGCATTATACATGCATTGGAATGGTCCGAGGGACTGGATAAGGTTAATTGCCTAGGAGAAACGTACACCTCTTGAGTGGGTGCGATATGCGTAGTGTAGGTCACTCGTTGACCTTGGGGGCATCGGGGTGCGGGTTGCCTACAGTGGGCAGTGAGTCACTTTACTGTAATCGTGGGTTAGACCGACGCGACACACCGATGATCCTGACCGAGACACTATTCTTATTCAAGATCTGATAAAGACTGTCATGTATATGCTACATGTGCAAAATCGAAATGAGGATTATAGCACGTGGTTTGAGGCATGTGGTGCTGACAGATCTTTTCGATCATTTCTCTGGCCTGAGTTTAGCTCCATGGAGTAGGAAATCAAGTCTTATGCACATGCATAATCTAAATATTTATATCTGTGTGATATATTAATTGAGAAATATTGGCTATGACAATTGTTTTGAATACTTGGATGATGATGATGATAATGCTGAGGGCATTATCATAATTATTGTTTATGATAATTGAACTGATAAATGATTGGATGATGATAGTTGATTAATGTTGATGGCATGATCATAATTGTGGTATGATCTATCTGTATGATATGCTGCTTGTGTTATCTCTGTGCTGCCATTGTTAGTATTGGTGTAGGTGATCTCACCTCTTTGTTTTATGTTTTGGTTGGGTTTGTGTTGTGAAATAAATACGTAATAGATAGAACGAGTTTTTCAAGAAGAAACTGATGGTAGATACTCAACGATTGATGAAAACATTGAAAAGTGGTTATCTCAAGTTCGAAGATGTGTCGGATAGACAAGGAGTAGAGTTCTGATGCATCAAGTTGGATACAAGAGAAGAAATGAGTATGTTAAGATTTAACGTTAGTATTATACTGTGCTATTAAGTAGAACCTGTCATAGGGTTACTATTGTTAGAAAAAAAAAGAGTCTGTAAGTTTTATATTTCTTGAATAATTGTTAAATATTAAGTGGTATTTGTTATATGAGTTTAAATTAGTTTAAATATATTTTTCAGTTTTACTTATAAATTTCAGTAAGTTTATGTTTCAGCAAAAAGGAAATTTTAAAACTCATCTTTTATAACTCAAACTTTGTGCGAACTTCTTTTTGATTATGAGTCGGGAGTTAGACATGTGATACCCTAGGGAGGGTGTTACACTTTCTATTGTGCAGCTCTCTCGTTTTGTTGTACTATGACATCCGCCATCCGCTGCATTGCTTCGACTACTGCAGCCATACCTCCACCAAGAGCCATCACTCTCTTTTAGAGTTAGACTGAACAAAACATAAGGAAAGTTAGATGTAACCTTTCGAAAAAAAAACACAAAGAATCACACAGCACAAACAAGACAGACCTAACCACAAAACCCAAAAGAAAACTTAAACCGAGAGTCTGATACCAAACTAGTGTAACGCCCCCTTTAGGAAGGCACTGCACCAAAAGCGAAACTCAAAAGATAACACTAAGACCCGGTTTATATACATATAGATAGTAATTTGTTCTTTTATAAAGCATATAATAAGTTAGCAATTTCTTTTTTTTTTGTAAGCAAAAAACATAAACTTAGCGAAAATTAACATGAAGATCAAACCATACATTTATACAAAAGATACATTACATAAGTATTTAGATACACGAATAGTTTTAGCAAAAGAAAGCAGAAGCTTTACATGCTAAAAAAAAAAGATATAAACAGACAACCACCAAGGCTACAAAAAGTATCATGCCCCAACAACTATTGAGAAGGAGCCTCAGATGGGTCCTCCTTAAGTTCCTGCTCAGGATCCTCCTCAGAAGAGGAAATCCTCACAAGAGCAACAAACTCATGAGCAAGGGCTCGTGCAGAGGACAAGAACGAATCCTCCTGTGGGGTATACTCGCGATCACCCCACACCTCACGTATCGGCATGTAGAACTCCAGCGATACAACAACATCAAAAGAGAAAACAAGTGGATCATAGCGACCCTAAGCTAAAGATACAGTCACATCCCCCACGTAGATGAAACGCTAGGTGTTCAAGTTGGCATGCCAACAGTCAATGCCTCCGTGGAACCTTAGTCTGGCATACCCAAGAAAACCCCGTCGGGATGCCAACACAAAACAGAAGACTAGGTTGATCAAAAACCAGGAAACTCGGGTTCTTCCTCGCTTCGGTCTTTAAAGAAGCACATATATATAAACAGCATAACAAAGTAAAGAGGTGAGATATCCAACATCATTACCAATTATGGCAGTAAAGAAACATAAACGGCGTATAACTCCAAACAACACAGCAAAAATAATAAGCAGTATCCAGATTCTAAAAATAAACAGTTTAATAATCCAGGCAGTCATAATATCAGTAAAAGAAACAATTCCATAATCATATATATATATGCTAGGTAAATATGTTGACCGACTATGCACATGCACAAGTACCAAAATCTTACTCCATGGAGCTAAACACAACATCAGAGAGAATGATCAAGGAAACATGTTTGTATCTCGTCAGCTTCAATTCAAGTGCTTCAATATCAACAAATTACGTAACATGGCTTATACAAGACATTCTTCACAAGATCGCGATATAGTATAGTGTCTCGGTCCAGATCGTAGGTGCGTTTGCATCAGTCTGCCCTATGACACAGAGGAGCAATCAACTGCCCATTGTAAGATACCCACACCTCGACGCCCCCAAGGTCAACAAGTGACCTACACTAGTCTATTTGCATCTGCACTAAGGTGTGATTCATCTCTTAGATATAAAGCCTTACAAACACAGTCCATCGGACTTTCAATGCATGAACAATAAACAATCACATGATACAAAATACGCACCACTAGGCTCAACAGGATATTAAATCCATCACATGATACAAAATAGCCACCACTAGGATCAACAAGATATTAAATCCTCTACTTTATAAATCACTAAGCCACCAAATTCATTAAGCTCTTAAACATTGTTTCAAAACCCATTTTTAACCTCTTGGCCGAAAATCACTCTTGAATTAAGGTTGAAATATTATTTTTCCTTTTATCCATTTTATCAGTCCCTAATTATATTTCTAATCATCTAATTACTTAAGTTCAATCTTGTTACCAAAAATATTGTCTTGGTTGCCCCACATGGCCGTGAACCCTAAGGATCATTAGACCCAAAAATTTTCATCTTGTTTCATCATTGTTTACCCTTAATCAATTCCTTTTTAACCTAAGCTTCTAAGTTCCAAATTATCATAAAACTTGTCTTGGATATCCTATTTTCTTTCCTCTTAGCCGAGACCTCTCCCAAAGGTTTCTAGTCCTAAAATTGTCATCATTTCATCCATAATTTATCACTTAGTTTCTTAAGTCCCAAGTTATTACAAAGTTTTGATCTTGGACACCCCATTTATGGGTGCTTGGCTATGAGCCTCAAACAAAAGGCCAAAGAGCCCTTGCTTTCCTTACATGATTTCCAATCAATCCAAATCCATCAAGATATACAATAGCAAGCAATAAAGTCATACAAGGTAAGACCAACACAAAATCATCAAGAATCACCAAAAATCATACAACAAAGTGAGTAACCCTAACATGGATTCCTCACTATCAACACAAAAACATGTTCTTCACCACCATGATAGGTTGAAGAGGATGATCTCCTTCTTACCTAAAGAGACAACAAGAAAAGTAAGCTCTTTTGTGCCTCTTGAAATTCGTCCAACTTCTCCACCAAAACCGTAGGATGATCAAACTCACATAATCAACAACCAAAGCTTGAAAAGAGAAGTCCTTGACCACCAAGGTGGCCAAGAATCACAAAAATGGAGGAAGGAAAATAGAAAATCAAGAACCTTGCCTCAAAGCTTCAAGTTTTAGGGCTTGGTAGGAAGAACATAGAAGAATCAAGTGATGGTCACAAAAGGAAAAAGCTTCAAGGTGATGAGTAGATGCAAAAAATAAGGTTGGTTGAGCAAGCAAGCATGGATGGCCAAAAATGGTGTGTGTGGTTGTGGAAGTGGAGAGAAAATGGAGATGAGAGAAAATGTGAGAGAAAGGAAAAGTTAAGAGAGAATGTGATAGAAACTTTTGAAAATTGAAAAGTGAAAAGTGAATATGTGTTTAAATGAAAAAATGACAATTTGTGTCATCTTTTCCCCCTCATTGTGATGGGGTCTCCAAAGGAGGAGAGAGAAAAGTTGGCTTCCTTGAGAAGCTTGATGCAAAGCTTCCTTGAGAAGCTTGATGCAAAGCTTCCTTGAGAAGCTTGATGCAAAGCTTCTTTAAGAAGCTTTGTCCACTTTTTGAAAAAGTCAAGGATGATGTCACTTTGATGACATCATCTTAGTGATATCATTAAAGTGCTCTATAGAAAAGATGACTAACTGTAACACCCCAACTTTTAGATAAATGATAGTATTGTCTTAAATGTACTGTTTTATGTTTTTCTGTAAGTTATAAAATTTATTTGACTGTTTCATGATTGTATTTGAGTGTTTTGTGTGATTTACTTCGAGTTAAGAAAATAATAATTTTCTGGCCGGGGAAATCTTATTTTTAATTATTCGGAGCTGGGGGGTCTAACTAAACGCAATTCTGAATGATACATGTATTAATCTTTTAATTTTTAGGATTTAATTGTGTAATAAAATAATTTTATATTATTATAATATTATTTTATTTGACAGTACCTACTATCTCAAAAACAGTAGAAATCTGCTCTAAAACGACCATAGACCTGAAAAAGTCTGTGGGACCCGCGTTTAGTGAACCAGTCAACGTTTCTGGCTAGATTAAATTCTAAGCCAATGAAAGTAGTCAACAAAAGTGGCATGAACATTTTAGACCAATGGACTTGTTAAGATTAAACTAGAAAACTTAACCAAGTTAGCTTAAACCTAACCAATTTAGTAACTAAATGAAGTAAACTTAGTTAGCTATCTATTTAAGTACTAGTTAGAGAAGGTTCTAGAAGGATCAAGAAAATGGTTAGTCATCCTAGCTAACTAAATGGCTAACTAAGTAACTAAGCAAACTAACTAAATGCACCTATGTGTAACTAGATTTGCATGGATGAAGCACAAACTTGGTTTGCTCTCCATTAGGGTCATTCGGCCAAGCATATGAAAGGAGGTGCAAGAATGTGCTAGACACTTGATGACTAGATTCTCTACACCAATTAGAAACAAGCTTGGAGCCAAAGCCTTGAATATCCACCCTTGATCATATCTAAGGCCATTAGGTGTTAGGAGGAGTTAACAAAGGAGGCCACCTCCTAGGATGAGGTTCACGGCCAAGTAGAGGAAAGGAGAGCATTTTACTTAGCCATTTTCTTTTCAACCTTCTCCAAAAACAAGAACACCAAGAACAACTCTCTTGCTTCCTTCTTTGAGACATTTGGCCAACACCATTTCCCACACCTATACTCATCTAAATTTTCATCTAACCCAACTTCTCAAATCCAAACAACATTCTAAGAACATCTCTAGTTGAGAGTTCTTCCAAAAAAATTCATCTTGAGATTGGAAAATCACTTTGGAGATTTTTCTTACAAGGTGAAACTTCTTGTTTCTTATTTCTAACTTGATTTCTTAGGTTCTATGCCATGATTGATCCATGGTTTATGTTTTTCTCCTATAGTTATGACTCTTTAAAATTTGTTTGAGTATGTTAAGTTTCTTCTGGAGGCCACACGAAAACCATAGGAGGAGAGTTAGAAGGAGTTGTCTTCCTTTAAGGTAAAAGGGAGATTTGATCTCATCAACCATGTGTGGTGATGAGAAAGTGGTTGTATTTGTGGTGAAGAATCCATAAGGATTCCTTCACTTGGTTGTTTAAATGCTTTCTTTATTTGTGATTGATTATATTTGCATGTATGTTTATAGCTTTAAAATATATTGCATGTGTTTATAGATGTATGATTATTAATATAGGATGTGAATAACATGTAAGGATTGCATGAGTGTTCCAAAGAACACAAAAGAAGCTCACGGCTTCTCCAAGAAAAAGAGAACGAAAATGTTCTCAACCATTTTCTAAAAGAAGGATTTAATGGATTTTGGTAAATTAATGAATTCCAAAAGGATTTAGAAGATAGAAAATGATTTAAAGATCAAATGCAAAGATTTTGTTGAATTCGGCCAACATGCCATATAATGTATATTTGATTTCTAAAATTATTTTCCAAGGTAGATTAAGTAGTTAATTACAAAAGAATTTAATTTCAATGAATCTTTGGGGAATAAAATGAATGAACTTAGGTTTAGAAACTAAAATTAGAGGATTTTACTATAAATGAGAAATACAGTAAAAACTTGAAAAATGCTAACGTAGAGCTCACTTTGGGTTTTGAAGCACGTTAGTGAGTTTCAAAGTGTAAATAATGGTTATAATTAAAGCAAATTAATTTTTAAAGAAAAACGTAGAAAATACTTTTTTAATGAATTTTCTAGACAAAATGTTGTCAAAATTTACCAAAAACGGACAAATAAAAGAGAAAGTTTCATAATACATTTATAACGTAAGGAAAATATTCTACATAATTTAAAAGTATTAGAAAGAGCTTACGCTTACTTAAAATAATGATTTTTAAGCTTTACGGTTAAGAAAACGATTTAAAAATCTTACGCGATTGAGAAAACGATTTAAAAACCCTACGTGATTTTAAAAAAAACATCAAAAAATATTTACACGATTAAAAATGTTTGAAAAAGGTGACGTGATTGTGAAAACATGATAAAATTCTTACACGACTAAAAGGAACAGTGAGTTTTGCTGTTGGGCCAAAGTGGTGGACCCGGACATGTTGAGATATGGTACTGTCAAGTGGAGACATACTATATTTGAAAATATTGAGACTGAGGGTATTTAAGCAAATATGGTAATATATTGAGATCGAGGGTATTTATATAATTATAATTCTTATTCATGCATTGAGAGTTGAGTCAATTTGGTTGAAAATTAGCGATTGATTGACGAGATGAATTACACAGTGTTATCGGTGTGATTGGCATAGTGTGGTTCATTGAGTGGACTTGGAGGCATTAGTGTGTAGAGTATTACACATGTGGACAGTTGGTCGCTCTTTTGGGTTGTGGTAACTGGCAACACACTAATGATCTCGACAAGCACTATTCTTAATCGAGATCTTGTGGAGACTGTTTGGTACAATGCCTGTAGTGCACGACGTATTTGGACTGTGTACTACTACACGATGTTTTGGACTGTGGGCTATAGACATGACGTTGGACAGTGTAATAGTTTGGTTGGGTAGCCTGAGGTACTGATAGTTCTTTTCAGATCATTCTCTTTGATGTCTATGTTTAGCTCCATGGAGTAGGAATGAGTTAGTATACATTTGCATCTATGGTCTGCATTTTAATTTTTACTGTAACTTGTGATAGAATGTATGATGTGTAAATTTGATATATTCTGTATGATGTGGTGATATGCATTACTGTATTTATTTGTGATATCTGTGTGTATTTTCATTTTCTTTACTGTCATGTTGGTAATAATGTGGGTTGTCTTACCTCTTTATTTGTATGCGTTTCTGTATTATTGTTATATTTTATAAAGAGTTTGAGGAAGAAAAAGAGGAGCAGCCTCTTGACATTCAGTACCCTGAGGAGCAACAGCTGGGTGACCAATTCGATGAAGGCGAGCCGTTAGACCACCCATACCATCTGGATTGATCTTGTGGTTATGGCGTTGCCTGGATTTCTTAGTTTTGTGAGACTCAATTTTCACGGAGGTTCGAAGGCCTAGTGACTGCGTGAGGATAGAGGATCGGTAGTCTACATGGGGCGTCTGACTGTGACCCTACGTGGAGAGTTTGATGGGGAGCCTATTTTTACTACTACTTTGTATTTACCTCTTGGGTTGCCGCTGACTCTTAGGCGTTATTGGGGAGGAATTTTCCATGCGCCTAGTGAGATCAATAGTGTATCGACAGCACGGACTCCTATCCGTAGAGCTACGAGACATCTTGGATTTCTGTCATCCGGTGGTCCTTCTGAGAGTGATCCTTCGGAGGGTTAGAAATCTTGGATGTGCACTTGGGCACTTTATGTTTTAGTACTGTACTGACTTTTTACTGCTTTACTAAATATTTGTAGTTGTAAATTATTTGTACAACTTAAAACAAAATCATATGTATATTATGGTGTGTGCTAATGGTTTGTTTTATTTTATGTTCCATGTTATTTTATTTAACGTTATTATGTATAAAAGGAAAAATTTTACAACCCATATTATTTATGTACCAAACGTTTTATTACTTGGGTAAGGTTTTATTTTATTTCATCAGAAATGTGACATCCCCACAAAGGTGTTACATTAGTTGGTATCAGAGCCCAAGTTAGAGTCTTTTGGGGTTGTGGTTGGGTTTGTTTTTGCTTGTGTTGTGTGATTCTCTGAGATTTATTTTCGAAAGAATACATCTAACTTTGTTTTGTTATGATTGAAGAAAGAGAAGTCTGGCGGAAGGAGAATGCGTGCGAACGTGGATCGTAATGTGGACCCAATGACTGCAACTGCTGAGGCCATGCAGTGAATGGCGAAAGTGATTACTCAGCAAAATTAACGAGTAGCTCAACAACAAGATGCGACTGCTGATGCTCTGAATTTATCTGAGTTCAAGCGCAATAACCTGCCGTAGTTCAGAGGCGAGTTTGACCCTGAGAAGACGAGTCTGTGGATACAAGACTTGGAAAGAGTATTTGAAGGAATGGGGTGCGCAGATAATAGAAAGGTGACGTATGCTACCTTTATGTTGAGAAAAGATGGTGAAAATTGGTGGAGAGGAACCCACCGATTATTACAAGCTGAAGGAACTGAGATTACTTAGTAGGTGTTTAGTGAAGTATTTCTGGAGAAGTACTTTCCTATTAGTGCCCGACATGCCAAGGAGATGGAATTTCTTGGTTTGCGTCAGGATAACATGACTGTTGGGGAGTATGCTGCTAAGTTTGAGAGCTTGTCACAGTTCTCAAGGTATTTTCAAATTCAACCTGATGAGGCATAGAAGTGCCGTATGTTTGATGAAGGACTAAGGGTAGAACTGAAGCAAGGAGTACTACCTATGAGGATGAATGAATTTCCTGCTTTAATGGATATGTGTCGACGACTCGAGGAGTTGGAGCTATCACGAGATCCCAGAAATCACAACTTTGGACCAACTAGGTTCCAAAGAGGAGGCAACAGCAATAGTCGATTTCAGCGCAAGCCTTATTCGAGACCACCGGGGAGTCAGCCTCAATGTCCACCTGTTGGGGGAAGCTCTAGTGGTAACTGAGTTGGTCAAAATGTGGCATTTATGCCAAGATGTTTCAAATGTGGAAAGAGTGGCCATATATCTAAGGATTGTTCGATCAGAGGAACGATCTGTTTCAATTGCATACAACCTGGACTTGCTTCTAGGGATTGCACTCAGCCAGAAAGGAAGCCTACTGTGAGTAATGTTCGTGCTACTCAGCTGTGATCTGGAGGGCGAGTATATACGATGACTGGAACTGAAGCTTCTTAGTCTGAAGATCTTATCCAAGGGGAAGGTGTCATTGAAGGTAATCTCTTGATTGTGCTATATGATTCAGGTGCAACATATTCATTCATTGCATATGATTGTGTAGAATGATTGAAACTGCCTATGTCTTCTCTGAGTTTCTAGTTGATTGTTTCTACCCCGACTGCTAAGCCTATTGTTACATCCAAAATATGTTTGAATTGTCCTATCACTATAAATGATCATGTATTTTCTGTCAATTTGATTTGTTTACCTCTTGTTGAGATAGATGTAATACTAGGAATGGATTGGTTATCTTCTAACCATATCCTAATAGACTGTGCAAACAAAACCATAGTTTTTCCTAAGGAGAAAAGTTCTGGATTTTTGACTGTTGTTAAAGTCAAATCATTGTTGAGAGATGGAGCTCAGGGATATATGTTGTTATCTTCTATGGAGGTCAAGAGTAAGAAAGATGTGAATGCTATTCCTGTCATTAATGAGTTTCTAGAGATTTTTCTTAATGATGTACCCAGTTTGCCACCGGAAAGGGAGATCGAGTTTTCTATTGATTTGGTACCAGGAACAGGTCCTATATCAATTGCACCATATCGGATGTCGCCTTTAACATCCCGAAAATTAATAATTTTAGGATAAATAATCGTTTTACAATATTTGGGATTTTTTGGAATTTTTTTGTATTTTTCTAAGAATGTGAAATATTTTAATATTATTCCTCATTTTACATGCACACTGAGCAGAGCTGGGGTAACATCCCGAAAATTAATAATTTCATGATAAATGATCATTTTATAATATTTAGGATTTTTATGAATTTTTCTAAATTTTTTTGATAATGCGGAATATTTTTAATGTTATTTCTCATTTTGCGTGCAAATTGAGCGGGCCCGGAAAAATGAGATATCTTTTTCGAGAACCTTGAACTGCGGAAATGTCAATGAAGGATCTTACTAAACCCGAGGTTGGACATGGTTTACGAGGTTTCACGTTTTTTCGAGAAATTTGATATGACAGAGCGATAAATCACTGTGTAATTTTTATCCGCTGGGCAATTAATACTGACTTCTGTCAACTGTAACAATTGTCCATTGGGTAATAACATGCATTAGAAATCCTCTCACCTTATCCTAATGTAATCTACTTTATGTCAAATCAAATCCACTTTAATTCAAATTTGTGTACTTTCTTCAAAGTTTCTTTGAGAAGCTTTGACTACCAAATGACTAAGACACCCTTAGCTTGTTGGAGAAGCCTCTCCCCCTCCCTCACTCTCTCATTGCTGTAGACCCATGGGCTTAATGGGAAGCAATTTTGTTTCCCACACTTAACCTAACACACACACACACAAATATCTTCACTTTCCCACACTTTTTCTCTCTCTAACTTCATCTTCTTCAAGCTTCTCCTCCTTCTCTCTACACCTCCACCATAGCTACGAAATTCAGCCTCTCTCCTCAACCATTTTCTTCATCTTTTTCCTTCATCAAGGCCATTTCCATGCTCACCTCATCCATCTCTACATCCTTCCTTTAGAAAGTTTCTTCAAAAATCTAACCTTTCTTCCTTCTCTTTTCTTCTCCACCTTGGCTATGAAAATTCCAGCCACCATCTCCACTCACTCTCTTCACTTTTCTCTTCACCAACATCATTTCTACACTCCTCTCAACCTCCTCTACAACTTCTATTTGAAGGGTTTTCTTCAAAAACCAACTTCTCTTGCATTGTCATCCAAGGCAAAGCTTCTAACTTTAAGGTAAAGCTTCCACCTTTCTTCTTCTTTCTCTTCATTTTTGTGTTCTATGGTCTCATTGGAGGCCAAAGATCCATCCTTTACTAAGCTTAACATTGATTCTTTGTGTTAGAGATTTTAGGGTTTTGAAGACCCCAAAACCGAAATCCACCAAGAAGCAATAGGAGACCATTTTTGTGTTCTTCCTTTAGGTAAGAGGGAGATTACTCACTTCAACCATCTATTGGTGGTGAGGAGACTTTGTGTGCTTGTTGATGGAGGATTCCATCTTTGTATGCTCACTTTATTTGATGATTTTACATGTTTTGTGTTCTTGAATTGAATAAATGCTTGAATGGTGATTTTATATATATTGGATGTGTTAAATATGCTTGATCATGTTAGGGTTGTTAAATGGAAAATTTGGAGTTTCCTACCCTAACATGGTGCCACGGTTTTGAGTGGAATTTGGGATAAGAATTGGTTTTTGTACACAACGAAATAAAGCTTATGTGATTTAATGTTGGATGGCAAGATTAGAATTAATGAATAGAAAATTTCAAGATGTAATACCCAAGAGGGAGGCCACGGTTTTGGCTTGGAAAAATGAGAGATTGTATTAACTTTGGTGAACTAAAATTTAAGTGAATCGATATCAAGAAACTAGTACATAAAATGGAATGAAATTGGAACTTGGAAACCTAGAGAAGGCTACGGTTTTGACTTAGAACCATGAAGGGTTGAATTGGCTTTGGTGGAATAAAATTAAAGTGATTTGATATCAAGAAGCTAATACATAGAATGGAGAGGAATTGAGATTTTGAGAACCTTGAAGGGCCATGGTTTTAGAGAGAAAGTTTAAGGTTTAAATGATGCCTTGGTGCATCTTTCGAAATTAAGAATTTAGAGATATGCATAATCCATAATAAAGTGGAAGGATTAAATTGAATAATGAGACTTGAGAAGGTTTTGAAGGGTTATTTACCCTAAAATTTCCATGATTGACTAAAAGTTTAAGACTTTAAAAATATGAATCCAAGATAAGAACTTGTGGAAATTGATGAGCTATAGGTGGCTACATATTAATATTGAGAATTTGATTCTATTGATGTTGAGGGATTAAATTGACCCCATGTAAAATGAAAGCTATGTAATTAGGTATCAAGAGACTAGTGCATAAAATGGAAGAAAATTTAAAATCTTAAAGGCTTGTGAGGCCACGGTTTTAAGGGTTGTTTAACCTAAGGGATTTCATAATTTATTAAGACTTAAGTTATTGTGGAAACATTGAACCCTTAATGGGGAATGTTGATAATGGAGGGACCATAAATATACATTGAGGTTGAGGAGTGGTTCCATATTATAGTAAGACCCTATGTGGGGGTTAAGTAATTGTTGATGAGATTATGATGTATTAACATTGATAATGAATTATGTACCGTCGCAGTATTAAATATGATAAATGTACCTTCGATGAACATACATGATTAGACATTGCGTCGTCATGCATATATGTTGTCCGTTGGACATATTTAAATTGATAAACATACATGATTGGACATTGTGTCGTCATGCATATATATGCCTAAGAGTTGAATAACACCTATATGCAGGTGTGAATAGACTAAGCGTAAGTGCCATATGTTGTTGGCCCTAGGGGCATCGGGGTGCGGGTTCCTCATATAGACAGTTATAAGCTCCTCTGTGCCGTGGGGTAGACCGATGCAAACACACCAACGATCCAGTCCGAGACGTTGTCCTATATCGCGATCAACTGTTGAGGTGCCATGTATAAGCCATTGATGTACAAATATTTTTATGAGATGAAGCACACTATTGTTAAGGCTAATGATATACTGGCATTACTTCTTAATCATTCACTCCGAAAGGTTGATGTCTAGCTCCATGGAGTAGGAATTGTGGTATCATAATACATTGTCCATCGTTCATTGTCAGTCTCATATATTGTTGAGCATGAACACCTATGATTGAGAAAGTAACTGTTTTACTTTTGTAAATGATTATCTGAGTGTCGTGCTGATTATTGGAAATATTGTCATGATTTGCCTATTATTGTTGTTTCTGGTTATTGCTTCTGCTGTTTTGCTTTTACTGTAAATATTATTGTTGCTGCTAATAAATTTATGAACTGTATGCTTTATGGTCGTTTGCCGTAATGGTAATGAAAGATGGGTGTCCCACCTCTTTCTTGTATTACCCTATTGTATGTTGCATTGGATAAAGACAGTGAAGAGCACGAATTAGATTCGATTAGTCAGATAGTTAAAGATCGACTTCTATTTCCTAGTGATGGCAACTGCACAACCTCCTCTGTTGCGCACGTGGATACAGTTTCTCCAAGGCTTGGAAGCCTGGCATTTCGACCGTGAAGAGGAGTGTATCATCTACGTTGGGGATGTGACCCTGGTTCAGAGTGGTAATGATCCCGGTGCCAGTACGAACATCGCCTTCGTACCTATACTTGTGCAGTTCCCTATACCCATCGGGGAGATGTGGAGTAATCCCGCCTCTTCCCTAAAGAGGTTTTGGTTATATCGCATGTTCGTACTCCAGTCCATCTGGAAGTGTTGCAAGGGCGATTGTTACTTATCGAGGGTGCTGAAGAAGATCAGGTGCAGGACCATTCCATTCACATGTTCGACTTCGGGGAAGGCCGAACTTTCATATGGTAGTTGTAGTGTGTCATGTGAAATCCGAGTTGAATGTTGTCGCAAGCTATTTTATGCATTGATTATGGATATGTATTTTATATTAAACTAATGTTGTATTTGGATTGTAAGTCAATATATTTGTATTTCATATCATGGCTCGTATTTTCTTTCTATGCATAAACGTGGAAATACAATTTTAAGTTAAAAAATTTCTACTATTGTGACTGTGACACACCTGGATTTAGTAACTATGGTGTAATGACGATTGTGCCGCAGTTGTTAGATTTAGGTGCATTACATCGCCAACAGAGTTGACAGAATTGAAGAAGCAATTAGAGGAACTGTTGGAGAAACAATTTGTGCGACCGAGTGTTTCACCGTGGGGAGCACCAGTGCTTCTAGTCAAGAAGAAAGATGGAACTTCTCGTCTTTATATAGATTATCGTCAGTTGAACAAGGTTACGATAAAGAATAAGTATCCACTTCCAAGAATTGACGATTTGATGGACTAGTTGAAGGGAGCAATTGTTTTCTCTAAGATAGATCTGCGATCAGGTTATCATCAGATCCGTGTCAAGGTAGATGATATACCTAGGACAACTTTCCGAACTCGTTACGGGCATTATGAGTATCAGGTGATGCCGTTCGGAGTGACGAATGCTCTTGCAATATTCATGGATTATATGAATAGGATTTTTCATCCGTACCTAGACAGATTTGTCATTGTTTTTATCGATGACATTCTGATCTATTCTCAATCTAAGGAAGAGCATGCTGAACATCTCAGTATAGTTCTTCAGATTTTAAAAGAAAAGAAGCTGTATGCGAAGCTGGCCAAGTGTGAGTTCTGGTTAGAGGAAGTTCAAATCCTAGGTCACGTGATTTCTAGAGAAGGTATCATGGTAGACCCGTCGAAGGTGGAGACCATTTTGCAATGGGAAAGGCCTAAGACAGTAACGGAGGTCTGAAGTTTTGTTGGAATGACCGGATGTTATAGGAGGTTTATTGAAGGTTTTTCTAAAATAGTTGGACCGCTTACACAACTCACAAGGAAGAGTCAAGCTTTTGATTGGACGGAGGAACGTGAAGCAAGTTTCCAAGAGTTGAAGAAGAGATTGACGACTGCACCAGTGCTGATTTTGCCGGATCCTAACAAGTCTTTTGAGGTGTATTGTGAGGCTTCTTACCAGGGGTTAGGGTGCGTATTGATGCAGAATAGGAATGTGGTGGCTTATGCTTCAAGACAGTTGAAGGTCCATGAGAGAAACTACCCAACACATGATTTGGAACTAGCTGCCGTGGTTTTTGCGTTGAAAGTGTGGAGGCATTTTCTGTATGGAGCTATGTTCAATGTCTTTAGTGATCACAAGAGCTTGAAATATTTGTTTGATAAGAAGGAATTGAACATAAGGCAGAGGCGATGGTTAGAATTCTTGAAGGACTATGATTTCCAACTTCAATACCATCCAGGAAAGGCGAATATGGTGGCGGATGCCTTGAGTAAAAAGTTGATCAGTGTTTCTACTATGATGATAACGGAGGAGGAATTGATTAATCAGTTCAGAGATTTATGGTTGTCAGTGGAATTGGTACCAAGAAAGATTCGTCTAAGTAAGGTGGTGATTTTGAATGACTTGCTAGAAGTAATCAGAGAAAAATAGGATGAGGATGCGTTTTTACTGAATGAAAAGGAATTTTTGAAGCAAGGTCATAAGGCGACGATGGAGGAAGGATCAGATGGAATCTTAAGATTTGAGGGAGGAATTTGTATACCTGATGATCCCAATCTTAAGAAAGCAATTTTGGATGAAGCTCATACTAGTAATTTAAGTATGCATCTGGGAATGACTAAGATGTATCAAGATTTAAAGCAGATGTTTTGGTGGCCAAGAATGAAGAGAGATGTGGCGGAGCGTGTGGCATCTTGTCTTGTTTGTCAGAAGGCAAAAGTGGAACATCAAAGACCAGCCGGTATGCTATAACCTTTAACTATTCCAGAATGGAAATGGGATAGTATCTCGATGGATTTTGTTACTAGATTACCAAGGACGAGGAAGGGTCATGATGCTATATGGGTTATAGTTGATAGGCTTACGAAGTCAGTGCACTTCTTACCTATCAATATTAAGTATTCGTTGGAAAGATTAACCCAGATGTACATCAGCGAAATTGTTAGATTTCATGGTGCACCCACAAGTATAGTTTCTGATAGAGATCCGAGGTTTACGTCAAGGTTCTGGCGAAGTTTGCAAGAAGCCATGGGAACTAAACTGCGATTGAGTTCTGCTTATCATCCGCAGACTGATGGTCAAATGGAGAAAACAATCCAGTCGTTCAAAGATTTGTTACGTACTTGTGTGTTGGAACAACAAGGGAGTTGGGTTGAATTCTTGTCTCTGATAGAATTCACGTACAACAATAGTTTTTACTCAAGTATAGGGATGGCACCCTATGAAGCCCTATATGGACGACGATGCCGAACACCTTTGTGTTGGTATCAAGATGGTGAGAGTATGACCATTGGACCAGATCTTGTGCAGCAGACTATGGAAAAGGTGAAAATGATTCAGGAGAAAATGAGGACGACTCAAAGCAGACAGAAGAGCCATGTGGATAAGCGAAGGCGACCTCTTGAATTTGAGGAAGGTGAGTATGTATTCTTAAGAGTAATGCCTACGACTAGTGTCGAAAGGGTTATTAAGTCCAGAAAGCTCACTCCTAAATTCATAGGGCCTTATCAAATTATTCGTCGGATAGGTCTTGTAGCTTACCAGATAGCTTTACCACCTTTTCTATCCAATCTCCATAATATATTCCATGTGTCTCAATTGAGAAAATATATTCCAGATCCAACGCATGTTATACAGCCAGATGAAGTGCAATTGAAGGATAATTTGACGTATGAAACACTTCCTGTTAAGATTGAGAACAAGAGAGTGAAGTAGCTTCGAGGAACGATGATTGAGCTGGTAAAGGTAATATGGAATGATGTAACGGGAGATGCTACCTGGGAGCTGGAAGATAAAATGAGGGAGCAATACCCTCAACTATTCTGAGTTACGATAAATTTCGGGGATGAAATTTTTATTAGTGGGGGAGAGTTGTAACACCCTAACTTTTGGATAAATAACAGTATTGTCCTAAATGTATTGTTTTATGTTTTTCTGTAAGCTATAAAATTTATTTGATTGTTTCGTAATTGTATTTGAGTGTTTTGTGTGATTTGCTCCGAGTCAAGAAAATAATAATTTTTTGACTGAGGAAATCTTATTTTTAATTATTCGGAGCTGGGGAATCTTACAAAACCCAATTCTGAATGATACATGTATTAATCTTTTAATTTTTAGGATTTAACTATGCAATAAAATAATTTTATATTATTATAATATTATTTTATTTGATAGTACCTACTGTCTCAAAAATAGTAGAAATCTACTCTAAAACGACCCTGGACCTGAAAAAGTCTATGGGACCCGCGTTTAGTGAACCAATGAACATTTCTAGCTAGATTAAAATCTAAGCCAATGAAATGTAGTCAACAAAAGTGGCTTGAACATTTTAGACCAATGGAAATCAAGTCCACAAAAGTGGTTGGACTTGTTAAGATTAAACTAGAAAACTTAACCAAGTTAGCTTAAACCTAACTAATTTAGTAATTAAATGAAGTAAACTTAGTTAGCTATCTATTTAAGTGCTAGTTAGAGAAGGTTCTAGAAGGATTAAGAAAATGGTTAGTCATCCTAGCTAACTAAATGGCTAACTAAGTAACTAAGCAAACTAACTAAATGCACCTATGTGTAACTAGATTTGCATGGATGAAGCACAAACTTGGTTTGCTCTCCATTAGGGCCATTCAGCCAAGCACATGCAACGAGGTGCAAGAATGTGCTAGACACTTGATGACTAGATTCTCTACACCAATTAGAAACAAGCTTGGAGCTAAAGCCTTGAATATCCACCCTTGATCACATCTAAGGCCATTAGGTGTTAGGAGGAGTCAACAAAGGAGGCCACCTCCTTGGATGAGGTTCACGGCCAAGTAGAGGAAAGGAGAGCATTTTACTTAGCCATTTTCATTTCAACCTTCTCCAAAAACAAGAACACCAAGAACAACTCTCTTGCTTCCTTCTTTGAGCCATTCGGCCAACACCATTTCCCACACCTACACTCATCTAAATTTTCATCTAACCTAACTTCTCAAATCCAAACAACATTCTAAGAACATCTCTAATTGAGAGTTCTTCCAAAAATTTCATCTTAAGATTGGAAAATCACTTTGGAGATTTTTCTTACAATGAGAAACTTCTTGTTTCTTACTTCTAACTTGATTTCTTAGGTTCTATGCCATGATTAATCCATGGTTTATGTTTTTCTCCTATAGTTATGACTCTTTAAAATTTGTTTGAGCATGTTAGGTTTCTCTTGGAGGCCACACGAAAACCATAGGAGGAGAGTTAGAAGGAGTTGTCTTCCTTTAAGGTAAGAGGGAGATTTGATCTCATCAACCATGTGTGGTGATGAGAAAGTGGTTGTATTTGTGGTGAAGAATCCATAAGGATTCCTTCACTTGGTTGTTTAAATGCTTTCTTTATTTGTGATTGATTATATTTGCATGTTTGTGTATAGCTTTAAAATATATTGCATATGTTTATAGATGTATGATTATTAATATAGGATGTGAATAACATGTAAGGATTGCATGAGTGTTCCAAACAACACAAAAGAAGCTCACGGCTTCTCTAAGAAAAAGAGAACCAAAATGTTCTCAACCATTTTCTAAAAGAAGGATTTAATGGATTTTGGTAAATTAATGAATTCCAAAAGGATTTAGAAGATGGAAAATGATTTAAAAATTAAATGCAAAGATTTTGTTGAATTTGGCCAGCATGCCATATAATGTATATTTGATTTCTAAAATTATTTTCCAAAGTAGATTAAGTAGTTAATTACAAAAGAATTTAATTTCAATGAATCTTTGGGGAATAAAATGAATGAACTTAGTTTTAGAAACTAAAATTAGAGGATTTTACTATAAATGAGAAATACAGTAAAAACTTAAAAAATGCTAACGTAGAGCTCACTTTGGGTTTTGAAGCACGTTAGTGAGTTCCAAAGTGTAAATAATGGTTATAATTAAAGCAAGTTAATTTTTAAAGAAAAACATAGAAAATACCTTTTTAATGAATTTTCTAGACAAAATGCTGTCAAAATTTATCAAAGATGGACAAATAAAAGAGTAAGTTTCATAACACATTTATAACATAAGAAAAATATTCTACGTAATTTAAAAGTATTAGAAAGAGCTTACGTTTATTTAAAATAATGATTTTTAAGCTTTACAGTTAAGAAAACAATTTAAAAATCATACGCGATTGATAAAACGATTTAAAAACCCTACGCGATTTTAAAAAAATATTGAAAAATATTTACGTGATTTAAAAACGTTTGAAAAAGGTAACGTGATTGTGAAAACGCGATAAAATTCTTACGTGACTAAAAGGAATAGTGAGTTTTACTTTCGGGCCAAACTGGTGGACCAGAACATGTTGAGATATGGTATTGTGAAGTGGAGACGTACTATATTTGAAAATATTGAGACTGAGGGTATTTCAGTAAATATGGTAATATATTGAGATCGAGGGTATTTATGTAATTATAATTCTTATTCATGCATTGAGAGTTGTGTCAATTTGGTTGAAAATTGGTGATTGATTGACGCGACAAATTATACCGTGTTGTCGGTGTGATAGGCGTAGTGTGGTTCATTGAGTGGACTTGGAGGCATTAGTGTGCGGAGTATTCCACATGTGGATAGTTGGTCATTCCTCTGGGCCGTGGTAACTGGTAACACACTAATGATCTCGACACACACTATTCTTAATCGAGATCTTGTGGAGACTGTTTAGTACAATGCCTGTAGTGCATGACGTATTTGGACTATGTACTACTACACGATGTTTTGGACTGTGGGCTATAGACACAACATTGGACAGTGTAATAATTTAGTTGGGCAGCCTGAGGTACTGATAGTTCTTTTCAGATCATTCTCTCTGTTGTTTGTGTTTAGCTCCATGGAGTAGGAGTGAGTCGGTATACATTTGCATCTATGGTCTGCATTTTTATGTTTACTGTAACTTGTGATAGAATGTATGATGTGTAAATTTGATATATTCTGTATCATGTGGTGATATGCATTACTGTATTTATTTGTGAAATTTGTGTGTATTTTCATTTTCTTTATTGCCATGCTGGTAATGATGTAGGTCATCTCACCTCTTTATTTGTATGTGTTTCTGTATTATTGTTATATTTTATAAAGAGTTTGAGGAAGAAGAAGAGGAGCAGCCTCTTGACATTCAGTACCCTAAGGAGCAATAGCCGGGCAACCAATTCGAGGAAGGTGAGCCGTTAGACTACCCATACTATCTGGATTGATCTTGTGGTTATGGCGTTGCCTGGATTCCTTGGTTTTGTGAGACATGATTTTCATGGAGGTTCAGAGGCCTGGTGATTGCGTGAGGATAGAGGATCGGTAGTCTATGTGGGGCATTTGACTGTGACCCTACGTGGAGAGTTTGATGGGGAGCCTATTTTTACTACTACTTTGTATTTACATCTTGAGTTGCCGCTGACTCTTAGGCGTTATTGAGGAGGAATTTTCCATGTGCCTAGTGAGATCAGTAGTGTGTCGACAGCACGGACTCCTGTCCATAGAGCTACGAGACATCCTGGATTTCTGTCATCCGATGGCCTATCTGAGAATGATCCTTCGGAGGGTTAGAAATCTTGGATGTGCACTTGGGCACTTTATGTTTTAGTACTGTACTGACTTTTTACTGTTTTACTAAATATTGTAGTTGTAAATTATTTGTACAACTTAAAACAAAATCATATGTATATTATGGTGTGTGCTAATGGTTTGTTTTATTTTATGTTCCGTGTTATTTTATTTAATGTTATTATGTATAAAAGGAAAAATTTTATAGCCCATATTATTTATGTACCAAACGTTTTATTACTTGGGTAAGGTTTTATTTTATTGCATAAAAAATGTGACATCCCCACAAGGGTGTTACACTAACACTTTACTAAAGTTATTATCCAGTGGATAAAAGTTGCAGTTAACAAAACTTGTATTTTTTGTCCAACTGATAATAAAACTTACCGCAATTTTATTTATAAGATAAAATCTCGAAAAACAAAAACTTCATAAACTGTGTCTGGCGTCGGGTTTAGTAAGATCTCCCGTCACCGTTTCCACAGTCCAAGATTTCTAGTCTCGAGGAAAATATTTTATATTCCTAGCCCGGTTTAGTGTGCACGTAAATTGAAAAATATATTAAAATAATCAAAATCACCGAAATAATTCACAAAAATCATAAATATTATAAAATGAATATAAATCATGAAACAAGGAATTTTTGGGGTGTTACAATAAAAGGTGGCCAACATATTCAATCTCAAGCAAGATCAGGAAGAAAAAGAACCCAAGTTGGTATAATTAATCCAAATTGAGGAAGACTCCAATTACGATTTGTGTTTGGCGAGATTTGGGCTTTATAAGTTTGCTAAAACTCTTTCTATTTAGTTTATTGGGCCAATTAATTAGGGTCTCATATTAAAGCCATTTTTTCATTTTTTTTTGTAATTTTTGTATTTTATTTTGTTGGAATAAGTTTAGATGTCCTTTGGTCTTTCCTAAGTTAGTTTTTGGGTTTTAAAGACTTCCCAAGTTATTGTGATGGCTAGTGGGAGTTTATTATCATCTTTATGCTTATTTTCTGGGTAATAATTTTGGTAATTGCACGATAGTGGGAATTTATTCCTTATATTTCAAGAGTCATTTTAGGGTTTCAAGGGTTGCAAACAGCTTCAAGCTTAGCCTATAAATAGGGAACTCATGTACTCCAAAAAGGATATTTTTTTGGAAGATTAATGAAAGTGGAGGAATTCACCATATTTGAGAGAGCTATTTCGTGTCTCTTGGGTTCTTAGAGAGAACCATAACTTGAATCTTATCAAAGGTTCGTCATACCTTTGTGACGATTCTACACAAGACTTATCATTCTCATTCTCTTCAATAAAATTGAGATTGTGGCGCTATTCTTTATCTTCTTGTCTAATTTCATCTTTTTAGTTTTCTATCTTACTTTTTTTTTCACACCACTTCTTATTCTTCTACATCAATCTTTGTTTAATTTTTTCTTCTTTTTGTTTGTTGTTGAATTCGGTTACAAGAGAACTAACTCAAGGAAGATCCGAAAAACATATGTTCCATTATTGGATCATATCAATAGAGGGCTTTCACTTATAAGTAAATCAACCAAGCAATATAGTATACAATATATTCAATAAAATAGTGCACAAATTAAGGGAGATGAGTTTAGGAAGACAAACACAAAGCTTTATCATGGTTCAGCCACTAATTCACTTGTGGCTTATGTCCAGTCCTCAAGTAAACACCCGAGATTTCCACTATTTCTTCAAGCTTCAAATACGTGCTTGAAAAGCTTTATAAGATGGAGCACTCAACACACCTTGGGATACCTCATCCTTGTGCTTAAGCCTATACTTTCATGGGATACCTCATCCTTACAACTTTGAGGGATACCTCACCTTCTCTTTTATAGTTTATACAAAGTATGAATGATAAGAAACTCTCTCAAGAGTGGATAATACAAATTGAAGCTTATGGGTATCAATGATTCACACTTTGAAAGCTCAAAAATAGAGTATGATAGAAATGGTAGTGAAAACACGAATTTAATATTCAAGGATGATTTTCAAATTGTTCTCCTAACCTTCATAAATGCCCAACAACTTATATTTATAGCTTAAAGTAAATTAGAGCCGTTGGAGAGTGGTTAGAAGCATTTTAATGCTTTTAATAGAGCTGTTGGTTGTGTTTTCTGCTTTTCTAGATAATGGGTTATTGATTTCCAATAATTGGTGGGCATGATTGGTTATTGGAAAACCCCTAACCAATTATGACATGATTAAAAAGAATCCATGGTTTTGTTTTCATTCAATAACCAATTACGCAAATAGCCTAATCGGTTATTGGCCTTTTAAAATATAAGAGGTGTTTCTTTTTCACCTCAATAACTGATTACACAAATGGCCTAATTGGTTAGGAGCCTTTAGAAAAACATAAGAATTGGCTCCCAACAAAGTGATTAATCGGTTATGGAAATCCATTATCTGTTATTGCCTTTTAAAAACAATTTGGCACACTTCTATTTTAGGCAAATAACCTGTTATGTGAACAGTAATAACATGTTATTGGTTTGTCAAGAAAACAAGATTTTCAAAGGGTTTTTCAATTAAAGATTCCCAAAATCTTTTCAAACTTTCTAAAACCATTTTGCTCAAACTTAAACACAGTTTTCACATTATAAATCATGATTTTGCAAAGCCATTTATGTTGAGTAAAGAAGCCAATAAATGAGCTTAGTGTGATTCCTAAAATACCTTTACACAAGATCTAAGACCTATATGCTAAACTTTAAGCTCCTTAGGGCTTGATCTTTGCATTTCCATTCTTTTCTTGTTTGTTATCATCAAAACCATTGATTTAGTCAATGCTAATCATAGGTATTGATATCATTTTGGGAATAGATTGGTTGTCTTCCAACCATGTTGTTCTAAAGTGTTTTGATAAGATTTGATGTTCATGTCAAATAAATCTCCTATACATGTTTCTTCTCAGTTAGTGTTTTTAAATGCTAAACAAGTCACCATTGCTTAGTAGAAGGAGCTTAGGGATATGTTCTTCTGTTTTCTGTGAATGTTGAGGTTGAACAAAGTTTAGAAAAGATACTTGTGGAAATAAAATATTCAGAAGTTTTTCCAAAGGAAGTTTCTGAATTGCCACCTAAAAGAGAGATAGAATTTAATATAGATTTAGTGCCAATAATTGACCTAGATCTATAGCACCGTATAGGATGTCTCCCTTAGAGTTGGCAAAACTCAAAAAGCAAATAGAAGAGTTGTTAGATAAATAGTTTATTTGACCCAGTGTCTCACCATGGGGAGCACCAGTACTCCTGGTAAAGAAAAAGGATTAGAGTATGTTGTTGTGTGTAGATTACAGACAGTTGAATAAAGTTACAATTAAAAACAAGTACCCATTGTCTAGGATAGATGATTTAATAGATCAGTTAAGAGGGGCAACAGTGTTTTCAAAGATTGATTTGAGATCATAATATCATCAAATTAGAGTTAGGGAATCAGAAATCCCTAAAACTGCCTTTAGGACTCGTTATAGACATTATGAATATCTTGTAATGTCCTTTGGTCTAACCAATGTACTAGCAGTGTTTATGGACTAAAAGAATAAGATTTTTTAGACCTTATCTTGATAAGTTTGTGGTTGTCTTTATAGATGATATTCTCATTTACTCAAAGACAGCTAAGGAGCATGAAGAACATCTCAAGATCGTTCTAGAAATCCTAAAGGAAAGGAAATTATTTGCTAAATTGTCGAAATGTGAATTTTGGTTAGAAAAGGTGCAATTTTTAAGGCATGTGATATCTAAGGAAGGAATATCTGTTGACCCTAGTAAAGTTGAAGCAGTGTTGCAATGGGAGAGACCCACAATAGTGACAAAAATTAGGAGTTTCTTGGGTTTGAGCAGATATTATAGAAAGTTCATAAAGGGATTTTACTAACTAGCTTTACTTTTAACTAGGTTAACTAGGAAGGGAAGTCCTTTTGTATGGATACAAGCTTATGAGGATAGTTTTCAGGAATTAAAGTTGAAGCTAAGTATGACACATGTTTTAGTGATTCTAGATCCTCAGAAAGGTTTTGAAGTATACTGTGATGCTTCAAGAATGGGGTTAGGTTGTGTCCTTATGCAGAATAGAAACGAAGTTGCATATGTATCTAGATAGTTAAGCCACGATAAGAGAATTATCCCACTTATGATTTGGAATTGGCAGCAGTGGTGTTTTCTTTAAAAATTTGGAGGCATTATCTTTATGGTGTCTAGTTTGAAGTTTTTAGTAACCACAAGAGCTTGAAGTATTTGTTTGACCAAAAAGAGTTAAATATGAGACAAAGACGATTGATGGAATTCCTCAAGGATTATGACTTTGAATTGAAATATCATCTAGGTAAAGCCAATGTAGTGGCAGATGCACTTAGTATGAAATCCCTACATGTGTCTTAGATGATGATTTAAGAAGCATATTTTTTAGAAAAATTTAGGGATTTGAGTTTAACAGTAACTATGTCTCCACGTAGTCTCTATATGAGCAGGGTGGATATCATTAGTGACTTAAGGACTCAAATTAAGGATGCTCAAGAAAGAGATGATTACTTGAGAAAAATTAGGGAGCAAATCTTGTCTAGTGAACCTAAAGGGTTTAGTATAGCAAATAATGGAATCATTATATTTGGAGATAGGATTTGCATTCCTAAAGAGGGTAAAATTAGAGAGAAGATTTTGGAGGAAGCACATAAGAGTAGGTATACCATTCATCACGGAGAGACTAAGATGTACCAAGATCTCAAAAGAATGTTTTGGTGGTCAGGAATGAAAACAGATATAGCAAATTAAGTGTCCAAGTGTCTAGTTTGTTAGAAAGTCAAAATAGAAGACCAGAAACCTTCAAGGCCACTACAATCTCTAATAATTCCAGAGTAGAAGTAGGCATGTATTACAATGGATTTTGTTATGGGATTACTAAGAACTCAACATTGTTTTGATGCTATATGGGTGATTGTGGATAGATTAACCAAATCTACCTACTTTTTTCCCATTAGAGCCAATTTTTCTTTAAATAGACTAGCTCAGTTGTATATGCAGAAAATAATGAGGTTGCATAGAATACCCACCAGTATAGTGTTGGATAGAGATCCTAGGTTTACCTCTAGATTTTGGAGAGCTTTGCAATAAGCCTTTGGGACCAAGTTACATTTTAGCACAGCTTACCATTCACAGACTGATGGACAGTCTAAGAGAACCATCTAAACCATGGAAGATATGCTGAGAGCAGGTGTGTTAGAACAAAAGGGTAGTTGGGATAAGTTCTTGCCTTTGGTAGAATTTGTCTATAATAATAGTTACCATTTTAGCATAGGTATGGCACCATATGAAGCGTTGTATGGTAAGAAATGTAGATTAGCTCTATGTTGGTATGAGATTGGTGAGCAAACCATTCTAGGACTTGAATTAGTATAGCAAACAACAAAACAGATTAAGATGATCAGGGATAGATTAGTTACAGCTCAAAGCAAGCAAAAGAGCTATGCTGATAGAAGGAGGAGACCTCTAGAGTTCATGGAAAGAGAACATGTTTTCCTAATAGTCACTCCTACTATAGGGGTTGGAAGAGCTTTGAAAACACGAAAGTTAAACCCATGATTCCTTAGTCTTTACCAAATTTTAAAGAGAGTCGGGCCAGTAACTTACCAAATAGCCCTCCTACCAAACTTGTCAAACCTTCATGATGTTTTTTATATGTCACAGCTTCGAAAGTATAATCCTGATCCTTCACACATTATAGAACCTGAATTAATACAATTGAAAGATGACTTAACATATGCAATAAAACCTGTGAGGATCGTGAATGATGGAGCTAAAAAGCTCAAAGGTAAGCGAATTCATTTGATGAAGGTTATTTGGAATGGTGTTGGATCAGAGGAGGCTACTTAGGAGTTAGATTCTCACATGAGGCAGGATTATCCAGAGCTTTTTGATTGAGGTAAGTAAATTTGGGGACAAAATTTTAAAAAAGAGGAGGGGAGAGAGAAATATAACATCCTCCTTAAAATGTTAGTAATGTTTATGGACAGAAATGAGCTATAATATGTGCCTAACATGTCCAATTAATTTTGTGACTTTCTGAGTTAATTTAGGCATTTTGCCGCAACATAGAACGTGCAAAATGACTATTTTAACTCAGGAAAATAGCATAAATTGCTTAGATAAGAGAAATAAATATAGAAAATTTATGTATAAGTTACCAATGTATGAAATAAGTGTAGTTAAAGTTTTAAGATAAATTGAATTAATTTAGTATTTTTAAGTACATCAGTTGTGCGTTTTAATACCGAATTGACTAGTAGCAGATATTAAAAATTATGAAAATGATGAAACTAAAATTTAGGTGAATTAGAATTTATTTTGATATTGTTGGAGGTTAGGAAACTTGATTTAGTAAAATCAAAGTGTTCCTAAGAGATACAAAGTTTTAGTAGCCCATACAAAAGTCATATAAACTTATCCTTTAATTGACTTTTGTTTAAATCTTTCTCTCACTCTCTCAACACATTCTTCAGCAACTAAAGAAGAGAAAAATTTGAAGGCAGCCATGCAAGGGAACAAAGAAGGAAAAGAGGAAGAAGGAAAGAAGGAGAAATAGAGGAAGACCAAGCTTAAACTTCAATATCTTTGAAGATTAGAGGTAGGGGGAAAACATCTCATAACCCTTATCTTTCTTTTCTTCATGTTTTCATATGTTTGTGACCAAAATGAAATGGAGATTTTGACAGTAAAGCATAATTCCTATGTTTGATTTTCATCTTTTTGAGTTTGAATATGGTTAGATTATGGTTGGCGAATCATGTTTGATTTTTTGTGAACATATTTGATGTTTGCATTGAAGGTGAATCTTTAGATGTTTTTGTGTGAAAAACTTGATGAATGATGATGTTGTGAGTTGATAATGGAATTTGTTTAAGTTAGATTTGACAGTGAAAGAAAGGAGAACATAAGAATTATGTTCTGATGGAATTTCAAGAAAAACTAGAATTAGGTGGGAGGCCGCTGCACTCCTTGATAGGGAGCCGCAACACTGGGCTCACGGACAGTAGAAAACTGTTGTACCGAGACATGGAGGCCATGGCACACCAGAAGTAGGAGTCGCGACCCTCTTTAGAAAAATTTGAATTTTGTTGCAAAATGATGTAAAATGTAAAACTTTTTTATTCCAAATGATATCTTGTGATATATCAATGTTGGCTTAATGATAAGAACCCTTAAATAATTACTATTAGATGTTGATTATGTTGATGCCTTGAGCCATGTTATGATGTAATGATGAAAAACATCATAGTATACAATTGATTAGGAATGGATTTAACATATTTATGCATATTTGAAATTTCCATGTATTGTAATACTATGGCTTGGACAAAAGGCTCCAAATGCCAAGATTATATGTATATTTGGTAGTGCAAGAAACAAAATGGCATCCTGCCTACCCGAAAATAATACAAGGAATAATAGGGCTTCCTCAAATAAAAGGACTTCCTGAAAATAGTCAAATAACATGTGATTTTCTAAAATAAAGTTGTTTTGTAAAATCATATCACAAGCATCGTAAGGTGCAACTTAGGCAAATCCATGCATTATCATGCATTTTATAATTTGACAATTGTATGTGCAATTGTCTTGTTTTGTATAAAAAAAGGATATTTAAGTTTCATGATCACCTATCTAATGATAATTAAATGTTCTAATTTAAGTTGAGATGTTATGTAATGACAAAAATTGTTTTATTTAATTAATTTAGTTGTCTGCTTCAGGAAGGGAAATGACTAAATTTTAGCTTATGCCACCTTTCCAATCATGTTTTTTTATATATATATGAACTAGTTTTTCCCTGAAGTAGTTGGATTTATGATGATGCCATGTTTTAAATTTACTACTGAGAATTGTCATTCTCACCCCAGTTTCTTATTTCCATGATAAATCCAACTAATGAGTAGAGTAGGAGCAAAGTAGGGCATTGAAGACTTAGTTAGCTTCTTTATATGTATATATATTATTGATGTATCTAGATTATTAGTTTGTACTTATGCATTTATGGCTTGTTTTAGTTCTTTTGCGTATCTCAAACATATAATGTAAATTCGTAGTAAAGAACAATTTTTCATTTGTGTAAAATTATCTTTTTCTCTTTACTCTTATCAAAGGCTCTATATATTTAAATCTTATTAGCTACTACACAAGTCATGAATTACGTTTAAGCTTAGAAGTGACTATCCTAATACTACTTGTTTGAGTATATTGATGTTATATACAGTGGTAGTTTTAGGGTGTTATATTTTTAACGGATCATAAATGGATTAATGATTTGTTTTTGACCTATCCATTGTGGTCTAATCCAAAATCCATCTAATCCATCAATTTGCCACCCCTACCTCAAACTCCAAGCTAAACGTGACATCGTGCAACCTAACAGCTAGCAAGTTGCAATAGTCGGCAAACCACACCTCAACAGAGTTAGCGTGAAGGTGTGCGCCATGAAGAAACCATCGTCAACAACTAGGCTAGGCAACGTGATGAAGACCAAGGAGGACCATCGAGTGGGAAAGGAAGAGCTAAGAAGGAGGATGCTTTAATTGGGCTAGGAGGGCCTAAGACTAGGTCAAGGTCCAAGAGAGCTAAGGAAGCTTTACAACAAGAGGTGGTCAACATATTCAATCTAAAGCAAGATAAGGAAGAAAAGAACCCAAGTTGGTCCAATTAATCCATTTTCTCATTATTTTGTAATTTTCATATTTTATTTTGTTGGAATAAGTTTTGATATCTTTTGGTCTTTCCTAAGTTAGTTATTGGGCTTTAAAGACTTCCTAAGTTATTTTGATGGCTGGTGAGAATTTATTATCATGTTTATAGTTATTTTCTAGGAAAGAAATGCACTTAATTGCATGATAGTGAGAGTTTCTTCCTTGTATTTCAAGAGTCATTTTAGGGCTTCAAGGGTTGAAAATAGCTTCAAGCTTAGCCTATAAATAGGGAACTCATGTACTCCAAAAAGGAGATTTTGGAAGTTTAATGAAAGTGGAGGAATTCCCCATTTTTTAGAGGGCTATTTCGTGCCTCTTGGGTTCTTAGAGAGAACCATAACTTGAATCTTATCAAAGATTGCTCATACCTTTGTGACGATTCTACACAAGACTTATCTTTCTCATTCTTTTCAATAGAATTGAGATTATGGCGCCATTCTTCATCTTCTTGTCTAATTCCATCTTTTAATCTTTTTTTTCTATCTTACTTGTTCATCTCACCACTTCTTATTCTTCTACATCAAACTTTGTTTAAATTTTCTTCTTTTTGTTTGTTGTTGAATTCGGTTACAAGAGAACCCACTCAAGGAAGATCCAAAAATCATATGTTCTATTGTTGGATCATATCACAATGTGAATGACTCAATGTTAGATGGAGGAAGGAAAGAGAACTTAGAGAAGAATGATGGTAGGGTTTTGGGTGAAGAAAACAGTTAGTGTTAGGGAAGAAATTTCTCTAAATATAGTTACATACCAAAATGCACTGCATAATTCAAGTGTTGATAGGGAGTTCGAGTCGGGTTAGGTTGCTCAGTTTTTAAATTTTCTGACCTTAGACCTAAACCAAACATATCAGGTTTCACTCGAAACCACCCAAACTAACCATGGTGCCTAACACAACCCGAATTTTTGTCGTCGGTTCAAGTTGCTTAGGTTCACGGATTTATCGAGCCTATGATCCCTCCTAATATGAATTGAGGATTGGATGGTACAATCATGAGTTTTCTAAAAGGAAGAGAAAAAGTGACATCCTTACCTATATTTTTTGTTATGTCTTAAAAACTTTATTAAATGGCTAACTTTTGACTAATTCATCGTTATTGAAGTTTCTAAATTAATCTATTTGATCATATTGTGGAATATGTAATGCCCCTTTTTCAAGAGGGACAATCACACCGATATTACAAAATTCATAAAGAGAAACTAAAAACCCAGTTTAAAATTTTTGCCTGTTTATCAAATAAGTGTATGAGTTTTGTCAATTTCTTTTTTTCATTTTTCTTAATATATACGGAAAAACATAAACTTAGCGGAGAATAACATAAAGAACATTACATACATCTAACCAGAACATATATATCATGAGTACTTATATACATTAAAAGATCCCGGTAACACATAAGTAAAAGCTTCACATGCTAAAAAAAGATTATATACATCAGCCCTTAAAATAACAAAAGACATCAGGCCCCCAAAAAGCTACAAAGTATATGTCAAGTCCCACAACTATTGAGGAGGAGCCTCTGATAAGATTATCGGAGGATGCACACCCAAATGAATAGGAGTCCATGCAGAGGACACCTCACTGTCCTCTCGAGGGGTATAATTCAGAACACCCTATAGCTCCCTAACCGGCATGAAAAACTCCAATCGTACAATAGTGTCCAAAGAAAAGAAGGGAACTTCATCCCGAGTCCTACGAACAACCACAGAAACATCTCCTATGTATCTAATGCGCTCCAAGTTCTAGTTTATCCTCCATGCATCTAAACCCCCATGAAACAGAACACTCACGTAACCAAGAAAATCTCGACCCAACGCCATCACAAACACAGGAGAATCAACATAGTCAAAAAGGGTGAAATCCCTCTTCGTCTTCCACTCGATCTTTATCAAGCATAAAATAACATAACAAAGAGGTGAGATCACCTACATCAATACCAACGTGGCAGTAAAGAAACAGGAAGGACCGTAACACCATCCAGATATAATAAGCAACAATTTCAGACATCAGTCGGCAAAATAATACTATCAGTTACTCATCAATTTAACAAATTAATTAAGAGACAATTCAATAAATAATTATGTCATCAAGTATTAGATAATTGAATAGGTATAAAATGTCACAATGGTATGCAGACCAACTATGCATATGCAGAATGTACTCATTGCCTATTCCATGGAGCTAAATCCAAATTCAGAGAGAATGATCTGAAAGACATGTCTGTATCTCATCAGCCTCAAATCAAGTGCTAAAATTTCTTAATATTATCAAATTACGCAACATGGCTTTATACAAGACATTCTACACCAGATCGTGTTAGGGTGAGTGTCTCGATCCGAATCGTCAGTGTGTTTGCATCGATCTGACCTATAACCTAGTGGAGCTACCAACTGGCTATTGTGGAAAACCCACACCCTGACGCCCCCAAGGTCAACTAGTGACCTACACTAGGCCCATCATGTAACATCCTAATACTAAAAACCTAATATATCTGCTTAAACAGTATTAGTCATAATACAACTAACTTATAAACATTCAACTAATCCATAATCATTCCTATAAAGAATTTATTATGGAGAGAGCCTTATAAAAACTAAACTTCATTATATACATATACAACTGTCTACAGGATCAAAATAATATGCATATGATGTATAAATTGAAATTGAAGGATCAAAATACTAAACTACTCTTCGATCTTCTTCTGCTCTATGCTTGAAGAGAACTTTTACCTGGATTTACATGGACACCCGGAAATATTCTCAGTAGTAATGTACCAATACAAGCAGTCGTAACAATTCATATTGAATATGTATACAACTCATAATATTTAAATACAATTATAATTAAAATTATAACTAGACATCAAATCGTTTCATATAATTCAAGAACCAATCACATCCTTATTCCATATAGTGTTTCCTAGGAAACATAGTATGAACTATTCCATACAAAAAGTAAGGCAACTGCCCATATAGCTGCCAATGCATGATAAGACAACTGCCTATACAACTGCCTAAAAATGCATATGTTATGATATGAAGTATGAATATGATGCAATGCGAGTTGTATTAGTATAATGTCATGAATAATGTCATGGATGCCATGAATGTCATGAACTTATTATTTCTTTCTCTGTAGTAGAGAGGGAACATGTTACCTCCTTAACTCACCAAGTAGGAATCCACCTACTTTCTGAACTGTGATGCTTAACTTTCCTTTAATGTCAAACTACTATGTAATTTCCCTCTACATGTATTTTATTGCTTAACATAACTTTCCTTTATCTCAATCTTATTTTCAATCCTTAATCTTAATTATTAAACTCATAAATAAATCATGCTTTTCAAAATTTAGATATGTTTGTTGTCATTTAAAATAGCATAAAAGAGCTTTACACATTTCATTGTTTATATAAAACACCATAATCTTTTTCTCTTATCCTGCGAGCGCTAGCCTTCCAGTGCTCAAGGATTCTGTGAGAGATTTATGCCTCATAAATAGGCTGATATACTTATTAAGATAACACGTAATAATATTTAGATATTATTCTGGTAGGTCAGGTTGCTTCTGATCCAAGGACCCATAACCCAATGTAGAACAATTGCCCCCAGCTTGGTGTAACATCCTGGAGAACTTGTGAGGCTTGTATATGGATACAGAGGTAGCCTAATACTTGTTTAACATGAATGTTGAGTCTTGTGGCTTTTTGAGCACATTTGGTCACTTTGTTGTAACGTTATATGTGAAATATAGTTGTTATTAGCTCCGAAAATGGATTAAACTGCTTAGTTGAGGGAAATAAATGTGGAGAATTTGTTTCTAGGTCACAAATGTGTTTACGTTAGTGTAGTTAAAGTTTAAGGTTAATTAGAGTTAGTTAGTATTTTTAATCATACTGGTTGTGTATTTTAATACCAGATTGACTACAAGCAAATATAGAAAATTGTGGAAATGGTGAAACAAGTTTTTTAATGAATCATAAGATTTATTTTAATGTAACTTTTACTATTCATCCTATTTTTCCTAACCACACATTACCTTATCATCTTTTCTCCCTTTTCTCTCTCTTCATTCACGTTTTCTCCCCTCTCTCACGTTCTCTCTTCTTTCACGCTATCTCTCACGGCTCTCTTGTCTCTCTTCCACTTGTGGCTTCAAGAAGGTGGAATCAAGGGGAAAGGGAAGGATTCAAGCAAGACTCAAGAAGTGAAAGCTAGGAAAGGCAAAGGGAAGGTGATTTCATCTTGAGGTAGGGGGTTTTCCATTAACTTTTCTATTCCTCTTTTGTCTTCAAAGTTTTGAAACTAATGGTGTAACACCCCGAAAATTAATAATTTCATGATAAATATTCATTTTATAATATTTGTGATTTTTGTGAATTTTTCTGGATTTTTCTGAGAACACATAATATTTTAATATTATTCCTCATTTACGTGCACACTGAGTGGAGCGTGGGAAATGAGATATTTTTTCCGAGAACCTTGAACTATGGAAACGTCGATGGGAGATCTTACTAAACCTGAGGCCAGACATGATTTACGAGGTTTCACATTTTTTGAGATGTTTATCTGATAAATAAAAGTTGTAGAATTATTTTATTATCTGTTGGATAATAAATATCGATTTTTGTTAACTATAACTTCTGTCCACTGATAATAAATTTGACATAGTGTTAGTCATATTTTAGAGAACACTTTAATGACATCACAATGGTGACATCATTACCATGACATCACTTTGACTTTTCAAAAGTAGAAGCTTAGCTTGTTGGAGAAGCTTGAAGGAAGCTTCCTTGCATTTTCCTATTGGCTTCTTCAAGAAGCCACATTTCCTCTCTCTTCCTCTCCATCACACAATTTTGGGGGCTCTTTGTGGCCACTCATTTTATTTCATGCATTTACATAAAATATACCTAATTACACATTTCATTTTATTTCACTTTGTTATCACTTTCTCTCTCTACTTTCCATCTTCATCTTTTCTCTCAACCCTTTTCTCCTCCTTCTCTCTAACTCCACGGTTTTAGCCACCATGGGAGGCCATCTTCATTAGCTTGCTAAACTCATCTTGATCCTTGAATCTACATAACACTTGAAGGTTTTCCTCTCTCTCACTTTTCTCTCATTTTTCTCTTCTTCCTTCCCTCTCCATGCTCCACGGTCACCACACCATTTGCCATCTGCACCATTGCAAAATATTCATCCAATCCCATTTTCTTAACCTCCATCACATTCTAAATACCTTTCAAGTTGGAACCATTTTCAAAAGCTTCCATCTTTATCATCTTTCTTCAAGATCAAAGCTTGGAGCTTTTGAGGTAAAGTTTTGATCTTTTCATCCCCTTTCCTCATTTTCGTGATTCTTGATCTCTTAGGTAATCGAGGGTTCCTTTTTTAAGCTTTGATGATGATTTTGGTGAGTTTTGATGTCCTTAGGGTTTTCTTGAAGGTGTAGGATGAAAATCTCCACAAGGGACCAAGAGGCTTGTTTTGTTTTCTTGTCTTGTCTTCAATAGGTAAGAGGGAGATAATCCTCTTCATCCTATCTTAGTGGTGAGGAAACGTTTTTGATGTTGTTGATGAGGAATCCATGTGTAGATTGCTCTCTTTGTTGTGTTGTTTTCATGATTGTGTATTTATTTGGACTTGTATGAGCTATTGGTTGTCTTTGCATGCTTTGATGGCTATGGATTGTATGTTGGAATGTTTGGATTGATGTATGGAGAAATGTAGGGTGTACTTACCATTTTGGGGGTCACGACCTTAAGGTAAAATTTTGAGGATTTAAGTTTGATTTTAGAGACATTGGAACTTAGGTGATTAGTTGTTGAAGAATTAATGATTGTAATGGAAAACTTTTGGGAGTTCTCACCTAGGGAGGCTCACGGCCTCTAGAAGATTTAATGGTCCAAGTGGTGATTTTGTGCAACCTTGGGATTTTAGTAATTAAGTCATAAATGATCAACATTGTGGTGAAAGAAAAAGGGTTGGACTTTTGTTATAATGAGGCCCACGGTCTCTTAAGGCAAAAGGCCACAAAATGTAGTGCTAAAGTGGAGACTTAGATGATTGGAAAACTTTAGATTCCTTAGGAGTTCATAAAGTGGAAAGAATGGAGAACAAGACTTTATCTTATGGATTAGAATGATTTTGAACATAAGGGAAGAACATAAGAGTTTCTGAGACTTGCAAAACCTTAGAGTAAATTTTAAATGAGCATAATTGACTAGATTAAGGAACTTGATCAACCTAAAGGAATGAAGATTGAATAAGGACTTCAAGAGACTCCTTCTAGAAAGTGAATTAATAAGAGATGTTAATTAAATTGTGTTGTCATTCTTGAGGACATTGATACTATGTTATTGTGGGTCCGTGTTTAGCACTAAAATTTTATTGATGTTTAACTTGGCCTAATTGTGGTATATTTTGGAAAGTGTATCATCATTGTTGAGTATACATGATTATGCATTGAGTCAACATGCATTGGACAATTGCTCAGTCGATGACTGTTAAAAGGTTGGATGAGCCTATGATTATGCATTGAGTCAACATGCATTGAATATTTGCTCAGTCGAAGACTGTTAAAAGGCTGTATGAGCCTATGAATGCGAACTGAATAATGTGATTAGTGATGGATATGAGGTGGGCGTAAGGCGCGGTGAAAGCTGATTGCATGCATTACGGGCCCGACAAATTACTATTCTTTACACGGTGAATTAATGAGAATTAAATAGTGTGATGTGTGATGGATTTAAGGGGGGCGTAAGGCGCGGTGAAAGTCGATTACATGCATTATGGGCTCGATAAATCACTATTCTTTTTGTGGTGAATGAACGAGAATTGAATAGTGTGATCCAATGGAAGGATCTTAGAGGACCGTGAGGCACGGTGGTTCATTTTGTGATGATGTTATCACATTATTATACCCCTGGCCATGATAAACCGTTGCAATGCATCACGAGCTTGACAAGCACTATTCTCTTCGTGGTCCCGTAGACTGTCATTGAGGGGGACAGATCTTTTGGAATGTTCATCTTTGAAATGGAATAGAAAATCTTGGTACCAAGTGCACATGCATTGTGAGTCGACATATCATTTGGCACTCATTTATATGATGATTATACTATTGTGTTATTGATGTCATGATTATCTGAAATGTTTTAATTGTTCATTATCTGAGACTCTATTGCTGTTTCTTTTATCAAATGTGATTATTACTATTTAATGTTGTTGCTCTGCTATGTGGGCGTTCTGCGTCGTTATGTTTCTTTACTACCATAATTGGTAATGTAAGTAGGATGTCTCACCTCTTTATTGTATTACTCTGTCTTATGTTGTGTTGGATAAAGACTGTGAAGAGTGCGAGTTGAATTTGCTTAGTTTAGTTTTGGGGATCGACTTTTGTTTCCTTGTGATGGCATTTGGACAAGCTTTCCTCAGTTGTATATGGATACAGTTTCATGGAGGCTTGGAAGCCTGGCATCTTGACCGTGACGTGAAGCATTTTACTTATATAGGGGATGTAACCCTAGTTCAGTGTGCTAATGACCCTAGAGCTGGTACGAGCATCTCTTATGCTTTTATGCATATGGAGTTCCCTGTACCCATTGGGGAGATATGGGGTAACCGCTACCTCTTCCCTAGAGACGTTTTGGTTATAACTCATGTTCAGGCTCCCATCCATGATGACGTGTCACAAGGGGGAAGATCATCTGTTGGGGATCCGGAGGAGGATCAAGTGCAAGACCTTTCTCTCCATGTGTTTGACTTCGGGGGAGGTCGATCTTTTATATAATAGTTATGCTATGCAAAACTTATGTTTAATTATATTGTATGTTACTTCTATGTATGGATTGTGGAATTGTAACTTTATATTAAGCTGACATTGTATTCTAGATGCAGTAAACATAAATATACATATATTTCATATCGTGGCTCGTATTTTCTATATATGCACAATGATTAAATTTTTCAGACTTGTTAAATTGCAGCACGTCTTGATTTAGTGAATGTGGCAATAATGATGATTGTGCTGTGGTTATTAAATCAAAGGGTATTACAAATGGCTTATTTGATGATTTTGAATGGAAAGGGTGATGATTATGTGTTGATTTGGGTATAATAGCTTGGCTTCCTTAACTTGAATCTTGATGAACTTTTGAATTGAGAAATGAATTTGAAACCCACCTTGGGATTTGATGTTTTGAGAATGATCTGGATGCCTCTTAGTGATGTCTTGATGTTGTTATTGTTGTATATGGGTTTAGTTTAGGTTGGAATGGGTTTAAGACTCTGTTTTCTGTAACACCCCCCGTAGGACATCATATTTCCAACTACCAACTTATAATCTAAAAATGATTTCATAAAAGGTTTGAGTTATAAAAGGTGGGTTCAAAATTTCTTTTTGCGGTAAACATAAACTTACTAATATTTATAAGTAATACTAAAAAATAGATTTTAAACTGATTAAAACTCATATAACAGACACCACTTAATATTTAACAATTATTCAAGAAATATAAAACTTACAGACTCACTTTTTAAACAGTAGCAAACCCCATCACGGGTCCTACTTAATAGCACGGTAAAACACTAACGAGGAAACTCAACATACTTATTTCATCTTGTATCCATCTTGATGTACCATGTATCTGTTCCTCCTCAAAACTGCACACTAACCAGTCCGGGATGGTTACTCCTTGATGTTATCACCGAACTCAGAATATTTGCCTCCCGTCACGTCTAAGAAACTCGTTCCGTCTACTATATAATTTTTAATAATATAAACACAACAAAACAATATAACAAAGAGGTGAGATCACCTACGCCAATACCAACATGGTAGCATAGAGATAACACAAACAGTGTAACACCCCTTTTGAGGATGTCACACATAAAAGAAAATAAAATAAATAGAAATAAAATCTGCCCAAGTTGCGGAACATTTGTTAAATATTATTACGGGTTGTAAAATAATTCCTGATAGACAGAAATATGAAATAAAAAGATAATGCGAAAAATACGAAATAAAAAAAAACATCATTATTAATAATATACATATGGTTAAGTTATAAACTGTACAAATAATTTACAACTAAGACTACAACTATTTAAACAAAAACAGTAAAGAAAGCAATAAAAGAGTTAATATATACAGTCATACGCTGACGCGCCCAAAAAAAAAAAACATCATGGTTATCTAATCCTCAGATGGATCACTCTCGGCCTGAAAATGATCATCGGGAGATAGATATCCCGGATGTCTCGACACACGGCGATAACGGGATCGCGCAGTCGATACGATGCTTATCTCACTAGGCTCAGGGTTTTCAGCACCCCAATAACGCCTAATGGATAAGGGTAACTCTAAGTGCAGAAATAACGTCGTAGTCATAATGGGCTCTCCATCAAACTGATGACGTAAAATCACGGTCATACGTCCTGCATATGTAACAGAAGCACGATCTCCTCGTAAATGCCAAGCCAGATCCCCTCCATGAAATACCAGCTCTATGAATCCCAAAAATGCTGGCGTCGCCATCCCACACAATCAATCCAGAGGATATGGATGATCGGATGGTTCTTGATCGTAAAACTGATCGTCTGCTTGCTGACCTTCCTCTTCCTCAGGGTACACGATCTCAAGAGGTTGTTCCTCTTCTTCCTCTTCAAACTCTTTACCGTATAAAATAAACAGACAAGAGACACATACAATAAAGAGGTAAGACAACATAAAATCATCACAACATGGCTAATAAGAAGACGACAATTAATAACTATACAGTTCATACAATACGAAAAAAAACTATAACAGTAATAATAAATGAAATAGAGTACATATTAGATATCCTAGTGTTTCAGAACATCACAAATAAAGAAAACCACATAGATAAATCAATCTCACAGATAAAATAAGATAAGAAATGGACAACTAACATAAGAATTATCAGATAAATATAAATAGAGAAAATGTAAAAACATCCAAGATATTACCAGATAAAGATAAATAGAGAAAATGGAATATTATCCAAAATATAATCAAATACACCAAAACACAACCCTACTCCATGGAGCTAAACCCAAACAGATATCAGAGAGAATGACTTGCAAAATCTATTAGTACCACGGCTGCCCAACCAACTATTACGCGGTCACACGTTGCGTCAATAGCCTACGGCCGGGAATCCACCATCCAGGCGTAGTATAGTTCACGGTCTCCCGTTGTGGCACTATAGGCAATGTACTACTAGACTTTACAAACCTCGATTAAATATAGTGAATGTCGAGTACATTAGTGTGCTATCGGTTTACCACGGCCCAGCGGAGCTACCAACTGTCCACATGTGGGATCCCGTACACTAAAGTCTCCAAGTTCATTAGAACAATGAACCACACTACGTTTATCGCATCGACAACACGATGTGATTCGTCTCGTCAACCAAAACATCAAAAAAATTGGTATAAAGACAAAACATAATTCCAAATATATGAAATTATGAAAATGCCCTCAAGATGAAAATATGCCCTCAATGGCAAAAAGCCTGTACGGGTTCACTTTTTCCCGACAGCGAAATAACCTTAAAAGCCTGTACGGGTTCACATTTTCCCGACAGCGAAAAATAAATATGGTAACGGTCAATCGCGTAGAAATTTTATCGCGTTTTTGAAATCTCGTCGTTTTTACAAACGTTTAAAAATCGGGTAAAGATATTTTTCTGTTTTTAAAATCGCGTAGCATTTTTAATACGTTTTCTCAATCGCGTAGGATTTTTAAATCATTTTCTTATTCAAATGCCTTTAAAATTACTTGTTTAAACAAAATGAAATAGTACTTAGTACATTTAAACTACGTAGAATAATTTTTCATACCGCATACTTGTCTTTTAGATATTTTTGCTATCTTTTGGTTCATTTTTACTAAAAATTGATGATATTTTGTTTAGAATATCATAATAATGGTTTCCTAATTTATCCATAAAATTTCCATTTACCTAATTTTTTAACCATTTCATTTAATTCTTTTTGAAATCTCTAACATGCTTCAAAACCAAAAGTGAGCTATATGTTAGAAAATTTCTTAACATTACTGTATTTCCTTTCTAATGATAAAATTTTGAACTTTTAATCCTTTAGACTTACTTCTAATCAATTGGTCCCTTCAAAAATCATTATAGAAAATTTCTTCTTAACTTGTATTGTTTCTTTTTAATTGAAAAAGGTTTAGAATCAAGTTTTAGAAATCATGATTACCTATAGTGGCATGTTGGCCGAATTTTGTAAAACTTTTTCATTTGATTTCTAAATCATATCAAAGGTATTATCTTATCTAAGTTCATTAAATCATGTTATAAAGTAATGATTTTAAATCAAATAAATCCTTTAGGCATGTTGGCCCAAAATTTACTAAATCTTTATCATTTGATTTCTAAATTCCTTTTCTTTGATCAAAACAATTTGAAACCTTCTTATTTCTCCTAATTAATTAAGTTGCACTTTAGGAAAAATGAAGAGAACATTTTGGTCCTCACACTTTGGCATTGCCGTGAGCTAGTGGATGTGTTCTTTGGAACACTCATGCAAATTTACACATGTTATTCACATCCTATACTTTATCATACAATTCTAACACATGCATTATATTTCTAACACATGCAAAAATATTTTCTAACACATACAACCTAAATTAAAGCTTGTAGACATGCTTTCAAAAGCTAATAGACATGCAAAATTATTACAATCATCAAACAAGAAAGCTAATAGCAATTACCACATAAACTACTAGCAACCACAAAAATTAACAAATACACACAAAATTAACACATGACCACCGAATCCTTATGGATTCTACAAACATCACAAATGGCTCCATCTTCTTACCACCATCAAGAGATGATAAGAATTTCTTCCTCTTACCTTAAATGAAGACAAAGGCTTGCTTTCACACCTCCTAGGTCACGGTTTTCACCACCAAAAATACCTAGAAATCTCAAACAAAATCTACATGTTACTAACCATGAAAAAGAAGCTAAACCATGGAAAAATCATGGCTTAGAACTTTGAAAAAGAAGAGAGAAAAGAAAAGCATGAAATTTCACCTTCTAGGTAAAACTTTCAAGGTTGGTTTCCAAGCCCTAGATGGAAGAATTTGAAGAAACTCCCAACTACAAAGGTTCTTAGAATAGTGTTTAGGTTAAGGAAACTTGGTTAGAAAAATTTTTGGATGGTTGGATGGTGTAGTTTGTGTTTTGGCCGAATGGAAGGAGAAAAAGAACAACAATGGTGGCTAGGGTTCTTGATGAGAGAGAAGAGAGAAAAGTGATGAAGAAGAAAGTGATTTTAGTCTCCTAAGGCCTCTTGGCCGTGAACATCAAGTGGGGTGCAAGGTGGGCACCTTGCTTGGCTTCATCCAAGCCATTGGATGAATCAAAGGCCAAGATCAAGCCTTGGTGAGCAAGCTTGATTCCCATTGGTTGGTTCTAGGTGACTCACATGCTTTGAGTCACACAGACGTATTAAATGCTCTTTGAGTCGACTAGTCGAGCTGTTTCTGGAAAGTTCTACAACTTACGGTGATTAATTAAGCTACCGATCTAACGTTTCGCTAATTGTGGGTCCCGCAAAATATTTTTAGGTCCATTGTCACTAAATTATCTTGACTAATAAAATAATATTATAATAATATAAAATTATTTTATTTGTGATTAAATCCTAAAAATTAAAAGATTATTTTTAGTACTCATTCGGAGAATCGGGTTAAGTAAGATCCCCAATTCTAAATAATAAAATAAGATTTTCCCGGCCAGGAAAATATTATTTTCTGCCTCGAGCAAATCACACAAAAAGTCCATATAAAATTACAGACAGTATTTTCGGGCATGAAATCAAGAAGAAAACAATTAAAGCAGAGAAAATAAAGTAACAAGACGTTCGGGACGTAACGGTCATTTTCCCATTTTTTCCCACAACGTAGGTAATCGTCCAAAACGTTCAAATAAAATATTCAAGAAGTATTATTTAGTGTATATCTTTCAGAAAAATTAATACTGAAGAGTTCGAGAAAAATTTTTATTTTTCCGTCTCGAAACAAATTACGTAAAACGATCAAATAAAATTTGAACCTGTATTATCGTAATTGTTTTCATACAAAAATCGAGAACAGAAAAATAGGGACACAACGGTCATTCATACAAAAGCATGAAAAACAGAAAACAGTACATTCAGAATATTTTCTAAAAATTGGGGCGTTACAAACAGCACACCACACAGATATATCATACCATAATTACAATTATGCCATCATCATAATGTATAAAATAACAATAATTACAATAATGCCATCAACATTATTTATCATCATCATCATCCAATATTCCTCAATTAGAAATTGATATTCAATATTTATGATAATGCACTCTGTAACACCCTAATTTTTAGAAAATATTCTGAATGTACTGTTTGCTGTTTTTTAAGTTTTTGTGTGAATGACCGTTGTGTCCCTATTTTACTGTTTCTCGATTTCTGCATGAAATACAAATACGTTTATACAGGCTCAAATTTTATTTGGTCTTTTTACGTAATTTGTTTCGAGACGGTAAAATAAAAGTTTTTTCGAGCTACTGTTTTAATTTTTCTGGAAGATATAGAGACAATTAATACTGTCTGTAATTTTATTTGAACTTTTTGGATGATTAGCTACGTTGTGGGAAAAAATGGGAAAATGACCATTACGTTCCGAACGTGCTGTTTTTGCTATTTTTGTTGTTTTTAATTGTTTTCTACTTGATTTAATGTCCAATATTACTGTCTGTGATTTTATATGGACTTTTTGTGTGATTTGCTCCGAGGCAGGAAAATAATATTTTTCCGGACTAGGGAAATCTAATTTTATTATTTAGAATTGGGGGATCTTACTAAACCCGATTCTGAATGAGACAGTAAATAATCTTTTAATTTTTAGGATTTGACTGTCAAATAAAATAATTTTATAATATTATAATATTATTTTATTAGTCAGTATAATAAAATGACAGTGGACCCAGAAATGTTTTACGGGACCCACAATTAGCAGAATGGTTAGATCAGTAGCTTAATTAATCATCATTAGCAGTAGAACTTTCCAGAACAAGCTGACTCAGCTAGCTGACTAAGCTGGTAATTAATGAACAATGTGATTAGGCTTGTGAGTCATCAATAATCAACCAATAGGAGACAAGCTTGTTAAGCAAGTTTTAATCCTAGCCTTTGATGCAATCCATGGCTTGGATGAAGCCAACCATTTGGCCACCTTGCATGCATGAAGTGCTACGGCCATGTAGGGTTAGGAGACCAAAATACCACTTCATCTTTCTTGCTTTTCTCTCTTCTCTCTCATCCAAGAACCCTAGCCACCATTCTTGTTACTTTCCTTCACCATTCGGCCAAGACAAGAACCATACCATCCAATCACCTAAAATTTCTTCTAATCAACTTTTCTAAACCTAAACACTATCCTAAGAACATCTCTAGTTGAGAGTTCTTGCAAATTCTTACATTTGAAGCTTGAAAACTAACTTGGAAGTTTGTACCAAGGAGGTGAAATCTCTTGTTTTTCTTTTCTCTCTTCTTTTTCAAAGTTCTAAGCCATGATTTATCCATGGTTTAGGTTCTTTTTCATGGTTAGTAACTTGTAGATTTTCGTTTGAGTTGCTAGGTACTTTGGTGGAGAAAACCGAACCCTAGGAGGAGTGAAAGAAATCCATTTGTCTTCATTTAAGGTAAGAGGAAGACTAATCTTATCATCCCTTGGTGGTGGTAAGAAGATGGAGTAATTTGTGGTGTTTGTAGAATCCATAAGGATTCGATGGTGATGTGGTTATTATGTGTGTATTTGTTAATTTTTGTGTTTGTTAGTAGTTATGTGTGGTTTTGTTAGTAGCTTTCTTTGTTTGGTGATTGTAATAATTTTGCATGTCTATTAGTTTTAATTTGCATGTCTATAAGCTTTGATAATATTGCATGTGTTAGAATTGCATGATAAAGTATAGAATTGTATGATAATGTATAGGATGAGAATAACATGTCAAGGAAATGCATGTGTGTTCCAAAGAACACATCCATGAGGCTCACGGCCACTAACAAATGGAGAACCAAAATGTTCTCTTAATTTTCTTAAGAGGTAGTTTAATTAACCTAGGAGAATTAAGAAGGTTTCAAGTTGTTTAGATCATGAAAAATGAATTTAGAAATCAAATGGTAAGACTTAGTATTTTCGGCCAACATGCCTAAAATGAATGTGTTGATTTCAAAAACCATTTTCTAAAACAATAGTTAAATGAGTTTAGACAATATAATAAGTTGGACATATAGTTAGAAAATGAGAAATGATTTAGAAATCAATTTCAAAATATTTAGGAAATTCGGCCAACATGCCAAACTAAGTATAAATGGTTTCTAAAAATTAAGTCCAAACCTTTTCTAAATCTAAGGATGCAATATGGGTTAAAAAGAATTTTTCTAAAATGAGTTTTAAAGAAAAGAATCAATTAGAAATAAGTTTGAGAACTTAGAACTAATGATTTTGTTATTAGAAATGAAATACAGTAACTTTCAAAAATTTCTAACATATAGCTCATGCTGTATTTTGAAGCATGTTAGTAGTTTTCAAAAGGATTAAGTATATGGTTTAAAAATTTAATAAACAGAATTTTTACGGTAAAATTAGGAAACCATTAATATAATTTTCTAAGCAAAATACTGTCAAATTTATAGTAAAAACGGACAAATAAGATAGAAAAGATGTCCAAAAGACAGTATACGGTATGGAAAATATTATACGTAGCTTAAAAGTATTATTTATTATTTCTGTTTATTTAAACAGTAAATTTTAAGGAATTCGGTCAAGAAAATGATTTAAAAATCTTACGCGATTGAGAAAACATATTAAAAATCCTACGCGATTTTGAAAACAGAAAAATATACTTACGGGATTTCAAAACGTTTGTAAAAACGATGAGATTGTGAAAACGCGATAAAATTTCTACGCGATTGACCGATATTATTGTATTTTATTTTTTTATTTGTCGGGAAAATGTGAACCCGTCTGAGGCTTTTGAGGATTTTTTATTTGTCGGAAAAATGTGAACCCGTCTGAGGCTTTCTATTTTACGCCATTGAGGGCATATTATTATCTTGAGGGCATTTTTATAATTTCATATTTTTGGAATTATGTATTGTGTTTATGCCAAATTTTTGGTGTTTTGGTTGATGAGACGAATCACATCGTGTTGTCGATGCGATAAACGTAGTGTGGTTCATTGTTCTAATGAACTTGGAGACGTTAGTGTACGGGATCCCATATATGGACAGTTGGTAGCTCCATTTGGGCCGTGGTAAACCGATAGCACACTAATGGACTCGACACGCACTATATTTAATCGAGATTTGTAAGGTCTAGTAGTACATTTGCCTGTAGTGCCACAACGTGAGACTGTGAACTACACCACGCCTGGATGATGGATTCCTGTGTCGTAGGGCTATAGACGCAACGTGTGATAGCGCAATAGTTGGTTGGGCAGCCGTGGTACTAATAGATTTTTACGAGTCATTCTATCTGATATCTTGTGTGTTTTTAACTCCATGGAGTAGGGTGTGTTTTATATTTATTTATTGGGATCTATTTATTTATTTGGTCTTATCTAATTATTTTGGCTTATCTATTTATTTTGTCTTATCTGTTTATTATATATATTTATTTGTTTCTTGTATTTGTTTTATCTATTGTTGTATTGTAGCATTTGTTTCTTATTTTATTTTATACGTAATGGTGTATTGTTGGAATATTTATATCTTTTTGAATCTTTACACTACTCTGTTACTTGTTAATGTTATAGCTTTTCATATTGCATATTTGTACATCCGTGGTTTGTCGTCTTCTTATTGGCCATGTTTGTGGTGATTTTAGATTGTCTTACCTCTTTGTTGTATGTGTTTCTGTATATTTATTTTATGCGATAAAGAGTTTGAGGAAGAAGAAGAGGAACAACCTCTTGAGGTCTTGTACCCCGAGGAGGAGGAAGATCAGCAAATCGACGACCAGTTTTACGATCAAGAACCATCTGATCATCCATATCCATTGGATTGATTAGTTTTGGTATGGCGGTACCCGGATTTTTGGGGTTCGTGACTCTGGAGTTTCATGGTGGATCGCTATCGTGGCACATGAGAGGAGATAGAGACTCGGTGATGTATGCGGGACGGATGACGGTGACCCTACGCCATAGGTTTGATGGAGAGCCGATCATGACTACGACAGTGTTTCTACATTTAGAGTTACCTTTATCCATTAGGCGTCATTAGGGTGGGATATCCACTGAGCCTAGTGAGATGACACTCGTATCGACGGCGCGATCTCATTATCGCGAGAGAGTCGAGACATCATCCAGATATTTGTCTCCTGATGATCATTTTCATGTTGAGAGTGATCATTCGGAGGAGTAAATATGTTTGATGTTTTTTTTTGGGCGCGTCAGCGTATGGATGTATATATTGACTCTTTTACTGTTTTTATTTACTATTTCTGTATAAATATTTGTAATTATAGTTGTAAATTATTTGTATAACTTATAACTTAGAACATATGTATATTATGAGTGGCGTTGTTTCTATTTATTTTATGTTTTCCGTAATATTTTATTTTTAATAATCTGTTTATCAGGAATTACTTTACGACCCATCTTATTATATAATGAATGGTTTATAACTTGGGTAGATTTTATTTACTTATTTTATTTTTCTTTATATGTGTGGCATCCCCAAAGGGGTGTTACATTAGTTGGTATCAGAGCCCAAGTTAGAGTCTTTTGGGGTTGTGGTTGGGTCTGTTTTTGTTTGTGCTGTGTGCTTCTCTGTGATTTATATCCTTTCGGATGTATCTAAAAGGATGTATCTAATTTTGTTTTGTTCTGTTTGAAGATGTCTGGACGAGGTAGAGGACGTGCTAATGTGAATCGGGATGTGGACCCTATGATTGCTGTTGCTGAGGCTATGCAGCGGATGGCTGAAGTGATTACTCAGCAAAATCTGAGAACGGCTCAACAGCAAGATGCTACTGCTGATGCCCTAAATTTGGCTGAGTTTAGGCCACATAATCCGCCACAGTTTAGAGGCGAGGTTGATCTGGAGAAAGCAAGTCAGTGGATGCAAGATTTGGAGAGGATTTTTGAAGGAATGAGATGCGTGGATGATAAGAAGGTGACTTTTCTTTGTTTTCATCTTTGAGAGGAGATGCGAGAACATTGGTGGAGAGGAACCCGCCGAGTATTGCAAGTGAAGGGGTGAAATCACATGGGAAGTGTTTTCTAATGTTTTTCGGATAAATATTTTCTATGAGTGCTAGGCATGCCAAAGAAATGGAATTTCTTGGTTTGCGACAGGGGAATATGACGGTGAATGAGTATGCCACAAAATTTGAGAGTTTGTCTCAATTCTCAGATTATACTCAGACACGGCAAGATGATGTGTGGAGATGCAGGAAGTTTGAATCAGGTTTAAGGGTGGAACTGAAACGAGGAGTGCTATCCTTGAGAATGACTCAGTTTCATGCTTTGGTGGATGCTTGTGCTCGACTTGAGGAGTTGGAGCCATCTAGAGATCAGAGGAATCGTAACTTTGGGCCGGCAAGGTTTCAGAGAGGTGGAGGTAGTAATACGAATCGGTTTCAGCGTAAGCCGTATTCCAGACCAACAGGAACTCAGTCTCAACGACCATCAGTTAGTGGAGGTGCAAGTGGTAGTGGAACTGGGCAGAAGGTGGTGTTTACGCCGATGTGTTTTAAGTGCGGTAAGAAAGGCCATATATCTCCAGATTGTACAATCAAGGGGACAGTCTGTTTTAACTGTGGACAGCCTGGGCATATGTCGAAAGATTGTACTCGACCAGAGAAGAAACCTGTTGTTCGGTATGTTAAAGCTAATCAGCAAAAATCTGGAAGTGTTCAACCAAGGTCAGGAGGACGAGTATATACAATGATGGGATCGAGGTTTCTAAGTCGATGATCTTATTCGGGGAGAAGGAGACATTGGAGGTAATCTTTCGACCGTATTGTATGATTACGGTGCTACACACTCATTTATTTCCTATGATTGTGTGGAAAGATTGAAGTTACTGTGTCTTCTACGAATGTTAAGTTGAGTGTATCTACGCCAACTTGCTAAACCTGTTGTTACATCTAAGATCTGTTTGGATTGTCCTATTGTTGTGAAAGGCCGTTTGTTTATGATCAACTTGATTTGTTTGCCTCTTATTGAGATAGATGTAATATTAGGGATGGACTAGTTATGTTCTAACCATATCCTTATAGACTGTGCAAGTAAAACCATAGTTTTTCCTATGGAAGAGGAGTCGGATTCTTAGCTATTTGTTAAGGTCAAGTCTTTGTTAAGAGGTGGAGCACAGGGGAAATATGGTATTGTCTTCTTTGGAAGTTAAAAATGAGAAGGATGTGATTACTATTCCTGTTGTCAACGGGTTTCCGATGTTTTTCCTGATGACGTACCTGGTTTGCCACCTGAGAGGGAGATCGAGTTCTCAATTGATTTAGTACCAGGAACAGGTCCTATCTTAATTGCACCGTATCGTATGTCGCCAGTGGAATTGGAGGAGCTGAAGAAGGAATTGGTGGAGCTGTTGAAGAAAGAGTTTGTGCGACCTAGTGTTTCGCCATGGGGTGCGCCAATGCTTTTGGTCAAGAAGAAGGACGGAACGTCTCGGCTTTGTGTGGATTATCGTCAGCTGAACAAGGTGACTATCAAGAATAAATATCCGCTTCCAAGAATTGACGACTTGATGGATCAGTTGAAAGGAGCTGTGATATTTTTCAAGATAGATCTGAGATCGGGGTATCATCAAATTCGTGTAAAAGGGGAAGATGTGCCGAAAACTGCTTTTCGAACTCGTTATGGACATTATGAGTATCAAGTAATGCCATTCGGGGTGACGAATGCTCCTGCCATATTTATGGATTATATGAACAGGATATTTCGTCCTTATTTAGATAGATTTGTTGTTGTCTTTATCGATGACATTCTGATCTATTCTCAATCCAAGGAAGAGCATGCTGAACATCTGAGTATTGTCCTTCGAATTTTGAGGAAGAAGCAGCTGTATGCGAAATTGGCTCAGTGTGAGTTCTGGTTGGAAGAAGTCCAATTTCTTGGTCACGTAATTTCTAAAGATAGTATTGCGGTAGACCCATCAAAAGTGGAGATTGTTTTACAATGGGAAAGACCTAAAACGGTAACAGAAGTTTGAAGTTTTGTTGGACTTGCTGGATATTATCGGAGGTTTATCGAGGGTTTTTCGAAGATTGCTAGACCACTTACACAGCTTACGAGGAAAAATCAAGCTTTTGAATGGACGGAAGAACGTGAAGCCAGTTTTCAAGAGTTGAAGAAGAGATTAACAACTGCACCGGTGTTGATTCTACCAGATTCGACGAAATCTTTTGATGTGTATTGCGACGCTTCTTATCAAGGGTTAGGATGCGTATTGATGCAAGATTGGAACGTTGTGGCGTATGCTTCTCGACAATTGAAGGTTCATGAGAGGAATTATCCAACGCACGATTTGGAATTGGCCGATGTGGTTTTTTCTCTAAAGATATGGAGACATTTTCTCTATGGAGCAACGTTCAACATTTTCAGTGATCACAAGAGCTTGAAGTACTTGTATGATCAGAAGGAGCTGAACATGAGGCAGTGGAGGTGGTTAGAATTCTGAAAGATTATGATTTTCAATTTGTTGTACCACCCTGGTAAGGCGAATGTTGTGGCGATGCCTTAAGTAGAAAGATTATCGTGCTTACGCTCGATGATCAAGGAAAAGGAGCTCATTGAACAGTTTAGAGATGAATGGTCATTTGTTGAGTTAAACGGGAGGATTTGTGTTAACATGGTTACTATCTCGAGCGAGGCGATGGAAGACATAAGGGAAAAACAGAATGCCGATAAATTTTTGCAAGGAATAAGGGAACAAATAAAGCAAGACGAGACAATAGAGTTCAAAGAAGGAGCGATGGAATTACGAGGTTTCGGGGTAGAATTTGTGTTCCTCGTGGCCAGGAAGCGAGGCGATATATTGTGGAACATGCCCATACTAGTCTATTGAGTATGCATCCAGGCATAACAAAGATGTACCAAGACTTGAAGAAGTTATTCTGGTGGCATGGATTGAAGAGTGACGTTATTAGGTGCGTGTCAACTTATCTAGTCTGTCAAAAGGCGAAAGTGGAACATCAAAGACCAGCTGGAATGTTACAACCGTTATCTATTCCAGAATGGAAATGGGATAGTATATCGATGGATTTCGTTACTGGTTTGCCAAAGACAAGGAAAGGTCATGATTCGATATGGGTTATAGTCGATAGGCTTACGAAATCGGCTCATTTCTTACCAATTAATATTAAATATTCATTGGAAAGATTAACTCAATTGTACATCAGTGAAATTGTCGGATTACATGGTGTACCGACTTGTATAGTTTCGATCGAGATCAGAGGTTTACGTCAAGGTTTTGGCGAAGTACGCAAGAAGCTATGGGAACTAAGTTGCGGCGAGTTCGGCGTATCATCCACGAGACGGATGGTCGGACGAGAAAGAAGCATGCAGTCTTTGGAAGATCTGTTGCGTGCTTGTGTTTTAGAACAACGAGGAAATTGGGATGAATTTTTATCTTTGATAGAATTCACCTACAACAATAGCTTTCACTCAAGCATCAGAAAGGCACCTTATGAGGCATTGTATGGAAGACGATGTTGAACTCCGTTATGTTGGTATCAGGATGGGGAAAGTATGACTGTTGGACCCGATCTTATACAACAAACTACGGAGAAGGTAAAGATGATACAAGAGAAGATGAAGATGACGCAAAGCAGACAGAAAAGTTATGCGGATAAACGAAGACGACCTCTTGAATTTGAGGAGGGTGAGCATGTGTTTCTAAGAGTTACTCCTACGACTGGTGTCGGAAGAGTTATTAAGTCTAAGAAACTTACTCCTAAGTTCATTGGACCGTATCAGATTATCCGACGTATAGGTCCTGTAGCGTATCAGATCGCTATGCCGCCGTTTCTGTCAAATCTGCATGACGTATTTCATGTGTCTCAGTTGCGAAAGTATATACCAGATCCGACACATGTTATACAGCCAGATGAAGTGCAGCTGAAGGAGAATTTGACTTATGAAACTTTACCTGTCAGAATTGAGGACAGAAAGGTAAAGCAGCTTCGAGGGAAAATGATCGAGCTAGTGAAGGTCATATGGAATGATGTGACGGGTGAAGCTACCTGGGAGCTGGAAGATCAAATGAAGGATCAGTATCCTCATTTGTTTTGAGGAACAACGTAATTTCGAGGACAAAATTTTTATTTGTTGGGGAGAGTTGTAACACCCCAATTTTTAGAAAATATTGAATGTCTTGTTTCTTTGTTTTCAAGTTTTTGTGTGAATGACCGTTGTGTCCCTATTTTCTTGTTTCTCGATTTACGCATGAAATACAAATACGTTTATACGAGGCTCAAATTTTATTTGGTCTTTTTACGTAATTTGTTTCGAGACGGTAAAATAAAAGTTTTTTCGAACTCTTGTTTTAATTTTTTGGAAGATATAGAGATAATTAATCGTCTCGTAATTTTATTTGAACTTTTTGGATGATTAGCTACGTTGTGGGAAAAAATGGGAAAATGACCATTACGTCCGAACGTCTTTGTTTTTCTTTGTTTTTAATTGTTTTCTACTTGATTTAATGTCCAATATTATTGTCTGTGATTTTATATGGACTTTTTGTGTGATTTGCTCCGAGGCAGGAAAATAATATTTTTCTGGGCCGGGGAAATCTTATTTTATTATTTAGAATTGGGGGATCTTACTAAACCCGATTCTGAATGAGACTGTAAATAATCTTTTAATTTTTAGGATTTGACTGTCAAATAAAATAATTTTATAATATTATAATATTATTTTATTAGTCAGTATAATAAAATGACAGTGGACTCGGAAATATTTTGCGGGACTCATAATTAGCAAAATGGTTAGATCAGTAGCTTAATTAATCATCATTAGCAGTAGAACTTTCCAGAACAAGCTGACTCAGCTAGCTGACTAAGCTGGTAATTAATGAACAGTGTGATTAGGCTTGTGAGTCATCAATAATCAACCAATAGGAGACAAGCTTGTTAAGCAAGTTTTAATCCTAGCCTTTGATGCAATCCATGGCTTGGATGAAGCCAACCATTTGGCCACCTTGCATGCATGAAGTGCTACGGCCATGTAGGGTTAGGAGACCAAAATACCACTTCATCTTTCTTGCTTTTCTCTCTTCTCTCTCATCCAAGAACCCTAGCCACCATTCTTGTTTCTTTCCTTCACCATTCGGCCAAGACAAGAACCATACCATCCAATCACCTAAAATTTCTTCTAACCAACTTTTCTAAACCTAAACACTATCCTAAGAACATCTCTAGTTGAGAGTTCTTGCAAATTCTTACATTTGAAGCTTGAAAACTAACTTGGAAGTTTGTACCAAGGAGGTGAAATCTCTTGTTTTTCTTTTCTCTCTTCTTTTTCAAAGTTCTAAGCCATGATTTATCCATGGTTTAGGTTCTTTTTCATGGTTAGTAACTTGTAGATTTTCGTTTGAGTTGCTAGGTACTTTGGTGGAGAAAACCGAACCCTAGGAGGAGTGAAAGAAATCCATTTGTCTTCATTTAAGGTAAGAGGAAGACTAATCTTATCATCCTTTGGTGGTGGTAAGAAGATGGAGTAATTTGTGGTGTTTGTAGGATCCATAAGGATTCGGTCGTGATGTGGTTAATATGTGTGTATTTGTTAATTTTTGTGTTTGTTAGTAGTTATGTGGTGTTTGTTAGTAGCTTTCTTTGTTTAGTGATTGTAATAATTTTGCATGTCTATTAGTTTTAATTTGCATGTCTATAAGCTTTGATAATATTGCATGTGTTAGAATTGCATGATAAAGTATAGAATTGCATGATAATGTATAGGATGTGAATAACATGTCAAGGAAATGCATGTGTGTTCCAAAGAACACATCCATGAGGCTCACGGCCACTAACAAATGGAGAACCAAAATGTTCTCTTAATTTTCTTAAAAGGTAGTTTAATTAACCTAGGAGAATTAAGAAGGTTTCAAGTTGTTTAGATCATGAAAAATGAATTTAGAAATCAAATGGTAAGACTTAGTATTTTCGGCCAACATGCCTAAAATGAATGTGTTGATTTCAAAAACCATTTTCTAAAACAATAGTTAAATGTGTTTAGACAATATAATAAGTTGGACATATAGTTAGAAAATGAGAAATGATTTAGAAATCAATTTCAAAATATTTAGGAAATTCGGCCAACATGCCAAACTAAGTATAAATGGTTTCTAAAAATTAAGTCCAAACCTTTTCTAAATCTAAGGATGCAATATGGGTTAAAAAGAGTTTTTCTAAAATGAGTTTTAAAGAAAAGAATCAATTAGAAATAAGTTTGAGAACTTAGAACCAATGATTTTGTTATTAGAAATGAAATACAGTAACTTTCAAAAATTTCTAACATATAGCTCATGCTGTATTTTGAAGCATGTTAGTAGTTTTCAAAAGGATTAAGTATATGGTTTAAAAATTTAATAAACAGAATTTTTACGGTAAAATTAGGAAACCATTAATATAATTTTCTAAGCAAAATACTGTCAAATTTTTAGTAAAAACGGACAAATAAGATAGAAAAGATGTCCAAAAGACAGTATACGGTATGGAAAATATTATACGTAGCTTAAAAGTATTATTTATTATTTCTGTTTATTTAAACAGTAAATTTTAAGGAATTCGGTCAAGAAAATGATTTAAAAATCTTACGCGATTGAAAAAACATATTAAAAATCCTACGCGATTTTAAAAACAGAAAAATATACTTACGCGATTTCAAAACGTTTGTAAAAACGACGAGATTGTGAAAACGCGATAAAATTTCTATGCGATTGACCGTTACTGCATTTATTTTTCGTTGTCGGGAAAATGTGAACCCATACAAACTTTTGAGGATTTTTCGCTGTCGGGAAAATGTGAACCCGTACAGACTTTCTATTTTCTGCCATTGAGGGCATATTATTATCTTGAGGGCATTTTTGTAATTTCATATTTTTGGAATTATGTATTGTGTTTATGCCAAATTTTTGGTGTTTTGGTTGACGAGACGAATCACATCGTGTTGTCGATGCGATAAACGTAGTGTGGTTCATTGTTCTAATGAACTTGGAGACGTTAGTGTACGGGATCCCATATATGGACGAGTTGGTAGCTCCATTTGGGCCGTGGTAAACCGATAGCACACTAATGGACTCGACACGCACTATATTTAATCGAGATTTGTAAGGTCTAGTAGTACATTTGCTGTAGTGCCACAACGTGAGACCGTGAACTACACCACGCCTGGATGATGGATTCTGTGTCGTGGGGCTATGGACGCAACGTGTGATAGCGCAATAGTTGGTTGGGCAGCCGTGGTACTAATAGATTTTTACGAGTCATTCTCTCTGATATCTTGTGTGTTTTTAACTCCATGGAGTAGGGTGTGTTTTATATTTATTTATTGGGATCTATTTATTTATTTGGTCTTATCTAATTATTTTGGCTTATCTATTTATTTTGTCTTATCTGTTTATTATATTGATTTATTTGTTTCTTGTATTTGTTTTATCTATTGTTGTATAGTAGCATTTGTTTCTTATTTTATTTTATCTGTAATGGTGTATTGTTGGAATATTTACATCTTTTTGAATCTTTACACTACTCTGTTACTTGTTAATGTTATAGCTTTTCATATTGCATAAATTGTACATCTGTGGTTTGTCGTCTTCTTATTGGCCATGTTTGTGGTGATTTTAGATTGTCTTACCTCTTTGTTGTATGTGTTTCCTGTATATTTATTTTATGCGATAAAGAGTTTGAGGAAGAAGAACAGGAACAGCCTCTTGAGGTCTTGTACCCCGAGGAGGAGGAAGATCAGCAAATCGACGACCAGTTTTACGATCAAGAACCATCTGATCATCCATATCCATTGGATTGATTAGTTTTGGTATGGCGGTACCCGGATTTTTGGGGTTCGTGACTCTGGAGTTTCATGGTGGATCGCTATCGTGGCACATGAGAGGAGATAGAGACTCGGTGACGTATGCAGGACGGATGACGGTGACCCTACGCCATAGGTTTGATGGCGAGCCGATCATGACTACGACAGTGTTTCTACATTTAGAGTTACCTTTATCCATTAGGCGTCATTGGGGTGGGATATCCACTGAGCCTAGTGAGATGACACTCGTATCGACGGCGCGATCTCATTATCGCCGAGAGTCGAGACATCCAGGATATTTGTCTCCTGATGATCATTTTCATGTTGAGAGTGATCCTTCGGAGGAGTAAATATGTTTGATGTTTTTTTTTTGGGCGCGTCAACGTATGGATGTATATATTGACTCTTTTCTTGTTTTTATTTACTATTTCGTATAAATATTTGTAATTATAGTTGTAAATTATTTGTATAACTTATAACTTAGAACATATGTATATTATGAGTGGCGTTGTTTCTATTTATTTTATGTTTTCCGCAATATTTTATTTTTAATAATCTGTTTATCAAGAATTACTTTACGACCCATCTTATTATATAATGAATGGTTTATAACTTGGGTAGATTTTATTTACTTATTTTATTTTTCTTTATATGTGTGGCATCCCCAAAGGGGTGTTACATTAGTTGGTATCAGAGCCCAAGTTAGAGTCTTTTGGGGTTGTGGTTGGGTCTGTTTTTGTTTGTGCTGTGTGCTTCTCTGTGATTTATATCCTTTCGGATGTATCTAAAAGGATGTATCTAATTTTGTTTTGTTCTGTTTGAAGATGTCTGGACGAGGTAGAGGACGTGCTAATGTGAATCGGGATGTGGACCCTATGATTGCGGCTGCTGAGGCTATGCAGCGGATGGCTGAAGTGATTACTCAGCAAAATCTGAGAGCAGCTCAACAACAAGATGCTACTGCTGATGCCCTAAATTTGGCTGAGTTTAGGCGTCATAATCCGCCACAGTTTAGAGGCGAGGTTGATCCGGAGAAAGCAAGTCAGTGGATGCAAGATTTGGAGAGGATTTTTGAAGGAATGAGATGCGTGGATGATAAGAAGGTGACTTTTGTTGTTTTCATGCTTGAGAGGAGATGAGAACATTGGTGGAGAGGAACCCGTGAGTATTGCAAGCTGAAGGGATTTGAAATCACATGGGAAGTGTTTTCTAATGTTTTTCTGGATAAATATTTTCCTGCGAGTGCTAGGCATGCCAAAGAAATGGAATTTCTTGGTTTGCGACAGGGGAATATGACGGTGAATGAGTATGCCACAAAATTTGAGAGTTTGTCTCAATTCTTAGATTATGCTCAGACATGGCAAGATGATGTGTGGAGATGCAGGAAGTTTGAATCAGGTTTAAGGGTGGAACTGAAACGAGGAGTGGTATCCTTGAGAATGACCCAGTTTCATGCTTTGGTGGGTGCTTGTGCTCGACTTGAGGAGTTGGAGCCATCTAGAGATCAGAGGAATCGTAACTTTGGGCCGGCAAGGTTTTAGAGAGGTGGAGGTAGTAATACGAATCAGTTTCAGCGTAAGCCGTATTCCAGACCAACAGGAACTCAGTCTCAACGACCATCGGTTAGTGGAGGTGCAAGTGGTAGTGGAACTGGGCAGAAGGTGGTGTTTACGCCGACGTGTTTTAAGTGCGGTAAGAAGGGCCATATATCTCCAGATTGTACAATCAAGGGGACGGTCTGTTTTAAGCGTGGATGACACTGGGCATATGTCAAAAGATTGTACTCGACGGAGAAGAAACCAACATTCGGTATGTTAAAGCTAATCGGCAAAAATGCGGAAGTGTTCAACCAAGGTCGGGAGGGACGAGTATATACAATGATGGGATCGAGGTTTCTAAGTCGATGATCTTATTCAGGGAGAAGGAGACATTGGAGGTAATCTTCTGACTGTATTGTATGATTACGGTGCTACACACTCATTTATTTCCTATGATTGTGTGGAAAGATTGAAGTTACTGTGTCTTCTCTGAATGTTAAGTTGAGTGTATCTACGCCAACTGCTAAACCTATTGTTACATCTAAGATCTGTTTGGATTGTCCTATTGTTGTGAAGGGCCGTTTGTTTATGATCAACTTGATTTGTTTGCCTCTTATTGAGATAGATGTAATATTAGGGATGGACTGGTTATGTTCTAACCATATCCTTATAGACTGTGCAAGTAAAACCATAGTTTTTCCTAAGGAAGAGGAGTCTGAATTCTTAACTGCTGTTAAGGTCAAGTCTTTGTTAAGAGGTGGAGCGCAGGGATATATGGTATTGTCTTCTCTAGAAGTTAAGAATGAGAAGGATGTGAATACTATTCCTATTGTCAATGAGTTTCCTGATGTTTTTCCTGATGACGTACCTGGTTTGCCACCTGAGAGGGAGATCGAGTTCTCAATTGATTTAGTACCAGGAACAGGTCCTATCTCAATTGCACCGTATTGTATGTCGCCAGTGGAATTGGAGGAGCTGAAGAAGGAATTGGTGGAGCTGTTGGAGAAAGAGTTTGTGCGACCTAGTGTTTCGCCATGGGGTGCGCCAGTGCTTTTGGTCAAAAAGAAGGACGGAACGTCTCGGCTTTATGTGGATTATCGTCAGCTGAACAAGGTGACTATCAAGAATAAATATCCGCTTCTAAGAATTGACGACTTGATGGATCAGTTGAAAGGAGCTGTGATATTTTCCAAGATAGATTTGAGATCGGGGTATCATCAAATTCGTGTAAAAGGGGAAGATGTGCCAAAAACTGCTTTTCGAACTCGTTATGGACATTATGAGTATCAAGTAATGCCATTCGGGGTGACGAATGCTCCTGCCATATTTATGGATTATATGAACAAGATATTTCGTCCTTATTTAGATAGATTTGTTGTTGTCTTTATCGATGACATTCTGATCTATTCTCAATCCAAGGAAGAGCATGCTGAACATCTGAGTATTGTCCTTCGGATTTTGAGGAAGAAGCAGCTGTATGCGAAATTGGCTAAGTGTGAGTTCTGGTTGGAAGAAGTCCAATTTCTTGGTCACGTAATTTCTAAAGATGGTATTGCGGTAGACCCATCAAAAGTGGAGACTGTTTTACAATGGGAAAGACCTAAAACGGTAACAGAAGTTCGAAGTTTTGTTGGACTTGCTGGATATTATCGGAGGTTTATCGAGGGTTTTTCGAAGATTGCTAGACCACTTACACAGCTTACGAGGAAAAATCAAGCTTTTGAATGGACGGAAGAACGTGAAGCCAGTTTTCAAGAGTTGAAGAAGAGATTAACAACTGCACCGGTGTTGATTCTACCAGATTCGACGAAATCTTTTGATGTGTATTGCGACGCTTCTTATCAAGGGTTAGGATGCGTATTGATGCAAGATTGGAACGTTGTGGCGTATGCTTCTCGACAATTGAAGGTTCATGAGAGGAATTATCCAACGCACGATTTGGAATTGGCCGATGTGGTTTTTGCTCTAAAGATATGGAGACATTTTCTCTATGGAGCAACGTTCAACATTTTCAGTGATCACAAGAGCTTGAAGTACTTGTATGATCAGAAGGAGCTGAACATGAGGCAGTGGAGGTGGTTAGAATTCCTGAAAGATTATGATTTTCAACTGTTGTACCACCCTGGTAAGGCGAATGTTGTGGCTGATGCCTTAAGTAGAAAGATTATCAGTGCTTCTGCTCTGATGATCAAGGAAAAGGAGCTCATTGAACAGTTTAGAGATGAATGGTCATTTGTTGAGTTAAAACCGGGGAGGATTTGTGTTAACATGGTTACTATCTCGAGCGAGGTGATGGAAGACATAAGGGAAAAACAGAATGCCGATAAATTTTTGCAAGGAATAAGGGAACAAATAAAGCAAGACGAGACAATAGAGTTCAAAGAAGGAACTGATGGAATTCTGAGGTTTCGGGGTAGAGTCTGTGTTCCTCGTGATCGGGAACTGAGGCGATATATTGTGGAACATGCCCATACTAGTCTATTGAGTATGCATCCAGGCATAACAAAGATGTACCAAGACTTGAAGAAGTTATTCTGGTGGCATGGATTGAAGAGTGATGTTATTAGGTGCGTGTCAACTTGTCTAGTCTGTCAAAAGGCGAAAGTGGAACATCAAAGACCAGCTGGAATGTTACAACCGTTATCTATTCCAGAATGGAAATGGGATAGTGTATCGATGGATTTCGTTACTGGTTTGCCAAAGACGAGGAAAGGTCATGATTCGATATGGGTTATAGTCGATAGGCTTACGAAATCAGCTCATTTCTTACTAATTAATATTAAATATTAATTGGAAAGATTAACCTAGTTGTACATCAGTGAAATTGTCAGATTACATGGTGTACCGACTTGTATAGTTTCTGATTGAGATCCGAGGTTTACGTCAAGGTTTTGGCAAAGTCTGCAAGAAGCTATGGGAACTAAGTTGCGACTGAGTTCAGCGTATCATCCGCAGACAGATGGTCAGACAGAAAGAACTATACAGTCTTTGGAAGATCTGTTGCGTGCTTGTGTTTTAGAACAACGAGGAAGTTGGGATGAATTTTTATCTTTGATAGAATTCACCTACAACAATAGCTTTCACTCAAGCATCGGAATGGCACCTTATGAGGCATTGTATGGAAGACGATGTCGAACTCCGTTATGTTGGTATCAGGATGGGGAAAGTATGACTGTTGGACCCGATCTTATACAACAAACTACGGAGAAGGTAAAGATGATACAAGAGAAGATGAAGACGACGCAAAGCAGACAGAAAAGTTATGCGGATAAACGAAGACGACCTCTTGAATTTGAGGAGGGTGAGCATGTGTTTCTAAGAGTTACTCCTACGACTGGTGTCGGAAGAGTTATTAAGTCTAAGAAACTTACTCCTAAGTTCATTGGACCGTATCAGATTATCCGACGTATAGGTCCTGTAGCGTATCAGATCGCTATGCTGCCGTTTCTGTCAAATCTGCATGACGTATTTCATGTGTCTCAGTTGCGGAAGTATATACCAGATCCGACACATGTTATACAGCCAGATGAAGTGCAGCTGAAGGAGAATTTGACTTATGAAACTTTACCTGTCAAAATTGAGGACAGAAAGGTAAAGCAGCTTCGAGGGAAAATGATCGAGCTAGTGAAGGTCATATGGAATGATGTGACGGGTGAAGCTACCTGGGAGTTGGAAGATCAAATGAAGGATCAGTATCCTCATTTGTTTTGAGGAACAACGAATTTCGAGGATGAAATTTTTGTTTGTTAGGGAGAGTTGTAACACCCCAATTTTTAGAAAATATTCCGAATGTACTGTTTGCTGTTTTCAAGTTTTTGTGTGAATGACCATTGTGTCCCTATTTTACTGTTTCTCGATTTCTGCATGAAATACAAATACGTTTATACAGGCTCAAATTTTATTTGGTCTTTTTACGTAATTTGTTTCGAGACGGTAAAATAAAAGTTTTTTCGAACTATTGTTTTAATTTTTTGGAAGATATAGAGACAATTAATACCGTCTGTAATTTTATTTGAACTTTTTGGATGATTAGCTACGTTGTGGGAAAAAATAAGAAAATGACCATTACGTCCGAAACGTCTTTTTTTCTTTTTCTTTGTTTTTCTTGTTTTTAATTGTTTTCTACTTGATTTAATGTCCAATATTCTTGTCTGTGATTTTATCTGGACTTTTTGTGTGATTTGCTCAGAAAGGCGGGAAAATAATATTTTTCCGGGCCGGGAAATCTTATTTTATTATTTAGAATTGGGGGATGTTACTAAACCCGATTTGAATGAGACGATAAATAATAATCTTTTAATTTTTAGGATTTGTTGTCAAATAAAATAATTTTATAATATTATAATATTATTTTATTAGTCAAGTATAATAAAATAATGATGGACTCGGAAATATTTTGCGGGACCCACAATTAGCAGAATGGTTAGATCTGTAGCTTAATTAATCATCATTAGCAGTAGAACTTTCCAGAACAAGCTGACTCAGCTAGCTGACTAAGCTGGTAATTAATGAACAATGTGATTAGGCTTGTGAGTCATCAATAATCAACCAATAGGAGACAAGCTTGTTAAGCAAGTTTTAATCCTAGCCTTTGATGCAATCCATGGCTTGGATGAAGCCAACCATTTGGCCACCTTGCATGCATGAAGTGCTACGGCCATGTAGGGTTAGGAGACCAAAATACCACTTCATCTTTCTTGCTTTTCTCTCTTCTCTCTCATCCAAGAACCCTAGCCACCATTCTTGTTTCTTTCCTTCACCATTCGGCCAAGACAAGAACCATACCATCCAATCACCTAAAATTTCTTCTAACCAACTTTTCTAAACCTAAACACTATCCTAAGAACATCTCTAGTTGAGAGTTCTTGCAAATTCTTACATTTGAAGCTTGAAAACTAACTTGGAAGTTTGTACCAAGGAGGTGAAATCTCTTGTTTTTCTTTTCTCTCTTCTTTTTCAAAGTTCTAAGCCATGATTTATCCATGGTTTAGGTTCTTTTTCATGGTTAGTAACTTGTAGATTTTCGTTTGAGTTGCTAGGTACTTTGGTGGAGAAAACCGAACCCTAGGAGGAGTGAAAGAAATCCATTTGTCTTCATTTAAGGTAAGAGGAAGACTAATCTTATCATCCTTTGGTGGTGGTAAGAAGATGGAGTAATTTGTGGTGTTTGTAGAATCCATAAGGATTCGGTGGTGATGTGCTTATTATGTGTGTATTTGTTAATTTTTGTGTTTGTTAGTAGTTATGTGGTATTTGTTAGTAGCTTTCTTTGTTTGGTGATTGTAATAATTTTGCATGTCTATTAGTTTTAATTTGCATGTCTATAAGCTTTGATAATATTGCATGTGTTAGAATTGCATGATAATGTATAGGATGTGAATAACATGTCAAGGAAATGTATGTGTTTTCCAAAGAACACATCCATGAGGCTCACGACCACTAACAAATGGAGAACCAAAATGTTCTCTTAATTTTCTTAAAAGGTAGTTTAATTAACCTAGGAGAATTAAGAAGGTTTCAAGTTGTTTAGATCATGAAAAATGAATTTAGAAATCAAATGGTAAGACTTAGTATTTTCGGCCAACATGCCTAAAATGAATGTGTTGATTTCAAAACCCATTTTCTAAAACAATAGTTAAATGAGTTTAGACAATATAATAAGTTGGACATAGAGTTAGAAAATGAGAAATGATTTAGAAATCAATTTCAAAATATTTAGGAAATTCGGCCAACATGCCAAACTAAGTATAAATGGTTTCTAAAAATTAAGTCCAAACCTTTTCTAAATCTAAGGATGCAATATGGGTTAAAAAGAATTTTTCTAAAATGAGTTTTAAAGAAAAGAATCAATTAGAAATAAGTTTGAGAACTTAGAACTAATGATTTTGTTATTAGAAATGAAATACAGTAACTTTCGAAAATTTCTAACATATAGTCGATCTTTGTATTTTGAAGCATGTTAGTAGTTTTCAAAAGGATTAAGTATATGGTTTAAAAATTTAATAAACAGAATTTTTACAGTAAAATTAGGAAACCATTAATATAATTTTCTAAGCAAAATACTGTCAAATTTTTAGTAAAAACAGACAAATAAGATAGAAAAGATGTCCAAAAGACAGTATACGGCATGAAAAATATTATACGTAGCTTAAAAGTATTATTTATTATTTCTGTTTATTTAAACAGTAAATTTTAAGGAATTCGGTCCAGAAAATGATTTAATAATCTTACGCGATTGAGAAAACATATTAAAAATCCTACGCGATTTTGAAAACAGAAAAATATACTTACGCGATTTCAAAACGTTTGTAAAAACGATGAGATTGTGAAAACGCGATAAAATTTCTATGTGATTGACCGTTACTGTATTTATTTTTTGCTGTCGGGAAAATGTGAACCCGTACAGGCGTTTGAGGATTTTTCACTGTCGGGAAAATGTGAACCCGTACAGGCTTTCTATTTTCTGCCATTGAGGGCATATTATTATCTTGAGGGCATTTTTGTAATTTCATATTTTTGGAATTATTTATTGTGTTTATGCCAAATTTTTGGTGTTTTGGTTGACGAGACGAATCACATCGTGTTGTCGATGCGATAAACGTAGTGTGGTTCATTGTTCTAATGAACTTGGAGACGTTAGTGTACGGGATCCCATATATGGACAGTTGGTAGCTCCGCTGGGCCATGGTAAACTGATAGCACACTAATGGACTCGACACGCACTATATTTAATCGAGATTTGTAAGGTCTAGTAGTATATTTGCCTGTAGTGCCACAACGTGAGACCGTGAACTACACCACGCCTGGATGATGGATTCCTGTGTCGTGGGGCTATAGACGCAACGTGTGATAGCGCAATAGTTGGTTGGGCAGCCGTGGTACTAATAGATTTTTACGAGTCATTCTCTCTGATATCTTGTGTGTTTTTAACTCCATGGAGTAGGGTGTGTTTTATATTTATTTATTGGGATCTATTTATTTATTTGGTCTTATCTAATTATTTTGGCTTATCTATTTATTTTGTCTTATCTGTTTATTATATTAATTTATTTGTTTACTATATTTGTTTTATCTATTGTTGTATTGTAGCATTTGTTTCTTATTTTATTTTATCTGTAATGGTGTATTGTTGGAATATTTACATCTTTTTGAATCTTTACACTACTCAGTTACTTGTTAATGTTATAGCTTTTCATATTGCATAAACTGTACATCAGTGGTTTGTCGTCTTCTTATTGGCCATCTTTGTAGTGATTTTAGATTGTCTTACCTCTTTGTTGTATGTGTTTCCTGTATATTTATTTTATGCGATAAAGAGTTTGAGGAAGAAGAAGAGGAACAGCCTCTTGAGGTCTTGTACCCCGAGGAGGAGGAAGATCAGCAAATCGACGACCAGTTTTACGATCAAGAACCATCTGATCATCCATATCCATTAGATTGATTAGTTTTGGTATGGCGGTACCCGGATTTTTGGGGTTCGTGACTCTGGAGTTTCATGGTGGATCGCTATCGTGGCACATGAGAGGAGATAGAGACTCGGTGATGTATGCGGGACGGATGACGGTGACCCTATGCCATAGGTTTGATGGAGAGCCGATCATGACTACGACAGTGTTTCTACATTTAGAGTTACATTTATCCATTAGGCGTCATTGGGGTGGGATATCCACTGAGCCTAGTGAGATGACACTCGTATCGACGGCGCGATCTCATTATCGCCGAGAGTCGAGACATCCAGGATATTTGTCTCCTGATGATCATTTTCATGTTGAGAGTGATCCTTCAGAGGAGTAAATATGTTTGATGTTTTTTTTTGGGCGCGTCAGCGTATGGATGTATATATTGACTCTTTTACTGTTTTTATTTACTATTTCTGTATAAATATTTGTAATTATAGTTGTAAATTATTTGTATAACTTATAACTTAGAACATATGTATATTATGAGTGGCGTTGTTTCTATTTATTTTATGTTTTTCGCAATATTTTATTTTTAATAATCTGTTTATCAGGAATTACTTTACGACCCATTTTATTATATAATGAATGGTTTATAACTTGGGTAGATTTTATTTACTTATTTTATTTTTCTTTATATGTGTGGCATCCCCAAAGGGGTGTTACACCCTCAACATTATTCAGGTATTCAATAGTTCAATTATCATAACCAATGTTCAATAATGATGCATATGTTATGCATGTAGACTCAATGTCCTACTCCATGGAGGTTTTCACAATTTCGAGAAGAATGCTCTGGTTAATTGTCAGCCTTAGCCCAAAGACAATCTCCTAGTCGTCGAAAAGAATCGTGTTATTGTCGGGTATCTTCAATGCGTTGCAACGGATTGCATCGCCAAGTGGCATATGGTCCAGCCTTAGCCCACAGACAAATATCCACTGGTCGACCGCCACGCCTTGACGTCCCCAAGATCCATCATAGACCTCTATCAATTCTCATTCCCTCTTCAACCATAAGGGTCACAATAGCATCAGCTATTAATTTTTGTTCAATGCACGAATATCTCAATACAATTTTGTTCAAATTCATCATATGCCTCGATGCATATTTTTCTAATGCATATTCAATGCACCAATGCCAATCACAGGCAAAATTCATCATTTCTAATGCATGTTCAATGCACCAATGCCAATCACAAGCAAAATTCATCATTTTCTCATACAGTGTCCATACACTGGTTCAACAGTAATCATACTGTATTTTTAACAGCGAAATCATATTATCGTGTTTTCATAGTCACAAAACACTTTCGTCATGTTTTCATAATTGCGCAACATTTCTGTTACGTTATCACAATTTCACAACATTTTTGTTACATTTTCAAATCACGTATTGTTTTTCCATCGATTCTCAAGTCACGTAAAAATATATCATTTTTCAATCACGTAAAAATATATCATTTTTTAATCACGTAATGATTTTTCAACGTTTTCTCAATCACATAAAAATATTCCACCATTTTTAAATCATGTAGCGATTTTTCAACAATATCTCAAATGCGTAAAAATATTTAAATGTTTTTCAAATTGCGTAGAAATATTTCAACATTTTTCAAATCGCGTGGAAATATTTAAACGTCTTTCAAATCGCGTAGCTTCAAAATCACGTTTTTAAGTTACGCAAAACACTTTTCACCATTTTACAACCATGTAAAATATTTCTCAATATTCCAAACATTATTTTGGACTTTCAAACAAATCAATATCATTTTTAATATCATTTTTCACATTTCTCCTTTAAGAAATCCTTTCCTCAAAATAATACGATTTATCACATTAGTTTCCACATTTTCTTACTCAAGAAAATCCTTTTCACAATATATTCCACAAATTCACAACTCCATTGAATTAAATCAATGTTTCTAACTTTAAAAATTACTAACGCTCTCCAAAACTCAAAGGATGAGTTACACGTTAGAAAGTATTAAATCATTATTATATTCTCCATTTTTCTCAAATCAATTCTAAAATTAATTCTCTTCAAAATAAATTGAGGTTCAAACACTTTCAACCTCTTTTTGTCTTTCATAAACAAAATTCCATCTTTCAAGTAACAAAACACCTTATTTTCCATTTTCTTTAATCCTTGTACTAAATCAAATTATATTTCCACTTTGAAAATCACTTTGTTTCATAACACCAAGGCATTCACAAGCTTTCAAAACCATGGTACTTGGCCATTGAAACCATCAAATATTTTTCCTTCCAAATCGATATGGTTTTACACAAACAAAACTATTAAAATTTCCTTAACAAAATCATGAGGCTCTTGGTCTTTAAAATCTATTCATTTGTTCATTTTCATTTCCACTTTCTTTGTAAATCCTTAAAATCATCAACTCATTGCTCGTTTCATTTAAAACTCATGATTTGTAAAATACTTAAAATCTTTTTACTCAAAAATCACCCTTGAGGCCGTGTGCCTCTATAGTTCTTTGGAACCAAAAATTATTTTCCTTTTCATCATCAAATCATGACATACATATACATATACATATTTCATCATAAATACCACAAGCATGCCATAATCAAAACAATAAATAATCGAAACAATAAATCATACTAAGCATGTAAGCACAAATAAACCATGCAAAGCACATCAAGCATAAGCAAATAATTCAAAACACATAAACACCCATAAATAATTACATGACCATGGATATGAATCCTCACATGGATTCACCATCCATCAAATATCACAACCATCTCTCACCACCATGCTTGGTTGATGAGATGGATCTCCCTCTTACCTCTTGAAGATCCACAAAAAGCTCCTTGCTTTGTACGTTGATCAAGATCTCTACCAACAAAAGTTTCTTAAACATAAAACAAACACAAAGAAATTAGTATATTAAGCTTGAATAAGAGGAACCATGGATCAAACATGGTTTAGAACATGAAAAAGAAGATAAGAAATAAAATTTCCTTACACTTCACCATAAAAAAACTATAACTTTGCCCTTGAAGAAAGTCCTTGAAAATGAATGATTTAGAGAAAGTCTCCAACATGAAAGTTGCTTAGAATAAGGTAAGGATTCAAGAAATAAGGTTGTATGAAATTAAAGAGTGATGAAAGATGATCATAGAGGTCTTGGCCAAAACTTAGAGGAGAAGAGAAATGGAGAGAAAGTTTGATGAGTTTGCTTCTTGAAATTGATCAATAATGACCAAGAGTGATCAATAATGGTCTTGAAACCATTCTAATCTCCTACACCATCTCAAAACCGTCCCCCCCTCTTCATGCACTCCAAATTTGTGACAAATTTCACTAGCCATTATTTGAAGCATTCCTAACCATTGAATTAATCAATGGTTAGGATTAAGGTAGACTTTAAGTTAGAAGACTTAATCTAGACCGTTGGATCTTTCTCCTTGAAATTCTAGCCATTAGATGTGTCTCCAAAATGAAGGGTCAAGATCACTCCTTCAAACTTTACATCCAATGGTCATAAATCGTCCTTGTCACGTTTTAAGACCAAATCTCCACCCTTGATTAAATCAATGATTGATATTCAAAGTCTTCCTTATTAAGCTTGTCTTTACAACCATTGATTAGATCAATGGTGAACATCCAAAGCTTCCTAACTAAGTTTATTCCCACACCATTGATTAAATCAATGGTGATCATCTAATGCTTCTTCATTAAGTTTGTTTCTCAACCATTGATTAAATCAAGGTCAAGTCTCCACCGTTGATTAAATCAATGGTGGATATCCAAACCACCAATGTTGACTTAAGCAGTATAATATTTATTTTTCTATCTGCTATTACCCTACGAATAATATTTTTACTATATTTTTATCGTCCGATAATTAAATACAGTACAAAACACAGTAAAAGAAATTTTCTAAAACTATTTCTAGATTTAGGTTTAGTAAGATCCCCTGTCTCCGTCTAAACAATACAAATTTTTCTATGTGTAGAAAAATATTCACTTTTCGGGACCCACCTGGGCCCACGTAAGGCCACCTGGGCCCATAAACAGCCTAAAAGCAATCATAAAAATATAAAAATTTCATAATCATCCACAAAAATTACAAATATTAGAAAACGTATGAAAATCAAGTCAGATTGTTAAAAGTTATTAAGGATTTTCAAAAAGAAATAAAATATGAAGACTCGTATACAACCTCAAAATAATATTAAAATAAAAAAAAAACATAAAAACTCTCAAAAATTCCTAAAAATCACAAAAATTATAAAATCCACAGAAGTCGAATCGGATTATTCAAAATAATTAAGAATCGCCCGAAATAAATAAAATACGAATTTTTGGGGTGTTACATTTTCTGCAAATTTCGTGCTTGTAATCGATTACAAGGGGCTTGTAATCGATTACCAAGCCTCTGGAGCTGCAGAATGTGTTTCTAGGTAGCTTGTAATCAATTACATGATCCATGTAATCGATTACAAGGCTTCTGGGAAGCTATAATCGATTACATCTTGATTGTAATCGATTACGTGACTTCTAGCAGGCTTGTAATCGATTACTAAGGCCATGTAATCGATTACTAGGCCCTTGATTTGGGGATTTTGGTCTGTAAATGATGGAAAGAGTTCTTTATCCCATGTAACCTAAATACAAATCTTAAACCTTAATGATTAGAATTCATTAGATTATGAAAAGATTATGCATCTAAACAATTTTTTTAGAAAAAAACTTCATGATGATTTTTCATCGAATGAGATTGAATGATGAATTCAAATACCCCTGAAGAGGACGATTAAATTATGCATTATATTACATATTTGATGAATTGATGAATAAAGAGATTTGATGAAATTATTTGATTTTCATGGGTATCCCTTTGTCGAACTAGGTTGTGTAACATCCCGGGACTGCTTGCAGGATTGATAAGTGTCTCCACAAACCAACACAGGTCTTTTCAGCATGATTTGTCCTCACTCACACGCATCCTAGGAAACTTCCCAGAAGGTCACCCATCCCACAATTGCTCTAGGTCAAGCACGCTTAACCATGGAGTTCTTATGTTCTAGGCTCTTGAAAAGAAGTTACAACTTGTTGATACGGCTATGCCTAATCAATTCCTTTAAGTCATCTTCAACTATGCATTCTCATACCTGCACAGTCTCTGAATCCCTCTCATTTCGGTGCGTATTCAGTTCATTCATGGGACCCTTCGCCTAGAAGCCTGCCAGGAGCCGCTCCTTGTATGTGCTTCTCTTACACCGGTGTCTACTCCCCGCCCTCGTCGGCCTCAAGACACCACATGCCTACCAGCTTTCGCTTGGTTCGTCCCCGAATCACACCATACTGGGAGAGGTCCCGTCTCTGATACCATTTGTAACATCCCAGGACTGCCTATACGATTGATGAGTGTCTCCACAAACCAACACGGGTCTTTTCAGCGTGATTTGTCCTCACTCACACGCATCTTAGGAAACTTCCCAGGAGGTCACCCATCCCACAATTGCTCCAGGTCAAGCATGCTTAACCATGGAGTTCTTATGTTCTAGGCTCTCGAAAAGAAGTTGCAACTTGTTGATATGGCTATGCCTAATCAATTCCTTTAAGCCATCCTTAACTATGCAGTCCCATACTGCACAGTCTTTGAATCCCTCTCATTCTGGTGCGTATTCAGTTCATTCATGGGACCCTTCGCCTAGAAGCCTGCCAGGAGCCGTTCCTTATACGTGCTTCTCTTACACCGGCGTCCACTCCCCGCCCTTGTCGACCCCGGGACACCACAGGCCGAGTGTGGTTTTGGACTACCTTGTACTTGGGTAATGCTTGGTTAATGGTAAAAGAGAATAAAGAATCTCTTTATACTAGAGTAGTTGAGGTTAAGATTTGTTCTTCCTCTTACCTAAGCTTCCCTAGTCATTAGTGGTTGAGGATGGATGTTTCTCTCCCACTTGGGGTGATCCTAAACCCGGGACAGCTGGGGCAGCGTATCCTAGCATCCCATGCGGCCTGGGGTCATGGTCTACTCATGTGGAGTGATTGAGGGTTAGGAAGTATCCTCTCTCCTAGATTGAGTGAGATAGGTCCTAGTTACTCGGAGTAGTTTTGCATGATGTAAGTGAGTTGCAAAGAGGTTGACGTGCACCAACCTAAAAGCAGACTACTACTAAGTGAATGGTTTAAAATTCTAGCATTGTTTGAGACATGTGGTCTTGTGATATGAGAATCTTTAATATGTTTTGATATTGGGTAATATCATTTATTTTTCATCATGAGTTTTCATGAGTAGAGTTATGACTTGTGAGTTGACATGAGACTTCCATCATAAAATGATTTATGATTTGAATGTTTATATCCTTTTGTAATAAAGAAAAATGGAATGTCTATTTCAGGAATAGAAAGGACTTGTTTTGGCCTTTTGCCACCTTCCTAGGTATAAAAAATAAATAAATAATAAGGTTTTTCCCCCGAAATAGCTGGAATTATTTATGATGACACAATTTTTGAATCAAATTACTCAGAATTTCTTAATTCTCACCCCCTATTCTCTATGCCTTTCCATGATAATTTCAGACAGTTGTAACACCCCAAATTTCCCAACTATTTGACAGTAATTTGGACAGTTAACAGAATTCTATTGTTTAGTGATTTGTGTGTACTGTAAAATTATTTTGAGTATTCCGTGAATACATTTGATCGTTTTGTGTGATTTACTCAATGTCAGGAAAATAATAATTTTCAAGCTTGAAATTTTTTTACGTAATTTAATTATTACTATTAAGTCTTAATTATTTTAAGTAATCTGATTTGATTTTCGTAAGTTTTATAATTTTTAAGATTTTGTGGATGATTATGAAATTTTTATATTTCTCTAATTATTTTAATATTATCCATGGGCTGTCTGTGGGCCCGGGGGCTATATGTGGGCCCAGGTGGGTCCGGAAAAGTGAAAATTTTTCTGCAGCCAGAAAATTTTGTACTGTTGAGACGGGGACGGGGGATCTTACTAAACCCGAAACCAGAAACAATTTTAAAAATTTTCATTTACTATGTTTTGTACTGTATTTAATTATCGGGTAATAAAAATACAATAAAAATATTATTATAGGGTAATAGAAGATAAAAATAAATAATATACTGCTTAATCAACATTAGTGGTTATAACAGCTTTATGACCGACCAATAGGAAGCAAGCTTAATGTTGAAGCCTTTGGATATCCCCCATTGATTTAATCAACGGTGAAGATTTGGTCTTATAAATTGGCTAGGACCATTTATGAGCATTGGATGTAAAGTACGAAGAGGTGATCTTGACCCTTCATTTTGGAGATACATCTAATGGCTAGGATTTCAAGGAGGAAAGATCTAATGGCCTAGATTAAGTCTTACATCTAAAGGCTATACCTAGAATCTACATTAATCCTAACCATTGAACTAATCAATGGCTAAGAATGCTCAAAATGGTGGCAAGTGAGATTGGTCACTCATTGAGAGTGCAAGAGTGGGACGAGGGGGGGGGATGGTTTTGTGAGGCCTTAAGGCCATAGCAAAAGTTTCAAGACCATCATTGCTATTCTTGATCATTCTTGATCATTTCCAAGAAGCAAAGCTCTTCAAACTTTTCTCTCCATTTCTTTTCTTCTCTAGTTTCGGCCAAGACATCTACAACCACCTTCCATCACTCAAAAATTTCAAACAACCTTACTTCTTGAATCTATACCTCAATCTAAGAACCTTTGTAGTTTAGGCCAAGTTCTAAATCCATCAACTTCAAGGACTTTCTTCAAGAGCAAAGTTCTAGGTTTTTTGAGGTGAAGTGTAAGGAAACTTCACTACTTATCTTTTTTTCATGTTCTAAGCCATGTTTGATCCATGGTTTACCTTGTTCAAGCTTAATATGCTAATAAATTTGTGTTTTGTTTTGTATTTGAGAAGCTTTGGTGGTGAATCACTTGTTCAAGGAGCAAACCAAGGAGCTTAGGAGGTTCTTCAACAAGTAAGAGGGAGATCCATCTCATCAACCAAATATGGTGGTGAGAGATGAAGTTGTATTTGATGGATGGTGAATCCATGTGAGGATTCATATCCATGGTTATGTAATTATTTGTGGGTGTTTATGTGTTTTGATTATTTGCTTATGCTTGATATGATTTGCATGATTTAATGCTTTTGTTTATGGCATGCTTGTGATATATATGATGAATATGTATGTGTGCCATGATTTGATGATGGAAAGGAAAACAATTTTTGGTTCCAAAGATCAAGAGGAATTTCGGCCAAGACACCTCAAAATAGGTATTTACAAATTAATATTTTTATGAATGGTAAAATTAGAGGATTTGAAGAGCAAGGAAAATGAACAAATAAATTAGTTTTTAAGACCATGAGTCTCATGATTTTTGAAGGGAATTTTAATGGTTTTGTTTGTGTAAAAACAAGAATGGTACTTAATTGATTTAGGAGGAAAAATATTTGATGGTTTCAATGGCCATGTACCACGGTTTTGAAGGCTTGTAAGTGCCTAGATTTTATGAAATAAAGTGATTTCAAGGTGGAAAAATAATTGATGAAGTACAAGGATTAAAGAAATGGAAACAAAGTGTTTTGACACTTGAAAAATAGAATTTTCGTATATGAATGGAAAAGAGAGGTTGAAAATGTTTGAACCTCAATTTATTTTAAAGAGAACTGAGTTTTAGAATTGATTCATGAATTATGAAAAATACATTGGTAACTTGAAAATTTCTAACGTATAACTCATCTTTGGGTTTTGGAGAGCGTTAGGAAATTTTAAGTTAGAAACATTGATTTAATTCAATAAAGTGGTGAAATTATGGAATATATTACGAAAAAAATTTCTTGAGTAAGAATTGTGGAAAATAATGTGAGAAGTCATATTATTTTGAGAAAAGTTGAATTGAGATTTTGAGGATTGAGAAATATTTTACGATATTGAAAAATGGAGAAAAATGATTTACGTAACTTAAAAACCTGATTTTTAAGCTACGCGATTTGAAAAACGTTAAAATATTTCTACGCGATTTGGAAAGCGTTTAAATATTTTTATGCGATTGAAATATTGTTGAAAAATCGCTACGTGATTGAAAAAAGATGAAATATTTTTACGTGATTGAGAAAACGATGAAAAATCGCTACGCGATTTGAAAACGCGACAGAAATATTGTAAATATGTGAAAAACATAACAGAAATATTGTGCGATTGTAAAAATATGACAAAAGTGTTGCGTGACTATGAAAATGCGATAATATGATTTCGCGATTGAATATACAGTAGGATTACTATTGGACCAGTGTTGGACACTGTATGAGAAATTATGAGATTATGAATTTGAACTGAAAATGGGCCAGTGTGTGGACCCTGAATATGAATTATGAATTTGAACTGAGAATGGTGCATTGTACATGCATTGAAAAGGTCTGATGGACTGGATAAGGCTATTTTCCTAGGAGAGACGTACACCTCTTGAGTGGGTGCGATATGTGTAATGTAAGTCACTTGTTGACTTTGGGGGCATCGGGGTGCGGGTTGCCTACAGTGGTCAGCTGATAGCTCTTCTGTACCGTGGGTTAGATCGATGCAACACACCGATGATCCTGACTGAGACACTATTCTTAATTAAGATCTATTAAAGACTGTCGTGTATATGCTAGATGTGCAAACACTAATGAGAATAGTGGCACATGGTCTGAGGTATGTTGGTACAGACAGATCTTTTGGATCAATTTCTCCGACTTGAGTATTAGCTCCATGGAGTAGGAAAGTGAGTCTATGTGCACATGCATTATTATTGAGTATTGGTTATAATAATTGAACTGTTGAATACTTGGATAATGTTGAGGGCATTATCATAAATATTGAATAATTATATCAGTGTGATATATTAACTGAGGAATATTGGATGATGATGATGATAAATAATGTTGATGATATTATTGTAATTATCGTGTGATTTGAATAATGTTAATGGCATGATGGTAATTATTATTTATTATATTTGTTATGATAAATAATGATTGAGGGCATGATTGTAATTATTGTATCTGTCATGATAAATAATGTTAAGGGCATTATTGTAATTATGGTATGATATATCTGTATGGTGTGCTGTTTGTGTTATCTCCATGCTACCATGTTAGTATTGGCGTAGGTGATCTCACCTCTTTGTATGCCTATTTTGTACTGTATTTACATTTTAAAGACACTGAACAAGGGATTGAACAAGAAGGTGAAGAAGAGTAGATTCCTGTAGAGGAAGCTAAGTTTTGATCGGACGGCATCCCAGTCAAGTTTCTTCGGATGCGTGAGACTGCAGTTCCACGGCGCAGCTGGTGCTTGGAGGTTGAGTCCCAATGAGGAGGGACTGATTTATCAAGGACTATTGTCGGTCATAATGAGCAGTGTAACACCCCAACTTTTTGATAAATGATCGTTTTGTCCTGATTGTACTGTTTTATGTTTTTCTGTATCTTATAAAATTTATTTGACTGTTTCATGTTTATATTTGAGTGTTTTGTGCCATTTACTCCAAGTCAAGAAAATAATAATTTTCGGGCCGAGAAAATCTTATTTTAATTATTCGGAGCTGAGGGATCTTACTAAACCCTATTCCGAGTGATATGGTTATTAATCTTTTAATTTTTAAGATTTAACTGTGCAATAAAATAATTTTATATTATTATAATATTATTTTATCTGACAGTACCTACTATCTCAAAAATAGTAGAAATCTACTCCAAAATGACCATGGACTCGGAAAAGTCTGTGGGACCCGGGTTTAGAGAAGCAATTAACGTTTTTAGCTAGACTAAATCCTAAGCCAATGAAGAGTGGTCAACGTTAGTGGCTTGACAATTTTAGACCAATAAGATTCACGTCCACAACAATGGTTAGACTTGTTGAAATCAAACTAAAAAGCTTAACCAAGTTAGCATGAACCTAACTAAGTTAGTATAGAAAGCTTGTTAAGTAACTAAATGATGGAAACCTAGTTAGCTATCTACTTAAGCTTTAGTTAGAAATTTTTTTTCAAAATATCAAGACTAACCTAGTTAACCTAAGTAACTATATAGTTAGGCAAGTAACTAAACAAATTAATCAAATGCACCGAAGTGTAACTAGAAGACCAAATGGATCACAAACTTGGTTTGCTCTCCTTAGGGCCATTCAGCCAAAAGGTTTCAAGAAGGGCTTAGTCACTTGCATGACTCGGTTTTCATGCACCAATGAGAGACAAGCTTGGAGGCAAAGCTTTGCATGTCCACCCTTGATCAAATCTAAGGTTATTAGGTGATGAGAGGAGTCAACAAAGGAGGCCATCTCCCTTGATGAAGTGCACGGCCATGCATGGTGAGGAGAACATCAACTTAGTCATTTTTCATCTCTAATCTTTCTTTTCTCCAAGAACACCAAGAACCATTCTCTTGTTTTCTTCTTTGAAGCCCATTCAGCCAACACCCACAAATCATACATCCAACCTTAAAAAATTTCTTCTAACCCACTTTCTCAAACCTAAACAACATTCTAAGAACATCTCTAGTTGAGAGTTCTTCCAAAATCCTTCATCTTAAGCTTGGAAAATTACTTTGGAGATTTTTCCTATAAGATGAAGATTCTTGTTTTTCATTTCTAACTTCATTTCTAAGATTCTAAGCCATGATTGATCCATGATTTGTGTTTTTCTCCTATAGTTATAACTTTTAAAAATTTATTTGAGCATGTTAGGTTTCTTTGGAGGACCACACGAAAACCCTAGGAGAAGGATTAGAAGGAGTTGTCTTCCTTAAAGGTAAGAGGGAGATTTAATCTCATCAACCATGTGTGGTGATGAGAAAATAGATTGTATGTGTGTGAAGAATCCATAAGGATTCACTTGTTTGGTTGTTTAAAAGCTTTCATTCTTTGTGTTTGATTTTGTTTGTATGCATGTTTATAGTTTTAAAATATATTACATGTGTTGATATATGCATGATTATTAATTAAGATGTGAATAACATGTAAGGTTTGCATTAGTGTTTCAAAGAACACACCATGGAGCTTTCGGCTTCACCATGAAAAAGAGAACCAAAATGTTCTCAACCGTTTTCTAAAGGAAGGATTTAATGGAATTAGGTAAATTCATGAATTCCAAATTGATTTTAAAGGTGGAAAATGATCCAAAGTTCAAATGCCAAAGTTTTGTTAAATTTGGCCAACATGCCTTCTTAATGTGTAATCAATCCAAAATTTATTTTCTAAGTATAGATTAGATGTTTAACCTAAAAAGAATACATTGGTAATAGATTTTCAAGACTTAAAGAAGTAAACTAATTTTTATTAGAAATATAGTATAGAAGAAAATAAACAAAACTCTTGAAAAATACTTACCTATGAGTTTTAAAGTATAATAACAATTTTCAAAGTGTATTTTGTAGTTATAAATTAAACAAAGGAATTTTTAAAGGAAAAACGTAGAAAACATAATTTTAATAGATTTTATAGACAAAATATTGTCAAAATTTGTTAGAAACAGACAAACAAAAGAGAACGTTTTATAATATATTTATAACGTAAGGAAAATATTCTACGTAGTTTACAAGTATTAAAAATAGCTTACGTAATTTTAAAATAGAGATTTTAAAGCTTTTTGGTTAAGAAAACGATTTAAAAATCTTACGCGATTGAGAAAATAATTTAAAAACACTACATGATTTTAAAAACAACAAAATATATTTACGTGATTTAAAAACATTTGTAAAAGCGACGCAATTATGAAAACGAGATAAAATTTCTACGCGATTAATTGGAACAGTGAGTTTTGCTGTCGGGCCAAAGTGGTGGACCCGGACATGTTGAGATATGGTATTGTCAAGTGGTGATATACTATATATTGGAATTTTGAGGTTTTTGTAAATATGATAATATTTTGAAACTAAGGGTAATTTGGTAATTTTAGTTCTTATTCATTCATTGAGAGTCTTATCGATTGGTTGATATTGGCGATTGATTGACGAGATGAATTACATCGTGTTGTCAGTGTGATAAGCGTAGTGTGGTTCATCTTGTGTGGACTTGGAGGCATTAGTGTGCAGAGTATTCCACCTGTGGACAGTTGGTCGCTCCTCTGGGTCGTGGTAACTGGCAACACACTAATGATCTCAACGCGCACTATACTTAATCGAGATCTTGGTAAGACTGTTTAGTACAATGCTTGTAATGCACGATGTGTTTGGACTGTGTACTACTACACTACATTGGACAGTGGGCTATAGACACGACGTTTGACAGTGTAATAGTTTGGTTGGGCAGCCTAAGGTACTAATAGTTCTTTTCGAGTCATTCTCTCTGATGTCTGTGTCTAGCTCCATGGAGTAGAAATGAATCATATTGCATTTGCATTTGTGTCATGCATCATAACATTATTATTTGTGATATTATATGATGTGTTGAATTGTGTTGTTATTTATGATAATGTGGTATGCAGTTCTTGTGTTAAATTGTGCTATTATTTATGATGTCCTGGTATGCTTTATTGTATTAAACTATAATATCTGTTGTATTATCGTTTTCTTATTTGTCATGCTGGTATTGATGTAAGATTGTCTCACCTCTTTATTTGTATGTGTTTCTATATTATTATTTTATTTTGATAAAGAGTTTGAGGAAGAGGTAGAGGAATAGCCTCTTGAGAATCTGTATCCTGAAGATCAGCAGACGGACGATCAGTTTGACGAGGGCGAGCCGTCCGATCATCCGTATCCTTTAGACTGATCTATGATCATGGCGTTGCCTGGATTTCTTGGTTTTGTGAGACTGGAGTTTCATAGAGGCTCGGAGGCCTGGCGATTACGCGAGGATCGAGGATCGGTGATCTACTTAGGACGTTTGACTGTGTCCCTACGTGGAGAGTTTGATGCTGAGCCAGTATTTACTACTACTTTGTACCTACATCTGGAGATGCCGTTGGATCTGAGGCGTCACTGGGGAGGATTTTTCCGTACCCCTAGTGAGATCAGTATAGTGTCAACAGCACGGACTCCTGTCCATAGAACTGTGAGACATCCTGGATTTCTATCACCCGAGGTTTCATCTGAGAGTGATTCTTCAGAGGGTTAGAAAATCTTTGATGTGCACTTGGACATATCTATGTTTTGTATTATACTAATTCTTTACTACTTTCTTTAAATATTTGTAGTTGTAAATTATTTGTACAACTTAAGACAAAATCATATGTATATTATATGTGTGATAATAGTTTGCTTTATTTTATGTTCCATGTTATTTTATGTAATGATATCTTGTATAAAAAGGAAAAATTTTATAACTCATATTAAGTATATATCAAACATTTTATAACTTGGGTAATATTTTATTTATTTTTATTTTATTGCATTCATAAATGTGACATCCCCACAAGGGTGTTACAAGCAGGATTTTTCATGGTGACTCGTTTTTTTCTGTAACTATATATGTACATGTTGAATTTTCACTGTCAATTAGACAGTATTGGGGCTGTAGGTTTCACGTCCCAACGGAGATTAACATTGTGTCGTCTGCGCAGACACCTGTCTATAGGACTTCGCGTCAAATTGGATTCCTACCTGCTGAGGAATCTGAGGAGGACCCAACTGAGGGTTTTGCTGTTTAGTAATGCTTGGGCAATATGTTAGTTTTGAATAATGTTCAAATACTTTGAGAACCTAGTCTGTAAATATTTAAGTATGATAATACTAAGACTTGTGTATATATAATGTAAATTATTTGTGATGATATTGTAATATTTTTATTTTTCGCTAAGTTTATTTTATCGACATCAAGAAATTTTACAACTCGTATTTTTATTATAACATCACAATTTATGAACTTGGGGATAATTCGGTAATAATAAAGTTTAAATGTGGCACCCTACAGTTGGTGTTACATTAGTTGGTATCAGAGCCCAAGTTAGAGTCTTTTGGGTTTGTGGTTAGGTCTGTCTTGTTTAAGTTGTGTGAATCTCTATGTTTGTTTTCTGGAAAGAAACAATATTATTTGAAGATTGACTTTAACTTTTCTTTGTGCTGTTCAGTTTGATTTAGAGAGAACGAAATGGCTGGACGAGGAAGAGGACGTGTCAATACTAGAACAGGTTTTGGATATGTTGGTGATGACAATCAGAACATGGCTGCAGCTGTAGCAACAATGCAACAGATGGCTGATGTCGTGGTACAGCAAAACCAAAGGGCAACTGAGGATGCTCACAGTTTGTTGGAATTTCGTAGAAACAATCCACCAAAGTTTTGTGGAGAATTTGACCCAAAGAAAGCTGATCGGTGGATCAAAGAATTAGAGAAGATATTTGAAGGTATGGGCTGTACCGATGAACGAAAGCTTACCTTTGCGACTTTTATGTTAGTGGGAGATGGAGAACATTGGTGGACAGGAGCCCGAAGATTGATTCAAGCTGAGGGAAAAGTTGTGACATGGCAGCTCTTTAGGCAGAAGTTTCTGGGAAAGTATTTTCCAGCAAGTGTTCGTCATGCTAAGGAGATGGAATTCCTTAGTCTGAGACAAGGGGTGATGTCTATAAATGAGTATGCTGCAAAATTCGAAAGCTTGTCTAAGTTTTCGAGGTATTTTCAGATGCACACGGATGAGGATTAGAAGTGTAGAAAATTTGAGGAAGGGTTGAAACTTGACATTAAGCGAGCTGTAGCAACTTTGGGAATTGAATAGTTTCCAGAATTGTTGGACAAGTGCCGTAAGGCTGAGGAGATTGATCAACAGCGTGCGGCGAGAAATAAGAACTTTGGACCTACATGGTTCCAAAAGGGAAAGAGTAGTGGTGGAAATCGTTTTCAGTAGAAACCGTATGCCAAATCGGCAGGAGGTTAGAACCGGCAACAATTTTTTGGAGGAAGTTCTGGTGGCAGTAAGGCAAGTCAAGCTGTAACTTCTACGTATAAATGTTTCAAGTGTGGGAAGGACCATCTAACCAAGGATTGTCAGCATAAAGAAGTTATATATTATAGATGTGGAAAACCTGGACATTTCTCCAGGAAATATGATCAGTTGAAGGCGGAACCATCAGTGGGGAACATTCGTACCACAAGGCCACAGGCGGATGGTCGTGTGTATACTATGAGCGGGGAAGAAGTCGCGAAATCAGAGGACTTAATTATGGAGGAGTGTGCCATCGATGGTAATCCTTTAACCATACTCTATGATTCGGGAGCAACACATTCTTTCATTGCATGTGATTGTGTGGAGCGTTTGGGATTGACTGTGACTACATTACCTTATGATCTAAGTGTTGCTACTCCTACTGATAAGCCTATGATTACTACAAAAGTATGTTTGAATTGTCCTGTATGTGTTAGGGATAGAATCTTTTATGTGAACTTGATTTGTTTGTCTCTTTCCAAGATTAATATAATTTTAAGAATGGATTAGTTATCTTCTAACCATATCCTAATTGATTGTTCGAATAAGACACTAGTATTTCCTGAGGCTAAGGATCCTAGATTCCTAACGGCTACTCAAGTGGAAGCTTATTTGAAGGAAGGAGATTAGGGGTACTTATTGATATCTTCTTTGGAGGTTCAGTGTGAAGATGTCTTCAAGGATATTTTCGTTGTGAATGAATTTCCTGAAGTGTTTCCTGAAAATATACCTGGACTACTGCCAGAAAGAGAAATTGATGATTTAGTACCTAGAGCTGGACCGATATCTATGGCGCCTTACCGAATGTCGCCAGTAGAATTGGCAGAGCTTAAGAAATAGCTGGAGGACTTGTTGGAGAAACAATTCGTGAGACCTAGTGTGTCACCTTGGGGAGCTCCAGTATTGTTGGTAAAGAAGAAGGATGGAACTTCTCGTCTATGTGTAGACTATCGACAGTTGAACAAGATTACGATTAAGAATAAATATCCACTCCCAAGAATCGATGATCTGATGGATCAATTGTGAGGAGCCGCAATATTTTCCAAGATTGATTTATGCTCTGGTTATCACCAGATTCGTGTGAAAGCGGAGGATATTCCCAAAACTGCGTTTCGGACTCGTTAAGGGCATTATGAGTATCAAGTGATGTCGTTCGGTGTAACGAATGCACCTACCATATTCATAGACTTTATGAATAGAATTTTTCGTTTGTACTTAGACAAGTTTGTTGTTGTCTTTATTGATGACATTTTGATTTATTCTCAAAGTCAGGAGGAACATGCTGAACATCTCAGAGTGGTTCTCCAGATTTTGAAGGAGAATAAGTTATATGCTAAATTGTCTAAATGTGAATTTTGGTTGAGCGAAGTTCAATTTTTAGGACATGTGATATCGAAGGAAGGAATTGAAGTTGATGCTTCAAAGGTGGAGACGGTTTTGGAATGGGAAAGGCCGAAGACTGTATCAGAAATCCGTAGTTTTGTCGGATTAGCTGGTTACTATCGACGGTTTATTGAGGGGTTTTCTAAGATAGCAGGACCTCTTACCCAACTTACACAAAAGAATCAACCATTCGTATGGACTGATGCATGCAAAGAAAGTTTTCAGGAGTTGAAAAGACGACTAAGCACTTCACCGGTATTGATTCTACCTTATCCGAATAAATCTTTTGAAGTATATTGTGATGCTTCTTATCAAGGATTGGGTTGTGTACTTATGCAGAACCGTAAAGTGGTGGCTTATGCTTCAAGGCAATTGAAAGTGCATGAGAGGAATTATCTGACTCATGATTTAGAATTGGCAGCTGTAGTGTTTGCGTTGAAAGTGTGGAGACATTTTCTCTATGGGGCAACATTCACTGTTTTTAGTGATCATAAAAGTTTGAAGTATCTGTTTGACCAAAAAGAGTTGAACATGAGACAAAGGTGTTGGCTAGAGTTTCTAAAGAACTATGACTTTCAGTTACAATATCATCCCGGAAAAGCGAATGTCGTAGCAGATGCTTTAAGTAGGAAAATGCTTAGTGCTTCTGTTATGATAATTAAGGAGAATGAATTGATAGAAGAATTTTAGGATATGCATTTGTCTGTGAACTTGACACCAGGAAAGATGTGTTTAAACATGATCACCATTTCAAATGTTTTGATGGATAGAATACGAAAAGGACAAAATAGTGACTAGTATTTGCAAGAAGCAAAAGAAGCAAGGAGCCAAGGAGCGGTGTTGGAATTTAGCGAAGGTGCTGATGGAATTATGAAGTTTAAAGGAAGAGTTTGTGTGTCAAATGATCCAGAACTTAGGAGATTAATTATGGATGAAGCTCACATGAGTAAGTTGAGTATGCATCCAGGAGTCACAAAGATGTATCAAGATTTGAAGAAGCTATATTGGTGGCAAGGAATGAAGAAGGATGTCGCTGAATATATATCATCCTGTTTAGTTTGTTAGAAAGCTAAGGTGGAACATCAAAGACCATCGGGAATGTTACAACCTTTGCCTATTCCTGAATGGAAATGGGATGACATAGTAATGGATTTTGTAACAGGACTACCAAAGACTCGGAAAGGTCATGATTCTATCTGGGTAATTGTTGATCGACTTACAAAGTCAGCGCACTTTTTGCTGATTAATATTAAGTACTTAATGGAAAAGTTGGCCCAAGTGTACATCAATGAAATTGTTAGACTTCAAGGTGTACCATCCAATATTATTTTTGATCGAGATCCGAGGTTTACGTCGAGGTTTTGGAATAGCTTACAAGAAGCTATGGGAACAAAGCTACGTTTGAGTTCTGCTTACTATCCACAAACAGATGGTCAGTCAGAAAGAACAATTCAGTCATTAGAAGACTTGTTGAGAGCTTGTGTTCTAGAACAAACTGGAGGTTTGGATGAGTTCTTACCATTGATAGAATTCACGTACAACAACAGTTTTCATTCGAGCATAGGGATGGCACCCTATGAGGCATTATATGGGAGACGATGCAGAACACTATTGTGTTGGTATCATGATGGTGAAAGTGCTATTATAGGACCAGAATTTGTACAACAGATAACTGAGAAAGTGAAGATGATTCAAGATAAGATGAGGACAACTCAGACTCGGCAAAAGAGTTATGCGGATAAAAGGAGAAGATTGCTTGAGTTTGAAGAAGGTGACCATTTGTTTCTACATGTGACACCTATGACTGGAGTTAGATGAGTGATTAAGTCAAAGAAGCTCACTCCAAAGTTTATTGGGCCGTATCAGATACTTCGTCAGGTAGGTCCGGTAGCTTATCAGATTGCATTACCACCTTTACTATCGAATCTTCACAATGTATTTCACGTATCACAACTAAAGAAATATATTTCTGACCCTACCCATGTTATCGAACCAAACACCAAACAACTGAAGGAAAATTTAACCTATGAAACTTATCCAGTTAAGATTGAGGATCGAAGGACGAAGCAACTTTGAGGTAAGAAAATTTCATTGGTTAAAATATTTTGGAACGACGTAAGCGGTAAAGCTACATGGGAGTTGGAAGATAAGATAAAAGAGCAATATCCATATTTATTCTGAGGATGTGAAATCAAGTTTATCAAGTTTCGAAGACGAAACTTCTTTTTAGAGTGGGAGAGTTGTAACACCCCAAATTTCCTAACTATTTGACAGTTAACAAAATTATACTATTTAGTGATTTTTGTGTACTGTAAAATTATTTTGAGTATTCTGTGAATACATTTGATCATTTTGTGTGATTTACTCCATGCAGGAAAATAATAATTTTCGAGCCGAGGAAAATTTTACGTAATTTAATTATTACTATTAAGTCTTAATTATTTTACTTAATCTGATTTGATTTTTGTAAGTTTTATAATTTCTATGATTTTGTGGATGATTATGAAATTTTTATATTTTTTTGATTATTTTAATATTATCCATGGGCTGCCTGTGGGCCCAAGGGTTGTATGTGGGCCCAGGTGGGTTTGGAAAAGTGAAAATTATTCTACAGCTAGAAAATTTTGTACTGTTGAGACGGGGACGGGGGATCTTACTAAAACCAAAATCAGAAATAGTTTTCAAAATTTTCTTTTACTGTGTTTTGTATTGTATTTAATTATTGGATAATAAAAATACAGTAAAAATATTGTTATAGGGTAATAGCAGGTAAAAATAAGTAATATACTGCTTAGTCAACATTAGTGGTTATGACAGCTTTATGACAGACCAATAGAAAGCAAGCTTAATGATGAAGCCTTTGGATATCTACCATCGATTTAATCAATGGTGGAGATTTGTCTTATAAAATAGCTAGGACCATTTCTGACCATTGGATGTAAAGTATGAAGAGGTGATCTTGACCCTTCATTTTGGAGATACATCTAATGGCTAGGATTTCAAGGAGGAAAGATCTAATGGCCTAGATTAAGTCTTACATCTAAAGGCTATACCTAGAATCTACATTAATCCTAACCATTGAACTAATCAATGGCTAAGAATGCTCAAAATGGTGGCTAGTGAGATTGGTCACTCATTGAGAGTGCAAGAGTGGGGCGGGGGGGGGGGATTGTTTTGTGAGGCCTTAAGGCCATAGCAAAAGTTTCAAGACTATCATTGCTATTCTTGATCATTCTTGATCATTTCCAAGAAGCAAAGCTCTTCAAACTTTTCTCTCCATTTCTTTTCTTCTCTAGTTTTGCCCAAGACATCTACAACCACCTTCCATCACTCAAAAATTTCAAACAACCTTACTTCTTGAATCTATACCTCAATCTAAGAACCTTTGTATTTTAGGACAAGTTCTAAATCCATCAACTTCAAGGACTTTCTTCAAGAGCAAAGTTCTAGGGTTTTTGAGGTGAAGTATAAGGAAACTTCACTACTTATCTTTTTTTCATGTTCTAAGCCATGTTTGATTCATGGTTTACCTTGTTCAAGCTAAATATGCTAATAAATTTATGTTTTGTTTTGTATTTGAGAAGTTTTTGGTGGTGAATCACTTGTTCAAGGAGCAAACCAAGGAGCTTGGGAGGTTCTTCAAGAGGTAAGAGGGAGATCCATCTCACCAACCAAGTATGGTGGTGAGAGATGAAGTTGTATTTGATGGATGGTGAATCCATGTGAGGATTCATATCCATGGTTATGTAATTATTTGTGGGTATTTATGTGTTTTGATTATTTGCTTATGCTTGATATGATTTGCATGATTTAATGCTTTTGTTTATGGCATGCTTGTGATATATATGATGCATATGTATATGTGTGCCATGATTTGATGATGGAAAGGAAAACAATTTTTGGTTCGAAAGACCAAGAGGAATTTCGGCCAAGACACCTCAAAATAGGTGTTTACAAATTAATATTTTTATGAATGGTAAAATTAGAGGATTTGAAGAGCAAGGAAAATGAACAAATGAATTGGTTTTTAAGACCATAAGTCTAACGGTTTTGGAAAGAAATTTTAATGGTTTTGTTTGTGTAAAAACAAGAATGGTACTTAATTGATTTAGGAGGAATAATATTTGATGGTTTCAATGGCCATGTACTACGGTTTTGAAGGCTTGTAAGTGCCTAGATTTTATGAAATAAAGTGATTTCAAAGTGAAAAAATAATTGATGAAGTACAAGGATTAAAGAAATGGAAACAAAGTGTTTTGACACTTGAAAAATGGAATTTTCGTATATGAATGGAAAAGAGAGGTTGAAAGTGTTTGAATCTCAAATTATTTTAAAGAGAACTGAGTTTTAGAATTGATTCATGAATTATGAAAAATACATTGGTAACTTGAAAATTTTTAACGTATAACTCATGCTTTGGGTTTTGGAGAGCGTTAAGAAATTTTAAGTTAGAAATATTGATTTAATTCAATAAAGTGGTAAAATTATGGAATATATTTCGAAAAAGATTTCTTGAGTAAGAAATTGTGAAAATAATGTGAGAAGTCATATTATTTTGAGAAAAGTTGAATTGAGATTTTGAAGGTTGAGAAATATTTTACGACCTTGAAAAATGGAGAAAAATGATTTACGTAACTTAAAAACGTGATTTTGAAGCTATACGATTTGAAAAATGTTAAAATATTTCTACGTGTTTTAGAAAGCGTTTAAATATTTTTACGCGATTGAAAAATGATTAAATATTTTTACGTGATTGAGAAAATGATGGAAAATTGCTACACGACTTGAAATCACGACAGAAATGTTGTAAAATTGTGAAAAACGTAACAGAAATGTTATGCGATTGTAAAAACGTGACAAAAGTGTTGCGTGACTATGAAAATGCGATAATATGATTTCGCGATTGAATATACAGTAGGATTACTGTTGGATCAGTGTATGGACACTGTATGAGAAATTATGAGATTATGAATTTGAACTGAAAATGGGCCAGTGTGTGGACCCTGAATATGAATTATGAATTTGAACTGAGAATGGTGCATTGTACATGCATTGAAAAGGTTCGATGGACTAGATAAAGCTATTTGCCTAGGAGAGATGTACACCTCTTTAGTGGGTGCGATATGCATAGTGTAAGTCACTTGTTGACATTGGGGGCATCGGGGTGCGGGTTGCCTACAGTGGGCAGTTGGTAGCTCTTCTGTACCGTGGGTTAGACTGATGTAACACACCGATGATCGTGATTGAGACACTATTCTTAATCAAGATCTATTAAAGACTGTCGTATATATGCTAGATGTGCAAACACTAATGAGGATAGTGGCACATGGTCTGAGGCATGTTAGTACAGACGGATCTTTTGGATCAATTTCTCCGACTTGAGTATTAGCTCCATGGAGTAGGAAAGTAAGTCTATGTGCACATGCATAATTATTGAGTATTGGTTATGATAATTGAACTGTTGAATACTTGGATAATGTTGAGGGCATTATCATAAATATTGAATAATTATATCAGTGTGATATATTAATTGAGGAATATTAGATGATGATGATGATGATAAATAATGTTGATGGCATTATTGTAATTATCGTGTGATTTCAATAATGTTAATGGCATGATGGTAATTATTATTTATTGTATTTGTTATGATAAATAATGACTGAGGGCATGATTGTAATTATTGTATCTGTCATGATAAATAATGTTGAGGGCATTATTGTAATTATGGTATGATATATCTATATGGTGTGCTGTTTGTGTTATCTCTATGCTGCTATGTTGGTATTGACGTAGGTGATCTCACCTCTTTGTATGCCTATTTTGTACTGTATTTACATTTTAAAGAGACTGAACAAGGGATTGAACAAGAGGGTGAAGAAGAGCAGATTCTTGTAGAGGAAGCTGAGTTTTGATCGGATGGCATCCTAGTCAAGTTTCTTTGGATACATGAGAATGCAGTTCCATGGCGGAGCTAATGCTTGGAGGTTGAGTCCCAATGAGGAGGGACTTATTTATCAGGGACTATTGTCGGTCATCATGAGCAGGATTTTTCATGGTGACTTGTTCTTTTCTGTAACTATATATGTACATGTTGAATTTTCGCTGTCAATTAGATGGTATTGGGGCAGTAGGTTTCACGTCCCAATGGAGATTAGCATTGTGTCGTCTGCGCAGACACCTGTCCATAGGACTTCGCATCAAATTGGATTCCTACCTACGAGGAGTCTGAGGAGGACCCGACTGAGGGTTCTGCTGCTTAGTAATGCTTGGGCAATATGTTAGTTTTGAATAATGTTCAAATACTTTGAGAACCTGGTCTATAAATATTTAAGTATGACAATACTAAGACTTATGTATATATAATGTAAATTATTTGTGATGTTGTTGTAATATTTTTATTTTCTGCTATGTTTATTTTATCGACATCAAGAAATTTTACAACTCGTATTTTTATTATAACATCACAATTTATGAACTTGGGGATAATTCGGTAATAATAACATTTAAATGTGGCACCCTATGGTGGGTGTTACAACAGGGATCAAGCAGTGGAGCAATTTGGAGCTTTTGATGGACGACCATAGTCGAGATCTGTAGTAGCTATATTTTGCTTTTTGGTGTCTTGCGGCAGTATATGTGTTTTGGTTTTTATGGTGTATACCTTGTATAACTTTTTATTTCTCCATATATGTATATTACGCTTCGCGAATGGCTCATATTTTAATACTTGTATAAACTGTTTATTTGTAAAATAGTGATATTCGTAAATAATATACCAACTGCTAATTACTGATGTGTAAATCGGGTACATCATTAGCTTTAGTATTTGGGACGTTACATTATGGTATCAGAGCAGTTCATCCTATTGAGCCGAGGTATGGACTAGCTATGCTTTTAGCATGTTTGTTGTGCATTTTTCTATCATGATACTCTATATGTTGATGGACTTGCATGACAACCTTGTGTGAATGTTATGGTTACCTATTGCATTATACATGAGTATTGGGCCTGATCAACTCAATGTGTAATGTTCAGTGCATGTAGGATACTATGGGATCAATGAGGCGTATGTGAGGAGGAGGATCATCATCTGCCAACAATAATATGGCAGATATGATGGAGATGTTTTGAGAGATGACTATGGCAATATGAGATATAAGACAAGAGATAGTGGTAAACTACCCATATCCACCATAGGGAGATGAAGCAACTGTAGTAAGGAATGACCTTTCAGAGTTCCAGAAGTGCTACCTGCCTTCTTTCTATGGAGAGTATGATCCGGCCAAGGCGGATGAGTGGCTTCAAGAACTAGAGAAAATCTATTTCGTGTTAGCTTGTAATGATGCACAAAGGATCTCTTATGCCTCTTTCATAATGAAAGGAGAGGCAGAGCTTTGGTGGAATGAAGCAAGAAGGCTCCTTGAAGTCGCAGGAACTGAGGTTACTTGGGAGGTTTTTAAGACCACTTTCCTTGACAAGTATTTTTTACCAAGTGTACAAGAAGAGAAGGAAGTTGAGTTCCTGAAACTCAAGCAAAGGAGTTTGACTGTGAGCCAATACCTGTCCAAGTTTGAAGAATTGGCCAAGTTTTCTTCTCATTTTAAGAATAACCCTGATGAGAAATAGAAGTGCATCAAGTTTGAAGCCACTTTGAAGGAAAGTCTTAAGAGGGCAATTAAGTCCATGGAAATTCGCAATTTCCATGCTTTGGTGAACAAGTTCCACATTATTGAATCCTTAGAGATGGATTCGGAGCAAGAGCAAAAGCCACAAGACCTTCTTAAGATAAAAAGGGTTGATGAGAAGTTTATGGAAAGGGCACTGTGGCCTAAGGGTCAATAAGGGAAAGGAAAGCAATTGAGATTTGATGACAAGAGGTCGACGTGTAAAAAATATGGGAAATTTCATGGTAACAATCCATGTTGGCTTGATCAAATGACTTGCTTTACATGTGGCAAGAAGGGACATTTGTCCAAAAGTTGTCCTCAACGGCAACAACAAAGAACAGGAAATCCCAGATCCCAAACCATAGGAAGAGTATTCACTCTGAGTGGCCGGGAAGTTGCTCACTCCTCATATCTAATACAAGGTAAGTGCATATTAAAGATACACTTTTAACTGTGTAACACCCCTAGATCTAATAACTATGGCACAATTGTCATTACACCACAGTCACTAAATCCAGGTGTGTCACAGTCCCATCAATAATCTTTAAAAAAAAATGTTTCTATTATGCATAAATAGAAAATATGAGCCCCGAATAAAGCATATTTAGTATCCAACCATTAAAATACAACCACTGAAGGAAAATATATTTCATATATAACATATTCGTCCTTAACATAAAGCACTGATAACACGAAACATAATACTTACATATTCAAATAAAAGATGACAGGTACAAAAGCACAAAAGGGGGAAGTAGTAACCCTAGGATAAGTACTACTGGCAGACAAATCTGCAACCCCATATATATATATATGACGCTTGGAGTCTTAGTCGACACGTCAGGCATCAATGCCCCCATGAAGTTTCACCCGTACATAACTGAAGAAAATCTCATCCAGACGTCATATCGATAACAATGAATCAGCCTAATCCAATCAGTAAGCACGTGGTCCCTCTTCTTCTTCCTCACGATCTTTTATCAAATATAAATATAAAACAGGAATACAAGGATACAGGAAAGAGGTGAGACACACAGTATTCAATACCAATATGACAGTAAGAAAACAGTACGGCACAAAACGCCCACATAACATCATAGCACATATATTTATCAACAACAACAATAATAATAATAATAAGCAATAAAAGAAGAACAACAATAATATCTCAAGTAATCAACAGTTCAACAATCAGATAATTATTTCAAATAGTAAAAGAAGATAATTTAACAGTTGACATCAAAAGAAACAGTCACAAAATCTCAAATAACAAACAACAAGACAGTTCAAATAATCATAACGTCATTTAAAGTAATAGTCCAATCATCATATAAATGAACAACAGTTTCATCATCATGGAAATAGGTAAATGTGTAAATGCCAAATGATATGCTGACTCACTATGCACGTGCACATGGTAACAAAATCCTACTCCATAGAGCTAGACATCAATATTTCGGAGAGAATGATCAATGACTCATGCCAGTATCTCGTTAGCCTTAAAAATAAAGTGCTTCATCTCATTAAAATATTTGCGCAATATGGCTTATACATGGCACCTCAACAGTTGATCACGATATAGGACAGCGTCTCGGTCTAGCTCGTCGGTGTGTTTGCATTAGTCTATCCCACAGCCCCAGTGGAGCTACCACTATCTGTTATGAGACACCCGCACCCCGACGCCCCCTGAGTCAACCACTATGACCCTACGCTTAGTCTACTTGCACCCACACTAAGGTGTTATTCAATCTCCTAGGCTTACATCGCCTTCTCAACAAAGTCTAACGGACATCACATATCCATGACGACTCAATTTACATCATTTATGTGTATAAATCGCATATTCCTTATAACACAATACATATCATGCATACTCATTAACAATATATTTGTCATGGAACATATCACAATGGCATATAGTCAATCTTCAACAACATCATGCCTCAATTTAATCAAGTACACATCAATAAGTGCTTAGTCCCACATATGAACTCACTTTATCATACAATCCATTCTCAATATGAATAATTTCATGTACATGGTTCAACACATATCGAAATTCCATATTATGAATTCAACATTATCAATTTCCTAAGTCTTGATTTATTTCGCAAATTTTGGGTCAAGGAAACCCTTCAAAATTGTGGCCTTTCAAAGACCAATGCTAAATCAATTTCCTCCATTACAAGCATCAATTCTTTAATGTCTAATTACATAGGTTTCATTTTACACAAAATCAATCCAAACTCTTAAAATGTATGGCCAAAATCGTGGCCTTTCAATAGGGTAGCAAACCCTCAAAATTTCCATTTAACAAATATAACAGTATCAAAGCATTCCAACATCCTTAATGCATTCAAAACAACCAATCATTTTAGTCTTAATCAAGAACACATAAACATGAAAAACAATCAAATAAAGTAAGCAATCCAATATGGATTTCTCCATCAACAACCACACAAGAGTCTTATCACCACCAATAATGGTTGAAGTGAGTAAATCTCCCTCTTACCTAAAGGAAGAACACGAAATCACCTCCTTGGAGTGCTCTTGGTGGATTCAGTTTTTGGCTCCAAAAACCTTAAAAAATCAAGCTCAAAGAATCAACACCAATAGTTGAAAAATAGGAAGAGAAAGTGAAGAATCAAAGACTTACCCTCAAAGTCTCAAACTTTATTCTTGAGAGAAGGTGAAGAAGAAGATGGATTTTGAAGAAAATCTTCAAATAGGAAATGTAGAGAATGATGAGGGGAATGTAGAAATGGTGTTGGTGAAGTAAGAAAATGAAAATGATCTCTCAAGATGGGGCTACAAAAACGTGGGGGAAAGGGGAAGAAGAAGAGAGAAGTTAGAGAAAAATAGAGATAAAACTTGAAGAGAGAGAAAATCATAGATGAAATGGGTGAAAATTTTGGTGATGTAACGCACCTAAATATAACAACCGGAGCGTAATCGTCATTACACCACAGTTACTAAATCCAAGTGTGTCACAGTCATGATAATAGTAATTTAAATTCTCAAGAGTCTATATTTTTTTTTGACAATCTGCATAAGTAGAAAATACGAGCCTCGAATGAAATATAAATATATTCAACCCATAATACAACCACTGAAATAAAATCATATTCCTTATATATATTTTATAGACAATTTACACAATTCACTGATGACATAGAATATAATAATTACAGAGTCCAATAAAATACAGCGGGAATAAAAACACCAAAGGGGGAAAAGTAGTAACCCAGGGAAGGGTACTACCAGCAGACAAAGCCGCAACCCCATATGTACATGACGCACGGCGTCCCAGTGGACACGACAGGCATCAATGCCTCCACGCGGCTGCACTCTTACGTAGTCGAAGAAATCTTGTCCAGACGCTCAAGCCAATCAACCAAGGTGTGGTCCCTCTTTATCTTCCTCACGATCTTTTATCAAATATAAATGTAGAACAGAAATGCACAAATATAGGAAAGAGGTAAGACATCCTACCATCATTACCAATTATAGTAGCCAGAAATAAAACAGCGCAACGCGCACAAATAGCAATTCAGAACATCATTTCCAAATAATAAGCAGTAAGTCCAATAGTAGCCAATAAACAATTCCAGGTAGATGTCCATTATAGTAATGATCAGACAATTCACAGTTACGGAAAGTAATGATTTACAATGACAGATTATTTCATGATGCACATGCATGCTTTCTCAAATTCCTACTCCATGGAGCTAGACACAAACAATCGGAGAGAAAGATCATGGGACATGTCTGTAACTCGGCTGCCGCGGCCAAAGTGCTAAAATCAATAATTCTCACGTGCACATCTAGGCATTGTACAGACATTCCATGCTCGATCACGATATAGGACAGTGTCTCAGTTCGGATCGTCTGTCCATTTGCATCGGTTTGCCCCACGGGTAGGAGAGCTACCAACTACCCATTGTGAGGGACCCGCACCCCGACGCCCCCAAGGTCATAACATAACCTACACTAATCTACTCGCACCCGCACTAAGGTGTGTTCAATCTCCTAGGCAACTTGGCCTTATAACAGTCCACAGGACATTCACAATGCATAAGACTCTATGCATGAGCATGTATGATTCACAATTTCATACAATTCCATAATATGTCACAATTGGCCAAGATAAGCATTAACACATAAATGGTCACTCACATAGACCCATAATGTCATAACATTGAAATAAATTACGGTAATACCTTTCTAAGGTCCATTGTGCATTCTTATTCAAGATTTGCCAATCATATAAGAATCCGATACTAAGTAAGTTTTCATAATTAATTGAATTTTCTAAAGTAATTTATTCTCATACACTTAGAATGATTATTCTAAGATCTCAAATCTCACACTCTCTTATTCTTACTCTTGTAAAATTTTCTCAAGTTTCATGACAAGTTCCTTCCTTAGTCCTTTAAAATTTATGAATCTCTAATTGTATTTAATTCTTCCAAATTTGCTACCTTACTAATTTATTGCCTATGTTCCAATCATTTAATTTTCTAAATTCCAAGATCATTAAAAATTATGTAATTAAGTCCTAAATAGCCCTAGAGACCGTGGCCTCCCTAGTGGATTCAATTCTCAATTTTTCCATTCCATTGATTTTATATTACACACTTGATTAATTTAGTCATTCACTTGTTAAAATTTGTTCACCAAAAACACATCAATTTTCACCTCAAAACCACGGCCACCCAAGAGCCCTTCCAAATTCATTTTCTTCCATTTCGATCCATCCAATCCAATCCAACATATCAATATACACAATAAATCAAATCAAGGTCATGAACTCCATAAAATCAACATGTAAGCATTTAATTTAGCAAATCAAAGAATAACCCTCATTAGGGTTTTTTCACAAACAACACAACCAAGGTTCCTAGATGCTGATAGAGGTTGAGGAGGAGTGTCTTCCTCTTACCTAAGTGTAGAAATCAAGAAGAACCTCCAAGAGTTCCCTTGTAATTTCAGATTGGTGCCACCCAAAACCCTAGAAAATTCAACTTGGTTAGAATAGCATAAGGACTTGAAAAATGGAGTGTAGGTGGTCACAAAAATACCCTTGAAACCGAAACGAAGAGAAGAAAAGAAGAGTCTTGAAGCTTACCCAAAAACCCTAACTTTGGAGCTTGAAGAAAGTGATGAAGATGGAGGAATCTCAATATGCTCCAAGCAAGAAAGATGTTTAGGAGAGGGAGAGGATTAAGAAAATGGGGTTGAATGAAAATTTTGTGATGGTTGAGGTGTGGGAGAGGGGCTGGCCATGAGCTTCTCCTAGAGAGAAGGAGGAGAAAATGGTTTGAAGAAGAAAGAAGAAGGAAGGAAGAGAGAGAAAGTGCTTTGGTGAATTTTGGAAATTAATGTAGTATATTTGATTAAATGAAACAAAGCATTTTCCTTCCCCAAAGTGGGCTGCTGCTGTGCATAGAGAGAGGGAAGAGAGAGTGTTTTAGCTTCCCTTAGAAGCTAAGGGCTTCTTGGTCATTGTTTGGTCAAAGCTTCTCAAAGAAGCTTTGATTATTTTACATTAAATTTGAATTAAAGTGAGTTGATTAGACATAAAGTAGATTGCATTAGGATAATGTGATAGGATTTTTATTACATGCTATTATCCAATGGATAATAGTTACAGTTAACATAAGTCAATATTTAATGAATCTGACAGATAAATTTCATGCAGTATTATTTTATTTTATCTGTTAAAATTTCTCAAAAAACGTGAAATCTCATAAACTGTATTCAGTCTCGGGTTTAGTAAGATCCCCCGTCGACGTGTCCATAGTTCCAGGTTCACGGAGAAAATATCGCGTTTCTCCAGTTCCGTTCAGTGCGCATGCAAAATGAGGAATATATTACATTATTCGACGTTTTCGGAAAAATCTCAGAAAATTCTCAAAAATTACAATTATTATAAAATGACTATCCGTCATATAATTTTCCAATTCTTGAAGCGTTACAGTCATTTTCCCGACTCTGCTCAAGTTTCACGTAAAATGAAAAATATATTAAAATATTCGTCATTTCCGAAAAATTCTGAAAGAATTCACATAATTCAAAAATATTAGAAAATGACTATTCGTGGTAAAATAAATAATTTCCGGAGTGTTACACTGACCTCAGCAATTCCTAGCTCAGTGTGCATGCAAAACGAGGAATATATTAAAATATTCGACGTTTCTGAAAAATTCCAGAAAAATTCCTAAAAATCATGAATATTATAAAATGATTATTTATAATTAAACAAATATTTTTTGGGATGTTACAACACCCCCCTACTAAAAGGAATTTCGTCCTCGAAATTTACATACCTCAAAATAATTGTGGGTATTGTTCCTTCTTCTTGTCCTCCAGTTCCCATGTTGCGTTACCAGTCGTCTCGTTCCAAATCACCTTTACCAATGGAATCTCCTTGCCTCTAAGTTGCTTCATCCGTCGATCCTCGATTCTCGCAGGAGGTGCCTCATAGGTTAAGTTCTCTTTTAACTGTACTGTGTCCGGTGCTAGAACATAACTTGGATCAGGCAAATACTTGCGAAGTTGTGACACATGGAAGACATTGTGTATGTTGGAAAGAAAAGGGGGTAAGGCTATCTGGTAAGCTACTGTACCTATCCGGCGAAGAATTTGGTAAGGTCCAAGAAATTTTGGAGTAAGTTTCCTAGATTTCAAAGCCCGGCCGACCCCAGTCGTGGGTGTGACTTTCAGTAATACATGCTCACCTTCTTCAAACTCAAGGGGCTTTCTCCTCTTATCCGCATAACTCTTTTACCGGCTCTGAGTAGTTCTCATCTTCTCTTGAATCATTTTGACCTTCTCAATTGTCTGCTAAATGATATCCGGTCTAATTATGAGACGTTCACTGTCTTGATACCAATACAAGGGTGTCTGACACCGTCTTCTGTATAGAGCTTCATAGGGTGCCATCCCTATACTCGAATGGTAACTGTTGTTGTAGGTGAACTCTTTCAATGGTAGAACTTCATCCCAACTTCCAGTCTGTTCTATAGTACAAGCCCTAAGCAAATCTTCTAGGGATTGGATCGTTCTTTCTGATTGATCATCGGTTTGTGGGTGGTACACCGAACTTAGACGTAACTTTGTTCCCAACGATGCCTGTAGACTCTGCCAAAATTTTGAAGTAAACCTCGGATCCCTATCCGAAATAATACTCGTAGGCACACTATGCAGCCTAACGATCTCTCCAATATACAGCTGGGTCAGCTTCTCCAGACTGTACCTTATGTTGATCGGGAGAAAATGAGTTGACTTTGTGAGTCGATCCACTATTACCCAAATCGAGTCGTGTCCTTTCTTTGTCCTTGGCAAACCCAAAACAAAATCCATTGCAATGCTGTCCCATTTCCATTCAGGAATAGACAATGGTTACAGCAATCCTGTAGGTCTTTGATGTTCCACCTTAGCTTTGTGACAAACTAGGCAAGTTGATATGCATCTAGTGACATCACTCTTCATCCCATGCCACCAGAACAACTTCTTCAAGTCTTGGTACACCTTCGTTATGCCCGGGTGCATATTCAGCATGCTGGTGTGAGAATGATCCACAACATATCGTCTAAGCCCTTAGTCACAGGGAATACAAACTCTACCTCGGAATCTCATAATTCCATCCATTCCTTCCTCAAATTCCATTTCTCTACCTTGCCCCATCAGTTCTCTCACTTCTTGCAAGAATTCATCGACCTTTTGCTTTTCCCATATGTCATCCATCAGTTCATTTGAAATGGTGACCATGTTTATATAAATCTTTCCGGGTTCCAACTTAACGAATGACCAAACATCTCTAAATTGTTCTATGAGGTCTCTTTCCTTAATCATCAGGGCAGAAACACTGATGGTCTTTCTACTCAAGGCGTCTGCCACGACATTCACTTTGCTAGGGTGATACAACAGCTGAAAATCATAGTCCTTCAGGAATTCTAGCCATCTCCGTTGCCTCATGTTCATTTCTTTCTGATCATACAAATATTTCAAGCTTTTGTGATCACTGTAGATGTTGAATGTTGCTCCATAGAGGAAATGCCTCCATATCTTCAGAGCAAAAACCACAGCTGCTAGTTCCAAATCATGCGTCGGGTAGTTCTTTTCATGCACTCGCAACTGTCGCAAAGCATAAGCCACCACTCTTCTATGTTGCATAAGAACAGACCCCAATCCTTGGTATGAAGCGTCACAGTATACCTCAAATGGCTCATTCAGATCAGGTAGCACCAATACTAGTGAGGTGGTTAACCAGTTCTTCAACTCTTGGAAACTTTGCTCGCAGCTATCGGTCCACTCAAAGGCTTAGTTCTTCTTTGTTAATTGAGTGAGCGGTCTAGCAATTTTGGAAAATCCTTCTATGAATCTCCTGTAATATCCGGCTAAACCCATGAAGCTACGAATTTCCGTCACTGACTTCGGTCGTTATGGATATCAGAAGTCTTAATTCTGAAGACTAATAAGGTTTTCATTGGAATGGTTTAGTAGGATATGACTAGAAAATGATCAATCAGTCCCTAAATCATGAACTCTAACCAATGCGATTTCAAGTAAGCAAAATAGACCAACAAAAGGTTCAATCTTCATGAGAAGTAGGATAGATTAAACAAACTCAGGTGTCAAGACAAGTCTCAACAGCAGGAATGGGAATAACTAAGTCGAAGATAAGAATGATACAGATGAATCCAAATGATCCATGCAGTTACGAATTGAAAGTGGAAGGGTTACCCCCAGAATTATATGGCACGATTACAGGGTCATCATTTAAGGCATAACTTCCTTTATTGAGATCCCCAAATGTTGAGGTCTGATTGGATCTACTACTACTAGCACTTTCCCCTACGGGTTGGGTGTTGTTATTTCCTTGGTACCCGTGAACATAGTTCCCGTTTAAACTTATTAGCTTTTCCATTATTCCTTCTTTGGAATCTAGGTAGTCGATGGTTATCCCAAGTCTAACTTTCCTTCAATAGATTTTGAATCTTAACCTCCAATTCTCGTTGTTGTGTGGTCCTCTGATCTTGGTGAATTGTCACATCAGCTATCCTTTGAATTTTCTCCTGCAGTTGCAGCCATAATTCTACGGTCTTGTCCTGCGCTTATGTGAGTACATTTGCCACGAGCCATTGACTCTCTTCGAAGGCAGACCAAACATAACACGATGAAACAAATGTAATTATTTCAAACAACATTACCTCCCTTCGGAAGTCAAACACAAAGAGTCACACAAAGCACACAATTCAAACAAAGCAAGTTCAATTCACAAATCCTAACGATCTCTAGCTCGAACTTATTCATTCTGTCTCTTGTGGTGTAATCTCTTGTAAGTCCCCAATCTCCAAACAGCTTCTCGAACTGAATTTAAACTAGTCATTCTTTCTCCAGAAGATCGATTTTCCAAAACCTTTTGATCTCCGCACAAAAGACTTCCTATCTTCCTAACACAGCATGCCTAGGAGAAGTCATAGTTTCCTGTACACACAAAACATTACATATTGAGTAGGCCAGTCCTCAATATCATGCAACTGCATAGTAGTAACTATTGGCCACTAGGGCATACATTATATTATGCTATTTTATATGAGGCATTTCATTTATTATGTTCTTTTTTTTGGTAAACATGATAAAGTCCTTAGAATAGTAAATTTGATACCATAGGACATCAAGTGGATGACTTGATCGTGAGATCCTATTGGATAAAACACTATTCTTAAATGTCCCTAGTCAAGTATTATTGTTAATTAGGACAACAATAATGCTTTGAGACTAGTATGTGCGTAGACTGATGACCACATCTCACGGGTCATGGATATGAGATATCAAGTCTACACATAGATACATATTAGAGTAATGATGTATTGGACAGACCCGCCATGAGAACGCTACGTGGATCGTTACGTGAGTGTCATAAGCAATTCTCATAGTGATAATGGTGTATGTGGTCCTTTGACCCGAAATCACTACGATTCCTACATGAGGAGTTGTGTGTTTTAATGCCATCAAACGTCATCTCGTAACAAGATGATTATAAAGTTGGTTATTAGACATACCGCGATACATGTGGAGGGATGTGAGTGACCTAGATGGGATTTGTCCCTCCTACATAACAGAGTGATATCTTCGGGCCCCCGATTGAGTGAGACTATGAAATGCATGGCCATGCTCAAATGAGTCAATATGAGATATTGATCTCATTTGTCATTACTATGTCTACTCGGGAATCAGAAACCGAAGATTGAACTAAACAAGGGTGACACGTTCCATGCCTTGTGTTCAATTTGGATATCACGGACAAAGGGACTAAACTACACGGAGACATTGGTCACGATAGGTTATGTCAAATCACTGACATTCTCATTACTTGGGTAGCAGTGATGTGTTGCTAGATACCGCTCACTGTTTGTAATATTAAAATGAGATTTTAATATTACTACCAACGTCATGAGAACACGCAGGTCGCACACTTAGAACAGACTAAATTGGAGTAATCGAATCCAAGTTGGACTCGGATTCAATTGTGGGCCTAACTCATGACAGATGGGTTTAGGGTTGCACCACTTACCTTGCTGCTTGCTCACACTCACTTAAGGCAGCCACTATTATAAATAGTGCGCTAAGGGGGCTGCTACTAGGTTACATCACAACCCTAGCCGCACCTACAGAAAGTGAGTGAGAGATAGTGAGGTCTTCTTCTCCTCTCTTCGCAGCTAGCACTACGAAATAGAGGCGTGACTCCTTTTGCAAGTCTGTTCGTGTGGATACCGCAGAAACATCGTCGCTATTACGGTGTTGGTGATTCACCTCGCTTGTGTCTGTCACGCTTCAAGAGGTAAAATTTTAAAACCTCGGATTATGGATTTTTCGCATGGATCCTGTGAGGGAATTCTGTTATTCCGCTGCAAGACTTTGATCCGCAAATTCCCAACAGTAACTATCAACATTCAACTTAAAGCAAGTCATGCATTCCTTCCCCATCATCTCAATCAAGAGACAATGAAGTGCACAACAGACCAAATTCTAATATGCCTAAACATAGCAAGTCTATACCCCGGCTCAACAGGATGAACTGCTCTGATACCACCTAATGTAACGCACCTAAATATAACAACCGGAGCGTAATCGTCATTACACTACAGTTACTAAATCCAAGTGTGTCATAGTCATGATAATAGTAATTTAAATTCTCAAGAGTCTATATTTTTTTTTTGACAATCTGCATAAGTAGAAAATACGAGCCTCGAATGAAATATAAATATATTCAACCCATAATACAACCACTGAAATAAAATCATATTCCTTATATATATATTTTATAGATAATTTACACAATTCACTGATGACATAGAATATAATAATTACAGAGTCCAATAAAATACAACGAGAATAAAAACACCAAAGGGGGAAAAGTAGTAACCCAGGGAAGGGTACTACCAGTAGACAAAGCTGCAACCCCATATGTACATGACGCACGGCGTCCCAGTGGACACGATAGGCATCAATGCCTCCACGCGGCTGCACTCTTATGTAGTCGAAGAAATCTTGTCCAGACGCTCAAGCCGATCAACTAAGGTGTGGTCCCTCTTTATCTTCCTCACGATCTTTTATCAAATATAAATGTAGAACAGAAATGCACAAATATAGGAAAGAGGTAAGACATCCTACCATCATTACCAATTATAGCAGCCAGAAACAAAACGGCGCAATGCGCCCAAATAGCAATTCAGAACATCATTTCCAGATAATAAGCAGTAAGTCCAATAGTAGCCAATAAACAATTCCAGGTAGATGTCCATTACAGTAATGATCAGACAATTCACAGTTACGGAAAGTAATGATTTACAATGACATATTATTTCATGATGCACATGCATGCTTTCCCAAATTCCTACTCCATGGAGCTAGACACAAACAGTCGGAGAGAAAGATCAGGGGACATGTCTGTAACTCGGCTGCCGCGGCCAAAGTGCTAAAATCAATAATTCCCACGTGCACATCTAGGCATTGTACAAACATTCCATGCTCGATCACGATATAGGACAGTGTCTCGGTCCGGATCGTCGGCACGTTTGCATCGATTTACCCCACGGGTAGGAGAGCGACCAACTACCCATTGTGAGGGACCCGCACCCCGACGCCCCCAAGGTCATAACATGACCTACACCAGTCTACTCGCACCCGCACTAAGGTGTGTTCAATTTTCTAGGCAACTTGGCCTTATAACAGTCCACAGGACATTCATAATGCATAAGACTCTATGCATGAGCATGTATGATTCACAATTTCATACAATTCCATAATATGTCGCAATTGGCCAAGATAAGCATTAACACATAAATGGTCACTCACATAGACCCATAATGTCATAACATTGAAATCAATTACGGTAATACCTTTCTAAGGTCCATTGTGCATTCTTATTCAAGATTTGCCAATCATACAAGAATCCGATACTAAGTAAGTTTTCATAATTAATTGAATTTTCTAAAGTAATTTATTCTCGTACACTTAAAATGATTATTCTAAGATCTCAAATCTCACACTCTCTTGTTCTTACTCTTGTAAAATTTTCTCAAGTTTCATGACAAGTTCCTTCCTTAGTCCTTTAAAATTTATGAATCTCCAATTGTATTTAATTCTTCCAAATTTGCTACCTTACTAATTTATTGCCTATGTTCCAATCATTTAATTTTCTAAATTCCAAGATCACTAAAAATTACATAATTAAGTCCTAAATAGCCCTAGAGGCCGTGGCGTCCCTAGTGGATTCAATTCTCAATTTTTCCATTCCATTGATTTTACATTACACACTTGATTAATTTAGTCATTCACTTGTTAAAGTTTGTTCACCAAGAACACATCAATTTTCACCTCAAAACCGTGGCCACCCAAGAGCCCTTCCAAATTCATTTTCTTCCATTTCAAGCCATCCAATCCAATCCACCATATCAATATACACAATAAATCAAATCAAGGTCATGAACTCCATAAAATCAACATGTAAGCATTTAATTTAGCAAATCAAAGAATAACCCTCATTAGGGTTTTTCCACAAACAACACAACCAAGGTTCCTAGATGCTAATAGAGGTTGAGGAGGATTGTCTTCCTCTTACCTAAGTGTAGAAATCAAGAAGAATCTCCAAGAGTTCCCTTGTAATTTCGGATTGGTGCCACCCAAAACCCTAGAAACTTCAACTTGGTTAGAATAGTATAAAGACTTGAAAAATGGAGTGTAGGTGGTCACAAAAATACCCTTGAAACCGAAAATGAAGAGAAGAAAAGAAGAGTCTTGAAGCTTACCCAAAAACCGTAACTTTGGAGCTTGAAGAAAGTGATGAAGATGGTGGAATCTCAAGATGCTCCAAGCAAGAAAGGTGTTTAGGAGAGGGAGAGGATTAAGAAAATGGGGTTGAATGAAAATTTTGTGATGGTTGAGGTGTGGGAGAGGGGCTGGCCATGAGCTTCTCCTAGAGAGAAGGAGGAGAAAATGGTTTGAAGAAGAAAGAAGAAGGAAGGTAGAGAGAGAAAGTGCTTTGGTGAATTTTGGAAATTAATGTAGTATATTTGATTAAATGAAACAAAGCATTTTCCTTCCCCAAAGTGGGCTGCTGCCATGCATAGAGAGAGGGAAGAGAGAGTGTTTTAGCTTCCCTTGGAAGCTAAAGGCTTCTTGGTCATTGTTTGGTCAAAGCTTCTCAAAGAAGCTTTGATTATTTTACATTAAATTTGAATTAAAGTGAGTTAATTAGACATAAAGTAGATTGCATTAGGATAATGTGATAGGATTTTTATTACATGCTATTATCCAAGGGATAATAGTTACAGTTGACAGAAATCAGTATTTAATGAATCTGACAGACAAATTTCACGCAGTATTATTTTATTTTATCTGTTAAAATTTCTCGAAAAACATGAAACCTCATAAACTGTGTCCAACATCGGGTTTAGTAAGATCTCCCGTCGATGTGTCCATAGTTCCAGGTTCACAGAGAAAACATCGCGTTTCTCCACTTCCGTTCAGTGTGCACGTAAAACGAAGAATATATTACAATATTCGACGTTTTCGAAAAGATCCCAAAAAATTCTCAAAAAATTCAATTATTATAAAATGACTATCCGTCATATAATTTTCTAATTCTTGAAGCGTTACAGTCATTTTCCCGACTCTGCTCAAGTTTTACGCAAAATGAGAAATATATTAAAATATTCATCGTTTCCGAAAAATTCCGAAAGAATTCACATAATTCACAAATCTTAGAAAATGACTATTCGTGGTAAAATAAATAATTTCCGGAGTGTTACACTGACCTCAGCAATTCTTAGCTCAGTGTGCACACAAAACAAGGAATATATTAGAATATTTGACGTTTTCAAAAAATTTCAGAAAAATCCCTAAAAATCATGAATATTATAAAATAATTATTTATAATTAAACAAATATTTTTCGGGATGTTACAGGTGAAATGTGATAAGTGTGTTAAGTGTGGGAAGCAAAATTTTTACTTTCCCATGGGCTCATTGCTGCAGCAATAGGAGAGAGAGAGGGGAGGGAATGGCTTCTCCAACAAGCCTAGGGCACTTTGGTCATTTTGTGGTCAAAGCTTCTCAAAGAAGTTTTGATTAAAATAGAGTATATTTGAATTAAAGTGGATTTGGTTAGACATAAAGTGGATTACATTAGGATAACATGATAGGATTTCTAATACATGTTATTACCCAATGGACAATTATTACAGTTGACAGAAGTCAGTATTAATTGCCCAGCGGATAAAATTTACATAGTGATTTATTTTATCCGATAAAATTCTCGAAAAATGTGAAACCTCGTAAATCGTGTCTAGTCTCGGGTTTAGTAAAATCCTCCATCGACGTTTCCATAGTTCAAGATTCTCGAGAAAAATATCTCATTTTCCTGCCTCTGCTCAGTGTGCATGTAAAATGAGTAATAATATTAAAATATTTCATGTTCTTAGAAAAATCCAGAAACATTCACAAAAATTACAAATATTATAAAATGACTATTTACCGTGAAATTATTAGTTTTTGGGATGTTACAAACTGTATTGTATGACTCTAGAGCATCTCATTTATTCATTTCATATGATTGTGTAAGGATTTTGGACTTACCTGTTTTAGAATTGACCTTTGATTTGTCAGTTTTCACACCTACAGGAAAACCCATAATCACTTCATAGATTTGTCTAAATTGATGTGTAACCATTGAGAATAAAGACTTTCTTGTCAATTTGATTTGTTTACCTCTTGTGGATTTAGACTTGATTTTGGGTATGGATTAGTTGTCAAAGAACCGTGTTGTCTTGTACTATTCAAATAAAACTTTGGTTTTTCTACCTGATTCCTCTTCCTTACACATCTCTTCTGAGTCAATGTTCTTAAATGCTAGTCAAGTTGCTAACTACTTGGTAGAAAGGGCTCAAGGCTATGTTCTCCTATTTTCATTGAATTCTGAGATGGAGTAAAGTTTGGAAAGTTTTCTAGTGGTGAATGTGTAACACCCCAAAATTTACTTTTCTACTATCATAATTCATTCTAAAATATTTGTGATTTTTTGGAATTTTTCTGGAATTTTTTGAGAACGCATAATATTTTAATATATTTCTCGTTTTACATATGTACTGAGCGGAACCGGAGAAATGAGATATTTTCTCCGAAAGCCTTGAACTATGGAAACATCGACGGGGGATCTTACTAAACCCGAGACCGGACACAGTTTGCAAGGTTTCACATTTTTCAAGAAATTTAACAGTAATAATAATGAAACGCTGTGTAGATTTTATCTGTCAGGTAAATTAATGCTGACTTCTATCAACTGTAATAATTATCTACTAAATTATAACATGTATTAAAAACATTATCCTACAATCCAAAATCTACTTTGTATCACATCCATTAGCTTTAATTCCAAAAAGAATGATTAAATTAATTAAGCATGTCAAGGGAAGCTTCTTTGAAATTTCCCAAATAATTCATTTGTCCCTCTCTTCACTCCCCACACTCATTCCCACGGCAGATGGCTATTTTAGGAGCCTAAAATACCCACTTTTCTCATTCTCACTTTTATCACTCCATTCTCACATTTCAAACACTCTTCTCTTCTTCTCCTTGCTTCACCACCGTACACACACTCATTGGAGATCATCTCCATTGTTTGCCACAACTAAACTCATTTCGTGTTTTCTTCCACCATTCCAAGACCATCCTTTGGTTCCTCTTCTTCCACTATCCACCATTGAAGCTAAAGCTTTGAGCTTGGAGGTAAAGTCTTTGCCTTTCTTTCACTTTCTTCCCATTTTCGTTTTTCTTGGTCACCTATGTGATCAAGAACTCATTTTCCATGGTCTGAGTGGACATTATGGAAATCACTCACATTGTTGTTCTTCTTGAAGGGGAAAACGAAAATCTAGGGCAAGAAGAGGTAACACCTCGTGTTGTCCTCCAAATAGGTAAGAGGGAGATGATCCTCTTCAACCAATCTTGGTAGTAAGGGAATATCTTGTATATGTGTTATTATTGATTTCTGAATCCATGTATAAAGTTCTCTCATTTTTATGTTGTTCTTCATGATAGTGCATTTTGTTGGGTTTGTATGATTTATTGATGTCTCTTGCATGATTCTAAGATATATTTGAGTAACTTGTTGATTAAATATGATAATGATTGGTTTGGTTTGAGTTAAAGGACCTGGAGAACCCTGTTTTCTGCAAGTTTACGCGTGGTAATCGATTACACGGGGCTTGTAATCGATTACCAAGCTCTTAAGGGTACGAAATCGTGATTCTGGAAATTTGGTAATCGATTACATCTTGTGTGTAATCGATTACAGAGATTCTGTCTAGCTTGTAATCGATTACAAGAGTGGTGTAATCGATTACCAAGCCTCTGATGTCACGAAATGGTGCTTCTGGGAATCACGTAATCGATTACAACTTGTGGGTAATCAATTACAGAGGTTCTGTCCAATTGGTAATCGATTACCACGGTGTGTAATCGATTACCAGTGGCTTTGAAGTTACAAATCGTGGTTCGGGAATCATGTAATCGATTACAATGAAATTGTAATCGACACAGAGATTCTGTTACGTTGGTAATCGACACAAGGGTGATGTAATCGACACAAGACCCAAAAATGAGATTTTTGAGCTGGAAATGATTGAAATTATGGTTCTTTGTCCTTTGTAACTCAAACATAACCTAAAAACCCTGGATTCAAGGATTTTACTTTACTTAAATGTAATAGGAATATGTATTCATACCGATAGAGAAGAAATGATTTTGAAAATGGAATTCTTGGATCCATGACTTAGAAATTGTGGTATGTAGGAACATATATTGCTAGTGAGAATTATTGATGCAAGTGTGATTCCCTATGTGAGTTATGCACTTATTGATTCAACATTCAATGAGATAAGAAATGATGATATGCCATTGAGGCATTGTTTTTCATAAATGTATTGTTAATATGTCATGTTGGACATTGAATAATGCTTATGTGCCATTGAGGCAATGCTTATGTTGAATGCATCATTGATGAACATACATGATTGGACATTGTGTCATCATGCATGTGTGTTGTCCGTTGGACATTGTTGAGAAGGCCGTGTTGCCTAGGAGTTTGAATAACACCTTTGTGCGGGTGCGAGTAGACTAAGCGTAGGTGTCATATGTTGTTGACCCTGAGAGCGTTGGGGTGTGGGTGTCTCACAATAGACAGTGGTAACTCCACTGGGGCCGTGGGATAGACCAATGCGTCACACCAACAATCCTGCCTGAGATGTTGTCCTATATCGCGATCAACTGTTGAGGTACCATGTATGAGCCATTGTGCAAAGAATTTTATGAAAGAAAGCACACTGTATTTTAAGGCTACTGATATACTGGTATTACTCCTTGATCATTCACTCCGAAAATGTTTACGTCTAGCTCCATGGAGTAGGAACTTTGGTACCCTTGTTGCATTGTGAGTTGTCAGTCATATAGTCCATTGAGCATTTATAATTGGATAATGTGTTTACTATTATGGCTGCGATATTTATTTGACTCTTGGTAATGCTAATGTTGCTAGCTGGCTATGGATAATGTCAACTATTGTTCTTTGCTGCTTTACTCTCGTTAATTGCTTTCGGGTATTACTGCATTTGTATGTATTAACTGTGTCTTATGTGGGCGTTCGACATCATTTATTTTCTTGCTGCCATGTTGGTACTGACAGCTGGGAATGTCACCTCTTTCCTATATTTGTGCATTTCTGTTTTACATTTATATTTGATAAAAGATCGTGAGAAAGAGAAAGAGGGACCATACCTTGGTTGATTGACTTGAGCGTCTGGACAAGATTTCGTCGACTACGTAAGAGTGCAGCCGCGTGGTGGCATTGATGCCTGTCGTGTCAACCGGGACACCGTGTGTCATATGCATATGGGGTTACGGCCTTGTCTGCTGGTAGTACCCATCCCTGGGTTACTACTCCTCCCCTTTAATGTTTTTATTCCCGCTGTATTTTATTTGACTCTGTAATTATTATATTCTATGTTATCAGTGATTCGTGTAAATTGGCTATAAACTATATATATAAGGAACGTGATTTCATTCTAATCGTTGAATTAAGGGTTGAATACATTTATATTTCATTCATGACTCATATTTTCTACTTATGCATAAATGCGAAAAAGTAAACTCGTAAATTTGGAAACTACTGTTATCATGACTGTGACACACCTAGATTTAGTAACTGTGGTGTAATGACGATTGCGCTGCAGTTGGTATATTTAGGTGCGTTACACTAGGTGGTATCAGAGCAGTTCATCCTGTTGAGCCGGGGTATGGACTTGCTATGTTTAGGCATATTAGAATTTAGCCTGTTGTGCACTTCCTTGTCTCTTGATTGAGATGATGGGAAAGGAATGCATGGCTTGTCGTAGGTTGAATGTTGATGGCTACTGTTATACAGTTGCATGATATTGAGGATTGGCCTACTCAATATGTAATGTTCTGTGTGTACAGGAAACTATGACTTCACCTAAGCGTACTGTGTTAGGAAAATAGGATTTCTTTTGTGAGGAGATCAAAAGGTTTTGGAGAACCGATCTTCTGGAGAAAGAAATAGTTGGTGTAAACTAGATTCGAGAAGCTATTTGGAAGTTGACGGCTTACGAGGGATTACGCTGTGGAAGCAGAATGAAGAAGTTCGAGCTGGAGATTGTTAGGATGTATGGAATTGAACTTGTCTTGCTTGAATTGTATGAATTGTTTGACTCTCTGTATTTGGTTTTCATAGGGAGATAACGTTGTTTGAAGTAATTTTGTGTTTGTTGTATTTATGTCCGTCTTCAGAGAGATTCAATGGCTCGCAGTAGGCATGCAAGGGCGGTGGCTCGTGACAGACGTATACATGTGAGCGCGGGACAAGACAATAGGAGTATGGTTGCGACTGTAGAAGAAAGGCAAATGATAGCTGAGGTGATAACTCGCCAGGATCGGAGGGCCACGCAACAACGAGAATTGGAAGTTGAGGTCCAGAATCTGTTGGAGGAAAGTCGGCTTTGGGGGAGAACTTGGACTACCTAGATTCCAAAAGAGGAATAATAGAAAAGTTAACCAGTTTAAGCGGAAACTATACGCATGGGTATCAGGGAAACAACAACAACAACCAACTCCTGGACAAAGTACTAGTGGTGGTGAATCCAGTCAGACCCCGACATCTTTGCCAAGATGTATGAAATGCGGAAAGGAACACTTCACGAGGGAGTGTAAGATCAAAGGGATAATCTGTTTTAAATGTGGAAAGCCTAGACACGTCTCCCGCAACTGCGACCAAGCAAAGGCAAATTCTTCAGTCAATGCTGTAAGGGCTGTGGAACCACAAGCAGAAGTCAGAACTTATACCCTGGGAGGTGCTGAGACTTCTAAATTTGGAGATCTAAACAAGGGAAGTTACGCCTCAAACGACGACCCTGTAATCTTACTGTATAATTTTGGGGGTAACCCCTCCTTTTACCAGTTGTAACCACATGGATCATTTGGATTCATTTGTATCTTTCTTATGTTCAACTTACGTTATTTCCATTTCTGTTACTAAGACTTGTCGTTGACACCTAAGTTGTGTAATCTATCCTATTTCTACTAAAGATCGAGTCTTTTGTTAACCTATCTTGCTTACCTTGAATCATATCTATTCGAGTTCATGATTTTAGAAATTGATCGGTAGTTTTTTGATTATTGTCGGCTAGGTCATTCCGATAAAAACCTTAGAGATTTTTGAAACTAAGACTTTTAAACTCGTAACGGCCAACATGGTCTAAGCCTTATAAAAGAAAGGAGCCTGAGGGTACATGTAATGTTTTCCGTAGAGGACTAAGAGTAAAGGGAATATAAATGCCACTCTAATAGCCAAAGAGTTCTGCATATTGAGCTAAGATGCTGTCGGTTAAGGAGAAGAATAAAATTTCTCGGTGATACGAGGACTATCGCCAGTTAAACAAGATTATGATCAAAGATGAGTATTCTCAGAGAAAGGTAAATGATTTGATGGATCAACGAGAAGGAAATCATTGTTCTCTCCAAGATAGATGTATATCCTGGCCACCGATGGATTCGTGGAAATAGAGAGTGTCCCCAAGATGATTTTTCGAGCGTGCTTTCGACATTATGGGTATCCTGTGATGTCAACCGGAGTGACAAACGCTCCTGTTGTATTCTTGGACAACATGAATTGTATTTTCTATCATTACCTAGAATAGAATCGTCGTTGTCATTAATGATGACTGTAACACCCCAAAATTTACTTTTCTATTATCAGAATTCATTCTAAAATATTTGTGATTTTCTGGAATTTTTCTGGAATTTTCTGAGAACGCGAAATATTTTAATATATTTCTCATTTTACGTATGTACTGAGCGGAACTGGAGAAATGAGATATTTTCTTCGAAAGCCTTGAACTATGGAAACGTCGACGGGGGATCTTACTAAACCCGAGACCGGACACAATTTATAAGGTTTCACGTCCCTTGAGAAATTTTAACAGATGGAATAATAAAATAATGCGAAGAATTAATCTGTCAGATTTGTTAATGCTGACTTCTACCAACTATAACTATTGTCCAATAAATAATAACATGTAATAAAAATCTTATCACACTATTCAAAAATCTACCTTGTGTGAAATCTATTAGCTCTATTTTCATAACAAAGATTAAATTAATTCCAAAAACTCTTTTAGGAAACTTCCAGGAAATTTCCTCCCATTTCCCATTTCTCTCTCTTCCCTCTCCCCATTCTTCTACACGGCAGATGGCTATTTTGGGAGCCTAAAATACCCATTTTTCCCATTCTCACTTTTATTACTCCACTCTCACACTTCAAACACTCCTCTCTTCTTCTCCTTGCTTCACCACCGTACACACACTCACTGGAGATCATCTCCATTGTTTGCCCTAACCAAACTCATTTCTTGTTTTCTTCCACCATTCCAAGACCGTCCTTTGGTTCTTCTTCCTCCACTATCCACCATTGAAGCTAAAGCTTTGAGCTTGGAGGTAAAGTCTTCACCTTTCTTTCACTTTCTTCTCATTTTCGTTTTTCTTGATCACCTATGGGATCAAGAACTCATTTTTCCATGGTTTGAGTGGACATTATGGAAATCACTCACATTGGTGTTCTTCTTGAAGGGGAAAACAAAAATCTAGAGCAAGAAGAGGTAACACCTTGTGTTGTCTTCCAAATAGGTAAGAGGGAGATGATCCTCTTCAATCAATCTTGGTAGTAAGGGAATGTCTTGTATGTGTGTTGTTATTGATTTCTAAATCCATGTATAAAGTTCTCTCATTTTTATGTTGTTCTTCGTGATAGTGCATTTTGTTGGGTTTGTATGATTTATTGATGTCTCTTGCATGATTTGAAGATATATTTGAGTAACTTGTTGATTAAATATGATAATGATTGGTTTGGTTTGAGTTAAAGGACCTGGAGGACCCTGTTTTCTACAAGTTTACGCGTGGTAATCGATTACACGGGGCTTGTAATCGATTACCAAGCTCTTAAGGGTACGAAATCGTGATTCTGGAAATCTGGTAATCGATTACGTCTTGTGTGTAATCGATTACAGAGATTCTGTCTAGCTTGTAATCAATTACAAGAGTGGTGTAATCGATTTCCAAGCCTCTGATGTCACGAAATGGTGCTTCTGGGAATCACGTAATCGATTACAACTTGTGGATAATCGATTACGGAGGTTAAGTCCAATTGGTAATCGATTACCAGGGCCTTGAAGTTACAAATCGTGGTTCTGGGTATCACGTAATCGATTACAATGAAATTGTAATCGATTATAGAGATTCTGTTACGTTGGTAATCAATTACCAGGGTGATATAATCGATTACCAAGACCCAAAAATGAGATTTTTGAGCTGGAAATGATTGAAATTATGGTTCTTTGTCCTTTGTAACTCAAACATAACCTAAAAACCCTAGATTCAAGGATTTTACTTTACTTAAATGTGATAGGAATATGTATTCATACCAATAGAGAAGAAATGATTTTGAAAATGGAATTCTTGGATCCATGACATGGAAATTGTGGTATGTAGGAACATATATTGCTAGTGAGAATTATTGATGCAAGTGTGATTCCCTATGTGGGTTATGCAGTTATTGATTTAGTATTCAATGAGATAAGAAATGATGATATGCCATTGAGGCAATGTTTTAATAAATGTATTGTTAATATGTCATGTTGGACATTGAATAATGCTTATGTGCCATTGAGGCAATGCTTATGTCGAATGCATCATTGATGAACATACATGATTGGACATAGTGTCATCATGCATATGCTATCCGTTGGACATGGTTAGTAAGGCGATGTATGCCTAGGAGTTTGAATAACACCTATGTGCGGGTGTGAATAGACTAAGCGTAGGTGTCATATGTTGTTGACCCTGGGGGCGTCGGGGTGTGGGTGTCTCGCAATAGACAGTGGTAGCTCCACTGGGGCAGTGAGATAGACCAATGCGACACACCGACGATCCTTCCTGAGGCGCTGTCCTATATCGCAATCAACTGTTGAGGTACCATGTATAAGCCATTGCGCAAACAATTTTATGAAATAAAGCACACTATATTTTAAGGCTACTGAGATACTGGTATTACTCCTTGATCATTCACTCCGAAGATGTTTATGTCTAGCTCCATGGAGTAGGAACTTTGGTACCCTTGTTGCATTGTGAGTTGTCAGTCACATGGTCCATTGAGCATTTATAATTGGATAATGTGTTTACTATTATGACTGCGATATTTATTTGACTCTTGGTAATGCTAATGTTGCTAGCTGGCTATGGATAATGTTAACTATTGTTCTTTGCTGCTTTACTCTCGTTAATTGCTTTCGGGTATTACTGCATTTGTATGTATTAACTGTGTCCTATGTGGGCGTTTGACGCCATTTATTTTCTTGCTGCCACGTTGGTACTGAAAGCTGGGAATCTCACCTCTTTCCTATATTTGTACAATTTTGTTTTACATTTATATTTGATAAAAGATCGTGAGGAAGATAAAGAGGGACCATACCTTGGTTGATTGACTTGAGTGTCTGGACAAGATTTCGTCGACTACGTAAGAGTGCAGCCGCGTGGTGGCATTGATGCCTGTCATGTCAACTGGGACGCCGTGTGTCATGTACATATGGGGTTGCGGTTGTCTACTGGTAGTACCCATCCCTGGGTTACTACTCCTCCCCTTTAATGTTTTTATTCCTGCTGTATTTTATTTGACTCTGTAATTATTATATCCTATGTTATCAGTGATTCATGTAAATTGGCTATAAACCATATATATAAGGAATGTGATTTCATTCCAATGGTTGTATTAAGGGTTGAATACATTTATATTTCATTCATGGCTCGTATTTTCTACTTATGCATAAATGTGAAAAATAAACTTCTAAATTTGGAAACTACTGTTATCATGACTGTGACACACCTGGATTTAGTAACTGTGGTGTAATGACGATTGTGCTGCAGTTGGTATATTTAGGTGCGTTACAATGACATTCTGATCTATCCTCGAAGATATGGGGAGATACGTTGGACATCTCGGTATAGTTTTCCTGACTTTAAAGAAGAGAAAGTAAATGCCAAAGTATCAGAGTGCGAATTCTCGTTTAAGGAGGTTCCGTTTTGGAACATGGAATTCCAAAGGGAGGAAGTGTTGTGGATTCCAAAAAAAAAGGGGGGTTGAAGCAGTTCTTCAATAGGAAAGATCGGAAACCGTGAGGGAGGTTCATAGCTAGTGGGATCAGTTAGTTTTATCGAAGGAGTATCGACAGATTCTCGAAGATAGTAGGACAACTTGCTCTGATTACAAAAGGTGAATCAAAACTTTTACGGACCATCACAGGCGGAGAAAGTTTTTCAAAGATTGAGGAAATATTCCGATTTCGATACTGCCGGATCCCAGTGAAACATTCAAAGTGTTTTGGGATGCTTCGCATCAAGGTTTAGGATGTGTGTTCCTACAAAGTTGAGAAGTTATAACTTATACCTCGAGGTTGTTGAAGGTGCATTGGGAATTGTCGACTCACGAACTGGTGTTAGCCACGGTTATATCGGCTCTAAGAATATAGAGACACTTTCTATATGGAGCAATATTCAATGCCCTTCACTGTCACAAGAACCTGAAGTATTTATTCGATGAGAAGGAACCAAACATGAGGCAGAGAAGTGACTAAAGATTTTGAAGGAACATGATCTCTAACTTTAGAATCATCTTGGAAAAGAAAACGCCATGGCGGACGCTTTGAACTGGAAATGCCTAATACCTTCATTATGATGGTCGAGAAGAAGGAATTAGTAGAGTAATTCGAGGACAGGTGGCTGTCATTAGAAATGACACTGGATGAGGATGTCTAGATATAGTCACTATTTCGAATGATCTGTTGGGAAGGATTCAAAAGAAGTAGAATAGTGACCAATTTCTACAAGACAAGAAGAAGTTATTAAGACGAAGCATGGTGTCAGAATACGAGGAAGGAACTAGATGGAATCTTAATGTTCACATGTGAAGGTTGCAATACCAGATGATTTAGAACTTAAGGAGTTCATTCCCAATGAAACTCATGAGAGTAAGCCGAGTTTACATGCCAGAGTGACCAAGGTAAATCGAAATCTAAAACAGAAGTGATGGTAACAACGGATGAAGAAAGACGTTGCTAAATGTGTGTCATCTTGTCTAAGTTACCAGCAAACTCACTCTTAAATTCTACGGACTATCCTAAATTCTTTTTCGGACTGGTTCAGCATCCATAACTAATCTTTGCTATCCTTTTCTTTCAAATCATCATAATGTCTTTCATGTGTCACAACTCAGAAAATATATTCCAAATCCTAATCATGTCATAGCACCTGATTCCGTACAATTAAAGAAAAACTTGACTTATGAGACAGCTCCTGTAAGGATTGAGGATAGGAGGATAAAGCAACTCAAAGGAAAGGACATTGCACTAGTGAAGGTAATCTGGAACGAAGCAACTGGAGATGTGACGTGGGAGCTGGAGAACAAGATGAAGGAGCAATATCCCTAATTATTTTAAGATATGAAAAATTTCGAGGACGAAATTCTTATTTGTTGGGGAGAGTTGTAACACCCCAAAATTTACTTTTCTACTAACAGAATTCATTCTAAAATATTTGTGATTTTCTGGAATTTTTCTGGAATTTTCTGAGAACCCAGAATATTTTCATATATTTCTCGTTTTACGTATGTACTGAGTGAAACTGGAGAAATGAGATATTTTCTCCAAAAGCCTTGAACTATGGAAACGTCGATGGGGGATCTTACTAAACCCGAGACCGGACACAGATTGCAAGGTTTCACATTTTTCAAGAAATTTAACAGTAATAATAATGAAACACTGTGTAGATTTCATCTGTCAGGTAAATTAATGCTAACTTCTATCAACTGTAATAATTATCTACTAAATTATAATATGTATTAAAAACATTATCCTACTATCCAAAATCTACTTTGTATCACATCCATTAGCTTTAATTCAAAAAAGAATGATTAAATTAATTAAGCTTGTCAAGGGACGCTTCTTAGAAATTTCCCAAATAATTGATTTTTCTCTCTCTTCACTCCCCACACTCATTCCCACGGCTGATGGCTATTTTGGGAGCCTAAAATACCCACTTTTCTCATTCTCACTTTTATCACTCCACTCTCACAATTCAAACACTCTTCTCTTCTTCTCCTTGCTTCACCACTGTACACACACTCATTGGAGATCATCTCCATTGTTTGCCACAACTAAACTCATTTCGTGTTTTCTTCCACCATTCCAAGACCATCCTTTTGTTCCTCTTCTTCCACTATCCACCATTGAAGCTAAAGCTTTGAGCTTGGAGGTAAAGTCTTCGCATTTCTTTCACTTTCTTCCCATTTTCGTTTTTCTTGGTCACCTATGTGATCAAGAACTCATTTTCCATGGTTTGAGTGGACATTATGGAAATCACTCACATTGGTGTTCTTCTTGAAGGGGAAAACGAAAATCTAGGGCAAGAAGAGGTAACACCTTGTGTTGTCTTCTAAATAGGTAAGAGGGAGATGATCCTCTTCAACCAATCTTGGTAATAAGGGAATGTCTTGTATATGTGTTGTTATTGATTTCTGAATCCATGTATAAAGTTCTCTTATTTTTATGTTGTTCTTCATGATAGTGCATTTTGTTGGGTTTATATGATTTATTGATGCCTCTTGCATGATTCAAAGATATATTTGAGTAACTTGTTGATTAAATATGATAATGATTGGTTTGGTTTGAGTTAAAAGACCTGGAGAACCCTGTTTTCTACAAGTTTACGCGTGGTAATCGATTACACGGGGCTTGTAATCTATTACCAAGCTCTTAAGGGTACGAAATCGTGATTCTGGATATCTGGTAATCGATTACGTCTTGTGTGTAATCGATTACAGAGATTCTATCTAGCTTGTAATCGATTACAAGAGTGGTGTAATCGATTACCAAGCCTCTGATGTCACGAAATGGTGCTTCTGGGAATCACGTAATCGATTACAACTGTGGGTAATCGATTATGGAGGTTCTGTCCAATTGTTAATCGATTACCACGGCTGTGTAATCGATTACCAGGGCCTTGAAGTTACGAATCGTGGTTCTGGGTATCACGTAATCGATTACAATGAAATTGTAATCGATTCTGAGATCTTATTACGTTGGTAATCGATTACCAGGGTGATGTAATCGATTACCAAGACCCAAAAATGAGATTTTTGAGCTGGAAATGATTGAAATTATGGTTCTATGTCCTTTGTAACTCAAACATAACCTAAAAACCCTGGATTCAAGGATTTTACTTTACTTAAATGTGATAGGAATATGTATTCATACCGATAGAGAAGAAATGATTTTGAAAATGCAATTCTTGGATCCATGACATGGAAATTGTGGTATGTAGGAACATATATTGCTAGTGAGAATTATTGATGCATGTGTGATTCCCTATGTGGGTTATGTACTTATTGATTCAGCATTCAATGAGATAAGAAATGATGATATGCCATTGAGGCATTGTTTTTCATAAATGTATTGTTAATATGTCATGCTGGACAATGAATAATGCTTATGTGCCATTGAGGCAATGCTTATGTTGAATGCATCATTGATGAACATACATGATTGGACATTGTCTCATCATGCATGTGTGTTGTCCGTTGGACATTGTTGAGAAGGCCGTGTTGCCTAGGAGTTTGAATAACACCTTTGTGCGGGTGCGAGTAGACTAAGCGTACGTGTCATATGTTGTTAACCCTGGGGGCGTTGGGGTGTGGGTGTATCACAATAGACAGTGGTAGCTCCACTGGGGCCGTGGAATAGACCAATGCGTCACACCAACGATCCTGCCTGAGACGCTGTCCTATATCGCGATCAATTGTTGAGGTACCATGTATGAGCCATTGCGCAAACAATTTTATGAAAGAAAGCACACTGTATTTTAAGGCTACTGATATACTGGTATTACTCCTTGATCATTCACTCTGAAAATGTTTGCGTCTAGCTCCACGGAGTAGGAACTTTGGTACCCTTGTTGCATTGTGAGTTGTCAGTCACATGGTCCATTGAGCATTTATAATTGGATAATGTGTTTACTATTGTGGCTGCGATATTTATTTGACTCTTGGTAATGCTAATGTTGCTAGCTGGCTATGGATAATGTCAACTATTATTCTTTGCTGCTTTACTCTCGTTAATTGCTTTCGGGTATTACTGCATTTGTATATATTAACTGTGTCTTATGTGCGTGTTCGACGCCGTTTATTTTCTTACTGCCATGTTGGTACTGAAAGCTGGGAGTCTCACCTCTTTCCTATATTTGTGCATTTCTGTTTCATTTATATTTGATAAAAGATCATGAAGAACATAAAGAGGGACCATACCTTGGTTGATTGACTTAAGCATCTGGACAAGATTTTGTCAACTACGTAAGAGTGCAGCCGTGTGGTGGCATTGATGCCTGTCGTGTCAACCGAGATGCCGTGTGTCATGTGCATATGGGGTTGCGGCCTTGTCTGCTGGTAGTACCCATCCCTGGGTTACTACTCCTCCCCTTTAATGTTTTTATTCCCGCTGTATTTTATTTGACTCTGTAATTATTATATTCTATGTTATCAGTGATTCGTGTAAATTGGCTATAAACTATATATATAAGGAACGTGATTTCATTCCAATGGTTGAATTAAGGGTTGAATACATTTATATTTCATTCATGGCTCGTATTTTCTACTTATGCATAAATGCAAAAAAATAAACTCGTAAATTTGAAAACTATTGTTATCTTGACTGTGACACACCTGGATTTAGTAACTATGGTGTAATGACGATTGCGCTGCAATTGGTATATTTAGGTGTGTTGCAGAATGAGTATCCAAAAGTGTTTCCCGAGGAAATAAGTGAGTTACCACCTATGAGGGAAATTGAGTTTACCATATATCTGGTTCCAGGAACGGGACCTATCTCCACAACGCCTTATAGGATGTCTCCTTTGGAACTCGTTGAGCTTAAAAAGCAGAATGAGGAGTTATTGGATAAAAAGTTCATACGACCGAGTGTTTCACCATAGGGGGGGCCTGTGGTCTTAGTGAAAAAGAAATACGGTAGTATGATGCTTTATATGGATTATAGACAGCTTAATAAGGTAAGAATAAAAAACAAATACCTATTGCCAATTATTGATGATTTAATAGACCAGTTGAGGGGTGCAAGTGTGTTTTCGAAGATTGATTTGAGATCGGGGTACCATTATATTAGGCTTTGTGAGGAGGATGTAATACCCTTAAACACATGTTAGACTGGTGAATGGTTACCTAAGGTAGCATTTGACTTGTTTAGCATGTCAGTGAAGTTTTGTGACAAACTGAGTTCGTTTAGGCACTTAGTTGCAACACAGAAGTTGTAAAGTAGCTTAAAATGACTCAGATAATAACATAAGTAGCTAAGTTGAGAGAAATAAACATAGAGAGTTTGTTTCTAGGTCACAAATAAGTCAAGTAAGATGTGGTAAAAGTTTCAAGAGAATCAGAGTCAGTTTGGTATTTTTAAGCATACTGGTTGTGCGTTTTAATACTGAATGACTAGCAGCAGATATAGAAAATGATGAGAACTATGAAACAATAATTTCGATGAATCGTATGATTTATTCTAAAGTTGTTGGAAGCTGAAAAACTTGAATTAGCATAATTCAGGTGTACTTAGCAGATATAAGTTTCAGTGTAGAAACTTAAGTTAATCTTTTCCCTTAATTTCCTCCATGTCCCACCCCCTATTTCTCTCTTCTCTCTCGGCAGAGAACCGAAAAATAGAGAAAGAAAGAAGAAAAGAGAAAGGGAGAAAGGAAGAAAGGGGAGAAGAAGAAAGGAAGGGGAAAAGAGGAAAAGCAAGCTCAAGGATCAAGCTTCAAGATCAAGAGTCTTCAAGAGGTAGGGGTTTAAGACTTCTACTCATCTATTTTCTCTATATTCTCTATGTATGCATATTAACAACCTAATATGCAATAAAATAATTTTATATTATTATAATATTATTTTAGTAGTTAGTATAAATAAAACGACAGTGGACTCGGAAATATCTGTGGGACCCACTTTTGGTTTGTAGGACCCACAATTGATTTGCAGAACCCACGTTTAGTTAAAGTAGTTAATGTTGATGGCTTGATTTATTTTAAGCCAATTGGAATTAAGTCAACAAAGAGGGCTTAACTTGATTTACACCGTTGGATGAGAAGGTTTAGTTTTGAATATCAATCGTTGATCTAATCTATGGTTGTAAGGATAAGCTTAATGATGAAGGACTTGGATATCCACCATTGATTTAATGGACGGTGGAGATTGGTCTCACAAAAATGGTTAGATTCAATTGTGACCATTGGATGAGAAGAATGTAGAGAAGATCTTGACCCTTGATCTTTGAAGATGAATCTAATGGCTTAGATTTGATCATATCACTACCTAATACCAACCCTTGATTTAATCAATGGCTCTTGAAGCTTAGATTTTAAGAATGCTAATTAATTAGTAATGTAACTAATTAACCTAATTAAGTTAGGTTAAGTGTGCTTAAATGTGCTTAGAAGCTTAATGGGATTAGTAGCTTAATTAATCACCATTAGGGAGGAACCTTCAAGAACAAGTGACAATGCATGTGACTAGGCATGTGACAAGGCTTGGATTAGCCAATGGAAGACAAGCTTGGTGACCAAGTTTTGATCTCAACCTTTGATGAAGTCTAAGGCTTGGATGGAGTCTTGGAAGTCAAACAAAGAGGCCACCTCCTTGTTGGATGTGTTACACGGCCATGCACCATTTTGGAGAGCAATTTTCACTTCATTCTCTAACACTTTACTACACTTTCTCTCTTCCAAAAATACAAACCACCATTGTTACTCTTCTCCAAGCAATTCGGCTAAGAACCCTAAACCACCATCCACCCACCTAAAATTTCATCTAACCTACTTTCTTAAACCTAAACACCATTCTAAGAACATCTCTAATTGAGAGTTCTTCCAAAATCTATCATCTTAAGCTTGGAAAATCACTTTGGAGATTTTTCCTAGAAGGTGAAAATTCTTATTTTTCATTTCTAACTTCATTTTCAAGGTTCTAAGCCATGATTTATCCATGGTTTATAATTTTCTCCTATAGTTATAACTCTTGAAAATTTTGTTTAAGATCTTTAGGTTTTCTTAGAGGTGAAACTGAAACCACTAGGAGAAGGAGTAGAGGTTTTAATCTTCCTTTAAGGTAAGAGGGAGATTTAACCTCATCAACCATATGTGGTGATGAGAAAATGGATTATTTGTATGTGAAGAATCCATAAGGATTCACTTGTGTTTGATTGTTTAAAAGCTTTCCTACTTGTGTTTGATATTGTTTGTATGCATGTCTACAAGCTTTGAAATATATTGCATGTGTGATAAATGCATGATTATTACTTAGGATGTGAATAACATGTAAGGTTTGCATGAGTGTTCCAAAGAACACAAAGAGAGGCTCACGGCCTCAACAAAGAAAAGAGAACCAAAATGTTCTCAACCATTTTCTAAAGGAAGGATTAAATGGATTTAGGTAAATTAAAGAATTTTAAAATGATTTAGAAGAAGAAAAATGATCCAAAGATCAAATGCCAATGTTTTATCAATTTCGGCCAACATGCCTAGCAAATGTGTAATTAATCCAAAACTTATTTTCTAAAGTGTAGAGTTGATGTTTTACCTAAAAAGAATGCATTTGTAATGAATTTCCAAGATTTAAAGAAGTAAACCAATTTCTATTAGAAATGTGATATAGAAGAAAAATAAATAAAAACCTTGAAAAATACTTACTTTTGAATTTTAAAGTATAGTGATAATTACTAAAGTGGATTTAGTAATAATAAACCAAGTAAACAAATTTTTAGAGTAAAAACGTAGAAAGTACATTTTTATTAGAATTTATAGACAAAATACTTGTCACAAAATTTATTAAAAACAGACAAATAAAAGAGAACATTTTATAATATATTTATAACGTAAGAAAAATTATTCTATGTAGTTTTAAAGTAGTGAAAATAGCTTACGTAGTTTTAAAACAAAGATTTTAAAGCTTTTCAATCAAGAAAACGATTTAAAAATCTTACGCGATTGAGAAAACGATTTAAAAATACTATGCGATTTTAAAAATAGCAAAATATATTTACGCGATTTAAAAACGTTTGTAAAAATGATGAAATTGTGAAAATGCGATAAAATTTCTTTGCGATTAATTGAAACAGCAAGATTTACTGTTGGGCCAAAGTGGTGGACCCAGACATGTGGAAATATGGTACGTCAGGTGGGAACGTACTGTATTTTGTACATGTGAAAATATGGTACATCAGGTGGGAACGTACTGTATTTAAGATTATTTCCATTGAGGGCATTTGCGTAAATATGATAATATTTTGAAGCTAAGGGTAATTTAGTAATTATGGTTTTTTATTCATGCATTGAGTTGTGCCAATTTGATTGATAATTGGTGATTTGATTAACGAGGCGAATTACACCGTGTTGTTGGTGTGATAAGCATAGTGTGGTTCATTTCTTTGTATGGACTTGGAGGCATTAGTATGCGGAGTACTCCACATGTGGACAGTTGGTCACTCCTTTGGGCTGTGGTAACTAGCAACACACTAGTGATCTCGACACGCACTATACTTAATCAAGATCTTGTAAAGACTATTTTAGTACAATGCTTGTAGTTACACGATGTTTGGACTGTGTGCTACTACACGATGATTGGACAGTGGGCTATAGACACAACATTAGACAGTGCAATAGTTTGGTTGGGCAGCCTAAAGTACTGATAGATCTTTGCGGATCATTCTCTCTGATATCTGTGTCTAGCTCCATGGAGTAGGAACGAGTCGTATTGGATTTGCATTTGGGTCATGCATCATAACATTATTATCTGTGATATTATTTGATACTGTTGTATTTAATTGTATTATTATTTATGTTGTTATGGTATGCTTTCTTGTATAAACTATTATATCTGTGGTATTTAACGTTTTCTTATTTGCTATGCTGGTATTGATGTATGATTATCTCATCTCTCTATACGTACTGTTTCTGTATTATAATTTATATTGTAAAGAGTTTGAGGAAGAGGATCAGCCTCTAGATTGTGAGTATCCTGAGGAGGAGTAGCAGCAGCAAGCCGAGGATTAATTCGACGACTGTGAACCATCTGATCATCCATACTCGCTCGATTGATTTTGAGGATGGCGTTGCCGGGATTTCTTGGGTTCGTGAGACTGGAGTTTCACGGAGGCTTTGAGGCCTGGTGTTTGCGCGAGGATAGAGGATCGGTGATCTTCTTAGGGCGGATGACTTTGACTCTGCGAGGAGAGTTTGATGCAGAGCCCGTATTTACTACAACTTTGTATCTACAGTTGGAGATGCCGTTGGATCTGAGGCGTCACTGGGGAGGGATGTTCCGTATCCCTAGTGAGATCAGTATAGTGTCGATAGCGCGGACTCATGTCTGTAGAGCTGCGAGACATCCTGGATACCTATAACCTGAAGTTTCATCTGAGAGTGATCCTTCAGAGAGTTAGATATCTATGATGTGCACTTGGGCACTTTTTGATGTAGTGTTGTATATGAACTCTTTACTGTTTTCTTTAAATATTTTGTTGTTGTAAATTATTTGCTTAACTTAAAACAAAATCTTATGTATATTATGTGTGATGACAGTTTGTTTTATTTCCTGTTCTGTGTTATTTTAATAATGGTTATTATATATAAAAAGAAAAAAAATTTATAACCCATACTATTTATATAACAAATGTTTTACAACTTGGGTAGATTTTATTTTATTGCATCATAAATGTGGCACTCCCACAAGGGTGTTACATTAGTTGGTATCAGAGCCCAAGTTAGAGTCTTTTGGGGTTGTGGTTGGGTCTGTTTTTGCTTGTGTTGTGTAATTCTCTATGATTTACTTCCGAAAGGATGTATCTAATTTTGTTTTGTTATGATTGAAGAAAGACGTCTGGCAGAAGAGGAGCGCGTATGAACGCCAATCGTAATGTGGACCCAATGATTGGAGCTGCAGAGGCTATGCAGCGGATGGCTGAAGTGATAACTCAACAAAATGAGAGAGCAGCTCAACAGCAAGATGCTACTGCTGATGCCCTAAATTTATCTGAGTTTAGGCATAACAACCCGCCACAGTTCAGAGGCGAGTTTAATCCTAAGAAGGCAAGTCTGTGGATACAAGACTTGGAAAAGATATTTGAAGGAATGGGATGCGCCGATGATAAGAAGGTGACGTATGCTACCTTTATGCTGAGAGGGGATGGAGAAAATTGGTGGAAAGGAACCCGCTGATTATTGCAGGCTGAAGGAACTGAAATAACCTGGGAGGTGTTTTCTGAAGTATTTCTGGATAAGTATTTTCCTACCAGTGCTAGACATGCCAAGGAGATGGAATTTCTTGGTTTACGTCAAGGCAATATGACTGTTAATAAGTATGCTTCTAAATTTGAGAGTTTGTCTCAGTTCTCATATTACGCTCAAACTCGATAGAATGATGTGTGGAGATGTCAGAAATTTGAGGAAGGATTGAGGGTGGAATTACGACGAGGAGTGCTACCCTTGAAGATGAATCAATTTCATGCTTTGGTGGATACTTGTGCACGACTTGAGGAGTTGGAGCCGTCACGGGATCTAAGGAACTGTAATTTTGGATCAGCGAGGTGTCAGAGAGGAGGTAGCAGTAATAATAGTCAGTTTCAGCATAAGCCGTATTCGAGACCACCGGGAAGTCAATCTCAATGACCACCAATTGGGGGAAGTGCTAGTGGTAATAGAGCTGGTCAGAAAGTGGCGTTTACACCAACGTGTTTCAAGTGTGGAAAGAGTGTCCATATTTCTACAAAGTGCTCAATAAAAGGGACAATTTGTTTTAATTGTCGATAACCTGGACATGTATCTAGGGATTGTACTTAGCCGGAAAGGAAACCTGCTATGAAAAGTGTTCGTGCTAATCAGTCGAGGTTAGGAGGTAATCAGCCAAGGTCAGGAGAGCGAGTATATACAATGACTAGAACTGAAGCTTCTCAGTTTGAGGATCTTATTCAGGGGGAAGGTGCCATTGAAGGTAATCTTCTTACTGTGTTATATGATTCAGGTGCAACACATTCGTTTATTGCATATGATTGTGTGGAAAGATTGAAACTGCCTGTGACTTCTTTGAGTTTTCAATTGGTTGTGTCTACAACAACTGCTAAACCTGTAGTTACATCCAAGATATGTTTGAATTGTCCTGTTGTTATAAAGGATCGTATGTTTTCGGTCAATTTAATTTCTTTGCCTCTTATTGAGATAGATGTAACATTAGGAATGGATTGGTTATCTTCTAACCATATCCTTATAGATTGTGCAAACAAAACCATAGTTTTTCCTAAGGAAGAAAGTTCTGGATTTTTTACTGCTATTAAAGTCAAGTCATTGTTAAGAGATGGAGCACAGGGATATATGTTATTATCTTCTCTAGAAGTGAAGAGTGAGAAGGATGTGAATGTTATTCCCGTCGTCAATGAATTTCCAAAGGTTTTTCTTGATGACATACCTGGTTTGCCACCAGAGAGGGAAATAGAGTTTTCTATCGATTTGGTACCAGGAGCAGGTCCTATCTCAATTGCACCATATCGGATGTCGCCAGCGGAGTTGGTGGAATTAAAGAAGCAATTGGAGGAGCTGTTGGAGAAACAATTTGTGCGACCTAGTGTTTCACCGTGGGGAGCACTAGTGCTTCTAGTTAAGAAGAAGGACGGAACTTCTCGACTTTGCATAGATTATCGCCAACTGAACAAGGTTACCATAAAGAATAAATATCCACTTCCAAGAATTGACGATTTGATGGACCAGTTGAAGGGAGCAGTGGTATTCGCTAAGATAGATCTGCGATCAGGTTATCATCAAATTCGTGTCAAGGTTGATGATGTGCCAAAAACAGCTTTCCGAACTCGTTACAGGCATTATGAGTATCAGGTGATGCCGTTTGGAGTGACGAATGCTCCTACAATATTCATGGACTATATGAATAGGATTTTTCGTCTGTATTTAGACAAATTTGTCGTTGTCTTTATTGATGACATTCTTATCTATTCTCAATCTAAGGAAGAGCATGCTGAACATCTCGGTATAGTTCTTCAGGTTTTGAAGGAAAAGAAGCTGTATGCAAAGTTGGCAAAGTGTGAATTTTGGCTGGAGGAAGTTCAATTTTTAGGTCATGTAATTTCCAAGGAAGGTATTGCGGTAGATCCATCTAAGGTAGAGACTATTTTGCAATGGGAAAGGCCTAAGACAGTGACGGAGGTCCGAAGTTTTGTTGGAATGGCTGGATATTACTAGAGGTTTATAGAGGGTTTTTCTAAGATAGCTGGACCACTTACGCAGCTCACGAGGAAAAGTCAAGCTTTTGATTGGACGGAGGAACGTGAAGCGAGTTTCTAAGAATTGAAGAAAAGGCTGACAACTGCACCAGTGCTAATTTTACCGGATCCTAACAAGTCCTTTGAAGTGTATTATGACGCTTCTTACCAGGAGTTAGGGTGCATATTGATGCAAAACCGGAATGTGGTGGCTTATGCTTCTAGACAGTTGAAGATTCATGAGAGGAACTATCTAACACATGATTTGAAATTAGCCGTTGTGGTTTTTGCATTGAAGGTGTGGAAGCATTTTCTGTATGGAGCTATGTTCAATGTCTTTAGTGATCACAAGAGTTTAAAGTACTTGTTTGATCAGAAAGAATTGAATATGAGGCAGAGGCGATGGTTGGAATTCTTGAAGGATTATGATTTTCAACTCCAATACCATCCAGGAAAAGCTAATGTGGTAGCTGATGCTCTAGGTAGAAAGGTGATCAGTGTTTCTACAATGATGATAAAGGAGGAAGAGTTAATTAACAAGTTTAGAGATTCATGGATGTCAGTGGAATTGGGGCCTGGAAAGATTCGCCTCGGTAAGGTTGTCATCTTGAATGAATTACTTGATATAATTCGAGATAAACAGGAGGAGGATGCGTTTTTGCAAAACGAAAGGGAATTCTTGAAGCAAGGTCATAAGGCAACAATGGAGGAAGGATCAGATTGAATCTTAAGATTTAAGGGAAGAATTTGTATACCTGATGACCCTGAACTTAAGAAAGCAATTATGGATGAAGCCCATACTAGTGATTTGAGTATGCATTCGGGGATGACCAAGATGTACCAAGACTTGAAAAGGTTGTTTTGGTGGCCAAGGATGAAAAGAGATGTAGCGGAACGTGTGGCGTCTTGTCTGGTTTGTCAGAAGGCAAAGGTAGAACATCAGAGGCCAGCCGATATGTTACAACCGTTAGCTATTCCAGAGTGGAAGTGGGATAGTATCTCGATGGATTTTGTTACCGGATTACAGAGACCGAGGAAGGGGCATGATTCGATATGGGTTATAGTTGATAGGCTTACGAAGTCAGCACACTTCTTGCCAATCAATATTAAGTATTCATTGGAAAGATTAACCCAGATATACATCAGCGAGATTGTTAGATGACATGGTGTACCTACATGTATAGTTTCTGACAGAGATCCAAGGTTTACATCGAGGTTCTGGTGAAGTTTGCAGGAAGCCATGGGGACCAAGCTACGATTGAGTTCTGCTTATCACCTGCAGACTGATGGTCAGACAAAGAGGACTATATAGTCTTTGGAAGATCTGTTGCGCGCTTGTGTACTAAAACAACGAGGAAGTTGGGATGAATTTTTATCTTTGATAGAATTCACCTACAACAATAGTTTTCACTCAAGCATAGGGATGACACCCTATGAAGCGTTGTATGGAAGACGATGTCGAACACCTTTGTGTTAGTATCAAGATGGGGAGAGTATGACTATTGGACCAGATCTTGTGCAACAGACTACAAAAAAGGTAAAGATGATACAAGAAAAGATAAAGACGACCCAAAACAGACAGAAGAGCTATGCTAATAAGTGAAGGCGACCTCTAGAATTTGAGGAGGGTGAGCATGTATTCTTGCGAGTAATGCCTACGACTGGTGTCGGAAGGGTTATCAAATCCAAGAAACTTACTCCTAAGTTCATTGGGCCTTATCAGATTATTCGACGGATAGGTCCTGTAGCCTACCAGATTGCTTTACCGCCTTTTCTATCCAATCTGCATGATGTATTCCATGTGTCTCAATTAAGGAAGTATATTTCCGGTCCGACGCATGTTATACAGCCTGACGAAGTGCAACTAAAGGATAACTTGACGTATGAGACACTTCCAGTTAGGATTGAAGATAGGAAAGTGAAGCAGCTTCGAGGGAAGATGATCGAGCTAGGGAAGATGATATGGAATGATGTAACAGGTGATGCTACCTGGGAGCTAGAAAACAAAATGAGGGAGCAATACCCTCAGTTGTTTTGATGTACGACAAATTTTGGGGACGAAATTTTTATTTGTAGGGGAGTGTTGTAACACCCTCAATTAATCCTAATATCTCATTTTCAATTTTTGATTCTTTAATTTCTTCATTTAAAATAAGAATTTGATTTTCCAAAGAAGAAATAGTTTTCTTAGATGAAGAAATTATTTTAGTGAGCTTAAGAGATTCCTTATGCATCTTTTCAAAAGCGTCTTGTAATTCATCATAAGAATGAGATAATTCATAATTAGAAATTACCTCAGTGTCGCTTTCTTCTTCTTCTTCTCCTTTGGCCATAAAACATAGATGGGCTTCTTCACTATCTGAACTATCAGTTGAGTCCATGTCGTTGTCATCCCATGCTATGTAAGCTCTTCTTTCCTTTGAGGGCTTCTTTTCAATTTTCTTTGGAGAAAAATGCGGTCTTGTTTGAGTTCCTTTCTTTTTGAGAAACCTTCCGAATTTCTTCACTAGAAAACTGAGGTTCTCTTCATTTAACTCAATGTTGTCCACGTCATCTCCATCGTCTTCTTCTTCATTATTGATAGCGGAGGTGGTGGCTTTAAGTGCAATCCCTTTATTTTTCGTATCATTTTCTTCACTTAAGTCAAGCCTGTTGAGTTTTAATTCGTGCTCTTGAAGTTTTCCAAAAAGCGTAGCTAATGTCATTGTTGACAAGTCTCTCGATTTTGATATGGCTGTTACTTTGGGTTGCCAAATCCTGCTAAGACATCTCAACACTTTGTTAATCAAATCTTCATTAGAAAAACTTTTTCCTAAAGATGCAAGATGATTTACAATGTAGGTGAACCTCTTTTGCATTTCCTGAATGCTTTCAGCATGGTTCATTCTAAATAATTCATATTCTCGAGTAAGAGAATTTATTCTCGATTTCTTTACTTCACTAGTACCCTTATGGGTAACTTGTAAAGTGTCCCACATTTCTTTAGCAGTTTTACAATTTGAAATTCTGAAAAATTCATCATACCCCAAAGTAGTGGTAATGATGTTTTTGGCTATCAAGTTATATTGAACTTTTCTTTTATCATCTTTAGACTAATCATTTCTAGGTGTCTCGGTTTTCACACCATCAACAACTCGTGTAGGTATAAATGCGCCATTTTCGATAGCATCCCACACATCTAGATCAATAGCCTCAATAAAGATTTTCATTCTTTCCTTCTAATATGCATAACCATCCCCATTGAAAAAGGGTGGTCGATTTATGGAAGCTGTTTCTGAAAAACCATTTGATGAAGCCATGTACTCTTGAAGCGGCTAAGCTCTTTATACAAGAGTCTAGCTCTGATACCACTTGTTACCCAAGTGGCTTCAGTACTCAAGAGGGGGGTGAATTGAGTATTTAAGAAACTTTTTCGCAAACCCTTTTTAACACGAATTTCTTGAAGCAATATAATGAATATATAAAGATGATAAAATGCTTTAAGAACAAAAAATAAATAATTAAACAATGATAAATAAATTGCAATAAATAAAGAGATAAAGAGAAGAAAAGCAAGCAGGATATTTATCCTGGTTCGACCACCAACCACTTGTGGCTTACGTCCAGTCCCCGAAACATAGTTCGAAATTTTTTACTATTCAAAACAAGCTTAAAATAGGTGCTTGCAACCTTTACACAATAGGGATACCTCACCCTATATACTAGAGGGATACCTCACCTCCTATGAAGGATACCTCACCTTCTTTATAACAAGGGATACCTCACCCTTTTACTGAGGGATACCTCACCCTCACAATTTCACTAAGGGATACCTCACCCTTTTACAAAAGCCTTCGAGGGATACCTCACCCTCTCAGAAATATAGCAGAGAATAAATGAAAAATAAACTCTCATAAAGAGTAAATATCACAAGTTGAAGCACTATAGAGTTCTCTAAGGATATCTCAATATTTTGGCGAAGAGAGCACAGACAATATGAGAAAATAGTGAATCACGTTTTTGGCACAAGCAAAAATAGTTCAAGTGGTTAGGCTCCCTTCAGAAGAGACCCAAGGTTATTTATAGAGCAATGAAGGAAAGAGTCGTTGGGTGCCATTAAAACCATATTAAATGCAAGAACGTTGGCTGTTATTTTCAAAAACCAGAGCAGAGTCTCATGGGTTATTCGAATACCATCAGGGGGTATTCGAATACCTCTAGTAAAAGGTATTTTTAAAAACAGATCAAAGGGGGGTTATTCGAATACCAGTTAAGGGTATTCGAATACCTCAATTTAAAAGGTATTTTCTGAAATCAGGTTATTCGAATACCACAAGAGTTATTCGAATACCTATCACTTAAAACAGGTTTTTAAGAAGCATTGTATTCGAATGCCATGAAGGGTATTCGAATACCTCTGATTTGGAAAACAGAAACGTATGTAAATTATGCAGGTTATTAAAATACCATAGAGGTGTATTCGAATACCTCAGTTAAAAACAGTTAAAAAACCATTTGTAATTGCTTCGAAAAACCATTTCCAATGTCTAAAACCTTTGATCTTTCAAAACCATTTTGAAAACCTCAGTTTGATTTTAAAGAATAGATTTTTAGATCTTTTAAATTTAACCAATGAGATATCCAAAAGGCTCCTTCCAAAGATCCTAAGTCCTAAACTATTCTTTGAAGATCTTGGACTTAGTCTTCTCATCATCTTCATGTTTGTTATAATCAAAACCATTATCCATGATAGCTTGCCAATTACAAATATTTCTCAACGTTCAAAAATTCTATTTCAATCTTTTTCAAAATAATATGACCTCTCACATTATTTTCCATATTTTCCTACTCAAGAAAATCATTTTCACAATTTATTCTATAAAATCACCATTTCATAGAATTAAATCAATGTTTCTAACTTTAAAATTTTACTAACGCTCTCCAAAACCCAAAGAATGAGTTATATGTTAGAAAATTCCAAGTTTCCCATGTGTTCTTTATAATTCCATATCAATTCTAAAAATCAATTCTCTTTAAAATAAATTGAGGTTCAAACACTTTCAACCTCTCTTTTCCATTCACAAATGAAAATTTCATTTTTCAAGTGTTAAAACACTCTGATTCCCTTTCCAAATTTCTTGTATTAAATCAAGTTATATTTTCATTTTGAAAATCACTTTGTTCTCACAAAACCAAGGCATTTCAAGTCTTCAAAATCATGGACATGACTATTGAAAACATTCTTGTATTTTTCTTTCTAAATCAACTATGTTCCATTCTTGATTTTTACACAAACAAAACCATTAAAACTTCTCACCAAAACCGTGAACTCAAGTTCTTTGAGAACAAACCATTTGTTTATTTTCCTAGCTTTTCTAAACATCCAATTTTACCATTCATGAAAATATTAATTTGTGAATACCTATTTTGAAGTGATAAAGCCGAAATTCACCTTAGTTTAGTAACCAAAAATTAATTCTCTTATTCTTGAAAAATTTCAACATGAACCCTAATTTTAAGAGCTCAAAACCGTAGCCTCCCCCTTGGCCTTTGGAGCCAAAATTGCTTGTTTCAACATACATCCATAATAATATATTCAACATGTTTTCATCATGCATATTATAAGCATACCATATAAGCAATAAAATCATGCAAAACATATCAAGCATAGGCGAATAATCAAAGCACATAAACACACATAAATTATTACATGACCATGGATATGAATCCTCATATGGATTCACCATCCATCAAATATAAAACCATCTCTCACCACCATGCTTGGTTGGTGAGATGGATCTCCCTCTTACCTCTTGGAGAACCACAAAAAGTTCCTTGCTTTGTATTTTGAACAAGATCTCTACCAACAAAAGTCTCTTGAACACAAAACAAACACAAAGAAATTAGTATATTAAGCTTGAATAAGAGGAACCATGGATCAAACATGGTTTAGAATATGAAAAAGAAGAGAAAAAATGAAGTTTTCCATAACTTCACCTTAAGAACACTAGAACTTGTTCTTGGAAAAACTCCTTGAAGATGAAAGATTTAAGACTTGGTGTAAACTACAAAGTGTCTCAGAATAAGATAAAGATTTAAGAAATATGGTTGTTTGAAATTAAAGAGTAGTAGAAGGGTGTTGTAGAGTGCTTAGCCGTGAGCTATGTTTTGGAGAGAAATGAAAAGAATTTTTGTTAAGCTTTGCTTTAGGAAAGATGAAAAATGATCAATAATGACCAAAGGTGATCAATTATGGTCTTCCAATGTCACTTTAGCTCCTAAATGCAGCACCAAAACTGTCCCCCCCTCCTCCATGCACTCTTCAAAATGCAACAAGTCTCCTAGCCATCATTTTAGGCAATCTTGACCATTGATTAGATCAATGGTTAGGATTAATATAGGTTTTAGGTTTAGGCTTTAGATAGAAGACTTAATTTAGGCCATTGGATCTTTCCTCCTTGAAATCCTATCCATTAGATGTGTCTCCAAAATGAAGGGTCAAGATTACTCCTTCAAACTTTACATCCAAGGGCTATAAATGGTCCTAGCCACTTTATAAGACTAAATCTCAACCGTTGATTAAATCAAGATCAAGTCTCCACCATTGATGTAATCAATGGTAGATATCCAAGTCACTAATGTTGACTTCGCAGTACAATATTTATTTTTGTATCTGCTAATGCCATTTGAATAATATTTTTACTGTATTTTTATCACCCGATAATAAATACAGTGCAAAACACAGTAAAAAAATTTTTAAAAACTGTTTTTGGATTCAGGTTTAGTAAGATCTCCCGTCTCCATCTCAACAGTACAAATTTTTCTGATTATAGAAAATTTTTTACCTTTCTGGACCCATGTGGGGCCCACATACAACCTCCTTGATGGCCCACGGATAACGCTAAAATAAACAGAGTAAGATAAAAATTTCATAATCACACATAAAATCACAAAAATTAAAAAATACACAAATATCAAATCAGATTACGTAAAATAATTAAGACTTTTCAGTAATAATAAAATTACGTAAAATTTTCCCCGGCCTGAAAATTATTATTTTCCTGATACGAAGTAATTCACTCAAAACGATCAAAAGCAGTCACAAAATAATCAAAATAATTTTACAGTACACAGAAATCACTAAACAGTAGAATTCTATTAACTGTCAAAATTACTGTCTTATATTTAGGAAGTTTGGGGTGTTACAATACTCCCCTCTAAAAAGAAGTTTCGTCCTCGAAACTTGATAATCTTAATTTCACACCCTCAGAATAAATATGGATATTGTTCCTTTATCGTTTCTTCTAGTTCCCATGTAGCTTCACCACTTACATCATTCCAAATGATTTTAACCAATGAAATTTCCTTACCTCGAAGTTGCTTTGTCCTTCGATCCTCAATCTTAACTGAAAACGTTTCATAGGTTAAGTTCTCCTTCAGCTGTACTGTGTCTGGCTCGATAATATGGGTAGGATCAGGAATATATTTTTGTAATTCTGATACGTAAAATACATTGTGAAGATTTGATAACAATGGTGGTAATGCAATCTGATAAGCTACCGGACCTACTCGACGGAGTATCTGATATGGTCCAATAAACTTTGGAGTGAGCTTCTTGGACTTAAACACTCGTCCAACTCCAGTCATAGGTGCCACTCGCAGAAATACATGGTCACCTTCTTCAAACTCAAGCAATTTTCTTCTTTTATAAACATAACTCTTTTGCCGAGTTTGAGTCACTCTCATCTTGTCTTGTATCATCTTCACTTTCTCAGTTGTCTGTTGAACAATTTCTAGTCCTAACACAACACTTTCACCGTCCTGATACCAATACAATGGTGTTCTACATCGTCTTCCATACAATGCTTCATAGGGTGCCATCCCTATGCTCGAATGAAAACTGTTGTTGTATGTGAACTCTATCAATGGTAAGAACTCATTCCAACCTCCACTTTCTTCCAGAACACATGCTCTCAACAAGTCCTCTAACGACTGAATTGTTCTTTCTAACTGACCATCGGTCTACGGATGGTAAGCAGAACTCAAACGTAGCTTTGTTCCCATCGCTTCTTGCAAACTATTCCAAAATCTCAACGTAAACCTTGGATCTCGATCCGAAATAATACTGGATGGTACACCATGAAGTCTAACAATTTCACTGATGTACACTTGGGTTAACTTTTCCATCGAGTACTTAATATTAATCGGGAAAAAGTGCGCCAACTTTGTAAGCCGATCAACAATTACCCAGATAGAATCATACCCTTTTCGAGTTTTTGGTAGTCCTGTCACAAAATCCATCGCTATGTCATCCCATTTCCACTCAGGAATAGGCAAAGGTTGTAACATTACCAAAGGTCTTTGATGTTCCACTTTAGCCTTCTGATAGACTAAACAGGATGATACATACTCAGCGACATCTTTCTTCATTCCTTGCCACTAATATAATTGTTTTAAATCTTGGTACATCTTTGTGGCTCCTGGATGCATACTCAACTTACTCCTGTGAGCTTCATCCAAAATCAATCTCTTAATTTCTGGATCATTAGGCACACAAACTCTGCCTTGAAACTTCAAAATTCCATTAGCACTTTCGCTAAATTCCACCTCTGCACCTTGGCTCTTTGCTTCTTTTGCTTCTTGCAAATACTGGTCATTGTTTTGTCCATCTCGTATTTTATCCATCAAATCATTTGAAATGGTGATCATGTTTAAATGCATTCTGCCCGACGTCAGTTTCATAAACAATCGCATATCCTGAAATTCTCCTATCAGTTCCTTCTCCTTGATCATCATAACAGAAACATTAAGCATTTTCCTACTCAACGCATCCGCTACGACATTCGCCTTTCCGAGATGGTATTGTAACTGAAAGTCATATTCCTTCAGAAATTCTAACCAACACCTTTGTCTCATGTTCAACTCTTTCTGGTCAAACAGATACTTCAAACTTTTATGATCACTAAAAACAGTGAACGTTGCTCCATAGAGAAAATGTCTCCACACTTGCAACGCAAACACCACAACTGCCAACTCCAAGTCATGAGTTGGATAATTCCTCTCATGATTTTTCAACTGCCTTGAGGCATAAGCCACCATTTTACAGTTTTGCATAAGTACACAACCCAATCCTTGGTACGAAGCATCACAATATACATCAAAAGGTTAGTTTAGATCAGGTAGAATCAATACCGGTGAAGTAGTCAATCGTCTTTTCAACTCTTGAAAACTTTCTTCGTATGCATTAATCCATAAGAACGGTTGATTCTTCCGTGTAAGTTGGGTAAGAGGTCCTGCTATCTTTGAAAACCCCTCAATGAACCGTCTATAGTATCTAGCTAATCCGACAAAACTATGGATTTTTGTTACAGTCTTCGGTCTTTCCCATTCCAAAACTGTCTCCACTATTGAAGCATCAACTTCAATTCCTTCCACCGATATAACATGTCCCAAAAATTGAATTTCACTTAACCAAAAATCACATTAGGACAACTTGGCATATAACTTATTCTCCTTCAAAATCTGGAGAACCACTCTGAGATGTTCAGCATGTTCCTCCTGACTTCGAGAATAAATCAAAATGTCATCTATAAAGACAACAACAAACTTGTCCAAGTACGAACGAAAAATTCTGTTCATAAAGTCCATGAATATCGCAGGTGCATTCGTCACACCAAACGGCATCACTAGATATTCATAATGCCCATAACGAGTCCGAAATGCAGTTTTGGGAATATCCTCCACTTTCACACGGATCTGGTGATACCCAGATCGCAAATCAATCGTGGAAAATATTGCAGCTCCTCGCAATTGATCCATCAGATCATCTATCCTTGGAAGTGGATACTTATTCTTAATCGTAATCTTGTTCAATTGTCGGTAGTCTGCACATAGACGAGATGTTCCGTCCTTCTTTTTAACCAATAATACTGGAGCTCCGCAAGGTGACACACTGGGTCTCACAAATTGCTTCTCCAATAAATCCTCTAGCTGTTTCTTAAGCTCTGCTAACTCTACTGGAGACATCCGATATGGCGCAATTGATATAGGTCTAGCTCCAGGTACTAAATCAATAGTAAACTCAATTTCTCTTCCTGGCGGTAGTCCAGGTATATCTTCAGGAAATACCTCAGGAAATTCATTGGCCACGAAAATATCCTTCAAGACATCTTTACATTGAACCTCCAAAGAAGACAACAATAGATACCCATGATCTCTTTCCTTCAGACAAGCTTCCACTTGAGTTACCGTTAGGAATCTCAGATCTTTAGCCTCAGGAAATACTAATGTCTTATTCGAACAATCAATTAGGATATGGTTAGAAGATAACTAATCCATTCCTAAGATTACATTAATCTTGGAAAGAGGCAAACAAATCAAATCCACATGAAAGATTCTATCCCTAACATATACAGGGCAATTCAAACATACTTTTGTAGTTATCACAAGCTTATCAGTAGGAGTAGCAACACTCAAATCATATGGCAATGTAGTCACAGTCAATCCCAAATGCTCCATACAATCACATGCATTAAAAGAATGTGTTGCTCCCGAATCATAGAGTACGGTTAAAAGATTACTTTCAATAGCACACTCCTCCATGATTAAGTCTTCAGATTTCGCGGCTTCTTCTCCGCTCATAGTATACACTCGACCACCCACCTATGGCCTTGTAGTTCGAACATTTCCCACAGAAGGTTCCTTTTTTATCTGGTCACAATCCCTGGATAAATGTCTAGGTTTCCACACTTCAAACAACTATACATAGGAGTTCCAGCTTGACTTGCCTTACTGCCACCAGAACTTCCTCCCACAAATTGCTGCCAGTTCAGATTTCCTGCCGATTTTGCATACAGCTTCTATTGAAAACGGTTTCCTCCACTATTCTTTCCTCTCTGGAACCTTGTAGGTCCAAAGTTCTTATTTCTCGCCGCACGCTGTTGATCAATTTCTTCAACCTTACGGCACTTGTCCAACAATTCTAGAAACTGCTCAATTTCCATGGTTGCTACAACTCGCTTAATGTTAAGCTTCAATCCTTCCTCAAATTTCTTACACTTCCAGTCTTCATCTGGATGCATCTGGAAATACCTCGAAAACTTAGATAAGCTCTCGAACTTTGCCGCATACTCATTGATAGACATCACCCCTTCCCTCAGACTAAGAAATTCCATCTCCTTAGCATGACGCACACTTGCTGGAAAATACTTTGCCAAAAACTTCTGTCTAAAGAGCTGCCACGTTACAACTCTTCCTTCAGCTTCTAACAATCTTCGGGCTTCTGCCCACCAGTTTTCACCATCTCCGACTAACATAAAAGTCGCAAAAGTCAGTTTGCGTTCATCAGTACATCTCATACCTTCAAATATTTTCTCTAACTCCTTGATCCACAAATCAGCTTTGTCTGGATCAAATTCTCCCCAAAACTTCGGTGGATTATTCATACGAAATTCAGACAAACTGTGAGCATCCTCAGTTGCCCTTTGATTTTGTTGTGCAATGACATCAGCCATCCTTTGCATCGCTGCTACAGCTGCAGCCATGTTCTGATTGTCATCACCAATATTTTCCATTCCTGTTCTAGTATTGACACGTCCTTGTCCTCTTCCTACCATTACTTTCTCTACTCAAACTGGACAGCACAAAGAAAGCAAGGTCAATCTTCAAACAATATTATTTCTTCTCATAAAACAATAACAGAGAATCACACAACACAAACAAGACAGACCTAACCACAAACCCAAATGACTCTAACTTGGGCTCTGATACTAACTAATGTAACACCCACCGTAGGGTGCCACATTTATGTTACTTAATTACCAAATTTCCCCTAAGTTATAAAATATGATGTTGTGATAAAAATATGAGTTGTAAATTTCTTTCTTTCTTCTTTGATAACTATAAAATAAACTTAGTGGAAAATAAAATATTATACATCATCATACATTACAAACGTACTGTCAAAATTATTTATATACAGACCATTTCTCCAAAATTAGATAACACACTTAAATATATACAAACATAGCTTGCAACAGTGTTTAGACTTGCCCAAGTCTAACTAAACAGCAGAACTCTCAGTTGAGTCCTCCTCAGACTCCTTAGTAGGTAGGAATCCGATTTGACGTGAAGCCCTACGGACAGGTGTCTGAGCGGATGACACGATACTAATTTTTGTTGGGACATAATATCTAGTATCCCAATGCTGCCTGATAGACAGTGGAAATTCAACATGTACATATATAGTTATAGAAAAGAACGGATTTCTACAAATCTCTCTACTTATCATGACCATCAGGTTTCCCTCATAAATTAGTCCCCTCTCATTGGGACTAGTCCTCCACGCTCCAGCTCCACCATGGATCTGCAATCTCTCATAACCGAAGAAACCAGGTCTTGATGTCATCTTATCAAAACTCTGCTTCCTCCACAGGGGCCTGCTCTTCTTCACGCTCTGGTTCAGTGCCTTGCTCAACGTCTTTACAAATATAAATACAGTACAAAATAATATACAAAGAGGTGAGATCACCTATGCCAATACCAACATGATAGCACAGAGATAATACATACAACACATACCATATAGATATATCATGCCATAATTACAATTATGTCGTCATCATAGTGTATACAATAACAGTAGTTACAGTAATGCCATCACATGATTATCATCATGATCATTTAATTATTCCTCCACAAAATAATTGTCATAGCCAATATTCCTCAATTATTATATCATATAGATATAAATGCTCAGTTTCATGCATGTGCACATAGACTCAACTTCCTACTCCATGAAGCTAATACTCAGTTCGGAGAAGTTGATCGAAAAGATCTGTCGATACCACATGCCTCATGCCACGTGCTATAATCCTCATTTTGATTTTGCACATCTAGTATATACACAACAGTTTTTATCAGATCTTGATTAAGAATAGTGTCTCGGTTAGGATCATCAGTGCGTTGCATCGGTCTAACTTACGGGAAGAAGAGCTACCAACCACCCATGTAAGCAACCCGCACCCCGATGCCCCCAAGGTCAACAAGTGACTTACACTATACATATCGCACCCACTCAAGAGGTGTACGTCTCTCCTAGGCAAATAGCCTCATACAGTCCATCGAACCTTTCAAATGCATATTCAATGCACCAATGCCAATCATAGGCAAAATTCATATACAGTGTTTATACACCAATTCATGCATATAAAATGCACCAATACCAATCACAGGCAAAATTATCATTTTCTCATACAGTGTTCATCCACTGGTTCAACAGTAATTTTACTATATATTTAATCGCGAAAATCATATTATCGCATTTTTCACAATTTTGTAACATTTCTGTTACAATTTCAAATCACATATAGATTTTTCAACGTTTTCGTCAATTACGTAGAAATATTCCACTATTTTTAAATCACGTAGTGATTTTTCAACAATATCTCAAACTTGTAAAAATATTTAAACGCTTTCCAAATTACGTAGAAATATTTTAACATTTTTCAATTTGCGTGGAAATATTTAAATGTTTTTCCAATCGCATAGCTTAAAAATCACGTTTTTAAGTTACGTAAATCATTTTTCATTGTTTTTCAACTTCGTAAAATATTTCTCAACGTTCAAAAATTCTATTTCAATCTTTTTCAAAATAATATGACCTCTCGCATTATTTTCCATATTTTCCTACTCAAGAAAATCATTTTCGCAATTTATTCCATAAAATCACCATTTCATGGAATTAAATCGATGTTTCTAACTTTAAAATTTTACTAACGCTCTCCAAAACCCAAAGAATGAGTTATACGTTAGAAAATCCTAAGTTTCCCACGTATTCTTTATAATTCCATATCAATTCTAAAAATCAATTTTCTTTAAAATAAATTGAGGTTCAAACACTTTCGACCTCTCTTTTCCATTCACAAATGAAAATTTCCGTTTTTCAAGTGTTAAAACACTCTAATTCCCTTTCCAAATTTCTTGTATTAAATCAAGTTATATTTTCATTTTGAAAATCACTTTGTTCTCACAAAACCAAGGCATTTCAAGTCTTCAAAATCGTGGACATGACTATTGAAAACATTCTTGTGTTTTTCCTTCTAAATCAACTAAGTTCCATTCTTGATTTTTACACAAACAAAACCATTAAAACTTCTCACCAAAATCGTGAACTCAAGTTCTTTGAAAACAAACCATTTGTTTATTTTCCTAGCTTTTCTAAACATCTAATTTTACCATTCATGAAAATATTAATTTGTGAACACCTATTTTGAGGTGATAAAGCCGAAATTCACCTTAGTTTAGTGACCAAAAATTAATTCCCTTGTTCTTGAAAAATTTCAACATGAACCCTAATTTTAAGAGCTCAAAACTGTAGCCTCCCCCTTGGCCTTTGGAATCAAAATTGCTTGTTTCAACATACATCCACAATAATATATTCAACATGTTTTCATCATGCATATTATAAGCATACCATATAAACAATCAAATCATGCAAAACATATCAAGCATAGGCAAATAATCAAAGCACATAAATACACATAAATTATTACATGACCATAGATATGAATCCTCACATGGATTCACCATCCATCAAATATAAAACCATCTCTCACCACCATGCTTGGTTGGTGAGATGGATCTTCCTCTTACCTCTTAGAGAACCACAAAAAGTTCCTTGCTTTGTATTTTCAACAAGATCTCCACCAACAAAAGTCTCTCGAACACAAAACAAACACAAAGAAATTAGTATATGAACCATGGATCAAACATGGTTTAGAACATGAAAAAAAAGAGAAAAAATGAAGTTTTCCATAACTTCACCTTAAGAACCCTAGAACTTGTTCTTGGAAAAACTCCTTGAAGATGAAAGATTTAAGACTTGGTGTAAACTACAAAGTATCTTAGAATAAGGTAAAGATTTAAGAAATATGGTTGTTTAAAATTAAAGAGTAGCAGAAGGGTGTTGTAGAGTGCTTGGCCGTGAGCTATGTTTTGGACATAAATGAAGAGAATTTTTGTTAAGCTTTGCTTTAGGAAAGATGAAGAATGATCAATAATGACCAAAGGTGATCAATTATGGTCTTCCAATGTCACTTTAGCTCCTAAATGCAGCACCAAAACCATCCCCCCTCCTCCATGCACTCTTCAAAGTGCAACAAGTCTCCTACCCATCATTTTAGGCAATCTTGACCATTGATTAGATCAATGGTTAGGATTAATATAGGTTTTAGGTTTAGGCTTTAGATAGAAGACTTAATTTAGGCCATTGGATCTTTCCTCCTTGAAATCCTAGCCCTTAGATGTGTCTCTAAAATGAAGGGTCAAGATTACTCCTTCAAACTTTACATCCAAGGGCTATAAATGGTCCTAGCCACTTTATAAGACTAAATCTCAATCGTTGATTAAATCAAGATCAAGTCTCCACCGTTGATTATATCAATGGTAGATATCCAAACCACTAATGTTGACTTCGCAGTACAATATTTATTTTTGTATCTGCTATTGCCATTCGAATAATATTTTTACTGTATTTTTATCACCCGATAATTAAACACAGTGCAAAACACAATAAAAGAAAATTTTAAAAACTGTTTCCGGATTCAGGTTTAGTAAGATCCCCCGTCTCCGTCTCAACAGTATGAATTTTTCTGATTATAGAAAAAAATTTTCCTTTCTGGACCCATGCGGGGCCCACATACAACCTCCCTGGGCCCACAAATGGCCCACGGATAACGCTAAAATAAACAGCATAAGATAAAAATTTCATAATCACACATAAAATCACAAAAAATTAGAAAATGCACAAATATCAAATCAGATTACGTAAAATAATAAAGACTTTTCAGTAATAATTAAATTACATAAAATTTTCCCCGGCTCGAAAATTATTATTTTCCTGACACGGAGTAATTCACTCAAAACGATCAAAAGCAGTCACGGAATAATGAAAATAATTTTACAGTACCCAAAAATCACTAAACAGTAGAATTCTGTTAACTGTCAAAATTACTGTCTTATATTTAGGAAGTTTGGGGTGTTACAAAACATGGTTTAGAACATGAAAAAGAAGAGAAGAAATGAAATTTTCCATAACTTCACCTTAAGAACCCTAGAATTTGTTCTTGGAAAAACTCCTTGAAGATGAAAGATTTAGAACTTGGTGTAAACTACAAAGTGTCTTAGAATAAGGTGTAGATTCAAGAAATATGTTTGTTTGAAATTAAAGAGTGGTGGAAGGTGGAGTATGGTGTTATGGCCGAAACATGCATGGAGAGAATGGAGAGAAATTTTTTTTGATAAGTTAGCTTCTTGAAATTGATCAATAATGACCAAGATTGAGAAATAATTGGTGTCTTGAAACTTGGCTATTGTCTTAAGCCTCCAAAACTGTCCCCCCCCCCTCCTTGCACTCTTCAAAGTGTGACCAATCTCCTAGCCACCATTATTTGAAGCATTCCTAACCATTGATTAGTTCAATGGTTAGGATTAGGGTAGATTCTAGGTATAGCCTTTAGATTAGAAGACTTAATCTAGGCCATTGAATCTTTTTCCTTGAAATTCTAGCCATTAGATGTGTCTCCAAAAATGAAGGGTCAAGATCACTTCTTCAAACTTTACATCCAATGGTCATAAATGGTCCTTGTCACTTTTCAAGACCAAATCTCCACCTTTGATTAAATCAATGGTGGATCTCCAACACTTTTTAAGACTAAATCTCCACCCTTGATTAATTTAATGGTGGATCTCCAAACCACCAAGGCTGACTAATTAGTATAATATTTATTTTTATCTGCTATTACCCTACTAATAATATTTTTACTATATTTTTATCGCCCGATAATTAAATACAGTACAAAACACAGTAAAAGAAAATTTTAAAAACTGTTTCTGGATTCAGGTTTTGTAAGATCCCCCGTCTCCGTCTAAACAGTACAAATTTTTCTAATTACAGAAAAATTTTCACTTTGCAGGACCCACCTTGGGCCCCTATAAGGCCCACTGGGGCCCACAGATAACACTAAAATATAAAAATTTCATAATTATCCACAAAATCATTAAAATTAGAAAAATCACAAATATCAAATCAAATTACGTAAAATAATTAAGACTTAACCGTAATAATTAAATTACGTAAAATTTTTCCCGGCCCAAAAGTTTTTATTTTCTTGACACGAAGTAAATCACACAAAACGATCAAATGTACTGACGAAATATTCAAAATAATTTTATAGTACACAGAAATCACTAAACAGTAGAATTCTATTAACTGTCAAAATTACTGTCTATTAGATAGAAAGTTTGGAGAGTTACAATACTCCCCCTCTAAAAAGAAGTTTCGTCCTTGAAACTTGAGAAACTTAACTTCACACCCTCAGAATAAATACAGATATTGCTCTTTTATCTTTTCTTCTAATTCCCATGTAGCTTCACCGCTTATGTCATTCCAAAAGATTTTAACCAATGAAATCTCCTTACCTCGAAGTTGCTTTGTCCTTCGATCCTCAATCTTAACTGGAAACATTTCATAGGTTAAATTCTCCTTCAGCTGTACTGTATCTGGCTAGATAACATGGGTAGGATCGGGAATATATTTCCGTATTTGTGATACGTGAAATACATTATGAAGATTTGACAGAAATGGTGGTAACGCAATCTGATAAGCTACCGGACCTACTCGACGTAAAATCTGATATGGCCCGATAAACTTTGGAGTGAGCTTCTTAGACTTAAGCACTCGTCCAACTCCTGTCATAGGTGTCACACGTAGAAATACATGATCACCTTCTTCAAACTCAAGCGATTTTCTCCTTTTATCAGCATAACTCTTTTGCCGAGTGTGAGTCACTCTCATTTTGTCTTGAATCATCTTCACTTTCTCAATTGTCTGTTGAACAATATCCGGTCCTAACACAACACTTTCACTGTCCTGATACCAACACAATAGTGTTCTGCATCGCCTCCCATACAATGCCTCATAGGGTGCCATCCCTATGCTCGAATGAAAACTGTTGTTGTATGTGAATTCTATTAATGATAAGAACTCATCCCAACCTCCAATTTGTTCTAGAACACAAGCTCTCAACAAGTCTTCTAATGACTGAATCATTCTTTCTGACTGACCATCAGTCTATGGATGGTAAGCAGAACTCAAACGTAACTTTGTTCCCATCACTTCTTGTAAACTATTCCAAAATCTCAATGTAAACCTTGGATCTCGATCCGAAATAATACTGGATGGTACACCATGAAGTCTAACAATTTCACTGATGTACACTTGGACCAACTTTTCCATTGAGTACTTAATATTAATCGGCAAAAAGTGTGCCGACTTAGTAAGCTGATCAACAATTACCCAAATAGAATCATGACCTTTCCGAGTTTTTGGTAGTCCTATCACAAAATCCATTGCTATGTCATCTCATTTCTATTTAGGAATAGGCAAAGGTTGCAACATTCCCGAAGGTCTTTGATGTTCCACCTTAGCCTTCTAACAGACTAAACAGGATATTACATACTCAGTGACATCTTTCTTCATTCCTTGCCACCAAGATAACTGTTTTAAATCCTGGTACATCTTTGTAGCTCCTGGATGCATACTTAACTTACTCCTGTGAGCTTCATCCAAAATCAATCTCCTAAGTTCTGGATCATTAGGCACACAAACTCTGCCTTGAAACTTCAAAATTCCATTAGCATTTTTGCTAAATTCCACTTCTGCAACTTGGCTCTTTACTTCTTTTGCTTCTTGCAAGTACTGGTCACTGTTTTGTCCTTCTCGTATTCTATCCATCAAATCATTTGAAATGGTGATCATGTTTAAACGCATCCTCCCTAGCGTCAATTTCACAAATAAATGCATATCCCGAAATTCTTCTATTAATTCCTTCTCCTTAATCATCATAACAGAAGCACTAAGCATTTTCCTACTTAACGCATCTGCTATGATATTCGCCTTTCCGGGATGATATTGTAACTGAAAGTCATAATCCTTCAGAAACTCTAACCAATGCCTTTGTCTCATGTTCAACTCTTTCTGGTCAAACAGATACTTCAAACTTTTATGATCACTAAAAACAGTGAACGTTGCTCTATAGAGAAAATGTCTCCACACTTTCAATGCAAACACCACAGCTGCCAACTCCAAATCATGAGTCGAATAATTCCTCTCATGATTTTTCAACTGCCTTGAAGCATACGCCACCACCTTACGGTTCTGCATAAATACACAACCCAAACCTTGGTACGAAGCATCACAATATACATTCAAAGGTTCGTTCGGATCAGGTAGAATCAATACTGGTGACGTAGTCAATCGTCTTTTCAATTCTTGAAAACTTTCTTCGCATGCATCAGTCCATATGAAGGTTGATTCTTCTGTGTAAGTTGGGTAAGAGGTCCTCCTATCTTCGAAAACCCCTCAATAAACTGTCTATAGTGACTAGCTAATCTGACAAAACTACGAATTTCTGTTATAGTCTTTGGTCTCTCCCATTCCAAAATTGTCTCCACCTTTGAAAAATCAACTTCAATTCCTTCCTTAGATATAACATGTCCCAAAAATTGAACTTCGCTTAGCCAAAATTCACATTTGGACAACTTAGCATACAACTTATTCTCCTTTAAAATCTGGAGAACCACTTTGAGATGTTCAGCATGTTCCTCCTGACTTCGAGAATAAATCAAAATGTCATCTATAAAGACAACAACAAACTTATCCAAGTACGAATGGAAAATTCTATTCATAAAGTCCATGAATATGGTCGGTGCATTAGTCACACCAAACGGCATCACAAGATATTCATAATGCCCATATCTCATCCGAAATGCAGTCTTGGGAATATCCTCCACCTTCACATGAATCTGATGATAACCAGATTGTAAATCCATCTTGGAAAATATTGCGGCTCCTCACAATTAATCCATCAGATCATCAATTCTTGGAAGTGGATATTTATTCTTAATCGTAATCTTGGACAATTGTCGGTAATCTACACATAGACGTGAAGTTCTATCCTTCTTCTTTACCAACAATACTGGAGCTCCCCAAGGTGACACACTAGGTCTCATAAATTGTTTCTCCAACAAATCCTCCAGTTGTTTCTTAAGTTCTGCCAACTCTACCGGCGACATCCGATATGGCGCAATAGATATAGGTCCAGCTCCAGGTACTAAATCAATAACAAACTCAATTTCCCTTGCTAGCGGTAGTCCAGGTATATCTTCAGGAAATACCTCAGGAAATTCATTGACCACGAAAATATCCTTTAAGACATCTTCACACTGAACATCCAAAGAAGACAACAATAGATACCCATGATCTCCTTCCTTCAAACAAGCTTCTACTTGAGTTACCGTTAGGAATCTAGGATCCTTAGCCTCAGGAAATACTAATGCCTTATTTGAACAATCAATTAGGATATGATTAGAAGATAACCAATCCATTCCTAAGATTACATTAATCTTGGAAAGAGGCAAACAAATCAAATCCACATGAAAGATTCTATCCCTAACACATACATGACAATTCAAACATACTTTTGTAGTTATCACAGGCTTATCAGTAGGAGTAGCAACACTCAAATCATATGGCAATGTAGTCACAGTCAATCCCAAATGTTCCACACAATCACATGCAATGAAAGAATGTGTTGCTCCTGAATCATAGAGTACGGTTAAAGGATTACCTTCAATAGCACACTCCTCTATGATTAAGTCCTCAGATTTCGCAGCTTCTTCTCCACTTATAGTATACACTCGACCACCCGCCTGTGGCCTTGCAGTACGAACATTTCCTACAGAAGGTTCCTTCTTAATCTGATCACAATCCTTAGATAAATGTCCAGGTTTCCCACATCTAAAACAAACAATTCCTTTATGATGACAATCCTTGATCAGATGGTTCTTCCCCACTTGAAACAACTATACATAGGAGTTCCAGCTTGACTTGCCTTACTGCCACCAGAAATTCCTCCAACAAATTGTTGTCGGTTCTGTTTTCTTGCCGGTTTTACATACGGCTTCTGCTGAAAACGGTTTCCTCCGCTATTCTTTCCCCTTTGGAAACTTGTAGGTCTAATGTTCTTATTTCTCGCCGCCTGTTGAAGATCAATCTCCTCAACCTTACGACACTTATCCAACAATTCTGGAAACTGTTCAATTCCCAGGGTTGCTACAGCTCGCTTAATGTTAAGCTTCAATCCTTTCTCAAATTTCCTACACTTCCAGTCCTCATCTGGGTGCATCTGGAAATACCTCGAAAACTTTGACAAGCTTTCGAACTTTGCCGCATGCTCACTAACAAACATCACCCCTTGCCTCAGACTAAGAAATTCCATCTCCTTAGCATGACGCACACTTGCTGGAAAATACTTTGCCAGAAACTTCTGCCTAAAGAGCTGCCTTGTCACAACTCTTCCTTTAGCTTCTAACAATCTTCGGGCTCCTGCCTACCAGTTTTCACCATCTCTGACTAACATAAAAGTCACAAAAGTCAGCTTGCGTTCATCAGTACAATTCATACCTTCAAATATTTTCTCTAATTCCTTGATCCACAGATCAGCTTTGTCTGGGTTAAATTCTCCACGAAACTTTAGTGGATTGTTCTTATGAAATTCTGACAAACTGTGAGCATCCTCAGTTGCCCTTTGATTTTGCTATGCAACGACATCAGCCATCCGTTGCATTGCTGCTACAGCTGCAGCCATGTTCTGGTTATCATTACTAACATTTTCCAATCCCATTCTAGTATTGACACGTCCTCGTCCTCGTCCTGCCATTACTTTTCTCTACTCAAACTGGACAACACAAGAAATTAAGGTCAATCTTCAAACAATATTGTTTCTTTTCAGAAAACAATTACAGAGAATCACATAACACAAATAAGACAAACCTAACCACAACCCCAAAAGACTCTAACTTGGGCTCTGATACCAACTAATGTAACACTCACCGTAGGGTGCCACATTTATGTTACCTAATTACCAAATTACCCCCAAGTTCATAAATTATGACGTTATAATAAAAATACGAATTGTAAAATTTTTTCTTTCTTCTTTGATAACGATAAAATAAACTTAGCGGAAAATAAAATATTATACATCATCACATATAATTTACATCATCATATATTACAAACGTACTGTCAGGATTATTTATATACAGACCCAGTTCTCAAAGTAATTAAACATAATTTAAAACTCACATATTGCCCAAGTCTTACTAAATAGTAAAACCCTCAGATGGGTCCTCCTCAGATTCCTCAACAGGTAGGAATCCATTCTAATGCGAAGTCCTACGGATAGGTGTCCACGCAGACGACACGATACTTATCTCACTAGGCGTACGGTAGTAGGCTCCCCAGTACTGCCTAATGGATAGTGGAAACTCTAACTGTACATAAATATTGACACTAAAATAGGGGTTCCCTTGATAAAGCCTACTGTAAGTAATGTTTAAGTCCCCTATGTAGAAAATACACTGCCTGTCTAAATGAACATGCCAAGCTTCCGGTCCTCCACGAAACTGTAAAGTTATATAACCTAGAAAACCGGGCATCTCCATCTTCTCAAAATTCTGCTTCCTCAGTCGGGATCTGCTCTTCTTCACCCTCTTGTACTATGTCTTGCTTAGCGTCTTTACAAATATAATTACAGTACAAAATAATATACAAAGAGGTGAGATCACCTACGCCACTACCAACATGGTAGCACAGAGATAATACAAATAGCATACCATAATTACAATCATGCCATCAACATTATTATCATCACACAATAATTACCATAATGCCATCACATTATTATCATCATCATCATCCAAGTATTCCTCAATAAAACAATTGTCATAGCTAATATTCCTCAATTAATATCTCATACAGATATAAATGCTCAGATTCATGCATGCACACATAGACTCAATTTCCTACTCCATGGAGCTAATACTCAGTTTAGAGAAGTTGATCCGAAAGATCTGTCTGTACCAACATGCCTCAGACCACGTGCTATAATTCTCATTTGTATTTGCACATCTAGCATATGCACGACAGTCTTTACGAGATCTCGATTAAGAATAGTGTCTCGGTCAGGATCACCAGTGCGATGCATCGATCTAACTTACGGGAAGAAGAGCTACCAACCGCCCATGTAAGCAATCGTACCCCGATGCCCCCAAGGTCAACAAGTGACTTACACTACGCACATCGCACCTACTCAAGAGGTGTACGTCTCTCCTAGGCAAATAGCCTTATACAGTCCATCGAACCTTTCTAATGCATGTTCAATGCACCAATGCCAATCATAGGTAAAATTCATATACAGTGTCCATACACTAGTTTATGCATATAAAATGCACCAATGCCAATCACAGGCAAAATTCATCATTTTCTCATACAGTATCAATCCATTGGTTCAACAGTAATCCTATTGTATAATTAATCGTGAAAATCATATTATCGCGTTTTCATAGTCGCGCACCACTTTTGTCACATTTTCACAATTTTGCAACATTTCTGTTACGTTTTCAAATCACATATAGATTTTTCAACGTTTTCATCAATTACGTAAAAATATTCCACCATTTTTAAATCGCGTAGCGATTTTTTAACAATATCTCAAACACGTAAAAATATTTAAACACTTTTCAAATTGTGTAGAAATATTTTAACGTTTTTCAAATCTTGTGGAAATATTTAAACGTTTATCAAATCGCGTAGCTTAAAAATCACGTTTTTAAGTTACGTAAATCATTTTTCACTATTATTCAACTTCGTAAAATATTTCTCAACCTTCAAAAATTCCATTTCAACTTTTTTCAAAATAATATGACTTCTCACATTATTTTTCACATTTTCTTACTCAAGAAAATCATTTTCGCAATTTATTCCATAAATTCACCATTCCATTGAATTAAATCAATGTTACTAACTTTAAAATTTACTAACGTTCTCCAAAACCCAAAGGATGAGTTACACGTTAGAAAATCCCAAGTTACTAACTTATTCTTTATAATTCCAAATCAATTCTAAAAATCAATCCTCTTTAAAATAAATTGAGATTCAAACACTTTCAACCTCTCTTTTCCGTATGAAAATTTCATTTCTCAAGTGATAAAACACTCTGATTCCCTTTCCCAATTCCTTGTATTAAATCAAGTTATATTTTCACTTTGAAAATCACTTTGTTTTCACAAAACCAAGGCATTTCAAGTCTTCAAAACCGTGGACATGGCCATTGAAACCATTCTTATATTTTTCCTTCTAAATCAACTAAGTTCCATTCTTGTTTTTACATAAAATAAATCAATAAAAATTCTTCTCAAAACCGTGAACATTACTTCTTGAAAAACAAACCCTTTGTTTATTTTCCTTGCTTTTCTAATCATCCAATTTTATCATTCATGAAAATATTAATTTGTGAACACCTATTTTGAGGTGTCTTGGCCGAAATTCACCATGGTCTTTGGAACCAGAAAAAATAATTTCTCCACTTCATAATTTTCTTTAAACAAATCAATTTCCTTGTTCTTGAAATTTTTTAACATGAAACCCTAATTTTTGGGTGTCAAAACCGTAGCCTCCCCTTGGCCATTGCAGCCAAAATTTCTTATTCCATCATACATCCATCATAATATATTCAACATATCTTCATCATGTGTATCATAAGCATACCATATTCGCATCATGCATATTATAAGCATACCATATAAGCAATAAAATCATGCAAAGTATATCAAGCATAGGCAAATAATCAAAGCGCATAAACACACACAAATTATTACATGACCATGGATATGAATCCTCACATGGATTCACCATCCATCAAATACACAAACCATCTCTCACCACCATGCTTGGTTGGTGAGATAGATCTCCCTCTTACCTCTTGAAGATCCTCAAAAAGCTCCTTACTTTGCACTTTGAACAAGATTTCCACCAACAAAAGTTTCTTGAACATAAAACAAACACAAAGAAAATTAGTATATTAAGCTTGAATAAGAGGAACAATGGATCAAACATGGTTTAGAACATGAAAAAGAAGAGAAGAAATGAAATTTTCCATAACTTCACCTTAAGAACCCTAGAACTTGTTCTTGGAAAAACTCCTTGAAGATGAAAGATTTAGAACTTGGTGTAAACTACAAAGTGTCTTAGAATAAGGTGTAGATTCAAGAAATATGTTTGTTTGAAATTAAAGAGTGGTGAAAGGTGGAGTATGGTGTTATGGCCGAAACATGCATGGAGAGAATGGAGAGAAATTTTTTTTGATAAGTTAGCTTCTTGAAATTGATCAATAATGACCAAGATTGAGAAATAATTGGTGTCTTGAAACTTGGCTATTGTCTTAAGCCTCCAAAACCGTCCCCCTCCTCCATGCACTCTTCAAAGTGTGACCAATCTCCTAGCCACCATTATTTGAAGCATTCCTAACCATTGATTAGTTCAATGGTTAGGATTAAGGTAGATTCTAGGTATAGCCTTTAGATTAGAAGACTTAATCTAGGTCATTGGATCTTTCTCCTTGAAATTCTAGCCATTAGATGTGTCTCCAAAAATGAAGGGTTAAGATCACTTCTTCAAGCTTTACATCCAATGGTCATAAATGGTCCTTGTCACTTTTTAAGACCAAATCTCCACCCTTAATTAAATCAATGGTGGATCTCCAACACTTTTTAAGACTAAATCTCCACCCTTGATTAATTTAATGGTGGATCTCCAAACCACCAAGGTTGACTAATTAGTATAATATTTATTTTTATCTGCTATTACCTTACTAATAATATTTTTACTGTATTTTTATCGCCCAATAATTAAATACAGTACAAAACACAGAAAAAGAAAATTTTAAAAACTATTTCCGGATTCAGGTTTAGTAAGATCCCCCGTCTCTGTCTAAACAGTACAAATTTTTCTAATTACAGAAAAATTTTCACTTTGTGAGACCCACCCCGAGCCCACAGAAGGCCCACTGGGCCCCACAGATAACACTAAAATATAAAAATTTCATAATCATCCACAAAATCATAAAAATTAGAAAAATCACAAATATCAAATCAAATTACGTAAAATAATTAAGACTTAACCGTAATAATTAAATTACGTAAAATTTTTCCCGGCCCAAAAATTTTTATTTTCCTGACATGGAGTAAATCACACAACATGATCAAATGTACTGACGAAATATTCAAAATAATTTTACAGTACACAGAAATCACTAAACAACAGAATTCTGTTAACTGTCAAAATTACTGTCTATTAGATACAAAGTTTGGGGTGTTGAAACTTAAGTAATCAAATATTAAGTAACTAACAATGTGATGAAAAAATTGGTTGGACTCTTGTCTTTGGAAGGTCACGGCCTCAAGGGCCATATTGGCTAAAATTTATGCATCAAGCTAAGGTTTAGGTAATTAGGTAATTTAAAAAGTTATTATGGATTCATAAGATGGAAAAATGAAGGAAAGAAATTTATTTGATGACCTATGGTGATTCTTTGGACTTAATAAAATAACAAGAGAGTGTGTGAGACTTGGAGAACCTTAGAATTATTTTCTAAGTGATTATGATTAAATTTAAGTAAAGAACTTAGTTAATCAAGAGAAATAAAGATTGAATGAGAATTGCAAGAGAATTCCTCTAGAGAAAGATTTCATAAGAAATGTTAAATTAAAGTGAAATTCTATAATAAACCTTAAAAGTGTATTATCACATTTGAGAACTTGATAATGTGTTGTTATGGGTCTATGAGTGAGACCAAGAAATTTGTTGATGTTTGACTTGGCCAAATTGTGGCATGTTATGAAAAAGTATATCATTGTGAAATATACATGAATATGCATTGAGTCATCATGCATTGTGAAAGTCCAGTGGACTCTGTTGTAAGGTTTTGTGCCTAGGAGATTGAATCACACCTTAGTGCAGGTGCGAATAGACTAGTATAGGTTATTTGTTGACCTTGGGGGTGTCGGGGTGCAAGTGTCTCACAAATGGATAGTTGGTAGCTCCTCTAGGCCGTGGGATAGACCAATGCAAATGCACTGATAATTCGGACTGAGACACTGTCCTATATCACGATCTTGTGAAGAATATCGCGTATAAAGCCTTGTTGCGCAAAATTATTGATTTTTCTGGAAAGCACTTGATTTTAGGCTGACGAGATATTGGCATGTCTCCCTGATCATTCTCTCTGATGTTTGTGTCTAACTCCATGGAGTAGGATTTTCGGTACCATGTGCATGTGCATAGTCAGTCAACATATTATTTGGCATTTATTTATATGATGATGGAACTGTTGTTTTTATTACTATTATGACTAGTTGAATTTGTTAAGTTGTTTACTATTTGAATCTTGATGCTGATTATTATTCCTAATATGCTATGTGGGCATCTTGCATCGTTCTGTTTCTTTACTGCCATAATTGGTATTGAATGTAGGATGTCTCACCTCTTTTCTGTATTTTTGCTATTTTATTTATTTATGTGTTTCTTTGAAGACATTGGCGAGGAAGGGGAAGTGCACGAATTCCCTGGCTTTTGGCCTGATTTCGATTAGTTATTTGTTTGGGTATGACATCCCATCCGAGAGGCTTTTTGGGTTATGTGAGATTGACATTTCATGGAGGTCCGGAATGCTGGCACTTCAACGAGACCACGAATCGCTGCATCTACCACGGAGATGTGACTGTGTCTCTGACATGGGGTCGTCATGATCTGCCTGTCTTTACTTTTAATGTACACTTATATTTAGAGTTTTGCTTTCCCATTCATGATATGTGGGGTGATCGTTATTACACTCCATGAGAGGATTCGTTCTTATCCTCCGCATGAGCCCCTGCTCATAATTCGGTTGCCCCGATGAGGATTTCCTCTGATAAGGAAGATCCTGAAGAGGACCCATTTGAGGCTCACTCCTAGTTGTTCGTGGGGGCTTGTCTCTTTTTTATAGCCCTTTTGGGTGGCTGGCTGTATATTTCTTTGGGGGCCTGATGTTTTGTCTTTTTGGTGGGCTGTATATGTATAATCTTTTAAGGGTATGTAAAGCTTATGCTTTTCTTTTGTATATCTGATGATGTATCTAAACAAGTATGATATAAGTATATATATACGTATGATGTATGAATGTATGATTTACTTCTCATGTTAATTCTACTGTAATTATGTTTTATCATTTTTATTACAAAAAAAAAAAGAATTCGCCAAATTATTATACGTTTACAAATGAATAGGCTATTATCTATATATTTGAATCAACCGGGTCTAATTAATAGTTTTGTTGTCCGAGTTCATTTTAAGTGTCACGCTTCCTTCCCAAAAAAAAGGCGTTACATAATCGATTACAATGTAGAAATTTGTAAAAAATAGAGTTTTTCAACCCTCCTAACCCAAATCAAACCCATAACCAACAAATACAACATCAAACCTTCATAAATATGCACTAAAACACTTTCAAAACTACAAATCACATTATGGGTATGAAACCCATTTCTTAGACATCAAAGTTCTTCAAGAATCACATCAAGAAATCAAGTTTTTCATATCCAATCAATACACAACCATCTTCTCATCTTTTCTATTCAAAATCATCAATTAAGTTTTCAAGTTTCCAAAACTTTGTAAACAAGAGATGAATAGAAAAGCTAGGCAAAAACCCCCTACCTCAAGTTGAGATTTTTCTCTTCTCTTTGTCTTTCTTTCTTTGTTCTTGCTGCTCCTTGCTTGTTTCTTCTTCTTTATCTCTTGTTTCCTTCTTACTTTTCTTGTTTCTTCCTTCTTTAGCTAGTTGTGCATAAAAGAGAGGAGAGTGAGTTAGAAAACGAAACAATAAAAATGAGAGAGGGAGAGGAGGTGGTAGCCTTAAAAAGTTAGGAAAGATTAAAAAAAAATCAATTGGAAACATTATATCTCTTAAAGATATTTTAATGTCCCATTAATGAATTTTTCTAACCTTCCTAGGTATTATCGCAAATTTAGAATTTCATACATTTTTCAGCTTTATTTTTTCGTAAATATCATAATACACCATTAGCATATACTAAGCTTCACTATTCATCCCTAGGTTAAGTTAAACCTTATGGAATTGAAGTTAGAAGCTTTCAAGTGTTCATTTTTCACCCTTTATAACTTAGAAATAAATGTTCCATATTTATTTCTATATTCTCATCTACTTGAGTCCAATTCTGAGTTTATTTAAGATATTTCTCAACTTCAGTGTTATAGATTTATACTCAACTAAACTCAAATCCTTTTCCAAAATTATTAGATATCTCATACCCATTTTATTGAATAACTATAACTCTGATTAGTACTATTAGATTAGGGAGGATGTTATAATAGTTATACTATTTGGGCATGGGTTGATGTGGGGAAGGTTGAAAAAAGGGTTATGGGACAATTTTTCTTTCTCTTGTATCACTTGAAGAAATGATGAGTTTAGGAGGGTTGCAGAAGGAAAAGTGATATGATCCAAGTTGGATGCATATTATTTTTACGGATCGTCCTTGAGTTGATTTAGTGTTTCAAAGAATGAAATGATGAACAATACCCGAGGAACAGAACTGATGAATAGTGACATGAATAGTGACGTGAATAGTGATGTGAATAGTAAAAATAATAGAAAAGATGGAAAAAGGAAAAGGAATGGGAGGAAGAAGACGCCACACTCTTAGAGAGTGATAAATCAAGCGAAGATTCGCCACAAAGGTAAGGAAGCCTTTGATAAGAACCAAGATGGCTCAACCAAGAACCAAAGAGAATGAAATTCTCACAAATGGATTCAATCCAAATTCACATCCAAGAGTCCCTTCATTCATGTTTTAGGCACCTATTTATAGGAAAATGGGGTGCATAGAATATGCATACAAAATGGTCATCATAATGTGACAAATTCCCCATAAAAAGCAATAACTAATCCATTAAGTGGCTAATTAAAGCATTAACTAGCAAATAGGAGTTACCTAGGCATGCAAACCAAAGGTTGCCCTCCCAAAAAACGTGCACTATTCATCCTTCATAGTTTATTACACTTTATTTAATAGAAATAAACTAAAAAAATGTTATTTTAGAGAAGTGGACATCCAAGTCATCATGGGTCTTCAAGTTGGATGAGATAAGTGACCAATTTGGGCTCCACTCCATCAAGACTTGAATTTGGGCTTGCTTCAATTAAAGTTGTCACCATTTGATTTAGGACTTCTTGGGCTTTCTTGGTCCTAGCTCTTGTCATAGGTCCACCAAGTCCTTGTAGTGCTCCTTGATCCATGTTCCTTAGTGGGCTCACATCATCCCCTCCTTCTTTAAGTGAATTCGACCTCGAATTGAAATCTTCATCATCTACATCAAATGGAGACAAATCAGCTACATTGAAAGTTGCACTAACACCATACTCACCTGGAAGGTCTATCTTGTAGGCATTATCATTGATCTTGGCCAACACTTGGAATGGCCCATCTCCTCTTGGTTGAAGCTTGGATTTCCTCTGTGAAGGAAATCTCTCTTTTCTCATGTGCACCCAGACCCAATCTCCAGGTTCAAACACCACCTTCCTCCTTCCTTTGTTGCCTTGTCTAACATAGCTTTCAGTCTTCTTCTCAATTTGAGCCTTGACTTGCTCGTGTAACTTCCTCACAAATTCAGCTTTAGCCCTGCCATCTTCATGCTTTAAAATTGACGAGTTAGGCAATGACAATAAATCAAGATGAGTGAGAGGATTAAATCCATAAATAACCTCAAAAGGAGAATATTGAGTAGTACTATGAACAGCTCTATTATAAGCAAATTCCACATGAGGCAAACACTCCTCCCAAGACTTAATGTTCTTCTTTATTACAGCCCTAAGAAGGGAAGAAAGTGTCCTATTAACTACCTCAGTTTGCCCATCCGTTTGGGGATGACAAGTAGTGGAGAAAAGAAGCTTTGTACCCAGCTTACCCCACAAAGTCCTCCAAAAGTGACTTAAGAACTTTGTGTCACGATCTGAAACAATACTTCTTGGAAGGCCATGAAGCCTTACCACTTCTTTGAAAAACAAACAATTCAGCAACATGACAAGCATCATCAACTTTTTTACATGGTATAAAATGTGCCATTTTAGAAAACCTATCCACCACCACAAAAATTGAATCCTTACCATTCTTTGTCCGGGGTAGTCCTACAACAAAATCCATTGACAAATCAATCTAAGGAAAATCAGGAATAGGCAACGGAGTATAAAGTCCATGAGGCATCACTTTAGATTTAGACCTTTTACAAACAATGCATTTTTCACAAAACTTTTGCACATCATGTTTCATGTGTGGCCAATGAAAATGTTCGTGCAACATGTCTAAAGTCTTTTGAACCCCAAAATGCCCCATTAGTCCCCCTTCATGCGCTTCCCTCACAAGCAACTCTCTTATAGAACTTTTAGGCACACATAATCTCTTTTCTTTAAACAAAAACCCTTGGTGCCTAAAATATCCATTTTGAGCCAAATGCAAACAATTAGCATAGATATGGGAAAAATCTTTATCATGCTCATACAATTCTTGATGCATTCAAGCCCAAACAATTTTGTTTCAAGGGTAGAGAGTAAGGTATACCGTCTTGAAAGTGCATCCGCCACTATGTTGGCCTTACCTTTCTTATGCTTGATCACATATGGGAATTGTTCAAGAAACTCAACCCACTTGGCATGCCTCTTATTCAACTTTCCTTGTCCTTTCAAGTACTTTAAGGACTCATGATCACTATGGATAACAAACTCTTTGGGCAAAAGATAATGTTGCCATGTTTGCAAAGCCCTCACCAAGGCATACAACTCCTTATCATAGGTGGGATAATTAAGGACAACACCACTTAATTTCTCACTAAAGTAAGCAATTGGATGCCCTTCTTGCATTAAAACAGCTCCAACACCAACATTAGAAGCATCACATTCAATTTCAAAAGATTTAGCAAAATTAGGCAAAGCAAGTATTGGTGCATGGGTGAGCTTTTTCTTAAGTTCCTTAAAAGCTTGTTCTTGTTTTTCCCCCCATTTAAACCTAACATTTTTTTTGACAATTTCATTAAGAGGTGCAGCCAATGTGCTAAAATCTTTAACAAACCTCCTATAGAAACTAGCCAAACCATGAAAGCTCCTCACATCACTCACATTTTTTGGGGTTGGCCAATCTTGAATGGCCTTAATCTTTTCTTCATCCACATGGACCCCTTTAGCATTAATCACAAAACCAAGGAAAATCACATGATCCACACAAAAAGTACATTTTTCCAAGTTTGCATACAACCTTTCTTTTCTTAATACAAGCAAAACAGCCCTTAAATGTTCATGGTGCTCATCTAAGTTTTTGTTATATATTAAGATATCATCAAAATATACCACCACAAATTTTCCCAAAAATTCTCTTAAGACATGGTTCATAAGCCTCATAAAAGTGCTTGGTGCATTTGTTAAACCAAAAGGCATTACCAACCATTCATACAAACCAAATTTAGTTTTGAAAGCAGTTTTCCATTCATCCCCTTCCCTTATCCTAATTTGATGGTACCCACTTTTCAAATCAATTTTAGAAAAAATGCAAGCACCAAACAATTCATCAAGCAAATCATCAAGTCTAGGGATAGGATGCCTATACTTAATGGTGATGTTGTTCACGGCCCTACAATCCGTGCACATCCTCCAAGTGCCATCCTTTTTGGGCACCAAAATGACGGAGGTACAAGACACATGGACTTAAGCTCTCTTGTACCCATCCTTTTGCATCAACTCCTCCACTTGCTTTTGGATTTCTTTGGTCTCTTGAGGATTGCTCCTATAGGCTGGCCTATTGGGTAATGATGCACCGGAATGAGGTCAATATGGTGCTCAATTCCCCTCAAAGGTGGAAGGCCATGTGGCACTTCCTTAGGGAAGATATCCTCAAATTCTGCAAAAGATTTTTCACACCACTAGACAAAGAATGATCATTAGAAATGTTAGCATTTAAACAAAATTCCCTACACAAAAGCATGTATAGGGGCTGTCTTGAAACCAATGCACTTTTCACCTCACTTTTTGTTGCAAAACAACTCTCTTTTCTCTCTTTTTCATCTCGGGTTTTTTCTCTCTTTTTCTCATGATTTTTTTTTTATTTTTCATCACTCTTTTTCTCTTGTTCACTCTCTTTTTCTTTTCTCTCTTGCTCTCTTTTCTCTCTCATTTTCTTTTGATCCTCACTAATTTGTTTTGGAGATAAAGGAGAGAGTACAACCTTTCGCTCCTTGTCCATGAAAGTGAACTTGTTTGAAAATCCATCATAAATGGCCTTCTTGTCATATTGCCAAGGCCTTCCCAATAACATATGGCTTGCCTCCATAGGCACTACATCACAAAGAACATTATCCTTATACTTCCCAATGAAGAATGGAACCTCCACTTGTTTGTTCACCACCATCTCCCCAACCTCACTCAACCATTGAAGTCTATATGGTGTTGGATGGGTTTTAGTGATAAGATTTAATTTAGACACCAACCTAGAACTTACTACATTTGCACAACTACCTCCATCAATTATTAGAGAACAAACTTTACCTTGAATTAGGCATCTAGAGTGGAAAATGTTCTCCCTTTGGCTAGCTCCATGTTCCTTCACTTGACTCCCCAAAAGCCTCCTTACCATAAGTAAGTCACCATCCGGCATGAACACTTCTTCTTCACTTTCCTCTCCACTTGAAGCTTCGGATTGAGACATCACTTCACCATTCAAGGACACCATAGTTCTCTTGGTTGGACATTGAGAGGCTATGTGGCCATGACCAAGACACTTGAAACACTTGACATCTCTGCTCCTTGTGGTTGGTTCCATGGGCTTCTTGCCTTGAGAGGTGCTCACGGCCTCCTTGCTTGGTGCACCCTCCTTCTTTTGCTTGTCCTTCCAATTTGAAGATGGGAATTTGGAAGATGATGAAAAGGAATATTTGGATTTCCTCCTCTTTAATTGTTGCTCCACCTTGATTGCTTGTTGCACCAAATCTTCAAGCTCCATATAGTTTTGCAACTCCACCACATCTTGAATTTCTTGGTTCAAGCCATGCAAGAACCTTGCCATAGTTGCCTCACGGTCCTCCTCAAAGTTTGACCTAAGTAAGGCCAATTCCATCTCCTTGAAGTACTCATCCACACTCTTGCTCCCTTGGGTAAGTCTTTGCAATTTGTTGTGGATGTCCCTTTGATAGTGACTTGGGACAAACCTCCTCCTCATTATAATTTTCATGTCTTCCCAAGTCTCAATTGGCTCTTCTCCAATTCTCCTCCCCTCCTTTTGGAATTGATCCCACCATACTAGTGCATACTCCTTGAACTCCAACGCCGCCACCTTCACTTTCTTTCTCTCATTATATGTATTGCAATCAAACACTTGCTCCATCTTGAGTTCCCACTCCAAATAGGCTTCGGGGTCATTCTTTCCAAGAAAGAAAGGAACTTTGATTTTAACCCCCTCAATCCTATCTTCACGCCTTCCTCCCCTAGGGCCTCCTTTTCTAGGTCTTCTTCCTCTTGGCCTCCCTCTTTCTTCACGATCATAGCCACTTGAGTCATTCCGTTGAAGGTTGGCTAGTTGTCTATCATAGTTGGCTTGCATTTGCTCCATTTGTCTTTGGAGTGCTTGAACTTGATTAGCCATTCTAGCATGTAGAGTGGCTGTCCTTGGTGACAATGGTGGACTATCACCCATTTAAGTAGTAGAAAGTGTAATTTATCCTCACAACACTCCCTCTCTTTTCTCACAAAGTGTATATATATATATATATATATATTTTTTTCACTCTTTTTGGCTTTTTTTTTTCACACAAGATGTAATTTTCACTCTTGCCTCTTTCCACTCAAATTCTCTTTGCAAGTTCTTAAATGAACCCTCTCATTTTTCAATTACCAAAAGCTCTTACAAAGGTAGCGGTCCTCACAAGAGTAAGCACTCGAAGTTGAAGAAAAGATGAAACTCTAGACAAAACTCAAAGGAATTTAAAAGACAAGCAAGAAAAGCTAATTAAAAAAAAAGAAAGGTAGAACTCAAAAGAAATAAGAAGAAAAAGAAATGCACAAGGTATGTAGAATAGCACCGCTTAATTGAAATTCACAAGGCATTCAAACTCAATCTTGCTTAAGTGCAAGGGAGTCTCTTTTTTTTTTTTTAATACTATTTTTCAAGCCCTTGTTCTCTTTTTTTTTTGCACTTAAAAAAAAATGGTTCTTGCAATTTTTTTTTTCAATTGTTATGCCCAATTGTGTATTTAGGAGTTTCCTTTCAAATTAAGGTGCTATAAAACATATACTTGACATGAGATATAGAATTGACAAGATCAAAGTGTAAATATTGCGTAGAAATTAAAAAACGAGAAATTAAAGGCGAGAAAATAAAAGGACTAGAATTTAAATGGCAAAAAGTAAAGAACAGAAAGTAAAGAATGTTGCCAATTCTTAGAAATGGCAGAGATCAATGATGATCAAGATTGTGTATAATTATGACATTCAAGCAATAGTGCTTGATGCTTGGAAAGTAATAAGAACAAGTACAAAAGAAAATGCAAGAACTCTATCAACTCTAGAATCCGGGCTCTAGATACCACATGATATGATCCAAGTTGGATGCATATTGTTTTTACGGATCGTCCTTGAGTTGATTTAGTGTTTCAAAGAATGAAATGATGAACAATACCCGAGGAACAGAATTGATGAATAGTGACATGAATAGTGACGTGAATAGTGATGTGAATAGTAAAAATAATAGAAAAGATGGAAAAAGGAAAAGGAATGGGAGGAAGAAGACGCCACACTCTTAGAGAGTGATAAGTCAAGCGAAGATTCGCCACAAAGGTAAGGAAGCCTTTGATAAGAACCAAGATGGCTCAACCAAGAACCAAAGAGAATGAAATTCTCACAAATGGATTCAATCCAAATTCACATCCAAGAGTCCCTTCATTCATGTTTTAGGCACTTATTTATAGGAAAATGGGGTGCATAGAATATGCATACAAAATGGTCATCATAATGTGACAAATTCCCCATAAAAAGTAATAACTAATCCATTAAGTGGCTAATTAAAGCATTAACTAGCAAATAGGAGTTACCTAGGCATGCAAACCAAAGGTTGCCCTCCCAAAAAACGTGCACTATTCATCCTTCATAGTTTATTACACTTTATTTAATAGAAATAAACTAAAAAAATGTTATTTTAGAGAAGTGGACATCCAAGTCATCATGGGTCTTCAAGTTGGATGAGATAAGTGACCAATTTGGGCTCCACTCCATCAAGACTTGAATTTGGGCTTGCTTCAATTAAAGTTGTCACCATTTGATTTAGGACTTCTTGGGCTTTCTTGGTCCTAGCTCTTGTCATAGGTCCACCAAGTCCTTGTAGTGCTCCTTGATCCATGCTCCTTAGTGGGCTCACATCAAAAAGGGGCTTCATTGATTTATTGGAATAGAGTAGAATCATCTCTCTTTCTTTGAGACTCTTCTTTTTCTCTCACTTGGGATTATGAGTCTTAATTTCAATTTTTCTTTTCCAATAACTCTAAATTATGAGGCTGCAGAATAGAGACATCATTTTTCTCTATTAGGCTTTTCTTTTTCCTAATCACTCTCTAATCACTTGAATGGCTCCTTTAATAGAATTAAAAACATGTTTTTTTCTTACTTTTCCTCATATGGTGAGCCTACTACAAGGGGGAAAGGCACCGGATTTTAATTCCCATTATTCCAAGGTTCAAATTATTTCCTTATAAACTATGGTTATAATAATTGCCTTGAATTTTGAGATTCCTAGTTTCTTTTCCCTAAAATCTATTTTATTTTCTTTAAAATTCTTTTTTCTGGCCCTTAAATTCTCCCCTATTCCCAATTGATATTCAGATACATGTTTCTCATTATTTCTCTCTTGTTGTATGTTACCTCTTACTAGAAAACACCAAGCAATCTTTCTTTTTAGATATCCTCTTTTATTTGTTCCACTACTTCAAATCCTCACATTATAGATTTAATAACCCAACATTTTCTCTTTTTCATACGTTGGCTGCTTAGCCTTTTCACTCAAGGAAATTTTCTTTCCTATGCCTCATTAATAGTCCATTTTGACTAAGTGTATTCATAAGCTTTTATTTTGACTTTCTTTCCACCTTATGCTATCAATTTCAATTCCATTTTCTCTTTCTCTATTGTACGTTGGTATCCGTGAGCTCTAGGAATCAAAATTTTATTTCATGTTCCCTTATGCTCTAAGAGCATCTAAGTAATCCAGTTCCTAGTAATTAATCCAGATAAAATATAAAAAATGTATTTCCTTTCTCCATGTTATTTGCGCCTAGTATGGCTGCCTCATGTTCTATTATTTATTTTTTTATCATTTAATTTCTAAGCTAGCCATAAAAATCCAAGGTCTCAAATCTCTAATTACATACTTTAGTACATACACATGGATATTCTATGCATGCCTATTATAAATGAAATGAAACAAATGGACAATCACATTTCTAATTAAGTCTAATAGAGGATGGGATGTTACAATATATATTAAGTATTTCATCTTTATTTGTTATCCAAGTCTATTGAGGGAAACTTTAGCTCATTTTGATGAGCAAGGCCGGATGCCTTCAAGAGATGCTCAACAAACTTTCTGATTTACCAACCCATTATTAGTCCAATTTGTGCACAAGAGGATCACATGTATAATTAAAAGGCTATATCATAAGTATATAAAAACTCGTATGTCATACAAATAATTTCTAAGGTGCTGATGTCAGTACTTATACTATAGCATAGTCTACTTGGGCCTCTGGCCCATACGTACAACATCAAAACAAAGTAAAATAAAGATAAGGGTATCAACACCCTGTACAATACAACTACATCAAGCTAAGTTAGAGTCAGTGTTAGAGTCATCTCTACGAGAGTATATTGATAGGCATATCTGTATCAGAAATACATCAATATACAAATGTGGTATATAGTGATCAACAAAAAGATCCACCTCCTATAGTATTCCTATCAAAAAATAGTTTGGCAGTGGTCCAACAGGAGAAGTCAGAGATGAGGAAAGATAATGATGATCCTAGGAGAATAATGCATGTATAACCTCACGTTTATGTAGACTATATTAAGTGTCAATCTCAAGGTTGTACACCCACTAGCTCTCAGTAAGCTCATAGTAGATGATCAGCAAAGGCATCTTCAAACTGTAGTAGTGTAAAAGTCTGAATACCATGGAAATAAATAGCGGGATGAGAGTTATAAGAATTCCCAATAATTCTAACAACTAAGTATCATCATGATAGTTCTAGTTATTTTGGTGTTTTTGTAACAGTTTACAAAAAAGTCCTTAGTATGGTAGCAAAAGCCAAAACAAATTATTCTGCTTGAGATAGAGGTTCATTATAACATAATATTAACAAAGTACAACAACAATTTACAGAGTACTGACAAATGCTCTAAATATTATGCAAATGCAATGAAATGCCTTTTAATTGCCTCATAGTGCTCATTTAATTCATTATTTGTCCATAACCTCATTCCTCAGACTCATGTTCTTTTCAATAAGTAGGGAGTCTCATGCTCAACCTACACTTGGTGTTAAGTTATCAGGCCTGAGATCATCTTATACTTGACAGTACTTCATCACACAACACTATCCCTAGTAACGATGGCCTCACCTATAAGTTACTTTCATAAGGGAACAACACATAAGGACCACCCCAAGTACGAGGATCATTTCCACATCTTTTAATTTATGAGCACTTAAGGATGCACTTTTCTTCATTACAATTCAATTTATGGCTCAACCTTAATAATTTAAAGGAGCATATCAATTTCAGTGATCTCCAAAATTCAACATAGGCATGGTACAAATTTTTTTTTCCAATTTCAATGCAATAGACAATGAAAGCAATGTATATATCACAAAGATCATTACAAAACATAAGGCATGGCTCTCGGCCAAATCAACCAATATCGTGATTTTTTAGCATATCAATTACTAATCACAATGACTTCAAAATGCTTAATCACGCTCTAAGGTATTCCATATTTCACGCATTTTTGCTGAATTATTCATCAATAAGTAATTTAAAACAACTTAGACATTAATAAATGGTGCACCATAGCCCATGGCCAAGCACCCCAATTCATGTCAAAATTTATGTTTCAAGCCTTCTTAGCCATCATCAAGTCTCACTTAACTTAATCATATCTTACTAACAAAATTAAGGCTCACCATACTACAATTTGCTTTCCTCAATTTTCCAATAAGCTCTTTAAATAAATACAATTGGTTTAGGATAGACTCAATTAACTTAATTACTCATGTTTAACTTACAATTAGAGACCCTAGCTATCAAATTAAGTTTAGCGACCTAAGTATAGGTCATGGCCTATATATTGGCTCAAACCCAATTTTATCCATGCCAATTCATTTTACCAATCCAATTAAGTCCATTCCTTACCAAATATATTACAACCTTCCAATTTTCATCCTAATTATCACAAATTATCATTTTCCCCTCTTCTCTTAACCCTCAGCCAAGAATACCATTAATAACCTAATCATCCATTATTTTCAATTTAACTCAAAATAGCTTAATTTAACTTAGTTCAATCAAATATGTGTAACCAAGAGGCATTAAAATATAACTTGTTCATTTACACCTTTAATTCATCATGAACCCGAGAACTTCATCCTGATCTACTCTTGATTTTAATCAACAACAACATGATAGCTTCATAAACATCAATCCCTTGGTGCTAAAACTCACCATGACTTGGCTCAACCAGAAATCAACAAAACTCATTCCAAAACAACATGCAATCACATATTCATCATTCAATAAGTTCACAAAATTAGGAATTCAAGAGAGAAATGAGAAAAGGTTTTTATTCCTACCCCTTCACCCACCAATACCTAAGAGCAACCCTATGGAGAATCATCCAAAATTCTAATTCAATAACATCATATATGATCATAAAACATTAGAGAAAGTTCAAGGAAAGAGTTGAAGGATCAAGAACCCCCTACTTGGTATCCTAGAACTTGCGGGAAAGAGATGGAAATGTGAAGGAGTGGCTTGCTTTAATAATCCAATCGGTGGAAGAGGAAGAGGAGAAGATGAAGAAGATTTTCTTCAACTACACCAAAATGATTCAATCACCCTATGTCCCTCATGCAAGAGCTTTAAATTGAGCTTCCATGGCTATTTGGCAGTGTCTTCGATCGAGAGATGGTAGCGAAGGAATTGTGTTTGTGTGTGTTGCTAGGAGTGGTGTTGTGAGGAGGGAGTTATAAGGAAGGAAACAACTTAATTCTTAAGTTGTTGAGTGGAAGAGAGGCAATTTAGTGAGCTTCAATGCTCTTAGGGGAGTTTTGATCTTCAATAATATATTTCTAGCCTCCAGACATATTTTAGAAATACTTAGGATTGTTTTAGGATCTTAGTTTAGGCCATTGGATAGCAATTAGGTCCTAATTCTTATCAATATGTTGTCAACTTGGTGTCCAAGTAACCTTCATGTATGCAATCCTATTGATTTGAGTAGTCTCAAGCTTAAATCCATGCTTTTCAAGTTTTTACATCAAGCCAAAAAGAACTTAGTTTCGTGTCTTTTCTCTCCTTGCATGAAATCTTAGTTGTTAGTACTTAGAAGGTAATAATGAGTCTAATTCTTTTATTTTAAATAAACTCTGAAGCCTATACAATTAATCTATTTTATTCTCATGCATTTTCTTAAGTCATAAAGGAATTATAAAATTTCTATCATCATATAAATAAATTTCTCAATTTATAAAATTATTTTGATAATTTTATCTTATTTATTTCTAACTTCTATGTTACTTTTAAGTTAATAAAATTACTAAAATTATTAAATCTAATTATTTGAGTTATCAAAAATTACTTTAACTCATTTTATTTATCCATAATTATAAAGTTTTCATATTTATTTCTATTGGTTCACTAATTTCTGTTATTATTCAAGTTAATTTGAGCCTAAATTATGCTCTGTGTTGTTGTCATCAAGCACAAACTAGTACAGACATGCATAGAAATAAACAAGCAAGTCAGACAATAATCTAATTATTATTATATTATCTATATAGGTAAACTGGAGTGGAGGATGTTACAATTGTTACTTATCTTACCAATCCCAATTATATTTCCTCAGAAGTCATCTCCAAAGGTGATAGTACCTTCATTTCTAAGTGTCAAAAATAAGAACATGAATCGGTCTCTTGTCATGTGCCTTGAACAACTATTATGCAAATACCATTTATCCTTATGTTTCTTGCTTCTCAAGGATACCTACAAGTGAGATTGCTACTTGTTTAGGCACCCACACAAGTTTGAGTCCTTTCTTGTTAGTTTTATGATACTAATAAGAAGCTTTTCTGACGCCTATCAGGAGCTTTCTAATCCCTTTTTTCTTTTAAAACATGCATGATAGGAGTAACCAGATTTATGATAATATGAGGCTAAGAGCAAACTTTCTCATGCTTAGAAGATGCTTTAATAGTAACATCCCAAATTACAAACACTAACAACGTATCTAGTTACACATCAATAATCAAAAATTTGGTATATTACTTATGAATATTGAAAATTTTAAATAAAACACTTTGATAAGATACAAAATATGAGCCTTTAGCGGAAACATTTATTACATATAACATGAAAAGATTTATATTCAAATTACACATCACCAAATATTACATAATATACCATCTCATTAAACATTAACTAAAGAAACTAACTATCTCTTGTAAACATATATGCTCTATCCATCTTCATTTTGCTTATCTGCAGCTGGACTTTCCTGTAATCATTGCAAAAATCATAAATGTAAGGAGTAAGAATCATGAAATTTTTTTAGTAATTTAATTAAAAGTGTCAATACAACAGTTCCAGCTATTTCAAAGAAAAGTCCGTTATAAAATATTTGTTATCTTTATAGGAAGGTGGCAGAAAACCAAAATAAGTCCTTTCTCTTTCTGAAATAGTAAGTTTATTTTCACTTGACAAAAATCATTGATATTATTAAATTTTACATCTTAAATCATATCCTTAAATTTCATATCCTATGAATATAAATCATAACATTGGTTATTATATTTTCAAGTAAGCTAAATATATCCTTAATATAAAAATTTTATCGATAAAATCTCATTTCAGAAAACTCTTCAAGTCACAACTCAATATCATCATAGAAATCTTTTCTCAATCAACAATCAAATACTATTCTCTTAGTTCAATAATGGGCATAATAATCAATATGTAGTTTATCCTTTACATTCTCAATCAGAACTTGTTATTTAAGCATAACTCAAATATTTTTCACTATGGCCAAAAGAAGGAAGACTTCAACTTTGAGTTTCAAGCACTTTTTAAGCCAACTTATCATGCACAGTTTCAACATATGTCCTATTACAAAAAGGCAACTTTTTACCTTAACACTTCCAACCATTTTAAGTTACTATTGTACATATTTAAAGTAACAAAATATTGGTTCAATTTGGGTAGCATTTTTCCTTAACAAACAACCATCAATCAATCTTCAAAATTCACACTCAAATACATTTAAATCAACTACTACTAACAGGACAACATTTAGCTTATTCTCCCTATCACAATTTAGATCACCATTATAATTAAATAAGCATTACAAACTCACCCCAAATCATGTCACTAATCTTGGTTAATATCCATAAAAATCAAGCAAGAAAACCACTACAATACATTCACAATTGAGCAACACCTTGCTATAATTTTTAAAGTATAATTCAAGTCACCAAATGTCACATAAAGACAACATAATTCTGGTGATAACAATGCATCAAGATTCAAATATTATACATCCACACATGCATTAGGCAACATCAAACAATAGCACAGGACAATAATTCAACTTTAGCATATCTTACCAATATGCCACAACAACATATAGTACATGAGCACCTAGATTTCTACCATAACTGGGCAGCAACCATCATGGCCTTCACATAGCCATTTAATCAACACCATAGAAATCATAATATTAAATATTTAACTTTCTCATATACAATTCTAAACAGGGCAACCATATATCCTTGTAAATTTATTACTAATCAAACTTCAATTATACAATAACTTTCCATACAAATACATTTCATTTAATTACACACTCAATACCACATGGAGATTTACATATCTCTATTAGTTCTCAATTTGGCCTATTTGACCTATACAAGTACCAATATCTCAATGTTGTCCCAAAATCATTAAAATTATAAATATAAATTCATTCAAAGTATCATTATTTAAAACTTGTTTGTCATGACCTTCATAGCTTTAAAACAACAAGAATCTCACAAATTTCTCATAATAAATCTCATCAAAATAAAGAACCAATTTAAAGTCACAAGTTAATCCATAAAAATATCAAGAAACTCTCTCTTTTCTATTTATTCTAGTCGTGACCAGCCAACACACAAAGTCCAGAAATTTAAATTCAATACTATAAAAATCATGATTTTACAAATTTACATCCTCCACTCATAAGTCTAAACAGGGCAACATTACGCCTTTGTAATTTCTCCATCAATCAAGCCTCAAATCCAACTCCAAACATTTAAAACTCAAGTACAAACAGGGCAACAATTTACCTATACTCTTATCACAATTTAAATCACCATTACAATTAATAAAATATCATAAATCTTCCAAAATGTCATTAAGCCAGCAAATCCAATGGGTTTCAAACTCATTACTCAACCAACATTTCATCAAGAATCAAGAACCAATCATGGGGTTTCAACTCACAATCAAAACACAAGCACATAAATCTATCAATCTCAAGTTAAAATCTCAACTTTCTCATCAAAGATTCAGTTGTAAAAAGAGACAAAAATGAAGAGAAAAAGTGGGAAAAACTCCCTCTATCTTATACTCTACAGTTCTTTGCTCTTGTTTTTCACTTCCACGCCCTTCCTCTTCCCTATTTTCCCTCTCATTTCTGTTGCTCTAGCTTCTTCGATTCTGTAAAGAATGATACGAATGACAAAGTCATTCCATACACACAAAAATCACAATTATATTCATGTCATCATTTCATAAACAAGGTCCATAACCATATATCAGAGTATAATAACTAATACCAATTTCATCATAACAAGTACCACCAATATATATGAAATGATGATGTCACACCATATGAACATTTACCATGCCATAACAATATGTGTACTGACCATGTGTGTACTGACCATGTGTATACATACTAGACCAATTTCCCACTCCATAAAGGTTTTCACAATTTCAAGTTGAATGTTCTAGAAAAATTGTCAGCCTTAGCCCAAAGACAATACTAGTCATCGAAAAGAGTCATGTTCTTGTCGAGTATCGTCAATGCGTTGCAACGGACTGCGTCACCAAGTGGCACATGGTACTTGCCAACTGTCCACTGGTTGACCGCCATGTCTCGATGCCCCCAAGATCCATCATAGATCTCACTTTTCAATTCTCATTCACTTTTCAACCACAAGGGCCATAATAGCTATTAGCTATATTCTGTTCAATGCATAAATACCTCAATGTAATTATGTTCAATGCATGAATATCTCAATACAATTCTGTTCAATTTCATCATATGCCTCAATACATATCTTAATTTCATATTAAAGGGATTCCTAAATGAGATTAGAACAACTGCCCATACAATTGTCTAATATCATAAGATCAATGGATATTATATAATCGCTCATACAATTACACAATATCATCGATACATCCGAGTCCAGTACATAAGTTCTTATAGTATCTTTACTATATTTTGAATCGCGTATAATTTTTAATGCATTTTCATAATCGCATAACACTTCAGTTACGTTTTCAAATCTCATAACCATTTTATGACGTTTTCTCATTCATGTAAAATATTTTAACATTTTCCAAATCGCGTAGCGATTTTTCAACATTTTTGCAATCACATAGCTTAAAAATCATCTTTTTAGGTCGCATAAAACATTTTTCATCATTTTTCAAAAGTAAAATATTTCTTAATTTTCTAAACATTATTTTGGACTTTCCAAAAATTAATACAATTTCTAACTTCAAATTCCAAACTTTCTCCCTTAAAAATCCTCTACATAATAACTTTCATTATTTCCCCAAAATCAATATTTCCTTTAAATCAATTATTCCAACTTAAAATTTCCTAACGTGCCTCAAAACCCAATGGTTGAGCTATACGTTAGTAAACTTCAAGTCACCAATTTATTTCAAATTATAAACTGATCCTATCAATTTCATAGTTTCCAAAAATAATTATCACTTACTTTTAAAATCTCAAAATTCAATACTTTAAACCCTTTGCAACTAATCATCTAAGATTACTCTTAAAATCATTTTTCTTTGAACTAATTTACCAATCCTTGGCATATTAGCCGAAAATCACAAATAGCTTCTTCATAAAATCTTTGTTCATTTTCATGTCCACTTTCTTTGAAAATCCTTAAAATCATCAACTTATTACCTTTTTATCTAAAACTCATGATTAGTAAAATACTTAGAATCTTTTGCTCCCAAAAATTAATTTGAGGCCGTGATGCCTCTATGGTTCTTTGGAACCAAAACAGTTTTCCTTTCCTCATAATTCTCATCACATCACATATTTCAATTCAATAAGCATACTATAAAAATTCATGCATCATAAACTCATACTGAAACATATTATTAAAGCAATAAACATATCAATCACCAAACAATCATAAATATGGAAAGCTCTTAAACAAACAAGTGAATAAATCCTTATGGATTCTTCACCACACACACATTTATTCATCACCACCAACACATGGTTGATGAGGGTAATCTCCCTCTTACCTTAGATGATGTACAAAGCTCCTTGTATATCCTCTTGAATTAACTTTTCTTCATCAAGAGTTTCTTAAAAATAACACAAATACACACAAGTTAACATCTAAGGCTTTTGAAATAGAAACCATGGATCAAAGCATAGTTTAGAAGAGAAAATAAAATCAATAGTGAAGATCCCATGAACTTCACCTTAAGAACTCTAGAACTTGATCTTGAAGAAAGTAGATGAAGATGGTTCATTTAGACCAAGCCTTCAACTACAAAGTGTCTTGGAATAAAGTAAGGATTCAAGATATGTGATTGATGTAAATTATTGAAGGTTGGAGAGTGGTATAGGGTAGAGAGGCCATGAGCTTTAGGAGGAAAAATGGAGAGAATTTCCTTGTGTTAAACTTTGCAAGAAAAGGTAAAAACTTTAAAATGTGATAGAAAATTCAACTTTGGTCATCTTCAAGGCTTAATGGCCGTAGAACATGTTGAGAGAAAATGAGAGCGAATTGTTTTATTTGATAACTTTGTGATAGCCTTTGCTTTATTAGATAGGAAGAAATAGAAATATCTACCAAAATATCTATTGATATAAGTCTTTAACAAACTATTATTTAAATCTAATTATCATTTACACAAACTAAAAGTAATTAGTTAAGGTTCATAATTTCCTTATAGTCATAAATCACTAATCACTAAGCTAACTAAATTTAATTCACTAAGTATTTAGTTTCTTTTGGATAAGTATAAGATAGAAATAAATCAAGATGAATGGCTTAAATTTCTAAGAGCCTCTTGAACCCTCTTCGGCTAGAGAAAAAGTGAAGGAATTTTGTAATATTTGCTTATAGGAAAAATATGATAACTTTGAACAAATGAAAGTCAAGCCCAAGACTCTCCAATCGTGGAGTGTGATGGAGAGAAAGATGATATTTTGTGTGTAGCTTTTATTGCTTTGATAAGAATGAGAGAATATGTTAAGTGTAGGAATTGTCTTGCATTTTGCATGCATAGCCGCAGGAAGAAAATAGAGTAGCCACCAAAATTGACCATCTAGTTTCTTGAATATTTGCTAGAAAGATGACCAAGTGCATTTAGTATAGATTTCTTGCCTTCCAAATTGATGCATTGCCGTCAGCTTCCTTGAAGCAAGGCACCATTGTTGATTATTTCTTTGTTGTGTAATATAAATAATGGAACATGAATTAATTGAATCCATTTAGCCTTTGTTAGGAATGCATGGCCGTAGGAAGCACTTGGAGAAAGCCACTAAAATTGACCATTTCATGTCTCCAAAAATTGCATGGCCGTGGGAGTGCTTCTTGGAGTAGGCCATTATTGTTGACTCCTTTATGACCATACAATGGATCTCTCAAATTCTATTAGCTAGCCATTTTCATTGACTAGGTTTCTATTGGTTCTTAGAAAGTCCTAGCCACTAAGTTGGATTCAATCACCACCATTGATTAGATCAAGGGTGGAAATCCAAAGGCTTCACCACTAAGTTTGCACTAGATATTTTCTGATAAATATTAGCTGATAAATAATAACTACCGCATTTTTATTGCCCACTAAATAAAACAGTAAAATATATAATAAAAGAAAATTTCAGAAACTGTTTCTGGATTCAGGTTTAGTAAGATTCTCCGGCCCCATATCAATAGTACAAAATTTTCTGGTCATAGAAAAATTTTATTTTTTCGGGCCCACCCCGAACCCGCATACAGCCCAAGAATAATATTAAAATAATCCAAAAATATAAAAATACACAAGAATTCATAAAAATCATAATAATTATGAAATTCATGGAAATCAAATCAGATTGGTAAAATCATTAGGGATTGACAGAAAGAAATAAAATATGAAGGCTCATTTACAGTCCCAAAATATAATATTAAAATAATCAAAGACATAAAAACTCCCAAAAATTCCTAAAAATCACTAAATTTATAAAATTCATGAAAGTCGAGTCGGATTACTAAAAATATTTAAGAATCGACCTAAATAAATAAAATACGAATTTTCGGGGTGTTACAAAATACCTTACTTGTCATCTTATGCAAATATCGTATAACGACCACTTTTCTTTTAAAATATGTGTCTTTCTGCAAATTGTTGTCAACCAAATCAAAGAAAGTTCGTATACCAAGTATATGTTTTCTACTTATGAATGAGCTTGACATTAGATCTAAATGTTTCCAACTTAAAAAACTTTAGTCGCATAAGATTTACAACATCAAACACTTTCTTGACATGATTCTGATATAGGATTTCTAATAGTACAACCTTTCTAGGTGTTTGTACTTGAGCAAAGAATTGTACCGTATCAGTATTTTTATTCCTTGGAGTGTGTCTCTCATCTAATAATAATTGAAGAAATTTTAAGCTATATCTCTTGGTAAGATAACAATGAATTGCTAGTTCCATTCTCACAAACAATTGAAAAGAATTGTTGTTTCCCAAGAAAATGGTACTCTTCTACTTCACCCACTAGTTTTCTAATAAGACTTTTTCCCAAGTTGATAGTGTTCTGTAAGGAAGCACCACTAAAGGTCCAACATTTAGATACTTATTAAGGAGATTTTACATGAAACTGATAATCAAGACTATTTTTCCAAATCTCGAGACATGAGCAAAGATACAATCCTCGAGATACTCACTTGCAAGGTTTGTAATAAAGAATTTGAATCCTTCATCTTGATGAAGTTTCATCTACTTTATCTACCATAGGCGCACAGTGTAACACCCCAAAATTTGTTATTTTACAGTAATGACTAAGTTATACTGTTTTGTGATTTCTATGTGCTGTAAATTTATTTTGACTGTTCTGTGACTATTTTTTATTGTTGTGTGTGATTTGCTCTGAGTCAGGAAAATAATAATTTTCGGATTGGGAAAAATCTTTACTGATTTATTCGAAGTCAGGGGATCATACTAAACCCGAATTCGAGAAATATGTGTCATGATCTTTTAATTTTTAGAATTTATCTGTGAAATAAAAATATTTCGCATTTTATTATCCAACAAACAAATACTTACTGACTTATGAGTAGTATGTTTTGTCCATTGGGTAATAATTTCTATAATTATTGCCCATTGGATAATAGCTTTTAGAGAAAGTTTTGATGACTTGTTTTGTGAACTAATTAGAATATTTGAAGCTTAATGAAAACCAATAGAAAATGGTCAATGAAAATTGCTAGGCTAGTTAGCTATGTAACTAGATGATACTAGATGACTTAAACTAAGTTAGCATAAAGCCTATGTAGTAACTAAATGGACAAACTTAGTTTGCTACTCATTGGAGCTTATGGTTACAAGAGTATTCTAGTAGCTTCTAGAAATTCATGACTCACATTTAAGTAACTGGATGGTTAGTAATGGAACTAGGTGATCTAACAAAGTTAGCTTAATTTAGTTAGGAATCAATTGAATCAAAACTTGGCTAGCCTCTCCATTGAGCTCCACGGCTAGGACGCTTCATGCACCATCTAGATTTTGGTGATTCACTTGCAAGACTAATAACTCTAAATCAATAGAAAACTACATGATCAAAGCATGATCAATTGGTGACATTAGCCATGTGCTAATCATAATTGCTAGTAAAATATTTCACTCACCTTTTTCCTTCACACCTCCACGGCAATGCATTATAGAAATAGGATATCCATTTCATTTCATCACATTTTGAGACCATAAGCTATTCTCTCCATTCTCTTTCATCTAAACTTGAACAAAAACTTCATTTCCCTCCATCTTTGAAGCTCACGGCCTCCACACCAAAAGCCAACATCCAAGCTTTCAAAATTTCATCTAACTTCATTTTCTAAACCTAAACACCATTCTAAACACTTGTCATGTTGTAAGTTTCTCCTAGTTCATCAATCTAGTGCTTGGAAATCAAGCTTGAGTTTTTTATTCTTAAAGGTAAAAGTCTTGTTTTTGGTTCAAAGTTTGATTCTTGAATTTCTAAGCCATGTTTGATCCATGGTTTCTCTTTGTCAAGCTTAGTTTGTGACTTTGTATTGGTTTAAGGTTGTCAGGATTTTCTTTGGAGGCTACACGAAATTCTTTGGAGGAAGCAACTTAAAGGATTTTGTCTTCCTTGAGGTAAGAGGGAGATTAACCTCATCAACCATATGTTGGTGGTGAGGAAGTGGCTTGTTTGTGGTGAAAAATCCATAACGATTTATTCACTTGTGTGATTTATAACTTGCTTTGTTTGTGATGATTTTTGGTTGGTATGCTTTATAGCTTTGATTACATGTTTGTTTATGTGATTATGAAGTATGTTGAGTTATTGTATAAAGTAAGATGTGATTCACATGATAAGAAATTGTATGAAGGTTCCGAAGAACCTATGGAGACTCATAGTTTTTACACCACAAAGAGAGCAAAATATTATAAAGTATTTTTTCCTAAATCACAGATTAAGTGATTTAATGATGAGAAAATGGATAAAGGGTTTTTATAAAGAATTATGTGATAGAAAATAATTAAATATGATTTATGAAGCATAAATGAATTTTTGGCCAACATGCCAAAGTTTAGTGTTTTAGATCCAAAATTATTTTCCTGAGTATAAACTTAGGTAATTAATTAACAAGAATTCAATTTGATGAATTTTTAGTAGAAAAAGGAAAGTGGATTAAATGTTTAGAATTAAATTAGCATATTTTAAGTTATAATAAGGAATAAAGTTAAAACATGAAATTGGCTAACGTATAGCTCATCCTTTGAGTTTTGAAGAGCGTTAGAAAATTTTGAGATGTAATATCTAATTAATTCAAAGAAGTCAAATTTTTGAATTTAGAAGATTTTATAAATAAATTTAGAAAGTTACGAAATATTTTACGCAAGTGAAAAATGCTAGAAAAATCTTACGCAATTTAAAAGTAGTTATTTTTAAGCTACGCGATTGAGAAAATGATTTAAAATCACAACGCGATTGAGAAAACTTTTAAAAATCTCTATGCGATTCAGAAAACATTTAAAAATATTTTTGCGATGGCAAAAACGTTGAAAAATACTTACGCAATTTGAAAATGTAAAAAAAATGTTAAGCAATTTCAAAAGTGCAATAAAATGTTTACGTGATTGGAAGTAATAGCAGTTTGCTGTCGGGTAATAGTGGTGAGCCCAGTTATGTTGGAAAGTGATACCACCAAGAAATGGTGTGTGTATGTGAAATACTATAAGAATAATATTTGTATGTGTTTTTGGATCATACATCATGCATAAAAAAGCGTGTCAGTTTAATTGGTAAAGGCAAGTGATGTGTGTGAAACAACATCATATTTTGTTCATGGGTTTGCATGCATTTTTATACATTCTAGGCATTTTAGTTTCCCTTTTTGTTTGTTTTTCCCTTTAGTTCGGATAACTGCGGTGTTTTTGGTGTTGTTGTGCAGGATTGGTGCTTAATTGGCCTTGAAATGGATGGAAAGCTTGCACAATTGAAGTTGGAGCTTAAAGGGTAGCAATTTGGGACAAAAAGCTCATTCCAGAGAGTTCCACGGCCTGCCCGTGGCCTGAACCACGGCCATGGATCGAGCAGCTACGTGAAAAAGCAAAAGGGGAAGTCCAGAGACAACCACGGCCTGGCCGTGGTGGCCACCACGGCCGTGGTTGAGAGTCTGGTTGAGAACTCTAAGTCCAGAACTGACCACGGCCGTGGTTCGGTGTGCGTGTCAGATTTTTAAGTCCGTTTTTCTCTTTTCTGATGGGCTTGAACCAGTTTTAACCCATGGGGTATATATAGATGTTCTGAAGACAACATTAGGGTTCGAATTTGGTTTGGAAGGAGGCACATTGGAGGCTCTTGATCTTCATCTTCCTCTCTTCTCTCTAGGATTACGGGTTTGAATGTTCTTGGAACTTGATTTCTGGTTTCTTCTTCTCCATGTCTGAGTAGCTCCTTTTGTTTCTAGGATTGGGCAATGCCCTTTGATACATTGATGATGATTAATTGATATTGTTTACCCCTTTTATTAATCTTGAATGTTGTTGATTCAATCCTTATTGCGATTATTCATGTGAATTTCTTTGGCCACTTATTTGCATCTCATAGATATCTAGGGACGTACTGAAAGGTGAACCTAGGTGTTGGAACTATAAGAATTGAACTTAAGGTTTAAATCACGAGAGTAGGTTTAGCCTTTCGAGGATTAATGAATTACCAAAAAGCGTAATGGGTTCAATTTAGATTCAATTACCACAAGAGTAGGAATTGGTTTAATTGGGCACGGTTCTTGTATCTTGAAAGGGAACATTAACTAATTTAGGGTAATTCACCTTCAATTGAATTTCAAGTGTTAATAAGAGGATTGTCAATTAGGAGTCTTGTATCATTGTGGTTAACTCCAATCCTGGAAGCTTTCTTGAATCTGAAATCTTTTCCTTAACAATTTCTGTTTTTGATCTCAACCTTGCATTTTAATTTTTATTTATTTAACTGTTTGGTTACTACGTTCTTATCACTCCACAATTACATTTCTTTTGTTTAATTTAATTGAATTAATTAATTAATTGGTATTCATAGACATAGTCCCTGTGGATTCGATCTTTTTATTACTTGACGACGAAACCGTACACTTGCGGATTTCACCCCAATCAAGTTTTTGGCGTCGTTTTTGGGGACTGTGTTCTTCTTGAATATCAGTTAAATTTTTAATTTAATTATTTTAATCCTTTTTACTACTTTCTTGTTTTCTCTTTGAGTGTTTACAGGTAATTCTCTTGTTTATGCGAAGAACTAGATGTTTTGGGACTCTTGAAGAAGTTGATCCTGAAATTGAAAGAACCCTTCGCAGAAGGAGAAGACAACAAAGCCAAAGAGCAAGAGATAGACTTGAGCCAACGCTTGTCGTGGCTGCACCTGCTGATAATAGACCTCTTAAAGAGTATGCAGCCCCTAATGCTAGGGGTTTGCGTTCTGGAATTGCTCAGCCAGACATTAAAGCTAGACAGTTCACCATACCACCTACTTTACTCACCAAGATAAGGCAGAACTAGTTTGGAGGATTGCAATCAGAGGACCCAAATGATCATGTGGATATGTTCTTGGAATTCTGTGAGACCCTCAAGATTGAAGGTGCCTCTGTTGATGCTATTCGCCTTCGCCTATTTCCATTATCATTGAGAGATAGAGCTAGGGCTTGGTTGAGGTCAATTCCCGCTGAGACCATCACTTCTTGGGACCAACTGGAGCAAACTTTCTTGAACAAATTCTTTCCACCATCCAAGATTGCTCATCTGAGGACCCAAATCACAAGCTTTGTTCAGAAAGATGGTGAATCATTGTCGGAAGCTTGGGATAGATATAAGGCTTTGCTGGAAGCCTGCCCACACCATGGGTTAGAAAAATGGTTGATTGTCCACACCTTCTATAATGGGCTAGAATATTCTTCGAAGGTGTCTCTAGACTCCGCAGCTGGTGGAGCTTTGATGAATAGAAGACTGACAGAAGCCTATGAGATAATTGAGAGTGTTGCCCCAAATCATCACCAATGGGCAAATGAAAGAGGTAATAACCCGAGAAAACTCTCGGGAGGTAAGTTTGAGGTAGACGGAGTTGATTTAATTATGTCAAAATTTGATTCTTTGAATAAACATTTTGACATGCTTGAAAAGGCTCATGTAAATGCCATAGGTGCCTCTAACAATTTTTGTGAGATTTGTGGAGCACAGGGACACATAGGTGTTGAATGCCAAGTTGGAATTGGCTCCTCACAAGGTGCACTGGTGGAGCAAGTGGAATCATGCCACAATTTCCATGACTTCAACCAAAAGGGGAGGAATGATCCATATTCTCAAACTTATAACCCCGGTTGGAAGTCACATCCTAACTTCTCCTACCGGAATAGTCAACACCAAGCAGGGCAAGGTAGTGCTAGACCCTCTTCTAGACTCCAACAGGTACAAAACTCTAAATTTGAGTCTCTTCTTGAGAATTTTGTTGAGAGTCAAGCTAAGCAAAATGAGGAGTTTAGGCAACATGGGCAAGTTGTGATTGAGGCCATTAGAGAGTTGTCATCTAAAGTTGAAAATTTGGCCATTCATAATAAATTGTTAGAAACTCAGATTGCCTAACTTGCAGGCACTTCACATAGGCAACAAGGTAAATTTCCTGGTCAACCTAAAATGAATCCAGGTAATGAACACTGCATGTCTGTTAGTTTGAGAAGTGGTAAGAACCTAGAGGATCCCAAGGATAAGGAGGTTAGTGACAAAGATGAGGGGAATGAGGAACAAGACACTAAGACACAACCCTTAGAGGAAGAGAAAATTAATGAAAAGGTGGCTAAATATGTACCCCCTGAACCATACCAACCCCCAGTGCCATTCCCTCAAAGATTGGCTAAGGCCAAGCTAGATATGCAATTTGGGAAGTTCCTAGAGGTCCTTAAGAAATTGTACATTAATGTACCCTTCACTGAGGCGTTGAAACAAATGCCTACCTATGCTAAGTTTCTTAAGGACATTTTGTCTAATAAGAGAAAGCTTGATGAATATGAGACCGTAGCTTTAACTGAGGAGTGTAGTGCTTTAATTCAAAATAAATTGCCTCCTAAGCTAAAAGATCCAGGTAGCTTCTCTATTCCTTGCTTGATTGGTAACACAAATTTTGATAAAGCTCTGTGTGACTTAGGGGCTAGTGTCAGTCTTATGCCCCTTTCTGTGTGCAAGAAGTTGGAGGTGGGTGAGCTGAAACCCACAACTATTTCACTCTAGTTGGCGGATCGGTCCGTCAAGTACCCCGTTGGCATCTTGGAAGATGTTCCTATTAGAGTGGGTAAGTTTTTTATACCTGTTGATTTTGTTGTGCTTGACATGGAAGAAGATGCTAAAATGCCGCTCATACTTGGGCGACCATTCCTCGCCACTGGAAGGGCAATTATTGATGTCCACGAAGGGAAATTGACTTTGCGATTGAATAATGAGGAAGTAGTTTTTAATGTTTTCAATTCTGAAAAAAATCTTAATTCCTCTAATTCATGTAATCGCATAGATGCTACCGATGATGTGGACGAGTTGTACTTTCAGATATGCAGGAATCTATGACTCATGCTGTATTAGAGGAGACCTTGCCCAAGGTTGCTTCCAAGTTCGAGAAGGTCAAGCCCTGCAAGAAAGGACCAAAGAAGCGGGATGACAAATGTGTCAAGAAGCGTGAATTTAAACCAGGGGATAAAGTTCTTGTTGATAACTCGCTTCTACATTTCTGTCCAGGTAAGTTTTGGTCGAAATGGTCTGGACCATATGAGATTGTTCGAGTCTTATCCTATGGTGTGCTTGAGGTGAAGATAGAAGGCCAGAAGACATTTCTAATAAACGGCCAGAGAGTGCAACACTATGAAGATGGAGTGGGGACTGAGTACCACTCTATTGACATCACCTGAGCATAGAACAAACTCACAGTCAAGCTAATGACTATAACTTAGCGCTTCTTGGGAGGCAACCCAACATTCTATCTCTTTTCCTTTATTTTCTTATTTTTATTGATTAACACTTTTTTTTTTTTATTTTTGTTTCTTAGTTAGCTATTGTTGAGTCGGCTTTGGTGCCTCCCTGAGTTCGGAGCCTTTGTAGGGGGATGTATATAGCTGTCGGCCACAAAAAAAAATGGAGTTTTAGACCGGATGTTCGAGTTCATGGCTACACGTCTCCTTTTTCCACCACCGCAGTGAGTTCTTTTCATTTATTCCTTCCATAGTTTTAGATTTTTACATTGGGGACAATGTAAGGTCTAAGCTTGGGGTATTTATTTTTCATTTTTATTTATTTTTCATTATCATGCATTCCCATATCTCATTTTGCATTGCATTTTCTTGTTGCATTTTCACACCATCTTATATTTCTGCTTTTTGGTTGAACCTTGTCCCCCTCTCTTTTGGGGATTTTGAGATGATAATTGATTTGGAACCCAATTTATTGATTCTTGTGGTAGGCAATGGCATTGTCTTTAATTGATAGTGGAGGTGATTTCTTGATAGTTGATAATAAGCATATGTTCTCTGAATTTGTGCTTCTCATTGATTTTTGAACCTCTAAAAGTGAGTTTTGAGCTTGTATGGGATTTATTCACTATATGATTTTTCATCTCATTCTTTGTGTTGAGTGGTCATTCCTCATTGATTTTGTGCTCTAGAACTTGATTTGAAACCATTTTGAGGCGAAATCTTGGTTTGCATGCTTGAATGTGATTAAGGCATCTTAGGTATTTTTCTGGCCTTCTGAATTTGTTACACTTTCATCCACTAGTTGCCCATTTTGAGCTTATTGTATAATTGTTTTCTTGATGCCTATGATGATACATTGTCGGTGATTATTTAGAATATTGAATGGAGCAATCTGAGTTTGAATGTTGTATTAGGAATCATGTGTTTTGAAAATGAGGTCTCTCCCCTCTAAAAAAAATGAGGAAAAAGGGAAAACAAAATAAAAGAAAAGCTTGAGATGAAAGCTTGAAAAGAAAGGGAGAAAATGTGGAATTATGCCTTGATTGAAAACTGTCTTTGCTCTATGTATGTTCTATTAGGTTTCTTGTGCTTGTTGAAAATGTTGTTAGCCCTTTGTGCATACCCTCCTTTCTTTATCCTTCCTGACATCATTCCCATGGCCCCATTATATCCCTTGAAAGACCTTTTGATTCTTGCATTCATGCTGATTATTAGTGGAAATTTGGTTTCTTATCAAGCTTATGGAAGTGCATTTTCTTTGAGGAATATTGAGCGCATTGTCTTCATCCTTAAACACTCTGAGTGTGGTTAGTGGAGTGATCCTAATTTAGTGAGGAGCATGATTTCTGAGAACTTTAGCCTCTAATTGGACTTGATTTTGATCACCTCTCTATTTCTTGGTTTGTCTTTGCCTATAGCTTGGTTGGATGTTTTCTCGGGTTCCTCATTTATTATTGTCTTTTGATCCCACTCCTTGGTTTGGTCTGAGTTATTGCTTGGGGACAAGCAAAATCTTAAGCTTGGGGGTATTTTGATATGTGTGAAACAACATCATATTTTGTTCATGTGTTTGCATGCATTTTTATACATTCTAGGCATTTTAGTTTCTCTTTTTGTTTGTTTTTCCCTTTAGTTCAGATAACTGCGGTGTTTTTGGTGTTGTTGTGCAAGATTGATGCTTAATTGGCCTTAAAATGGATGGAAAGCTAGCACAATTGAAGTTGGAGCTTAAAAGGTAGCAATTTGGGACAAAAAGCTCATTCCAGAGAGTTCCACGGCCTGCCCGTGGCCTGAACCACGGCCATGGATCGAGAAGCTACGTGAAAAAGCAAAATGGGAAGTCCAGAGATAACCACGGCCTGGCCGTGGTGGCCACCACGACCGTGGTTGAGAGTCTGGTTGAGAACTCTAAGTCCAGAACTGACCACGGCCGTGGTTCGGTGTGTGTGTCAGATTTTTAAGTCCGTTTTTCTCTTTTCTAATGGGTTTGAATCAGTTTTAACCCATGGGGTATATATAGATGTTCTAAAGACAACATTAGGGTTCGAATTTGGTTTGGAAGGAGGCACATTGGAGGCTCTTGATCTTCATCTTCCTCTCTTCTCTCTAGGATTACAGGTTTGGATGTTCTTGGAACTTGATTTCTGGTTTCTTCTTCTCCATGTCTGAGTAGTTCCTTTTGTTTCTAGGATTGGGCAATTCCCTTTGATACATTGATGATGATTAATTGATATTGTTTACCCCTTTTATTAATCTTGAATGTTGTTGATTCAATCCTTATTGCAATTATTCATGTGAATTTGCTGGCCACTTATTTGCATCTCATAGATATCTAGGGACGTACTGAAAGGTGAACCTAGGTGTTGGAACTATAAGAATTGAACTTAAGGTTTAAATCACGAGAGTAGGTTTAGCTTTTCGAGGATTAATGAATTACCAAAAAGCGTAATGGGTTCAATTTAGATTCAATTACCATGAGAGTAGGAATTGGTTTAATTGGGCACGGTTCTTGTATCTTGAAAGGGAACATTAACTAATTTAGGGTAATTCACCTTCAATTGAATTTCAAGTGTTAATAAGAGGATTGTCAATTAGGAGTCTTGTGTCATTGTGGTTAACCCCAATCCTGGAAGCTTTCTTGAATCTGAAATCTTTTCCTTAACAATTTCTGTTTTTGATCTCAACCTTGCATTTTAATTTTTATTTATTTAACTGTTTGGTTACTACGTTCTTATCACTCCACAATTACATTCCTTTTGTTTAATTGAATTGAATTAATTAATTAATTGGTATTCATAGACATAGTCCCTGTGGATTCGATCTTTTTATTACTTGACGACGAAACCGTACACTTGCGGATTTCACCCCAATCAGCAAGTGTGCCTAGGAGATTGAAATTACACCTTCGTGCAAGTGAGAATTGCGTAGTTACGGTCTTCAGTGATCTTAGAGACGTTGGGGTGTGGAAAGTCATATGTGGCCAGTTGGTAGCACCTCCGCACCATGATATCCTATGCAAACACACCGATGGTTGTGACGAAGTTGCTACTCTTTTTGTGATTTGTTGAGAGTGTCCTGTATTAGCCATGTTGCGCACCATGATAACATATATTGGCACATGATTTGAGGCTAACGATATACAAACATGTACTCCCTATCTTTCTCTCTGAAATTGTGATTAGCTCCATGGAGTAGGATTTGGTCTAGGTACATATGCATAGTAGGTCAGCATATTGTTATGATAATTATGTTTATCTGATAGATTATCTGCAATGTGATAATATGACTATATGTGATATTACAGTATATGCACCAATTACTATCACTTTCTGTGCTGCCTCATTGGTATTGATGTAGGGGATCTCACCTCTTTGCTGTATTATATTTGTTTTATTGTATATGTTTGATGAAGACCGAGGAGACGAGGAAGCTAGTAATTTTGTTTACCACTAGTGATATATCTTTTTGCTATGTTTGTTTATATGGCGGTAAGACGTCAAGTTTTGGGTTTTGTCACAGTACAGTTCCATGGGGGGACTGAAGCTTGGAGATTTGATTATGGGAATGAACGGTTTGTTTACACCGGGGACTTAACTCTAAACCTTAGTGGTACTAGGGATAGGACTCCTGTTTTGACGCAACATGCTTTTGTGCGTCTTGAGTTCACTATGCCAATATGTGAGCTCTGGGGTGGTAGTTTTTATACCCCATAGGAGGATTCTATGGTGTCGTCTGCTAGGACGCCAACCAGGCGTGTGTTGTATCCGCCAAGATTCTTTAGTGATGACACTGAGGAGGAGGAGCAGGATCTTGCTAAGGACCCGAATCCTTAGTCTAGTTTGAGAGGTTATGGTTTAGTATTTTATATTTTTGTCATGTGTATTGTATATTATCTTTTGGAAGTATGTGTGTATTTACATAAATTATTTGTAAAAAATGTTTCACTATATATGTAAGTTATGGCAAGTTTATTTTCAGTTACATTTTATGTTTAAGGTTTTTATTTATTTTTAGTAATTCCGCAAACGAAAATTTAAAATCTGTGCTTTACAAGATTAATTCTTTTACAACTTGGGTAAGTTATAGTAAGATTAGTCTTAAATGTGATACCCTACTGTGGGTGTTACATTAGTTGGTATTAGAGCCCTGGTTAGAGTTTTTTGGGTTTTTGTGGTTAGGTCTGTTTTGCTTAAGTTGTGTGATTCTCTGTGTTTGCTTTCCGAAAGGTTACATCTACTTTTATTGTGTTTTTGGTTGCCGGTGAACAAAGCTATATCTTGTAACAGAGGAGCACGAGTGAACGTGGGATGTAATGAGGACCTAATAATAGCAGCTGCAGCAACAATGCAACGTATGGCAGACGTAATTATGCTACAAAATCAATGAGCTGCACAACGACAAGAAGCATATGTTGATATCCTAAATTTGTCTGAATTCCGTCATAATAACCAACGGCAGTTTAGGGGCGAGTTTGATTCGGAAAATGCAAGTTTATGGATACAAGAGCTGGAGAAGATCTTCGAAGGAATGGGATGTGCAGATGATCGCAAGGTGAGTTATGCCATTTTTATATTAATTGATGATGGTGAAAATTGGTGGAAAGCAACTCGAAGAGTACTACAAGTAGAAGGATTGTGATGTATTTCTGGAAAAGTATTTTTTGGATAGTGCGAGGCACGCCAAGGAGATGGAATTCCTTGGATTAAGACAAGGTGGAATGACAGTGAATAAGTATGCTACAAAGTTTGAGAGCTTGTCTAAGTTCTCTCAGTATCTTCAGATCCAGCCTGATGAGGTTTGGAAATGTCGTAAGTTGGAGCAAGGTTTAAGGGTTGAATTGAAGAAGGGAGTACTGTATATGCAAATGAACCCATTCTCGGCATTGATGGATATATGTTGTAGACTCGAAGAATTGGAGCCATCGCAAGATACAAGAGGTCGTAACTTTGGACCATCTAGGTTTCAAAGAGGTGGAAGCAACAACAACAACCGGTTTCAGCAGAAACCATATTCAAGGCCATCGGGAAGTCAGCAACAACAATAGCAGTCACGTGGAGGAGGTACTAGTGGCAATCGTTTTGGTTAGACTGTGGCACCGCCAACAAAATGTATGAAGTGTGGAAAGGGCCATATAACGAGGGACTATACAGTCAGGGGAATCATTTACTTTAGATGCGGAATGTAACACCCCAAATTTTATTTATTTTATGATAAATATTCATTTTTAATATTTGTGATTTTTGAAAATTTTTCTGAGAATGTGAAATATTTTAATATTATTCCTCATTTTACGTGCAAGCTGAGCGGAGCGGGGAAAATGAAATATTTTCCTAAAAACCTTGATCTGTAGAAACGTCGACGGGGGATCTTACTAAACCCGAGGTTGGACACGGTTTATGAGATCTCACTTTTTTCAAGAAAACTTTAACAAATAAAATAATAAATTGCTGTGTAAATTTTATCTGTCAAATAAATTAATATCGACTTCTGACGACTGTAGTAATTGTCTATTAGATAATAACATGTATTAAAAATCCTATCACATTATTCTAATGTAATCTACTTTAAGTCTAATCAAACCTTTTTTAATTCAAATTTATAGTATTATAATCAAAACTTCTTTGAGAAGCTTTGACCACCAAAGGTCAAGAATGCCCTTGGCTTGTCAAGGAAGCCAAAAATCTCCCCCTTCTCTCTCTCTATTGCCGTGGCTACCTTGCCCTTGGGAGGCAAAAAATTTGCCTCCACACTTATTCATTTTCACTCAAAAACATTACATTTCATCTATTCACTTCTCTCTCTAGTTCTTCTTCTTCATATTTTCTCCACCTTCTCTTTTCTTCCTCTTCCTTGGCTACGAAATTTGCAGCCCCATTACTAACCATTTTTCTTCACTTTTCTCTTCATCAAGACCATTTTCATACTCATCTCAACCTTCTCTACACTTTCTCTTTAGAAATTTTCTTCAAAATTCAACCTTTACTCCATTGTCTTCCAAGACAAAGCTTCTAGCTTTAAGGTGAAGTTTTTATTTTTCTTCTTCTTTCTTTTCATTTTCGTGCTCCATGGTCTCTTTGATGACCATGAATCTCTTCTTTTTCAACCATTAATGTTGAATCATTGTCTTGAAATTCCTAGGCTTTTGGGAAGCTCAAAACCGAACCTTCAAGGACCAAGTAGGAGATCATTTTTGTGTTCTTCCTTTAGGTAAGAGAGAGATTACTCACTTTAACCATTATTGGTGGTGAGGGAACCTTTGTATGCTTACCTTGTTTTGGTGATTTTGTATGTTTATGTATTCTTGAATTGGATTAATGTTTGAATGGTGATCTTGGATATGTTGAAATGCTTGATGGTGTTAGGGTTGTTAAATGGAAAATTTGGAGTTTCCTACCCTAATGCTATGTCACAATTTTGATTAGAAATTTAGGGATATAAATTTGTTTTTGTATACAATGAAATGAAACATAGGTGATTAAATGTTGAATGGTGATATTAGAATTAATGAATGGAAAAATTGAGGGATTTCTACACTAGGATGTGATCACGGTTTTGGTTTGAATTTTAGGGGATTGGAGTGATTTTGTGTGAACTAAAATTTAATTGATTATATATATTAAGAGACTAATGCATAATATGGAAGGAAATTGGAACTTGAAGATCTAATGTGAGGCCACAGTTTTAGAGGAAAATTTTGAGGTAAAATGATGCCTTGATGCATCTTTGGAAATTAGGAATTTAAAGACACGCACAATCCATAATCAAGTGGAAGAATTAAATTGAGAAATAACTTTTGAGAGTGCTACAATTTTGAAGGGTTACTTAACAAAACTATTCATAATTGACCAAAGTTTGAGACTTTGAAAGTGAGGATCCATAATGTAGACTTGTGATAATTGGTGAACCACAAATACATATTGATGTTGAGAATTTATTCTATGTTATTTTGAATCCCTAAGTCGGCTAAGTGTTTGATAATAGGTATTTGATGGGTTTATGATATATCGATGTTGAGAAATGAATATATATGTCATTGTGGTATACTTTATGATGAACACATCATTGATAAACATACATGATGTACATTGTGTCGTCATGCATATGTGTTGTCCGTTGGACATTATTGAGAAGGCGATGTATGCCTAGGAGTTTGAATAACACCTATGTGTGGGTGCGAATAGACTAAGCGTAGGGTCATAATGGTTTGCCTTGGGGGCGTCGGGGTACGGGTTTCTCACAATGGACAGTGGTAGCTCCACTGGGGCCGTGGGATAGACTGATGCAAACACACCGATGATCCGGACTGAGACGCTGTCCTATATCGCGATTAACTGTTGAGGTGCCATGTATGAGCCATTTTGGGCAAATATTTTATGAGATGAGCACACTGTTTTAAGGCTAATGGTATACTGGCATTACTCCTTGATCATTCACTCCAAAAATGTTTAAGTCTAGCTCTATGGAGTAGGAACTTGGTACCAGTTGCATTATGAACTGTTATCTCATAATTCATTGAGCATGAGCATTTATAACTGTGGATTAATATTTGTTCTTAGTATTGTGATAATTACTTGACTTGGTTACTATTGATGATGCTTACTGTTATTCATATTTATTCTGTTTTATTGTTAATTTTACTCATTACTGTAATTGGATGTATGAGCTTTATTTATATGTGGGCGTTCAGCGTCGTTTTGTTTTCTTGCTGCTATTTTGGTACTAAAAGCTAGGCATCTCACCTCTTTCTGTATTTTCTATGTTTTTTGTATTTTCTGTATCTTTATCGGACTATGTTCTGAGAAGATGTTCGTGAGGAAGAGAAGGAAACACCTGAGTTTCTGGGTTTTTGGCTGCATTACAACTAAGGCTACTGAGGATGTCGTCGCACCCACGCCGCTTTTTAAGGTACGTGAAGTTGACCTTTCATGGAGGAACCGATTGCTGGCACATTCATGTACATACTGATCAATGTGTCTACCGCGGGGAGCTGACAGTGTCCTTGGCTTGGGGCTGTTTTTGAGAACAATAAATGTGGAAAACACGCTGCATGTATTTTAAAGACCCGGTTCATTTTTAACATGTAATTAAATAATTTGCATCTTAGATTGTATAGTATTCGTGTGTTGAAAACACGCTGCATGCATTTTTTTTGAAGTAAAGAGATAATAATAATTGTAGATACAATGGAAATCGACACGGAATTGAAAGTCATACATTCACATTTTATGTATAATAATATATGCATCTAGCCTATTTAGTTACATAATAAAAATATACAAAAAATTAAGAGGCTTTACCCACCCAAGATGATTACAAATTTACACCCCATCAAATTAGCGAAACGTCAGGCTTCCCAAAAAAATAAATGGTTAGCCATCAGTAGCCACCGACAATATCAGCCCCTAAGACTGATGAGAAGGGACCGTAGCAGGGTCCTCCTCATCCTATGAAATCGCCATCAGAGCGAACAAATTTTGAGCAGAAGCTCGAGCAGTGGAGAGGAAAGTGTTCTCTCGTGGGGTATAATAAAGGTCATCCCACAAATCTCTAACAGGCAAGTAAAACTCTAAATGGACAAAAGTTATAAAATCAAAGACAGGCGGGTCATAGCGACCCTAGGCTAAAGACACAGTCAACTCCCCGTGATAGATGCAACAACTCGTGCTCAAGTTTATGTGCTAACAGTCAGGTCCTCCATGAAAAGTCATCCTAGCATACCCCAAAAATCGGCGCGGACGCGAAGACATCTTCAATCAATACTAGTCGTAATCGGGTCAAAAGCCAGGAACCTTAGGCGCCTCCTTTTCTTCCTCGTGAACGTCTTCTCAAAAGTACACAATTTAAAATAGAAGTACAGATATATGGAAAAGAGGTGAGACACCCAACATTCAATTCCAATACGGTAGCAAGAAAACAGAATGGTGCTGGACACCCACATAGCATTATAACATATATATTTATCAACAGTAAAAAATAAAAATACCAATAATAATCAAGTAAGCAGTAAAAGAGAAATAACAACAGAATCTCAAGCAGTGAATAATTTATTGAATCAGATAATTATATTGACAGTAAGAGCAGATAATTCAACAGTCACAAGTACTCATGCTCAATGAAATATGAGACTCACAATGGACAATGCACAATGCATTATGGTACCAAAAATCCTACTCCATGGAGCTAGACATAAACATTTCAGAGAGAATGATTAAGGAGTCATGTCAGTATCTCGTCAGCCTTATAAATAATATGCTTCATCTCATAAAATATTTGTGCAATATGGCTTATACATGGCACCTCAACAGTTGATCGCGATATAGGACAGTGTCTCGGTTTGGATCGACGGTGTGTTTGCATTGGTCTATCACACGGCTCCAGTGGAGCCGCCACTATCTATTGTGAGACACTCGCACCCTGATGACCCCAAGGCTAACCACTATGACCCTACGCTTAGTCTACTCGCACCCGCACTTAGGTGTTATTCAATTTCCCAAGCATACATCGCCTTTCTCAATAAAGTCCAACGAACATCACATATGTATGATGACTCAATTTACGTCATGTATGTGTATCAATGATATGTTCCTCATAAACAATGCATCACATGCATATTCCTTAACAAACATTTCTCATGGACCATATTATAATGGCATATAAACAATTCTCAATAATATCATGCCACAATTTCATCAAGTACAATTCACAAAAACTTAGTTCCACATATGAACTCACAATAGCATAAAACCAATCCTCAATATCAACATGTATATATATGTTTCAATACATTTCACACTTCCACATTATGAATCCAACATTCTCAATGTACTAAGTCTTGATCAATTATGAATATATATATATATATATATATATATATATATATATATATATATATATATATATATATATCCAAGTCCTTAATTTTCAAAGATGCATCAAAGCATCACTTGAATTCCAAAATTTCCCCTAGAGGTCGTGGCCTCCCTAGTCATCAAGGTTCCTAATTCTTCTTCATTTCATGCATCAATCTTTCAATACACAATTACCTAAGTCTTATTTTACACAAAATCAATTCCAACCCTTAACATTCATGGCCAAAACCGTGGCCTCCCAATAGGGGTAGTAAACCCTCAAATTTTTCTTTTATTAAATCTAACATTATCAAGCATTCCAAAACCACAAATCAATCACTAATCTCAATCAAGAACACATAGCCATGAAAAACCATAAAATAAAGTAAGCATTCAAATATGGGTTCCTCCATCAACAATCAGACAAGGTCTCCTCACCACCAATAATGGTTGAAGTGAGTAAATCTCCCTCTTACCTAAACGAAGAACATGAAAATGGCCTCCTTGGTGCTTCTTGGTGGATTCGGTTTTGGCTCTCCAAAACCCTAGAAATTCAAACACAAAGAATCAACAACCAAGTCTTGAAAAATATGAATCCTTGGTCACCAATGTGATCAAGGAACATGATGGAGACCAAGGAAGCTCAAGTGGCAGCCCAATGGGCCCAATGCCTAAAGATGCACTGCAAGGACTTGGAGGCCCAATGACAAGGTCAAGAGCTAAGAAGGCTAAGGAGGATTTGGACAAAGAAGTCAACCACTTTCTCTCACTCAAGCCCATTCCAGAAGAGGGAGCACTCAAGATGATCCAAATGATCCAAGTTGATGAAGGGCCCAATGTGGGGGCATGAATTCTTCTTAGTCAATTTTATTTAATTATGTATTTGAACCTTTTAATTTTCTCAGTTTTGGTTCTTATTTTCTTTTTAGGGATAATTTTGTAATAAAGGGCCTATTATTTGGGCTTAATTTGCACATAGCAGAGCTAGGGATATGTGCTACCTTCTAATTGGGCCTGGGCCATATTTGCGCAAGGATTAGGATTAAAAAATGGGCTAGCTTGCTACCTCCTTTATCTAGACCTAGTCGCATACCTAATGCCTATAAATAGGCTTGTGTTTAATGTATTTGACACTTTTGAATTTAGGAATATTATTGCACTCCTTTGTGAGTTTTGAGAGCTTAGTTCTCTTGGGGTTCTTGGAAGACCCATCTTGGTTCTTATCAAAGGTTTCTTTACCTTTGTGGCAAATCTTCACTTGACTTATCACTCTCTAAGAGTGTGGCATCTTCTTCCTTCCATTCCTTGTCTTTTTCCATCTTTTCTTTTTTTTACTATTCATAGTACTGTTCATGATACTATTTATATCACTATTCACCCTTCATAGTTTAATTCTTTAAAACATGAAATCAACTCAAGGACGATCCATAAAAACAATATGCATTCAACTTGGATCATATCATGTGGTATCTAGAGCCCAGATCCTAGAGTTGATACAATTCTTGTTTTTTTTTGTACTTGTTCTTATTACTTTCCAAACATCAAGCACCATTGCTTGAATGTCATAATTGTACAGAACCTTGATCATCATTGATCTATGTCATTCCTAAGAATTGGCAACATTCTTTACTCTCCGTTCTTTACTTTTTGCCATTTAAATTCCAGTCCGTTTATTTTCTATCTTTAGTTTCTGTTCTTTAATTTCTGCGCAATATTTACAGCTTTGATCTTATCAACTCTATATCTATTGTTGTTGCATGTTTTATAGCACCTTAATTTGAAAGGAAGCTCCTAAATACACAATTAGGCATAATAATATTTGGAACTAAAATTGTAAGAACAAATTTTTTTTAAGTGCAAAAAGAGAACAAGGGCGTGAAAAATAATATATAAAAAGGAAAAAAAGTCCATTCCAAAAAAAAAGACTACCCTTTCACTCAAGCAAGATTAAGTTTGAAAGCCTTGTGAATTTCATTAAGCGGTACTATTCTACATACCTTGCGCATTTCTTTTTCTTCTTATTTCTTTTGAGTTTTACCTTTTTTTTAATTAGCTTTTCTTGCTTGTCTTTTAAATTCCTTTGAGTTTTGTCTAGAGTTTCATCCTTTCTTCAACTTATGAGTGCTTACTCTTGTGAGGACCACTACTTTTGTAAGAGCTTTTGATAATTGAAACGCGAGAGGGTTCATTTAAGAACTTGCAAACAGAACTTGAGTGGTAAAAGGCAAGAGCATTTTCATTAAACAAAAGCCTAATTGTGTGAAACACGAGTGGAATAAATCTAAGAGTGTATACACGTAAGAAGAGTGGTATGGGCCTTTCAATCTTGAATTATTCTTATTACTTTTGCAAAGATAAGTGAAGGAAGTACACCCTCATCCCCTAGGACTGCAAACCTTATGCAAGCCTTAGCTAAAGAACATGAGAAGTTTAGGGTGGAAATAAACACAAGGCTCGATAATGAAAGGAGGAGAGACTCTCTGTAACACCCCAAAATTTACTCATTTTATTATAAATAATCATTTTATAATATTTGTGATTTTCTGAAATTTTTCTGAATTTTTCTAAGAACACGGAATATTTTAATATATTCCTCTTTTTGCATGCACATTGGGCAGAGTCGAGGAAATAACTGTAATGACGAATAGTTGTAACACCCCAAACTTTAGGACAAATGATCGGGCTTTTTGACCAAAGTGCCATTTTTGGCAAAAAATATTATCAAAATGCCACTTTTTTCAAACTAATTATCGAAATGCCACCGTTTTGGCCACGGTGGCATTTTTTATTTTTTGTTGGGCCACGTGGAATACGCCAGAGCGCTTGGCGTATCCACGTGGAATACGCCAGAGCGCTTGGCGTATCCACGTAGGATACGCCATAGCGTTTGGCGTATCCTACGTGGATACGCCAGAGCGCTTTGGCATATTCCACGTGGATACGCCAAGCGCTCTGGCGTATTCCACATGGATACGCCAAGCGCTCTGGCGTATCCTACGTGGATACGCCAAGCGTTCTGGCGTATCCTAGTGAACACCTATAACCCGCCCCCCCCCTCTCACCCTCTCACGGCATCTTTATTCATTTATCAAATTTTCACCATCTCTCTAGATTTCATTCTCTCTAAACTCTCTCTAAAAGTCTCCTGTGGTTATAAGTTGTCGAGAATCATATTTGTAAGTATTTCTATCGTTAGATTATTATTGTTATATGTATTATTAAATATTTTAATTATTAGAATTATTATTTATGATTTTGTGTTATTTTATTAATTATATTTTGTATATTTGTTTGATTTTTAGAATTATTATTTATGTTTTTGAGTTTTTATATTAATTGTGTATTGTATCTTTGTTTTTAGTGTTAGAATTATTGTTTATTTTTTTTAATTTCTATATTATTTATGTATTATGTATATTTGTTTAATTATTAGAATAATTGATTATTATTATTATTATTGATTATAATTATTATTATTGTTATTATTATTATTATTACTATTATTTCTTTTATTATTGTTACGAATTGTGTATGTATGATATATGTTTTATTGTTATTTAGTAGGTTTTTAGTATTTGTTTGTACAAAATTAAATTATTTGTGTTGTTGTTGTTATTCAGAAGTGTAAGATGAGCAAACACCTTGTTGTTCTCATTTACTACAATGGGAGAACGTATGAAGGTGAAGAGGGTCTAATGTACAAAGGTCCTCGTCCCAAGTCTATCATGATTCAACGTGATACGACTATTGAGCTTTTAAAAAGGAGAATTCATTTAAAATTAAGGCTCCAAGAAAATCAAGTTGTGTCTAGTGTTGTGTACAGATTTCCACAATGGAGTAATGTTCTAAGATGGATAGCTCTTCCATTAGAAGATGATGAAGATGTTGCTTGCATGATTGATTGCTTTGATCAGCATCCTAACTTAACTTCTATGGAGTTGTATGTCGAGACGGAAACAAGTGAGCACAATGAGCATGCTGAAGCTCCTTCTGAAACAGGGTTACAAGCTGGTCCTTCTAATCTTGTTGAATCATCGTACCCTATCAACACTCAATTCTCCATGACACATGCTCCCGTCCTAGTACAATCTCAAGAAGTTGGTACGTCTGCAATGCCTGAAGGGAGTTCATTTAGGTTGGACCTTGAAACCGATAACCCGCTTATGGCAGATGCATTATCTGACACAAGCGATGATGAAGGGGAGATGCCTGAGGGTGAAGATACAGACACCGACTTAGAAGAAGATGAATCCGACCCTGAAGTAAATATACAACAACTAGTCCCTCCATTGGTAGTTGCTCCGAATCTACGTATGTGCCTCCATGCCCTCAGCTCGAAATCAATTGGGATGCGCTGAATACATCGATAATCTTTGTGAATTAGATTCTCGTGGTATTTGGAGTCCGGATGAAGAATTATATGTCGGATTACAATTTCCCTCTAAGAAAGTCTGTCAATTTGGCCCTAAAACATTATTCCATTATTAGACACCGAATTACAAGGTTGAGGATTTCGATACACAACATCTAATTGTTAAGTGTCCTAGAGAGCTGTGATGGTTGTAATTGGAGGGTTAGGGCCATTCTAAGCAAGAAATCAAACTTGTGGGAAATTCGAAAATATAATGGGCCTCACAACTGTGTCAACCCAGCCATTTCACAAGATCACCAGAAGTTAGACTCTCGTATGATCTGTTCTTGCATTCTGGAGATGGTTAAGCAAAAACCTGATGTACCTGTATGCTTAATTATTGAAAGGGTTCGATGTCAATTCGGATATGACGTGTCCTATCGGAAAGCTTGGAAGGCAAAACAAATTTCCATTGTGAAAGTATTTGGAGACTGGGATAATTCTTATGCGGTATTGCCTAGATGGTTACTTGTCATGCAAAGAGACATGCCAGGCACTGTGGTGGAGTTGCAAACCGTTGATTATGTCGAGGCCAATAGAGTTGACCGTTCAAAACTTGTATTCCATCGGTTGTTTTGGACATTCAAACCATGTGTTGTTGGATTCCAATATTGTAAGCCCATTATTCAGATTGACGGCACTCATTTGTATGGCAAATATCGTCATAAACTATTGATTGCAACAACACAGGATGGCGATAGAAAACCTCTGCCCATTGCATTTGCCATTGTTGAAGGGGAAATAAAGGATGCTTGGAGTTGGTTCTTAGCATTGATTCGAACACATGTCACACAACAATAGGGCTGTGCTTGATATCTGATCGACATTAAGGCATCATATAGTCAGTGGCGAATCCACATTTGGGATGGCAAGCACCGCGTGCGCATCATGTTTTCTGCATCCGGCATATTGGTAGTAATTTTAATAGCGCCTTTCGCAACCTGGCACTAAAGAAATATCTGATTAACACGGGTAATTAAATATTTGACATTGTTTATGAGTTTACTATACTAATTATCAAACTACAATTTAGTTACTAACATCAATTCATTCAATATTTTAATATCAGGGTATGAACCAATGGCATTCAAATTTGAGGCTAGGTTGGAAAAGTTAATTGCTACTCCCGAAATGGCAAATTGGATTAATTCGATTCCAAAAGAACAATGGAGTTTAGCATATGATGGTGGCCACAGATTTGGTCATATGACGACGAACTTATCTGAGTGTATGAATGGGGTATTGAAAGGTGGCAGAAACCTACCAATAACAGCACTTGTTCAGATGACATATTACAAATTGGTAGAGTACTTTGTTAATCGTAAGGATGATGCAAACGAAAAACTTGTTGATGGGGTAGATTGGTCTGATGATTTTTTGAAAAGTTGGAACGTAAACGTGCTGAAGGCAAGCTCTCACCAAGTCCGTCGATTTGATATACAGTCAACCAGATTTTTGGTCGAAGAGGCATTCAACCCTATAACACAGCAGGGTGGAGTTAAATATTCCCTAAACCTTCAACAGGGCACGTGTGACTGTGGCCTATTTCAAGCGTTGCATTTCCCTTGCTCTCATGCAATTGCAGCATGTTCTTCCAGGAGACTTGACGCTTTTCAATATGTGCACAGTGTTTACAAAATGCATTCTTTGTACAAGGTGTATGAGATGGACTGGGGTATCATTAAGGATGAACCATGGTGGCCACCAGCTCCGACGATTACATTGGTACCCGATCGTCAATTGCTTCGATCTAAAGGTCGACCCAAATCAACTCGACTTAGAAATGAGATGGATTGGCGCAAACCAGGACCGGGACAAAGATGTAGAAAATGTGGTGAATCTGGACATAACTCTCGTAGTTGTCGTCGTGGTGGATCGACTTCTTTGAGGAATGACCAAGCAGGGCCATCCACTTGATTAGGACATAAGTTAATTCGCATTGTATTGTAATGAATGACTATTTATGTGTAATTGAATATTTTCAGTATGTAATTTGATAATCTACGTTATTGTGCTTTTACTGGTGTCTATTAATTTATGCTTGATACACTCATATTTAATATGTATATTCGATTCTATAGTATGTTCTATTATTTGAAGACTTACCTACTGTCATTGTCAGTTGCTTGATTACAGCATGAGGCATGGTATTCCACCTGCGCCCAGGCCCAGAGGACCTATCAGTACTAGAGATGCAGGACTTTTATGTATCACAACATGTATGGCAAGGAAGACCAGATCGTCATCTGCGTGTTAGACGTGCCCATAAATTTAGACATATGGACCCAGATCAGCGGATACTGCCATACCTAGAGCTGGCTGGTTTCGTGGGGGTTGCCCATATGGGGTATTGCACCATCGATCACTCCTCATTGAAGATTAGTTGAGAGATGGCGCCCCGAGACACACACATTTCATATGCCTACCGGAGAGTGCACCATCACATTGGAGGACATTGCTATTATCTCGGGACTTCCCATTGATGGCGATGTAGTTACTGGTCGTACATCCCATCCAGATTGGATGCAGCTATGTGAGACCTTATTGGGATCGCAGCCGCCTAAGTCACATGTATTAGGTGGACGTGTTGATATGTCGTGGCTCTGGAGCGCATTCCGTACACGACTTACCCCGGCTGACGGAGACGATTATGTGATGCGGTGTGCACGGGCGTACATACTTCGGTTGATCGGGGGATTGCTATTTCCCGACCATTCGGTAGATACGTGCACATGATGTTCCTTCCTCTCTTGGAGGACTTTACCGATTCTTTGGGAGATACGGTGGGGATCGGCGGTTTTGGCCTATTTGTACAGAGAGTTGTGCAAGGCCACAGTTACGGTGTGCACGAGATTGGAGGTGCTTGCATCTCGTTGCGATCGAGCATGGCATGATTTCCGCCCCTTGTCCCTACACTCGTGGATGATTGATCCCTGTTCTTGTGGTCGCCTACGTTGCTGCCCGTGGTCCCCTACGTCCACTGGGATTTCGGTGAGTTTCTCAACATATCTTTACATTAGTTTATTATATATATTATTTGTGTTGACATCGTATGACCTTGACATATATATAGGTGGCATAAACATAAGGTGTTGATTGAGACACCGATGGGGGTGCTTCCATATTACTTGTCGGTTTTTGATCAGATGAAGAGTGATGAGGTCGATTCTGTTTATAGTGATTTAAATAAGTTAATTGTCTTGCATTGTAATTCTTTATACAATTGTGATTGCAGATAACATGGCGGCCATATACGGATGAGATTGTGGCTTCACTGCCAGCGTTTTGTGTCGCGGGTAGAGACATATATCTGGCAGTGGTTCCACTTATCTTTTTTCACATTGTTGAGTGGCACCAGCCAGACAGGGTGATGCGTCAGTTTGGTCTGGACCAACCAATACCACGGAGACCACACCAACCTGACGAGTTGCGCTCGATTACATTGGTCGGACGTCACGACGTGGATTGGCGAGCCACACACCTTGCACACATAGCCATCTGGGATGCTCGGCGGGAATGGTGTGTTGTTGGTTGGCCTTTGGAAGCTCCCCTTACTGCACAGTCTGAGTACATGCGCTGGTACAGACGGATTACCAGGCGTTGGATTTCCCGAACTGGTGCATCCATTGGGTTTGTGGTAAGCTTTTTACCAATATGTTCTGCTATTTGTTTTGAACATTTTGTATTTTATATTGATAATGACGTGTTATATTTGTATCTTAGGCTGACATTGCAGAGAACGTCTATGCGTCGGCTAGGAACCCTAGTTCGGGATTTAGTATGGCTAGCCTTCAACAGTCCATGGAGGACATCTTATCTGCAGTGAGGGAGCATGATCGCATCACATTAGATCACCTACGTCCAGCTCCTCCTGCAGATGAGATTCCCGGACCATCCGAGCAGTCCGATGAGCAGCGACCGCGCCGTAGACGGAGAGGGTTAACCAGTACTCGATCACGACTATGTCTTCCAGATGACTCTGGTTCTTCTGTTGCGCCTAGTACTCAGCCACCGCCCACTTCTACTACTACTTACCGTCCGTCTCAGCCACCACCTCCCTCGTACCCGCCATATCCAGGTTATCCACCATCTACATCATACCCACCACCTACTTACCCTTACCCACCATATCCTTATACTTTTACCCTGACACCGTCATTTCCATATCCACCGTATACGGGTTACCCACCATATCCTCACTCATCACAGGCAGGACCTTCTTCTGATCCCCATCACAGACCCCCACATTCTGACCCTGGCCCTTCTCATTGATGTATATGTACTACATTTTATTACATTTACTTGATTAAGGATTACTGTATTTATATGTACCAGATTTTTCTGTTATGTTTATGCATCTTATATGTGTTTTCTTGATATGAATTGAATATATATAAATATGTTTCATTATACAGGATGAAATATTTTTGGGAACGTCTGATTTTTAGGGGAAACTCTGTCAATTTTTTTATAGAATCGGTTAAACTATTAACGTAAATTAATTTTGTAGAGATAGGACAAATCAATTTTTATATCCTGTCTAAAACTGTTGTTTGGTGAACCAGCAGGATAGGATAAATCAATCCTATCACCTATCTTATCCTCTCTATTTAGTTCAAATTCTATCCTGAGGGGAGGGCTGGGTTAGAACTCAACATGATATGATAAGGAGATTTAAAGTATAATATAATTAAAGTATAATAAAATATAACATGGTTATAAAAAAAATGTATAATAAATATAAAAAATTTAAAATAATAAAATACTAATAATTAATTTTAAAATTTATTTTTATTTTGTCTCAAGGCTAATTTTGTTATTTATATTATTTTAAAAATTTGAAAAATATGCCAAAAGGGGCATATTGGGTCGTCCCAGTCTATTAGCGTCAGGCCCAGCCCAGTCCAGTCCATTCGGCCGAACCCAGTTCAGTACATTCGGCCCATCTCAGCCCATTCGGGTCAGTCCTAGCCCATTCGAGCCAGTCCTAGCCCAGTCCATTCGGGTAAGTCCCAACATATTCGGGCCAGCCTAACCCAGCCCAGTCCAGTACATTCGGGCCAGTCCTAACCCATTTGGGTCAGCCCAGTCGGATTCATTATAGCCAGTCTCAACCCATCTGACTTGGCAAGCCACGTCATGGGATACGCCAGAGCGCTTGGCGTATCCACGTGGAATACGCCAAAGCGCTTGGCGTATCCACGTAGGATACGCCAAGCACTTTGGCGTATTCCACGTGGATACGCCAAGCGCTCTGGCATATTCGACGTGGCCCAACAAAAAATAAAAAATGCCACCGTGGCCAAAACGGTGGCATTTCGATAATTAGTTTGAAAAATATGGCATTTTGGTAATATTTTTTGCCAAAAATGGCACTTTGGTCAAAAAGCCCAAATGATCGTTGTGTCCTGAATTGTACTGTTTGTTGTTTTTCTGTATGATACAGTGTTTTATTTTACTGTCTGTGATTTTATTTGAACTTTTTGTGTGATTTGCTTCGGGACAGGAAAATAATAATTTTCGGGCCGGGGAAATCTTATTTTAATTCTTCGGAGCTGGGGGATCTTACTAAACCTAATTCTGAATGATACTGTTGTTGATCTTTTAATTTTTAGGATTTAACTGTAAAATAAAATAATTTTATATTATTATAATATTATTTTATTAGTCAGTATAAATAAATGATAGTGGACCTGGAAATGTCTTGCGGGACCCACGTTTAGAGAAACAGTCAACATTTTTTGCTAGAGCAATTTTCTAAACCAATAAGAGCGAGTCAACGAAGTAGGCTTGAAAATTCTAAACCAATAAGAAATGGTCAATAAAAGTGGTTAGACTAATTAGTTTAGAATTTGATGACCTAATTAAGTGGGATTAGAATTTAATTAAGTTAAGTGTACTTAAAAGCGTAATAGGATTAGTAACTTGATTAAGTATCATAAGTGGTGGAACATTCAAGAGCTTATGACAAGGCATGTGACTAAGCATGTGACAAGGCTTGGATTAGCCAATGGATGACAAGCTTGGTGACCAAGTTTTAATCTTGGCCCTTGATGAATTCTAAGGCTTGGATGGAGTCTTGGAAGTCAAACAAAATAATCACCTTATTCTCTCTTGAGTTACACGGCCATGCATCACTTTGGAGAGCAAAAATCACTTCATTCTCTAACACTTTCTCTCTTCTCTCTCTTCCAAAAACACAAACCACCATTGTTGCTTCCTTTGGAGACCATTCGGCCTCACCATCTAAGTCACCAACTATCTACCTAAAATTTTATCCAACCTACTTTTCTAAACCTAAACACAATTCTAAGAACATCTCTAGTTGAGACTTCTTGCAAAATCCATCATCTTGAGCTTGAAAAACTACTTGGAATATTCTACCTAGAAGGTGAAAATCCTTGTTTTTCATTTCTAATTTCATTTCTAAGGTTATAAGCCATGATTGATCCATGGTATATAGTTTTCTCTTGTAGTAGTAACTCTTTAAAATTATATTTAAGATTTTTAGGTTTTCTTGGAGGTGAACCCGAAACCATTAGAAAGGAGTGAAAGAGTTTGTCTTCACTTAAGGTAAGAGGAAGACTTGAATCTTATCATCCTTGGGTGGTGATAAGAAAATGGAATTGTTTGTGATTGTAGAATCCATAAGGATTCATTTGTGTGCTTGTTGTAATAGCTTTCTTAATTGTGATTTGTATTGATATGCATGTCTACAAGCTTTGAATATATTGTATGTGTTAGAAATGCATGAATAAGTAGTAGGATGTGAATAATATGCAAGGTTTGCATGTGTGTTCCAAAGAGCACAAATCCAAGGCTCACGGCCTCAACATGAATTGGGAACCAAAATGTTCTCAACCATTTTCTAAAAGAGTGATTTAATTTGCTTAGGTAAATTGACAAGATAAAAATTGATTTAGAACAAGAAAAATGAATTTAAAGATCAAATAGCAAATTTTATTGATTTCGGCCAACATGCCAAAGTTAAGTGTTTTTAGTTTCTAAAATTGTTTTCAATCAAGGTTAAGTAATAATGTCAAAAAGATTTTTAGTACAATGAGTTTTGAGGAATAAAAGTGATTGGATTAAGTTTAAAAAGCTAAAACTAATGATTTTACTGTTTAGGAGAAAATACAGTAGCTTTTGAAAAATTTCTAACGTAGAGCTTACTTTGTGTTTTGAAGCCCGTTAGTAGTTTTCAAAAGTATAATTAGATGGTTGTAATATAATCAAAAGAAATTTTAACAAAAAAATTTAGAAAACCATTGTTATAGATTTTTTAAGCAAAATACTGTCAATTTTTGTTAAAAATAAACAAATAAGATAGAAAAGATATACAATATATAGTATACGGTATGAAAAATATTTTACGTAACTCAAATATATTAAATATTATTTTTTGTTTATTTAAATAGTGATTTTTAAGGAATTCGGAAAAGAAAATGATTTAAAAATCTTACACAATTGAGAAAACGATTTAAAAACAGTACGCAATTTTAAAAACAGCAAAATATATTTACGCAATTTAAAAACGTTTGTAAAAATAATGAAATTGTGAAAATGCGATAAAATTTCTACGCGATTGACGAAAACAGTAAGTTTTACTGTCGGGCCAAAGTGGTGGACCCGGACAGATTGAGGAACAGTACTGTCAAGTGGGACGTACTGCGTTTGGTGTTTGAGGGCGTTTTGGTAATTATTTGAGATTGAGGGTATATTGGTAATTATTGTTTTTGGCCATGCATTGAGTTTTGCCAATTTGATTGATAATTGGTGATTTGATTGACGAGACGAATTACATCGTGTTGTCGGTGTGATAAGCGTAGTGTAGTTCATTTCTTTATGGACTTGGAGGCATTAGTGTGCAGATTATTCCACATGTGGACAGTTGGTCGCTCCTCTGGGCCGTGGTAACTGGCTACACACTAGTAATCTCGACACGCACTATACTTAATCAAGATCTTGTAAGAACTATGTTAGTACAATGCCTGTAGTTACACGATGTTTGACTGTGTACTACACCACGATGTTTTGGACAGTGGGCTATAGACACAATGTGAGACAGTGCAATAGTTGGTTGGGCAGCCTAAGGTACTAGTAGAACTTACGGGTCATTCTCTCTGATGTCTGTGGTTGTAGCTCCATGGAGTAGGGTTGAGTCGCATTACATATGATTTATGTGGTGTACATTATGATATTATTATCTGAAATGTTTTATCTATCTGCAACATTATATCATACTGTTTCTGTGTTATATTATGTGCTGTTATAGTTTGCTATATTGTATGAATTGTTATATCTGTTGTATTGTCGTTTTCTTGTTTACCATGTTTATGGTGATATAGCTTGTCTTACCTCTTTATTGTACATGTTTTGTTTTTTGCATTTTAAATTATGTTTTAAAAGAAGAGTTTGACGAAGAGGAACAACCTCTTGACTTTATATACCCCGAGGAGGAAGAGCAACAGCAACAAGCCAAAAATCAGTTCGACGACCAAGAACCATCTGATCATCCATATCCATTAGATTGATTGAATGAGTATGACTCTACCAGGATTCTTTGGTTTCGTGAGGTTGGATTTTCACGGAGGCTCTGAAGCCTGGCGTTTGCGAGAGGACAGAGATTCGGTTACGTACGTAGGGCATCTGACTGTGACCATACGTACAGAGTTTGATGGAGCGCCTATCTTTTCTACTGTATTGTATTTACATGTAGAGCTACCGCTATCTCTTAGGCGTCACTGGGGTGGTATGTTCGATGCGCCTAGTGAGATTAGCAACGTGACGACAGCACGAACTAGAGTCTGTGGAGGGTCGAGGTATCCTAGATACTTATCACCTGAAGTTTCATCCGAGAGTGATCCTTCAGAGGGTTAGAGTTCTGTGATGCGTACTTGGGCGCGTCTACGTTTTGTATATATAGACTTCTTACTGCTTTGTTTACTGTTTTGGTTTAAATATTTGTAGCTGTAAATTATTTGTACTACTTGAAACAAAAATATATGTATATTATGTGTGATGACAGTTTATTTATTTTATGTTCCATGTTATTTTATTTCGTAATATTCTGTTTAACCGGAAAAAATTTACAACTCGTATTACTAAGTAACAAATGTTTTACAACTTGGGTAGAATTTTACTTATCTTTATTTTATTTTATTTATAAATGTGACATCCCCATAAAGGTTTTACATTAGTTGGTATCAAAGCCCACGTTAGAGTATTTTATTTTACTTATCTTTATTTTATTTTATTTTATATCTGTTTTTGCTTGTGTTTTGTGATTCTTTATGATTTACTTTCGAAAGGATGTATCTGACTTTGCTTTGTTATGATTGAAGAAAGAAGATGTCTGGCGGAAGAGGAGCACGTACGAATGCGAATCGTGTTGTGGATCCAATGATTGCAGCTGCAGAGGCTATGCTGAGAATGGCTGAAGTAATTACTCAGCGGAATCAGAGAGCAGCTCAACAGCAAGATGCTACTGTTGATGCCCTAAATTTATTTGAATTTAGGCGTAACAATCCACCGCAGTTTAGAGGTGAGATTGATTCGGAGAAGGCAAGTCAATGGATACAAGACTTGGAGAAGATATTTGAAGGAATAAGATGTACAGATGACAAGAAGGTGACATATGCAGCTTTCATGTTGAGAGGAGACGATGAACATTGGTGGAGAGGAACCCGCCGATTATTGCAGGTTGAAGGAACGGAAATTACATGGGAGGTATTTTCTGATGTGTTTCTGGAGAAGTATTTTCCTGCGAGTGCTAGACATGCCAAGGAGATGGAATTTCTTAGTTTGCGTCAAGGGAACATGACGGTTAATGAGTATGCTTCTAAATTTGAGAGTTTGTCTCAGTTCTCAGATTATGCTCGAACTCGACCGGATGATGTGTAGAGATGTAGGAAGTTTGAGGCAGGGCTAAGAGTGGAACTGAAACGAGGGATATTATCCTTGAAGATGAATCAGTTTCATGCTTTGGTAGATGCTTGTGCACGACTTGAGGAGTTGGAGCCATCACGGGATCCCAGAAACTGTAATTTTGGACCAACAAGATTTCAGAGGGGTGGTAGCAGTAACAACAGTCAGTTTCAGCGCAAGCTGTATACTAGACCACCGGGGAGTCAACCTCAACGACCACTAGTTGGGGGAAATGCTAGTGGTAGTAGAGCTGGACAGAAAGTGGCGTTTACGCCAACATGTTTTAAATGCGGAAAGAAAAGCTATATCTCTACTAATTGCTCAATCAGAGGGACAATTTGCTTCAATTGCGGATAACTAGGACATATAGCCAAGGATTGTACACAACCGGAGAGGAAACCTGCTATGGGAACTGTTCGTGCTACTTAGCCAAGGTCTGGGGGGCGAGTATACACTATGACTGGAACGGAAGTTTCACAGTCTGAGGATCTGATTCAAGGGGAAGGTGTCATTGAAGGTAATCTTCTGACTGTGTTATATGATTCTGGAGCAACACCTTCATTTATTGCATATGATTGTGTGGAAAGATTGAAGTTACCCGTGTCTTCTCTGAATGTTAAACTGATTGTATCTACACCAACTGCTAAACCTGTACTTACATCTAAGATATGTTTGGATTGTCCTGTTGTGATAAAGGACCATATGTTTTCTGTCAACTTAATTTGTTTGCCTCTTGTTGGGTTAGATGTAATACTAGGAATGGATTGGTTATCTTCTAACCATATCCTTATAGATTGTGCAAACAAAACCCTAGTCTTTCCTAAGGAAGAAAAGTCTGGATTCTTGACTGCTGTTAAAGTCAAGTCATTGTTAAGAGATGGAGCACAGGGATATATGCTATTGTCTTCGTTAGAGGTCAAGAGTGAGAAAGATGTGAATACTATTCCTGTCGTCAATGAATTTGCAGAGATTTTTCCTGAGGATGTACCTGGTTTGCCACCAAAGAGGGAGATCGAATTTTCTATTAATTTAGTACCAGGAGCTGGTCCTATCTCAATTGCACCGTATTAGATGTCTCCAACAGAGTTGATGGAATTAAAAAGCAATTAGAGGAACTGTTGGAGAAATAGTTTGTGCGTCCTAGTGTTTCACCGTGGGGAGCACCAGTGCTTTTGGTCAGGAAGAAAGACGGAACTTCTCGACTTTGCGTAGATTATCGCCGGCTGAACAAGGTGACTATAAAGAATAAATATCCACTTCCGAGGATTAATGATTTGATGGATCAGTTGAGGGGAGCAGTGGTATTTTCTAAGATAGATCTGAGATCAGGATATCACTAGATACGTGTGAAGGTGGAGGATGTACCTAAAACAGCTTTTCGAACTCGATATGGACATTATGAATATCAGGTAATGCCATTCGGGGTGACGAATGCTCCTGCCTTCTTTATGGACTATATGAATAGGATTTTTCGTCCATACTTAGACAGATTTGTCATTGTCTTTATCGATGACATTCTGATCTATTCTCAGACTAAAGAAGAGCATGTTGAACATCTCGGTATAGTTCTTCAAATTCTGAAAGAAAAGAAGCTGTATGCAAAATTGGCGAAGTGTGAGTTTTGGTTGGAGGAAGTTCAATTTTTAGGTCACGTGATTTCCAAGGAAGGTATTGCGGTAGACCCATCGAAGGTGGAGACTATTTTGCAATGGGAAAGGCCTAAGACGGTGACAGAAGTTCGAAGTTTTGTTGGACTTGCTGGATATTACCGGAGGTTTATAGAAGGTTTTTCCAAGATTGCCGGACCGCTTACGCAGCTCACGAGGAAAAGTCAAGCTTTTGAATGGATGGAGGAACGTGAAGCAAGTTTCCAAGAATTGAAGAAGAGGTTAACAACTGCACCAGTGTTAATTCTACCAGATTCTAACGGAACTTTTGATGTGTATTGTGACGCTTCTTACCAAGGGTTAGGATGTGTATTGATGCAAAACCGGAATGTAGTGGCTTATGCTTCTAGACAGTTGAAGGTTCATGAGAGGAATTATCCAACATATGACTTGGAATTAGCTACTGTGGTTTTTGCGTTAAAGGTGTGGAGGCATTTTCTATATGGAGCAATGTTCAATGTCTTTAGTGATCACAAGATTTTAAAGTATTTGTTTGATCAGAAAGAATTGAATATGAGGCAGAGGCGATGGTTGGAATTTTTAAAGGATTATGATTTTCAACTCCAATACCATCCAGGAAAAGCTAATGTGGTAGCAGATGCGCTGAGTAGAAAGGTGATTAGTGTTTCGGTGATGATGATAAAGGAGGAGGAATTGATTAACAAATTCCGAGATTTGTGGTTGTCAGTGGAGTTTGTGCCTGGAAGAATTCACCTATGTAAGGTCGTGATCATAAATGAATTGCTTGATATAGTTCGAGATAAACTAAAGGAAGATACGTTTTTACAAAACGAAAGGGAATTGTTGAAGCAAGGTCATAAGGCAACGGTAGAGGAAGGGTCAGATGGAATCTTAAGGTTCAAGGGAAGAATCTGTATACCCGATGATTCTGAACTTAAAAAGGAGATTCTAGATGAAGCTTATACTAGTGATTTGAGTTTACATCTGGGGATGACCAAGATGTACCAAGACTTGAAAAGGTTGTTTTGGTGGCCAAGGATGAAAAGAGACGTAGCGGAACATGTGGCGTCTTGTCTGGTTTGTCAGAAGGCGAAAGTGGAACATCAGAGGCCAGTCGGTATGTTACAACCATTAGCTATTCCAGAGTGAAAGTGGGATAGTATCTCGATGGATTTCATTACTGGATTGCCAAAGACGAGGAAAGGTCATGATTCGATATGGGTTATAGTTGATAGGCTTACGAAATCGGTGCATTTCTTGCCCATCAATATTAAGTATTCGTTGGAGAGATTAACCCAGATGTATATCAGTGAGATTGTGAGATTACATGGTGTGCCTACATGTATAGTTTCTGATAGAGATCTGAGGTTTACGTCAAGGTTCTGGCGAAGTTTGCAAGAAGCCATGGGAACTAAATTGCGGTTGAGTTCAGCTTATCATCCACAGACTGATGGTCAAACAGAGAGGACTATACAATCTTTGGAAGATCTGTTGCGTGCCTGTGTGTTAGAGCAACGTGGATGTTGGGATGAATTTTTATCTTTGATAGAATTCACCTACAACAATAGTTTTCACTCGAGTATAGGGATGGTACCCTATGAGGCATTATATGAAAGACGATGTCGAACACCTCTGTGTTGGTATCAAGATAGGGAGAGTATGACTATTGGACCAGATCTTGTACAGCAGACTACAGAGAAGGTAAAGATAATACAAGAGAAGATGAAGACGACGCAAAGCAGACAGAAGAGTTATACTGATAAGCGAAGGCGACCTCTTGAATTTGAGGAGGGTGAGCATGTATTCTTAAGAGTGACTCCTACGATCGGTGTCGGAAGAGTTATCAAATCTAAAAAGCTTACTCCTAAGTTTATTGGGCCTTATCAGATTCTTCGACGAATAGGTCCTGTAGCATATCAGATTGCTTTGCCGCTGATGTGTGCGGATGTAGTGATTAAAATTAAGATAAAAATCAGTTGTCAGGCCCACCAGAAAATAAAAACCTTACAACTAGTTGTAGTTGTAAGGGTCGATCCACAGAGAACCAATTCAATTAACACTATTAAACAATTCCCAATTTAGACTCTGATTAACAATAAACAGTAAAAAGGGGGTTTTGGAGTTTTGATGAACAATGAAACGACTTCAAAGATAACAATAAACAAACTAAAATCAACAATATAAGAAAATTGGTTAAGAGATTGAATCCACCACTAGATTTATATGATAATGTAAATCCACATATCCTTTTTATTCCAACATGCTCAATTATGTTTTTATGCAATTGTGAGATTAAATCTTTGTTTTCCTTACGTGTTGGCCAATTTAGCAACCGCTCAAATCAACTCCTAATCACTGATTAGTCATAAAGCAACCGCTCTTACAACTATCCAACAATTGCATTAAGATTTAGAAAACCAATTACACTAAGGTCTAATCACACACCGGGATTAAATTACTTAGAACATATATTTCTCTAGATCTAATACCGCAACCGTGCATAATAAACCTAGATCTACCACTTTTATAACTGGCAAATAGCACAAAGATAATTATACCCACATGAACATCATACATCCCACTAGATTTACTACCGCAACCGCGCATAATAAACCTAGATCTTCTACTTTGAAAGTAGGAACAAGTACAAAAACCTTCATACCGACAATAGATTCAGAAATATATGAATAAAAACATAACTGTGTTGAAATAATCAAATATGCAAAGTTTACAACATTAATACTAGCGGTTTCATCACCCCCTTAACCAAGGGAGGTTTAGTTACACATAGCTAGAAAGAAATCACAAGAAAAACTAAGAGAAAATGAAGGAGAGTTCCCCCCTCCCTATGATAACCAATGGTGCCCTTTTATAGAAGTCTAGGGTAACAAAATGACAAAGGTGAGTGGATGGATGAGTGGGTTAGTGGAGTGGGGTGGTTGAGTGGATTGGTTGAGTGGGTGAGTGGTTAAGTGGGTTGGTTTGAGTGGAGTGGATTAAATATTGGTTGAGTGGGTTAGTTGAGTGGATGAGTGGTTGAGTGGGTGAGTGGATGGATGAGTGGATGGATTAGTGGATGGGTGGGTGGAGTGGTTAAGTGGTTGGATTAGTGCATGAGTGGATGAGTGGGGTGAGTTAGTGGATGAGTGGATGAGTGGATGGATGGATTAGTGGATGGATGAGTGGATTAGTGGATTAGTGGATGGATGAAAATTTCGTGTCTGACTTGGAAGCCAAAAACGACCCACTATACTTCAGATTCACGAAAAGTGTTCTTCATGAAAGTTGTAGATCCTTGTCTTGGCTATAAAATGAATAGCTGGTTCGTCAAATTTGGCTTCCTTAAGCCCAATATATGTCCCAAATACCGTAGGTTGCTCAAACCCAATTTCAGCACCTCTGTTCCGACTTGCAAGCTCAAAATGACCTACTAGACTTCTTTTTCTCAAAATGTGTTCTTCATGAAAGTTGTTTATTTGGATCTTGACTATCCACTGTCCAAATTTCAGCCCATCTACGTTATTACATCTTGAGATATTATTTTATGAGTGCACACTATTCGGATTCTACTGACAGAACCCGTATTCTGACTTCCATGTAAACTTAGGTCCCTTAGACATCTGAATCGGACTTCGAGCTCTTCATCAAAGTTGTAGAGCTTCCTCTTAGCTTTCCTACAAGATAAAATTCATGATTGTCAGATATCAGGAACTCAAGTTATGACCAAAATACAGAAACAGTGTAAAATCTCAATAATGCTGAAAATATTCAATTAGGACCAATTTGAGCTCAAACTCACAAAATCATGTCAAACTCAATCAATTAAGAATATGGAGAGTGTAAATGACTAAATATAAGGGTTTCTTAATGAATAAAATATGTGTTTATCAAATTCCCCCACACTTAGCTTTTTGCACTCCTGGGCAAAACTCAAGACCAAAACAAGGACATAAGAGATTAACAAAAATTTAAATTCCAACGACATTCAAGAACCCAAAATTTTACAATCAAGAAGAACAACCAAAGGTTCAAGGGATCAAAACATTTATGAGTTAACAATTCTCCACATCTCAAACCAACAAGCAAGGTATCTTCAACATGAATCAAGAATGATAGATCTTCACAAGATTCCCTCTCAATCTCTCAAGTGTTTAAAAGGTAGGTATTTCACTCAATTCAACCCATGAAAATTACACTACCATAAGCTTGCTTATCTTCTACTTCTCCACTACTCAAAACACATGCATACACAAATCATGAGGACTTTATTCAAGGTTGTAGTGAGGTTAAGGTAATGAGAAGAGGATAAAATGGATATGAGAGGATAAATACCAAAGAGAATAAAAGCAAATGAGAGCTGAGTTCAAATAACAAGCATAAAAGTTCATCCCAACTCTAATGTATATCCCTTTACATATTCATTTCCCAATCCTTTTCTTTTTTTTTCTTTTTTTTTTCTCTTTTTTTTTAGGCACTCTTTCCTTTTTCAATAACCATTTTGTATACACACCCCCACACTTGTTCAAAAACTCATCCATTAACAAAGCTAATGTTCTTTTATTCCCTAAGGTAAAATAAGAACACGATTTTTCATTTAAGGTACATAATGAGCTAGAAATAAGGAATGGTCAAATAAGCTCAAAAGGGTTAAGCAAAGGAAAATATACAAGGTTGGCAGGAATCAGAGAATTTTTAAGAAGTCAAAAGAGTGCTTGATATCATATTGAAAACAAGGTTGGCTATTTGGTTAAACTAGCTAATTAAGAAAGAGGGCCTCAATCATGTTCATGCATGCAAGTGAAATGTAGCCTCAAAAAGAATCAAAGCAAGTTCTAGAGTGGTCATTAACATGAGTGAAAATCACACAAGAAAGAAGAGAATGACATAAATGTTGAATCCATCCATTAGGCTCAAAATCTCACAAGGTATGCATCCATCAAATTCAATTCATCAATTTAATCATCCATCACCAAGCATATCAGTTCAAGAAGGGAGAAAAGTTATTCAATCATGCAATGAACCCCTTTTTTTTCTTTTCTTTTTTTTTTATTTTTATTTTTTTGACTTCAAGAAAACCATCAAGGTAAAGAAGTCTAGAAACCCCTGAAGGACCCTGCTCAAAGGATCGTCTGTACAAAAATCAAAATACAACAAAATGATACAAAGATAAAAGAAATAGAAAATGATGACATACCTGTATGTACAGTGTCCATGGCGTATCTTTATATCTTTAAGGCGTCATGAGTGCAGTAGACATCACGTCCTCTTTTTTTTTTTTTTTTTTGAAATTGTTAGAAAAACTTGATGAAAGATGAGTGTATACTTACTTAAGATTGGGATGGAGGTAGTCTGCTCTTTCGGCTTTGTGCCAAAGCATTGTTGACCAAGATTCGACCCATTCAAGACCAAATAGCAACATAGGGCTCCCAAAAGGGACAAGTGGCCATAATACGACTGGCTGCCTCACATGTGGGATACAATCTACCTTCTTTGTTTTTCAATTAAGAAGGCTGGATCAGGATGCATGCATTTCCCCATTCACGGTGTGTGTTACCAAAGCCAACCCTAAGACGTATACATAAATTTTTTTTTTTGGGTCAACTATCCTTCCCCCCAACTAAATCACAACATTGTCCTCAATGTTAAAATATAGATGAGTAAAGGACAGAAGATGTTACCTGTTGGAGAAAGCTGACACAAATTTAAACAGAAACAAGGTACAATAAAATCAAACCCATTAAAGATGAAGTCGCAGATCTGGTTTTTGTTTCTTGTTACTTCCTTCGCTGCTTCCTGTTGACCAATCTATCTGAGCTAATACCGGATCAGGTACATACTCAAAAGCTTCTAATTTATCAATGAGCTCATCAATAGTGGAGGCAGAGATAAGAAGTTGTCTTCTTTGAAGGAGTGATAAATTTATGTTCCACGACTTTGTCAAGAAAAGATAACAAAAGATCAAAGAAATTATTAACATTCAACAAACCAATGGGTCTATGGTGGATGTTTAGTTCTACCAAGAGACAATTTGAAAAATTTCTTCTAAAGTACCAAAACCACTGGTAAGACAATAAATGCATCGAATTGTCAACCATTGTTTTCATTCGTCCATGCATAGATGTTACCGAATTTCTTCTCTAACTGTCTTTCCCGGTGATGTCATTTTCACCAAAGGTTTAGGAATAACACCTAAAACCGTTCGCCTCCTATAAAAGCAGCAAGTGATACAGCCCCCATTAACCCACGACAACCTCCCTCATATACAAGATGAATATTCCTCGCAGCAAGTGATTGACCAAGAGTGCTAGCTGCGTTTACAAACTCTAATCCCTTCCCATAACTCGACCCACAAAAAACACAGACATTTTTGAGGTTACGAATAGAAGGCCCCATTCTATACTTTTCCTCCCTTTGAGTGTTTCTGAGTTGAAGGAAAATGGAGAAAATGGAGTGTTTAAGTAGGAAAAAGAATGGAAAGGGGAATAATTGCACCTATGAGGGTAGGTTGGCTGTTGTCAGAAAAGGTTGAAATTAAGAAACACAGAATCTTTTCTCTTTTTTTTTTTACTTTTTTTTTTGGTTTTTTTTTTAGAGATTCAAATGCTTACAACCAACAAACAGATAAAAACATAATCTAAGAAACTAATGAAAACACAAAATAAAAAGGGATAAAGAGAGCAAATCTGGTTGGGTTGCCTCCAATGAGCGCTTAGTTTATTGTCCTCAGCCCGACATGATGATACTTTCAATGCTCCTTATATTGTGGAAGGATGAGGGTCATCACTTCCATCTCTGCACTGTCAGGAAGTTCATGATATGGTTTGAGACAATGACCATTGACCTTAAATGCTTTGCCAGAAATTTCACTCCTGATCTCAACTGCACCAAAAGGAAAAACATTAGTTACCACAAACGGCCCAATCCACTTAGAACGCAGTTTACCTGGAAATAATTTGAGTCTTGATTGGAATAGCAAGACTTTTTGTCCTCTGTGAAATTTCTTTTTGGAAATCAATTGGTCGTGGAATGCCTTAGCTTTAGTCTTATAAATCAGGGTATTCTCAAAGGCCTCATTTCTTAGTTCTTCCAATTCCTCGTAATGGAACTTCCTTTGCTTTCCAAAGACCTTCCAATTCCATATTAACTTGTTTAATGGCCCAAGTAAGATCGATGTTGCAACTCAACGGGAAAATGACAGGCTTTCCATACACCAACCGAAATGGTGACATGCCGATGGGAGTCTTATAGGCAGTCCTATAAGCCCATAAAGCATCTTCAAGTCGAGTGCTCCAATCCTTTCTTGAGGGATTCACTTTGTCTTTTCAAGGATTGACTTAATCTCCGGTTGGACACTTCGGTTTGCCCATTTGTCGTGGATGGTAAGGAGTGGAAATTCTGTGCATTACTCCATATCTCTTCAATAGAGCATCAAAGGTTTTGTTGCAGAAATGGGTCCCTTGGTCACTGATGATAGCCCTTGGGGTCCCGAACCTGGAGAAAATATGTGACTTAACAAAATCTGCATGAGTTTTAGAATCATCGGATCGAGTGGCTTTTGCTTCCACCCATTTAGACACATAATCAACGAGATAAAAGAATGTATGTGAAACCAAATGAAGGAGGGAATGGTCCCATGAAATCAATACCCCACACATCAAAGAGTTCCACAAAAATGATCGGAGTCTGAGGCATTTGATTACGAGGACCAATATTACCTGTTCTCTGACAGCGGTCACAAGACTTACAGAAGTTGTAAGCGTCTTTGAAAATTGAAGGCCAATAGAAACCACTGTCAAGCACTTTATTGGCTGTCCTTTTACTGCCAAAGTGTCCTCCACATGCATAGGTGTGGCTAAAGGAGAGGATGGAGTGTGTCTCAGAATCAGGAATGCACCTCCTAATGACTTGATCTGCACAATGCTTCCATAAGTACGGGCCATCCCAGATATAGTATTTACAGTCACTCCTTAATTTATCTCTTTGGGCCTTGTTCAAACCCTTCGGAAAGTCCTTAGTAACCAGGTAGTTAACAATGTCAGCATACCAAGGGATTATGGTGTTGACAACCATCAAATATTCATCCGGAAAAGTCTCCATGATAGGCATTTCTTCCTCTTCAGTTACCAATCTACTCAAGTGATCGGCCACCAAGTTTTCGCTCCCTTTCTTGTCTTTAATCTCCAAGTCAAATTCTGGAGCAATAAAATCCATCGGAGCAATCTAGGCTTTGCTTCTTTCTTTGTTAGAAGATACTTCAAGGCTGCATGATCTGAAAACATAATCACTTTAGAACCAATTAGATATGATCTAAATTTTTCTAAAGCAAATACAATGACTAGAAGTTCTTTTCGTGGTTGAGTAATTAAGTTGAGCATCATTTAGAGTCCTTGATGCATAGTAAATGGCATAAGGAACTCTATCAACTCGTTGTCCCAAGACACTCCCTACCGCAAAGTCACCGGCATCACACATTAGTTCAAAAGGTAACTCCCAGTTGGGTGGCGATGATAGGTGCAACGATTAACAACTTCTTGAGTTTATTGAAAGCTTCCATACATTTCTCATCAAAGTTAAAATTAACATCTTTTTGAAGAAGTCTGCAAAGGGGCAATGAGACTTTAGAAAAGTCTTTAATGAATCTCCGGTAGAAACCTGCATGACCAATAAAAGAACGAATCTCCCGCACACTAGTGGGTGGTGGCAAAAAATGCATGAGTTCTACCTTAGCTTTATCTACTTCAATTCCCCTAGCAGAAATTACATGACCTAACACAATACCTTCATTCACCATGAAATGACATTTTTCCCAATTCAGTACCAGGTTAGTGTCAATGCATCTTTTAATTACCAAAGTTAAATGTTCCAAACAATTTTCAAAATCATTTCCAAAGACACTAGAGTCATCCATAAAAACCTCAATGATGTTTTCAATGTAATCAGAAAATATACTCATCATGCATCTTTGGAAAGTTCCTGGTGCATTGCAGAGTCCAAAAGGCATTCGCCTATATGCAAAGGTACCAAATGGACAAGTGAATGTAGTCTTGTCTTGGTCTTCTGGAGCTATGGCAATCTGATTGTAACCTGAAAAACCATCCAGAAAACAATAATAAGAATGACCAGCTAATCTTTCTAACATTTGATCAATGAAAGGTAAAGGAAAGTGGTCTTTTCTCGTGGCGGCATTCAACTTCCTGTAATCAATACAAACACGCCACCCTGTCTGTAACCTAGTGGGAATAAGCTCATTTTCAGCATTTCTTACCACAGTAATTCCAGATTTCTTTGGTACTACCTGGACTAGGCTTACCCACTTGCTGTCAGAAATGGGGTAGATCACCCCCACACTTAGGAGCTTCAGTATCTCCTTTTTCACAACCTCCATCATGGGAGGATTCAATCTCCGCTGAGGGTCTCTCACAGGTTTAGTATCCTCCTCCATTAATATCCTGTGCATACCAACGGAGGGACTAATACCCTTGATATCAGCTATTGACCAACCAATGGCTTTCTTATGTTCCTGCAAAACAGCTACCAGTTTCTCTTCTTGCTCTTGGGTGAGTGACTTTGCAATTATTCTTTGGAAGGGTGTCCTTCTCCCCAAGAAGATGTATTTAAGATGATCAGGTAGTGCTTTCAGTTCCAATTCAGGTGCCTGCACAACAGAAGGTTGAGGTATATCAGTAGTAACAGGTAAATCAACAAAAGTTACCTTATGCTCTTCTGGAGTGGAAGAGAGCTCTTGTAAGGCAGCAACAATTTCATCAATGTCTTCACTCCATGGCTCTTCTTCACTCTTCTTCACTCTTCTTCTTTTCCTCCTGTACATCTAAGCTATGAGTTAGAATTGTATCAAGAGCATCAAAATGGTCAGTATCAAAAGCTGCAGAAATTAAAGAATCAAAAGGATCAAAAGAATCAATTAAACAAGCAGAGTGCACATCACTTGGGTATCTCATAGCTTCAAAAATATTGAATCTAATTAATTCCCTATCAAATTCCATTGTTAGAATTCCTGAGTGCACATCAATTTTTGTCCGTGCAGTCTTCAAAAATGGTCTTCCTAGCAAGATAGGAGCAGATTTGGGAGACTCATCCTCTTCCATGTCCAAAACATAGAAGTCTCCAGGAAACACTAATTCATTTCACTGTACCAAAACATCTTCAACCACACCCTTAGGGTATGCATTAGATCTATCAGCCAATTGAATAACAACACCAGTAGGTTCCAAAGGACCCAAGTATAAAGATGCATAAATAGAATATGGCATGACATTTATAGATGCACCTAAATCAAGCATTGCCCTTTCAAACCTTGTGTTACCTATAGTGCATGGAATGGTGAATGTGCCAGGGTCCTTACATTTGGTTGGGAGTTTCTTTTTAATTACAGCTGAAACATTTTCTCTCACTTGGACCTTTTCATTTCCTTTTAACTTCCTCTTGTTAGTGCATAATTCTTTCAGAAATTTTGCATATCTAGGTACCTGCTTAATGGCATCTAACAAAGGGATATTAACCTCTACCTTCCTAAAAGTCTCAAGTATTTTTTTTCTGCTTCTTCTTTCTTGGTTTTAACCAACCTACTAGGAAAAGGAGCTTTAGTGACATATTTAGGAAGGGGTTCAGAAATACTTACCTTAGGGGTTTTGGAAGTTTGCCCCTTATCATTTGCTTCTTTGGGTGGTTCATCCTTCTCTTGAATGATTGGTGGAAGAGAGGTAGGCTCATCCATCGTCTTTCCGCTTCTCAATGTGACAAAGACTAGCATTTTCCCTCGGATTCACTTACATTTGTGAGGGTAGTTTCCCTGAAGCTTGGCTTTGAAACTTGTTGAATTCTGTGGACAACTGCCCTATCTGATTCTGCAAGTTATTGATTGCAGTCCTTGTTTCTTGTTTGAAACTTTGTATAGTTGCATTTGTTTCTTGTTGGAACTGCAAATTATTAGTGGCCATTTGTTTTACTAGCTCCTCTAATGAAGGCTCAGATTGCTTAGGAGCTTGAACTTCTTCTGTGTCTCGAGGGAAAGGTACTTGCCTTTGTTGGAATCTGGAGGTCCATAATTTGGAGGTTCATTTTGAGGTTTCTTTGCATAGCTGAAATTTGGATGATCCCTCCAACCCGGATTATATGTGTTTGAGTAGGGGTTGTAATTTTTTGAAAGTCCAAAGATATCCCCTCTTGCTCTTACCTCCTCATTTGTGTCTTCTTGGAGAGTGGGACACATATCGGTGGGATGTCCGGATGAACAACAGATCCCACAAGCATGAACCGGTGCTTTACCCGAATCCATTAACCGCCGAACCATAGCAGATCAATTGAGTCATTTGTCTTTGTATCTTGGTTGTCTCTACTTCTTTCACCGCTCTTACCAAAGTGTCATTTCTAGAGTAGAATTGTTGAGTATTGATGACCATTCTTGAGATCAAGTTTCTAGCTTCTTGAGGAGTTTTATCAATCAATGCTCCTCCGCTAGCAAAGATCAATCATGTTGCGATCCATCACTTGTAAGCCTTCATAGAAATCTTGAATTAAAAGCTTCTCACTTATTTGATGATGAGGGCAGCTGAAACATAGCTTCTTAAATCTCTCCCAAGTAGTCATGGAGTGATTCCCCATGCCTTTGTTGAATACCATGATTTCTTTTCGATTGTTGTAGCTTTTGAGGCGGGGAAGTATCCGTCTAGGAAAGTTCGGGCCATGTCCCGCCATGATTGGATGGATCCGGGTGGCAAGTAGTAAAGCCACTCCTTAGCCGAGTCTTTCAATGAGAATGGAAAAGCTCTCAACTTGACTTGCTCTACATGAATTCCCGGGTTTCATGCTAGAACATACCACATGGATTTCCTTCAAGTGCTTGTTGGGGTCCTCTCCAGGGTAATCCATTGAAAGATGGCAAGAGATGGATTAAACCGGATTTCAATTCAAATGCCTCTTCATTTTCAAGAATGTCTATGCAAAGAGGCTGTTGATCTAGATCTGGAGCACCCAATGCCCTTAAAGTGTTTTCTGCCATTGTCACTTCTTCAGATATTTCAGATGGCTCAAATGTCTCTGAACTTGATAGATCAATGTAACGGGCAACTTCAATGTCAGCAGGTGTGAGTTGGAAGTTAGCCGGATGGAAGGGAAATTGAGGATGTGAAGTGAGTTGATCAATATAGTTCCTCAAATTTAGCAATCCTTCGTCTACTCCTTCAAAGGACATCAACACCTACAAAACACTCAGAAAGAAAGATTAAAAATAAAATAAAATAAAATAAAATAAAAACAGAATAAAAATAAGAAATAAATTAATAGTGTAATTGAAAAAATTGGTTCCCCGGCAACGGCGCCAAAATTCTGATGCGTGCGGATGTAGTGATTAAAATTAAGATAAAAATCAGTTGTCGGCCCACCAGAAAATAAAAACCTTACAACTAGTTGTAGTTAGTAAGTGTCGATCCACAAAGAACCAATTCAATTAACACTATTAAACAATTCCCAATTTAGACTCGATTAACAATAAACAAGTAAAAGGGGGTTTTGGAGTTTTGATGAACAATGAAACGACTTCAAAGATAACAATAAACAAACCTGAAATCAACAATATAAGAAAATTGGTTAAGAGATTGAATCCACCACTAGATTTATATGATAATGTAAATCCACATATCCTTTTATTCCAACATGCTCAATTATGTTTTTATGCAATTGTGAGATTAAATCTCTGTTTTCCTTACGTGTTGGCCAATTTAGCAACCGCTCAAATCAACTCCTAATCACCGATTAGTCATAAAGCAACCGCTCTTACAACTATCCAACAATTGCATTAAGATTTAGAAAACCAATTACACTAAGGTCTAATCACACACCGGGATTAAATTACTTAGAACATATATTTCTCTAGATCTAATACCGCAATCACGCGCATAATAAACCCAGATCTACCACTTTTATAGCGGCAAATAGCACAAAAAAATTATACCCACATGAACATCATACATCCCACTAGATCTACTACCGCAACCGCGCATAATAAACCTAGATCTACTACTTTGAAAGTAGGAACAAGTACAAAAACCTTCATACCAACAATAGATTCAGAAATATATGAATAAAAACATAAGCGTGTTGAAATAATCAAATATGCAAAGTTTACAACATTAATACTAGCGGTTTCATCACCCCTTAACCAAGGAGGTTTAGTTACACATAGCTAGAAAGAAATCACAAGAAAAGCGAGAGAAAATGAAGGAGAGTTCCCCCTCCCTATGATAACCAATGGTGCCCTTTTATAGAAGTCTAGGGTAACAAAATGACAAAGGTGAGTGGATGGATGAGTGGGTTAGTGGAGTGGGGTGGTTGAGTGGATTGGTTGAGTGGGTGAGTGGTTAAGTGGGTTGGTTTGAGTGGAGTGGATTAAATATTGGTTGAGTGGGTTAGTTGAGTGGATGAGTGGTTGAGTGGGTGAGTGGATGGGATGGATGAGTGGATGGGTGGGTGGAGTGGTTAAGTGGTTGGATTAGTGTATGAGTGGATGAGTGGGGTGAGTTAGTGGATGAGTGGATGAGTGGATGGATGGATTAGTGGATGGATGAGTGGATTAGTGGATTAGTGGATGGATGAAAATTTCGTGTCTGACTTGGAAGCCAAAAACGACCCACTATACTTCAGATTCACGAAAAGTGTTCTTCATGAAAGTTGTAGATCCTTGTCTTGGCTATAAAATGGATAGCTGGTTCGTCAAATTTGGCTTCCTTAAGCCCAAGATATGTTCCAAATACCGTAGGTTGCTCAAACCCAATTTCAGCACCTCTGTTCCGACTTGCAAGCTCAAAATGACCTACTAGACTTCTTTTTCTCAAAATGTGTTCTTCATGAAAGTTGTTTGTTTGGATCTTGACTATCCACTATCCAAATTTCAGCCCATCTCCATTATTACATCTTGAGATATGATTTTATGAGTGCACACTATTCGGATTCTACTGACAGAACCCGTATTCTGACTTCCATGTAAACTTAGGTCCCTTAGACATCTGAATCGGACTTCGAGCTCTTCATCAAAGTTGTAGAGCTTCCTCTTAGCTTTCCTACAAGATAAAATTCATGATTGTCAGATATCAGGAACTCAAGTTATGACCAAAATACAGAAACAGTGTAAAATCTCAATAATGCTGAAAATATTCAATTAGGACCAATTTGAGCTCAAACTCACAAAATCATGTCAAACTCAACCAATTAAGAATATGGAGAGTGTAAATGACTAAATATAAGGGTTTCTTAATGAATAAAATATGTGTTTATCAGCCGCCTTTTCTATCCAATCTGCATGATGTATTTCATGTGTCTCAGTTAAGGAAGTATATTCCTGATCCGACGCATGTGATACAACCCGACGAGGTACAGCTGAAGGATAATTTGACTTACGAGAGTTTACCTGTCAGAATAGATGACAGAAAGGTGAAGCAGCTTCGAGGGAAGATGATCGAGCTAGTGAAGGTCATATAGAATGATGTGACAGGTGATGCTACCTGGGAGCTGGAAGATAAAATGAGGGAGCAGTATCTTCATTTGTTTTGATGTATAACGAATTTCGAGGATGAAATTTCTATTTGTAGGGAAGAGTTGTAACACCCCAAACTTTAGGATAAATGACCATTGTGTCCCAAATTGTACTGTTTGTTTTTTTTTCTGTATGATACAATATTTTATTTTACTGTCTGTGATTTTATTTGAACTTTTTGTATGATTTGCTTCGGGATAGGAAAATAATAATTTCCGGGCCGGGAAAATCTTATTTTAATTCTTCGGAGCTGGGGGATCTTACTAAACCCAATTCTGAATGATACTGTTGTTGATCTATTAATTTTTAGGATTTAACTGTAAAATAAAATAATTTTATATTATTATAATATTATTTTATTAGTCAGTATAAATAAATGATATTGGACCCGAAAATGTCTTGACCCACGTTTAGAGAAACAATCAACGTTTTTGGCTAGAGCAATTTTCTAAACCAATAAGAGCGAGCCAACGAAGTAGGCTTGAAAATTCTAAACCAATAAGAAATGGTCAATAAAAGTGGTTAGACTAATTAGTTTAGAATTTGATGACCTAACTAAGTGGGATTAGAATTTAATTAAGTTAAGTGTACTTAAAAGCTTAATAGGATTAGTAGCTTAATTAAGCATCATAAGTGGTGGAACATTCAAGAGCTTATGACAAGGCATGTGACAAGGCTTGGATTAGCCAATGGATGACAAGCTTGGTGACCAAGTTTTAATCTTGGCCCTTGATGAATTCTAAGGCTTGGATGGAGTCTTGGAAGTCAAACAAAATAATCACCTTATTCTCTCTTGAGTTACACGGCCATGCATCACTTTGGAGAGCAAAAATCACTTCATTCTCTAACACTTTCTCTTTTCTCTCTCTTCCAAAAACACAAACCACCATTGTTGCTTCCTTTGGAGACCATTCGGCCTCACCATCTAAGTCACCAACTATTTACCTAAAATTTTATCTAACCTACTTTTCTAAACCTAAACACAATTCTAAGAGCATCTCTAGTTGAGAGTTCTTGCAAAATCCATCATCTTGAGCTTGAAAAACTACTTGGGAGATTCTACCTTGAAGGTGAAAATCCTTGTTTTTCATTTCTAATTTCATTTCTAAGGTTATAAGCCATGATTGATCCATGGTATATAGTTTTCTCTTATAGTAGTAACTCTTTAAAATTTTGTTTAAGATTTTTAGGTTTTCTTGGAGGTGAACCCGAAACCATTAGAAAGGAGTGAAAGAGAGTTTGTCTTCACTTAAGGTAAGAGGAAGACTTGAATCTTATCATCCTTGGGTGGTGATAAGAAAATGGAATTGTTTGTGATTGTAGAATCCATAAGGATTCATTTGTGTGCTTGTTGTAATAGCTTTCTTAATTGTGATTTGTATTGATATGCATGTCTACAAGCTTTGAATATATTGTATGTGTTAGAAATGCATGAATAAGTAGTAGGATGTGAATAATATGCAAGGTTTGCATGTGTGTTCCAAAGAGCACAAATCCAAGGCTCACGGCCTCAACATAAAATGGGAACCAAAATGTTCTCAACCATTTTCTAAAAGAGTGATTTAATTTGCTTAGGTAAATTGACAAGATACAAATTGATTTAGAATAAGAAAAATGAATTTAAAGATCAAATAGCAAATTTTATTGATTTCGGCCAACATGCCAAAGTTAAGTGTTTTTAGTTTCTAAAATTGTTTTCAATCAAGGTTAAGTAATAATGTCAAAAAGATTTTTAGTACAATGAGTCTTGAGGAATAAAAGTGATTGGATTAAGTTTAAAAAGCTAAAACTAATGATTTTACTGTTTAAGAGAAAATACAGTAGCTTTTGAAAAATTTCTAACATAGAGCTTACTTTGTGTTTTGAAGCCCGTTAGTAGTTTTCAAAAGTTTAATTAGATGGTTGTAATATAATCAAAAGAAATTTTAATAGAAAAATTTAGAAAACCATTGTTATAGATTTTCAAAGCAAAATACTGTCAATTTTTGTTAAAAATAAACAAATAAGATAGAAAAGATATACAATATATAGTATACGGTATGGAAAATATTTTACGTAACTCAAATATATTAAATATTATTTTTTGTTTATTTAAATAGTGATTTTTAAGGAATTCGGAAAAGAAAATGATTTAAAAATCTTACACAATTGAGAAAATGATTTAAAAATAGTACGCAATTTTAAAAACAGCAAAATATATTTACGCAATTTAAAAACGTTTGTAAAAATAATGAAATTGTGAAAATGCGATAAAATTTCTACGCGATTGACGAAAACAGTAAGTTTTACTGTCGGGCCAAAGTGGTGGACCCGGACAGATTGAGGAACAGTATTGTCAAGTGGGACGTACTGCGTTTGGTGTTTGAGGGCATTTTGGTAATTATTTGAGATTGAGGGTATATTGGTAATTATTGTTTTTGGCCATGCATTGAGTTTTGCCAATTTGATTGATAATTGGTGATTTGATTGACGAGACGAATTACATCGTGTTGTCGGTGTGATAAGCGTAGTGTAGTTCATTTCTTTATGGACTTGGAGGCATTAGTGTGCAGATTATTCCACATGTGGACAGTTGGTCGCTCCTCTGGGCCGTGGTAACTGGCTACACACTAGTAATCTCGACACGCACTATACTTAATCAAGATCTTGTAAGAACTATGTTAGTACAATGCCTGTAGTTACACGATGTTTGGACTGTGTACTACACCACGATGTTTTGGACAGTGGGCTATAGACACAATGTGAGACAGTGCAATAGTTGGTTGGGCAGCCTAAGGTACTAGTAGAACTTACGGGTCATTCTCTCTGATGTCTGTGGTTGTAGCTCCATGGAGTAGGGTTGAGTCGCATTACATATGATTTATGTGGTGTACATTATGATATGATTATCTGAAATGTTTTATCTATCTGCAACATTATATCATACTGTTTCTGTGTTATATTATGTGCTGTTATAGTTTGCTATATTGTATGAATTGTTATATCTGTTGTATTGTCGTTTTCTTGTTTACCATGTTTGTGGTGATATAGCTTGTCTTACCTCTTTATTGTACATGTTTTGTTTTTTGCATTTTAAATTATGTTTTAAAAGAAGAGTTTGACGAAGAGGAACAACCTCTTGATTTTATATACCCCGAGGAGGAAGAGCAACAGCAACAAGCCAAAAATCAGTTCGACGACCAAGAACCATCTGATCATCCATATCCATTAGATTGATTGAATGAGTATGACTCTACCAGGATTCTTTGGTTTCGTGAGGTTGGATTTTCACGGAGGCTCTGAAGCCTGGCGTTTGCGAGAGGACAGAGATTCGGTTACGTACGTAGGGCATCTGACTGTGACCATACGTACAGAGTTTGATGGAGCGCCTATCTTTTCTACTGTATTGTATTTACATGTAGAGCTACCGCTATCTCTTAGGCGTCACTGGGGTGGTATGTTCGATGCGCCTAGTGAGATTAGCAACGTGTCGACAGCACGGACTAGAGTCCGTGGAGGGTCGAGGCATCCTAGATACTTATCACCTGAAGTTTCATCCGAGAGTGATCCTTTAGAGGGTTAGACTTCTGTGATGCGTACTTAGGCGCATCTACGTTTTGTATATATAGACTTCTTACTGCTTTATTTACTGTTTTGGTTTAAATATTTATAGCTGTAAATTATTTGTACTACTTGAAACAAAAATATATGTATATTATGTGTGATGGCAGTTTGTTTATTTTATGTTCCATGTTATTTTATTTCGTAATATTCTGTTTAACCGGAAAAATTTTACAACCCGTATTACTAAGTAACAAATGTTTTACAACTTGGGTAGAATTTTGATTTATCTTTATTTTATTTTATTTATAAATGTGACATCCCCATAAGGGTGTTACAATAGTCGTTTTATAATATTTACAATTTTTGAGAATTTTCTGAGAATTTTTCGAAAATGTCAAATATTTTAATATATTCCTCGTTTCGCATGCACGCTGAGCGAAACCGGAGAAATGAGATATTCTCTCTGAGAACCTTGAACTATGGAAACGTCGACGGGGGATCTTACTAAACCTGAGGCCGGATACAGTTTACAAGGTTTCATGTTTTTTGAGAAATTTTTACAGATAAAATAATAAAACACTGTGAAAAAAAAATTTATCTGTCAAATTTATTAATACTGACTTCTGTCAACTATAACTATTATCCAATGGATAATAGCATGTAATAAAAACCCTATCACCTTATCCCAATGCAATCTACTTTATGTCATAACAAATCTACTTTAATTAAAATATATTGCTATTTTAATCAAGTTTCTAGAAGCTTTGACCTAAGAAAGGACTTAATTACCCCTAGCTTGCTTGAGAAGCTAGCAAATTTCCTCTCTCCTCTCTCCCAATGCCATGGTGATCACATGGCAAAGGGGGGGGGGAATTGGTTCAATCACTTTAACCTAACCCTCTCAAAACTATCACATTTTAACCTAATAACTTCTCTCTCTACTCTTTCATCTTCTTCCTTCACTCTCCCTTCTCTCTAGAACTCCATGTGTAACACCCCTTGATGTAGCGACTGGAGCATAATCGTCATTACACCACAGTTACTAGATCCAAGTGTGTCACAGTCATGATAACCGTAACTTAAATTCTCAAGAGTCTATATTTTTTTTTGACAATTTGCATAGGTAGAAAATATGAGCCTCGAATGAAATATAAATGTATTCAAGCCATGATACAACCACTGAAATAAAATCATATCTCTTATACATATATATATATAGTCAGTTTACACAAATCACTGATGACATAGAATATAATAATTACAGAGTCCAATAAAATATAGCAGAAATAAAACACAAAAAGGGGGAAAAGTAGTGACCCAGGGATAGGTACTACTAGCAGACAAAGCTGCAACCCCATATACACATACGACGCTCGGAGTCCCAGTCAACAAGTCAGGCATCAATGCCTCCACGCAACTGCACCAGGGTTACGTCTCCTACGTATACGACGAGTCCTGCCTCACGTTCAAAGTGCCAGGCTTCCGAACCTTGGAGAAACTGTATCCATGTGCGAAACATGTAGGGTGTTGGAGACGTCATCACTAGGGAGTAGAAATCAATCCTCAAGTACAACTAATTGAGTCCGCTCGCACTTTTCGCTGCTCTTATCCAATTTTGACATAGAATAGGGTAACACAAGAAAGAGGTGAGACACCCATCCTTCATTACCATTGCGGCAGTAAGAAAACGACACGGCGCAGAGCGCCCATAAAACAATACAGTTCATATATCTATTAACGGCAACAGCATAATTTATAATAAAAGCAATTCAATTGTAAGCAATAATAAGAATTAATAATAACAACGACATTTACAGTAAGGTAGAACAACAGCAAACAATAGTAGACAGATCCCAATAGTATTTCCAAAAATCAGCACAATAATCAGATAATCATTTTCAGAAGTGCAACAGTTATCTTCACATTCACAGGTGTTCATGCTCAACAATTTATGAGACCGACAATGGATGATGCACAATGCATTATGATACCACAATTCCTACTCCATGGAGCTAGACTCAATCAAGCGGAGAGAAAGATCAGGAGACATGTCTGTAACTCGGCTGCCGAGGCCAGTGCTATCAATAAATTTTCTCATGCGCAAATCATGGCATTGTACAGACATTCTACACTAGATCACGATATAGGACAGTGTCAAGTTCGGATCGTCGGTGTGTTTGCATCGGTTTACCCCACGGCACAGAGGAGCTCTAAACTGTCCATGTGGAGGACCTGCACCCTGACGCCCCCGAGGTCATAACACGACCCACACTTGTCTATTCGCACCCGCACTAAGGTGTGTTCAATCTCCTAGGCAACTTGGCCTTACAACAGTCCACAAGACATTCACAATGCATAAGACACTATGCATGCACATGTATGATTCACAATTTCATACAATTCCATAATATGCCGCATTAGGCCAACATAAGCATCAACATATAAATGGCCACTCACACGGACCCATAACATCATAATATCAATATCAAGTCAATTGATGTGTCCTTAGGTTCATTATGAATCCTAACTTAGAATTTGTTTCCCTATTTCAAGGTTCATGTTCAAAATCAATTTATAAGATTAATTTAGCCTTCCAAGGCAATTCAATTTCCCATAACTTGCAATTTATTTAAGTTCTTAGGCCTCACACTCTCATGTTCTTCACTCAATTAGAATTACCTCAAATCTCATGATGCTTTCAATCTTAGTCCTTGAAGATTTATGAAGTCTTGATTTTATCAAATTCTTCTAACTTATTAATTTCCTATTCCATCACATAGGTTCCTAATTACCTAATTCATTATGCTTCCAATTTACCAAAATCACATACTTACACTCAAAAATACCTTAGAGGCCGTGGCCTCACAATGGTTCCAATTTCAAATCCTTTTAAGCCAACATCTTGCATGTTATTCCTTTAATTCATTTACGGTGTTTACTTATTAAATTAGCTCACCAAGGACCCTAATTCCTTGGCCTCAAAACCGTAGCCATCCCCTAGGCTTCAATTCCAAGTTTTTCTTCCACTAAATTCCATCTTGTTGCTTAATTAATCCTCATCTTATGCTTGTTACATATTAACCACAATTTCCCCTAAATTTCCAACCTAAAACTGTGGCACTCTTGAAGGGTGTTCAATCAATTTTTCATCCACTTTAAATCACTAAATCCATTCCAACATTCCATTATATACCACCAATCAATCCAATAGCATAAATTAATTAAAATCAACACATTAAATTCTCCTAATTTCTTGATAATCCATTGCTTAGTTCAAATCCAATGCTTGTTACAATTTATCCCAATTTCCCCTAATTGCTAGCCTCAAAACCGTGGCCACCAAGAGGGCTTCTCCAACGTTTTTCTTCCATTTTCAAGTCTTCAAATCCTTTCTTTCCTTCTCTTTTAGGTATTAACTTCTTGTCATTAGTTCACTTAGGTTTTTAGTTCATTAAAATCAATCCAAGTGCCCAAGATTCCATGCCAAAACCGTGCCACCATGTTGAGGTAGGAAACTCCAAATTTTCTATTTAGCAACCCCAACATGATCAAGCACATCTTATATATCAAACATGTTCAAGAGCATAATCAAGTATCAATCAAATTCAAGAATACTAAATCATACAAAATTTGTAATTCAAGCAAGCATACAAAGAGCATACAAGGATGGATTTCTCCATCAACACACACACAAAGTCTTCTCACCACCATAAGTGGTTGAAGTGAGTAGTCTCCCTCTTACCTAAAGGAAGAACACAAAAACAATCTCCTATGGCTTCTTGGTGAATTTCGGTTTTGGGTCTTCAAGAACCCTAATTTTTCAAGCATCAAAAATCAACATTAATAGTTGAAAATAATGGATCTTTGGTCTCCATTGAGATCCTAGATCACGAAATTAAGGAGAAAGAGGAAGAGAAGTGAAAGCTTTACCTCAAAGTTAGAAGCTTTGCCTTGTATGACAATGGAGGAAAAATGAGCTTTTGAAGAAAACCCCTCAAATAGAAGTTGTAGAGGAGGTTGGGAGGAGTCTAGAAATGGTGTTTATAAAGAGAAAAGTGAAAAGAAATAATGGTGGTGGTGGCTGGAATTTTCGTGGTGAAGAGGAGGAAGAAGAGAGAAGGAGGAGAAAAATGGAGGTGAAGATAGAAAATGAAGAAACTTTCTAAAGGGAAAGTGTGGAGGAGATGGAGACAAGTGAAGAAATGAGCTTGGTGAAGAGAAAAGATGAAGGAAAACGGTGAGGGAGGGGGCTGCAATTTCGTGGTTGAGGAGGAGGTGTAGAGAGAAGGAGGAGAAAAGATGAAGAAGATGAAGTGAAGAGAGAGAAAGTGATAGGTAAAGTGAATTAGGGTTTGGTGGTTTTAGGTTAAGTGTGGATGAGTTACATTTTTGCCCTCCTTGGCATAAGTGGGCTGCTGAATAGAGAAGAGAGTGAGGAGAAAAAATTGGCTTCTCATGCAAGCCAAGGGTAATTGGGTCATTTGGCAGTCAAAGCTTCTCAAAGAAGCTTTGAAAAAGTACACAAATTTGAATTAAAGTGAGATTGATTTGACATAAAGTGGATTGCATTGGGATAATGTGATAGGGTTTCTAATGCATGCTATTATCCAATGGATAATAGTTACAGTTGACAGAAGTCAGTATTTAATTTATCTAACAGATGAATTTTTCGCAGTATTGATTTGTTTTATCTGTTAAGATTTCTTGAAAATTATGAAACCTCATAAACTGTGTCAAGCTTCGGGTTTAGTAAGATCCCCCGTCGACATGTCCATAGTTCAAGGTTCGCAGAGAAAACATCGCGTTTCTCTGGTTCTGCTCAGCGCGCACGCAAAACGAGAAATATATTAAAATATTCAACGGTTCCAGAAAATTCCCAAAAATTGCAAATATTATAAAACGACTATTCGTCATATAATTTTCCAATTTTTGAAACACTACAATCGTTTTCATGACTCTGCTCGAGTTTTACGCAAAACGATAAATATATTAAAATATTCGTCGTTTCCGAAAAATTTCAGAAAAATTCACATAAATTACAAATATTAGAAAATGACTATTGGTGGCGAAATAATTAGTCTCCGGAGCATTACACTGACCTCAGCAATTCTCAGCTGAGTGCGCACGCAAAACGAGGAATATATTAAAATATTCTGCGTTCCCAGAAAAATCCAGAAAAATTCTAGAAAATCCCAAATATTGTAAAATGATCATTTATTCTGAAATTACTAATTCTCGGGATGTTACACCATGGCCGTCTGAAATTTGCAGCCCACTCTCCCTTAGGTTTTTTTCATCTTTTCTCTTCATCAACCACATATCCTTGCTCTCCATCATCATCTCTACCACTTTTCTTCACAAGGTTTCACCAAAATACTTCATCTCCATTTCTCTCCATTTCGGGTTACCACCTCCACTCCCACCATTTTCATTTTCTTGCTTCCTTAACCTCATTTCTAGCTTCTCCTTATCATTCTAAACCCTTTTCCTTCCATACCCTACATCAAAATCTCTCATCTTTACCAATCTTCTTCAAGGGCAAAGTTTGAGACTTTAAGGTAAAAATCACAACTTTCTTCTATTCTCTTCTCTTTTTCGTGTTCCAAGATCATTTTCATGGTCAAGGGTACTCTCTTTTTCATGTTTTGGTGTTGATTTTTGAAGTTGCTTTCTAGGATTTTTGGAGGAGCCAAAACTGAATTCACAAAGGAGCCCCTTGGAAGCTATTTCCGTGCTCTCCTCTTTGGTAAGAGGGAGACCACTCTATTCAACCTATAATGGTGGTTGGAGGCTTGTTATTTGTGTATTTGTGAGAAACCCTAATATGGGTTACTCTTTTAAATTCTATTGTCTTATATTTGGTTCTTACTTTTCTATTTCTTCCTTTAATTTTGTATGGATTTAATTCTTGATAATGTTGTGATAACTCTTATGGATTTGGAATTGATGAATTTGAGACAAATGCCCCTTGCTTGTGCAAGGAGGCTTACGGCCAATTCCCCCAATGGTGGGGTGTGGATGCTTAAAATTCTTATAACCTAATTGGATGGTGATGATTGGATGGATAAGGACTAAGAACAAAAGAAAAATGCTTGGACCCTAGCCCTATGATGGCTCACGGCCATGGGAGGTGGAAATGGTGGAAATTGTAATTTGGATGATGAGTTTGATTAATGAGAAATTAGAGGACAATTAGGGATTCATAACGTGTAAACAAAATTAATCAAAGACTAAGTTTGGTAGCTTGAACAAATTAATCTAAGAGAAGGAATTTAAGTGTGTGAGTTTGAGGGGATTTGAACTAAACACTTTAAGAGAATTAGTAACAAGATACTAGTGTATTAAAATGAGAACAAACATGTGACTTAGGGATTTAGTACGGGCTACGGTTTTAGGCCCAATTAATATAGTAATGGATTAATTCAATACGAGGAATTGGGAGTAGAAGACTAAGACTTAATATGGTTAAAGGATAAAGATTTTTAAAGACTCTATAAGGTGATGGTAATGAAGAATTAAAGTGACCTAAAGTTGTCACATTGAATTAATAACATGTAACTTGAAAAAGAGAATCCATAATATGAATCATAATGATGAATGAGCACTTGAACATAGTGCTGATATAAGACTTGACCTTGATGTGATTGTGGACGCCTACACGGGACGGACGTTTGACAATTATAGATTACCAAAATACCTTGATATAACGACATCAATAAATGAATTTATGTGCGTTTGTATACAGGTGTATCATTATGAAATACAGTAATGATCATACATGATTTGACATTGTGTCGTCATGCATATGTGTCGTCCGTTGGACACTGTTGGGAAGGCCGTGTTGGCCTAGGAGTTTGAATAACACCTATGTGTGGGTGCGAATAGACTAAGCATAGGTGTCATATGTTGTTGACCCTAGGGGGCGTCGGGGTTTGGGTGTCTCACAATAGACAGTGGTAGCCCCACTAGGGCCGTGGGATAGACCAATGCGACACACCGACGATCCTATCTGAGACGCTGTCCTATATCGCGATCAACTATTGAGGTACCATGTATAAGCTATTGCGCAACTATTTTTATGAATAAAGCGCACTATATTTTCTGAGGCTAACGATGTACTGGTATTACTCCTTGATCATTCACTCCGAAAATGTTTATGTCTAGCTCCATGGAGTAGGCTTTTGGGACATTTTTGCATTGTTAGTTGTCAGTCGCATAACTCATTGAGCATAAGCATTATTAACTGTGAAGTATGCTTACTATTATTTCTGTAATAATTGTTGGTTATTTGAACTGTTGACTGTTGATGGTACCTCTATCATTTAAATGTTGCCATTCTGCTTTTACTATAAATTTTTAATACTGTGATGTTTAAATGTATAAACTGTGTTCGATTTGGGCGTTCAGCGCCGTTTAGTTTCTTACTGCTATTGTTGGTAATGAATGATGAGTATCTCACCTCTTTACTGTATATTCTGCTATTATGTGTTGTCATATGATTGTCTGAAGACGTTCGTGAAGAGGACAAGGAAACCACTGAGTTTCACGGTTTCTGGCCGTATCTTGATTGAGATCGAGACTGCTGAGGATGTCGTTTCACCCCCGTGGATTCTTTGGTTACTGATGATCACATATTTTATACATTAATAAACCCTCATTTTTAGTCATTTACACTCTCCATGCACTTAATTGATAAAGCCTAGTTATGTTTTGTAAGTTTGGACTCAAATTGGACTTAATTGATTTTTTTTAGCACTATTTTGGTCTTATATTATTTATGTATTTCGGCCATATCTTGAGTTCTAAATGTCTGATAATTATGAATTTTACCTTGTAGGAAAGATAAGAGAGAGCTCTACAACTTTGATGAAGAGCTCAAAGTCTCAATCAGACATCTAGAGGAGCTAATTGGGCTTGGAAGACAGAACACGAGTTTTGTGTCTGAAACCTGAATAGTGTGTAGTAATCAGAGTATAATTCGAGTTTGGGCTTATAAAATGGGCTGAAAATTTGGAATCTGAAAGTTAAGACTCATATCTACAACTTTTATGTTGAACACAAAACTTGATTCGGGCTCCTTGAAGGTGATATTGGGTCTGGAAGTCAAAACATAGGCGCTGAAACTGGGCCTGAATAGTCTACAGTAATTGGGCCATATCTCGGGCTGTAGCAGGTCAAATGAGCTGAAATTTGGACATCTGAAAGTTAAGACCCAGATCTACAGCTTTCATGAAAATGACTTTTCCATTTGATGACAGCATCCATGAGTTAAGCAATGAATGATTTCAGAGACAAAGAATCTCAATAATCTAACCACTAATTCAATGATCCAACCACCTAACCAATCATCCAACCACTCCACCCACTCATCCACCTACTCTTAATCATTCTCCTTGTTATTTTGTATCCCTACTCCTCTATAAAAGGCACCATGAGCTGGAGTATTAAGCACTTGGTGTTAGGCTTAGTTTTACAAGTTGTGGTTATGCTTGTTTATTGTTTTACCTTGTTGTAATTTTCTCTTATTCTAAAGTGAAGTTATGTTCATCTTTCTCTTCTTCTCTCTTTCTTTCTTCTTATCTATGAGTAACTAAATCTTCATCTTGCTTGGGTGAAAGAGTGAAGCTCTTGGTAATAAAATAAGGTTAGATTATTCTATTTCTTGTGCTTAAAAGATATATTATTAAATGGACATCATATGTGTTGTATTTTGTTTCCAATTAATTTAGAAACCTTCTTTGTATAATGAAGATCTTGATTTATTGTAGACAATAGGATTGACACAGTGAATGCTTGAACTCATTTACAAATGTTGGTAGATAATTAAAGGAATCATAATATGATTGCATATATAATTGAACTTTGAATGTTATATTTTTCGATTGGAACCTCCGTTGTGTGTGGATTTCAATTGAGTTATAAAGAAAAATAATCTTGCCTTTAATTTATTACCATGAGTGGATCTCCTAACCCAAGCAAGCCCTTAAATTCATTTGTGAACTTGTTTTATTACTTTTGGTGTTGTGACAAATCCTCTTCTTACCTCAATTAATTTTTCTTCATCAATTCCCTGTGGATCGATCTCGGACTCCCGAGAAATTTACTACTTGAGACAACCTGCACTTGGGTTTGCATCCTTAAATCCCGCAGTCAAGTGCAGTCAAGTTTTTGGCGCCGTTGCCGGGGACTTGATTTGAAGTTTTGATTTATTGAGGTTCATTTTCTTTAATAAAATCTATTCTCTCTTCTCCCTCATTGGAGCAAAAGATCGGCTTGCCTATCCTTCAGTTTCTTTACTAACTCTCTAACTTTCTAACTATCTAACTCTAACTTACTAACTTGCTAACATACTAACTTTCTAACTTTTATATTTATGTCATTTATTTTTGTTTTTTAATTTTATTTATTTTTATCATTTTTTTTCGTCGTCGGTGGGGGTAACTTTCCCTTTTATTTTACGCACTAACTTTGTGGGAAACTCTCCCTTTTACTTTTCTGTTATTTATTTTTTCGCACTTTATTTTTATTTTTTATTTTTGGGTGGTTGGTTTATTACCCCATCCCTGTTAATATTTAATGGTGGGTTATACCGCCATCTTGTACATTATTTTTTGTTTATTTATTTTTAGTTATTTATGTATTTATGCTTAATTGGTATCGTGATTTAAATTCTGATCGTTTAGTCAAAATTAACCCTGGTACTTTGTATATTGATTTGTTTGAATCATAATCACACACAATTAACACAATGGCTAACAATGAAAGTGTACATGATGAACATGAAAATCAACCATTGCGAACCATGCGTGAATATTTGCAACCACCTCGAAGTTCTAGTCCATCATGTTTTATCTTTCCACTCAATGCCAACAATTTTAGATTTAAACCAGGTATGATTTCTTTACTTCCTAATTTTCATGGTTTAGAATCTGAAAGTCTATATTTACATCTGAAAGAATTTGAGGAAGCATGTATTGCCTTCAATGATCAAAATTGCATTGAAGAGATTGTTAAGCTTAAATTGTTTCCTTTTTCTTTAAAAGATAAAGCAAAATCTTGGCTAAACACTTTGAATCCAAGATCAATTGGCACATGGGAAGAAATGCAAGGTGAGTTCTTGAAGAAATTTTTTCCAACACATAAAACCAATGCTATGAAAAGACAAATCCACAATTTTTCCCAAAATTCAAATGAAGCATATTTTCAATGTTGGGAACGGTTTAAAGATTTGTTAAATTCTTGCCCACATCATGGTTTTGAAAAATGGCACAGTATAAGCTTTTTTTATGAATGTTTAACACCTGAAACTAAACAATTTGTGAAAACAATGTGCAATGGTGAATTTCTGGATAAAGAACCTGATGAAGCTTTAGACTATTTGAACCAGTTGGCTGAAAATTCTCAATCTTGGCATAGTACTAACACTTCTGAAAATTCAATTAGATCTAATCTTGCAAGTGCTAATAAAGGAAAATATCACCTTAGCCAAGAGGAAGATCTAAATGCTAGGTTTGCCAGTTTGGCTAGAAAGGTTGAAGCCATGGAATTAAGAAAAGCAAAAGAAATCAAATCTGTGCAAAATGAAGAAATTTGTGGCATTTGTGATGATTTAGGACACTCAACACATGAATGTCCTAAAATTTCTGTTTTTAAAGAAGTTATACATGAGCAGGTAAATGCAATGAATAATTTTAACAAGTCATTTACTTCTTCTTTTTCAGATACATACAATCCAGGATGGAGAAATCACCCGAATTTCAGCTGGAGGAATAATAATCAGTCACAATTTGTACTACCACCACCTCCTCAAGCACAACAAGACTCTCAATATTCTCAAGGTTATTGAAAAACAAATCCCCGAATCTTGTGAGAAAGAAGATGAACCAATTCCCCAAGAAAATGAAGAAGTTGACCAAAAGGCGACCAAACTCTCACCACCTTCACTCTCATTTCCTCAAGCATTGAATAATCCAAAGAAATTGGACTATAACACTGGAATTTTTGAAATTTTGAAACAAGTGAAAATCAATATTCCTCTTTTAGATGCTATCAAACAAATTCCTTCTTATGCCAAATATTTGAAGGACTTGTGCACTGTTAAAAGGAAATTAAATGTGAAAAAGAAAGCATTTTTGGCTGAACAGGTAAGCTCCATTCTTCAGAATAATAATGCGCTGAAATATAAAGACCCTGGTTATCCTACAGTTTCATGCATTATTGGAGAACATAAAATTGAAAAAGCTTTACTTGATCTTGGTGCTAGTGTCAATTTGCTTCTATATTCAGTTTATCAGCAACTCAACTTGGGTGAGTTAAAACCAACTTCTGTAACTCTTCTACTTGCTGATAGATCAATTAAAATTCCAAGAGGAATAGTGGAAGATGTGTTGGTTCAAGTTAATAAATTCATATATCCTGTGGATTTTATTGTCTTGGATACTGAACCTATAGTTGATAGTTGCAAGTCAATTCCTGTTATCTTAGGCCGTCCATTTTTAGCAACATCAAATGCTTTGATAAATTGCAGAAATGGAGTGGTGAAGCTAACATTTGAAAACATGACATTGGATCTCAATGTTTTTAACATGTGCAAGCAACCACAGGAAGTCATTGATGAAAATGAGGAAGTTGAAGGAATTGAAGCCATTATAGATAATCATCTTCAAAAAGGGAGTTCTTCTGACCCATTAGAAGTTTGTTTAATTAATTCATTTAATTTGCTTGATTGTACAGAGGAAATAGAATACAAAGGAAGAAAGCCAAAATTCGAAGAGCTAAAACCCATGAATGATAATGCCCATGAAGAAGTACCCACACCGAAACTAAAACCATTACCTGCTGGGTTGAAGTACACATTTTTGGGAGAAAAGCAAAGTTTTCTTGTGGTAATTTCCTCGTCTCTTACTGAAGAACAAGAAGGAAAGATGTCGCCTCAATGGACACACCAAGATAGGAAGAAATTTTTAACAGAGGTGAAAAACTTTTATTGGGATGACCCATACTTGTTCCAATATTGTCCTGACCAAATCTTTCAGAGATGTGTGCCTGACAGTGAGGTACGTAGTGTCATTAAATTTTGTCACTCAGAAGTATGTGGAGGTCACTTTTCTTCAAAGAAAACAGCTGCAAAAATCTTGCAGTGTAGATTTTATTGGCCCACTTTATTTAAGGACTGCTATACTTTTTGCAAAAGTTGTGAAAATTGTCAAAAGACAAATCCAATAAAATCCACAATCAAGACAATTTTGAGAAAATCTTTTGAAATTGGTCAAAAAGTTCTGCTTTATGATTCTCGCTTGCACCTATTCCCTGGAAAATTGAGATCTAGGTGGAGTGGTCCTTTTGTTGTCAAACACGTGTATCCTCATGGGGCCGTAGATATTGCGAATCCTAGGAATGGTAATGTGTTTAAAGTCAATGGACAAAGGCTCAAACCATTTATGAGAAAACCAAGTTGATAAGTTCTTTGTGTTGCCGGTTAACTGGTAGATACGGTACTCCGTGACTCTCAAGTCGGTTTGTTTTTCAGTTTCCCAAAATAACTGAATCCTTCTTCTCCTTTAAAATAGATTTCATTCTTTCAAACCTGAGAAAACATTTTTCTTCTCTCCCTCAAAATGCTCTGAAAAAAATCTACAAAGTTCGATGTGAAAGATTGAGATTGTTAATGCACAAAGGTATGCCAGAAGATGTACACTAGATATTGAAGCAAAGGTCCGATTAGCAAGTGAGTCTTCAATTTCATTTGACTCATACATGCCAGGTCTTGGAAGAAGTTCGTATTCTAAAAGGAGAAGAGCAAAAAGGTTACAAGTCTGTTACAAATGTGGACGATGGAATTGTAACAAGCGATGTCGTACTTTGGGGATGGTTTCCGCAAACAGAGAAGACAAAATTTTCTTCATTAAGAATGGACTGAGTAAGGAGTCATTAGATGATATCTTATTGACTCTTGAGACACATTCTTGTGGATTGGTGCATCGTGAACTTCTTAATTTGTGGAATCTCTTCAAGGATGAAGAAAAATGCTACAGTCTTGGGAATCTGACTCTAAAAGACCCTGTTTGCCAATTTATAAGAAAATTGGATGGGAAGCTTATCCTCGACTCATAGAAGGCGTTTAAGCCGTTACTGGACGTTAAACCAGAGGTAGATGTGAGCCATATCCACAACAATCTGTACATATCATCTTCTTCTTCTTCATGTCATCTTTCAAGAAAAAAATTTCAAAAAAAAAATTCAAAAAAAAGAGAAAAAAAAAGAAAAAAAATGTTTGAACAAGGGCGATCCGGAAGGAGTACCATGGCTTTAATTAGTTGTGGAGCCCCAGCCTTTGGCTGACCCGTCATTGACTCGGGTGGACCTTTGCACGCTGGTCCTTAAAAAAAAAATTTGTGAGTGTCTACTTGCACCTTGGTGACACGCTTGATATAAAGATATGCCCTCCGCACTCATGACGCTTGCAAGATATAAAGATACGCCATGAAAATTTGTACATACAGGTATGTCATCATTTGCTATTATATTTCTTTTATTTTTGTATGATTTTGCTGTATTTTGGTTTTGGACAGACGATCCTTTGAGCAGGGTCCTTCAGGGGTTTCTAGACTTCTTTATCCTGATGGTTTTCTTGAAGTCACAAAAAAAAAAATTATTCCTTTATCTTTGATCTTTGATCCTGATCCAGCAATAGCTCAGATAGATTGGTCAGTAGGAGGCAGAGAGGGAAACAAGATGAAAAAGGAGCCAGATTTGACACTTCGTTTATAGCGTTTCTTTACTTTTGATTTTATTTATCGTACTTTGTTTTTGTTTAAATTTGTGTCAGATTTCTCCAACAGGTAATATCTTCTATCCTTTACTCATCTATATTTTAACATTGAGGACAATGTTGTGATCTAGTTAGGGGGAAGGATAGTTGACCAAAAAAAAAATTTTTTTTTGTTTTGTTTGGGAAGTATGATATGATTGTCATGGACTTACTAAACCAATTAGTGATGGCAGAGTAAGGAGTAATTTTACTTCTGAGATGCATCTTAATTAGTGGCAGAGTAAGGAGTTTTTTAGGTAGTAATTAATTAGTATTGATTTGTGGAAGTAACAAAGTTTTTGTCTTTTGATTTCCTTTGAAAGATTCAAGTGAATGCACTCTCACATCCTTTAAAGCAATTGAAATTCAGGAATCATAGCATGATTGAATAAATTATCTTCTTTCTTAAATTTCACATACTTGGATATGAATGTTGATATGATTGATTGAGAATGATAGAAATATGCCTTGTGAGATTTTGAGCCTATTGATGAATGGATTGAATATCTGTACCATTCTCTTCTTTCTTGTGTGATTTTCACTCATGAAATTGTCACTCCAGAACTTGCTTTGATTCTTTTTGAGGCTATATTTTTACATGCATACATTAATATGATTGAGGCATTTTGAAATAGCTACTTTGACTAAATAGCCATCCTTGTATAGGTTCCATTGTATAACCCCTTTGAACTTATTTGACCATTCCTTGTTTTTAGCTTATTTCATCCTTCAAAAAAAAATTTAAAAAACATGTTTTTACCCAACCTTAGGGAATAAGAGAGCATTGACCTTGTTCTTGAACAAGTGTGGGGGTGTGTGTGCAAAATGATAAAAAAAAAATTTGAACACCGTTGCAATCAAAGGATTATCAGAATAAAGGTAGATGCTTGGAAACAACAGGAAGAAAAGGAGAATGTTCAAGTCTAACAATGAATTCAATTCACCAATTTGGGATTGATCTTCAACAAAACATTAGTCAAATGTTGGTGATTGTTCTTTATGATGAATGTTCTCAAACATTTTCTCCACTCTAACTGTACCATAATGCTCTTTTATTCTCTTCGGTATTTATCTTTTCATATCCATATTATCCCTTCTCCTTTACCATGACCCCATTACAACCTTGAATAAAATCCTCTTGATTTTTGTATGCATGTGTTTTGAGTAGCAGAGAAGTAGAAGATAAGTAAGCTTATGGTAGTGCAATTGTTCATGGGTTGAATAGAGTGAAATACTTACCTTTTAAACACTTGAGAGATTGAGAGTGAATTCTGTGAGGATCTATCATTCTTGATTCATTCTTTTCAACTGAAGTTTCCTTGCTTGTTGGTTTGAGATATGAAGAAATGTTACCTTATTAATGCTTTGATCCCTTGAATTTCTTGTTGCTCTTCTTGCTTCATCGAGTCTTTTAGAGTTTTTAGCTTTTGTGTCTGTGTCATTTTTCTTTGTCTCCTAACTTTGGTCTTATGTGTTTTGCCCAGGAGTGCAAAAAGCTAAGTGTGGGGGAATTTGATGATCACATATTTTATACATTAATAAACCCTCATTTTTAGTCATTTACACTCTCCATGTACTTAATTGATTAAGCCTAATTATGTTTTGTAAGTTTGGACTCAAATTGGACTTAATTGATTTTTTTCAACACTATTTTGGTCTTATATTATTTCTGTATTTCGGCCATATCTTGAGTTCTAAATGTCTGATAATTATGAATTTTACCTTGTAGGAAAGATAAGAGAGAGCTCTACAACTTTGATGAAGAGCTCAAAGTCTCAATCAGACATCTAGAGGAGCTAATTGGGCTTGGAAGACAGAACACGAGTTTTGTGTCAGAAACCTGAACAGTGTGTAGTAATCAGAGCATAATTCGAGTTTGGGCTTATAAAATGGGCTGAAAATTTGGAATCTGAAATACTCATATCTACAACTTTCATGTTGAACACAAAACTTGATTCGGGCTCCTTGAAGGTGATATTGGGTCTGGAAGTCAAAACAGAGGTGCTGAAACTAGGCCTGAATAGTCTGTAGTAATTGGGCCATATCTCGGGCTGTAGCAGGTCAAATGAGCTGAAATTTGGACATCTGAAAGTTAAGACCTAGATCTACAGCTTTCATGAAGATGACTTTTCCATTTGATGACAGCATCCATGAGTTAAGCAATGAATGATTTCAGAGACAAAGAATCTCAATAATCTAACCACTAATTCAATAATCCAACCACCTAACCAATTATCCAACCACTCCACCCACTCATCCACCCACTCTTAATCATTCTCCTTGTTATTTTGTATCCCTACTCCTCTATAAAAGGCACCATGAGCTGGAGTTTTAAGCACTTGGTGTTAGGCTTAGTTTTACAAGTTGTGGTTATGCTTGTTTATTGTTTTACCTTGTTGTAATTTTCTCTTATTCTAAGGTGAAGTTATGTTCATTTTTCTCTTCTTCTCTCTTTCTTTCTTCTTATCTATGAGTAACTAAATCTTCATCTTGCTTGGGTGAAAGAGTGAAGCTCTTGGTAATGAAATAAGGTTAGATTATTCTATTTCTTGTGCTTAAAAGATATATTATTAAATGGACATCATATGTGTTGTATTTTGTTTCCAATTAATTTAGAAACCTTCTTTGTATAATGGAGATCTTGATTTATTGTAGACAATAGGATTGGCACAGTGAATGCTTGAACTCATTTACAAATGTTGGTAGATAATTAAAGGAATCATAATATGATTGCACATATAATTGAACTTTGAATGTTATATTTTTCGATTGGAACCTCCGTTGTGTGTGGATTTCAATTGAGTTATAAAGAAAAATAATCTTGCCTTTAATTTATTACGAAGAGTGGATCTCCTAACCCAAACAAGCCCTTAAATTCATTTGTGAACTTGTTTTATTACTTTTGGTGTTGTGACAAATTCTCTTCTTACCTCAATTAATTTTTCTTCATCAATTCCCTGTGGATCGACCTCGGACTCCCGAGAAATTTACTACTTGAGACTACTTGCACTTGGGTTTGCATCCTTAAATCCCGCAGTCAGTTACATGCGAATCAATTTTCATGGCGGTCCAGATTGCTGGCATATCAACGTGCAGACTGATCGTTGTGTATACCATGGAGAGTTGACGGTATCTTTAGCGTGGGGACGATATACTGCTTCTATTTTTTATTTCCATGCCTTCGTGTGGCTGGAATTTTATATGCCTGTGAGAGACATGTGGGCTGATATGTACTACACCCCACGTGATGACTCTTTCTTGTCCACGACTCGGGCTCCTGCCCACTGTTCCGTCATTCCGATGGATGTCTCGTCGGACGACGAGGACCCTGAGGAGGACCCATCTACGGTTCCTTCTCGTTCTCATCAGTCATAGGGACTGTTTCCTATTGGTAACTACTGCTGGCTAACCAGTCATATTTTTGGGAAGCCTGATGTCTGTACATGTTAGGGTATATTTATATCTCTTTGGGTGGGTACATATTTTGTTTCTTTTTGGTATATTTTGGAAATGTAATTAAATAGGCTTATATTTCTAGTACGACGTATTTAATTATCCATATTGTGTATGATTGTATGTTTCATTCTACACTGATTTCGTTTCGATTATTTGACGGATGTGTCATTTGAAGAGAAACTTTAAATTTCAATTCATTTGACGCTATATATATTCATGAACAGGTATATACGTATATTAAGGGAAATTTTAACCGGACTCATTTTCAAACCAATTATATATAAAATATATATATATGTCTAAATTTCCTAAATTAATTTAGGTGTCGTTTCACTATAGTGCGACGTTCCCTCTTCGTACCCGATATGACTATGAAAAAGGGGCGTTACACTGTCTTGGTATCAGAGCTCCCGGTTTTGTTTTCTTTTGGGTTATGTGGTTTTGGACTATCTTGTTTGTGCTGTGTGATTCTCTATGATTTGTTGTTTGGTATTCATAAGGATACACCTGACTTTCTCTGTATTTTGCGTAGTTTAATTTGAAAGGAAGTGATGGCTCGTAGAGGTGATATGGCTGCTGCCATTAAGGCAATACAAAAAATGACTGAGGCAATGCTACAGTAGAACCAGCAGACAGCTCAACAACAGGCTAGAGCTGCAGAATAGTTAGAAGTTACGACGGATGTTCAGAACTTAGAGGGATTTCGTCGTGCTAAACCTCCACAGTTCAAAGGAGAGTTTGACCCTGAAAAAGCTATATTGTGGATCCAAGAGCTGGAGAAAATATTTATGGGTATGAATTGTGCTGATGATAGGAAGGTGACCTATGCTGCATACATGCTGATAGGAGACGCTGAACATTGGTGGACGGGGGAACAAAGGTTACTACAAGCCGCAAACTGAGTGATAACATGGGAGATGTTCAAAGAAATATTTTTGAATAAGTATTTCCCCGAAAGTGCAAGGCACGCAAAAGAAATGGAATTCCTAAGGTTGCGACAGGAAGGCATAACTGTGAGCGAGTACGCCGCCAAGTTTAAGAACTTGTCTAGATTCTTGACCTATTTTCAACTTCAACCCAATGAGATCTGGAAGTGCCGGAAGTTTGAAGAAGGCCTGAGGCACGAGGTGAAGAAAATTGTGATAGCTTTGAAGATCACTCAGTTTTCTGGGCTACTTGACACTTGCTGTCGATTGGAAAGTGTGGAACAAGAACGTGAGGTGAGAAACAGAAATTTTGGGCCCATTCGGTCCCAAAGAGGAGGTGGTGGTAACGCAAGCCGTTATCAAAAGAAGCCCTATTCCAGACCATTTGGAAGCCAACAGCCACAAGGAAGCCCAGCTGGAAGTCCAGGAAGGATGGGTCAGAACGCTGCAACTACTCCGAGGTGTATGAAATGTGGGAAGGAGCACATTACGAGAGACTGCACAATCAAAGGAATTATTTGCTTTTGGTGCAGGAAACCTGGTCACGTTTCCCGAGACTGTAACCAGACCAAGGCGGAGCGTCCGTCAATGCTGCTAAGACTTCTAAACCACAAGCTGGAGGCAGAGTCTACACCCTGAGTGGTGCTGAGGACTCTAAATCCGAGGATCTGATACAAGGAGAAGGTATCATTGAAGGTAATCTTTTAATTGTACTGTATGATTCTGGTGCTACTCATTCTTTTATTTCACATGACTGTGTGAAAAGACTTGGATTGTTTGTGTCTTCCTTACTTTTTGTTTTGGTTGTTTCGACTCCTATTGCAAAGCCTGTTGTTACTGCTAAAATTTGTCTAGGTTGTCCTTTAATTATGGAAGGTCGAGTCTTTTCTGGAGATTTGATATGCTTATCATTATCTCAATTAGATGTGATATTAGGAATGGATTAGTTATCTGCTAACCATGTCCTATTAGACTGTTCTAAGAAAATAATAGTTTTCCTTTTGAATGAGGACTCTAGATTTTTGATCGCCAACCAAGTGAAAGCTTTTCTGAAAGAAGGAGCTCAGGGATACATGCTATTATCTTCTTTGAAAGTCGAGAGTGAGGTTGATGTGGATGCAATCTCTGTTGTCCGAGAATTTCCTGAAGTTTTCCCTGATGATATACCTGGTTTGCCACCGGAACGAGAGGTCAAGTTTGCTATTGACTTGGTACCAGGAGCTGGCCCTATTTCCATAGTGCCTTACCGTATGGCACTAGCAGAGCTAGTGGAACTTAAGAAGCAATTGGAAGAGCTTCTGGAAAAACAATTCATGAGACCCAGTGTGTCACCCTGGGGAGCACCTGTGTTGTTAGTTAAGAAGAAAGATAGGACTTCAAGATTGTGCGTGGATTATTGTCAGTTGAACAAGGTCACGATCAAGAACAAGTATCCATTACCAAGGATAGATGACTTGATGGATCAGTTAAAGGGAGCAGCTGTGTTTTCGAAGATCGATTTGCGATCGGGTTATCACCAAATCAGAGTAAAAGTGGAAGACGTTCCTAAGAGCTTTTCGTACTTGTTATGGACATTACGAGTACCTGGTGATGCCTTTTGGTGTGACTAATGCACCTACGATATTTATGGACTATATGAATAGAATCTTTCATCCTTATTTGGATAGATTCGTCGTTGTTTTCATCGACGATATCCTGATCTATTCACGAACTTAAGAGAATCATGCTGAACATCTCAGCATAGTTCTCCATATTTTGATGGAAAAAAAGCTATATGCGAAACTATCCAAATGTGAGTTTTGGTTGGATGAAGTGAAATTTTTGGGTCATGTAATCTCAAAGGAAGAGGTTGCTGTGGATCCTTCGAGGGTAGAAGTTGTGCTACAGTGGGAAAGGACAACGACGGTGACGAAAATTTGAAGCTTTGTCGGATTAGCCGGATACTATCGAAGGTTTATAGAAGGATTCTCTAAGATCGCTGGACCACTCACCCAACTCACCAGAAAGAATCAAGCTTTTGAATGGACAGATTCCTGTGAAGAAAGTTTTCAAGAGTTAAGAAGGAAACTAACTACATCACCCATGTTAGTTTTATCTAATCCTAACGAACCATTTGAAGTGTACTATGACGCTTCATATCAAGGTTTGGGGTGTGTTCTTATGCAAAATGGAAAGGTGGTGGCTTATGCCTTAAGACAATTGCGAGTGCATGAGAAGAACTACCCAACACATGGTTTGGAGTTAGCTACCGTAGTGTTTGCATTGAAGATATGGAGGCATTACTTGTATAGAGCAACATTCAATGTCTTCAGTGACCACAAAAGTTTGAAATACCTACATGATCAAAAGGAGCTGAATATGAGGCAACGAAGATAGCTAGAGTTTCTGAAAGACTACGATTTCCAACTTCAGTACTATCCTGGAAAAGCAAATGTGGTAGCTGATGCTTTGAGTAGGAAGACGGTCAGTGCTTCTACTATGATGATCAGAGAGAAAGACCTACTAGAACAATTCAGAGATGTATGGTCATTTGTGGAACTAACACTAGGAAAAATCTGCATGAATATGGTCACGATCTCGAATGATTTAATGGACGATATTCAGGAAAAATAGAAGGTCGACAAGTTCCTGCAAGAGGAAAGAGAGCTGATACAGCAGGGCAGTGTATCAACACTGAAGGAAGGAAATGATGGAATCCTGAGATTTCAGGGTAGAGTCTGTGTGCCTAAGGATGAGGAATTCAAGAAATACATACTTGAACATGCTCATTCGAGTCAGTTGAGTATGCATCTGGGTATGACCAAAATATATCAAGACTTAAAGAAATTATTTGGGTGGCATGGAATGAAAAGAGATATCGCTAGATACATGTCATCTTGTCTGGTTTGCCAGAAAACGAAGATTGAGCACCAAAGACCAGCTGGACTACTACAACCCTTGACTATTCTCGAATAGAAATGAGATAGTATCGCCATGGATTTTGTTGTCGGATTACCAAGGACTAGGAAAGGATATGACTCAATATGGGTAATTATGGATCGACTTACAAAGTCAGCTCACTTTTTGCCGATCAACATAAAATATCCATTGGAGAAGTTGATTCAGATATACATCGGTGAAATTGTCAGACTTCATGGTGTGCCTACGAGTATTATTTTCGACAGAGACCCGAGGTTTACCTCGAAGTTTTGGCAGAGTCTTCAGGAGGCCATGGGAACGAAGTTACGATTAAGTTTCGCATACCATTCGCAGACAGATGGTCAATCAGAAAGGACAATTCAGTCGTTAGAAGATTTATTGAGAGCTTGCGCTATAGAGCAGACTAGAAGTTGGGATGAAATCTTACCGTTGGTAGAATTCACCTACAACAACAGTTATCATTCAAGTATAGGAATGGCACCCTATGAGGCTCTATATGGACGAAAGTGTCGGACACCTCTGTGCTAGTATCAGGATGGGGAATGGCTTACCGTTGGACCTAAACTTATCCAATAGACAACTGAAAAAGTCAAAATAATTCAAGAGAAAATGAAAATGGCTTAGAGTTAGCAAAAGAGTTACGCGGACAAAAGGAGAAAACCTCTTGAATTCGAAGAAGGAGAGCATGTCTTCTTGAAAGTCACACCTACGACTGGGGTCGGTCGTGTTCTCAAATCTAGAAAACTCACTCCAAAATTCCTTGGACCTTACCAAATTCTTCGTCGGGTAGGTCCTGTTGCTTACCAAATAGCTTTACCCCCTTTCCTCTCAAATCTCCACAATGTCTTTCATGTGTCATAACTCAGAAAATATATTCCAAGTCCTGATCATGTCATAGCACCTAATTCTGTACAACTGAAGGAAAACTTGACTTATGAGACAACTCCTATAAGGATTGAGGATAGAAGGACAAAGCAACTCAGAGGGAAGGACATTGCACTAGTAAAAGTAATCTGGAATGAAGCAACCGGAGATGCGACGTGGGAACTTGAGGACAAGATGAGGGAGCAATACCCCGAACAATTTTAAGGTATAAAAATTTTGAGGACAAAATTTCTATTTGTTGGGGAGTGTTGTAACACCCCAAAATTTACTCATTTTATTATAAATAATTATTTTATAATATTTGTGATTTTTTGAAATTTTTCTGGATTTTTCTGAGAACGCGGAATATTTTAATATATTCCTCATTTTGCATGCACATTGGGTAGAGTCGAGGAAATAACTGTAACGTTCCAAAAGTTAGAAAATTATATGACGAATAGTCGTTTTATAATATTTACAATTTTTGAGAATTTTTTGGGAATTTTCCGGAAACGTCAAATATTTTAATATATTCATCGTTTCGCATGTGCGCTGAGCGGAACCAAAGAAATGAGATATTCTCTCCGAGAACCTTGAACTATGGAAACGTCGACAGGGGATCTTACTAAACCTGAGGCCAGACACAATTTACAAGGTTTTACATTTTTCGAGAAATTTTAACAAATAAAATAATAAAACACTGCGAAAAAAAAAATTATCTGTCAGATTTATTAATACTAACTTCTGTCAACTATAACTATTATCCAATGGATAATAGCATGTAATAAAAATCCTATCACCTTATCCCAATGCAATCTACTTTATGTCATAACAAATCTACTTTAATTCAAATATATTACTATTTTAATCACGTTTCTAGAAGCTTTGACCCAAGAAAGGACTTAATTACCCCTAGCTTGCTTGAGAAGCTAGCAAATTTCCTCTCTCCTCTCTCTCAATGCCGCGGTGATCACATGGCAAAAGGGGGGAAATTGGTTCAATCACTTTAACCTAACCCTCTCAAAACTATCACACTTTAACCTAATAACGTCTCTCTCTACTCTTTCATCTTCTTCCTTCACTCTCCTTTCTCTCTAGAACTCCATGGCCGTCCGAAATTTGCAGCCCACTCTCCCTTAGGTTTTTTTTCATCTTTTCTCTTCATCAACCACATATCCTTGCTCTCCATCATCATCTCTACCACTTTTCTTCACAAGGTTTCACCAAAATACTTCATCTCCATTTCTCTCCATTTTGGGTTACCACCTCCACTTCCACCATTTTTGTTTTCTTGCTTCCTTAACCTCATTTCTAGCTTCTCCTTATCATTCTAAACCTTTTTCCTTCCATACCCTACATCAAAATCTCTCATCTTTACCAATCTTCTTCAAGGGCAAAGTTTGAGACTTTAAGGTAAAAATCACAACTTTCTTCTCTTCTCTTCTCTTCTCTTTTTCGTGTTCCAAGATCATTTTCATGGACAAGGGTACTCCCTTTTTCATGTTGTGGTGTTGATTTTTGAAGTTGCTTTCTAGGATTTTTGGAGGAGCCAAAACCGAATACACAAAGGAGCCCCTTGGAAGCCATTTTCGTGCTCTCCTCTTTGGTAAGAGGGAGACCACTCTATTCAACCTATAATGGTGGTTGGAGGCTTGTTATTTGTGTATTTGTGAGAAACCCTAATATGGGTTACTCTTTTAAATTCTATTGCCTTATATTTGGTTCTTACTTTTCTATTTCTTCCTTTAATTTTGTATGGATTTAATTCTTGATAATGTTGTGATAACTCTCATGAATTTGGAATTGATGAAATTGAGACAAATGCCCCTTGCTTGTGCAAGGAGGCTCACGGCCAAGTCCCCCACTGGTGAGGTGTGGATGCTTAAAATTCTTATAACCTAATTGGATGGTGATGATTAGATGGATAAGGACTAAGAACAAAAGAAAAATGCTTGGACCCTAGCCCTATGATGGCTCACGGCCATGGGAGGTGGAAATGGTGGAAATTGTAATTTGGATGATAAGTTTGATTAATGAGAAATTAGAGAACAATTAGGGATTCATAACGTGTAAACAAATTAATCAAAGACTAAGTTTGGTAGCTTGAACAAATTAATCTAAGAGAAAGAATTTAAGTGTGTGAGTTTGAGGGGATTTGAACTAAACACTTTAAGAGAATTAGTAACAAGATACTAGTGTATTAAAATGAAAACAAACATATGACTTAGGGATTTAGTGAGGGCTACGGTTTTTGGCCCAATTAATATAGGAATGGATTAATTCAATATAAGGAATTGGGAGTAGAAGACTAAGACTTAATATGGTTAAAGGATAAGGATTTTTAAAGACTCTATAAGGCGATGGTAATGAAGAATTAAAGTGACCTAAAGTTGTCACATTGAATTAATAACATGTAACTTGAAAAAGGGAATCCATAATATGAATCATAATGATGAATGAGCACTTGAACATGGTGTTGATATAAGACTTGACCTTGATGTGATTGTGGACCCCTACACGGGACGGACGTTTGATAATTATGGATTACCAAAATACCTTGATATAACGACATCAATAAATGAATTTATGTGCGTCTGTATACAGGTGTATCATTGTGAAATACAGTAATGATCATACATGATTTGACATTGTGTCGTCATGCATATGTGTCATCCATTGGACACTGTTGGGAAGGCCGTGTGGGCTTAGGAGTTTGAATAACCCCTATGTGCGGGTACGAATAGACTAAGCGTAGGTGTCATATGTTGTTGACCCTAGGGGGCATCGGGGTTTGGGTGTCTAACAATAGACAGTGGTAGCTCCACTGGGGCCGTGGGATAGACCAATGCGACACATCGACGATCCTATCTGAGACGCTGTCCTATATCGCGATCAACTGTTGAGGTACTATGTATAAGCCATTGTGCAACTATTTTTATGAATAAGGCACACTATATTTTCTGAGGCTAATGATGTACTGGTATTACTCCTTGATCATTCACTCCGAAAATGTTTATGTCTAGCTCCATGGAGTAGGTTTTTGGGACACTTTTGCATTGTTAGTTGTCAGTCGCATAACTCATCGAGCATGAGCATTATTAACTGTGAAGTATGCTTACTATTATTTCTGTAATAATTGTTGGTTATTTGAACTGTTGATTGTTGATGGTACCTCTGTCATTTAAATGTCATCATTCTGCTTTTACTGTAAATTTTTAATACTGTGATGTTTAAATGTATAAACTGTGTTCGATTTGGGCATTCAGCGCCGTTTAGTTTCCTGCTGCTATTGTTGGTAATGAATGATGAGTATCTCACCTCTTTACTATATATTCTGCTATTATGTATTATCATATGATTGTTTGAAGACGTTCGTGAAGAGGACAAGGAAACCACTGAGTTTCAGGGTTTCTGGCCGTATCTTGATTGAGATCGAGACTGCTGAGGATGTCATTTCGCCCCCGTGGATTCTTTGGTTACGTGCGAATCAATTTTCATGGCGGTCCAGATTGCTGGCATATCAACGTGCAGACTGATCGTTGTGAATACCATGGAGAGTTGATCTTTAACGTGGGGACGATATACTGCTTCTATTTTTGATTTCCATGCCTTCGTGTGGCTGGAATTTTACATGCCTGTGAGAAACATGTAGGCGGATATGTACTACACCTCATGTGACGACTCTTTCTTGTCCACGGCTCGGGCTCCTGCCCGTTGTTCCGTCATTCCGATGGATGTCTCGTCGGACGACGAGGACCCTAAGGAGGACCCATCTACGGTTCCTTCTCGTTCTCATCAGTCTTAGGGACTGTTTCCTATTGGTAGCTACTGATGGCTAACTAGTCATATTTTTGGGAAGCCTGATGTCTGTATATGTTGGGGTATATTTGTATCTCTTTGGATGGGTACATATTTTGTTTCTGTTTGGTTTATTTTGGAAATGTAATTAAACAGGCTTATATTTCTAGTACGACGTATGTAATTATCCATATTGTGTATGATTGTATGTTTCATTCTACGCTGATTTCATTTCGATCATTTGACGAATGTTTCATTTGAAGAGGAATGTTAAATTTCAATTCATTTGACGCTATATATATTCATGAACAGGTATATACATATATTAAGGGAAATTTTAACCGGACTCATTTTTAAACCAATTATATATATATATATATATATATATATATATGTCTAAATTTCCTGAATAAATTTAGGTGTCGTTTCACTATAGTACGACGTTCCCTCTTCGTACCTGATATGACTATGAAAAAGGGGCGTTACACTCTCAACATGAAGTCTTGCATGAGGATGAAGATACCTATGATTCGGGTAGGGAAAGGAGGACTAGGATGAACCATGATAGGAGAATGAGGCATGAGAGGAGTGAAATGAGTTATGAAAGGAGGAATAGGAGGCATAGGAGTGATGGAAGAGGAGGAGACCTAGGAGGAGTAAAGACCCAAGTACCTTCTTTCCAAGGAAAGAATGACCCCGAAGCCTACTTAGAATGGGAAACTAAGGTAGAACAAATCTTTTCCTATCACCATTACAATGAAGAAAGGAAGGTGAAGGTGGTTGCCCTAGAATTTTTCGTCTATGCCCTAATTTGGTGGAACCAGGTACAAAAAGAGAGGGAAAGGAATAGGGAATACCCCGTAGATACTTGGGAAGAGATGAAAAGTTTGATGAGGAAGAGGTTTGTCCCTTCATGGTACCATAGGGAATTACACAATAAACTCCAAAGACTTACCCAAGGAAGTAGGAGTGTGGATAACTACTACAAGGATATGGAGGTGGCCATGATAAGGGCCAATGTCATTGAAGATAGGGAGGCTACCATGTCATGTTTCCTTCATGGTTTGAACTATGAGACAGGAGACATTTGGAGTTGCACAACTATGAAGAGCTTGATGAGTTAGTCCATCAAGCTATAAAGGTGGAATAACATCTTAAAAGAATGGGTGCAAGGAAGAAGCCTTCTTCTAACCTCAAACCTCCCACTTGGAAGGACAAGGTGTAACACCCTCTCTAGGGTATCACATTTTCGATTCCCGACTCATAATCTGAAAAGAAATTCACACAAGTTTGAGTTATAAAAATATTGGTTTTAAAAAAAACTTCTTTCTTTACTGACACGTAAATTTACTGAAAATATTAGGTAATCATATTTCAATTACTCATTATCCAATAATGACACACAATTTAAAGAGAAATATAAATTGACAGACTCTTTTGTTCTTTCTTTTTCCACAGTAGCAAACCCATTACGGGTCCTACTTAATAGCACGGTGTAACACTAACGATGAAAACTTAACATACTTGTTCCTTCTCCTGTATCAAACTTGATACATCAGAACTCTACTCCTTGTCAACACTGCTCCCCAACAAGTCATGAATGTCCACTCCTTATTGTTGTCCCTAATCTCAGAGTGTCCATCGGAATGTCCATCTTGAAGCATCAGACATTTGTTCTATGTCTGTTCCTTGTCCTCAAACATCTTTTCCATTTCAACACTGTCGGCAAGGTCATTCTCCGATGTTGTCTCCAAACGTAGAGGTATTTGTCACCCGCTATGTCTAAGACAACTCGTTCCTTCTACTGTATAATTTTAATAATACAGACATAGCAAAAACAACATAACAAAGAGGTGAGATCACCTACACCAGTACCAACATGGCAGCACAGAGATAACACAAACAACAATATCATACAGTTATCATAATTACAATCATGCCATCATCATTATGGTTACTACACAGATACAATATTAAAATCATGCTATCAACATTAATCAACTATCATCATCCAATCAGATATTAATTCAATTATCATAAACAACAATTATGATAATGCCTTCAGCATTATCATCATCATCATCCAAGTATTCAAAACAATTGTCATAGCCAATATTCCTCAATTAATATATATCACACAGATATAAATGTTCAGTTTATGCATGTACACAAGACTCGATTTCCTACTCCATGGAGCTAAACTCAGGTCGGAGAAATGATCGAAAAGAATCTGTCGGTACCTCATGCCTCAGACCACGTGCTATAATCCTCATTTTGATTTTTGCACATCTAGCATATACACGACAGTCTTTATCAGATCTTGATTAAGAATAGTGTCTCGGTCAGGATCATCGGTGTGTCGCGTCGGTCTAACCTACGGTTACAGTAGAGCGACTCACTGTCCATTGTAGGCAACCCGCACCCCGATGCCCCCAAGGTCAACGAGTGACCTACACTACGCATATCGCACCCACTTAAGAGGTGTGTTTCTCCTAGGCAATCAGCCATATCCAGTCCTCATCGGACCATTCCAATGCATGTATAATGCACCAATTACCAATCACAAGTATAATACCAATCACAAGCTTCAACAGTAATCATACTGTATTTTCAACAGTGAAATCATGTTATCACATTTTCATAGTTATAAAACACTTTCGCCGTGTCTTTATAAAATTACGCAACATTTCCGTTACGTTTTCACAATTTCAAAAAAAATGTATTTGTTACGTTTTCAAATATCGTAACACTTCTGTTACGTTTTCAAAATTCTAAAATGTTTTTGTTATATTTTCACAATACCGTAACACTTCTGTTACGTTTTCAAAATTCTAAAAAGCTTTTGTTATATTTTCACAATACCGTAAAAATATTCTATTGTTGTTCAATCACGTAGTGATTTTCAACAGTATTTCAAATCACGTAAAATATTTAAACATACACCAAATCACGTAGAAATATTAAAACATTTTTTTTAAGTCACGTAGGAATACTTAAACATTTTTCAAATCGTGTAGCTTAAAAATCACGTTTTTAGAATATGTAAAACGTTTTTCACCATAATTTCATTATTTTTCCAATACGCAAAACATTCTTTAATATTCCAAACGTCATTTTGAAAACTACGTAAAATATACCTCAATATTCCAAATATTATTTTGGACTTTCAAAAACTCAATATCGTTTCCAATGTCATTTCTCACATTTTCTCTTTTAAGAAAACCTTTCCAAAATATATTTCACAAAATCACTCTCCAAAATCCCAAAGAATGATTCATATGTTAGAAGACGTTAAATTATTATATTTTTTTCATTTTTTCCAAATCAATTCTAAACACAACCTTCTTCAAAATAAATTGAAGTTCGAAAACATTTTCGTTTACAAAAACTTGATTTTCTCAAGTGATAAACGCTCTGATTCCCTTTCCAAATTTGTTGTATCAAATTACTTTGAAATTCTCTTTTGTTTCATTTTGGAAACTTGTTCATAAAATCAAGACATTACAAACCTTCAAAAAACGTGGGCATGACTATTGAAATCATGAAAACATTCTTTCTTTTTAAGTTGATAGGATTTTACACAAACAAAACCATTAAAATTTTGTTTTCAAAACCGTAAGTCTTATGGTCATAAAAACCAAACCCATTTGTTCAAATTCATTTTTCACTTTCTTTACAAATCCTTTTTTGCTTTCTTTGCAAATCCTTTTTCACTTTCTTTGCAAATCCTCAAAATCAACATTGTTATTTTCATTTAGAACTCATGTTTAGAAAAATACTTAGGAACTTTGTACACAAAATAAATCAATAAAAATCCTTCTAAAATTGTGTTCATGTTCTCTTGAAAAACAAACCCTTTGTTTATTTTTCATATTCTTCAAATCAATCCAATTTTATTCTTTCATGAAAATATTAATTTGTAAACACCTATTTTGAGGTGTCTTGTTTGAAATCCACCATGTTCTAAGTACTCAAAAATCAATTCTTTTGTTATTGAAATTTTTCAACATAAACCCTAATCAAGGGCATCAAAACCGTAGCTCTTCCTTGGCTATTGGAGCCAAAAACCAATTTCCTTTCCACCATCAAGTCATGGCATATACATATATATTTCATCATAAATAATATAAGCATACCATCAAAACCATAAAAGCATGTATAGCATATCAAGCATATCATCAAAGCTATAAAATCATGCAAAGCATATCAAGCATAGAAAATTAATCAAAGCTCATAAACACCCACAAATTAATTACATGACCATGAATATGAATCTTCACATGGATTCCACATCCATCAAATAAAATACCATCTCTCACCACCATGCTTGGTTGGTGAGATGGATCTCCCTCTTACCTCTTGAAGATCCTCCAAAGCTTCTTGATTTGCTTCTTTTTCCAAGTCCTTCACCACCAAGGGCTTCTCAAATACAAAATAAAACACACAAATAATTAATATACAAGACTTGAATAAGAAAACCATGGATTAGAATCATGGTTAGAACCTTGAAAATCAAAAGAAAAGTGAAGAGTACCAAATTTCACCATTAAAGCTTCAATCTTTAGCTTGAAGAACAAGGTTGAAGATGGATGATTTAGAGAAAATCTCCAACATGAAAGTTGCTTAGAATATCATGGAGATTCAAGATCTAAAGTTGGATGAAATTAAAAGAGCTTGGATGGTGATTTTAGGTAGTATGACCGAATGGTTTCTCTTGAAGCACAAAGATGAAATTTTTGATTTTTGATAGAAACTTGAAGCTTGAATTTGAAGATCAAGATGAATGATTTTAGAAAAACTCATAACTAGAGATGTTCTTAGAATGGTGTTTAGGTTTATAAAATAAGGTTAGATGAAATTTTAGAAGCTTGGATGGTTGTCTTGGAAGGCTTGGCCGAATGGTGCCTTTGGAGGAGAAAAATGGAGAGAATTGGCTAAGTGTAGAAAAATGAAGACATGAAGATGATAGGTTAGGAGACAAGGTGATATAATTGAGAAAGATAGCCTATTCTAAAGTGGTTGCCGTGGAGTGCTAGGAAAGAAAGGTAATATTATGTATATAGCTTTTTTTTGTTTTTCTTTGATAAGAATGAAAGAAAAGTTGATAGGAAAGGTTGTCTTGCATTATTTCTTGACCATGGAGTGCTTCCAAGAAGTAGGCCATTCATTGTTGACTAGCATGAATTAATTGGATCCATTTTGAGAATGCAAAGCCGTGGAGTGTGATGGAAAAATTGAAAGAAAGGTGATAATGCATGAAACATTGATCAAGACTTCCAACAATGACATAAACATCATTTAATGGATTGAAATTTGTTTTTCTTTGTCTTCTAATAAGCCAAAAACCGTCCCCCTCCTTGCTTTCTTCTTCCATGTAATTTGATCAATAATGATCAATAATATTGCAATATTGACCAAGACTACTTAACAATGACATAAAGCAATTAATCAATGCATTGAAATATATATTTTTTTTCTTTGTCTCCAAAAGCATGCAAAACCGTGACCTCCCTCCATGCATGCATTAAATCATGTTGTCATCTTTTCTAACCATTATTTGAATCAATTCTAGCCATTGATAAATTCAATGGTTAAGATTTTGGTAAACTTTTAATTTTAGAAGACTAAATCTAGGCCATTGGATTTTTCTCCTTTAAATTTTAACCATTAGATGTGTCTCCAAAATTAATGGTTAAGATTACTCCTTCAAACTTTAAATCCAAGGGTCCTAATTAGTCTTTGCTACTTTAGAAGACCAAATTTCCACCATTGATTAATTCTTCATCCAATGGTCATAAATGGTCTTTGTTACTTTTTAAGATTAAATCTCCACCCTTGATTTAATCTAAATTCAATGGTTATAAATGGTCTTTGTCACTTTTCAAGACCAATTCTACACCTTTGATTACATCTATGGTTGATATCAAAGCCTTCCTAACTAAGCTTATTTCTTAACCTTTGATTAAATCAATGGTTAATATTCAAACTAAGTATTCTCATCCAAGGGTATAAATCAAGTCAAGCTCTCTTTGTTGACTACGCAGTATAATATTTATTCTTGTATCCTACAAATAATATTTTTACTATATTTTTATCATCTGATAATTAAATACAGTATAAAATACAGTACAAGAAATTTTCTAAAACTGTTTCCGGATTCAGGTTTAGTAAGATCCCCTGTCTCCGTCTAAACAGTACAAATTTTTCTATGCGTAGAAAAATTTTCATTTTGTGGGACCCACCTGGGCCCACGTATGGCCACCTGGGCCCACATACCCCTTGCGGGACCCACAGACAGGAAAAAATTTCAAAATCATCCATAAAATCACAAAAATTATAAAATGCACAAATATCAAATCAGATTACATAAAATAATTACCTAACGGTAAAAATTAAATTACGTAACGTTTTCCCCGGCCCGAAAATTTTTATTTTCCTGACACGGAGTAAATCACTCAAAACGATCAAATAAGCTGACGGAATAAACAAAATAATTTTACAGTGCACAGAAATTACTAAACAGTAAAATTCTGTTAACTGTCAAAATTACTGTTTAAGAGATTGGAAATTTTGGGGTGTTACACAAGGAACCAAAGGAAGGCTCCTCTACACAACCCAAGGGAGGTATGACTTCTAAAAACTCTAATGTTTTTCCTTCCACTAATGCTTCTTCCTCTTTTTCTTCTAAAAATAGGAAAATCAAGTGCTTTAAATGCTTAAGGAGTAGACATATAGCCTCTCAATGCCCAAACAAAAGGGCAATGGTGATAAGAGAAGGACACCTCTCTAGTGATTCATGTCCAAATTCCCCTCCTTCAAGTGAAGGAGAAGAAGAATGTGAGACCTATGCTCATAATGGTGACTTGCTAATGATAAGGAGACTCTTGGGTAGCCAAGTTGTGGCAAGGGACCAAGACCAAAGGGAAAACATCTTCCTTACAAGATGTGTCATCCAAGGCAAAGTGTGCTCATTAATTATTGATGGGGGAAGTTGCACTAATGTGGCAAGCACTCGCTTAGTAAGAAAACTTGACCTTAAAACTACTCCTCACCCCAACCATACAAGCTTCAATGGCTAAGTGAGAATGGTGAGTTGATAGTGAATCAACAAGTGTTAATAAGTTTGTCAATTGGTAAGTATAATGATGATGTTTTGTGTGATGTTGTTCCCGTGGAGGCCGACCATATTTTGCTTGGAAGGCCTTGGCAATTTGATAAGCATGCTATTCATGATGGTTTCACTAACAAGTACTCCTTTGTTCATAATACCTTAAAGGTAACCCTTGTACCCCTTACTCCCAAACAGGTTTATGAAGACTAAGTGGCCTTAAAGCAAAAGAAAAAGCAAGAGAAGAAAAACGTAAAAGTAAAATCAAAAGGGGAAGCAAAGAATAGGGACCAAGAACTTGTAAATGAGAAAAAAAATAAATGTTTAATTGCTAGGGAGAGTGAGATTAAGAGGACTTGCTTTGCAAAGCAAGAGATGTACATTTGCGTATACAAGGACTTGTACTTAAATTGTAACTCGAGTGCTCTACTGAGTGAAGTTGATTATCTTTTACAGGACTTTGAAGATGTCTTTCCAAAAAGTGTCCCTCCCAGACTACCACCCTTGAGGGAGATTGAACATCAAATGGACTTCATCCAGGGAGCCTCTTTGCCCAATAGGCCTACCTATAGGACAAATCCTGAGGAAACTAAGGAAATTCAAAAACAAGTGGAGGATTTGATGCAAAAAGGATGGGTGGGGGAAAGTTTAAGTCCTTGTGCCGTGCCTATCATACTTGTCCCCAAAAAGGATGGCACTTGATAATGTGTACTGATTGTAGGGCTGTAAATAATATAACTGTAAAATATATGCATCCTATCCCTAGGCTAGATGATTTGCTTGATGATTTGCATGGTGCATGTTACTTTTCTAAAGTGGAAGACAGCCTTTAAGACTAAGCATGGATTGTATGAGTGGTTGGTGATGCCTTTTAGGCTTACAAATGCGCCCAGCACCTTTATGAGGTTGATGAACCATGTGTTGAGAGAGTTTCTAGGCAAGTTTGTAGTAGTGTACTTTGATGACATCCTAATCTATAGCATAACCTTAGAAGAGCACCTAAAACACCTTAGGGTTATGATAAGTATGCTTAGAAAAGAAAAGTTGTATGCTAATTTAGAGAAGTATGTCTTTTGCACTGACCATGTAGTGTTCCTAGGCTTTGTTGTGAGTGCTAAGGGAGTGCAAGTAGATGAAGAAAAGATAAAAGCCATTAGGGAGTGGCCTACCCCTAAGTCTGTGAGTGAGGTAAGAAGCTTTCATAGGTTAGCTAGCTTTTATAGAAGGTTTGTAAAAGATTTCAGCACCATAGCCGCCTCTTTAAATGAAGTTATTAAGAAAAATGTGAGTTTTAGGTGGGGGGAGGATCAAGAGACAAGTTTCAACACACTCAAAGATTGGCTTACTCATGCACCCATACTTGCATTGCCTAATTTTTCTAAGTCTTTTGAACTTGAGTGTGATACATCAAATGTTAGGATTGGGGTTGTTTTATTACAAGAGGGTCACCCCCTTGCATACTTTAGTAAGAAATTGCATGGAGCTATTTTAAATTACTCCATCTATGATAAAGAATTGTATGCACTCATAAGGGCTTTGCACACTTGGCAGCATTATTTTTTGCCAAAAGAGTTTGTAAGTTATAGTGATCATGAGTCACTAAAATATTTAAAAGGGCAAGGTAAGCTTAATAAGAGGCATGCCAAATGGGTGGAATACCTTGAACAATTTCCCTATGTTATCAAACACAAGCAAGGAAAGGTAAACATAGTGGCTGATGCGCTTTCCAGGAGGTATACCTTATTAGCTACTCTTGAAACAAAAATGCTTGGTTTTGAACACATAAAGGAGTTATATATCCATCATGATGATTTCTCCAAGATGTATGTTGCATGTTAAAAAGGGGTGCATAAGGGGTTCTTTAGGCAAGATGGGTATTTATTCAAAGAAAAATGTTTGTGTGTGCCTAAGAGCTCTTTGCATGAATTATTGCTTAGGGAAGCTCATGAGGGGGGATTAATGGGTCATTTTGGGATTCAAAAGACTTTAGATGTGTTGCATGAGAATTATTATTGGCCTGACATGAAGCATGATGTGCATAAATTATGTGATAGGTGCATTGTTTGTAAAAGATCCAAATCAAAGGTAATGCCTCATGGACTCTATACGCCCTACCTATTCTTGATTCCCCTTGGACTAACTTGTCTATGGATTTTATGCTAGGTTTGCCCTGCTCAAAAAAAGGAAGAGACTCCATTTTTGTGATGGTGGACAGATTCTCCGAGATGGCCCACTTCATTCCTTGCCATAAGGTAGATGACGCCATTCATGTGGCGGACTTGTTCTTCAAAGAAGTGGTGAGACTTCATAGAATGCCGAAAGGCATAGTCTCAAATAGGGACTCAAAGTTCCTAAGCCATTTTTGGAGGACCCTTTGGAACAAGCTTAGGACTAAGCTACTTTTCTCTACCATTTGCCACCCACAAACTGATGGGTAAACTGAGGTGGTAAATAGGACCCTGTCGACCTTGCTGCGCTTAATCATCAAGAGGAGCATCAAAACTTGGAAAGAATGCTTAACTCTTGTTTGAATTTGCTTATAATAGCGCTGTGCATGCTACTACTAGATTTTCTCCTTGTGAGATTATATATGGTTTTAATCCCCTCACCCCCCTTGATTTACTGTCTCTACCTAATGTCTCTTCTTTAATTCATAGGGATGGACAGGCAAATGTTGAATATGTGAGGAAGCTCCATGAACAAGTCAAGACTCAAATTGAAAGGAAGATGGAGCAATATGCTAGGCAAGCAAACAATGCAAGGAGGAAAGTTATTTTTGAACCAGGAGATTAGATGTAGGAGCACATGCGACAAGAAAGGTTTCCTTTGCAAAGGAAATCTAAGCTCTTACCTATAGGAGATGGACCCTTCCAAATCTTAGAAAGAATCAATGACAATGCCTACAAAGTTGACATACCAGGTGAGTATGGGGTTAATGCAACATTTAATGTGGCTGACTTAAGTCCTTTTGATGTAGGTGATGAATGATCAAATTCGAGGACGAATTCTTTCGAAGGGGGAGGGCATGATGGAGACCAAGAAAGCTCAAGTGGCAGCCCAATGGGCCCAATGCCCAAAGATGCACTGCGAGGACTTGGAGGCCCAATGACAAGGTCAAGAGCTAAGAAGGCTAAGGAGGATTTGGACAAAGAAGTCAACCACTTTCTCTCACTCAAGCCCATTCCAAAAGGGGGAGCACTTAAGATGGTCCAAATGATCCAAGTTGATGAAGGGCCCAATGTGGGGGCATGAATTCTTCTTAGTCAATTTTATTTAATTATGTATTTGAACCTTTTAATTTTCTCAATTTTGGTTCTTATTTTCTTTTTTGGGATAATTTTGTAATAAAGGGCCTATTGTTTGGGCTTAATTTGCGCATAGCAGAGCTAAGGATATATGCTGCCTTCTAATTGAGCCTGGGCCACATTTGCGCTAGGGTTAGGATAAAAAAATGCGCTAACTTACTGCCTCCTTTATCTAGACCTAGCCGCATACCTGATGCCTATAAATAGGCTTGTGTTTTCTGCATTTGACACTTTTGAATTTGGGAATATTATTGCACTCCTTTGTGAGTTTTGAGAGCTTAGTTCTCTTGGGATTCTTGGAAGACCCATCTTGGTTCTTATCAAAGGTTTCCTTACCTTTGTGGTGAATCTTCGCTTGACTTATCACTCTCCAAGAGTATGGCATCTTCTTCCTTCCATTCCTTGTCTTTTTCCATCTTTTCTATTTTTTGCTATTCACGGTATTGTTCACAACACTGTTCACGGCACTATTTATATTACTATTCATCCTTTTATCGTTTAATTCTTTAAAGCACAAAATCAAATCAAGGACAATTCGTAAAAAGAATATGCATCCAACTTGGATCATATCAGAACACGAAAATGAAGAGAAGGAAAAGGAAAAAAAATGGAAGCTTTACCTTAAAGCTTCAAGCTTTGTTCTTGGAAAGCAATGGTGAAGTTAATGGATTTTGAAGAAACTCTTCAAATAGGAAGTGTAGAGGATGATGAGAGGAATGTAGAAATGGTGTTAGTGAAGTTGGAAGATGAAAAGAAATGGTCACCTTTGAGGCTACAAAACTGTGAGGGAAGAAGGAAGAAGAAGAGAGAAGTTGGAGAGAAAATGAAGATGAAAGTTAGAGAGAGAAAGTGATAGTAGGAAATGTGATAATTTGGGTGAAATGTGTTAAGTGTGGGAGCAAAATTTTGCTCTCCCAAGGGCTATAGATGTCGCAGCAAAGAGAGAGGAGAGAAGGGGTTGAGTGGCTTCTTCAACAAGTTTGGGGCAATTAGGTTATTTGTGGGTCAAAGCTTCCATGAGAAGCTTTGATTAAAATACTATATTTTTGAATTAAAGTTGATTTGATTAGACATAAAGTAGATTACATTAGGATAAAGTCATAGGATTTTTAATACATGTTATTATCCAAAGGACAATTGTTACAGTTGACAGAAGTCAGTATTAATTGTCTGATGGATAATAAATTACACAACGATTATTATTTTATCTGATAAAATTCTTGAAAAATGTAAAATCTCGTAAACCGTGTCCGGCCTCGGGTTTAGCAAGATCTCTTGTTGACGTTTTCAGTAATCAAGGTTATCGGGGAAAATATTGCTTTTCCCCGGCTCCGCTCAGTTTGCACGTAAAATGAGAAATAGTATTAAAATATTTGACATTCTCAAAAAAATCCAATTTTTTTTTTAAAAATCACAAATATTATAAAATGAATATTTATAATAAAATAAATAAATTTTAGGGTGTTACAACTCTCCCCTTCAAATAGAAATTTCATCCTCGAAATTTTCGTACCTTAAAATAACTATGGGTATTGTTCCTTCATCTTGTCTTCCAGTTCCCATGTTGCATCTCTGGTTGCTTCATTCCAGATCACTTTTACCAATGGGATGTCTTTCCCTCCGAGTTGCTTCATTCTCCTATCCTCAATCCTCACAAGTGACGTTTCATAAGTCAAGTTTTCCTTTAATTGTACTCAGTCAGGTGCTATGACACGGTTAGGGCTAGGAATGTATTTTCGAAGTTGTGACACATGAAAGACATTGTGGAGATTTGAAATAAAAGGTGGTAAAGCTATTGATAAGCAATTGGACCTATTCGACGAAGAATTTGATAAGGTCCAAGGAATTTTGGAGTAAGTTTTCTAGACTTGAGAACTCGACCGACCCTAGTCGTAGGCGTGACTTTCAAAAACACATGCCCTCCTTCCTCAAATTCAAGAGGTTTTCTCCTTTTGTCTGCATAGCCCTGTGGAAATAAGCTCGCCCCAAATGGTTTAACATGTTAAGTTTTGATGATGACAAATACAAGACAAAAAGAATGATGCATATGCTTGATAGATGTACTTTATAGATGACAATTGCATCACAAAAGAATATTGATCATATTACATAAATGTGCTTAAAGAGATATATGTAACATTCATCATATAATATATCCAATAATATTTTATATGAGTTATAAATGAATTAATATTGGATATGTCTATGAAAGTCTTGTATGCATGTTAGACTAACTAGAGTTATACATTTATGAATCATGCATATGAAGATATTGAGTTATGAATTTGGACTAACTATGTTTGGTTAAGTGAGCAATACTTTGTAGGATAGTCCAAGTACCAAGAGTGAGCATTACAACAAGAAAGTAAAAAGATCATAACTATGCTCAACTCAAGAAGGATGAAAATAATAAATATGTTCCAAGCTTGTGCAAGAAATGAAAAGAAGAAAATTTCGGAAGCTTGGATTATATCAAGAAGCCAAAGGATTGAAATTGCAAAGATTAAGTCCCAAGGTTCTTCAAGAATAGCTTATAGGACTTAGATCTCGTGTAAAGGTAAAAAGGAATCACACTAAACTCAAAACATGTTTTAACATCTTTAAAAAGTGTTTTATAAAAAGTTTAAATGCCCAACAAAGTGTTTTTGGAAAGTTAGTCTTGGTGGTAGGCCAAACCATTGAAAAATAGCCAAGTTTGTGTTTTGCAAAACTGACCTTTGGTTACTCTTTTGATCATATCTTTCAAAATACTTTGAGTTTTGCTTTGAAACTTATTTCATATGAAAATAGACTCAAATATCTTTCTAATGAGTGGTCATTTGCTTAAAACGGATAAGAAACAAAGAAGTTATGATCGTTTAAAGTTATTTTTCAAAACCAGAGTGTCCTAACCGATTAAGGACTTTCCCTAACCGATTATTCACTCTACCAGAAGCCATTTTCACGTTTCTGAAATGTCCTAACCGATTAGGAACTTGTCCTAACCGATTAGGATGATAAAAAGGAGCCTTTTTCATGTTTTAAATGGCCTCCTAACCGATTAGGAAGATTTCCTAACCGGTTAGAACATGTTTTTAAGTGAAATGTAATTTGGCTATCAAAATGGCCTAACCGATTAGGGTAACTCCCTAACCTGTTAGTATGTGTTTAAAATGATCGTGAAATGCACTTTAAAGTGGCCTAACCGATTAGGCCAAATGCCTAACCTGTTATTTGATAAGTCAGAAGGCTTTTCCTAAAAGGCCTAACCGATTAGGACAATGTCCTAACCGATTAGTTGCAAACCAGAAACGCTCCAAACGGTCATAAAACGGCTAGTTTTTCTTAATTAATCATTTCCAAACTTTACCCAATGACACTAAATATTAGTGGGCTATAAATACAAGTGTTTGGGCATCAAAGAAATGTTGGAGAACATTCTGAAAATTACCCTTGAGTATTGAAAATGAATTTCATCATCTTTTTCTCCAAATCTTTGTTTTGAGCTAAGTGTGTAAATCCTTTATACCCATAAGCTTCAAGTTGTATTATCTACTCTTCAAGAGAGTTTCTATCTTCTACACTTTGTGGAATATATAAAGAGAGGGTGAGGTATCCCTTGAGGGTGAGGCATCCCTCAAAAGTTGTAAAGGGTGAGGTATCCCTATTTGAGGCTCAAGCACAAGGGTGAGGTATCCCAAGGTGTGTTGAGTGCTCTCAATTGTAAAGGTTATCAAGCACCTGTTGAAGCTTGAAGATAGTGGAAAATCTCTAGCAATTACTTGAGGACTGGACGTAGATCACAAGTGGATTAGTGATCGAACCAGGATAAACTATTGTGTTTGATCTTCTAAACTCTATCTCTTTACATTTGCACCTTAATTATATATGCTTGAGTTGAACTTGATATTTAGCTTATTTGCTTGATTTATCCTACATCTCAAGTTGCAGTTGAGTAATCTATAATAGTTGTACATTTATTGTGCATATTCTGCTGCATTTATTTATTGAGTGTTTTAAAATGCATAATTTGTCAAAGTTGCATTAAAACTAGTCATCACCAAATTCACCCCCCTCTTGGGTAATGGTTGCCATGACTAACAAGTGGTATCAGAGCTTCGTGCTCTGGTAAAAGCTTAATCGCTTGGAGTTAAAGATCCTTGTTTGTTTGGAAACCATTAAAAGCTTTTCAAATGGAAAGTTTTGAAATTAATAAACCACCATTCTTTGATGGTGTGAATTTTGTTTATTGGAAAGCTAGAATGGAAATTTATATACAATCTATTGATATTGATTTGTGGGATATTGTGCTTGATGGATTTACTTGTAAATCGAAACAAACTTGGAATGCCTATGAAAAGAAATGCTTTTCTTTTAACATTAGAGCTATGCAAATTTTGAGAAATGGTTTAAATGCTGATGCTTATGCTAAAATTAAGAATTGCTCTAGTGCTAAAGATATATGGGATGCTCTTGATTCTATCTATCTTGTTAATAATGACTTTATGTATAAAGTTGTATATAGAGAGCAAGAAGAGCAAAATCCTCTAGAGGAAGACAACATTGAAAAATGTCCTTAAGAACATGTTCAAAGCAAGAAAATGAGATCAATGCCTCTTGGTGATGATGGTACTCAATTTGAAGAAGAGGCAAAGCTAAACAAAATTGATGAGGAAGATGGTGATTTCCTTAAAGAGCCAAATATGCTAGAAATGGAGACTACTTCATATATGGCTAAAAAGGACATTGAGGTAAAAAATGCTAAACTATATTATAGTCCCTCCTATGATGAGATACAATGTGCATATGATGAATTATTTGATGGTTTGTCGAATTTAGAAAATAAAAATTTATCTTGTTTGGAAAACATTTCCTCCATTGAAAATGAAATTGAGATTTTGAAAAATGATTATGCTTTTCTTGATGAGGAAATGCCTTTGAAATATGAAACCTCAACTTCTTGTGAAAAATGCATTGATTTAGAAAATCAAGTTGAGGACTTATCTTTTGAATTTGTCAAAGCTAATGATCCTATTTGCTTACAATCCATGTGTGTTAATAAGAATGCAATTGATGTTATTTCACATGGAAATACAAGTAAGGCTTGTGGCAAAAATAACATAGAATATGTTAACAACAAAAGGCTTAAGTTTTCCAAAGATGAACTTCAAAGGACCAAACCATCATTGAATTCAATTGTTTGTAATTTTTGTGGTCATCTAGGACATATTTCTCATTTGTGCAATTATAGAAGAAATTCTTATATGAGAAATAACATGGTTTGGGTTCCTAAAAGTCATAAAGGCTCTAGTACTAACATTCAAGGACCCAAGATGAAGTGGGTACCAAAATGTCCTCCTAGCGTTTCAATTATGCAGAAAACTTCTCAAAAGGATGCACAAATTGGTCAAATGAAAAAGGAATCATCAAGGGAAATGCTTCCAAAGCCCAATGGTGGAACTTGCAAAGTTCAAAACACCAAAAGAGAAGCAATGGGTGAGGAAAAGAGTTTCCTTGATTACCAAGGCCAAGGTATCAAACGTTTCTACCTCTTATGCACATTCATTTGTAAAGTCAATGAATTTGAGGTATATTCCTTATAGGCCTTAGGTAAAGGATAGAATCATGTGTGCTTGGTAAAATTTGAATATTATGTTTAGCACATGATTATGTTTATTGTACCTGTAACGCCCCAATTTTTAGAAAATATTCTGAATGTACTGTTTTCTGTTTTTCATGCTTTTGTATGAATGACCGTTGTGTCCCTGTTTTCCTGTTCTTGATTTTTGTATGAAAACGATTTTGATAATACAGGTTCAAATTTTATTTGATCGTTTTACGTAAATTGCTTCGAGACTTCTTGTATTAATTTTCTGAAAGATATACTGACTAAATAATCTGCTTTGGATATTTTATTTGAACGTTTTGGATAATTACCTACGTTGTGGGAAAAAATGGGAAAATGACCGTTACGTCCGAACGTCTTGTTTTCTCTGTTTTTGTCTGTTTTTAATTGTTTTCTTCTTGATTTAATGCGAGAAAATACGTCTGTGATTTTATATGAACTTTTGTGTGATTTGCTCGAGGGGAAAATAATATATTCCGGGAAAATCTTATTTGATTATTTAGAATTGGGGATCTTACTTAACCCGATTTGAATGAGTCTAAAAATAATCTTTTAATTTTTAGGATTTAAGCTGTCAAATAAAATAATTTTATATTATTATAATATTATTTTATTAGTTAGTGATACGTTTTAGTGACAGTGGACCCGGAAATATTTTGCGGGACCCACAATTAGCCGAACGGTTAGATCGGTAGCTTAATTAATCACCGTAAGCTGTAGAACTTTCGAACAGTGATCACTAGGCGACTCAGTGAGAAAATTAAATACACTGTGTGACTCAGCATGTGAGTCACCATAAGCTAACCAATGAGAAGAAGGCTTGCTCACCAAGGCTTAATCTTAGCCTTTGATTCATCCAATGGCTTGGATGAAGCCAAGCAAGGTGCCCACCTTGCACCCCACATCAAGTTCACGGCCAAGAGGCCTTTGGTGACCTAAAATCACTTTGTCTTCATCACTTTTCTCTCTTCTCTCTCATCAAGAACCCTAGCCACCATTCTTGCCCATTTTCTCCACCATATTCGGCCAAGACACAAACTACACCATCCAACCATCCAAAAATTTTTCTAACCAAGTTTCCTTAATCTAAACACCATTCTAAGAACACACTTTGTAGTTGGGAGTTTCTTCAAATTCTTCCATCTAAGGCTTGGAAACCAACCTTGGAAGTTTTACCTAGAAGGTGAAATTTCATACTTTTCTTTTCTCTCTTCTTTCTCAAAGTTCTAAGCCATGATTTTTCCATGGTTTAGCTTCTTTTTCATGGTTAGTAACATGTAGGTTTTGTTTGAAAATTTTAGGTGTTTGGAGGAGTGAAAACCGTGACCTAAAGAGGTGAAAAAGCAAGCTTTTGTCTTCATTTAAGGTAAGAGGAAGACAATTCTTATCATCCTTGATGGTGGTAAGAAGATGGAGTTATTTGTGATGTTGTAGAATCCATAAGGATTCGGTGGTCATGTGTTATTTATGTGTGTATTTGTTAATTTTTGTGGTTGCTAGTAGCTTAAGTGTTATGTGTTAGTAGCTTTCTTATTTGGTAATTGTAATAATCTTGCATGTCTAATAGCTTTTGAATGCATGTCTACAAGCTTTAATTTAGGTTGTATATGTATTTAGAAAATATTTTGCATGTGTTAGAAATATTTTGCATATGTTAGAAATATAATGCATGTGTTAGAAATTGTATGATAAGTCATAGGATGTGAATAACATGTGTAAGTTGCATGAGTGTTCCAAAGAACACAATCCAATAGCTCACGGCAATGACAAGTTTGGAGGACCAAAATGTTCTCTTGATTTTTCCTAAAGTGTAGCTTAATTAACCTAGGAGAATCAAGAAAGTTTTTAATTGATTTGATCAAAGAAAAATGCATTTAGAAATCAAATGGTACAAACTTAGTATTTTGGGCCAACATGCCTAAAGGATTAAATTGAATATAGATAACTATTTTCTAAAATGATTTAATGAACTTAGACTATAGAATACATTTGATATGATTTAAAAGGTGAAAGACATTTTGGAAATCAAATGCAAAAGTTTTATAAAATTGGCCAACATGCCACTATAGGAATTCATGATTTTAAAAACTTGTTTCTAAACCTTTTTCAATTAAGAAACAATACAAGTTAAGAAGAAATTTTCTATAATAAATTTATGAAGGAACCAATCGATTAGAAGTAAGTCTAAAGGGTTAAAATTCATAATTTTATCATTAGGAAGGAAATACAAGATAATGTTAAGAAATTTTCTAACATATAGCTCACTTTCGGTTTTGAAGCATGTTAGAAATTTCAAAAAGAATTTAATGAAATGGTTAAGAATTAGGTAAAGAGAAATTTTTATGGAAAAATTAGAAAACCATTATTATAAGTTTCCAAACAAAATACTGTCAATTTTTAGTAAAAATGAACCTATAAGATAGTCAAAATATCCTAATGACAGTATACGGTATGAAAAAATTATTCTACGTAGTTTAAAGGTATTAAATATTATTTCTATCTGTTTAAACAGTAATTTTAAAGGCATTCGAATAAGAAAATGATTTAAAAATCCTACGCGATTGAGAAAATGAATTAAAAATGCTACGCGATTTTAAAAACAGAAAAATAATTTTTACCCGATTTTTAAACGTTTATAAAAACGACGAGATTTCAAAAACGCGATAAAATTTCTACGCGATTGAACGTTACCGTATTTATTTTTTTTTGTCGGGAAAACGTGAACCCGTCTGAGGTTTTGAGGTTATTTTCTTTGTCGGGAAAAAGTGAACCCGTTGGCTTTACGCCATTGAGGGCATATATTTCTATCTTAAGGGCATTTTCGTAATTTCATATATTTGGAATTATGTTTTGTCTTTATGCCAATTTTTGGTGTTTTGGTTTGACGAGGCGAATTACATCGTGTTGTCGATGCGATAAGTGTAGTGTTGTTTATTGTTCTAATAAACTTGGAGACTTTAGTGTACGGGATCCCACATGTGGACGGAGTTGGTAGCTCATTGCACGTGGTAAACCGATAGCACACTAATGTACTCGACATTCACTATATTTAATCGAGGTTTGTAAAGTCTAGTAGTACATTGCCTATAGTGCCACAACGGGAGACTGTGAACTATACTACGCCTGGATGGTAGATTCCCAGTGTCGTAGGCTATTGACGCAACGTGTGATCGCGTAATAGTTGGTTGGGCAGCCGTGGTACTAATAGATTTTGCAAATCATTCTCTCTGATATCTGTTTGGGTTTAGCTCCATGGAGTAGGGTTGTGTTTTGGTGTATTTGATTTTATCTTGGATCATATTCCATTTTCTCTATTTATCTTTATCTGGTAATATCTTGGATATTCTTACATTTTCTCTATTTATATTTATCTGATAATTTTGATGTTAGTTGTCTATTTCTTATCTTATCTTATCTGTGAGATTGATTTATCGTGTGATTTTCTCTATTTGTGATCTGTCTATGATGTTCGAAACCCTAGGATATTTAATATGTATTCTTGTTATAGCTTCTTCATATTGTATAAAGCGTGTAATTGTTATTTGTCGTCTTCTTATTTGCCATGTTGCGATGATTTTATGTTGTCTTACCTCTTTATTGTATGTGTCTATTCTATTTATTTTTATACGGTAAAGAGTTTGAAGAGGAAGAAGAGGAACAACCTCTTGAGATCGTGTACCCTGAGGAAGAGGGAGATCAGCAAGACCGACGATCAATTTTACGAGCAAGAACCATCCGATCATCCATACCCTCTGGATTGATTGTGTGAGGGATGGCGACGCTTTGCATTTTGGGATTTGTAGAGCTGGTATTCCATGGAGGTGATTTGGCTTGGCATTTGCGAAGAGATCGTGCTTACATTACCTATCTTTGGACGTATGACCTTGTGATTCTACGTCATCGGTTTGATGGAGATCCGATTTCGACGACGACGCTTTTTACGCATTTAGAGTTACCCTTATCCATTAGGCGTTATTGGGGTCTTTGAAAACCCCGAGCCTAGTGAGATAAGCATCGTGTCGATTGCGCGATCCCGTTATCGCCGTATGTCGGGACATCGAGGATATTTATCTCGATGATCATTTTCACACCGAGAGTGATCCATCAGAGGAATAGATAATCATGATGTTTTTTTTTAAGGCGCGTCGGCGTATGTCGTATATATTAACTCTTTTATTGCTTTCTTTCTTGTTCTTGTTTAAAGAGTTATAATCTTAGTTGTAAATTATATGTACAGTTTATAACTTAATCATATGTATATTATTAGTGATGATGTTTTTTTTTTTTTTTTTTCGTATATTTCGTATTATCTTTTTATTACATACTTGATCTATCGGGAATTATTTTACAACCCGTAATAATATTTATCAAATGTTCGCAACTTGGGTAGATTTTATTTCTATTTATTTTATTTTCTTTTATGTGTGACATCCTCCAAAGGGGTGTTACATTAGTTGGTATCGAGCCAAGTTAGAGTCTTTTGGGGTTGTGGTTGGGTCTGTTTTTGTTTGTCTTTGTGTGATTCTCTGTGATCTTTGTGATTTATATCCTTTTGGAAATATCTTAAAGGATGTATCGACTTTGTTTTGTTATGTTTGAAGAAAGAAGATGGTGGTAGAGGTAGAGGACGTGCTAACGTAAATCGAGATGAGGACCGATGTTGGTTCTTCTTTGAGGCTATGCGCGGATGGTGAAGTGATAACTCAACAAAATTTGAGAAGCGACCCAACAACAAGATGCTACGACGGATGCCCTAAATTTATACGAATTTAGGCGTCATAATCCGCCACAATTTAGAGGCGAGGTGGATCGGAGAAAGCGAGTCGGTGGATGCAAGATTTAGAGAGAATATTCGAGGGGATGAGATGTACCGATGAAAAGAAAGTGACTTATCTTTGTTTTCATCTTTGAGAGGAGATGCTGAGAACATTGGTGGAGAGGAATCCGCCGAGTGTTGCAAGTGAAGGGTGAGATCACTTGGGAAGTGTTTTCTAATACTTTTCTGGATAAATATTTTCTGCGAGTGCTAGGCATGCCAAGGAAATGGAATTTTCTTGGGTTGCGACAGGGGAATATGACGGTGAATGAGTATGCCACAAAATTTGAGAGTTTATCTCAATTCTCGGATTATGCTCGAGACACGACAAGATGATGTGTGGAGATGCAGGAAGTTTGAATCAGGTTTAAGGGTGGAACTGAAACGAGGAGTGGTATCTTTGAGGATGACTCAGTTTCATGCTTTGGTGGATGCTTGTGCTCGACTGGAGGAGTTGGAGCCATCTAGAGATCAAAGGAATCGGAATTTTGGACCGACAAGGTTCCAGAGAGGTGGAGGTAGTAATGCAAATCGATTTCAGCGTAAGCCGTACACCAGGCCAACAGGAAGTCAATCTCAACGACCATCTGTTAGCGGAAGTGCAAGTGGAAGTGGAGCTGGACAGAGGGTGGCGTTTACGCCAACGTGTTTTAAGTGCGGGAAGAAAGGTCATATTTCTCCCGAGTGTACAGTTAAAGGTGCAGTTTGTTTCAATTGTAAACAACCCGGGCACATAGCAAAGGATTGTCCACATAGTAGGAGAGAAACCTGCTGTTACATTCGGTATGTTAAAGCTAATCAAGCAAAAATCTGGAAGTACTCAACCGAGATCTGGAGGACAGTATATACAATGGTGGGATCTGAAATTTCTAAGTCTGATGATCTTATTCAGGGAGAAGGAGACATTGGAGGTAACCTTCTGACTGTCTTGTATGACTCGGGTGCTACACACTCGTTTATTGCATATGATTGTGTAGAAAGGTTGAAGTTGCCCATATCTTCTCTGAATGTTATGTTGAATGTATCTACGCCAACTTGCTAAACTGTAGTTACTTCTAAGGTCTGTTTGGATTGTCTATTGTTGTGAAAGACCGTTTGTTTTTGGTCGATTTGATTTGTTTGCCTCTCATTGAGATAGATGTAATCTTAGGGATGGATTTGGTTATGTTCTAACCATATCCTCATAGATTGTGCAAAGAAAACTATAGTTTTTCCTAAGGAAGAAGAGTCCGGATTCTTAACTTCTTTGTTAAGGTCAAATCTTTATTGAGAGTGATGGAGCGCGAGGGGATATACGGTATTATCTTCTCTAGAAGTTAAGAATGAGAAGGATGTGAATACTATTCCTGTTGTCAACGATTTTCCGGACGTTTTCCTGAAGATGTACTGGTTTACCGCTTTGAGCGGGAGATCGAATTCTCAATTGATTTAGTACAGGGAACGGGTCCTATCTCAATTGCACCATATCGTATGTCGCCGGTAGAGTTGGAGGAGTTGAAAAAGCAATTGGTGGAGCTGTTGGAGAAAGAATTTGTACGACCTAGTGTTTCCCCATGGGGTGCGCCAGTACTTTTGGTCAAGAAGAAGGATGGAACGTCACGACTTTGTGTGGACTATCGACAATTGAACAAGGTGACTATCAAGAATAAATATCCGCTTCCAAGAATCGACGATTTGATGGATCAATTGAGAGGAGGCTGTGATATTTTCCAAGATAGATCTACGATCGGGTTATCACCAAATTCGTGTGAAAGGGGAAGATGTGCGAAAAAGCGCTTTTCGAACTCGTTATGGACATTATGAGTATCGAGGTAATGCCATTCGGGGTGACGAATGCTCTGCTATATTTATGGATTATATGAACAGGATATTTCGTCCATATCTAGACAGATTTGTCGTTGTCTTTATCGATGACATTCGATCTATTCTCAATCGAAGGAAGAGCATGCTGCACATCTGAGTGTTGTTCTTGATTTTGAGGGAGAAACAGTTGTATGCGAAATTGTCTAAGTGTGAGTTCTGGTTGGAAGAAGTTCAATTTCTTGGTCACGTGATTTCTAAAGAAGGTATAGCGGTGGACCCATCGAAAGTGGAGACCTGTTTTACGGTGGGAGAGACCTAAGAACGATATGAAGTTCGAAGTTTTGTTGGACTTCTTGGTTATTATCGGAGATTTATCGAAGGTTTTTCCAAAATTGCTGGACCACTTACACAACTAACGAGGAAAAGTCAAGCTTTCGAATGGACGGAAGAACGTGAAGCTAGTTTTCAAGAGTTGAAGAAGAGTAACAACCGCGCGGTGTTAATCCTACCGATTCGACGAAATCTTTCGATGTGTATTGTGACGCTTCTTATCAAGGACTAGGATGCGTGTTGATGCAAGACCGGAATGTGGTGGCGTATGCTTCTCGACAATTGAAGGTTCATGAAAAGAATTATCCTACGCATGATTTGGAATTGGCTGCAAAAGTGGTTTTGCTTTAAAGATATGGAGACACTTTCTCTATGGAGCAACGTTCAACATTTTTAGTGATCACAAGAGTTTGAAGTACTTGTACGACCAGAAGGAGCTGAATATGAGGCGGCGAAGGTGGTTAGAATTTACGAACGATTACGATTTTCAACTTTTGTACCATCTGGTAAGGCGAATGTCGTGGCCGATGCTTTGAGCGGGAAAATTATTAGTGTTTCGCCCTAATGATCAAGGAAAAGGAACTCATTGACAGGTTTAGAGATGAGTGGTCGTTTGTTGAGTTAAAAGGGAAGATACGTATTAAATGGTTACTATCTCGAGCGAGCGATGGAAGACATAAAAGAAAAACAAAATGCCGATAAATTTTTGCAAGGAATAAGGGAGCAAATGAAACAAGACGAGACACTAGAGTTCAAGGAAGGAACCGATGGAATTCGAGATTTCGGGGTAGAGTCTGTGTTCCTCGTAGAAGCGAGAAGATATATTGTGAAACATGCCCGTACTAGTCGTTGAGTATGCATCCGAGGCATAACAAAGATGTATCAAGACTTGAAGAAATTATTCGGTGGCATGGAATGAAGGGTGATGTAGTTAGATGCGTGTCAACTTGTCTAGTTTGTCAAAAGTCGAAAGTTGAACACCAAAGACCAGTGGGATGTTGCAACCATTATCGATTCCGAGAATGGAAATGGGAGCATTTCTATGGATTTCGTTCTTGGATTGCCAAAGACAAGGAGAGGTCATGACGCAATATGGGTTATAGTCGATAGACTTACGAAATCGGCTCATTTCTTACCGATCAATATCAAATATTCATTGGAAAGATTAACTTGAGTTGTACATCGGTGAAATTGTCGGACTACATGGTGTACCAGACAAGTATAATTTCGATCGTGATCCGAGGTTTACGTCAAGATTTTGGCGAAGTCTGCAAGAAGCTATGGGAACTAAGTTACGATTGAGTTCGGCGTATCATCCGCAAAGGACGGTGGAGACAGAGAGAACTATACAGTCTTTGGAGGATTTATTGCGTGCTTGTGTTTTGGAACAACGGGGAAGTTGGGATGAATTTTTATCTTTGATAGAATTCACCTACAACAATAGTTTTCACGCAAGCATTGGAATGGCACCTTATGAAGCATTGTATGGAAGACGATGTCGAACGCCGTTATCTTTGGTATCAAGATGGAGAAAGTATGACTTGTTGGACCGGAGCTTGTACAACAAACTACGGATAAAGTCAAGATGATACAAGAAAAGATGAGGACGACGCAAAGCAGACAAAAGAGTTATGCGGATAAGCGAAGACGACCTCTTGAATTTGAGGAGGGTGAGCATGTGTTTCTGAGAGTTACTCCTACGACTGGTGTCGGAAGAGTAATTAAGTCTAAGAAGCTTACTCCTAAATTCATTGGACCATATCAGATTATCCGACGTATTGGTCTGTAGCATATCGATTGCTTTGCCGCCTTTTCTATCCAATTTGCATGACGTGTTTCATGTGTCTCAGTTACGGAAGTATATGCCAGATCCGACACATGTTATACAGTCAGATGACGTGCAATTAAAGGAGAATTTGACTTACGAAACTTTACCTGTCAGGATAGAGGACAGAAAGGTAAAGCAACTTCGAGGAAGATGATCGAGCTGGTGAAGGTTATATGGAATGATGTGACGGGTGAAGCTACTTGGGAGCTGGAAGATAAAATGAAGGATCAAGTATCCTCATTTGTTCGGATAAACATCAAATTTCGAGGACGAAATTTTTATTTGTTGGGGAGTGTTGTAACGCCCCAATTTTTAGAAAATATTCGAATGTCTTGTTTTTACATTTTTTCATGCTTTTGTATGAATGACCCGTTGTGTCCCTGTTTTCCTGTTCTTGATTTTTGTATGAAAACGATTTCGATAATCTGAGGTTCAAATTTTATTTGATCGTTTTACGTAAATTGCTTGAGACGGTCAAATAAAAATTTTTTAGAAGCTCTTTGTATTAATTTTTTTGAAAGATATCTGACTAAATAATACTTCTTGGATATTTTATTTGAACGTTTTGGATAATTACCTACGTTGTGGGAAAAAATGGGAAAATGACCGTTACGTCCCGAACGCATCTTTTTTTTCTCTGTTTTTGTCTGTTTTTAATTGTTTTCTTCTTGATTTAATGCCAGAAAATACCGTCTCGTGATTTTATATGAACTTTTTGTGTGATTTGCTTCGAGGCGGGAAAATAATATATTAGGGCCGGGAAAATCTTATTTGATTATTTAGAATTGGGGATCTTACTTAACCCGATTCTGAATGATCTAAAAATAATCTTTTAATTTTTAGGATTTAAGCTGTCAAATAAAATAATTTTATATTATTATAATATTATTTTATTAGTCAAGACGTTTTAGTGACAAAGATGGACCGGAAATATTTTGCGGGACCCACAATTAGCTTGAACGGTTAGATCGGTAGCTTAATTAATCACCTAGTTTGTAGAACTTTCGAGAAACGGTGACTCGGCTAAAGTGACTAATGAGAAAAATTAAATACACTTTGTGTGACTCGGCATGTGAGTCACCATAAGCTAACCAATGAGAAGAAGGCTTGCTCACCAAGGCTTAATCTTAGCCTTTGATTCATCCAATGGCTTGGATGAAGCCAAGCAAGGTGCCCACCTTGCACCCCACATCAAGTTCACGGCCAAGAGGCCTTTGGTGACCTAAAATCACTTTGTCTTCATCACTTTTCTCTCTTCTCTCTCATCAAGAACCCTAGCCACCATTCTTGCCCATTTTCTCCACCATATTTGGCCAAGACACAAACTACACCATCAACCATCCAAAAATTTTTCTAACCAAGTTTCCTTAATCTAAACACCATTCTAAGAACCTTTGTAGTTGGGAGTTTCTTCAAATTCTTCCATCTAAGGCTTGGAAACCAACCTTGGAAGTTTTACCTAGAAGGTGAAATTTCATACTTTTCTTTTCTCTCTTCTTTCTCAAAGTTCTAAGCCATGATTTTTCCATGGTTTAGCTTCTTTTTCATGGTTAGTAACATGTAGGTTTTGTTTGAAAATTTTAGGTGTTTGGAGGAGTGAAAACCGTGACCTAAAGAGGTGAAAAAGCAAGCTTTTGTCTTCATTTAAGGTAAGAGGAAGACAATTCTTATCATCCCTTGATGGTGGTAAGAAGATGGAGTTATTTGTGATGTTGTAGAATCCATAAGGATTCGGTGGTCATGTGTTATTTATGTGTGTATTTGTTAATTTTTGTGGTTGCTAGTAGCTTAAGTGTTATGTGTTAGTAGCTTTCTTATTTGGTAATTGTAATAATCTTATGTCTAATAGCTTTTGAATGCATGTCTACAAGCTTTAATTTAGGTTGTATATGTTAGAAAATATTTTGCATGTGTTAGAAATATTTTGCATATGTTAGAAATATAATGCATGTGTTAGAAATTGTATGATAAGTCATAGGATGTGAATAACATGTGTAAGTTGCATGAGTGTTCCAAAGAACACAATCCAATAGCTCACGGCAATGACAAGTTTGGAGGACCAAAATGTTCTCTTGATTTTTCCTAAAGTGTAGCTTAATTAACCTAGGAGAATCAAGAAAGTTTTTAATTGATTTGATCAAAGAAAAATGCATTTAGAAATCAAATGGTACAAACTTAGTATTTTGGGCCAACATGCCTAAAGGATTAAATTGAATATAGATAACTATTTTCTAAAATGATTTAATGAACTTAGACTATAGAATACATTTGATATGATTTAAAAGGTGAAAGACATTTTGGAAATCAAATGCAAAAGTTTTATAAAATTCGGCCAACATGCCACTATAGGAATTCATGATTTTAAAAACTTGTTTCTAAACCTTTTTCAATTAAAAAGAAACAATACAAGTTAAGAAGAAATTTTCTATAATAAATTTATGAAGGAACCAATCGATTAGAAGTAAGTCTAAAGGGTTAAAATTCATAATTTTATCATTAGGAAGGAAATACAAGATAATGTTAAGAAATTTTCTAACATATAGCTCACTTTCGGTTTTGAAGCATGTTAGAAATTTCAAAAAGAATTTAATGAAATGGTTAAGAATTAGGTAAACAGAAATTTTTATGGAAAAATTAGAAAACCATTATTATAAGTTTCCAAACAAAATACTGTCAATTTTTAGTAAAAATGAACCTATAAGATAGTCAAAATATCCTAATGACAGTATACGGTATGAAAAAATTATTCTACGTAGTTTAAAGGTATTAAATATTATTTCTATCTGTTTAAACAGTAATTTTAAAGGCATTCGAATAAGAAAATGATTTAAAAATCCTACGCGATTGAGAAAATGAATTAAAAATGCTACGCGATTTTAAAAACAGAAAAATAATTTTTACCCGATTTTTAAACGTTTATAAAAACGACGAGATTTCAAAAACGCGATAAAATTTCTACGATTGATTGAACGTTCGTATTTATTTTTATTTGTCGGGAAAACGTGAACCCGCATGGGTTTTGAGGTTATTTTGCTGTCGGGAAAAAGTGAACCCGTACAGGCTTTCTGCCATTGAGGGCATATATTTCTATCTTAAGGGCATTTTCGTAATTTCATATATTTGGAATTATGTTTTGTCTTTATGCCAATTTTTGGTGTTTTGGTTGTGAGACGAATTACATCGTGTTGTCGATGCGATAAGTGTAGTGTTGTTTATTGTTCTAATAAACTTGGAGACTTTAGTGTACGGGATCCACATGTGGACGAGTTGGTAGCTCCACGTGGGCCGTGGTAAACCGATAGCACACTAATGTACTCGACATTCACTATATTTAATCGAGGTTTGTAAAGTCTAGTAGTACATTGCCTATAGTGCCACAACGGAGACTGTGAACTATACTACGCTGGATGGTAGATTCCCAGTGTCGTAGGCTATTGACGCAACGTGTGATCGCGTAATAGTTGGTTGGGCAGCCGTGGTACTAATAGATTTTGCAAATCATTCTCTCTGATATCTGTTTGGGTTTAGCTCCATGGAGTAGGGTTGTGTTTTGGTGTATTTGATTTTATCTTGGATCATATTCCATTTTCTCTATTTATCTTTATCTGGTAATATCTTGGATATTCTTACATTTTCTCTATTTATATTTATCTGATAATTTTGATGTTAGTTGTCTATTTCTTATCTTATCTTATCTGTGAGATTGATTTATCTGTGTGATTTTCTCTATTTGTGATCATATGTCTATGATGTTCGAAACCCTAGGATATTTAATATGTATTCTTGTTATAGCTTCTTCATATTGTATAAACGTGTAATTGTTATTGTCGTCTTCTTATTTGCCATGTTGCGATGATTTTATGTTGTCTTACCTCTTTATTGTATGTGTCTATTGTCTATTTATTTTTATACGGTAAAGAGTTTGAAGAGGAAGAAGAGGAACAACCTCTTGAGATCGTGTACCCGAGGAAGAGGGAGATCGGCAGGACCGACGATCAATTTTACGAGCAAGAACCATCCGATCATCCATACCTCTACGGATTGATTGTGTGAGGATGGCGACGCCTGCATTTTGGGATTTGTAGAGCGGTATTCCATGGAGGTGATTTGGCTTGGCATTTGCGAAGAGATCGTGCTTCGTTACCTATCTTTGCCGGACGTATGATTTGTGATTCTACGTCATCGTTTGATGGAGATCCGATTTCGACGACGACGCTTTTTTCGCATTTAGAGTTACCCTTATCCATTAGGCGTTATTGGGGTGCTGAAAACCCGAGCCTAGTGAGATAAGCATCGTGTCGACTGCGCGATCCCGTTATCGCCGTATGTCGGGACATCAGGGATATTTATCTCCTGATGATCATTTTCACACCGAGAGTGATCCATCAGAGGAATAGATAATCATGATGTTTTTTTTTGGGCGTCGTCGTATGCATCTCCGTATATATTAACTCTTTTATTGCTTTCTTTCTTGTTCTTGTTTAAAGAGTTATAATCTTAGTTGTAAATTATATGTACAGTTTATAACTTAATCATATGTATATTATTAGTGATGATATTTTTTTTTTTTTTTTTTTTCGTATATTTCGTATTATCTTTTTATTACATACTTGATCTATCGGAATTATTTTACAACCCGTAATAATATTTATCAAATGTTCCGCAACTTGGGTAGATTTTATTTCTATTTATTTTATTTTCTTTTATGTGTGACATCCTCCAAAGGGGTGTTACAGTACCATAGCGCATTAATTTGTTATATATCATGGTACATGAGGTTCTACAATTCCTAGGTATGCTTGCTATGATTTGAATTGTCTATATATCATGAAAGTTAGTATGTTATAAGCTATGTGCTTAATGGTAATTGATTATTTGATTTATTGTACTCAATTTATATACTATAAAAAAAATGATCATTATGAGAGTACAATGGATTAATATTCAAAAACTAACACACAAGGACCCAAGAAAATTCGGGTACCAAAAACAAAAAATTGAAAAATGTTGTAGGTATGCTTAAAGGCCAAAAGTTGACTTGAGATATCTTGAAAAGTGGCTGCTCTAAGCACAAAACCAGAAAATACTTCAAGCTCTCTTCCTTGGCTTCATGAAGCTTGGACTTGCAACCTTTGATAAAATGGAGACTTGGTTTATGCTTCTCTAGCTTAATTTCTTGAACACATCTTTACATATGCTAGATTAGTTTGCTTCTTGCTTAAAATAACATATTTGATGAAAATATCCTTGATCTTGGCATATTGAATAAATCATGTATCTAACTCCTGCTAAATTTTTTTTTTTGCATAACTTGTCATGTTGAGTTGCATTTAAGGTTTGAGTAAATGAAAAATATAGCTAATCTAAAGAATGATATTCAAGGAGGCATGATTTGGTTTGTTTAAGTGATGTTTTCATGAAATTTCAATGGCTATGGAAGTGAAACAATCAATCCAAGAAGGGAACAATTTGGTTTTGGCCTTTGAAAATTTCTGGTACATTAATGGTGTCTCTGTCAAGCCAAAATAATCGGTTAGGTCAAGCCCCTAATCGGTTACCCTGTATATTGGAAGCAATTTCGTGCTCTCTGTTAAGCAAAATAACCGGTTAGCTAATTATCCCTAATCGGTTAGCACATCCCCTTAATCGATTATTCCCTCAAACAGAGGCATTGCCTCTTTGTTTTCTAAAATAGCTAACCGATTAGAGAAACAAGGTAATCGGTTATCCATATAAACCAGAAGCAATTTCTCTGTTATAAATAACCCCTAACCGATTACCACCTCTCCATAACCGATTATTTTGATTCACAGAGGACTCCAATTTCTGTTCCAAAATGAAAATAACCGATTAACCTCACTGTCTAATCGATTATTCACTTAATCTATGGCTACCTGTTTATGATTTTCTACACCATAATCAGTTACCACACTTCACTAACTGGTTATTAGTCATCAAAAAAGACTCCCTGCCATGACCTCCTTCACATATCAAGCACCCACTCACTCAACATAATTTGTGTCTTGAACTTGCCTTTAAATTCCACTTATTCTTACATTGAAATATATGTTGAAATGAATCATAAATGGTTTTAAAGATTATAATTCCATGGTTTTTCAATTCTTTCATTACAATAAGGAATTTTTTTTTGTCCTTGATTGGCATGCGTGCATACTAGAATTCCCTACTTGATATTACATGCCTTACAAGATTCTTGTTTTCCCCAAAATGCTTATATAAGTTTTGATGTTGATCATGTATTTCTTGATAAACTTGAATCATGCCTTAAAATGCTTAAATCATATTTTTGGATTCAAGTGCATATGTTCTTCCTTTATTCTTGTTAGAGCTAACATTGCATGGTTGATAATGTAATACATGTTTACATTATATATCAACCTAATTTATGCTTGTAAATGAGACTAAATGATTTTTGATGCTAACCCATGTTTTAGAGAATTTTTAAAGTTAGCTTTGTAAGTGTCTCTATGTGCTTCAAGTATGGACATCAAATATCAAAGTGTCAAGCATATATGGGTAAATGACAAGAATTGAATGAAAAGGGACATGATGAGACTTTCTTCAAGTGTAATGAAATGGAATACTCAACAGAAGAAAGTACAAACTCAAAGGACCTATAAATAAAGAACATTCTAAAGGAGCATCACTCTCTATCTAGCTCAATAAGTATCTCTATCCCTAAACTATTGTGGTATTTTATATGCTATGGATTATGTGATACTTGTTGATAAATTGATCTTAAAAGATTAGATGCTTTCCTTACATGAGAAGTATGCTTAGCATTGACAAAGTGCCTAATTGGATACTAACTTGTTAATTTTGTCATTGCATATAGGGTGACTGATATTAGTTCTATACATGTTTTGATCCCTATAGCATATTTCATCAAGGTGAATGTTTGATATATATGATTCTCTTGACCTATGGTTTCTTAATGGTATAACACTTATGATAATCATGCTTTTTTTTGAAAAGAATCTCTTCTTTAATTAAAAAGTTTTTTTTAAAATCTCTTATCATATTTGAAAGAAGCTTTTCACCTCCTAATTATCTTAAAAATTTGGAAATCATTCGATTTGTGTTATAAATGTAGTACTCTCTTCATTGCTTTGAAATGTTTTATTAAATCTTGAGAGAATATTTAAGAAAGTTTCCAAATAAATCTTTTGAAATGTTTTATAGAGACCATCTTAATACTTCAAAAGATAAGCCTTGTTCTTCAAAAGTGTTTTATCTTTTCAAAGCTCTTGTTTAATGAGAAAGAGAGGAAATGTACTTTCAAATGTTCCTTTGACTTGGATTTGATCACTCTCAAGGAATATATGGGTTCAATATAAAACCCATCTACCATTCTAAAACGCTTTTGGAAATGTAATGTGTTATTATAAAATTCTTTTTGAAAGGGGGAGAAGTTTTTTTTTTTAAAATGATTTTTGATTAATGGATTAAGAATATGTATCTTTGCCTTGCTTTTCTTTATGATAATGTGCTTACATAGTCTTGGCATGCATGTTTCCCTTTATCTATCTTGTGCTTCAATAAGGGGAAACTTATCTTACTTATCTTATATATCTCTCTTCCATGTCCTTATTGACTATAAATATATGCATGATGTAACACCCTTGTGGGGATGTCACATATATAAAGAAAATAAAAGAAAGATAAATAAAATCTACCCAAGTTGTAAAACATTTGTTACGTACTAATACGGGTTATAAAATAATTCCTGTTAAATAGAAAATTATTAAATAAAATAACGCGGAAACATAAAATAAACAAATCAACATCACTCATAATATACATATGGTCCAAGTTATAAGTTATACAAATAATTTACAACTATATCTACAAATATTTAAACAGAAACAGTAAACCAAAAACAGTAAAGAGTCAATATATACATACGCAGACGCGCCCAAAATACACATCATAAACATTTAACCCTCTGATGGATCACTCTCAGGAAACTCATCAGAAGATAAATATCCAGGATGCCTCGACACTCGGCGGAAACGAGACCGCGCAGTCGATACGATACTCATCTCACTAGGCTCAGTGGATACACCACCCCAATGACGCCTAAGAGATAAAGGTAACTCTAAGTGCAAAAACACAGTAGTCGTCATAACTGGCTCTCCATCAAACTCATGTCGTAGGGACACAGTCAACCGTCCCACATAAGTCACTGAGTCTCTATCTCCCCGCAGATGCCAAGCTAACGATCCACCGTGAAACTCGAGTGTCACAAAACCCAAAAATCCTGGCACCGCCATACCCAAACAAATCAGTCCAATGGATATGGATGATCAGATGGTTCTTGGTCGTCGTACTGATCTTCGGCTTGCTGCTCCTCTTCCTCCTCAGGATACAAAATCTCAAGAGGCTATTCCTCTTCCTCAAACTCTTTACCACGTAAATAAATATACAGAAAACACATACAATAAAGAGGTAAGACAATCTAAAATCATCACAAACATGGCAAATAAGAAAACAACAAACAACAGATATACAATTCATGCAATATGAAAAGTTATAACAGTAATTGGTAACAGAATAGTATCACAACAACACATAATATCACGAGATAAAATAATATCACGATAAGATAAAATAATAAAAAGAAATAGACAAATTATAACCAACTAAAATAAACAGATAAAATAAAATAATATCCAAGATATGACCATATACAATATGACACGATCCTACTCCATGGAGCTAAACACATATAGATATCAGAGAGAGAATGACCCGCAAAATCTATTAGTGCCACGGCTGCCCAACCAAACTATTGCGTTGTCACACGTTGCGTCTATAGTCCCACGTCATATGGAATCCACTATCCAAGGCGTGGTGTAGTTCACGGCCTCACGTTGTGGCACTACAGGCAATGTACTATTAGACTTTACAAGATCTCGATTAAAAATAGTGCGTCTCGAGTCCATTAGTGTGCTATCGGTTACCACGGCCTAGCGGAGCGACCGACTGTCCATATATGGGATCCCATACACTAACGTCTCCAATTTCATAAAGACAATAAACCACACTATGTTTATCGCATCGATAACACGATGTGATTCACCTCGTCAACTAATCCACCAAAAATTGGCATAAACTCAATATATGAGAAATTATCAGAATACCCTCAATAAAAATATATCCTCAAAGATAAAAAGATACAGTAAGTCCCACCGGACAAATACTGTTCCAAAGCCTGTACGGGTTCACCTCATAGCCCGACAGCAGAAAAATACAGAAAATACCTTTTTGGTGAATCGTGTAGAAATTTTATCGCGTTTTCACAATCTCGTCGTTTTTACAAACGTTTTTAAATTGCATAAATTTATTTTTCTGTTTTTAAAATCTCGTAGAGTTTTTAATACGTTTTCTCAATCGCGTAAAATTTTTAAATCATTTTATTGTCCAAATCCCTTAAAAATACTGTTTAAATAAACAAAAATAATAAATAATACGTTTTAAACTATGTAAAATATTTTCCATATTGTATACTGTCTTTTGGACATCTTTTCTATCTTATTTGTCCATTTTTACTAAAAATTGACAGTATTTTGTTTAGAAAATTATATTAATGGTTTCCTAATTTTTCCGTAAAAATTCTGTTTACTTAATTTTTAACCATATAATTTAATCCTTTTGAAAACCACTAACATGCTTCAAAATAAAGTATGAGCTATATGTTAGAAATTCTCAAAAGTTACTGTATTTCCTTTCTAATAGTAAAATCAATAATTTTAGTTGATTAAACTTAATTCAACTCAATTTATTTCTTCAAAACTCATTTTAGAAAAATTCTTTTTAACATATATTGCATCTTTATACTCGGAAATGGTTTGGATTTAATTTTAGAAATCATGAATTCTTGGTTTGGCATATTGGCCGAAATACATACTTGTGTCATTTGATTTCTAAATTCATTTTCCTTGATCTAAACAATTCTATCTCTTGTTAATTTTCCTAGGTTAATTAAATTACACTTTAGGAAAATAATGAGAACATGTTGGTTCTCCTTTTGGTCAATGGTCGTGAGCCTTGGTGTGGTGTTCTTTGGAACACTCATGCATTCCTTAGCATGTTATTCACATCTTATATATTATCATGCATTTCTAACACATACAAATCATCAAAGCTTGTAGACATGCAAATCAAAGCTTGTAGACATGCAACATCATACAAATTATTACAAACATCAAATAGGAAAGCTACTAACAACCACACAAACAAGCTACTAACAAACACAAACAAAGGAATCCTTATGGATTCTACAATCACAACAATCAATCTCCATCTTCTTACCACCACCCATGGATGATAAGATTTGTCTTCCTCTTACCTTAAATGAAGACAAAAATACTCTTTCACACCTCCTCTAGGTTTCGGTTTTCACTCCACCAAGTCACCTATCAAGCTTAAACAAAACTACAAATTACTAACCATAAAAGAGAGCTTAAACCATGAAGAAATCATGGCCTAGAACTTTGAAAAAGAGTTTAGAAATGGAAAACAAGAAATTTCACCTTGTAGGTAAAATTTTTCAAGTAGGTTTCCAAGCTTCAAATGAAAGATTTTGGAAGAACTCTCAACTAGAGATGTTCTTAGATTTGTGTTTAGGTTTAGAAAACTTGGTTGGATAAAATTTTGGGTGGTTGGATGGTGTAGAATAGGGTTTAGCCGAATAGAGCTTCAAGAAAGCTTCAATGGAGTTTAGGGTTTTTGAAAGAGAGAAAAGAGAGAAAATGCATGAAAGATGAAGTGATTTTTTGTCCTCCAAAGGCCAAATGGCCGTGGACTTCAAGTCATGCAAGGTGTAGCCTTGCTTGGCTTCATCCAAGCCTTAGGATGAATCAATGATCAAGATTAAGCCTTGTTCACCAAGCTTTGCTCCCATTGGTTAATTCTAACCTTGTCACCATGCTTAGTCACTAATTAAGCTTAGTCATCTAGCTTAGTCACTATGTTCTTGAATGTTCCATAACTAATGATGCTTAATTAAGCTACTAAGTTAACTGTTTTAACTAAATGTGAGTCCCCATAAAAACATTTAGGGTCCCTTTGCCATTTTATTATCTTGACTAATAAAATAATATTATAATAATACAAAATTATTTTATTTGACAGTTAAATCCTAAAAATTAAAAGATTAATTATAGTATCATTCAGAATCGGGTTTAGTAAGATCCCCAGGTTCTGAATAATTAAAACAAGATTTCCCGAGGCAGGAAAATATTATTTTCCGTCCGGAGAACAAATCGCACAAAAAGTCCAAATAAAATCACAGACAGTAATATTAAGCACTGTAACATATAGAAAAATTAAAAACAGTACAATCGGGACGTAATGGTTATTTTTTTATTTTTCCCCACGACGAAGCAAATCATCCAAAACGTTCAAATAAAATTACAGACAGTATTAATTGTCTGTATATCTCCCAAAAAAATTAAAACAGTAGCTTGACAAAACTTTTATTTTACCGTCTCGAAACAAATTACGTAAAATGACCAAATAAAATTTTAGCATGTAAAAACGTATTTGTATTTCATACAGAAAACAAGAAACAGTAAAATAGGGACACAACGGTCTTTTACACAAAAGCTTGAAAAACAACAAACAGGACATTCGGGACATTTTTCTAAAAATTGGGGTGTTACACATGACTATGTTGAACTATTATGTTTTATATCTTGTTAATATGCATATTCTGAGGGGGAGCCTATCTCTTAATTGTTGCTTATATCTCTTGGCTAACAAGTGGTAAACATGTTATATCTCTTGACTTACATTCTTGTTTGACATGAAATGTTTTATTGTTAATATTATCAACATGTCAACAAAGATCATCTCTTGTTCTTTTTCCCTCTATCAATGAAAGAAGGTATACATTCTTACACTTCATATCTTTTGATTCTTTCATTGAGAAATGCTTGATATATGGCAAGTTATATAATCTTTCATTTGAAAACCTAAATTCCATACTCTTACACGGATATTTTGTAATTTCTAACAAGTGATATCAAGTGGCACTTATTTATCATGTGGTATGCAATATATTATATGCTAGACATAATTTCTTAAGCTTATTGTTATCATATGCTAAATGTTGATGTACCAAAATGTGACAAGTATTGCATGAATAATCTTTTATATCTTGAAAGCATACTTGTTTCATCTCTTTGAAAACATGAGTTTTATCTATAAGGGGAGAGAAAATCATTATCTTTTCTTCCTAAGCCTTTTTGTTGATGTCAAATAGGGGGAGAGAAAATTGGAAAGAAAAATATGTTCAGATGTATCTGCATTCCACAACGATGAAAAATTGGAAAGAAAAATATGTTCTTGTATTTAATTGCTTGATATGCTTACATGAATATCTATTCTTATATATTGCTAAACATATTTTTCTTTGGTGATTTGTCATCATCAAAAAGGGGGAGATTGTAGAAATAAGCTTGCCCCAAATGGTTTAACATGTTAAGTTTTGATGATGACAAATACAAGACAAAAAGAATGATGTATATGCTTGATAGATGTACTTTATAGATGACAATTGCATCACAAAAGAATATTGATCATATTACATAAATGTGCTTCAAGAGATATATGTAGCATTCATCATATAATATATCCAATAATATTTTATATGAGTTATAAATGAATTAATATTGGATATGTCTATGAAAGTCTTGTATGCATGTTAGACTAACTAGAGTTATACATTTATGAATCATGCATATGAAGATATTGAGTTATGAATTTGGACTAACTATGTTTGGTTAAGTGAGCAATACTTTGTAGGATAGTCCAAGTACCAAGAGTGAGCATTACAACAAGAAAGTAAAAAGATCACAACTATGCTCAACTCAAGAAGGATGAAAATAATAAATATGTTCCAAGCTTGTGCAAGACATGAAGAGAAGAAAATTTCAGAAGCTTGGATTATATCAAGAAGCCAAAGGATTGAAAGTGCAAAGATTAAGTCCCAAGGTTCTTCAAGAATAGCTTATAGGACTTAGATCTCGTGTAAAAGTAAAAAGGAATCACACTAAGCTCAAAACATGTTTTAACATCTTTAAAAGTGTTTTCTAAAAAGTTTAAATGCCCAACAAAGTGTTTTTGGAAAGTTAGTCTTGGTGGTAGGCCAAACCATTGAAAAATAGCCAAGTTTGTGTTTTGCAAAACTGACCTTTGGTTACTCTTTTGATCATATCTTTCAAAATACTTTGAGTTTTGCTTTGAAATATTTCATATGAAAATAGACTCAAAGATCTTTCTAATGAGTGGTCATTTGCTTAAAACGGATAAGAAACAAAGAAGTTATGATCGTTTAAAGTTAGTTTTCAAAACCAGAGTGTCCTAACCGATTAGGGACTTTCCCTAACCGATTATTCACTCTACCAGAAGCCATTTTCACGTTTCTGAAATGTCCTAACCGATTAGGAACTTGTCCTAACCGATTAGGATGATAAAAAGGAGCCTTTTCATGTTTTAAATGGCCTCCTAACCGATTTGGAAGATTTCCTAACCGGTTAGAACATGTTTTTAAGTGAAATGTAATTTGGCTATCAAAATGGCCTAACCGATTAGGGTAACTCCCTAACCGGTTAGTATGTGTTTAAAATGATCGTGAAATGCACTTTAAAGTGGCCTAACCGATTAGGCCAAATGCCTAACCGGTTATTTGATAAGTCAGAAGGCTTTTCCTAAAAGGCCTAACCGATTAGGACAATGTCCTAACCGATTAGTTGCAAACCAGAAACGCTCCAAACGGGCATAAAACGGCTAGTTTTTCTTAATTAATCATTTCCAAACTTTACCCAATGACACTAAATATTAGTGGGCTATAAATACAAGTGTTTGGGCATCAAAGAAATGTTGGAGAACATTCTGAAAATTACCCTTGAGTATTGAAAACGAATTTCATCATCTTTTTCTCCAAATCTTTGTTTTGAGCTAAGTGTGTAAATCCTTTATACCCATAAGCTTCAAGTTGTATTATCTACTCTTCAAGAGAGTTTCTATCTTCTACACTTTGTGGAATATATAAAGAGAGGGTGAGGTATCCCTTAAGGCTGAAGCATCCCTCAAAAGTTGTAAAGGGTGAGGTATCCCTATTTGAGGCTCAAGCACAAGGGTGAGGTATCCCAAGGTGTGTTGAGTGCTCTCAATTGTAAAGGTTATCAAGCACCTGTTGAAGCTTGAAGATAGTGGAAAATCTCTAGCAATTGCTTGAGGACTGGATGTAGATCACAAGTGGATTAGTGATCGAACCAGGATAAACTATTGTGTTTGATCTTCTAAACTCTATCTCTTTACATTTGCACCTTAATTATATATGCTTGAGTTGAACTTGATATTTAGCTTATTTGTTGATTTATCCTATATCTCAAGTTGCAGTTGAGTAATCTATAATAGTTGTACATTTATTGTGCATATTCCGCTGCATTTATTTATTGAGTGTTTTAAAATGCATAATTTGTCAAAGTTGCATTAAAACTAGTCATCACCCAATTCATCCCCCCTCTTGGATAATGGTTGCCATGACTAACAAGCCCTTTTGTCGAATTTGAGCCATTCTCATCTTCTCCTGAATCATCTTGACTTTCTCAGTCGTTTGTTGTATGAGATCAAGTCCAACGGTAAGTCGTTCTCCGTCTTGATACCAACATAAAGGTGTTCTGCACCTTTGTCCATATAGAGTTTCATAGGGAGCCATCCCTATGCTCAAATGATAACTGTTGTTGTAGGTGAACTCTACCAATAGTAAAACTTCATCCCAACTTCCAGTTTGCTCCAAAGCACAAGCTCTAAGCAAATCTTCCAAGGATTGAATTGTTCTTTCTAATTGACTATCGGTTTGCAGATGATATACAGAACTTAAGTGTAACTTTGTTCCCATCACTTCTTGAAGGCTTAGCCAAAACTTTGATGTTCAACTGAGTCAATTTCTCCAATGAATACCTTTTGTTGATCGGCAAGAAATGTGCCGACTTCGTGAGTCGATCTACAACTACCCATATCAAATCATGACCCTTTTTTATCCTTGGCAATCTAACAACAAAGTCCATTGCAATACCATCCCACTTCCACTCTGGAATAGATAAGGGTTGTAACATTCCAGATGGTCTTTGGTGTTCAATCTTTGTTTTTTGACAAACCAGACAGGAAGATACATATCTAGCAAAATCTCTTTTCATTTTATGCCACCAAAATAACTTCTTCAAATCTTGGTACATTTTGGTCATTCCAGGATGTATACTTAACTGACTCGTGTGAGCATGTTCGAGAATGTACTTCCTAAGCTCTTGGTCCTTAGGCACACAGACTCTGCCTCTGAATCTTAAAATTCCATCGCTTCCTTCCTCTAATGTTGATACATCGCCCTGCTTCATCAGCTCCCTTTCTTCTTGTAAGAACTTGTCAACCTTCTGCTTTTCTCGGATATCATCCATCAACTCGCTTGAGATTCTGACCATGTTCATGCAGATTTTGCCTGGCATTAATTCCACAAAAGACCATACGTCTCTGAATTGTTCTATCAAATCTTTTTCTCTGATCATCATGGCAAAAAAGTTTATCATCTTCCTACTTAAGGCATCGGCCACAACATTGGTCTTTCCAGGGTGATATTGAAGTTGGAAATCATAGTCCTTTAGGAATTCCAACCACCTCCGCTATCTTATGTTCAACTCTTTTTGATCGTATAGATACTTCAAGCTCTTATGATCACTAAAGATGTTGAATGTTGCTCTATAAAGAAAATGTCTCCATATCTTCAAAGCAAATACAACAGCAGTAGTTCTTCTCATGCACTCGTAATTGTCTCGAGGCATAAGCTACCACTCTTTCACTTTGCATAAGGGCACACCCTAGTCCTTAGTATAAAGCATCACAGTATACTTTGAATGGTTTTCTTGGTTAATGGTAGAACTAACACTGGTGAAGTAGTTAGTTTCCTTTTTAGCTCTTGAAAACTTTCTTTGCAAGCATCCATCTACTCAAAAGCTTGGTTCTCCCTTGTGAGTTGAGGGAGAGGTCCGACAATCTTAGAGAACCCTTCAATGAGTCTCCGGTAATATCTAGCCAGTCCGACAAAGTTTCAAATTTCTATCACTGTCTTCGGCCTTTCCCATTGTAGAACAGCTTCTACCTTTGACAGGTCTACAACAATTCTTTACTTTGAGATCACATGGCCTAAAAATTTGACCTCATCCAGCCAAAATTCACATTTGGATAGCTTGACATACAACTTTTTCTCTCTCAGAATTTAAAGGACTAAGCTGAGGTGTTCAGCATGATCTTCCTAATTTTGAAAGTAGATCAAGATATTGTCAATGAAGACAACAACAAACCTGTCCAAATAAGGGTGAAAGATTCTGTTCATATAGTCTATGAATATGGCAGGTGCATTTGTTACGCCAAATGGCATCACCAAAGTGATACGCTAGGTCTAACAAATTACTTTTCCAAAAACTCCTCTAATTGCTCCTTGAGTTCAACTAGTTCCACTGGTGACATTCTGGAGGGTACTATGGAAATAGGACCAGCTCTAGGCACAAGGTCAATAGTAAACTTGATCTCCCGCTTCGGTGGTAAACTAGGTATATCTTCAGGAAAGACTTCAGGAAATTCTCGAACAACAGGAAGTGTGTTCACATTTACCTCCTTCTCGACTTTTAAAGAAGACAATAGCATGTATCCTTGAGCTCTTTCTTTCAAGAAAGCTTGAACTTGGTTGGCTGTAAAAAATTTAGAATTCTCATCCAAAGGAAAAACTTCTCATCTAAAGGAAAAACTATGGTTTTTCTAGAATAATCTAACAAGACATAGTTAGAAGATAACCAATCAATTCCTAGGATTACGTCTACCTAGGAAAGTGGTAAACAGATCAAATCAACAAAAAAAATTTGACCTTCAACAATCAATGAATAATCCAAACAGACTTTGGTGGTAACAACAGGTTTAGTAATATGAGTTGAAATAGTTAAGTCAAAAGGCAAAGAAGACACAGGCAAACTAAGTCTTTTCACATAGTCATAGGAAATAAAAGAATTGGTTGCACTAGAGTCATACAGTACAGTTAAAAGATTACCCTCTATGAGACCTTGTCCTTGTATAAGATCTTCAGATTGAGAGGCTTCAGCACCAGTTAGGGTGTAAACTCTTCCTCCAGCCTATGGTTTCGCAGTTCTTGCAGCATTAACCGAAGGTTCAGCCTTTGCTTGATTGCAGTCGCGAGAAACATACCCGGCCTTCCCGCATCTGAAACAAATGATCCCTTTGATTGTGCAATCCCTCGTGTAGTGATCCTTCTCGCACTTCATGCATCTCGGGGTGAAAACTGTCGTTTGACCAGTTCTACCCGGACTTCCTCCAGGACTTCCACGTTGTGGTCTTTGTTGTTGATTTCCAGGTGGTCTGGAATAAGGCTTTTTCTAGTAACGATTAAGATTACTGCTTCCTCCTCTTTGGGACTAAAAAGGTCCAAAGTTGCGATTTCTTGTGTCCCGCACTTGGTCTAAGTCTTCCACCCAGCGACACATGTCAAGCAATTCTGAAAACTGATTGATCTTCAATGTTATAATAGCTCTTTTCACATCATGCCTTAAACCTTCCTTAAACTTTCGGCATTTCCATGCTTCATTTAGTTGGTGTTGAAAGTAAGTTGAGAACCTCGACAAGCTCTCAAAGTTTGCAGCATACTCACTTACAGTCATATTTCCTTGCTGCAAACTAAGGAATTCCATCTCCTTAGCATGTCTGGCACTTTCCGGGAAATATTTATTCAAGAACTTCTCCTTGAATACTGCCTAAGTAATTTCTCGACCTTTTATCTCTAGCAACCTCTATTCTCCGGTCCACCAATCCTCTGCGCCTCCAACAAGCATAAACGTAGCATAAGTCACCTTCTTGTCGTTAACACAGTTCATACCCGTGAATATCTTTTCTAGCTCCTTGATCCACAGAGTAGCCTTCTCGGGATCAAATTCTCCTTTAAATTATGGGGGATTTGTACGACGAAATTTCGCCAAGTTCTGGGCATCAGCGGTGGCTTCAAGCTGTTGTGCAGTCTTCTCTTGCTGTTGAACTGTCTGTTGGTTTTGTTGCAGCATGGCCTTAACCATCTTCTGAATTGCCTCAATTACTGCAGTCATGTCTCCTCTCCAAGCCATAATTCTCTTTCAAGTCAAACTATACAAAACACAAGGAAAAGTCAGATGTATCCTTTTGGAATACCAAACACAGAAAATCACACAGCACAAACAAAACAGTCCAAAACCACAAGACCCAAAAGAAAACTTAAATCGGGGCTCTGATACCAAGACAATGTAACGCCCCTTTTACTCTTCTCACGAAGAAGGAACGTCACACCATAACAAAATTAAAACGAAAATGTGGAAAACAATAAATACATTGATTATTAAAGACCCGGTTCATTTTTAACATGTAATTAAATAATTTGCATCTTAGATTGTATAGTATTCGAGTGTTGAAAATGCGCGTGCATTTATATTTTTTTTTTGAAGTAAAGAGATAATAATAATTATAGATACAATAGAAATCGACACAGAATTGAAAGTCATACATTCACATTTTATATATAATATTATATGCATCTAGCTTGTTTAGTTACATCATCAAAATATACAAAAAGTAAAAGGCTTTACCCATCGAAGATGATTACAAATTTACACCCTATCAAATTAGTTAAATGTCAGGCTTCCCAAAAAAATAAACGGTTAGCCATCAATAGCCACCAACAGTATCAGCCCCTAAGACTGACGAGAAGGGACTGTAGCAGGATTCTCCTCATCCGATGAAATCACCATAAGAGCGACCAAATTTCGAGCAGAAGCTCGAGCGATGGAGAGGAAAGAGTCCTCTTTTGGGGTATAATAAAGGTCATCCTAGTATACCCTAAAAATCAACGCGGACGCGAAGACATCTTCAATCAGTACTAGTCGTAATCAGGCCAAAAGCTAGGAAACTCAGGCACCTCCTTTTCTTCCTCGTGAACGTCTTCTCAGAAGCACACAATTTAAAACAGAAGTACAAATATACAGAAAAGAGGTGAGACACCCAGCATTCAATACCAATACGGTAGCAAGAAAACAGAATGGCACTGGACACCCACATAACATTACAACATATATATTTATCAACAGTAATAAATAAAAATACCAATAATAATCAAGTAAGCAGTAAAAGAGAAATAACAACAGAATCTCAGGCAGTGAACAATTTATTGAATCAGATAATTATATTGACAGTAAGAGCAGATAATTCAACAGTCACAAGTACTTATGCTCAATGAAATATGAGACTGACAATGGGTAGTGCACAATGCATTACGGTACCAAAAATCCTACTCCATGGAGCTAGACATAAACATTTCGGAGAGAATGATCAAGGAGTCATGTCAGTATCTCGTCAGCCTTAAAAATAATGTGCTTCATCTCATAAAATATTTGTGCAATATGGCTTATACATGGCACCTCAACAATTGATCGCGATATAGGACAGCGTCTCGGTCCGAATCGTCGGTGTGCTTGCATCGGTCTATCCCACGGCCCCAGTAGAGCCACCACTATCTATTGTGAGACACTCGCACCCCGATGCCCCCAAGGCCAACCACTATGACCCTATGCTTAGTCTACTTGCACCTGCACTTAGGTATTATTCAATCTCTTAGGCATACATCGCCTTTCTCAATAAAGTCCAACGGACATCACATATGCATGACAACTCAATTTACATCATATATGTGTATCAATAATATGTTCCTCATAAACAATGCATCACATGCATATTCCTCAACAAGCATTTTTTATGGAACATATTATAATGGCATATAAACAATTCTCAATAATATCATGCCACAATTTCATCAAGTATAATTCACAAATACTTAGTTCCACATATGAACTCACAATAGCATAAAACCAATCCTCAATATCAACTTGTATATATATGTTTCAATACATACCACAATTCCACATTATGAATCCAACATTCTCAATGTACTAAGTCTTGATCAATTATGAATTATATATATATCTAAGTCCTTAATTTTCAAAGATGCATCAAAGCATTACTTGAATTCCAAAATTTCCCCTAGAGGCCGTGGCCTCCCTAGTCATCAAGGTTCCTAATTCTTCTTCATTTCATGCATCAATCTTTCAATACACAATTACCTAAGTCTTATTTTACACAAAATCAATTCCAACCCTTAACATTCATGGCCAAAACCGTGGCCTCCTAATAGGGTAGCAAACCCTCAAATTTTTCATTTATTAAATCTAACATTATCAAGCATTCCAAAACCATAAATCAATCACTAATCTCAATCAAGAACACATAGCCATGAAAAACCATCAAATAAAGTAAGCATTCAAATATGGATTTCTCCATCAACAATCACACAAGGTCTCCTCACCACCAATACTGGTTGAAGTGAGTAAATCTCCCTCTTACCTAAAGGAAGAACACAAAAATGGCCTTCTTGGTGCTTCTTGGTGGATTCGGTTTTGGCTCTCCAAAACCCTAGAAATTCAAACACAAAGAATCAACAACCAAATCTTGAAAAATATGAATCCTTGGTCACATTGGTGACCAAGGAACACGAAAATGAAGAGAAGGAAAAGGAAAAAATGGAAGCTTTACCTTAAAGCTTCAAGCTTTGTTCTTGGAAGGGAATGGTGAAGATGATGGATTTTGAAGAAACTCTTCAAATAGGAAGTTTAGAGGATGATGAGAGGAATATAGAAATGGTGTTGGTGAAGTTGGAAGATGAAAAGAAATGGTCACCTTTGGGGCTGCAAAATTGTGAGGGAAGAAGGAAGAAGGAAGAAGAAGAGAGAAGTTGGAGAGGAAATAAAGATGAAAGTTAGAGAGAGAAAGTGAGAGTAGGAAATGTGAAAATTTGGGTGAAATGTGTTAAGTGTGGGAGCAAAATTTTGCTCCCCCAAGGGTTATAGATGCTGCAGCAAAGAGAGAGGAGAGAAGGGGTTGAGTGGCTTCTTCAACAAGTTTGGGGCAATTTAGTCATTTGTGGGTCAAAGCTTCCATGAGAAGCTTTGATTAAAATATTATATTTTTGAATTAAAGTGGATTTGATTAGATATAAAGTGGATTACATTAGGATAATGTGATATGATTTTAATATATGCTATTATCCAATGGACAATTGTTACAGTTGACAGAAGTCAGTATTAATTGTCTGACGAATAATAAATTACACAGCGATTATTATTTTATCTAATAAAGTTCTTGAAAAATGTAAAACTTCGTAAATCGTGTCCAACCTCGGGTTTAGTAAGATTCTCAGTCGACGTTTCCACAGATCAAGGTTCTCGAAAAAATATTGCATTTCCCTGGCTCCGCTCAGTTTGCACGTAAAATGAGAAATAATATTAAAATATTATGCGTTCTTAGAAAAATCTAAAAAAATTCCCAAAAATCACAAATATTATAAAATGAATATTTATAATAAAATAAATAAATTCTAGGGTGTTACATATTTCTCTCCGAAATTGTGATTAGCTCTATGGAATAGGATTTGGTCTTGGTACATATGCATAGTGGGTCAGCATATTGTTATAATAATTATGTTTATCTGATAGATTATCTGCAATGTGATAATATGACTATATGTGATATTATGGTATCTGTGCCAGTTACTGTCATTTTTTATACTGTCTCATTGGTATTGATGTAGGGGATCTCACCTCGTTGTTGTATTATATTTGTTTTATTGTATACGTTTGATGAAGATCGAGGAGACGAGGAAGCTGGTAATTTTGTTCACCACCAGTGATATATCTTTTTGCTGTGTTTGTTTATATGGTGGCAAGACATCAAGTTTTGGGTTTTGTCACAGTGCAGTTCCATGGGAGGACTGATGCTTGGAGATTTGATTATGGGAATGAACAGTTTGTTTACACTAGGGACTTAACTCTAAACCTTAGTGGTACTAGGGATGGAACTCCTGTTTTGACACAACATGCTTCTGTGCATCTTGAGTTCACTATGCCAATACATGAGCTCCGGGGTGGTAGTTTTTATACCCTGTCGGAGGATTCTATGGTGTCATATGCTAGGACGCCAGCCAGGCATGTGTTGTATCCGCCAGGATTCTTTAGTGATGACACTGAGGAGGAGGAGGAGGAGGATCCTGCCGAGGGCCTGAATCCTTAGTTTCGTTTGAGAGGTTATGGTTTAGTATTTTATATTTTCCTCGTGTGTATTGTATATTATCTTTTGGGAGTATGTGTGTATTTATGTAAATTATTTGTAAAAAATTGTTTCACTAGGTATGTAAGTTATGGCAAGTTTATTTTTAGTTACGTTTTATGTTTAAGGTTTTTATTTATTTATAGTAATTCCACAAACGAAAATTTAAAATCAGTGTTTTACAAGATTAATTCTTTTACAACTTGGGTAAGTTATATTAGGATTAGTCTTAAATGTGATACCCTACTGTGGGTGTTACACACAGAGGTTACAATTACCATGAGATCATCTTCAGCAATCTTAAGTTCAGATGCAACTACTTTTCTCTGGTATTCTATGAATCAATCACATACATTTTTGTACTCATTTTAACCTTGTACTAGAACTCAAATATGGTTTCACTTCCTCAGTCAATAATCCCAAAAACACAATAAACATAATCAAGTTTACCTTTTAAAACAAAAGAATGGTTACAGTCCTCATCTTTTATAGGGTAGAGGATTCGCAAGAAGGTCTTCTAGAACATTTTATTGCCATTGATATAGTTTCCATTCTCATTCAAGTACTCCTAAGGACTGTAAAGATTCTGAGAATTTTTAATATTCTATCTTTCTTTTCTCTTTGTACCCAATTCATTTGGATGCATTAAACAATATCGGCTTTTATATAAGGCCTCTAATCATCCCTTGAGGTCTTAATACATTTTCATAATTTCATGATAGATAGAGCAGTTGCTCTTATGAACATCATTGAGGATTTAGGATCATTAGAACCAACATGGTAATTAGTTTCTTTTTCAATTCCCAAGAATAGTTCTCATACAATTGTATTTATTATTATTTGAATGTACAAATATCTCTTCTTTGAAAATTACATATTCCTAGGACAACATTTAGTCCTTATATTTTCTCTGAGTAAAATGAGATATTAGGAAAAACATTTGTTCCTTGACCTCCCTCATTAAGGTACTAGGAAACCCTTTGTTCCTTGATTTCCCTTAATATGATAACCCTGCATTGGGAGCACCTTTGGCCCAAGCTAATAGCAAACATCAAGTTTGAAAACCAAAACATGCAAAGTTACTTTTAAAATCATTATACATAAAATACATGCTACTTGTTTATTTCCAAGGATCCCTTTCTTCCAAGACAACCTTTGTTCCAAGAAGCCCTTCCAGGAAAACCTTTGTTCCATAAAGTCCTTTTGATCCTTGTATATCCTTAAGTAGGAAGGGATAGAAAACCTTTATTCCTTATCCACCTTGCACTACCTAGTATTACCCTTTTGAATACCATGGGTATTACCTCTCTGAGTAGTAGGGAACCAATTACTTGACACTACTTAGTATGAATAGGTTAATTTGCCCCACATCCATTAATACCCAAAACCCTGGGCACTAGGAGACCTTTACTCAAGCCGTAGGGTGTAACACCCTCCTTAGGGAGTCACATTTTCAGACCAAACTTTAAAACTGAAAATGAATTGTAAAAGATTTGATTATTATAAAGCATGGATTTTAAAATTCTTTTCACTGATAACTTAAACTTAACCAAATTTTCAAACTGAAATAATATACATAATATGTTTATATGAAATTCTAACAACATAAAAAAAAACAAATTACTTTCTTGAAAGTGCACATACGTCTACTATATCCAAACAGAACTAGGCCCAAGTCCGAGCACCTGAAGACAAGGGTCCTGCACCTGATCCTCCTTCGGATCCAATCCAAAAACTCCAACAGACAAATTCCCCTGTTGGGGCATGTCACCACGAACGGGAGTCCGAGCTGTCAACTCCACAGAATCCTCACTATAGACATTCCACCATAACACCCCAACTGACAAATAAAACTCCAAATAAATAGCAGCATGAAAAGACAAAGTGACAACCCCATGGTGGGTCCTACTCACAAATAGAGATACATTCCCAACATACTAAACACGTCTCGTATCCATCTCGACGCGTCATACATCTGCTCCTCTGTGAAATTGCACTCTGACGAAATTGGGAAGATCACCTCTCGATGCCATCATCGAACTCAAAAGATTACCTCAAACCAAACCTAAGAAAACTCGCTTTGTCTACTTTACAGATTTTAACAAATATAAATACAAAACAAAACAATACAACAAAGAGGTGAGATCCCCTACATCAAATCCAATATGGTAGCGAAGAAACGATACAAACAACAAAGTCATTCCATACATACAGATATCATAAGTATATTCATGTTATCAATTTAGAAATATCTTCAGTAAACATATCTCACAATAATATAAACATTAACAGTACTGTAACAACATATATCAACAATATATATAATGACTATGTCACCACAATATATAAATTGATCATGCCACAACAATATGTATATTGACCATGTATATGCATAATGAACCAGTTCCTACTCCATGGAGCTAAACTCAAATTCAGATATGAATGACCCAAAAGATCTGCTAACCTCAATGATAGTCTACACCGGACCACGAAAGAAATAGTATTTGTCAGGTCTCGTTGGTGCGTTGCAACAATTTTCACGGCCAGAGGTGTGATAAAAAGATCAATAGGTGAATCACCGCGCCCCAACGCCCCCAAGATCCATCCTAGATCTCACTACTCAATTCTAATTCACTCCTAGGCAACAAAAGCCATAACAGCCACTGACTGTATAATGTTTAATACATGATAACTCAATGTATAACACAAATATTAATAACATGGTTTTCCACAAAAACACGTCACCACTGGCTAAAACCATTTTCCAACATCTCCAGGTCCAGTATGTCGGCATGACAGCAAACTGTTGTTTTCTCAATCGCATAGCACTTTTATCGCGTTTTCATAATCGCGTAACAATTTTGTTACGTTTTCAAATCGCATAAATATTTTTCAATATTTTCTCAATTGCATAAAAATATTTAAACATTTTCTAAATTGCGTAGCTCAAAAATCATTATTTTTGAAACTCGTAAAGTCTCCTCACTATTTTTCAATCGCGTAAAGTATTTCTTAATTTTCTAAACTTAATTTTGAACCCTTCCAATTTTAATATAAAATTTGAATCTTAATTTCCATTTCTCTTATGAAAACTCTTTTAAATAATAATTTCTAATGTTTTTCCCAAAATCTACATTATATTAATTTACTAAAAACTTCTTCTATTACCTTTACTAAAATCCTCTTAAATAGAATACTTTAAATCTCAAGTCACCTTTAAAAACTTATTTTTTGTTTCTATTGCCAAATATCATTCTCTGTCCAATAAAATCCATACGTTTCCATATTCCTCTTAAAAATCCTTTTTAAATAAAATACTTTAAACTTCATACCCTCTTTCAAACTAATTCTTTATGTTTATTGCCAAAAATCCATTTCCTCCAAATAATAAAATCTTATTCATTTCCTTTCCAAACTTAAAAATCTTTAATTCATATTCTTATTACCTAATCAACTAAATCCACAATTAATAACATACTTTTGACTTGGTTACCCTTATTTTGGGCTAGATGGCCGTGAGCCATAGTGGTCCTTGGAACCAAAAATTCTTTCTTTATATATATATATATATTTCATGGCATGCAACATATCAAAATTCTACCATACAAGTTTATGCATATCATCAAAGTTATAACATCATGTAAGCAAATAAGTACAACTATTTAACTCATACAAATAAATAAACCAATATAGCAAATAAACAATCATAGAGATTTCATACATACTATTTAACATCATATTATCATACATATCTAAACAAATACAAGTAATCAAAACCACACAATTAAGAGAATGAATCCTCACATGGATTCTTCACTTACAAACATAATTTTCATTCCTCACCACCATGTTTGGTTGATGAGGTTATTCTCTCTCTTACCTTAGATGATTTCTCAAAACTCCTTATATGCCTCCCTTGAGTGAACTTCCACCACCAAGTTTCTCCTTAAAACAAAACAAACACACAAATATTAACATTTAAGGCTTGAAACAAGATGACCATTGATCAAGATGATGGTCTTGAACTTTGACAATAAGATTAGGATTGAAGATCAAGAACTTCACCTAAAACCTTTCAAACTTGAGCTTATAAAAAGTAATTGAAGATGGATGATTTAGAAGATAGTCTCAACATGAAAGTATCTTGGATTGGTGTCTAGATTCAAGATCTATGGTTGAGTTGAATTATAGAAGATTGGAAGTGAAAACTTGGCTCTTGGCCATAAGCTTTAGAGAAGGGAAAGGATAAGAGCTTTTGTGTTTAACTTTCTTGGTTTATAACAAGTTGATAATGAATGAACTAAGTCACAAACTTAGCATCCAAAAGCAAGCTTGGTCTGTAATTGGACATATGCCTTTGGAGATTCTATTTTGATGATAACAAACGTGAAGACAAAAATGAAGATGTAAGAAAAACCTTGTCCAAGATCGCATGAGAATAGCTTTATGACTTGGGATCTTTTTGTACGGAGCTCACTCTAATATCTCTCAGTTTTTTGAAAGAAAAATTAAGTTTGGTTTAATCAAGTGTTTCTTCTTTAAAATCAGCTTCTATTATTTTTTCTTTCTAAACAAACAAAGTTTATTCCTTCTCATCTTTTACGAGCTTCTGTTTTTAACTTATCTATTCGAATAAAGCTCCATCTATTCAAATAAAGACTCTCAGCTCTCTTCTGTTTTCTAAACTGGTATTCGAATAAAATATAAACCATTCGAATAATGTGTTTTAAAGCCTCTGTTTTCTAATATATGCTATTCGAATAAACCAAGTGTTTATTCGAATAACAGGACCTTCAGAAAGGTTTCTCTCAAAGAGTTATTCGAATAACTCAGTAGCTATTCGAATAAAATCAGTTTTTCAGAACTGCTTTCTAAAAGAGTTATTCGAATAGACTCAAAGTCATTCGAATAACCCATATCAGCTGAGTCTTTACAAAGCCTTCATTAACAGTGTTATTCGAATAACAATTCAGTTATCCGAATAAACATGGTTCTCACGTATTCTGATATGGGAACGTGTTTTTAAAATCTTAAGCATTTATTATCCCCAACGGCTATTTTCTTGCTTTTTCTCTATAAATAGAAGCCTTGGGTCCTCTCTAAAATTACCCAATACTCTGATTATTTTTTCTGATTACTATATCTTGTGAAACTATTTTCTATGCTCTATTTTTAATTAAACTTTGAGATATTTCTGTGAGAGCTCCATTAGCACTTCAATTTGTGTAATTTACTCTGAGTGAGAGTTTCTCTTCTTCTTTATCTATTTCTCTACTATACTGCATTGAGGGTGAGGTATCCCTCTGAGACTTGTTTAAGGGTGAGGTATCCCTGCAGACTGAGGCTTTAGCACAAGGGTAGAGTTTCCTTGTGTGTGACAAGTGCTCTTTTATGTAACGGTTGCAAGCACCTATTGAAGCTTGTATACATAGTGAAAAATCTCGAATATTGTTGCAAGGACTGGACGTAGATCACAAGTAGGTTAGTGATCGAACCAAGATAAATATTGTGTCTGCTTCTCTTCTTAAATCCTTTTACTTTACGCTATTTTATTTTGTCGCACATTTATCCTTCTGCTGTTCTTTATATTTCCTTCTTCATATTATTTCTTCTTCGCATTTATTTAATCAAGTTCAATTTTTGCATTCTAATTAAAAGAGTTGTTAATAAATTTTTATACTCAATTCACCCCCCTCTTGAGTACTGGAAGCCACTTGGTAACATGGTCGTGGGTTATGGGAAGAGAAAAGATGAGAAAGCTTTCATGAAAGAAAGATGGAAATGAACATGATAGAACTAATGCCCTCCTATTTAGCTTCTTGAAAAAGATGATATGATTAGCTTTAGATATTTATTAAACCAAGATATTTTATTAACCAAAATATCTAATCAAAATATCTAACCAAGATATTTAACTAAAATATTTTCAAGCAAGATATTTTCTAAACCGAGATATTTTTCAAGAAAGATATTTTTAAAGCATGCACTAGAACATCATAGAACCATCTTGAAGCTTCTAGACTCCTCTTGAAGGATCCATGACCGTGAGTCACCCTTGAAATGTTCAACTTCTCCACCATGCCCTCCAAACTTAGCTAGCAAGAAACCCCTCCATTAGTCCATCTTTAAGTAGTCACTTTTGTTGAGTTTTTCAAAACACTTGCTAAGCAAGCTTTCTCTCCCATAGGTGTACACAAAAGTTTGTCATGATTACTCATGATGAGTTCCAAGATATTTAAGCTTATGGATAACTATTCATCAAGATATTTTTTGGTAGTTATTAACCAATGGACAATAGCTATTGTGTTTTATTGTCCAATGGATAATAGAACGTACCTAGATTTTATTTGTCAGATAAAATCTCAGAAAATGAAAAACTTTGAAAATTGTTTTCAGATTCGAGTTTAGTAAGCTCTCCCGGCCCCGAAAATTTTTATTTTTTCTAGTGTAACACCCTCCGTAGGGTATTACATTTTATACTATAAACTTACCAAACTATAATTAAATTGTAAAATATTTAATATTATGAAACATGAGTTATAAAATTTCTTTCGTCAATAACTTAAACTTACCAAGGATATAGAAAATACTGAAATACTTTGAACTGATTAAAACACACTACCTATGACGCATAATATCCAACAACATTAAAATAACTATATCATACTTGTTCTTGATAAAACATAATTTCAAACTTACATACTTAAGTAGAAAACAGTAGTAACCCTATGACGGGTCCCACTCGATAGCACAGTAATAGACTTGACACAACTCTAAACATCCACATCTAGATGGATATGCCAAACGATGAAACTTTCACAGCACTGCTTCCTAGCGAAAACCAAGAAGATCTCCGCTTCGCATCCACCACGATCTTAATAAAACAGAAACATAAAACATAACAAAACAATTAAGAGGTGAGATCCCCTACATCATATACCAGCATGGCAGTGGAGAAACAATATCAATGACAATAATGCCATTCAAACACAAAGTACAAGTATATTCATATTACCAAGTAACAGATAATTGAATACAAACAGTTCAACAGATAATATAAATATCACAAAAATTGCAGACATAGTCATACTCTCAATTAATAAATAACTTCCATAAACACATATCGCAACAACACAGATGTCAGCATTACTTCAAATATAAATATCAATGATATGTGTACTGGCCATGCATATGCACAATGCACCAATTCCAACTCCATGGAGCTAACTCAATTTCAGAGTTGAACATTCCAGAAGATCTGTCAGCTTCAATGATAGTCCAGGCTGGATTGCGAAAGGAATAGTATTTGTCAGGTATCCGCCGCTGCATTGCAACGGTTCATCATGGCCAGAGGAATATAATGTGATAACATGATTACTAAATGAATCACCGCGCCTCGACGCCTCCCCAAGATCCATTATAGATCACACTACTCAATTCTCATTCACTCGCAGGCAACAAAAATCGTATTCAATGCATGATAACTCAATGCATAACACAAATCACCATTGCATTGTTCCCAATGATATTAAAACAACCGTCCATACAATTGTCTAATGCCATTAGTATTAATGGTATTCGATAACCGCTCATACAATTACATAATACCACTAATCCATCTGGATCCAGTACATCAGTCTTATAATAACTGCTGTCATTCTCAATTACTTAATACTTTTATTGAGTTTTCACAATCGCGTAACACTTTTGTTACGTTTTCAAATCGTGTAACCATTTTCCATTATTTTCTCAATCGCGTAAAGATATTTAAATATTTTCTAAATTGCGTAACTCAAAAATCCATGTTTTTGAATCACGTAAGGTTTTTCTACTATTTTTCACCATATAAAAATATTTCTTAACGTTCTAAATTTAATTTCAAAACTTTCTAAGTTTAAAATATGTTTTAACTTTATTTCCAATATTCCTTTACGAAAATTCCTCTAAATAATATTTTCTAACTTTTTTCCCAAAAGTCTGCTTTATTTTAATTTAATAAAATCCTTTCCATCTTCTTTACTAGGAATCCTTTTAAATAAAATATTTTAATCTTCTAATTTATTTCTAAATCTTCTTTTTCAATATCATGGCCGAAAATCACTCTTTTCCTTATCAATAAAAATTGTTCATTTCCATTTCCATTTTATAAATCCGTAATCCAATATTTCCTTATCAAATCTCCTCTAAATGATAATTTTCAAACGTTGTTCATAAAACTATGTTTATTTTAATAAAATCATACCCTTCAAAAATCATTATTCATTTAGCTTCACTAAAACACCTTTAAACAAAATACTTAAAGTCTCAAATCATCTCTGAAATAATATATGCAAACGTTTTTCACAAAACTTGTATTTATTTTGATTTAATCATTTTTCTAAATTCCTTTTTCCATTATCATCATCAAAATCCATTTAAATATAATACTGAGTTTCAAATCATTTTCTTCTAACTTAGTTCCATCTATATGACTAAAAATCAATCCTTTTCCATTATAAAACTTTGTTTGCTTCCTTTCTAATTTGTAAGTAAATAAATCATGTTCTCATTACTTAATCATTTAGGTTCTTCCTTAATAAAATAATTTTGTCTTGGTTTGCCTTTTGAAAGCATATTGGCTGTGAGCCTCTAGGTTCTTTGGAACCAAAATCTCTTTCCTTTTCCATATGATTCACATATACAACATATACCAATTATTCTAGTTCTATCATAACAATTTCATACATCCTATGAACATCATAATAAACATCCAATAATCAATCACAACATCAACATCATACTATCAAAATCACATATCACATATAGCTAATAAGCAACCATAATAAATATCATGCATACTATTAAAACTATAAATCACATAAAGCAATCAAACACAAACAAGTAAACTTATACAATAAGTGAATAAATCCTCACATGGATTATTCACACATACGCACACAATTCGTTCCTCACCACCATGGATGGTTGATGAGGTTAATCTCCCTCTTACCTTATTGTGATGCTTCCTAAGCTCCTTGTTGTCTTCTTTGAGTGAACTTCTACCACCATCAAGTTGCTCTTTAAAACAAAACATCATACATATATTAACATCTAAGGCATAACTAGGATGACCATGGATTCAAATCATGGTTTAGAACTTTGAATATAAGAGTAGAAAAGAATATCAAGAACTTCACCCTTTATCCTTTAGACTTTAGATCTTAGAAAAAGTGCTTGAAGATGGATGATTTAGAAGATGATCTCAACATGAAAGTTCCTTAGAATTGCATGGAGATTCAAGATCTATGGTTAATTAAAATTGTAGAAGATTGGAAGATGTTTAGAGAGGGTTGGCCGAAACCTTCAAGAGAAGAAAGTGGATTGTTTCAAGAAAAAGAAAATGAAGATGGATGATTTAGACCAAGCTTTCAACTAAAAAGTATCTTAGAATAAGGTAAGGATGCAAGATATGTGGTTAGCTTGAATTATTGAAGATGGAGAGTGGTTTTCTTGGCCTTGGTCATGGGGTTCAATGGAGAGAAAAGAGAGAGAGTTTTTGTTTTAAGCTTTGAATGAAAAGATGCTAGCTTTGAAATGTGATAGAAAAATCAATCTTGGTCACTTTGGAGACTTAATGGCCGTGGGACACAAGGAGAAAAAAGGATGAGAGCTCTATACAAAAGATGGAAATGAACCAAAGCTCTCCTATTTATAGAAGATGATAGGATAACTTAGGATATTTTAATTAAGATATTTTCATCAATGCAAAATATCTAACTAAGATATTTAATCAAAATATCTATCAAGATATTTAATCAAAATATCTACCAAGATATTTAATCAAAATATCTTACAAAGATATTTATCCAAGATATTTCAAGCAAGATATTTATCAAGAAGATATTTATAAAAGATATTTTCAAGAAAGAGTATCCAACTTCTCTTCTACTTCCTCCTTACTTAGCCACCAAGAAAGCCTCTCATTGGTCCATTTTTTTGCAAGCCACTATTGTTGACTTTTCTTCAAAACTTACTAGGTAAGCAAGCTCTCCCATTGGTTCATCATAAACGTTATCATGATTAGCTTCCAAGATATTTTTCGGTTACTTTAATCAATGGATAATAATTATTGCTTATAAAGTCAATGTCTATTATCTAATGGATAATAAAATATACTAAGATTTTTCTCTTGTTCTAGTTAGGTAGCAACTATTGTTGATCATTTTCCCTTGATAAGTCACAGAGCAAGTCATCAAAGAGAAATTTCTAGAACATATGAGTCAGCATGATGAGTCGTAGCGCTGAGTCACTAGCTGAGTCACCAAGAGAACCTTCTATAACGTGTGACTCACTATGGCAAGTCACAGGGTGAGTCAGCATTCTACATCCTTCTAGAATGTGGCGAGTCACCATTCTAGAACATAGCAAAACTTACAAAAATGAAATTCAGGGTGTTACATTCGGCCTGCCATCAACACACAGAAAGCTCAAAAATAGAAACAGAAAAATCAAAATAAATCAAACAATTCATAAAAATCACAAAACTTACAAAAATCACATTTACTGAGAAATGTGAAAAATCAGGGCGTTACATAAGGTCATTCATACAAGGAAATAACAAGTAATAAGTTTGAAAACAAAACACGCAAGAATATTTTAAAACCTTTCCTTCATTTACTTTCCACATGACCTTACTTTTCTTTGAATAATAGTGAGACATAACTTTGGTCTTCATGTTTTTCATTCATACAATTCATTGTATATAAAATTATTTAATCCTTCCATTTATATTCAAGTAGAGGAGTAACTTACTCAACCTCAATCTACCATTATCCTTTCATTTTTATGTCTCTCAATACCATGTTTAACAACCTTATTCATTAAACATGCATATATCATTTGCTTCTCAGCATCATTCACATCCAAGCTCACTCCAAAACCAACATTTCTAAACATCAATTTAACTTCAAATCAAATATAATCAAGGAGTATCATAATCTCAAATATCTATACAACAACAAGTGTATAACTCTATTTCATTCATCATGTTCTATGAATTCACAACACACTTTTATTCAATTACACTATAACTATATTCATCAATTATGTAACACCCCAATTTTTGGTTAATTACATTTTTACCCTAATTGTACTGTTTTTTGTTTTCTGTGTGTTACAAAATTAATTTGACTGTTTCATAACTGTATTTGATTGTTTTGTGTGATTTACTCTGAGTCAAGAAAATAATAATTTTTGGGCTGGGGAAAATCTTGTTTGATTATTTGAAGCTGGGCGATCTTACTAAACCCAATCCGAATAATATATATATCTATCATTTAATTTTTAGGATTTTTCTGTGTAATAAAAACATTTATCATGCAGAAAAGTCTGTGGGACCCATGTTTGGCTTGTGGGACCCACATTTGGGTTTGTGGGGCCCACGTTTGTTTTGTGGGACCCACGTTTGGTTTGTGGGACCCACTTTTAGAAAAAATTTACCAATGTAAATGGCTTGTAAAATTCTAAACCAAAAGGTTGAAAATCCATAAAAATAGTTAGATTTAGTAGATTAGTTAGTTTAAAATCTAACTTAATGGAATAATTAGTGAAAAACTTAATTAAGTTAATCTAAAGGGTTTGAGTGGTAATTAAATGGAATAAAACCTAATTAGTTTTTATCAAATTTTAGTTAGACAATGTATTAGTATAATTAAGTAGAAGATTAAGGATTCTAAGTAAATTAATGATTAACTAAAATACAAAGGAATCTAACTAACTTTTAATTAAACCTAATTAGGAGGACTTAAGCATAAATAAGATATTAAAAATCAATCAAATTTTGATTAGAATTCCTATAGCTATTTTTGGATTTATGCATGCATTATGCATTCAATTATGCACTCAAATGCAATCATGGAGATCTAGATGCTTAGTCATCCACCATCCAAATCATCAAAGGCAATTATGTTAGCAAAATTATCAAAAAAAGGGGGCTGCATTTTTCTTGGAAGTCTACAGCCATGCATTTTGGGGGGGGGCAATTATTCACTTTATCATCTTCATTTCAATCATTCTAAACTTTCATTCATTTCTCTCCTACCCAAAGGACCCAAAGAAAACTTCTAAGTCTTCATTTCCCGCACCATTCGGCCAAACACTCTTCTAACACTTCTATCCATCAAAAATTTCATCCAACACAATTTCCTAAACCTAAACCATATTCTAAGAATATCTCTAGTTGTGAGTTTTTGCTAAATCATCCATTTGGAGCTTGGAAAATCACTTTGAAGTTTCTTTCTTATAAGGTGAAAATTCTTCTTTCTTGTTTCTAATTTGATTTTTGATGTTCTAAGCCATGATTGATCCATGGTTTATCTTTTTCATCCATAGTTTATGACTTTATAATTTGTATAAGCTTGTTAGGATTTTTGTTGAAGCTACACAAAATTTCTAAGGAGGAGTCCAAGGAGATCTTGTCTTTCTTATAGGTAAGAGGGAGATTTAATCTCATCAACCATGTGTGGTGGTGAGAAAATGGATGTATTTGTGGTGAAGAATCCATAAGGATTCATTCACTTGGTTGTTTATTGTCTTCTCTATTTGTGATTGTGTATGTGTGCATGTTATTTTCTTTTCTATTTGTGGTTTATTATGCATACAAGCATGTTTATAGCTTTGATATTTGGTATGTGTTTTATTATTGCTTTAATATATGGTATGTGTTCATAAATATATGTATATGCTCATGGATCTATGATAATTATTGTTGGATGTGCAAATATGTTGAGATTTGCAAAAGTGTTCCAAAGAACACAAGATGAAGAGCTTATGGTTTTTACTATGAAAATAGAACCAATATGTTCTCAACCATTTTCTAAAAGGATAACCTAATTGATCTACTTAAATTAAATGATTTTTCAATGATTTAATGGATGAAAAATAATTTTAAACATGGTTTGTATAAAAATGGTGATTTTCGGCCAAAATATATTTTTAATGTTTAATTGATCCAAAATTTATTTTCTAAGTGTAAACTAGTTTATTAACCTAAAACGAATTCAATTACGATGGATTTTCAAGAGTCAAATAAGTAAATGATTTTTTACTAGAAGTCTAGTATGGTAAAGAAATAAATTTTAACACTTGAAAAATACTTATCTTTTGTAATTGGCTAGCTGACATGGACAATGATTTTGATGATAACAAACATTAAGTTGATGAGAAGATCAAGTCCAAGGTTTTCAAGATTAGCTTTAGGACTTAAGGTCTTTGTAAGAAGACTCATTGGATATCTCATTGATTTTGGACACAAAGAAATATTTTCAAAATTGTTTTTAAATTAAATATCACAAATCCAAATCATGGTTTGAAAGCATTTCAAAGTGTTAAAAGCCTTTTTTCAACAGAGGTATTTGAATACCATTTAAAGGTATTCGAATAACATCCTAGTATCACGTTTTTACAAGGCTTTTTAATCAGAGGTATTCGAATACCTCTGATGGTATTCGAATACGGTATTCGAATACCTCCCGATGGTATTCGAATACCACAGATTTCGAAATAGAAAGAAACGGCTATAATTCAAATTTAAATGGATATTAATTGTTTAAACGGCTCTTTTTCTCAAATGCTCTATAAATAGAGACCTTGGGTCTCTTCTAAAGGTTGCCCAACCACTTGAATTATTTTTGCTTGTGTCAAAAACGTGATTCACTATTTTCTCTTATTTTACGTGCTCTTTTCGCCAAAATCTGGAGATATCCTTAGAGAGCTCCATAGTGCTTCAAGTTGTAATATTTGCTCGAGTGAGAGTTTCTCTTCTTCATCTATTTTCTACGATATCTTGTATTATGAGGGTGAGGTATCCCTCAGTAAAAGGGTGAGGTATCCCTTGTTGTAAAGAAGGTGAAGTATCCTTCAAATGGGGTGAGGTATCCCTCTAAGGTTTGTGTAAGGGTGAGGTATCCTGCATTTGGTGAGGCTTTAGCACAAGGGTAGAGTTTCCTGTGTGTGAAAAGTGCTCTATTGTGTAAAGGTTGCAAGCACCTGTTTTTAAGCTTGTATTGAATAGTGAAAAATCTCTCGAAGCGTGTTTCGGGGGGACTGGACGTAGGCCACAAGTGGTTGGTGGTCGAACCCGGGATAAACATCGTGCTCGCTTTTCTTCTTTCCTTAATCTTTTGTCTTTCTCGCACTTTATTTATTATATCTTGCAATTTAATTTCTAGTTGTTCTTCTTATCTTCATCTTATTCACGCCTTTTATTATTTAAATTCAGCATAGTTTATTTGTTTAAGGCTTTTGCGAAAAAATTTTAAATACTCAATTCACCCCCCCTCTTGAGTACTGAAGCCACTTGGGCAACAAGTGGTATCAGAGCTAGACTCTTGTATAAAGAGCTTAGCTTCTTCAAGAGTACATGGCTTCATCAAATGTTTTATCAGAAGCAACTTCCATAAATCGACCACCCTTTTTCAATGGGGATGGTTATGCATATTGGAAGGAAAGAATGAAAATCTTTATAGAGGCTATTGATCTAGATGTGTGGGATGCTGTCAAAAATGGCGCATTTATACCTACACGTGTTGTTAATGGTATAAAAACCGGGACACCTAGAAGTGATTGGTCTAAAGATGATAAAAGAAAAGTTCAAAATAACTTAGTAGCCAAAAACATCATTACCTCAGCCTTGGGGCATGATGAATTTTTTAGAATTTCAAATTGCAAAACTGCTAAAGAAATGTGGGACACTTTACAAGTTACCCATAAGGGTACTAGTGAAGTTAAGAGGTCGAGAATTAATTCTCTAACTCGTGAATATGAATTATTTACTATGAACCAAGGAGAAAGCATTCAAGAAATGCAAAAGAGGTTCACTCACATTGTTAATCATCTTGCATCATTAGGAAATAATTTTACTAACGAAGATTTGATTAACAAAGTGTTGAGATGTCTTAGCAGGATTTGGCAACCCAAAGTAACGGCTATTGCAGAATCAAGAGATTTATCAACAATGTCTCTAGCCACCCTATTCGGAAAGCTTCAAGAACATGAGCTGGAACTAAATAGGCTCAATCAAAGTGAAGAGCATGATAAGAAGAAGAAGGGAATTGCACTCAAAGCCACTTCTTCCATACTTGAAGATGATGATGAGGATGCTGAAAATTTTGAACTAAGTGAGGAGAATCTTAGTCTCCTTGCGAAAAAATTCGGAAGATTCCTAAAGAAAAAGGGGTTTCAAAGAAGACCACCCCTTCCTCAAAAGAAGGCATATCACAAAGGAGAAGGATCCTCCACTCCTCCAAAATGCTACGAATGTGGAGAATTGGGACACATAAAAATGGAGTGCCCAATCTATCAAAGGAAAGTGGAGAAGTATGAGAAAAGGCACTCAAGGGAAAAGAAAGAAAGAAGAGCCTACATAGCATGGGATGACAACGACATGGACTCCACTGATAGCTCAGATAGCGAAGAAGCTCAACTTTGTCTCATGGCCAAAGGAGAAGAAAAAGAAGAAGAAAGCGACAACGAGGTAAATTCTGACTTATCTCCTTCTTATGATGAATTACAAGATGCCTTTGAAGAATTGCATGACGAATCAATAAGGCTCACTAAATTAATTTCTTCATCTAAGAAAACTATCTCTTCTTTGAAAAATCAAATTCTAATTTTAAATAAAGAGATTGAAGAATTAAAAATTGAAAATGAAACTTTGGGAATTATTGATGCATGCTCATCTCATTTCTCACATGCTTCTACTTGTTTACCTTGTTCTTCATGTCATTTGCTTGAAAATGAAATTGAAGATTTAAAGAACACCCTTGCCAAATTCACATGTGGAAGAGATTATTTAAATATTTTATTAGGAAAACAAAGGGTTGTTTTTCAAAATGCTGGAATAGGATATAACCCGAATAATCAACACAAATCCTATAAAAATTATTTTGTTAATTCTAGCATCTCATGTAGCCCATTTGTTAAATGTTTCTATTGTGGGAAGAAGGGTCATAGTGCTTCAACATGCAATGTAAGGAAAAATATCAATACAAAAATTGGAACCAAAATGGTATGGGTTCCTAAGGGCACTATACCCAAAACTGACAATCAAGGACCCAAGAAAATTTGGGTACCAAAAACCAAAAATTGAATTGTGTTGCAGGTGTGCTTGATAGCCAAGAGCAAACTTCGGCATTTTTGAAAGTGGTTGCTGCAAGCACAAGACTATAATAAATTCCAAGCTCTCCTTCTTGTCTCTATCAGGCTTGGACTTGCATTCATATGAGTATTTCCATCAAAAGGTAAGCTTTCTTACCTCAAATATGCCTTCTAGATGCAAAATATATGCTTTTATGTTTGAGTTATTCGAATATCTCCCTGTGGTATTCGAATACCATTGCATCTGTACGTGAAAATCCATGTTTTTCTGATAGGTCTATTCGAATGCCCTCCCATGGTATTCGAATACCATACATCAGTACAGAGTTCTTGTGGTTTTATTAGCTGGGGCATTCAAATACCCAAATGTGTATTCGAATAACCTGAAAAATCTTCATCAGTACTTGTTACATGCTATCTGGAGTATTCGAATACCTTACAAGGCATTCGAATACTTGCTCCTTCTGGAGTTTATAAAATGTGATGGGTATTCGAATACAGTAAGAGGTATTCGAATACCACATGGCTGAAAGCAAGTTTTTCATCGTCCTCTCTATTTCGTTTCTGCTTCTATTCTTTTTTCTTGCATATGCAATGCAAATAACATGCTTTTAATCTTATTTCATCAAGCCTTCATTTATGCCTTATATGAAAATCACATGATGTTCTTAAATGCATATTTCTTGGCTTGTTCTTGCCCTTTTATTTTTTTTCTAAAATATGCTCAATGTAATTGGCTATTGTTTTGATATACGAACAAGTGCAATAAGTGGTATATGAAATATTTAATATCTATATTTTTATTGACATATGTCAGATTTATAAGAATTTGTTAACAAGTGGTAAATGCTTAGAACATCTTGACAAGTGATATCAAACAAGTGGTAAATGCTTTACATTTTGACAACAAGTGATATCAAAGTGGTATGAACATAATAACAAGTAATAACAAATGATAACAAATGATAACAAATGATATCAAACAAGTGATTTCTTGGCCAAATTAATCGATAAATATATTTTTGCCCTTGAGAATCATTTGCTGCTTTTGCCTCATTGTTTTTAAATGCTTATTGGCTTATGAGTTTGACTAACCCCTATGGATCCAACATTAATGGATACCAATGAAAGCACTCTGAATTTTGTTGTAGGGAGAACACTACCTCAAGCATAAATTTAAATGGACAAAATTCATTCAACTTGAGGACATGCATATATTGTTTAATATGATAAAATGGGAGAGAAAAATACTTGCCCCATCTTTTTGATCATGACAAAAGGGGGAGAATGGTATCAAATGTACAAAAGGGGGAGAACAAGTTTAAATGTCTTTGTTTGAGAAAAGTCAAGAAAAAAAAGTCAAAACAAAAATAGAAATTGGATTCCAAAAGTAAGGGGGAGCTGCTGTGCACATCTCTGATATAAATCACCTCTTATGAAAAAGAGGGGGAGTAAGTATCTCTAAACTAACTTTGTGAATTTCAATTTATATGAACTAATACTTTTCTCAAATGTTAGTTTGTCATCATCAAAAAGGGGGAGAATGTAATTGGCTAGCTGACATGGATAATGATTTTGATGATAACAAACATTAAGTTGATGAGAAGATCAAGTCCAAGGTTTTCAAGATTAGCTTTAGGACTTAAGGTCTTTGTAAGAAGACTCATTGGATATCTCATTGATTTTGGACACAAAGAAATATTTTCAAAATTGTTTTTAAATTAAATATCACAAATCCAAATCATGGTTTTGAAAGCATTTAAAAGTGTTAAAAGCCTTTTTTCAACAGAGGTATTCGAATACCATTTAAAGGTATTCGAATAACATCCTAGTATCACGTTTTTACAAGGCTTTTTAATCAGAGGTATTCGAATACCTCCTGATGGTATTCAAATACCACAAGATTTCTGAAATAGAAAGAAACGGCTATAATTCAAATTTAAATGGATATTAATTGTTTAAACGGCTCTTTTTCTCAAATGCTCTATAAATAGAGACCTTGGGTCTCTTCTAAAGGTTGCCCAACCACTTGAATTATTTTTGCTTGTGTCAAAAACGTGATTCACTATTTTCTCTTATTTTCTGTGCTCTTTTCGCCAAAATCTTGAGATATCCTTAGAGAGCTCCATAGTGCTTCAAGTTGTAATATTTGCTCGAGTGAGAGTTTCTCTTCTTCATCTATTTCTCTGATATATTGTATTGTGAGGGTGAGGTATCCCTCAGTAAAAGGGTGAGGTATCCCTTGTTGCAAAGAAGGTGAGGTATCCTTCAAAGGGGGTGAGGTATCCCTCTAAGGTTTGTGTAAGGGTGAGGTATCCTTGCAGGCTGAGGCTTTAGCACAAGGGTAGAGTTTCCCTGTGTGTGAAAAGTGCTCTATTGTGTAAAGGTTGCAAGCACTGTTTTTAAGCTTGTATTGAATAGTGAAAAATCTCGAACTGTGTTTTGGGATTCGGACGTAGGCCACAAGTGGTTGGTGGTCGAACCAGGATAAACATCGTGCCTGCTTTTCTTCTTTCCTTAATCTTTTGTCTTTCTGCACTTTATTTATTATATCTTGCAATTTAATTTCTAGTTGTTCTTCTTATCTTCATCTTATTCACGCCTTTTATTATTTAAATTCAGCATAGTTTATTTGTTTAAGGCTTTTGCGAAAAATTTTTAAATACTCAATTCACCCCCCCTCTTGAGTACTGAAGCCACTTGGGCAACATCTTTGAGTTTTTAAAGTATGTTAGCAATTTTTAAAGTGTATTTTATGGTTATAATTAAATAAAGGAAGTTTTAAAGGAAAACGTAGAAAATATTTAGTGGATTTTCTAAATTAAGTGCTGTCAAAATTGATTAAAAATGAGCAAGTATTGAAGAACGTTTCAAAATGGCATTTAAAAAGCAAAGAAATATTTTACGTAGTTGAAGAATAAAAATAACAGTAGAATAATTTATTAAATTTGAATTTTTGAGAAAAATGTCAGAAATCATTACTTAGGGTAATTTTTGTAAGATAAATGGAAAATAATGTCTAAATAATATTTTTTGTTTTGGAAAGATTCAAAATTTAATTTGAAACATCAAGAAATATTTTATACAGTGAAAAATAGTAGAAATAGCTTACGTGTATTTAAAATGATGATTTTTAAACTACGCGATTGAGAAAATAATTTAAAAATGTTACGCGATTGAGAAAACGTTGAAAAATATTTACTTGACTTATGAAAATAGTAAGTTTTTTTTTACTGTCAGGGCAAAGTGGTGGACCCGGACATGTTGGGAAATAGTACTGTCAAGTGGAGACATACTATTTTTGGAATTATTGATACTAAGGGTATTTTTGTAATTATGGTGACAATGATGATATTTACGTAATTATGATTCATGGTGATACTGAGGGTATTTTTGTAATTATGGATCATTACATACATAGAGTGGTATGTCAATTTGGTTGAAATTGACAATTGACTGACGAGATGAATTACACCGTGTTGCGGGTGTGATAAGCGTAGTGTGTTCATGAGGAGAACTTGGAGGCGTTAGTGTGCAGTAGATTCCATATGTGGACAATTGGTAGCTCCTCTGCACCGTGGTAACTGATAACACACACTAGCGATCTTGACAAATACTATTCTTAATCAGGATCCATTAGGGACTGTCTGGTACTATGCCTGGTCATACATGACGTATTTGACTGTGTACCATTCACACGACGTATTTGACTGTGTGTTGTTTACACGGCGTATTTGACTGTGTAACAGTTGATTGAGACAGCCTGATATACGGATATGTCTACCGGATCATTCTCTCTGATGTTTGTGTTTAACTCCATGGAGTAGGAACGAGTCTGAGTACATGGCATATTTAATCTGCATCACTGTGTGAATAGTTATAATTTGATTTATGATATTTTGCATGTGTGATAATGTGAATAGTTATAATTTGATTTATGATATTTTGCATGTGTGATAATATGAATTGTTATATTAACTGTTATATTTGTTTGTATTATCGTTTTCTTACTGCTATGCTGGTAATGATGTTGATTGTCTCACCTCTTTGTATATATTTTATGTATTATTATTTATGTTTTGTAAAGTCATTGAGGAAGTAGAAGAGGAGCAACTGTTGGATTGTCAATACAACGAGGAGCAGCAACCGAGTGACCAGTTCGAGGAAGGCGGACCTCGAGATCATCCATATCATATGGATTTATTGTGCGTGGTATGATGTTACTGCAGTATTTACGTCTTCCGATAATCTTCCCAAGGAGGATTCTTCTGAGGATCGAACTTTTAGTGTTATGCTTGGGCTAGTTTATGGTTTGCTTTAAACCATTAGTTTACTATTTTTAATTAACTAGTTTGTAATATGTAAATTATTTGTACCTATTAAAAACAAAATCATATGTATAATTATGGTGTGTATGTAATAGTTTGTTTTATTTTATGTGCTGTTTATTTTATTTTATAATATAATGTGTTTTCAAAAAAAATATTTTTTTACAACCTATATTATTATATATTACGAAATAATTTATAACTTCGGTAGAGGTTATTATTATTATTCGGAAATGTGACATCCCCAGTACGGTGTTGCAAATTATACATCATTTCCTTAATTAACGTAATTATCAAACGAATATAAAAACGTGATAAATCTCATAATTTAACCAAAAACCCTTTCCTCTAGGTAGGGCTATAACATACATAATTCAATCATGTTCCTTATTTTAATACACTTGACCATGACCACCATTTAGTCCAAATCTCTCAATTTCAATCAAAACCTAACTTCAATGCATAACAAAATTTCATTCAAATTAAGGTCATAACATAATAGCATTCAACCTGATTTTTCAACATATTTCCAATTTATAGTTTCAAACACATCAACACTAAAATTATGATCTCAAAGGGCATATTTCTACCAAAGTCAATAACCAAGATCGAAATCACAATTTTAAGCACAAAATAGCATCAAAATTCTATTAAATCTGGGCATCAATTTGTCATGTATTTCTATCACCATTTAAGGCACAATCTCAAGCATCAAAGCCATCAAAATTCTGGTCATAAGTAGGGCAGTAGCTGACAAGACCAATCAGCCCCAAAAACATATTAAAGACTCATCATTCTTGTCATTTACAACATTGCCACTTTAACTCGAACATAAAAAAAAGAACAATTAAAAACAATAAAATCACCTCTAACACACAGCATGACCATGAACCATTCAGTCATAACACAAGAAAATTTAAACAATATCACAATTCATCTCATGACCCAATGGAATTAAATAAGCAAATTTAAACAAATAAAACCCATTTTTAATTCAATAGTCAGCTATGAATCCTGTACACAGAAAAATAGAATTCTAACCTATGCAAAACATAGAAGAAGAGAAGCAAGTTGAAAGAAACTGTAACATCCCAAAAAAAACATATTAGACTTTTATATGTGTACAAAAGTAGCATATAACTTGTTTGATATGTCAGTGAAGATTTGTAATAAACAGAGTTAGTTTAGGCACTTTGCTGCAACACAGAGTGTGGAAAGTGGTCTAAAATGACTCAGAAAATAGCATAAACTGCTATTTAAAGGGAAACAAGTTTAGATAATTTGTTTCTAGGTCACAAATAAGCTAAGTAAGGTATAGTTAAAATTTCAAGACAATCAAAGTTAATTTGATATCTTTAGGCACACTAGTTGTGCATTTTAATACTGGATTTACCCCTAGTAGATATGGAAAAATAGAGAAAATGTACAACATAATTTTTAATGAATTCTAGGATTTATTTTGAGTTTGTTGGAGGTTAGAAACTTAGATTTGAAGAAATCTAAGTATTCATAGCAGATAGGGAACTTTAGTACCTATCTAGAAGAAGCAAAGTTAGACTTTGCCTCTTCATTTATATCCCACGGCGGAATGGGAGAAAAAGAAGCAGAAAAAGAAAAGAAAGAAAGGAGAAGGCAGAAACCGAAGGAAGAAAGGAGAGAAAGATAAGAAGGAAAAGAAGGAAAGCTTGAAGATCATCATCCAAGACTAGAGGTAGGGGTGTTTAACTTCATCTTCTTCCTACTCATCTTCATCTTGTTCTTGGTTAATCTTGATGAGGAAAAATAGGTTTTTATTGAGGTTAGTGAAGGTTGAAGCTTGATTCTTGTTTCTATAGTTGAAGTGAGTTTGATGATTCTAGGATGTTGGAGATCATGGTTAGATTGAAAATCACTTAGAATCCATGTTTGAGGATTGAGATATGATAGGATAATTAATAGAACAAGAAACACGGCTGTTTTCTGATCCAGGATTGCTGTTCTGCAGTGCCGTATTCGAATACAAAGGTTGGTGTTCGAATAAAGCATCACAGAGAGTTCCAAAAAGTGAAATTTCGTGGGTGGTATTTGAATACCACCAGAGGTATTCGAATAGACCCGAAATAGAGAGAAAACTCATTCCTGATAGCCTGTAGTGTTTTTATCATAACTCGAGCTACCGATATCGAAATGAGTTGATTCCAGAGCCATTTGAAAGCTAAGACATAGGGCTATTTGCCTATAAAATTTTAGAATCATTGAAGTTAGGATGTACCTCTGGTGCATTTATGAAAATTAGCCTTTTTAAGGGTCCAGAGCATATTTCATCAAAGATGTTATTTTAATGATTTGAAATCCCTAATTGTTAGGATCCTTTGTTTATACCTAGTAAAGATTGTTGAGACACTTGAGAGGTTATTTCTTTCAGAGAAAGACCTAGTAGCATATAAAGGGAGATAAAAGAAAAGTGAGTGCATCCATTGGATATGGAGTGCCATAGACCAGGAGTTTAGTTTCTTAAGCAACTTAAAGTTGCACAAATGTCACAAGAGAGGTGATAAGATATTTAAGAAGCAAGATGGCAATAGCAGAGAGCCATAGTGCCTAAGTGGCAAGAGTTAAGGGCCAAGGTGCCGAGTTGGCAAAAGTTAAGTGCCAAAGACCCTAGTTGGCAAGAGTAAATGCCATAGTGCATGAAGAGCTCTCAAAGAGTTAAAGAACGTTAGTAATGCAAAGACAGCAGTGTACTAAGTCTAGTTGGCATTGGTTCAATGTCGTAGCGCATGAAATGCTCCCACAGAGAAGAGGTGGAGTTAGTAATGCAAGATGGACTTAGTATGAGATCATGTGGTGGTTATGTTAAAGTTAGGACATAACTCCGCATTTACACCCATATCACACTTCACATATGCTTGCTATCCCTAGAGAACAGGTAGTGGAGGGATCCACACAGTGATGTAGAAGGTCATGTGTTGTGATAACAGACTTCGTTCCTAAACAGTAGGCTATAAGGGGTCATATGTTGTCATGGCAGAATTCTTCTGCGCCTAGGGTGTAGGAGGTCAGGTGTGGTGGTAGACTTCGTTCCTAAAAGTAGGTTATAAGGGGTCACACGTTACCATGGCAAAATTCCTCTACGCCTGGGGGGAATAGCTGAGTATTCATGACATTGCACCAACACTATCATACACTTTTCTTTGAGCATAAACATACATCATTCTATCATTGCATTATTTAATATTTTATTGGTTGTGAATATATTTGTGTAATTGTTGTGTATGTGTTACTCTATGTTATTGGTGACAGCTGTATAGGCAGTTGTCTAACCGATGATTTCAAATAATTGTATGGGTAGTTGTTTGATATCATCGTGGTTTCGATTATCAGAACAGAATTATAGTTCGCTTAAGAACGTTACATAAAGAGAGAGTTGTAATTGTTTCTTATGCAGGAAGTATTAGTTTAGTTGGGTTTATTCATTTTGAATGTTTAAACTGCTGGTTTTGGTATACTTATATTGAGAAATGTGATTTCTCACCCTGTTTGTTGCCATGTTCCAGGTGAAGGTTCATCCAAAGGCAAGAAGAAGAAGTATGAAGACAAAGATAGTTTTTATACTTTCTAGTTTAAAGCTTGTATTTATCTACGTGCTTTTAGTTTGTACAAGAAGTTATGTATACAATGAGCCTTTAGTGGCAATGTTATATGTATAACTTTTAGTTTTCTGCAAGGCTCTCCATTATTATTTGTTTAAATGATATGGATTAGTATTATGTTAAGTTAGAAGTAGCATAACTAATACTGCTTATCCAGATATATTCTGATATACTAGGTTACCGGAATTAGGGTGTTACATTATGGTATCAGAGCAGTTCCTCCTGTTGAGTCGGGGTATGGACTGACTAGGCTTAGACACGTTTAGTGTTTTTCCGCTAAGTGCGAGGCATTTCTTGTCTCATATGTTTAATGTGATGCTTGAATTGTATGTTTTGCTTTGAGTTAGTGGTTATTAGCTACTGTTGCACAGTTACATGATATTGAGACTGCCGCTCAATATTAATTGTGTCGGTGTATGCAGGAAGCTATGGACCAAAGAAGTGAACCAGAGCAGCAGGGAACACAGCTCCTGAAGATCCCAACATGGCCGATGCGGTGGTGGCTATGACCAATGTGATGACAAGGATGTTAGAGAGGTCGGAAGCCAATCAACCTGTACAACCTGTGTAGCAAGAACCAGTCGAAAGGAATCAGAACTTCCAGGACTTAGCAGCATTCAGACAGAGGAACCCTCCACCTTTTAATGGTGAGTTTGGCCCAATGAAAGCGGAAGGGTGGCTAAATGAGATAGAAAGGATTTTTCAGGTGATGGTCTACACTGATGAGCAAAAAGTCTCTTTTGCCTCTTTTATGTTGAAAGGAGAGGCAGAGTATTGGTGGAAGAGTACCATAAGAGTGATGGTAGTTGCTGGAACTCAGATGACCAGGGAAATGTTTAAAATAACTTTCTTGGGAAAGTATTTTCCGTAAACTTTGCGTGATGCAAAGGAGGTGGAATTTATGAGGTTAGAACAGGGGAGTATGTCAGTGGGCCAGTGTGAGGCCAAGTTTGAGCAGTTATCAAAGTTTTTATATCATTTCAGACATGACCCGAATGAGAACTGGAGATGTGTGACATTCGAGTCCGGTCTGAGAGCTGATATCAGAGATGCGGTAGAGCCCTTGGAGATCAGAGATTTTTCTTCGTTGGTCAACAAGTGCCGGATAATAGAGAAACGTGAGACGAGACCTATAGTGGGCCAAGAGTCTCAAGGTTCTTAAAAAAAGAAGCATAGTGAGTCAAAGTTCATAAGGGATGAAAAAGGTAAAATAGAGCAAGTGGAGTCCAAGAAGGGTTAGTGCCCTAAGTGTGGAAGGCAACATGGTGATAGACCTTGTTTAGCAGGGCAGTCAGTGTGCTATAATTGTGGACAGCCAGGGCATTTTGCCAAGGAGTGTCCGCAAAGGGAAGGAGTGCAGCCCGATAGTAGACCCACAGCTCCGGGAAGGGTTTACATCGTGTAAGGCAAGGAGACAACACAGCCTAAGGATTCAAAGAAAGGAAAGTGTTTGGTTTTGTTTCTTCAAGGTTTGGTTATACTTGTTTGAAGTGTGAGTTGTATGTGACTTCTTGCATGAGGTAAACCAAAATTTTGAGGACAAAATTTTTAAAAAGGAGGGGAGAATGTAACATCCTGGAAAAAAACATATTAGACTTTTATATGTGTACAAAGGTAGCATATAACTTGTTTGATATGTCAATGAAGATTTGTAACAAACAGAGTTAGTTTAGGCACTTTGCTGCAACACAGAGTGTGGAAAGTGGTCTAAAATGACTCAAAAAATAGCATAAACTACTATTTAAAGGGAAACAAGTTTAGATAATTTTTTTTTAGGTCACACATAATCTAAGTAAGGTATAGTTAAAATTTCAAGACAATCAAAGCTAATTTGGTATTTTTAGGCACACTGGTTGTGCATTTTAATACCAGATTTACCCCTAGCAGATATGAAAAAATAGAGAAAAAGTACAACATGATTTTTAATGAATTCTAGGATTTATTTTGAGTTTGTTGGAGGTTAGAAACATATATTTGTAGAAATCTAAGTATTCATAGCAGATAGGGAACTTTAGTACCTATCTAGAAGAAGCAAAGTTAGACTTTGCCTTTTCATTTATATCCCACGGCAGAATGGGAGAAAAAGAAGTAGAAAAAGAAAGAAAGAAAGGAGAAGGCAGAAACCGAAGGAAGAAAGGAGAGAAAGATAAGAAGGAAAAGAAGGAAAGCTTGAAGATCATCATCCAAGACAAGAGGTAGGGGTGTTTAACTTCATCTTCTTCCTACTCATCTTCATCTTGTTCTTGGTTAATCTTGATGAGGAAAAATAGGTTTTTATTGAGGTTAGTGAAGGTTGAAGCTTGATTCTTGTTTCTATAGTTGAAGTGAGTTTGATGATTCTAGTATGTTGGAGATCATGGTTAGATTGAAAATCACTTAGAATCCATGTTTGAGGATTGAGATATGATAGGATAATTAATAGAACAAGAAACACGGCTATTTTCTGCTCCAGGATTGCTGTTCTGCAATGCCGTATTCGAATACCAAGGTTCGTATTCGAATAAAGCATCACAGAGAGCTCCAAAAAGTGAAATTTTGTAGGTGGTATTCGAATACCACCAGAGGTATTCAAATAGACCCGAAATAGAGAGAAAACTCATTTCTGACAGCCTGTAGTGTTTTTATCATAACTCGAGCTACCGATATCGAAATGAGTTGATTCTAGAGCCATTTGAAAGCTAAGACATAAGGCTATTTTCCTATAAAATTTTAGAATCATTGAAGTTAGGATGTACCTCTGGTGCATTTGTGAAAATTAGTCCTTTTAAGGGTCCAGAGCATATTTCATCAAAGATGTTATTTTGATGATTTGAAATGCCTAGTTGTTAGGATCCTTTGTTTATGCCTAGTAAAGATTGTTGAGACACTTGAGAGGTTATTTCTTTAAGAGAAAGACCTAGTAGCATACAAAGGGAGATAAAAGAATAGTGAGTGCATCCATTGGATATGGAGTGCCATAGACCAAGAGTTTAGTTTCTTAAGCAACTTAAAGTTGCACAAATGTCACAAGAGAGGTGATAAGAGATTTAAGAACCAAGATGGCAATACCAGAGAGCCATAGTGCCTAAGTGGCAAGAGTTAAGGGCCAAGGTGCCGAGTTGGCAAAAGTTAAGTGCCAAAGACCTTAGTTGGCAAGAGTAAATGCCATAATGCATGAAGAGCTGTCAAAGAGTTAAAGAGAGTTAGTAATACAAAGACAACAGTGTACTAAGTCTAGTTGGCATTGGTTCAATGTCGTAGCGCATGAAATGCTCCCATAGAGAAGAGGTGGAGTTAGTAATGCAAGATGGACTTAGTATGAGATCATGTGGTGGTTATGTTAAAGTTAGGACATAACTCCACATTTACACCCACATCACACTTCACATATGCTTGCTATCCCTAGAGAACAGGTAGTGGAGGGATCCACTCAGTGGTGTATGAGGTCATATGTTGTGATAACAGACTTCGTTCCTAAACAGTAGGCTATAAGGGGTCATATGTTGTCATGGCAGAATTTCTCTGAGCCTAGGGTGTAGGAGGTCAGGTGTTGTGGTGACAGACTTCATTCCTAAAAGTAGGCTATAAGGGGTCACCCGTTACCATGGCAGAATTCCTCTGCGCCTAGGGGGAATAGCTGAGTATTCATGACATTGCACCAACACTATCATACACTTTTCTTTGAGCATAAACATACATCATTCTATCATTGCATTATTTAATATTTTGTTGGTTGTGAATATATTTGTGTAATTGTTGTGTATGTGTTACTCTGTGTTATTGGTGACAACTGTATGGGCAGTTGTCTAGCCGATGATTTCAAATAATTGTATGGGTAGTTGTTTGATATCATCGTGGTTTTGGTTATCAGAACAGAATTATAGTTCGCTTAAGAACATTACATAAAGAGAGAGTTGTAATTGTTTCTTATACAGGAAGTATTAGTTCTGTTGGGTTTATTCATTTTGAATGTTTAAACTACTGGTTTTGGTATACTTATACTGAGAAATGTGATTTCTCACCCCGTTTGTTGCCATGTAAATCCAGGTGAAGGTTTATCCAAAGGCAAGATGAAGAAGTATGAAGACAAAGATAGTTTTTTATACTTTCTGGTTTAAAGCTTGTATTTATCTACGTGCTTTTAGTTTGTACAAGAAGTTATGTATACAATGAGCCTTTAGTGGCGATATTATATGTATAACTTTTAGTTTTTCTCAAGGCTCTCCATTATTATTTGTTTAAATGATATGGATTAGTATTGTGTTAAGTTAGAAGTAGCATAACTAATACTGCTTATCCAGGTATATTCTGATATACTAGGTTACCAGTATCAGGGTGTTACAGAAGCAGCCCCTACATATCAACTTACTTTACAAAGTCTTCTAAATTAAAGAAACAAGAACAATTGAAACCAATAATCATCCACTAATTTTCTATTTCAATCGTGAGCATCATGAGTGTAACACCCCAAATTTCCTAACTATTTGATAGTAATTTTGATAGTTAACAGAATTCTACTGTTTAGTGATTTCTGTCTATTACCCAAGTGGCTTCAGTACTCAAGAGGGAGGGTGAATTGAGTATTTAAAAAAAAAATTTACAAACCCTTTTTAACACGAATTTCTTGAAGCAATATAATGAATATATAAAGATGATAAAATGCTTTATGAACAGAAAATAAACAATTAAACAATGATAAATAAATTGTAATAAATAAAGAGATAAAGAGAAGAAAAGCAGGCACGATATTTATCCGGGTTCGACCACCAACCACTTGTGGCCTACGTCCAGTCCCCGAAACACAGTTCGAGATTTTTTACTATTTAAAACAAGCTTAAAACGGGTGCTTGCAACCTTTACACAACAGGGATACCTCACCCTATATACTAGAGGGATACCTCACCCCCTATGAAGGATATCTCACCTTCTTTACAACAAGGGATACCTCACACTTTTACTGAGGGATACCTCACCCTCACAATTTCACTAAGGGATACCTCACCCTTTTACAAAAGCCTTCGAGGGATACCTCACCCTCTCAGAAATACAGCAGAGAATAGATGAAAAATAAACTCTCACAAAGAGTAAATATCACAAGTTGAAGCACTATAGAGCTCTCTAAGGATATCTCAAGATTTTGGCGAAGAGAGCACAGAAAATATGAGAAAATAGTGAATCACGTTTTTGGCACAAGCAAAAATAGTTCAAGTGGTTAGGTAACCTTCAGAAGAGACACAAGGTCTCTATTTATAGAGTAATGAAGAAAAGAGTCGTTGGGTGCCATTAAAACCATATTAAATGCAAGAACGTTGGCTGCCATTTTCAAAAACCAGAGCAGAGTCTTATGGGTTATTCGAATACCATCAGGGGGTATTCGAATACCTCAGATAAAAGGTATTTTTAAAAACAGATCAAAGGGGGGTTATTCGAATACCAGTTAAGGATATTCGAATACCTCAGTTTAAAAGGTATTTTCTGAAATCAGGTTATTCGAATACCACAAGGGTTATTCAAATACCTATCACTTAAAATAGTTTTTTAAGAAGCACTGTATTCGAATGCCATGAAGGGTATTCGAATACCTCTGATTTGGAAAACAGAAACATATGTAAATGATGCAGGTTATTCGAATACCATAGAGGTGTATTTGAATACCTCAGTTAAAAAACCCATTTGTAATTGCTTCAAAAAACCATTTCCAATGTCTAAAACCTTTGATCTTTCAAAACCATTTTGAAAACCTCAGTTTGATTTTAAAGAACAGATTTTTAGATCTTTTAAATTTAACTAATGAGATATCCAAAAGGCTCCTTACAAAGATCCTAAGTCCTAAACTATTCTTTGAAGATCTTGGACTTGGTCTTCTTATCATCTTCATGTTTGTTATCATCAAAACCATTATCCATGATAGCTAGCCAATTACATTCTCCCCCTTTTTGATGATGACAAACTATCATTGAGAAAAGCATCAGTTCATATAAATTGGAATTCACAAAGTTGTTTAGAGATACTTACTCCCCCTTTTTTTTCATAAGAGGTGATTTATATGAGAGATGTGCACAGCAGCTCCCCCTTACTTTTGGAATGCAATTTCTATTTTTGTCTTACCAAACTGTTACTTTTTCTCCTCCTGACTTTTCTCAAACAAATAATTCAAGCTTTTTCTCCCCCTTTTGTCATGATCAAAAAGATAGGGCAAGATAAAGCATAAGGCTAAACAGAATATACTCCAGTCCAACAAGATATGTTCATTCATAGCATACAAGAATAGAAACAGAGTTTAATTTTATAAATTTAGCAATATAAGCACAATATTCAGTACATGAGCAAAGATATATTCATTCATAGATCAACTAATTACATTGTATTATCATCAAAAACAGTCATTACATTTACCAAGAGAATTATTTATATTTGATACCACTTGTTATCAAAATGTAAAACATTTACCACTTGTTATCAATTTCTTATAAATCTGCCATATATCAAAAGAATCATAGATATTAAATATTTTACTTGATGAAATATGCTATATGGATCAAAGCATTGTATAGAACTAGCATTATTTACCCTATATGCAATGACAAAAAAATAATAATATCCAACTTGGCACTTTTGTCAATGCTAAGTATGCTTCTCATGTAAAAAAAATTTAGTCATTTAAGATAGTCTTGAGCTTTCTTCCATTGAGTATTCCATTTCAATGTACTTGAAGAAAGTCCCCTCATGTCCTCTTTATTTATTTCCCTCAAGTTGAATAATCTTTTTCATTCAAGAGTTTGCTTGAGGTAGTTATAACCCTACAAAACAATTCAAAGTATTTTCATTGGTATCCATTAATTTTTGGATCCATAGAGGTTAGCCAAACTCATAAGCAAATAATCATTCAAAATAATAAGGCAAAATAACAAATGAGTTCACAAGGGCAAAAGATATTTCATTGATTAATTTGGCCAAGTAACCACTTGTTTGATACCACTTGTTGCACTTGTTATCACGTTCATATATATATCAAAACAGTAGCCAATTACATTAAGCATTTGTATTACAAAGAAATTACATTAAGCATTTGTATGTAGCATATTCTTGAGAGAAAGAAGGAGCAAGAACAAGCTAAGAAATATGCATTTAAGAGCATCATGTAATTTTTATTTAAGGCATAAATTTAGGCTCAAAAGAAATAAGATGTATTTCATCAAAAGCATGATATTCATAAAATCAAGTATATTTATATTGCATTTGCATAAAAAAAGAATAGAAACAGAATAGAGATCATGACGTAAATTTGATTTTCAGCCATATGGTATTCGAATACCTCTTGCTGTATTCGAATACCCACCACAGGCAAGTGCAAGTATTCGAATGCCTTAGAAGGTATTCGAATGCTTCATAGGCATGTGAGAAACACTGATATGATAAGTTTCTGGGTATTCGAATAGCTATATTAGTTATTCGAATACTCTAGCTTATAAAACTATAAGAACGCTGTACTGATGTATGGTATTCGAATACCTTATGATGGTATTCGAATAGACCTATCAGAAAAATAGATTTTCACGTACAGATGCAATGGTATTCGAATACCATAGGGAGGTATTCGAATAACTTTATCAGAAAAATAAGATTAACACATACTGAAGTGCATTCTGGGAGAGGGAAACTTATTATCTAATGATGAAGAGCTTATTTCATGATTGCAACTTTAAGCTTCACGAGAATAAGAAAGAGAGCTTGAAATAAGAATGTGAAATACAGGTTGAGCATGCATCAATTAATCCTAATGTCTCATTTTCAATTTTTACTTCTTTAATTTCTTCATTTAAAATAAGAATTTGATTTTCCAAAGAAGAAATAGTTTTCTTAGATGAAGAAATTATTTTAGTGAACTTAGAGATTCCTCATGCAACTCTTCAAAAGCGTCTTGTAATTCATCATAAGAATGAGATAATTCATAATTAGAAATTACCTCAGTGTCGCTTTCTTCTTCTTCTTCTCCTTTGGCCATAAAACATAGATAGGCTTCTTTACTATCTGAACTATCAGTTGAGTCTATGTCGTTGTCGTCCCATGCTATGTAAGCTCTTCTTTCCTTTGAGGGCTTCTTTTCAAATTTCTTTAGAGAAAAATGCAGTCTTCTTTGAGTTCCTTTCTTTTTGAGAAACCTTCCAAATTTCTTCACTAGAAGACTGAGGTTCTCTTCATTTAACTCAATGTTGTCCACATCATCTCCATCGTCTTCTTCTTCATTATTGATAGCGGAGGTGGTGGCTTTAAGTGTAATCCCTTTATTTTTCGTATCATTTTCTTCACTTAGGTCAAGCCTGTTGAGTTCTAATTCGTGCTCTTGAAGTTTTCCAAAAAGCGTAGCTAATGTCATTGTTGACAAGTCTCTCGATTCTAATATGGTTGTTACTTTGGGTTGCCAAATCCTGCTAAGACATCTCAACACTTTGTTAATCAAATCTTTGTTAGAAAAACTTTTTCCTAAAGATACAAGATGATTTACAATGTAGGTGAACCTCTTTTGTATTTCCTGAATGCTTTCAGCATGGTTCATTCTAAATAATTCATATTCTCGAGTAAGAGAATTTATTCTCGATCTCTTTAGTTCACTAGTACCCTCATGGGTAACTTGTAAAGTGTCCCACATTTCTTTAGCAGTTTTACAATTTAAAATTCTGAAAAATTCATCATACCCCAAAGCAATGGCAATGATGTTTTTGGCTATCAAGTTATATTGAACTTTTCTTTTATCATCTTTAGACCAATCATTTCTAGGTGTCTCGGTTTTTACACCATCAACAACTCGTGCAGGTATAAATGCGCCATTTTCGACAGCATCCCACACATCTAGATCAATAGCCTCAATAAAGATTTTCATTCTTTCCTTCCAATATGCATAACCATCCCCATTAAAAAAGGGTGGTCGATTTATGGAAGTTGCTTTTGAAAAACCATTTGATGAAGCCATGTACTCTTGAAGCGGCTAAGCTCTTTATACAAGAGTCTAGCTCTGATACCACTTGTTACCCAAGTGGCTTCAGTACTCAAGAGAGGGGTGAATTGAGTATTTAAAAAACTTTTTCGCAAACCCTTTTTAACACGAATTTCTTGAAGCAATATAATGAATATATAAAGATGATAAAATGCTTTAAGAATAGAAAATAAACAATTAAACAATGATAAAGAAATTGCAATAAATAAAGAGATAAAGAGAAGAAAAGTAGGCACGATATTTATCCTGGTTCAACTACCAACACTTGTGGCCTACGTCCAGTCCCCGAAACACAGTTCGAGATTTTTCACTATTCAAAACAAGCTTAAAATGTAACACCCTCCCTAGGGTATCACATGTCTGACTCCCGACTCATAATCAAAAAGAAGTTCGCACAAAGTTTGAGTTATAAAAGGTGGGTTTTAAATTTTCTTTCTTGCTTAAACATAAACTTATTGATATTTGTAAGTAATATTGAAAAGTAGATTTAAACTGATTTAAACTCATATGACAAACACCACTTAATATTTAACAATTTAAAGAGAAATATAAAACTTACAGGCTCTTTTTTTTTTCTAACAGTAGTAACCCTATGACAGGTACTACTTAATAGCACAGTATAACACTAACGTTAAATCTTAACATACTCGTTTCTTCTCTTGTATCCAACTTGATGCATCAGAACTCTACTCCTTGTCTATCCAGCACATCTTCGAACTTGAGACAACCACTTTTCAATGTTTTCATTAATCTCCGAGTATCTACCATCAGTTTCTTCTCGGAAAACTCGTTCTATCTATTACGGATTTATTTCACAACAAAAACCCAACCAAAACATAAAACAAAGAGGTGAGATCACCTACACCAATACCAACAAGGCAACACAGAGATAGCACAAGCAGCATATCATACAGATAGATCATACCACAATTATGATCATGCCATCGACATTAATCAACTATCATCATCCAATCATTTATCAGTTCAATTATCATAAACAACAAATACGATAATGCCCTCAGCATTATCATCATCATCATTCAAGTATTCAAAACAATTGTCATAACCAATATTCCTCAATTAATGTATCACACAGATATAAATGTTCAGATTATGCATGTGCACAAGACTCGATTTCCTACTCCATGGAGCTAAACTCAGGTCGAAGAAATGATCGAAAAGATCTGTCGGTACCACATGCCTCAGACCACGTGCTATAATCCTTATTTTGATTTTTGCACATCTAGCATATACACAACAGTCTTTATCAGATCTTGAATAAGAATAGTGTCTCGGTCAGGATCATTGGTGTGTCACGTCAGTCTAACCCACGGTTGCAGTAAAGCGACTCACTGCCCACTGTAGGCAACCCACACCCCAATGCCCCCAAGGTCACCAGTGACTTACACTACGCATATCGCACCCACTCAAGAGGTGTACGTTTCTCCTAGGCAATTAGCCATATCCAGTCTATCGGACCGTTCCAATGCGTGTGTAATGCACCAAATACCAAATCATAGATAGAATACCAATCACAGGTTTAACTCATAATTTTTCAAAATATATTTTATACAATGCACTAATATCTCAGTGCAAGTCCAACCACAAGGGCCAAAATAGCTATTAGCTATACTTTATACAATGCACGAATATATCAGTGCAAGTCCAACCACAAGGGCCAAATCTTTTCAATTTCATTTGTTCAATGTAATCATATGCCTCAACGCATATTTTTTCAATGCATGTATAATGCACCAAATGCCAATCACAGGCAAAACTTGTCATTTTCTCATACAGTGTTCATACACTGTTTTGGCAGTAATCATCATGGTGTCATGTTTTTATAGTCATAAAATACTTTTGCCGTATTTTCACAATTGCGTAACATTTCTGTTATGTTTTCACAATTCAAAAATGTTTCTGTTATATTTTCATAATACCATAACACTTCTTGTACATTTTCACAATACTGTAACACCTTTGTTACGTTTTTAAAAATTCCAAAACGTTTTTATTACATTTTCACAATACCGTAACACTATTGTTATGTTTTACAAAATTTCGTAACATTTCTGTTACGTTTTCAAAATGCTGCAACTCTTCTGTTGCACTTTTAAACCACTTATTTAATTTTTCAACGTTTTTCTCAATCGCATAAAAATATACGTTTCTCAAATCGCGTAACGATTTTCCACCGTTTTCAAAATCGCTTAACTTAAAAATCATTCTTTTAAGTCGCGTAAATCATTTTCCATCATTCTCAAAATATTTAAAACACTTTCTAAATCTCATAGTAGTTTTCCGCCATTTTCGAAATCACATAATTATTCAAATCACATAGTGATTTTTCAACAATATTTCAGTCTCGTAAAATATTTAAATGCTTTCCAAATCGCGTAAAAATATTTTACTGTATTTCAAATCGTTTTTAAGATACGTAAAATATTTTTCAACATTTTACAATCACGTAAAATATTCCTCATTATTCCAAACATTATTTTGGACTTAAATAAATTAATACCATTTTCAACACATTTTTCAAATTGCGTAGCTTAAAAATCACATTTTTAAGATATGTAAAACATTTTTCATCACAATTTCATTACAGAAAATATTTCTTAACCTTCAAAAATTCCTTTTCTACTTTTCTCAAAATAATATAACTTTGTACTTCATTTAATATATTTTCTTACATAAGAAAATATTTTTCCACAGTTCTTTACTCAAGAAATTCTTTTTCAAATATAACCCACAAAATCAATTTTCCATTGATTTAAATCAATGTTTCAAACTTTAAGGATTTCCTAACGTACTCCAAAACGTGAAATAAGTTATACGTTAGAAAATATCAAATCATTATTATATTCTCCATTTTTCTCAAATCAATTCTAAAATCAATTTTCTTCAAAATAAATTGAAGTTCGAAAACATTTTTGTTTACAAAAACTTGATTTCTCAAGTGATGAATGCTCTAATTCCCTTTCCAAATTCTTGTATTGAATCAAGTTACATTTCCACTTTGAAAATCACTTTGTTCATAAAAATCAAGGCATTACAAGCCCTCAAAGACGTGGACATAACTATTGAAACCATCAAATATTTTTCCTTCTAAATTGATATGGTTTTACACAAACAAAACCATTAAAAATTCTTTAACAAAAACTGTGAACGTGTTCATTGAAGACTGTCAAATCTTTCGAGTAACAAAACACTTCGTTTTATAAAATATCATTTTGTTCCATAAAAATTTAGGCATAACCAGTTTCTCAAAACCGTAGGGTATTTGGCCATTGAAGCCATCAAACATTTTTCCTTCTAACTCAATTATTTATCATTTCTGTTTTCATACAAACAAAACCTTTAAAAATCTTTGTTTTCAAAACCGAAATACCGATGGTCATAAAAACCAAACCCATTTGTTCAAATTCATTTTTACTTTCCTTACAAATCCTTTTTCACTTTCTTTGCAAATCCTTTAAAATCCACGTTGCCCATTTCGTTTTTCGAAATCAAGTTTAATAAACACTTAGAAACTTTTTACACAAAATAAATCAATAAAATCCCTTTTAAAAAAAACGTGTTCTTGTTCTCTTGAAAAACATATCCTTTGTTCATTTTCCATGCTTTTCAAATCAATCCAATTTTATTCTTCCATGAAAATATTAAGTTATAAACACCTATGTTGAGGTGTCTTGGCCGAAAAATCCATAGCCTTTAGAACCAAGGAAATTCATTTTCTCAACTTCATAATTTTCATTTAAACAAATCAATTTCCTTGTTCTTGAAAAATTTCAACATGAACCCTAATTAAGGGTATTAAAAACCGTAGCCTTCTCCCTTGGCTATTGAAGCCAAAAATTGATTTCCTTTCCATCAACACATCATGGCATACACATACATATTTCATCATAAATACTACAAGCATGCCATATATTTATCATACATATTTTAAGCATACTATCAAATCCATAAAATCATGCAAAGCATACCAAGCATAGGCAAATAATTAAAGCACATAAACACCCATAAATAAATTACATGACCATGGATATGAATCCTCACATGGATTCACCATCCATCAAATATAAGACCATCTCTCACCACCATACTTGATTGGTGAGGTGGATCTCCCTCTTACCTCTTGAAGATCCTCAAAAGCTCCTTGTTTTGCTTCTCTTTCCAAGTCCTTCACCACCAAGGGCTTCTCAAATACAAAACAAAATACATAGAAATTAGTATACTAGGCTTGATTAAGAGGAACCATGGATCAAACATGGTTTAGATCATGAAAAAGAAGAGAAGAAATGAAGTCTTCTTACACTTCACCATAAATACCCTATAACTTTGATCTTGAAGAAAGTCCTTGAAGATGAATGATTTAGAGAAAGTCTCCAACATGAAAGTTGCTTAGAATAAGGTAAGGATTCAAGAAACTAGGTTGTATGAAATTTTTGAGTGATGGAAGTTGTTCTTGGAGTGCTGGGCCGAAACCTCCATTAAAAGAAAGTGGAGAGAAAAGCTTGATGAGTTATTGGTTTTAGAGAAGACAAAGGAAAGCAAGGATATCAATAATATGGTCTTCAAACTTTCTTATGTCCTAAAGCTTCTCAAAACCGTAGCCCCCCCTCCAATGCATTCTCCTTGAGTGCAAATTGATCAATAATGATCAATAATGATGCACCATTGACCAAGACCACCAATAATGGTCATCAAACCTCCTTTAACACCTAAGACAAGCACAAAACCGTCCCCCCTTCTCTTGCTTCTTTAAAGTGTGACAAATTTTACTAGCCATTATTTGAAGCCATTTAAGCCATTGATTAGATCAATGGTTAGGATTTAGGTAGACTTTTGATTTAGAAGACTTAATCTAGGCCATTGGATCTTTCTCCTTTAAATTACAGCCATTAGATGTGTCTCCAAAATGAAGGGTCAAGATTACTCCTTCTTACTTTTAATCCAAGGGTCATAATTAGTCTTTGCTACTTTTTAAGACCAAATCTCCACCATTGATTAAATTTACATCAATGGTCATAAATGGTCCTTGTTACTTTACAAGACCAATTCTTCACCCTTGATTAATTCTTCATCCAATGGTCATAAATGGTCTTTGTCACTTTTTGAGACCAAATCTCTACCATTGATTAAATCCATATCCAATGGTTACAAATGGTCATAGCCACTTTATATGTCCAATTCTACACCGTTGATTAAATCGACGGTTGATATCAAAGCCTTCCTTATTAAGCTTGTTTATATTAAATCTCCACCATTGATTAAATTAATGGTAGATATCCAAACCACCAATGTTGACTTAAGCCGTATGATATTTATTTTTATATGCTAAAACCCCACAAAATTATATTTACTGTATTTTTTATCGTCCGATAAATTAAATACAGTACAAAACAGGTTTAGTAAGATCCCATGTCTCCATCTAAACAGTACAAATTTTTCTATGCGTAAAAAAATTTTCACTTTGCGAGACCCACCTGGGCCCATGTATGGCCACCTGGGCCCACATACACCCCCTGGGCCCACAAATAGTAAAAAATTTCATAATCATCCACAAAAATCACAAATATTAGAAAATGCACAAATATCAAATCAGATTACGTAAAATAATTAAAACCTAACGGTAAAAATTAAATTACGTAAAGTTTTCCCTGGCCTGAAAATTTTTATTTTCCTGACACGGAGTAAATCACTCAAAACGATCAAATACGCTGATGGAATAATCAAAATAATTTTACAGTATCCAGAAATTACTAAACAGTAAACTTCTATTAATTGTCAAAATTACTGTTTAAGAGATAGAAAATTTTGGGGTGTTACATAAAATAGGTGCTTGCAACCTTTACACAACAGAGATACCTCACCCTATATACTAGAGGGATACCTCACCCCCTATGAAGGATACCTCACCTTCTTTACAACAAGGGATACCTCACCCTTTTACTGAGGGATACCTCACCCTCACAATTTCACTAAGGAATACCTCACCTTTTTTACAAAAGCCTTCGAGGGATACCTCACCCTCTCAGAAATACAGCAGAGAATAGATGAAAAATAAACTCTCACAAAGAGTAAATATCACAAGTTGAAGCACTATAGAGCTCTCTAAGGATATCTCAAGATTTTGGCGAAGAGAGCACAGAAAATATGAGAAAATAGTGAATCACGTTTTTGGCACAAGCAAAAATAGTTCAAGTGGTTAGGCAACCTTCAGAAGAGACACAAGGTCTCTATTTATAGAGTAATGAAGAAAAGAGCTGTTGGGTGCAATTAAAACCATATTAAATGTAAGAACGTTGGCTGCCATTTTCAAAATCCTGAGCAGAGTCTCGTGGGTTATTCGAATACCATCAGGGGGTATTCGAATACTTCTGATAAAAGGTATTTTTAAAAATAGATCAAAGGGGGGTTATTCGAATACCAGTTAAGGGTATTCGAATACCTCAGTTTAAAAGGTATTTTCTGAAATCAGGTTATTCGAATACCATAAGGGTTATTCAAATACCTATCACTTAAAACAGGTTTTTAAGAAGCACTGTATTCGAATGCCATGAAGGGTATTCGAATACCTTTGATTTGGAAAACAGAAACGTATGTAAATGATGCAGGTTATTCGAATACCATAGAGGTGTATTCGAATACCTCAATTAAAAACAGTTAAAAAACCCATTTGTAATTGCTTCGAAAAACCATTTCCAATGTCTAAAACCTTTGATCTTTCAAAACCATTTTGAAAACCTCAGCTTGATTTTAAAGAACAGATTTTTAGATCTTTTAAATTTAACCAATGGGATATCCAAAAGGCTCCTTACAAAGATCCTAAGTCCTAAACTATTCTTTGAAGATCTTGGACTTGGTCTTCTCATCATCTTCATGTTTGTTATCATCAAAACCATTATCCATGATAGCTAGCCAATTACACTGTGTACTGTAAAATTATTTTGAGTATTCAGTCAATACATTTAATCATTTTGTGTGATTTACTCTGTGTCAGGAAAATAATAATTTTCAGGCCGGGAAAAATTTTACGTAATTTAATTATTACTGTTAAGTCTTAATTATTTTATGTAATCTGATTTGATTTTCGTAAGTTTTATAATTTTTATGATTTTGTGGATGATTTTGAAATTTTTATATTTCTCTAATTATTTTAATATTATCCATGGGCTGTCTGTGGGCCCAGGTGGGTTTGGAAAAGTGAATTTTTCTGCAGCTCGAAAATTTTGTACTGCTAAGATGGAGACAGGGGATCTTATTGAAAATAATTTTTTAAATTTTTTTTATTGTGTTTTGTACTGTATTTAATTATCGGGCAATAAAAATACCATAAAAATATTGTTTGAAGGATAATAGCAGAAAATAAAAATAAAAATTATACTGCTTAGTCAACATTAGTGGTTATGACGGCTTTATGACGGACCAATGGGAAGCAAGCTTAATGTTGAAGTCTTTGGATATCAACCATCAATTTAATCAACGGTGGAGATTTGGTCTTATAAAATGGCTAGGACCGTTTATGACCATTGGATGGAAAATATGAAGAGGTGATCTTGACCCTTCATTTTGGAGATACATTTAATGGCTAGGATTTCAAGGAGAAAGATCCAATGGCCTAGATTAAGTCTTCTAATCTAAAGGCTATACCTAGAATCTACATTGATCCTAACCATTGATCTAATCAATGGCTAATAATGCTCTAAATGGTGGCTAGTGATAATGGTCACTTATTGAGTGCATAAGGAGGGGGGGACAATTTTGGTGATGCTTAAGAGCATAGCATGGTTTCAAGACCATTATTACTCAAACTTGGTCATTATTGATCATTTCCAAAAGCCAAGCATATCAAATTTTTCTCTCCACTTCATCTTCATGCAAGTTTTGGCTAAGACCCCTAAATCCACCTTCCATTACTCTTTAATTTCAAACAACCTTACTTCTTGAATCTATACCTCAATCTAAGACACTTTGTAGTTTGGAGCAAGTTCTAAATCCATCATCTTCAAGGACTTTCTTCAAGAGCAAAGTTCTAGGGTTTTTAAGGTGAAGTTATGGAAACTTCACTTCTTATCTCTTTTTCATGTTCTAAGTCATGTTTGATCCATGGTTCTTCTTGTTTAAGCTTAATATGCTAATAAACTTGTGTTTGTTTTGTATTTGAGAAGCTTTTAGTGGTGAATCACTTGTTCAAGGAGCAAACCAAGGAGCTTTTGAGGTTCTTCAAGAATCACTTGTTCAAGGAGCAAACCAAGAATCACTTGGCCTTATATTGGCCCACTGACATACTCCCATGTTCTAACCTCATAAATTCCACCTCCTTCGCATCACGCAAAGTTTGTGGAAAATACTTTTCCAAGAAAAGTGCTCTAAACATTGCCCATGTCATCTGAGCTCCAGCTACTGCCATTACTCTTGTGGTACTTTTCCACCAATGCTTTGCCTCTCCCTTCAGCATAAAAGAGGCAAAAGAGACTTTCTGCTCATCAGTGCAGACCATCACCTGAAAAATCCTTTCTATCTCATTTAACTACCCTTCTATTTTCACTGGGTCAAACTCACCATCATCTGTCTGATCGCTGCCAAGTCTTAGAAGTTCTGATTCCTTCCAACTGGTTCTTGCTACACAGGTTGTACAGATTGATTGGCTTCCAACCTCTCTAACATCCTCGCCATCACATTGGTCATAGCTACCACTGCATCGGCCAAGTTGGGATCTTCAGGAGCTGTGTTCCCTGCTGCTCTGGTTTGCTTCTTTGGTGCCATAGTTTCCTGCACACACCGAAACAATTAATATTGAGCTGCAGTCTTAATATCATGTAACAGTGCAACAATAACTAATAACAACCATCTCAAAACAAAATATGCAATTCTAGCATCACATTAAACATATGAAACAAGAAATGCATAACACTTAGCAGAAAAACACTAAACGTGTAACGCCCCTTTTTGGGAGGGAACGTCACATTGTCAAATAAAATAAAATGCGGAAATTAAATAAACAAACGATTAAGACCCGGTTCATTTTATTTAGTTGATGTTTAACCATGTGAGCAAAATTGGCAATATATATTTTTTTCTAATAACAATAATGCGGAATGTGAATAAAAGTAACGAATGAAACAAGATATGTAATTTGCACTGAATAGCATATATATATATATATATATATATATATATATATATATATATATATATATATTATAATACAATTGTTTTGCAAGTACAAGCCTGGCCATCACCAAAAAGCAAAACTATACCTACCCCAAGGAAATCATGCATATATAACCATCATGCATATACAAAATATACAGCCCACCAAAAAGTAATACATCAAGCCCCCAAAAATAAAAACACTGGCAGCCATCAGTAGCCACCAGGGACATCAATCCCTCAAATGAGGAGGAACCGTGTCAGGATCCTCAGCGGGATCCTCCTCATTCGAGGAAACCTCCATTGGAACCACAGAAGCACGGGACGGGGCCCAGGCGGTGGAATCAAAGGAGTCCTCCCGTGGAGTGTAGTAGCGGTCACCCCACATCTCACGGATGGGCAAGTAAAACTCTAATCGTAGGCTGACGTGGCAGGTAATCACGGGTGCCTCATGTCGTCTCCAGGCAAGAGCAATGGACACGTCTCCCAAGTAGACGCAACGATCGGAGTTCAGGTTGATGTGCCAGCACTCTGGCCCTCCGAGGAAGGTCAGACGCACGTCACCCAGAAATCCTCGCATACGCGTCCCCATCGCCAACAGCAGGTACTAATCACGTTTGGGCCAGAAGCCAGGGAAGTCGGGGGCTTCTAACTCGTTGTCGTCGTCTTCGGTAGATGCAATATAAATACAGACAACAGATAGCAGAACATAGAAAGAGGTAAGACATCCTACATCATTACCAATTATAGCATGCTAGAAACAGAATGGCGCCACGCGCCCATATAGCAATTTAGAAACAACATACTTAAGTAATAAGTAGTAATTCCAACGGTAAGCAAATAAACAGTTCCAAGCAGATAATCATCATATTGGCAATTAAATCAATTATAGTTGCAAAAAGTAAGAATTAATGATGACAGTGTATATCATGATTCACATGCATGCTCTCTCAATTCCTACTCCATGGAGATAGACTCAACTAATCGGAGAGAAAGATCAGGAGACATGTCTGTAACTCGGTTGCCTAGGCCAGTGCTATCAATAATATTCTCATGCGCAATCATGGCATTGTACAGACATTCTACACTAGATCACGATATAGGATAGTGTCTCAATCCGGATCGTCGATGCGTTTGCATCGGTCTACCCCACGGGCAGGAGAGCTACCAACCTCCCATTGTGAGGAACCCGCACCCCGATGCCCCCAAGGTCAACCAATGACCTACACTAGTCTATTCGCACCCGCACTAAGGTGTGTTCAATCTCCTAGGAAACTTGGCCTTACAACAGTCCACAAGGACATCCACAATGCATAAGACACTATGCATGAACATGTATGATTCACGACTTCATACAATTTCATAATATGCCACATTAGGCCAATTCAAGCATTAATATATAGATGGTCACTCACATGGACCCATAACAACATAATATCAACATCAAGTCAATTAATGCGTCATTAGGTTCATTATGAATCCTAACTTAGAATTTAATTCCTCTTCTCAAGGTTCATGTTCAAAAATCAATTTAACATACTAAGGCAATTCAATTCCTTATACCTTACAATTTAATTTAGCTCTTAAGTCTCACATTCTCATGTTCTTCACTCACTTAGAATTACCTTAAGTCTTATGACAATTTCACTCCTAGTCCTTTAAAATTTATAAAGTCTTGATTTTAATAAATTCTCTTAATTTCTTAATTACCCATTTCACTACTTAGGCTTCCAATTACCTAATTAATTATGCTTCCAATTTACCAAAATTACATTCTCCCTAAAAATGTACTAGAGGTCGTGGCCTCCTAATGAATTCAATTCCAATTCCTTTCAAACCATAATCTTGCACACCCTTCCCTTAATTATTTATAGTGTTCACTTGTTCAATTAACTCACCAAGAACCCTAGTTTCTTGGCTCCAAAACCGTAGCCCTCATGGTGGTTCCTATTCCAAATTTTCCTTCCATTGAATTCCATCTAATACATTGATTAATTTAAGTCTTATACCAATTACAATTTTAACACAAATTCCCCTAAATTTCTAACCAAAAACCGTGACACTCCTTGTAGGGTGGTCAATCATTTTTCTTCCATTTTAACTCACTCAATCCATTCCAACATTCCATTATATACCACAAATCAATCCAAGGTCACAATTAACACAAAATCAACACATAACATAATTTAATCTTCAAATTCAAGAACAACCCTCATTAGGGTTCTTCCACATATCAAACAATCAAGGTTCCTAGATGCTAAAAGAGGTTGAAGAGGAGGGTCTTCCTCTTACATGAGTGTAGAAATCAAGAGAGCTCCATGAATGCTCCTTGTATTTTCGGATTTAGCCTCCAAAATCCCTAAAAATGGTAACTTGTTAGAATAAATACCAAGGCTTGGAAAAATGAAGCATGAGTGGTCATAAAAGAGACCATGAGCACGAAAATGAGAGGGAAAGAAGAGTGGTCTTGAACTTACCCAAAAATGTCCAAAGTTGGAGCTTGAAGAAAATGGTGGAGATGATGGAATCTCAAGAAGCTCCAAGAGGAAATGATGCTTAGAATGGTGTGAGGATTCAAGAAATGTATTTAGTTTAATTTTTTGTGAAGATTGAGTGGCTTGAAGGAGGGCTGGCCGTGGAAGTGCTAGAGAGAAGGAGGAGAGAAAGTTTGAAGAAGGAAGAAGAAGAAGTGATGAGAGAGAAAGTGTTTTTGGAAATTAATGAATTTTGGTGTAAAATGAATTAATGAAAGGAAATGAATTTTCCTTGCTTGGAGGCTGCATTCCAGCCGTGTGGGGAGAGAGAGAAGAGAGAGGGAAATGGCTTCCAAGAGAAGCTAAGGGCATTTGGGTCATATTTTGGTCAAAGCTTCTTAAGGAAGCTTTGATTATTTAACCATTAAATTTGAATTAAAGTAGGTAGATTTGACATAAAGTAGATTACATTAGGATAATGTGATAGGATTTTTATTACACACTATTATCCAATGGATAATAGTTACAGTTGACAGAAGTCAGTATTTAATTAATCTGACAGATGAATTTTTCGCTGTATTGATTTATTTTATCTGTTAGAATTTCTCGAAAATTATGAAACCTCGTAAACTGTGTCAAGTCTCGGGTTTAGTAAGATCCCCCGTCGACATGTCCATAGTCCAAGGTTCTCAGAGAAAACATCGCGTTTCTCTGGTTCTGCTCAGCGCGCACGCAAAACGAGGAATATATTAAAATATTCGACAGTTCCGAAAAATTCCCAGAAAATTCTCAAAAATTGAAATATTATAAAACAACTATTTGTCATATAATTTTCCAATTTTTGAAGCACTACAGTCGTTTTCCCGACTCTGCTCGAGTTTCACGCAAAACGAGGAATATATTAAAATATTCGTCGTTTCCGAAAAATTCCAGAAAAATTCACATAAATCACAAATATTAGAAAATGACTATTGGCGGTGAAATAATTAATTTCCAGAGCGTTACACTGACCTCAGCAATTCTCAGCTCAGTGTGCACGCAAAACGAGAAATATATTAAAATATTCGACGTTTCCGTAAAATCCTAGAAAAATTCCTAAAAATCAAGAATAATATAAAATGAACATTTATGATCAAATAGGCATTTTTCGGGATGTTACAACACTCCCCAACTAAAAAGAAATTTCGTCCTCGAAATTTACGTACCTCAAAACAACTCTGGATGTTGCTCCTTCATTTTGTCCTCCGGTTCCCAAGTTGCATCACCAGTTGTTTCAATCCAGATCACTTTCACCAATGGTATTTCCTTTGCTCTTAGTTGCTTTATCCGTCGGTCCTCGATTCTCGCAGGAGGCGCCTCATAGGTTAAGTTCTCTTTTAACTGTACTGTGTCCGACACTATAACATGACTTGGGTCAGGCAAATATTTACGAAGTTGTGACACATGGAAGACATTGTGTATGTTGGAAAGGAAAGGGGGTAAGGCTATCTGGTAGGCTACTGGACCTATCCGGCGAAGAATCTGGTAAGGTCCAAGGAATTTTGGAGTGAGTTTTCTAGATTTCAAAGCCCGGCCGACCCCAGTCGTGGGTGTGACTTTCAAGAATACATGCTCACCTTCTTCAAACTCAAGAGGCTTTCTCCTCTTATCTGCATAACTCTTTTGTCGGCTCTGAGCAGTCTTCATCTTTTCCTGGATCATTTTGACTTTCTCAGTTGTCTGCTGAATGATATCTGGTCCAATCGTAAGACGCTCTCCATCTTGGTACCAACACAACGGCGTCCGACATCGTCTTCCATACAGAGCCTCATAGGGTGCTATCCCTATACTCGAGTGGTAACTGTTGTTGTAAGTGAACTCTATCAATGGCAAGATCTGATCCCAACTCCCTGTCTGTTCAATAGTACAAGCCCTAAGTAAGTCCTCTAGAGATTGGATCGTCCTTTCCGATTGACCATCGGTTTGTGGATGATACGCCGAACTCAGGCGTAATTTCGTTCCCAACGATGCCTGTAAACTCTGCCAAAATTTTGAAGTAAATCTCAGATCCCTATCCGAAACAATACTCGTAGGCACACCATGTAGCCTAACAATCTCTCCAATATAAAGCTGGGTCAACCTCTCCAAGCTGTATTTTATATTGATCGGAAGGAAATGAGCCGATTTCGTAAGTCGATCAACTATTACCCAAATCGAGTCATGTCCTATCCTTGTCCTTGGCAATCCCACAACAAAATCCATCGCAATGCTGTCCCATTTCCATTCAGGAATAGACAACGGTTGTAGCAATCCCGCTGGTCTTTGATGTTCTACTTTAGCTTTTTGACAAACTAAACAAGTCGACACACATCTAGTGACGTCGCTCTTCATTCCATGCCACCAAAACAATTTCTTTAGATCTTGATACATCTTAGTTATTCCTGGGTGTATACTCAACTTCTTTGGTGTGAGCATGTTCCACAATATATCGCCTAAGCTCTTGGTCACGGGGAATACAAACTCTACCTCAGAATCTCATAATTCCATCTGTTCCTTCTTTAAACTCTGTTTTCTCGCCTTGTTTCATTTGTTCTCTTATCCCTTGCAAGAATTCATCGGCCTTCTGCTTTTCCCGTATGTCTTCCATTAGTTCACTTGAGATGGTGACCATATTCATACAGATCCTTCCGGGTTCCAACTTAACAAACGACCATACATCCCTAAACTGTTCAATGAGGTCTCTTTCCTTGATCATCAAGGCAGAAACACTGATGGTCTTCCTACTCAAAGCGTCCGCTACAACGTTCGCCTTACCAGGGTGGTACAACAACTGGAAATCATAATCCTTCAGAAATTCTAGCCACCTTCGCTGCCTCATATTCATCTCTTTCTGGTCATACAAGTATTTCAAGCTCTTATGGTCACTGAAGATGTTGAATGTCGCTCCATAAAGGAAATGTCTCCATATCTTCAGAGCAAAAACCACAGCTGCCAACTCCAAATCATGAGTCGGGTAATTCTTCTCATGCACTCGCAACTGTCGCGAAGCATAGGCCACCACTTTTCTGTGTTGCATAAGAACAGATCCCAATCCTTGATACGAAGTGTCACAGTACACCTCGAACGGTTCATTCGGATCAGGTAACACCAACACGGGTGAGGTAGTCAGTCGCCTCTTCAATTCTTGGAAACTCTGCTCGCAGCTATCAGTCCACTCAAAAGTCTGATTCTTCTTTGTCAATTGGGTGAGTGGTCCGGCAATCTTGGAAAATCCTTCAATGAACCTCCGGTAATATCCGGCTAAACCCACAAAACTACGAACTTCCGTTACCGACTTCGGTTGTTCCCACTGTAACACTGCCTCTACTTTTGACGGATCCACCGCAATTCCTTCTTTTGAGATCACATGACCCAAAAACTTCACCTCATCAAGCCAAAACTCACACTTCGACAGCTTGGCATACAGTTCCTTCTCCTTCAAAATCTGAAGGACTATGCTGAGGTGTTCAGCATGGTCCTCCTGATTCTGGGAATATATCAGGATATCGTTGATGAAGACGACAACAAACTTGTCCAAGTAAGGATGAAAGATGTGGTTCATGTAGTCCATAAAGATAGCAGGTGCATTCGTAACACCAAACGGCATCACAAGGTACTCATAATGACCATATCAGGTACAAAAAGCAGTCTTGGGTATATCCTCTGTTTTCACTCTTATCTGATGATACCCAGATCTCAAATCAATTTTTGAAAACACCACTGCTCCCTTTAGTTGATCCATCAAGTCGTCAATTCTTGGGAGAGGATACTTGTTCTTGATTGTCAATTTGTTCAATTGCCTGTAATCCACACACAATCTTGAGGTACCGTCCTTCTTTCGAACTAGTAACACAGGTGCTCCCCACGGTGACACACTAGGCCTGACAAACTGTTTCTCCAAAAGCTCTTCTAGTTGCTTCTTGAGCTCTGCCAATTCCGTTGGCGACATACGATAAGGTGCTATAGACACGGGACCAGCTCCCGGTACAAGATCAATAGCAAACTCTATCTCACGGGTCGGCGGTAAACCAGGTACTTCTTCAGGGAAGATTTCAGGAAATTCCTTCACAACCGGAATAGTGCTCAATTCAGCCTCACTCTCGACTTTCAAAGAAGATAATAGCATGTATCCCTGAGCCCCTTCTTTCAAGAAAGCTCGTGCTTGGTTAGCCGTCAAGTATCTAGAATTCTCATCCACAGGAAAGACTATGGTTTTTCTAGAACAATCTAACAAAACATGGTTGGAAGATAACCAGTCCATCCCTAGGATTATGTCTAACTGTGACAAAGGTAAACAGATTAGATCAACAGAAAAGACTCGACCTTCAACAATCAGAGGGCATTTCAAACAGACTTTGGTAGTAACTACGGGTTTATCAGTAGGGGTTGAAACAGTCAACTCAAAAGGTAGTTCAGACACAGGTAATCCAAGTCGTAGCACACAGTCATATGATATAAAAGAATGGGTTGCCCCAGAGTCATACAGTACATTTAAAAGGTTACCTCCTATGGTGCCTTCTCCTTGAATCAAGTCTTCGGATTCAGAAGCTTCAGCTCCGCTCATAGTGTAAACTCGACCTCCGGCTTGCGGTTTCTTGGCTCGGGTTGCATTGACTGAAGGTTCAGCCTTTGCTTGGTTGCAATCTCTGGACATATGGCCCAGTTTGCCACATCTGAAGCAAATAATTCCTTTTATCGTGCAGTCTCTTGTGAGGTGATCCTTCCCACATTTCTGGCATTTAAGAGGATATGTCGCATTCTGACCAGCTCGGTTCCCAGTAGAACCTCCACCAATATGTTGTTGATTCCCCGTTGGTCAAGAATAGGGCTTCTTTTGGAAGCAGTTAGAACTACTGCCTCCACCTCTTTGGGACCGTACAGGCCCAAAGTTCCTGTTTCTCGAGTCTCTAGCCTGTTCCAAGGCTTCAACTTCCTAGCAAGTATCCAACAATTCTGAGAATACCTTCATCTTCAGGGTAATCACAGCTTTCTTCACCTCATATCTCAACCCTTCGGTGAATTTCCAACATTTCCAAGCTTCATCAATCTGATGCTGGTAATGTGTCGAAAATTTCTCCAAGTTCTCAAATTTGGCTGCGTATTCACTGACAGTCATGTTCCCCTGTCTCAAGTTGAGAAACTCCAGCTCTTTCGCATGTCTCGCATTAGCAGGAAAATATTTGTCCAAGAACTTGTTCTTGAACACATCCCATGTGATGTCAGTCCCTTCGGCTTCCAGTGCTCTCTGAGCTCCGTTCCACCAATCTTCGGCATTGCCCACAAGCATAAAGGTTGCATAGTTCACCTTCTTGTCTTCGGCACAGTTCATGCCACGAAAGACCTTCTCCAGCTCCTTGATCCATAGACTAGCCTTGTCAGGATCAAATTCTCCCTTAAACTGAGGAGGGTTATGACGACGAAACTCTGCTAAGTTCTGTGCATCAGCAGTCGCCTCAAGTTGTTGAGTAGCTCGTTCTTGTTGTTGAGCAGCACGCTCATTTTGCTGCGCGATGACTTCTGCCATCCGCCGCATTGCCTCAACAGCAACTGTAATTTCCTCACCTCTGGCCATTTTACTCTTTTTCAACTCAGGTTAACTGAAAATCACAAGGAAGGTTAGAAAATTCATTCAAAACACACACCACAGAGATTTCACACAGCACAAACAAGACAGACTCATACACAAGACCCAAAGAAAACATAAACCGGGGTTCTGATACCAACTTAATGTAATGCCCCTTTTTGGGAGGGAACGTCACATTGTCAAATAAAATAAAATGCGAAAATTAAATAAACAAACGATTAAGACCCGGTTCATTTTATTTAGTTGATGTTTAACCATGTGAGCAAAATTGGCAATATATTTTTTTTTCTAATAACAATAATGCGGAATGTGAATAAAAGTAACGAATGAAACAGTACACAGAATTTGCACCTGAATAGCATACATATATATATATATATATATATATATATATATATATATATATATATTAATACAATTGTTTTGCAAGTACAAGCCTGGCCATCACCAAAAAGCAAAACTATACCTACCCCAAGGAAATCATGCATATATAACCATCATGCATATACAAAATATACAGCCCACCAAAAAGTAATACATCAAGCCCCCAAAAATAAAAACACTGGCAGCCATCAGTAGCCACCAGTGACATCAATCCCTCAAATGAGGAGGAACCGTGTCAGGATCCTCAGTAGGATCCTCCTCATTCGAGGAAACCTCCATTGGAACCACAGAAGCACGGGACGGGGCCCAGGCGGTGGAATCAAAGGAGTCCTCCCGTGGAGTGTAGTAGCGGTCTCCCCACATCTCACGGATGGGCAAGTAAAACTCTAATCGTAGGCTGACGTGGCAGGTAATCACGGGTGCCTCATGTCGTCTCCAGGCAAGAGTAATGGACACGTCTCCCAAGTAGACGCAACGATCGGAGTTCAGGTTGATGTGCCAGCACTCTGGCCCTCCGAGGAAGGTCAGACGCACGTCACCCAGAAATCCTCGCATACGCGTCCCCATCGCCAACAGCAGGTACTAATCACGTTTGGGCCAGAAGCCAGGGAAGTCGGGGGCTTCTAACTCGTTGCCGTCGTCTTCGGTAGATGCAATATAAATACAGACAACATATAGCAGAACATAGAAAGAGGTAAGACATCCTACATCATTACCAATTATAGCATGCTAGAAACAGAATGGCGCCACGCGCCCATATAGCAATTTAGAAACAGCATACTTAAGTAATAAGCAGTAATTCCAACGGTAAGCAAATAAACAGTTCCAAGCATATAATCATCATATTGGCAATTAAATCAATTATAGTTGCAGAAAGTAAGAATTAATGATGACAGTGTATATCATGATTCACATGCATGCTCTCTCAATTCCTACTCCATGGAGATAGACTCAACTAATCGGAGAGAAAGATCAGGAGACATGTCTGTAACTCGGCTGCCGAGGCCAGTGCTATCAATAATATTCTCATGCGCAATCATGGCATTGTACAGACATTCTACACTAGATCGCGATATAGGACAGTGTCTCAGTCCGGATCGTCGGTGCGTTTGCATCGGTCTACCCCACGGGCAGGAGAGCTACCAACCTCCCATTGCGAGGAACCCGCACCCCGACGCCCCCAAGGTCAACCAATGACCTACACTAGTCTATTCGCACCCGCACTAAGGTGTGTTCAATCTCCTAGGAAACTTGGCCTTACAACAGTCCACAAGGACATCCACAATGCATAAGATACTATGCATGAACATGTATGATTCACGACTTCATACAATTTCATAATATGCCACATTAGGCCAATTCAAGCATCAATATATAGATGGTCACTCACATGGACCCATAACAACATAATATCAACATCAAGTCAATTAATGCGTCATTAGGTTCATTATGAATCCTAACTTAGAATTTAATTCCTCTTCTCAAGGTTCATGTTCAAAAATCAATTTAACATACTAAGGCAATTCAATTCCTTATACCTTACAATTTAATTTAGCTCTTAAGTCTCACATTCTCATGTTCTTCACTCACTTAGAATTACCTTAAGTCTTATGACAATTTCACTCCTAGTCCTTTAAAATTTATAAAGTCTTGATTTTAATAAATTCTCTTAATTTCTTAATTACCCATTTCACTACTTAGGCTTCCAATTACCTAATTAATTATGCTTCCAATTTACCAAAATTACATTCTCCCTAAAAATGTACTAGAGGTCGTGGCCTCCTAATGAATTCAATTCCAATTCCTTTCAAACCATAATCTTGCACACCCTTCCCTTAATTATTTATAGTGTTCACTTGTTCAATTAACTCACCAAGAACCCTAGTTTCTTGGCTCCAAAACCGTAGCCCTCATGGTGGTTCCTATTCCAAATTTTCCTTCCATTGAATTCCATCTAATACATTGATTAATTTAAGTCTTATACCAATTACAATTTCAACACAAATTCCCCTAAATTTCTAACCAAAAACCGTGACACTCCTTGTAGGGTGGTCAATCATTTTTCTTCCATTTTAACTCACTCAATCCATTCCAACATTCCATTATATACCACAAATCAATCCAAGGTCACAATTAACACAAAATCAACACATAACATAATTTAATCTTCAAATTCAAGAACAACCCTCATTAGGGTTCTTCCATATATCAAACAATCAAGGTTCCTAGATGCTAAAAGAGGTTGAAGAGGAGTGTCTTCCTCTTACATGAGTGTAGAAATCAAGAGAGCTCCAAGAATGCTCCTTGTATTTTCGGATTTAGCCTCCAAAATCCCTAAAAATGGTAACTTGTTAGAATAAATACCAAGGCTTGGAAAAATGAAGCATGAGTGGTCATAAAAGAGACCATGAGCACGAAAATGAGAGGGAAAGAAGAGTGGTCTTGAACTTACCCAAAAATGTCCAAAGTTGGAGCTTGAAGAAAATGGTGGAGATGATGGAATCTCAAGAAGCTCCAAGAGGAAATGATGCTTAGAATGGTGTGAGGATTCAAGAAATGTATTTAGTTTAATTTTTTGTGAAGATTGAGTGGCTTGAAGGAGGGCTGGCCGTGGAAGTGCTAGAGAAGGAGGAGAGAAAGTTTGAAGAAGGAAGAAGAAGAAGTGATGAGAGAGAAAGTGTTTTTGGAAATTAATGAATTTTGGTGTAAAATGAATTAATGAAAGGAAATGAATTTTCCTTGCTTGGAGGCTGCATTCCAGCCGTGTGGGGAGAGAGAGAAGAGAGAGGGAAATGGCTTCCAAGAGAAGCTAAGGGCATTTGGGTCATATTTTGGTCAAAGCTTCTTAAGGAAGCTTTGATTATTTAACCATTAAATTTGAATTAAAGTAGGTAGATTTGACATAAAGTAGATTACATTAGGATAATGTGATAGGATTTTTATTACATACTATTATCCAATGGATAATAGTTACAGTTTAAAGAAGTCAAGTATTTAATTAATCTGACAGATGAATTTTTCGCTGTATTGATTTATTTTATCTGTTAGAATTTCTCGAAAATTATGAAACCTCGTAAATTGTGTCAAGTCTCGGGTTTAGTAAGATCCCCCGTCGACATGTCCATAGTCCAAGGTTCTTAGAGAAAACACCGCGTTTTTCTGGTTCTGCTCAGTGCACACGCAAAACGAGAAATATATTAAAATATTCGACAGTTCCGAAAAATTCCCAGAAAATTCTCAAAAATTGAAAATATTATAAAACAACTATTTGTCATATAATTTTCCAATTTTTGAAGCACTACAGTCGTTTTCCCGACTCTGCTCGAGTTTCACGCAAAACGAGGAATATATTAAAATATTCGTCATTTCCGAAAAATTCCAGAAAAATTCACATAAATCACAAATATTAGAAAATGACTATTGGCGGTGAAATAATTAATTTTCGGAGCGTTACACTGACCTCAGCAATTCTCAGCTCAGTGTGTACGCAAAACGAGGAATATATTAAAATATTCGACGTTTCCGTAAAATCCTAGAAAAATTCCTAAAAATCAAGAATAATATAAAATGAACATTTATGATCAAATAGGCATTTTTCGGGATGTTACAAAACGTGTCTAAGCCTAGTCAGTCCATACCCCGGCTCAACAGGATGAACTACTCTGATACCATAATGTAACACCCTAATGCTGGTAACCTAGTATATCAAAATATACCTGAATAAGCAGTATTAGTTATGTTACTTCTAACTTAACATTGTACTAATTCATATCATTTAAACAAATAATAATGGAGAGCCTTGCGGAAAACTAAAGTTATACATATAACATCGCCACAAAAGGGCTCATTGTATACATAACTTCATACAACTAAAAACACGTAAATAAAATACAAGCTTTTAGACTAGAAAACATTAAAACTATCTTTGTCTTCATACTTCTTCTTCTTGCCTTTGGATGAACTTCCACCTAGATTTATATGGCAACAAACGGGGTGAGAAATTGCATTTCTCAGTATAAGTATACCAAAACCAGTAGTTTAAACATTTATAATGAATAAACCCAACTGAACTAATACTTTCTGCATAAGAAACAATTACAACTCTCTCCTTATATAACGTTCTTTAGCAAATTATACTTTTGCTCTGATAACCAAAACCACGATGATATCAAACAACTGCCCATACAATCATTTGAAAATCATCGACTAGACAACCGCCCATACAGCTGTCATCGATAACACAGAGTAACACATACACAATAATCATACAAATATATTCTAACCAATCAAAATATTAAATATGCAATGATAGAATGATGTATGTTTATGTTCAAAGAAAAATGTATGATAGTGTTAGTGCAATGTCATGAATACTTAACTTTTCCCCCTAGGCGCAGAGGAATTCTGTCATGATAACGTGTGACCCCTTATAACCTACTTTTAGGAACGAAGTCTGTTACCACAACACCTGACCTCCTACACCCGTAGATCACCAAGTAATCTACCTTAACTAGGTGGATATCGCCACCAAAACTGAGTGGATGCCTCCACTACCTGCTCTCTAGGGATTAGTAAGCATATGTGAAATGTGATGTGTGTTTAAATGTGGAGTTATGTCCTAACTCTAATATAACTGCCACATGAACTCAAGAACCATCTATCTTATTCTCATTAAACTAAAAACATACTAACTTAGTCCTTGAAATCAAGAACCAAGCCTAAAACATGGATTTGACTACTCAAACCCCTATTACCATTCACAAAACCTATGTCCATTCAAGATGAATCAAAGGAATAGATGAATAGAAATCCCCCACCTCTTGCTAGATGAAGATCTTGAAGCCTTGATCCTTGTCTTTGATCTTTCCCCTTTGATTTCCTTCTTTTCCTCTTTTTCCTTCCTTGGTTTTCCTTCTTTTCTCTCTTTTCTTTTTTCTTTCTCCTTTGTTTTCTGCTCAACCATGGAATGAAGAAGCAAAACCCACTTTGGCTTCTTATAAGCCAATCATTAATATTTCCTATTTGCTATGAACACTTAGATTTTTCCAAATCTAAGTTTCTAACCTCCAGCAAACTCAAAACAAATCCTAAGATTCATTAAAAATCATGTTGTATTTTTTCTCTATTTTTCCATATCTGCTGAGGGTAAATCTGGTATTAAAATGCACAACCAGTATGCCTAAAAATACCAAATTAACTCTGATTACTCTGAAATTTTAACCACACCTTACTTAGCTTATTTGTGACCTAGAAACAAATTATCTAAACTTGTTTCCCTTCAAATAGCAGTTTATACTATTCTCTGAGTCATTTTAGGCCACTTTCCACATTCTATGTTGCAGCAAAGTGCCTAAACTAACTCTGTTTGTCACAAAACTTGACTGACATGTCAAACAAATTATATGCTACCTTTGTACACATATAAAAGTCTGATATGTTTTTTCCAGGATGTTACAGATGGTGAATCCATGTAAGGATTCATATCCATGGTTATGTAATTATTTGTGGGTGTTTATGTGGTTTATGTGTTTTGTATGGTTTATTTGTGCTTACATGCTTGGTATGATTTTTATTGCTTTGTTTATGACATGCTTGTGATATATATGATGAATATGTATATGTATGCCATGATTTGATGATGGAAAGGAAAACAATTTTTGGTTCCAAAGACCAAGAGGAATTTTGGCCAAGACACCTCAAAATAGGTGTTCAAAAATTAATATTTTCATGAATGGTAAGATTGGATGTTTAGAAAAGCAAGGAAAATGAACAAATGATTTAATTTCAAAGACCAAGTGTCTCACGGTTTTTGAAGGAAATTTTAATGGTTTTGTTTGTGTAAAACCATGTATGGAACTTAGTTGATCTAGAAGGAAAAATATATAATGGTTTCAATGGCCATGTACCACGGTTTTGAAGGCTTGTAAGTGCCTAGATTTTATGAAATAAAATGATTTCAAAGTGGAAATGTAATTGATCTAGTACAAGGATCAAAGAAATGAAAACAAAGTGTTTTATCACTTGAGAAATAGAAATTTTGGTTATGAAAGGAAAATAGAGGTTGTAAGGGTTTGAACCTCAAATTATTTTGGAAGAGGATTGAATTTGAGAATTTATTTTGAATTATAAAGGAAATGTTAATGATTTAAAATTTACTAACGTAAAACTCATCCTTTGGGTTTTGGAGCGCATTAGGAAATTTTAAGTGAGAAATATTGATTTAATTCAATGAAATGGTGAATTTGTGGAATACATTGCAAAATGGATTTTCTTGAGTAAGAAAATGTGGAAAATAATGTGAGAAGTCATATTATTTTGAGAAAGGTTGAATTGAAAATTTTGAAATATTGAGGAATATTTTACGTGATTGTAAAATGGTGAAAAATGATTTACGTAAGTTAAAAACGTGATTTTTAAGCTACGTGATTTGGAAAAAAATGTTTAAATATTTTTATGCTATTTGGAAAACGTCTAAATATTTTTACGTAATTGAGATATTGAGGAAAAATCGCTAATGCGATTCAAAAATGATGGAATATTTTTACGTGATTGAGAAAACGATGGAAAATCGTTACGCGATTTGAAAACGCAATAGAAATGTTACGAAATTGTGAAAACGTAACAGAAATGTTGCGTGATTGTGAAAACGTGACAAAAGTGTTGCGCGACTATGAAAATGCGATAATATGATTTCGCGACTGAATAAACAGTAGGATTACTGTTGGACTAGTGTATGGACACTGTATGAGAAAATGATGAATTTAATAGTAGGATTACTGTTGGAATAGTGTATGGACACTGTATGTGAAAATGATGAATTTTACTTGTGATTGGCATTGGTGCATTGATCATGCATTGGAAAAGTCCGATGCACTGGATAAGGCTAATTGCTTAGGAAAGACGTACACCTCTTGAGTGGGTGCGATATGCGTAGTGTAAGTCACTTGTTAACTTTGGGGGCATCGAGGTGCGGGTTGCCTACAATGGGCAGATAATTACTCTTCAATACCGTGGGTTAGACCGATGCAACTCACTGATGATCTTGACTGAGACATTATTCTTAATCAAGATCTATTAAAGATTGTCATGTATATGCTAGATGTGCAAACACATATGAGAATTATGGCACGTGGTCTGAGGCATGTTAGTACAGACAGATCTTTTGGATCAATTTCTCCGACTTGAGTATTAGCTCCATAGAGTAGGAAATTGAGTCTATGTGCACATGCATAATTATTGAGTATTGGTTATGATAATTGAACTGTTGAATACTTGGATAATATTGAGGGCATTATCATAAATATTGAATATTTATATCTGTGTGATATAATAATTGAGGAATGTTAGATGATGATGATGATAAATAATGTTGATGGCATTATTGTAATTATCGTGTGATTTGAATAATGTTAATGGCATGATGGTAATTATTATTTATTATATTTGTTGTGATAAATAATGATTGAGGGCATGATCGTAATTATTGTTTATTTCATCTGTTGTGATGATAAATGATGTTGATGGCATGATTGTAATTATGATATGATTTATCTGTATAGTATGTTATTTGTGTTATCTTTATACTACCATGTTGGTATTGACATAGGTGATCTCACCTCTTTGTATGCCTATTTTGTACTGTATTTATATTTGTAAATACGCTGAACAAGGAATTGAACAAGAGGATGAAGAAGAGCAGATTCTTGTAGAGGAAGCTGAGTTTTGATCGGATGACATCCCGGTCAAGTTTCTTTGGGTACGTGAGATTGCAGTTCCACGACGGAGCTGGTGCTTGGAGGTTGAGTCCCAATAAGGAGGGACTCATTTATCAGAGACTTTTAACGGTCATCATGAGCAGGATTTTTCATGGTGACTCGTTCTTTTTTGTAACTATATATGTACATGTTGAATTTTCGCTGTCAATTAGACGGTATTGGGGCGGTAGGTTTCACGTCCCAACGAAGATTAGTATTGTATCGTTTGCTCGGACACCTGTTCGTAGGATGTCACATCAAGTCAGATTCTTACCTACTGAGGAGTCTGAGGAGGACCCGACTGAGGGTTCTGCTATCTAGTCATACTTGGGCAAGTATGCTAGTTTTAAATAATGTTAAATACTTTTGAGAACCTGGTATGTATCTAAATAATTTTGACAGTACTTATGTAATGTAAATGATGTAAATTATTTGTGATGATGCTTTAATATTTTTATTTTCTGCTAAGTTTATTTTATCGACTTCAAGAAATTTTACAACTCATATTTATGTTACAAAGCATATTTTACAATGGAAAGGGTAATTTGATAATAATAATGTTTAAGTATGGCATCCTATGGTGGGTGTTACATTAGTTGGTATCAGAGCCCAAGTTAGAGTCTTTTTGGGTTTGTGGTTATGTCTGTCTTATTTGTGTTGTGTGATTCTCTGTGATTAGTTTCTTTGTTTGGAGATTGACCTTAACTTCTTTGTGCTGTCCAGTTTGATTTAGAGAGAACGAAATGGCTGGACGAGGAAGAGGACCTGTCAATACTAGAGCAGGAATGGGAAATGTTGGTGATGATAACCAGAACATGGCTGTGCCTGTAGCAGCAATGCAACGGATGGCTAATGTTGTTGTACAGCAAAACCAAAGGGCAACTGAGGATGCTCATAGTTTGTCGGAGTTTCGTAGAAACAATCCACCCAAGTTTCATGGAGAATTTGACTCAGACAAAGCTGATTTGTGGATCAAAGAACTAGAAAAGATATTTGATGGTATGGGTTGTACCGATGAGCGAAAGCTTACTTTTGTGACTTTTGTGTTAGTGGGTGATGGTGAAGCTTGGTGGGCAGGAGCCCGAAGACTGTTACAAGCTGAGGGAAGAGTTGTGACATGGCAGCTCTTTAAACAGAAGTTTCTGGCAAAGTATTTTCCAACAAGTGTTCATCATGCTAAGGAGATGGAATTCCTTAGTCTGAGATAAGGGGTGATGTCTGTAAGTGAGTATGCTACAAAATTCGAAAGCTTATCTAAGTTTTTGAGATATTTTCATATGCACTCGGATGAAGAATGGAAGTGCAGAAAATTTGAGGAAGGATTGAAGCTTGACATTAAGTGAGCTGCAGCAACCTTGGGAATTGAACAATTTCCAGAATTGTTGGACAAGTGCCATAAGGTTGAGGAGATTGATCAACAACGTAAGACAAGAAATAAGAACTTTGGACCTACAAGATTCTAAAGAGGAAAGAGTAGTGGAGGAAATCGTTTTCAGCAGAAACCGTATACCAAACCAACATGAAGTCATAATCGACAGCAATCTTTTGGAGGAAGTTCTGGTAGTAGTAAGGCAAATCAAGCTGGAACTCCTACGACCAAATGTTTCAAGTGTGGGAAGGATCATCTCACCAAAGATTGTCAACATAAAGGACTTATATGTTATAGATGTGGGAAACCTGGACATTTCTCCAGGGAATGTGATCAGTTGAAGGCAAAACCATCGGTGGGGAATGTTCGTACGACGAGGCCACAGGCGAGTGGTCGAGTGTATATGATGCACACTTATCTTGACCAAGTTTAAAAACTTGATGCAGGATTAATTGTTGCATTGCGAACCCAAGTGCAGGTTGTCTCAAGTAATAAATTTCTCGGGAGTCCGAGGTCGATCCACAGGGAATTGATGAAGAAAAATTAAGGTGAAGTAAATATTTTGTTACTATAGTAAAAAAAATATTTACTTAGGTAAAAAGATCCACTCTTGGTAAATAAAGTAAAGGTAAGATTAATTCCTTTTATAACTCAATTAGAATCCTCACATAATGAAGGTTCCAATCAGAAAATATAACGTTAAAAGTCCATTAAAATAATATACGTAATTATATTATGTTTCCTTTAATTATTACCACCACTTGTAAATGGGTTAAAGCATTCACTGTGCCAATCCTATTGTCTACAACAAATCAAGAACTCCTCTTTACAAGGGTAGTTTCTAAATTATCAAAAATAACATATAACACGTATAATAGTTACTAGAAAATAAATCATTAAAGTACAAGAAAGAAATAAATTTAACCTTATTTTATTACCAAGAGCTTCACACTTTGACCCAAGTAGATTGGAATTTATTTACACATAGACTAGAAAGAAGAAAAAAAGAAAAGAAAAAGAAAATTGAAGGGAGACTGAAGAGAGGAAGTTGGGCACTGCCCAGAACCTCAACCCTCTCTCTCCCTGAATGTGTGTTCTGAATTGTGAATTCAATTGCCTATTTATAGGCAAAGTTTGGTTACTGTATTGCACAGTAACCAAACTTAATGATTAAGTCTTAAACGTCATCAATGACGTTTTTGATTTTTTTTTAAATAATAATTGAGCAAACATGTACAGTCGTGTCTCCTGTTTTTTTCATTTTTGAGAAAAGTGGTCTTCATGAAAGTTGTAGGCCTAGATATTTACTTTAAAATGGCTTTGGTCTGAGTCCAAAATCATGCCTAGAACTCAAGATATGATCCAATTATTGCAGAGTATTTTAGACTCAGTTTCAGCTCCTCTATTTTGATTTGCAAGCCCAATATCACCTCTAAGGAGTCCGAATTGAGTTTTGTGTTCTCATGAAAGTTGTAGGGAGTTGTCTAAGCTTTCCTACAAGATCAAAATCACATCAATGAGATATTTGCAACTCAAGTTATAACTAATTTACTAAACACTGCCAAAAAGATAATTAAGGTTAATTTATACAATAATATGTTTAATGATCCAATAAGGTTCAATATCATAAAATGTGTCAAAATCAACTTAATTAAGCTTAATTGAACATTAAGAAGCCTAGTGAGAGGATTATAAAATGTATAAAATACAGTGTTATCAAATTCTCCCACACTTAACTTTTGCACTCCTGGGCAAAATACAAAAAATAAAAAATAGGGAACAAAGAAAAATGACACAGACTCAAAAGCTAAAAACTTTAAAGGGTTCAATGTCTCAAGAAGAGCAACCAAACATTTAAGGGATCAAAACAGTCATGAGGTAACATATCTTCACATCTCAAACTAACAAGCAAAGAAACTTCAGTTGAAAAGAATGAATCAAGAATGATAGATCCTCACAGAATTCACTCTCAATCTCTCAAGTGTTTAAAATGGTTAGTATTTCTCTCAATTTAACTCATGAATAATTGCACTACCATAAGCTTGTTTATCTTCTACTTCTCCGCTACTCAAAAACAACATATATACACAAATCATAAGGGCTTTATTCAAGGTTATAATGGGGTCAAGATAAAGGAGGAAGTAATATAGATAAGACAAGTTAAATACCTGAGAGAATAAAATAGCATTATATTACAGTTAAAGTGGAGAAGATGTTTGAGAACATTCAGTCTAACTTTCCCAAGATTTTCTCAATTCCTTCTCTATTTGTTTCTTTCTCATAAAAGGCAATGACCAATATTTGACTAATGTTTTGTTAAAGATCAATTGGTAGGTTGAATTCATTGTTAGGCTTGAACATTCTCCTTCTATTCCTGTTATTTCCAAGAATTCGCTGGTCAGCTCTTTTTTTTTTTTACCGATCAGCACATGCACCCCCCACACTTGTTCAAGAACTCATCAAATAACAAAGTCAATGCTCTCTTATTCCCTAAGGCTGGGTTAGAACATGGTTTTTCATTTAAGGCACGTAATGAGTTAGAAACAAAGAATGGTCAAATAAGCTCAAGGGGGTTAAGCAAGGGAAAATATGCAAGGTTGGCTATTTGGTCAAAGTAGTTAATTCAAGAAAAAATGTCTCAATCATGTTTATGTATGCATGTGAAAACGTAGCTTCAAAAAGAATCAAAACAAGTTCTAGAGTAACAATTCTATGAGAAAAAATCACACAAGAAAGAAGAGAATGATACAGATGTTCAATCCATTCATTAATAGGCTCAAAATCTCACAAGGCATATATCCATCATTCTCAATCCACAAAAATTTCAACATCCATAACCAAGCATGTAATGTTTAAGAAAGAAGACAATTTACTCAATTATGCAAATTTCCCTGAATCTGAATTGCTACTTCTACACAAACTAGGTATCTACCCCAATCTAGATATGTCTCAAGAGTAAAATTACCACCACGGCAAAATTTACTCCTTACTCTGCCATCCTTAATTAGTTTAGGTTAGAAAATTGTTGACAAACATATAAACACATTAATAAACACACTTCCTAATTTTTTTTAAACAATTTTTTTGTAACAACTTTTTTTTTACACAATTATTCACATTATCCTTCCCCCCAACTAGATCACAACATTATCCTCAATGTTAAAATAAAATAGATAGGTAAAGGAAAGAAGATAGTACCTGTTACTGCAATTACTGAAAAGAGATACCTCACACAAATATAAACAGAAACAACGTACGACCAAAGATTGAAATTATTTAAACAGATGGAGTGTCTTGACTGGCTTCCTTTTCTTACTGCTTCTCGTAACATTTCCTTCGAACCATTTCTTGCTCTTTTTTTTTAAAATTTATACAAGAAAATATATACATGTAGTGCTGATTGTGGCTCACATCTTCCTCTGGTTTTACGTCCAGTAACGGCTTAAACGCCTTCTATGAGTCAAGGATAAGCTTCCCATCCAATTTTCTTATAAATTGACAAACAGGGTCTTTTTGAGTCAGATTCCCAAGACTATAATGCACTTACTATTCCCTAAAGAGATTCTTTGATAGGTGGGATATCAAAAGGTGAGCCTAAGTATGGACAAACGATCTGCAACAACCTTTTGATTTTTTTTTAAAGCAACAAAATCCACCGTATCAACCTAAGTTTGCAAAAACTTGTTGAGAAAGTTGACAAGTGCACCGAATTGTCAAAGTGATTAAAGAGAAAAAAAAAAGAAAAACAAACACCAAGACACAAGAAATTAAAACACTAAGGATCGAACTTCACTTGATTCAACAATCTATCATAGATAATAGAGTAGCTTTGGAACCTTCCTTCTAATCTATTCTTAATCATTCAATTGATGGGGGGAATCAGTAATTAATTTTCATTTAATTCTTTGGTGTAAACCTTAATTCTTAAAGGCATGACTTTTACTCTTGTGATTCTCATGGAAAATACCACAGTTCTCCCACACAACCTATAACCTCCATTCCTAGACAATTACAAATCATGGCACTTTATTATTTATGGTCTAGGTTATATGCAAACCTTCGATTCTACATACACCCACTAAATCAATTTATGAGTGGCCAATTCATAAAAGCATTATGAACCATAATAAGCACTCAAATTGAATAGAAAATAGTTAATTAGAATTCTAGTCTTAATACATTTTGATTGAATTAAGTTACATTTTCACCCTAAAAACACACAAATTTAATTACAAAGAGAAAAAGAAATAAGAAGAAAAATATATATACATAGCTCAACCTGTAACATCCCAAAATTTCCGTATCTCTTAAACAGTAATTTTGACAATTAACAAAATTTTACTGTTTAGTAATTTCTGTGCACTGTAAAATTATTTTGTTTATTCCGTCAGCGTATTTGATCGTTTTGAGTGATTTACTCCGTGTCAGGAAAATAAAAATTTTTCGGGAGGGAAAACTTTACGTAATTTAATTTTTACCGTTAGGTAATTATTTTACGTAATCTGATTTGATATTTGTGTGTTTTCTAATATTTGTGATTTTTGTGGATGATTATGAATTTTTTTACTGTTTGTGGGCCCGAGGGGTGTATGTCGGCCCAGGTGACCTTACGTGGGCTCAGGTGGGTCCCGCAAAGCAAAAATTTCCATACGCATAGAAAAATTTGTACTGTTTAGACGGAGACAGGGGATCTTACTAAACCTGAATCCGGAAACAGTTTTAAAAAATTTCTTGTACTGTATTTTATACTATATTTAATTATCGAATGATAAAAATATAGTAAAAATATTATTTGTAGGATACAAGAATAAATATTATATTGCGTAGTCAACAAAGAGAGCTTGACTTGATTTATACCCTTGGATGAGAATACTTAGTTTGAATATTAACCATTGATTTAATCAAAGGTTAAGAAACAAACTTAATAAAGAAGCCTTGGATAATAACCATTGATTTAATCAATGGTGTGAGAATAAGCTTAGTTAGGAAGGCTTTGATATCAACCATAGATGTAATCAAAGGTGTAGAATTGGTCTTGAAAAATGACAAAGACCATTTATAACCATTGGATTTAGATTAAATCAAGGGTGGAGATTTAATCTTAAAAAGTAACAAAGACCATTTATGACCATTGGATGAAGAATTAATCAAGGGTAGAGATTTGATCTTCTAAAATGGCAAAGACTAATTATGACCCTTGGATTTAAAATTTGAAGAAGCAATCTTGACCCTTAATTTTGGAGACACATCTAAGGGCTAGAATTTAAAGGAGAAAGATCCAATGGCCTAGATTAAGTCTTCTAACCTACCTAAATCTACCTAAATCCTAACCATTGAATTAATCAATGGCTAGAAATGCTTCAAATGGTGGCAAATAATGAAGACAACTTTATTGAATGCATTATGAAGAGAAGGTGATGGTTTTGGAGTGTTTAGAAGACAAAGAGACAAGCTTTATGTCATTGTTAAGTGGTCTTGGTCAATGTTTCATCATAATTGATCATTATTGATCAATTTGCACTCAAGAAGAATGCATTGGAGGGGAGCTACGAAATTGAGAAGCTTTAGGACATAGGAAAAAGTTTGAAGACCATTATTGCCATCCTTGGTCATCATTAGACATTTTCAAGAAGCTAAGTTACCAAGTTTTCTCTCCATTTCTCTCCTTCTTCATGTTTTGGCCAAGCACTCCAAGAGCACCTTCCATCACTCAAAAATTTCATCCAACTTGATTTTCTAAACCTAAACATCATTCTAAGAACATCTCTAGTTATGAGTTTTCCAAAATCATTCATCTTGAGCTTCAAATCCAAGCTTCAAGTTTCTATCAAAAATCAAAAATTTCATCTTTGTGCTTCAAGAGAAACCATTCGGTTATCTACCCTAAAATCACCATCCAATCTCTTTTAATTTCATCCAACCATAAATCTTGAATCTACATGATGTTCTAAGCAACTTTCATGTTGGAGATTTTCTCTAAATCATTCATCTTCAAGGAGTTTCTTCAAGATCCATGTTATTGGGTTTTTGAGGTGAAGTATAAGGAAACTTCATTTCTTCTCTTCTTTTTCATGATCTAAACCATGTTTGATCCATGGTTCCTATTAATCAAGCTTGATATGTTAATTAACTTGTGTTTTGTTTTGTATTTGAGAAGCCCTTGGTGGTGAAGGACTTGGAAAAAGAAACAAATCAAGAAGCTTTGGAGGATCTTCAAGAGGTAAGAGGGAGATCCATCTCACCAACCAAGTATGGTGGTGAGAGATGGTATTTTATTTGATTGGATGTGGAATCCATGTGAGGATTCATATCCATGGTCATGTAATTAATTTGTGGGTGTTTATGAGCTTTGATTAATTTTCTATGCTTGATATGCTTTGCATGATTTTATAGCTTTGATGATATGCTTGATATGCTATACATGCTTTTATGGCTTTGATGGTATGCTTATATTATTTATGAGGAAATATATATGTATATGCCATGACTTGATGGTAGAAAGGAAATTGATTTTTGGCTCCAATAGCCAAGGAAGAGCTATGGTTTTGATGCCCTTGATTAGGGTTCATGTTGAAAATTTTCAAGAACAAAAGAATTGATTTTTGAGTACTTAGAACATAATGAATTTTGAACAAGACACCTCAAAATAGGTGTTCACAAATTAATATTTTCATGAAAGATGAAAATGGATGATTTGAAGAGTATGGAAAATAAACAAAGGATATGTTTTTCAAGAGAACAAGAACATGGTTTTGAAGGATTTTTATTGATTTATTTTGTGTAAAAAGATCCTAAGTGTTTTTCTAAACATGAGTTTTGAATGAAACGGGCAAACGTTGATTTTAAGGATTTGTAAAGAAAGTGAAAAAAAAAAGAATTTGTAAAGAAAGTAAAAATGAATTTGAACAAATGGGTTTAGTTTTTATGACCATCGGTATTTCGATTTTGAAAATAAAAAATTTTTAATGGTTTTGTTTGTGTAAAACCATATTAATTTAAGAGGAAAATATTTGATGGCTTCAATGGCCAAAGACTCTATGATTTTTGGAGGTTAGAATAATTTTGGTTTTTATGAAACAAAGTAATTTTAAAGTGGAAACAAAATGTTTGAACAGAATGTTTTAGTATAAGGATTTTGGAAAGGGAAATCAAAGTATTTTATCACTTGAGAAATGAACTTTCATATGAAAATGAAAAAGAAAAGTTGCAAGGGTTTGAATCTTAATTTGTTTTGAAGAGAATTGATTTTATAATTGATTTGGGAAAAATAGAGAATATAATGGTGTTTTGAAAATTTACTAACGTATAACTTATTTTCAAGTTTTGAAATACGTTAGAAAATGTTAAGTTTTGAAACGTTGATTTACATCAATAGAAAAGTGATTTTGTGAATTATATTTTGAAAAAGAATTTCTTGAGTAAAGAATTGTGGAAAAATATTTTCTTGAGTAAGAAAATATATTAAATGAAGTATAAAGTTATATTATTTTGAGAAAAGTTGAAAAGGAATTTTTTTAAGGTTAAGAAATATTTTCTGTAATGAAATTGTGGTAAAAAAAATTATTTACGTATCTTAAAAACATAATTTTAAAGTGCGTGGTTTGAAATACAGTAAAATATTTCTAAGTGTTTAGAAATACAGTAAAATATTTCTACGCGATTTTAAATACGTTAAAATATTTCTATGCGATTTGAATTACGTTTAAATATTTTACGTAATCTGAATTACTATTGAAAAATCACTACGTGATGAAAAAGTGATGACAGCAACAGGAAAGAGGTGAGACACCTGTCTTTCATTACCACTACGGCAGTAAGAAAACAGCACGACACAAAGCGCCCACAAAGCAATACAATTCATACGTTTATCAACAGCAACAGCAGAATTCATAACACAAATAGTTCAATTATAAGCAGTAATAAGAATCAATGACAATAATAATATTTACAATAAAAGTAGATCAGCAATAGGTAATAACAATAACCAATTTCAGCAGGCAAATCACCACATGATTTCCAGTAAATCAGCAAAACCATCAGACACATCATGTATAGTAGTAAAATAGATACTTTAACAGATGTTCATGCTCAACAACTTATGAGACTGACAATGAATGATGCACAATGCATTATGGTACCAAATCCTACTCCATGGAGCTCAACATTAACCTTTTCAGAGTGAATGATCAAGGAGTAATGCCAGTATATCGTTAGCCTTAAAAATATAGTGTGCTTTATCTCATAAAATGTTTGTGCAATGGCTTATACATAGCACCTCAATAGTTGATCGTGACATAGGACAGCGTCTCAGTCCGGATCGTTAGTGTGTTTACATCGATCTACCCCACGGCACAGAGGAGCTCTTAACTGTCCATGATGAGGCACCCGCACCCCGATGCTCCCAGGGCCAACAACATATGGCACCTATGCTTAGTCTATTCGCACCCGCACATATGTGTTATTCTACTCTTAAGTATACATACGCATGACGACATAATGTCCAGTCATGTATGTTTATCAATGATTCATTCATCATGTACAATACATATGTATGACGACGCAATGTTCAGTCATATATATTTATCAATGATGTGTTCATCATATACAATACCACAACGGTATATAGTCTTTATCAAATTACATATGCATGACGACTCAATGTCCAATCATGTATGCTTATCAATGATGCATTCATTATATACAATACCACAATGGCATATATTCGTTCTCAATATCAATAAATCATTTAAATGATACATGTATCATATAAATGCCTCAATGGCACATAAGCATACTTCAACATTAACATGTCAATTTTCAACATCAATATATATCTTATGGTTCCTCATTATCACCATTTCCCCTTTAAGGGTTCAACATTTCCAAGAATCTAAATCTTAATCAATTATGCAAATCTTTAGGTTAACTAACCTTTAGAAACCTTGGCCTCACATGCCTTCAATGTAACACCCCTTTGGAGGATGTCACACATAAAAGAAAATAAAAGAAATAGAAATAAAATCTACCCAAGTTGCGGAACATTTGTTAAAAATTATTACGGGTTGTAAAATAATTCCTGATAGACAGAAATATGTAATAAAAAGATAATGCGGAAAATACGAAATAAAAAAAAAAACATCATCACTAATAATATACATATGATTAAGTCATAAACTGTACAAATAATTTACAACTAAGACTACAACTATTTAAACAAAAACAAGTAAAGAAAGCAATAAAAGAGTTAATATATACGTACATATGCCGACGCGCCCAAAAAAAACATCATGGTTATCTAATCCTCGGATGGATCACTCTCGGTCGAAAATGATCATCGGGAGATAGATATCCGGATGTCTCGACACACGGCGATAACGGGATCGCGCGGTCGATACGATGCTTATCTCACTAGGCTCGGGGTTTTCAAGCACCCCAATAACGCCTAATGGATAAGGGTAACTCTAAGTGCAGAAATAACGTCGTCGTCATAATCGGATCTCCATCAAACTGATGACGTAGAATCACGGTCATACGTCCAGGCATAGGTAACGAAGCACGATCTCCTCGTAAATGCCAAGCCAGATCACCTCCATGAAATACCAGCTCTATGAATCCCAAAAATGCTGGCGTCGCCATCCCACACAATCAATCCAGAGGATATGGATGATAGGATGGTTCTTGATCGTAAAACTGATCGTCGGCTTGTCGACCTTCCTCTTCCTCAGGGTACACGATCTCAAGAGGTTGTTCCTCTTCTTCCTCTTCAAACTCTTTACCGTATAAAATAAATAGACAAGAGACACATACAATAAAGAGGTAAGACAACATAAAATCATCGCAACATGGCCAATAAGAAGACGACAAATAACAACTACGGTTCATACAATACGAAAAGTTATAACAAGAATACATATTAGATATTCTAGTGTTTGAACATCATAGATATAACACAAATAAAGAAAATCACACGAGATAAATCAATCTCACAGACAAAATAAGATAAGAAATGGACAACTAACATAAGAATTATCGATAAATATAAATAGAGAAAATATAAAAACATCCAAGATATTACCGGATAAAGAAAAATAGAGAAAAATGGAATATTATCCAAGATATAATCAAATACACCAAAACACAACCCTACTCCATGGAGCTAAACCCAAACAGATATCGAGAGAATGACTTGCAAAATCTATTAGTACCACAGCTGCCCAACCAACTATTACGCGGTCACACGTTGCGTCAATAGCCTACGACACTGGGAATCCACCATCCAGGCGTAGTATAGTTCACGGTCTCCCGTTGTGGCACTATAGGCAATGTACTACTAGACTTTACAAACCTTGATTAAATATAGTGAATGTCGAGTACATTAGTGTGCTATCGGTTTACCACGGCCCAGCGGAGCTACCAACTGTCCACATATGGAATCCCGTACACTAAAGTCTCCAAGTTCATTAGAACAATAAACCACACTACATTTATCGCATCGACAACACGATGTGATTCGTCTCGTCAACCAAAACACCAAAAATTGGTATAAAGACAAAACATAATTCCAAATATATGAAATTACGAAAATGCCCTTAAGATAAAAATATGCTCTCAATGGCAAAAAGCCTGTACGGGTTCACTTTTTCCCGACAGCGAAATAACCTCAACAGCCTGTACGGGTTCACATTTTCCCGACAGCGAAAAATAAATTTAGTAACGGTCAATCGCGTAGAAATTTTATCGCGTTTTTGAAATCTCGTCGTTTTTACAGACGTTTAAAAATCGGGTAAAGATATTTTTCTGTTTTTAAAATCGCGTAGCATTTTTTTAATACGTTTTCTCAATCGCGTAGGATTTTTAAATCATTTTCTTATTCGAATGCCTTTAAAATTACTGTTTAAACAGATAGAAATAGTACTTAGTACATTTAAACTACGTTGAATAATTTTTCATACCGCATACTGTCATTAGGATATTGTTACTATCTTATAGGTTCATTTTTACTAAAAATTGACAGTATTTTGTTTATAAACTTATAATAATGGTTTTCTAAATTTTCCATAAAATTTCTATTTACCTAATTTTTAACCATTTTCATTAAATTCTTTTTGAAATCTCTAACATGCTTCAAAACCAAAAGTGAGCTATATGTTAGAAAATTTCTTAATATTACTGTATTTCCTTCCTAATGATAAAATCACTAATTTTAATCCTTTAAACTTAATTCTACTCAATTTGTTTCTTCAAAAATCATCATAGAAAATTTCCCCTTAACTTGTATTCTCTCTTTTTAATTGAAAAAGGTTTAGAATCAAGTTTTAGAAATCATAATTACCTATAGTGGCATGTTGGCCGAATTTTGTAAAACTTTTGCATTTGATTTCTAAATCATGTCAAAGGTATTATCTTATCTAAGTTCATTAAATCATGTTATAAAGTAATGATTTTAAATCAAATAAATCCTTTAGGCATGTTGGCCCAAAATTTACTAAATCTTTACCAATTGATTTCTAAATTCCTTTTCTTGGATCAAAACAATTTGAAACCTTCTTATTTCTCCTAATTAATTAAGTTGCACTTTAGGAAAAATGAAGAGAACATTTTGGTCCTCACACTTGGTCATTGCCGTGAGCTATTGGATGTGTTCTTTGGAACACTCATGCAAATTTACACATGTTATTCACATCCTATATTTTATCATACAATTCTAACACATGCATTATATTTCTAACACATACAAAATATTTCTAACACATGCAAAATATTTCTAACACATAAAACCTAATTTAAAGCTTATAGACATACAATCAAAAGCTAATAGACATGCAAAATTATTACAATCACCAAACAAGAAAGCTACTAACACATAACACTTAAGCTACTAGCAACCACAAAAATTAATAAATACACATCAATAAACACACCACAACCGAATCCTTATGGATTCTACAAACAACCCATCTTCTTACCACCATCAAGGGATGATAAGAATTGTCTTCCTCTTACCTTAAATGAAGACAAAAGCTTGCTTTCACACCTCCTAGGTCACGGTTTTCACCACCAAAAATACCTAGAAATCTCAAACAAAATCTACATGTTACTAACCATGAAAAAGAAGCTAAACCATGGAAAAATCATGGCTTAGAACTTTGAAAAAGAAGAGAGAAAAGAAAAGCATGAAATTTCACCTTCTAGGTAAAACTTTCAAGGTTGGTTTCCAAGCCCTAGATGGAAGAATTTGAAGAAACTTCCAACTACAAAGGTTCTTAGAATGGTGTCTAGGTTAAGGAAACTTGGTTAGAAAAATTTTTGGATGGTTGGATGGTTAGGAAATAAGCTTGGCCGAATATGGTGAAGAAAATGGACAAGAATGGTGGCTAGGGTTCTTGATGAGAGAGAAGAGAGAAAAGTGATGAAGAAGAAAGTGATTTTAGTCTCCTAAGGCCTCTTGGCCGTGAACATCAAGTGGGGTGCAAGGTGGGCACCTTGCTTGGCTTCATCCAAGCCATTGGATGAATCAAAGGCCAAGATCAAGCCTTGGTGAGCAAGCTTGATTCCCATTGGTTGGTTCCCGGTGACTCACATGCTGAGTCACACAGCGTATTAAATGCTCTGCTGAGTCAGCTAGCTGAGTCAGCCTGTTCTGGAAAGTTCTACAGCTTACGGTGATTAACTAAGCTACCGATCTAACCGTTCCGCTAATTGTGGGTCTCGCAAAATATTTCCGGGTCCACTGTCGCTAAATTATACTGACTGATAAAATAATATTATAATAATATAAAATTATTTTATTTGACAGTTAAATCCTAAAAATTAAAAGATTATTTTTAGTCTCATTCAGAATCGGGTTAAGTAAGATCCCCAATTCTAAATAATAAAATAAGATTTTCCCGGCCCGAGAAAATATTATTTTCCCGCCTCGAGCAAATCACACAAAAAGTCCATATAAAATCATGACAGTATTTTCAGGCATTAAATCAAGAAGAAAACAATTAAAAACAGACAAAACAATAAAACAAGACGTTCGGGACGTAACGGTCATTTTCCCGTTTTTCCCACAACGTAGGTAATTATCCAAAACGTTCAAATAAAATATCCAGCAGTATTATATAGCTGTATATCTTTCAGAAAAATTAATACAGTAGCTCAGAATTTTTTTTTTATTTTTCCGTCTCGAAACAAATTACGTAAAACGATCAAATAAAATTTGAACCTGTATTATCGTAATTGTTTTCATACAAAAATCGAGAACAGAAAAATAGGGACACGGTGGTCATTCATACAAAAGCATGAAAAACAAAAACAAGTACATTGAGAATATTTTCTAAAAATTGGGCGTTACAACTCTCCCCAACAAATAAAAATTTCGTCCTCGAAATTCGACGCTCATCCAAATAAATGAGGATACGATCCTTCATTTTATCTTCTAGTTCCCAAGTAGCTTCACCCGTCATATCATTCCATATGACTTTCACTAGCTCGATCATCTTCCTCGAAGTTGCTTTACCTTTCTCGTCCTCTATCCTGACAGGTAAAGTTTCGTAAGTCAAATTCTCCTTTAACTGCACGTCATCTGACTGTATAACATGTGTCGGATCTGGTATATACTTCCGTAACTGAGACACATGAAACACGTCATGCAAATTGGATAGAAAAGGCGACAAAGCAATCTGATATGCTACAGGGCCTATACGTCGGATAATCTGATATGGTCCAATGAATTTAGGAGTAAGCTTCTTAGACTTAATCACTCTTCCGACACCAGTCGTAGGAGTAACTCTCAGAAACACATGCTCACCCTCCTCAAACTCAAGAGGTCGTCTTCGTTTATCCGCGTAACTCTTTTGTCTGCTTTGCGCCGTCCTCATCTTCTCTTGTATCATCTTGACTTTATCCGTAGTTTGTTGTACAAGCTCCGGTCCAACAGTCATACTTTCTCCATCTTGATACCAGCATAGCGGCGTTCGACATCGTCTTCCATACAATGCTTCATAAGGTGCCATTCCGATGCTTGCGTGAAAACTATTGTTGTAGGTGAATTCTATCAAAGATAAAAATTCATCCCAACTTCCCCGTTGTTCCAAAACACAAGCCCGCAATAAATCCTCCAAGGACTGTATAGTTCTCTCTGTCTGACCATCAGTCTGCGGATGATACGCTGAACTCAGTCGTAACTTGGTTCCCATAGCTTCTTGCAGACTTCGCCAAAATCTTGACCTAAACCTCGGATCACGATCAGAAATTATACTTGTCGGTACACCATGTAGTTTGACAATTTCACTAATGTACAACTGGGTTAATCTTTCCAATGAATATTTGATATTAATTGGTAAGAAATGAGCCGATTTCGTAAGTCTATCAACTATAACCCATATTGCATCATGACCTTTCTTTGTCTTCGGCAAACCAGTAACGAAATCCATAGAAATGCTATCCCATTTCCATTCTGGAATTGATAATGGTTGCAACATCCCAACTGGTCTTTGGTGTTCAACTTTCGATTTTTGACAAACTAGGCAAGTTGACACGCATCTAACCACATCACCCTTCATTCCATGCCACCAGAATAACTTCTTCAAGTCTTGGTACATTTTTGTTATGCCTGGATGCATACTCAATAGACTAGTATGGGCATGTTTCACAATATATCTTCTCAGTTCTCGGTTACGAGGAACACAGACTCTACCCCGAAATCTCAGAATTCCATCAGTTCCTTCCTTAAACTCTAGTGTCTCACCTTGTTTCATTTGCTCCCTTATTCCTTGCAAAAATTTATCGGCATTTTGCTTTTCCTTTATGTCTTCCATCAACTCGCTCGAGATAGTAACCATGCTAATACAGATCTTCCCCGGTTTCAACTCAACAAATGACCACTCATCTCTAAACTATTCAATGAGCTCCTTTTCTTTAATCATTAGCGCAGAAACACTAATAATCTTCCTGCTCAAGGCATCGGCCACGACATTCGCCTTACCAGGGTGGTACAAAAGCTGAAAATCGTAATCGTTCAAAAATTCTAACCATCTTCGCTGTCTCATATTCAGCTCCTTCTGGTCGTATAAGTACTTCAAACTCTTGTGATCACTGAAGATGTTGAATGTTGCTCCATAGAGAAAGTGTCTCCATATCTTCAAAGCAAAAACTACCACAACCAATTCCAAATCATGCGTAGGATAATTCTTTTCATGAACCTTCAATTGTCGAGAAGCATATGCCACCACGTTCCGGTCTTGCATCAACACGCATCCTAGTCCTTGATAAGAAGCATCACAATACACATCGAAACATTTCGTCGAATCTGGTAGGATCAACACCGGCGCAGTTGTTAACCTCTTTTTCAACTCTTGAAAACTGGCTTCACGCTCTTCCGTCCATTCAAAAGCTTGACTTTTCCTCGTCAGTTGTGTAAGCGGTCCACCAATCTTGGAAAAACCTTCGATAAATCTCCGATAATAACCAGCAAGTCCAACAAAACTTCGAACTTCTGTTACTGTCTTAGGTCTCTCCCACTGTAAAACAGTCTCCACTTTCGATGGGTCCACCGCAATACCTTCTTTAGAAATTACGTGACCAAGAAACTGAACTTCTTCCAACCAGAACTCACACTTAGCCAATTTCGCATACAGTTGCTTCTCCCTCAAAATCTGAAGAACAACTTTCAGATGTTCAGTATGCTCTTCCCTCGATCTAGAATAGATCAGAATGTCATCGATAAAGACAACGACAAATCTGTCTAGATACGGACGAAATATCCTGTTCATATAATCCATAAATATGGCAGGAGCATTTGTCACCCCGAATGGCACTACTTGATACTCATAATGTCCATAACGAGTTCGAAAAGCGGTTTTCGGCACGTCTTCCCCTCTTACACGAATCTGGTGATAACCTGATCGTAGATCTATCTTGGAAAATATCACAGCTCCTCTCAATTGATCCATCAAATCGTCGATTCTTGGAAGCGGATATTTATTCTTGATAGTCACCTTGTTCAACTGCCGATAGTCCACACAAAGTCGTGAAGTTCCATCCTTTTTCTTGACCAAAAGTACAGGTGCACCCCATGGGGAAACGCTAGGTCTTACAAATTCTTTCTCCAACAGCTCTATCAATTGCTTCTTTAGCTCCTCCAATTCCACTGGCGACATACGATACGGCGCAATTGAGATAGGACCTGTTCCCGGTACTAAATCAATTGAGAATTCGATTTCCGCTCGGGCGGTAAACCGGTACATCTTCAGGAAAAACATCCAGGAAAATCGTTGACAACAGGAATAGCATTCACATCCTTCTCATTCTTAACTTCTAGAGAAGACAATACCAGATATCCCTGCGCTCCATTTCTCAACAAAGACTTGACCTTAACAGCAGTTAAGAATCCAGACTCTTCTTCCTTAGGAAAAACTATAGTTTTCTTCGCACAATCTATAAGGATATGGTTAGAACATAACCAGTCCATCCCTAAGATTACATCTATCTCAATGAGAGGCAAACAAATCAAATCAACCAAAAACAAACGGTCCTTCACAACAATTGGACAATCCAAACAGATCTTAGAAGTAACTACAGGTTTAGTTGGCGTAGATACATTCAACATAACATTCAGAGAAGACATAGGCAACTTCAACCTTTCTACACAATCATATGCAATAAACGAGTGTGTAGCACCCGAGTCATACAAGACAGTCAGAAGGTTACCTCCAATGTCTCCTTCTCCTTGAATAAGATCATCAGACTTAGAAATCTCAGATCCCACCATTGTATACACTCGTCCTCCAGATCTCGGTTGAGTACTTCCAGATTTCTGCTGATTAGCTTTAACATACCGAACAGCAGGTTTTCTCTCCGGCTGTGGACAATCCTTTGATATGTGCCCAGGTTGCTTACAATTGAAACAAACTGTACCTTTAACTGTACACTCGGGAGAAATATGACCTTTCTTCCCGCACTTAAAACATGTTGGCGTAAACGCCACCCCTGTCCAGCTCCACTACCACTTGCACCTCCACTAACAGATGGTCTTTGAGATTGACTTCCTGTTGGCCTGGTATACGGCTTACGCTGAAACCGATTTGCATTACTACTTCCACCTCTCTGGAACCTTGTCGGTCCAAAATTCCGATTCCTTTGATCTCTAGATGGCTCTAACTCCTCAAGTCGAGCACAAGCATCCACCAAAGCATGAAACTGAGTCATCCTCAAAGATACCACTCCTCGTTTCAGTTCCACCCTTAAACCTGATTCAAACTTCCTGCATCTCCACACATCATCTTGTCGTGTGTCGCATAATCGAGAATTGAGACAAACTCTCAAATTTTGTGGCATACTCATTCACCGTCATATTTTCTGTCGCAAACCAAGAAATTCCATTTCCTTGGCATGCCTAGCACTTAGCAGGAAAATATTTATCCGGAAAAGTATTAGAAAACACTTCCCAGGTGATCTCAGTCCCTTCTGCTTGCAATACTCGGCGGATTCCTCTCCACCAATGTTCTGCATCTCCTCTCAGCATGAAGACAACATAAGTTACTTTCTTTTCATCTGTACATCTCATCCCCTCAAAGATTCTCTCTAAATCTTGCATCCACTGACTCGCTTTCTCCGGATCCACCTCGCCTCTAAATTGTGGCGGATTATGGCGCCTAAATTCAGATAAATTTAGAGCATCAGCTGTAGCATCTTGTTGTTGAGCTGCTCTTAAATTTTGCTGAGTAATCACTTCAGCCATCTGCCGCATAGCCTCAGCAGCAACCAACATCGGGTCCTCATCACGATTTACGTTAGCACGTCCGCTACCTCTACCAGCCATCTTCTTTCTTCAAACATAACAAAACAAAGTTAGATACATCCTTCTAGATATTTCCGAAAGGATATAAATCACAAACATCACAGAGAATCACACAGCACAAACAAAAACAGACCCAACCACACCCCAAAAGACTCTAACTTGGGCTCTGATACCAACTAATGTAACACCCCTTTGGAGGATGTCACACATAAAAGAAAATAAAAGAAATAGAAATAAAATCTACCCAAGTTGCGGAACATTTGTTAAAAATTATTACGGGTTGTAAAATAATTCCTGATAGACAGAAATATGTAATAAAAAGATAATGCGGAAAATACGAAATAAAAAAAAAACATCATCACTAATAATATACATATGATTAAGTTATAACCGTACAAATAATTTACAACTAAGACTACAACTATTTAAACAAAAACAGGTAAAGAAAGCAATAAAAGAGTTAATATATACAGACATACACCGACGCGCCCAAAAAACATCATGGTTATCTAATCCTCGGATGGATCACTCTCGCCCGAAAATGATCATCGGGAGATAGATATCCGGATGTCTCGACACACGGCGATAACGGGATCGCGCGGTCGATACGATGCTTATCTCACTAGGCTCGGGGTTTTCAAAGCACCCCAATAACGCCTAATGGATAAGGGTAACTCTAAGTGCGAGAAATAAACGTCGTCGTCATAATCGGATCTCCATCAAACTGATGATGTAGAATCACGGTCATACGTCCAGCATAGGTAACAGAAGCACGATCTCCTCGTAAATGCCAAGCCAGATCACCTCCATGAAATACCAGCTCTATGAATCCCAAAAATGTCGGCGTCGCCATCCCACACAATCAATCCAGAGGATATGGATGATCGGATGGTTCTTGATCGTAAACCGATCGTCGGCTTGCGACCTTCCTCTTCCTCGGGGTACACGATCTCAAGAGCTGTTCCTCTTCTTCCTCTTCAAACTCTTTACCGTGGTATAAAATAAATAGACAAGAGACACATACAATAAAGAGGTAAGACAACATAAAATCATCGCAACATGGCCAATAAGAAGACGACAAATAACTACTACACAGTTCATACAATACGAAAAGTTATAACAGTAATACATATTAGATATCCTAGTGTTTCAGAACATCATAGATATAACACAAATAAAGAAAATCACACAGATAAATCAATCTCACAGATAAAATAAGATAAGAAATGGACAACTAACATAAGAATTATCAGATAAATATAAATAGAGAAAATATAAAAACATCCAAGATATTACCAGATAAAGAAAAATAGAGAAAAATGGAATATTATCCAAGATATAATCAAATACACCAAAACACAACCCTACTCCATGGAGCTAAACCCAAACAGATATCAGAGAGAATGACTTGCAAAATCTATTAGTACCACGGCTGCCCAACCAACTATTACGCGGTCACACGTTGCGTCAATAGCCTACGACACTGGGAATCCACCATCCGGGCGTAGTATAGTTCACGGTCTCCGTTGTGGCACTATAGGCAATGTACTACTAGACTTTACAAACCTTGATTAAATATAGTGAATGTCGAGTACATTAGTGTGCTATCGGTTTACCACGGCCCGGTGGACTACCAACTTGTCCACATATGGAATCCCGTACACTAAAGTCTCCAAGTTCATTAGAACAATAAACCACACTACATTTATCGCATCGACAACACGATGTGATTCGTCTCGTCAACCAAAACACCAAAAATTGGTATAAAGACAAAACATAATTCCAAATATATGAAATTACGAAAATGCCCTTAAGATAAAAATATGCTCTCAATGGCAAAAAGCACATGACGGGTTCACATTTTCCCGACAAATGAAATAACCTCAACACACATGACGGGTTCACATTTTCCCGACAAAAAAATAAATTTAGTAACGGTCAATCGCGTAGAAATTTTATCGCGTTTTTGAAATCTCGTCGTTTTTACAGACGTTTAAAAATCGGGTAAAGATATTTTTCTGTTTTTAAAATCGCGTAGCATTTTTTTAATACGTTTTCTCAATCGCGTAGGATTTTTAAATCATTTTCTTATTCGAATGCCTTTAAAATTACTTGTTTAAAACAGATAGAAATAGTACTTAGTACATTTAAACTACGTTGAATAATTTTTCATACCGCATTGTCATTAGGATATTGTTACTATCTTATAGGTTCATTTTTACTAAAAATTGACAGTATTTTGTTTATAAACTTATAATAATGGTTTTCTAAATTTTCCATAAAATTTCTATTTACCTAATTTTTAACCATTTTCATTAAATTCTTTTTGAAATCTCTAACATGCTTCAAAACCAAAAGTGAGCTATATGTTAGAAAATTTCTTAATATTACTGTATTTCCTTCCTAATGATAAAATCACAAATTTTAATCCTTTAAACTTAATTCTACTTAATTTGTTTCTTCAAAAATCATCATAGAAAATTTCCCCTTAACTTGTATTCTCTCTTTTTAATTGAAAAAGGTTTGGAATCAAGTTTTAGAAATCATAATTACCTATAGTGGCATGTTGGCCGAATTTTGTAAAACTTTTTCATTTGATTTCTAAATCATGTCAAAGGTATTATCTTATCTAAGTTCATTAAATCATGTTATAAAGTAATGATTTTAAATCAAATAAATCCTTTAGGCATGTTGGCCCAAAATTTACTAAATCTTTACCAATTGATTTCTAAATTTCTTTTCTTGGATCAAAACAATTTGAAACCTTCTTATTTCTCCTAATTAATTAAGTTGCACTTTAGGAAAAATAAAGAGAACATTTTGGTCCTCACACTTGGTCATTGCCGTGAGCTATTGGATGTGTTCTTTGGAACACTCATGCAAATTTACACATGTTATTCACATCCTATATTTTATCATACAATTCTAACACATGCATTATATTTCTAACACATACAAAATATTTCTAACACATGCAAAATATTTCTAACACATAAAACCTAATTTAAAGCTTATAGACATACAATCAAAAGCTAATAGACATGCAAAATTATTACAATCACCAAACAAGAAAGCTACTAACACATAACACTTAAGCTACTAGCAACCACAAAAATTAATAAATACACATCAATAAACACACCACAACCGAATCCTTATGGATTCTACAAACAACCCATCTTCTTACCACCATCAAGGGATGATAAGAATTGTCTTCCTCTTACCTTAAATGAAGACAAAAGCTTGCTTTCACACCTCCTAGGTCACGGTTTTCACCACCAAAAATACCTAGAAATCTCAAACAAAATCTACATGTTACTAACCATGAAAAAGAAGCTAAACCATGGAAAAATCATGGCTTAGAACTTTGAAAAAGAAGAGAGAAAAGAAAAGCATGAAATTTCACCTTCTAGGTAAAACTTTCAAGGTTGGTTTCCAAGCCCTAGATGGAAGAATTTGAAGAAACTTCCAACTACAAAGGTTCTTAGAATGGTGTCTAGGTTAAGGAAACTTGGTTAGAAAAATTTTTGGATGGTTGGATGGTTAGGAAATAAGCTTGGCCGAATATGGTGAAGAAAATGGACAAGAATGGTGGCTAGGGTTCTTGATGAGAGAGAAGAGAGAAAAGTGATGAAGAAGAAAGTGATTTTAGTCTCCTAAGGCCTCTTGGCCGTGAACATCAAGTGGGGTGTGTAACGCCCCAATTTTTAGAAAATATTCTGAATGTACTGTTTTCTGTTTTTCATGCTTTTGTATGAATGACCGCTGTGTCCCTATTTTTTCTGTTCTCGATTTCTGTATGAAAACAATTACGATAATATAGGCTCAAATTTTATTTGATCGTTTTTTTACGTAATTTGTTTCGAGACGATAAAATAAAAATTTTTCGAACTATCGTATTAATTTTTTTCGAAAGATATACTGACTAAATAATACTTCTTTGGATATTTTATTTGAACGTTTTGGATTATTACCTACGTTGTGGGAAAAAACGGAAAATGAATGACCGTTACGTCCGAACGTCTATTTTCGCTGTTTTTGCTTTGTTTTTAATTATTTTCTTCTTGATTTAATGCCCGAAAATATCTGTCTGTGAATTTTTATGGAGTTTTTGTGTGATTTGCTCCGAGGCAGGAAAATAATATTTTTCCGGCCGGGAAATCTTATTTTATTATTTAGAATTGGGGGATCTTACTTAACCCGATTCTGAATGAGACTAAAAATAATCTTTTAATTTTTAGGATTTAACTGTCAAATAAAATAATTTTATATTATTATAATATTATTTTATTAGTCAGTGTGTTTTAGTGACAGTGGACCCGAAAATATTTTGCGGAACCCACAATTAGCCGAACGGTTAGATCGGTAGCTTAATTAATCACCGTAGGTGTAGAACTTTCAGAACAGTGCCGACTCACTAGTCGACTCAATGAGCATTTATTACACTTTGTGTGACTAAGCAAGGTGAGTCACCATGAGCAACCAATAGAATTAAAGCTTAAGCAAGATTTGATCTTGACCTTTGATGTGTTCAATGGCTTGGATGAAGCCAAATCCATGCACATCCTTACACATGAAGGCTACGGCCATTTGGAGAGAGAAAGCCAAAAAATCACCTTCCATCTTCATCACTTTTCTCTCTTCTCTCTCTTCAAAACCCTAGCCACCATTGTTGTCCATTTTCTTCACCATATTCGGCCAAGCTAGTTTCCTAACACTCCAACCATCCAAAAATTTTTCTAACCAAGTTTCCTTAACCTAAACACCATTTTAAGAACCTTTGTAGTTGGAAGTTTCTTCAAATTCTTCCATCTAGGGCTTGGAAACCAACCTTGAAAGTTTTACCTAGAAGGTGAAATTTCATGCTTTTCTTTTCTCTATTCTTTTTCAAAGTTCTAAGCCATGATTTTTCCATGGTTTAGCTTCTTTTTCATGGTTAGTAACATGTAGGTTTTGTTTGAGATTTTTAGGTGTTTGGTGGAGTGAAAACCGTGACCTAGGAGGTGAGAAAGCAAGCTTTTTGTCTTCATTTAAGGTAAGAGGAAGACAATTCTTATCATCCCTTGATGGTGGTAAGAAGATGGATTGTTTGTAGAATCCATAAGGATTCGGTTGTGGTGTGTTTATTGATGTGTATTTGTTAATTTTTGTGGTTGCTAGTAGCTTAAATGTTATGTGTTAGTAGCTTTCTTATTTGGTAATTGTAATAATTTTGCATGTCTAATAGCTTTTGATTGTATGTCTATAAGCTTTAAATTAGGTTTTATGTGTTAGAAATATTTTGCATGTGTTAGAAATATTTTGCATGTGTTAGAGATATAAATGCATGTGTTAGAATTGTATGATAAGGTTTAGGATGTGAATAACATGTGTAAATTTGCATGAGTGTTCCAAAGAACACATTCCTTAGCTCACGGCAATGCCAAAGTGTGAGGACCAAAATGTTCTCTTCATTTTTCCTAAAATGCAACTTAATTGATTAGGAGAAATAAGAAGGTTTTAAATGGTTTTGATCAAAGAAAAGGAATTTATAAATCAAATGGTAAAGATTTAGTACATTTTGGGCCAACATGCCTAAAAGATTTATTTGATTCAAAATCATTACTTTATAACATGATTTAATGAATTTAGATAAGATAAAACCTTTGACATGATTTAGAAATCAAATGAGAAAGTTTTATAAAATTCGCCAACATGCCACTATAGGTAATTATGATTTTTAAAACTTGATTCCAAATCTTTTTCAATCAAAAAGAGATAACCCAAGTTAAGAAGAAGTTTCTATAATGATTTTTGAAGAAACAAGTTGAGTAGAATTAAGTTTAAAGGTTAAAAACTAGTGATTTTATCATTAGGAAGGAAATACAGTAATGTTAAGAAATTTTCTAACATATAGCTCACTTTTGGTTTTGAAGCATGTTAGAGATTTCAAAAAGAATTAAATGAAATGGTTAAAAATTAGGTAAATGGAAATTTTATGGATAAATTAGGAAACCATTATTATGATATTCTAAACAAAAATCTTGTCAATTTTTAGTAAAAATGAACCAATAAGATAACAAAAATATTTAAAAGACAGTATGCGGTATGAAAAATTATTTTACGTAGTTTAAATGTACTAAGTACTATTTCTGTTTGTTTAAACAGTAATTTTAAAGGCATTCGAATAAGAAAATGATTTAAAAATCCTACGCGATTGAGAAAACGTGTTAAAAATGCTACGCGATTTTAAAAACAGAAAAATATCTTTACCCGATTTTTAAACGTTTGTAAAAACAACGAGATTTCAAAAACGCGATAAAATTTCTACGCGATTGACCGTTACTATATTATTTTATGCTGTCGGGAAAATGTGAACCCGTACAGGCTTTTGAAAATTTATTTTATGCTGTCGGGAAAATGTGAACCCGTACAGGCTTTTGAAAATTTATTTTATGCTGTCGGGAAAATGTGAACCCGCACAGGCTTTTTGAAAATCTATTTGCTGTCGGGAAAATGTGAACCCGTACAGGCTTTCCATCTATCTGTTATGTGTGCCATATATTTGGTGGATTTGTTGACGAGACGAATCACATCGTGTTGTCGATGCGATAAACGTAGTGTGGTTCATTGTTCTAATGAACTTGGAGGCTTTAGTGTACGGGATCCCACATGTGGACAAGTGGTCGCTCCGCTGGGCCGTGGTAAACCGATAGCACACTATAGTACTCGACGTACACTATATTTAATCGAGATTTGTGAAATCTAGTAGTACATTTGCCTGTAGTGCCACAACGTGAGACCGTGAACTACACCACGCCTGGATTGATGGATTCCTGTGTCGTGGGGCTATAGACGCAACGTGTGACAGCGCAATAGTTGGTGGGGCAGCCGTGGTACTATTAGGTTTTGCAAATCATTCTCTCTCTCGATACTTGTGTTTTTTTTTTTAGCTCCATGGAGTAGGATTTTGTTATATTATTTATCTCTATATCTATTTGTTTCCATCTTATCTATTTATTTTTATCTCGTATTTTATTTATTTATTTTATCCTGGTTAATGTTATTATTGATTATTATATCTTGTTTGTTTATTTATAATTCTTATTTTATCTGTGAGGTTTTATTTGTGAAGTGACATATTGTGATGGTACTTAAATTTTACTACAATTAATTATTATAATTGTTAAAGCTTTATGTATTGCATGAACTGTATGTACATATTGTTTGTCATCTTTTTATTGGCCATGTTGTGATGATTTTATGTTGTCTTACCTCTTTGTTATATGTATTTTCTGTTTATTTATTTTACGCGGTAAAGACTTCGAGGAAGAGGAACAGCCTCTTGAGATCGTGTACCCTGAAGAGGAGGAAGATCGGCAAGCAGACGACCAGATTGACGATCAAGAACCATCCGATCATCCATATCCTCTGGATTGATTGTGAGGGATGGCGACGCCAGGATTTTTGGGATTCATAGAGCTGGTATTTCATGGAGGTGCTCTGGCTTGGCATCTACGAGGAGACCGTGACTCTGTGACGTATGCAGGACGTGTGACCGTGATCCTACGTCATCGTTTTGATGATGAGCCTGTCATGACGACGACGTTATTTCTGCACTTAGAGTTGCCCTTATCCATTAGGCGTTATTGGGGTGCTGAAAACCCTGAGCCTAGTGAGATAAGCATCGTATCGACTGCGCGATCCCGTTATCGCCGCGTGTCGAGGCATCCGGGATATTTATCCCCTGATGATCATTTTCAGGCTGATAGTGATCCATCAGAGGATTAGATAACCATGATGTTTTTTTTTGGGCGCGTCAGTGTATGTCTGTATATATTAACTCTTTTATTGCTTTCTTTACTGTTTTTGTTTAAAAATTTGTAGTCTTAGTTGTAAATTATTTGTACAACTTATAACTTAACCATATGTATATTATCAGTGATGATGTTTTTTTTTATTTCGTATTTTCCGCATTATCTTTTTATGGCATATTTCTGTCTATCAGGAATTATTTTACAACCCGTAATAATATTTAACAAATATTTCACAACTTGGGTAGATTTTATTTCTATTTCTTTTATTTTCTTTTATGTGTGACATCCTCCAAAGGGGTGTTACATTAGTTGGTATCAGAGCCCAAGTTAGAGTCTTTTGGGGTTGTGGTTGGGTCTGTTTTTGTTTGTCTTTGTGTGATTCTCTGTGATCTTTGTGATTTATATCCTTTCGGAAATATCTAGAAGGATGTATCTAACTTTGTTTTGTTATGTTTGAAGAAAGAAGATGGCTGGTAGAGGTAGAGGACGTGCTAACGTAAATCGTGAGGAGGACCCAATGTTGGTTGCTGCTGAAGCTATGCGGCAGATGGCTGAAGTGATTACTCAAACAAAATTTGAGAGCGCCAATCAACAAAGAAGATGCTACGGTGATGCCCTAAATTTATCGAATTTAGGCGCCATAATCCGCCACAATTTAGAGGCGAGGTGGATCCGGAGAAAGCGAGTCAATGGATGCAAGATTTAGAAAGAATCTTTGAGGGGATGAGATGTACAGATGAAAAGAAAGTAACTTATGCTGTTTTCATGTTGAGAGGAGATGCGGAACATTGGTGGAGAGGAGTCCGCCGAGTGTTGCAAGCTGAAGGGACTGAGATCACCTGGGAAGTATTTTCTAATGCTTTTCTGGATAAGTATTTTCCTGCGAGTGCTAGGCATGCCAAGGAGATGGAATTTCTTGGGTTGCGACAGGGAAATATGACAGTGAATGAATACGCTACAAAATTTGAAAGTTTGTCTCAATTTTCGGATTATGCTCAAAATCGACAAGATGAGGTATGGAAATGTCGGAAGTTTGAGTCTGGATTGAGAGTAGAATTGAAGCGGGGAGTGATATCTCTGAGGATGAATCATTTTCATACTTTGGTAGACGCGTGTGCACGGCTTGAGGAGCTTGAACCGTCGCGAGATCAAAGGAGTCGGAACTTTGGGCCGACAAGGTTTCAAAGAGGTGGAGGTAGCAATACAAATCGGTTTCTGCGTAAGCCGTATGCTAGACCACAAGGAAGTCAGACTCAGCGACCGCCAGTTGGAGGGAGTGTACCTAGTGGTGGAGCAGGACAGAGAGTGGTGTTTACACCGACGTGTTTTAAGTGTGGTAAGAAGGGCCATCTATCTCCAGATTGTACAATCAAGGGAACTGTCTGTTTTAACTGTGGACAGCCTGGGCATATGTCAAAGGATTGTACTCGACCAGAGAAGAAACCTGTTGTTCGTCATGTTAAAACTAATCAGCAAAAATCTGGAAATACTCAACAGAGATCTGGAGGGCGAGTGTACACAATGATGGGATCTGAAGTTTCCCAATCCGATGACCTTATTCAAGGAGAGGGTGAAATCGGAGGTAACCTTTCGACCGTATTGTATGACTCGGGTGCTACACACTCGTTTATTGCCTATGATTGTGTGGAAAGACCGAAGTTTACTGTGTCTTCTCTCGAATGTTAAGTTGAGTGTATCTACGCACCGCTAAACCCTGTAGTTACTTCTAAGATCTGTTTGGATTGTCCTATTGTTGTGAAGGGCCGTTTGTTTTTGGTCAATTTGATTTGTTTGCCTCTTATTGAGATAGATGTAATCTTAGGGATGGATTTGGTTATGTTCTAACCATATCCTTATAGATTGTGCAAAGAAAACTATAATTTTTCCTAAGGAAGAAGTTATTCTGGTGGCATGGAATGAAGGGTGATGTAGTTAGAAGCGTGTCAACTTGCCTAGTTTGTCAAAAATCAAAAGTTGAACACCAAAGACCAGCTGGGATGTTGCAACCATTATCGATTCCGAATGGAAATGGGACAACATTTCTATGGATTTCGTTACTGGTTTGCCAAAGACAAGGAGAGGTCATGATTCGATATGGGTTATAGTCGATAGACTTACGAAATCAGCTCATTTCTTACCAATCAATATTAAATATTCTTTGGAAAGATTAACCCAGTTGTACATCAGCGAGATTGTCAGATTACATGGAGTGCCTACATGTATAGTTTCTGACAGAGATCCGAGGTTTACATCAAGGTTTTGGCGAAGTTTGCAAGAAGCTATGGGAACCAAGTTACGACTGAGTTCAGCGTATCATCCGCATGACGGTCAGACGAGAGAGAACTATACAGTCTTTGGAGGATTTGTTACGAGCTTGTGTTTTGGAACAACGGGGAAGTTGGGATGAATTTTTATCTTTGATAGAATTCACCTACAACAATAGTTTTCACGCAAGCATCGGAATGGCACCTTATGAAGCATTGTATGGAAGACGATGTCGAACGCCGCTATGCTGGTATCAAGATGGAGAGAGTATAACTGTTGGACCGGAACTTGTACAACAGACTACGGATAAAGTCAAGATGATACAAGAGAAGATGAGGACGGCACAAAGCAGACAGAAGAGTTATGCGGACAAACGAAGACGATCTCTTGAGTTTAAGGAGGGTGAGCATGTATTTCTAAGAGTTACTCCTACGACGGGTGTCGGAAGAGTAATTAAGTCGAAGAAGCTTACTCCTAAATTCATTGGACCATATCAGATTATCCGACGTATAGGTCCTGTAGCATATCAGATTGCTTTGCCGCCTTTTCTATCCAATTTGCATGACGTGTTTCATGTGTCTCAGTTACGGAAGTATATACCAGATCTGACACATGTTATACAGCCAGATGATGTGCAGTTAAAGGAGAATTTGACTTACGAAACTTTACCTGTCAGAATAGAAGACAGAAAGGTAAAGCAGCTTCGAGGGAAGATGATCGAGCTAGTGAAGGTTATATGGAATGATGTGACGGGTGAAGCTACTTGGGAACTAGAAGATAAAATGAAGGATCAGTATCCTCATTTGTTTGGATGAACATCGAATTTCGAGGACGAAATTTTTATTTGTTGGGGAGAGTTGTAACGCCCCAATTTTTAGAAAATATTCGAATGTCTTGTTTTTCGTTTTTCATGCTTTTGTATGAATGACCGCATCTGTGTCCCTATTTTTTCTCGTTCTCGATTTCTGTATGAAAACAATTACGATAATACAGACTCAAATTTTATTTGATCGTTTTACGTAATTTGTTTCGAGACAGTAAAATAAAAATTTTTCGAACTATCGTATTAATTTTTCTCGAAAGATATACTGACTAAATAATACTTCTTGGATATTTTATTTGAACGTTTTGGATGATTACCTACGTTGTGGGAAAAAATGGAAAAATGACCGTTACGTCCCGAACGTCTTGTTTTATTTGTTTTTTTGTTTTTAATTGTTTTCTTCTTGATTTAATGCCCACGAAAAAATATGTCTGTGAATTTTTATGGACTTTTTGTGTGATTTGCTCGAGGCGGGAAAATAATATTTTTTCCGGGCCGGGAAATCTTATTTTATTATTTAGAATTGGGGGATCTTACTTAACCCGATTCTGAATGAGACTAAAAATAATCTTTTAATTTTTAGGATTTAATCTGTCAAATAAAATAATTTTATATTATTATAATATTATTTTATTAGTCAGTGTGTTTTAGTGACAGTGGACCCGGAAATATTTTGCGGGACCCACAATTAGTCGAACGGTTAGATCGGTAGCTTAATTAATCACCGTAAGCTGTAAAACTTTCTAACAGAACAGTGACTCGGCTAGGCCCGACTCGTGAGCATTTATTACACGTGTGACTAAGCAAGGTGAGTCACCATGAGCAACCAATAGAATTAAAGCTTGTTAAGCAAGATTTGATCTTGACCTTTGATGTGTTCAATGGCTTGGATGAAGCCAAATCCATGCACATCCTTACACATGAAGGCTACGGCCATTTGGAGAGAGAAAGCCAAAAATCACCTTCCATCTTCATCACTTTTCTCTCTTCTCTCTCTTCAAAACCCTAGCCACCATTGTTGTCCATTTTCTTCACCATATTCGGCCAAGCTAGTTTCCTAACACTCCAACCATCCAAAAATTTTTCTAACCAAGTTTCCTTAACCTAAACACCATTTTAAGAACCTTTGTAGTTGGAAGTTTCTTCAAATTCTTCCATCTAGGGCTTGAAACCAACCTTGAAAGTTTTACCTAGAAGGTGAAATTTCATGCTTTTCTTTTCTCTATTCTTTTTCAAAGTTCTAAGCCATGATTTTTCCATGGTTTAGCTTCTTTTTCATGGTTAGTAACATGTAGGTTTTGTTTGAGATTTTTAGGTGTTTGGTGGAGTGAAAACCGTGACCTAGGAGGTGAGAAAGCAAGCTTTTTGTCTTCATTTAAGGTAAGAGGAAGACAATTCTTATCATCCCTTGATGGTGGTAAGAAGATGGATTGTTTGTAGAATCCATAAGGATTCGGTTGTGGTGTGTTTATTGATGTGTATTTGTTAATTTTTGTGGTTGCTAGTAGCTTAAGTGTTATGTGTTAGTAGCTTTCTTATTTGGTAATTGTAATAATTTTGCATGTCTAATAGCTTTTGATTGTATGTCTATAAGCTTTAAATTAGGTTTTATGTGTTAGAAATATTTTGCATGTGTTAGAAATATTTTGCATGTGTTAGAGATATAAATGCATGTGTTAGAATTGTATGATAAGGTTTAGGATGTGAATAACATGTGTAAATTTGCATGAGTGTTCCAAAGAACACATTCCTTAGCTCACGGCAATGCCAAAGTGTGAGGACCAAAATGTTCTCTTCATTTTTCCTAAAATGCAACTTAATTGATTAGGAGAAATAAGAAGGTTTTAAATGGTTTTGATCAAAGAAAAGGAATTTATAAATCAAATGGTAAAGATTTAGTACATTTTGGGCCAACATGCCTAAAAGATTTATTTGATTCAAAATCATTACTTTATAACATGATTTAATGAATTTAGATAAGATAAAACCTTTGACATGATTTAGAAATCAAATGAGAAAGTTTTATAAAATTCGCCAACATGCCACTATAGGTAATTATGATTTTTAAAACTTGATTCCAAATCTTTTTCAATCAAAAAGAGATAACCCAAGTTAAGAAGAAGTTTCTATAATGATTTTTGAAGAAACAAGTTGAGTAGAATTAAGTTTAAAGGTTAAAAACTAGTGATTTTATCATTAGGAAGGAAATACAAGATAATGTTAAGAAATTTTCTAACATATAGCTCACTTTTGGTTTTGAAGCATGTTAGAGATTTCAAAAGAATTAAATGAAATGGTTAAAAATTAGGTAAATGGAAATTTTATGGATAAATTAGGAAACCATTATTATGATATTCTAAACAAAATCTTGTCAATTTTTAGTAAAAATGAACCAATAAGATAACAAAAATATTTAAAAGACAAGTATGCGGTATGAAAAATTATTTTACGTAGTTTAAATGTACTAAGTACTATTTCGTTTGTTTAAACAAGTAATTTTAAAGGCATTCGAATAAGAAAATGATTTAAAAATCCTACGCGATTGAGAAAACGTGTTAAAAATGCTACGCGATTTTAAAACAGAAAAATATCTTTACCCGATTTTTAAACGTTTGTAAAAACAACGAGATTTCAAAAACGCGATAAAATTTCTACGCGATTGACCGTTACTATATTATTTTATGCTGTCGGGAAAATGTGAACCCGTACAGGCTTTTGAAAATTTATTTTATGCTGTCGGGAAAATGTGAACCCGTACAGGCTTTTGAAAATTTATTTTATGCTGTCGGGAAAATGTGAACCCGCACAGGCTTTTTGAAAATCTATTTGCTGTCGGGAAAATGTGAACCCGCATGTGCTTTCCATCTATCGTTATGTGTGCCATATATTTGGTGGATTTGTTGACGAGACGAATCACATCGTGTTGTCGATGCGATAAACGTAGTGTGGTTCATTGTTCTAATGAACTTGGAGGCTTTAGTGTACGGGATCCCACATGTGGACAAGTGGTCGCTCCGCTGGGCCGTGGTAAACCGATAGCACACTATAGTACTCGACGTACACTATATTTAATCGAGATTTGTGAAATCTAGTAGTACATTTGCCTGTAGTGCCACAACGTGAGACCGTGAACTACACCACGCCTGGATTGATGGATTCTGTGTCGTGGGGCTATAGACGCAACGTGTGACAGCAAGCAATAGTTGGTGGGGCAGCCGTGGTACTATTAGGTTTTGCGAATCATTCCTCTCTCTGATACTTGTGTTTTTTTTAGCTCCATGGAGTAGGATTTTGTTATATTATTTATCTCTATATCTATTTGTTTCCATCTTATCTATTTATTTTTATCGTATTTTATTTATTTATTTTATCTGGTTACTGTTATTATTGATTATTATATCTTGTTTGTTTATTTATAATTCTTATTTTATCTGTGAGGTTTTATCTGTGAAGTGACATATTGTGATGGTACTTAAATTTTACTACAATTAATTATTATAATTGTTAAAGCTTTATGTATTGCATGAACTGTATGTACATATTGTTTGTCATCTTTTTATTGGCCATGTTGTGATGATTTTATGTTGTCTTACCTCTTTGTTATATATATTTTCTGTTTATTTATTTTACGCGGTAAAGACTTCGAGGAAGAGGAACAGCCTCTTGAGATCGTGTACCCTGAAGAGGAGGAAGATCGGCAAGCAGACGACCAGATTGACGATCAAGAACCATCCGATCATCCATATCCTCTGGATTGATTGTGAGGGATGGCGACGCCTGAGATTTTTGGGATTCATAGAGCTGGTATTTCATGGAGGTGCTCGGCTTGGCATCTACGAGGAGACCGTGACTCGTGACGTATGCGGGACGTGTGACCGTGATCCCTACGTCATCGTTTTGATGATGAGCCCTGTCATGACGACGACGTTATTTACGCACTTAGAGTTGCCCTTATCCATTAGGCGTTATTGGGGTGCTTGAAAACCCCGAGCCTAGTGAGATAAGCATCGTATCGACCGCGCGATCCCGTTATCGCCGCGTGTCGAGGCATCCGGATATTTATCCCCCGATGATCATTTTCGGCCGATAGTGATCCATCGGAGGATTAGATAACCATGATGCAATGGGCGCGTCGGTGTATGTCTGTATATATTAACTCTTTTATTGCTTTCTTTACTGTTTTTGTTTAAAAATTTGTAGTCTTAGTTGTAAATTATTTGTACAACTTATAACTTAACCATATGTATATTATCAGTGATGATGTTTTTTTTTATTTCGTATTTTCCGCATTATCTTTTTATGGCATATTTCTGTCTATCAGGAATTATTTTACAACCCGTAATAATATTTAACAAATATTTCACAACTTGGGTAGATTTTATTTCTATTTCTTTTATTTTCTTTTATGTGTGACATCCTCCAAAGGGTGTTACATTAGTTGGTATCGAGCCCAAGTTAGAGTCTTTTGGGGTTGTGGTTGGGTCTGTTTTTTTTTGTTTGTCTTTGTGTGATTCTCTCGTGATCTTTGTGATTTATATCCTTTCGGAAATATCTAGAAGGATGTATCTAACTTTGTTTTGTTATGTTTGAAGAAAGAAGATGGCTGGTAGAGGTAGAGGACGTGCTAACGTAAATCGTGAGGAGGACCCAATGTTGGTTGCTCTTGAAGCTATGCGGCGAGATGGCTGAAGTGATTACTCAACAAAATTTGAGAGCACCAACAAAGAAGATGCTACGGTGATGCCCTAAATTTATCCGAATTTAGGCGCCATAATCCGCCACAATTTAGAGGCGAGGTGGATCCGGAGAAAGCGAGTCAGTGGATGCAAGATTTAGAAAGAATCTTTGAGGGGATGAGATGTACAGATGAAAAGAAAGTAACTTATGCTGTTTTCATGTTGAGAGGAGATGCGGAACATTGGTGGAGAGGAGTCCGCCGAGTGTTGCAAGTGAAGGGACTGAGATCACCTGGGAAGTATTTTCTAATGCTTTTCTTGATAAGTATTTTCCTGCGAGTGCTAGGCATGCCAAGGAAATGGAATTTCTTGGGTTGCGACAAGGAAATATGACAGTGAATGAATACGCTACAAAATTTGAAAGTTTGTCTCAATTTTCGGATTATGCTCAAAATCGACAAGATGAGGTATGGAAATGTCGGAAGTTTGAGTCCGGATTGAGAGTAGAATTGAAGCGGGAGTGATATCTCTGAGGATGAATCATTTTCATACTTTGGTAGACGCGTGTGCACGGCTTGAGGAGCTTGAACCGTCGCGAGATCAAAGGAGTCGGAACTTTGGGCCGACAAGGTTTCAAAGAGGTGGAGGTAGCAATACAAATCGGTTTCTGCGTAAGTCGTATGCTAGACCACAAGGAAGTCAGACTCAGCGACCGCCAGTTGGAGGGAGTGTACCTAGTGGTGGAGCAGGACAGAGAGTAGTGTTTACACCGACGTGTTTTAAGTGTGGTAAGAAGGGCCATCTATCTCCAGATTGTACAATCAAGGGAAGCGTCTGTTTTAACCGTGGATGACTGGGCATATGTCAAAGGATTGTACTCGACGGAGAAGAAACACGTTGTTCGTCATGTTAAAACTAATCAGCAAAAACTGGAAATACTCAACGAGAGATCCGGAGGGCGAGTGTACACAATGATGGGATCGAAGTTTCCCAATCGATGACCTTATTCAAGGAGAGGGTGAAATCGGAGGTAACCTTCTGACTGTATTGTATGACTCGGGTGCTACACACTCGTTTATTGCCTATGATTGTGTGGAAAGACTGAAGTTGCCTGTGTCTTCTCTGAATGTTAAGTTGAGTGTATCTACGCCAACTGCTAAACCTGTAGTTACTTCTAAGATCTGTTTGGATTGTCCTATTGTTGTGAAGGGCCGTTTGTTTTTGGTCAATTTGATTTGTTTGCCTCTTATTGAGATAGATGTAATCTTAGGGATGGACTGGTTATGTTCTAACCATATCCTTATAGATTGTGCAAAGAAAACTATAATTTTTCCTAAGGAAGAAGTTATTCTGGTGGCATGGAATGAAGGGTGATGTAGTTAGAAGCGTGTCAACTTGCCTAGTTTGTCAAAAATCAAAAGTTGAACACCAAAGACCAGCTGGGATGTTGCAACCATTATCGATTCCAGAATGGAAATGGGACAGCATTTCTATGGATTTCGTTACTGGTTTGCCAAAGACAAGGAGAGGTCATGATTCGATATGGGTTATAGTCGATAGACTTACGAAATCAGCTCATTTCTTACCAATCAATATTAAATATTCTTTGGAAAGATTAACCCAGTTGTACATCAGCGAGATTGTCAGATTACATGGAGTGCCTACATGTATAGTTTCTGACAGAGATCCGAGGTTTACATCAAGGTTTTGGCGAAGTTTGCAAGAAGCTATGGGAACCAAGTTACGACTGAGTTCAGCGTATCATCCGCAGACTGACGGTCAGACAGAGAGAACTATACAGTCTTTGGAGGATTTGTTACGAGCTTGTGTTTTGGAACAACGGGGAAGTTGGGATGAATTTTTATCTTTGATAGAATTCACCTACAACAATAGTTTTCACGCAAGCATCGGAATGGCACCTTATGAAGCATTGTATGGAAGACGATGTCGAACGCCGCTATGCTGGTATCAAGATGGAGAGAGTATAAGCTGTTGGACGGAACTTGTACAACAGACTACGGATAAAGTCAAGATGATACAAGAGAAGATGAGGACGGCACAAAGCAGACATAAGAGTTATGCGGACAAACGAAGACGATCTCTTGAGTTTAAGGAGGGTGAGCATGTATTTCTAAGAGTTACTCCTACGACGGGTGTCGGAAGAGTAATTAAGTCGAAGAAGCTTACTCCTAAATTCATTGGACCATATCGATTATCCGACGTATAGGTCCCGTAGCATATCGATTGCTTTGCCGCCTTTTCTATCCAATTTGCATGACGTGTTTCATGTGTCTCGATTACGGAAGTATATACCAGATCGACACATGTTATACGGAAGATGATGTGCGATTAAAGGAGAATTTGACTTACGAAACTTTACCTGTCAGAATAGAAGACAGAAAGGTAAAGCAACTTCGAGGGAAGATGATCGAGCTAGTGAAGGTTATATGGAATGATGTGACGGGTGAAGCTACTTGGGAACTAGAAGATAAAATGAAGGATCAAGATCCTCATTTGTTTGGATGAACATCGAATTTCGAGGACGAAATTTTTATTTGTTGGGGAGAGTTGTAACGCCCCAATTTTTAGAAAATATTCGAATGTCTTGTTTTCGTTTTTCATGCTTTTGTATGAATGACCATTGTGTCCCTATTTTTTCTCGTTCTCGATTTACGTATGAAAACAATTACGATAATACAGGCTCAAATTTTATTTGATCGTTTTACGTAATTTGTTTCGAGACGATAAAATAAAAATTTTTCGAACTCTTTGTATTAATTTTTCTCGAAAGATATACTGACTAAATAATCTTTTGGATATTTTATTTGAACGTTTTGGATGATTACCTACGTTGTGGGAAAAAATGGAAAAATGACCGTTACGTCCCGAACGCATCTTGTTTTATTTTGTTTTTGTTTTTAATTGTTTTCTTCTTGATTTAATGCCCGAAAATACCGTCTGTGAATTTTTATGGACTTTTTGTGTGATTTGCTCGAGGCGGGAAAATAATATTTTTAGGGCCGGGAAATCTTATTTTATTATTTAGAATGGGGGATCTTACTTAACCCGATTCTGAATGAGACTAAAAATAATCTTTTAATTTTTAGGATTTAATCACAAATAAAATAATTTTATATTATTATAATATTATTTTATTAGTCAGTGTGTTTTAGTGACAGTGGACCCGGAAATATTTTGCGGGACCCACAATTAGTCGAACGGTTAGATCGGTAGCTTAATTAATCACCGTAAGCTGTAAAACTTTCCAGAACAGGCTGACTCAGCTAGCTGACTCAGCAGAGCATTTATTACACTGTGTGACTAAGCAAGGTGAGTCACCATGAGCAACCAATAGAATTAAAGCTTGTTAAGCAAGATTTGATCTTGACCTTTGATGTGTTCAATGGCTTGGATGAAGCCAAATCCATGCACATCCTTACACATGAAGGCTACGGCCATTTGGAGAGAGAAAGCCAAAAAATCACCTTCCATCTTCATCACTTTTCTCTCTTCTCTCTCTTCAAAACCCTAGCCACCATTGTTGTCCATTTTCTTCACCATATTCGGCCAAGCTAGTTTCCTAACACTCCAACCATCCAAAAATTTTTCTAACCAAGTTTCCTTAACCTAAACACCATTTTAAGAACCTTTGTAGTTGGAAGTTTCTTCAAATTCTTCCATCTAGGGCTTGGAAACCAACCTTGAAAGTTTTACCTAGAAGGTGAAATTTCATGCTTTTCTTTTCTCTATTCTTTTTCAAAGTTCTAAGCCATGATTTTTCCATGGTTTAGCTTCTTTTTCATGGTTAGTAACATGTAGGTTTTGTTTGAGATTTTTAGGTGTTTGGTGGAGTGAAAACCGTGACCTAGGAGGTGAGAAAGCAAGCTTTTTGTCTTCATTTAAGGTAAGAGGAAGACAATTCTTATCATCCCTTGATGGTGGTAAGAAGATGGATTGTTTGTAGAATCCATAAGGATTCGGTTGTGGTGTGTTTATTGATGTGTATTTGTTAATTTTTGTGGTTGCTAGTAGCTTAAGTGTTATGTGTTAGTAGCTTTCTTATTTGGTAATTGTAATAATTTTGCATGTCTAATAGCTTTTGATTGTATGTCTATAAGCTTTAAATTAGGTTTTATGTGTTAGAAATATTTTGCATGTGTTAGAAATATTTTGCATGTGTTAGAGATATAAATGCATGTGTTAGAATTGTATGATAAGGTTTAGGATGTGAATAACATGTGTAAATTTGCATGAGTGTTCCAAAGAACACATTCCTTAGCTCACGGCAATGCCAAAGTGTGAGGACCAAAATGTTCTCTTCATTTTTCCTAAAATGCAACTTAATTGATTAGGAGAAATAAGAAGGTTTTAAATGGTTTTGATCAAAGAAAAGGAATTTATAAATCAAATGGTAAAGATTTAGTACATTTTGGGCCAACATGCCTAAAAGATTTATTTGATTCAAAATCATTACTTTATAACATGATTTAATGAATTTAGATAAGATAATACCTTTGACATGATTTAGAAATCAAATGAGAAAGTTTTATAAAATTCGGCCAACATGCCACTATAGGTAATTATGATTTTTAAAACTTGATTCCAAATCTTTTTCAATCAAAAAGAGATAACCCAAGTTAAGAAGAAGTTTCTATAATGATTTTTGAAGAAACAAGTTGAGTAGAATTAAGTTTAAAGGTTAAAAAATAGTGATTTTATCATTAGGAAGGAAATACAGTAATGTTAAGAAATTTTCTAACATATAGCTCACTTTTGGTTTTGAAGCATGTTAGAGATTTCAAAAAGAATTAAATGAAATGGTTAAAAATTAGGTAAATGGAAATTTTATGGATAAATTAGGAAACCATTATTATGATATTCTAAACAAAATACTGTCAATTTTTAGTAAAAATGAACCAATAAGATAACAAAAATATTTAACAGACAGTATGCGGTATGAAAAATTATTTTACGTAGTTTAAATGTACTAAGTACTATTTTCTGTTTGTTTAAACAAGTAATTTTAAAGGCATTCGAATAAGAAAATGATTTAAAAATCCTACGCGATTGAGAAAACGTGTTAAAAATGCTACGCGATTTTAAAAACAGAAAAATATCTTTACCCGATTTTTAAACGTTTGTAAAAACAACGAGATTTCAAAAACGCGATAAAATTTCTACGCGATTGACCGTTACTATATTATTTTATCTTTGTCGGGAAAATGTGAACCCGTACAGGCTTTTGAAAATTTATTTTATCTTTGTCGGGAAAATGTGAACCGTGCATGTGCTTTTGAAAATTTATTTTATCTTTGTCGGGAAAATGTGAACCCGCATACGTGCTTTTTGAAAATCTATTTTCTTTGTCGGGAAAATGTGAACCCGCATGTGAGGCTTTCCATCTATCTCGTTATGTGTGCCATATATTTGGTGGATTTGTTGACGAGACGAATCACATCGTGTTGTCGATGCGATAAACGTAGTGTGGTTCATTGTTCTAATGAACTTGGAGGCTTTAGTGTACGGGATCCCACATGTGGACATGTGGAGTTGGTCGCTCCGCTGGGCCGTGGTAAATCGATAGCATACTATAGTACTCGACGTACACTATATTTAATCGAGATTTGTGAAATCTAGTAGTACATTTGCCGTAGTGCCACAACGTGAGACCGTGAACTACACCACGCCTGGATTGATGGATTCTCGTGTCGTGGGGCTATAGACGCAACGTGTGACAACAAGCAATAGTTGGTGGGGCGTCGTGGTACTATTAGGTTTTGCGAATCATTCTCTCTCTCGATACTTGTGTTTTTTTTTTAGCTCCATGGAGTAGGATTTTGTTATATTATTTATCTCTATATCTATTTGTTTCCATCTTATCTATTTATTTTTATCTGTATTTTATTTATTTATTTTATCTGGTTACTGTTATTATTGATTATTATATCTTGTTTGTTTATTTATAATTCTTATTTTATCGTGAGGTTTTATCGTGAAGTGACATATTGTGATGGTACTTAAATTTTACTACAATTAATTATTATAATTGTTAAAGCTTTATGTATTGCATGAACTGTATGTACATATTGTTTGTCATCTTTTTATTGGCCATGTTGTGATGATTTTATGTTGTCTTACCTCTTTGTTATATGTATTTTCTGTTTATTTATTTTACGCGGTAAAGACTTCGAGGAAGAGGAACAGCCTCTTGAGATCGTGTACCCTGAAGAGGAGGAAGATCGGCAAGCGTACGACGACCGATTGACGATCAAGAACCATCCGATCATCCATATCCTCGGATTGATTGTGAGGATGGCGACGCCAGGATTTTTGGGATTCATAGAGAGCTGGTATTTCATGGAGGTGCTCGGCTTGGCATCTACGAGGAGACCGTGACTCGTGACGTATGCGGGACGTGTGACCGTGATCCTACGTCATCGTTTTGATGATGAGCCGTCATGACGACGACGTTATTTCTGCACTTAGAGTTGCCCTTATCCATTAGGCGTTATTGGGGTGCTGAAAACCCTAAGCCTAGTGAGATAAGCATCGTATCGACTGCGCGATCCCGTTATCGCCGCGTGTCGAGGCATCCGGATATTTATCCCCCGATGATCATTTTCGGCCGATAGTGATCCATCGAGGATTAGATAACCATGATGTTTTTTTTTGGGCGCGTCAACAGTATGTACGTATATATTAACTCTTTTATTGGTTTCTTTTTGTTTTTGTTTAAAAATTTGTAGTCTTAGTTGTAAATTATTTGTACAACTTATAACTTAACCATATGTATATTATCGTGATGATGTTTTTTTTTATTTCGTATTTTCCGCATTATCTTTTTATGGCATATTTAAATCTATCAGGAATTATTTTACAACCCGTAATAATATTTAACAAATATTTCACAACTTGGGTAGATTTTATTTCTATTTCTTTTATTTTCTTTTATGTGTGACATCCTCCAAAGGGGTGTTACAGGGGTGCAAGGTGGGCACCTTGCTTGGCTTCATCCAAGCCATTGGATGAATCAAAGGCCAAGATCAAGCCTTGGTGAGCAAGCTTGATTCCCATTGGTTGGTTCCGGTGACTCACATGCTTTGAGTCACACAACAGATTAAATGCTCATTGAGTCACTAGTGAGTCACTGTTTCGGAAAGTTCTACAGCTTACGGTGATTAACTAAGCTACCGATCTAACCGTTCCGCTAATTGTGGGTCCCGCAAAATATTTAGGGTCCACTGTCGCTAAATTATCTTGACCGATAAAATAATATTATAATAATATAAAATTATTTTATTTGTGATTAAATCCTAAAAATGAAAAGATTATTTTTAGTCTCATTCAGAATCGGGTTAAGTAAGATCCCCCAATTCTAAATAATAAAATAAGATTTTCCCGGCCCGAGAAAATATTATTTTCCCGCCTCGAGCAAATCACACAAAAAGTCCATATAAAATCATAGACAGTATTTTCGGGCATTAAATCAAGAAGAAAACAATTAAAAACAGAGACAAAACAAATAAAACAGTACGTTCGGGACGTAACGGTCATTTTCCCATTTTTTCCCACAACGTAGGTAATTATCCAAAACGTTCAAATAAAATATCCAGCAGTATTATATAGCTGTATATCTTTCAGAAAAATTAATACAGTAGCTCAGAAATTTTTTTTTATTTTTCCGTCTCGAAACAAATTACGTAAAACGATCAAATAAAATTTGAACCTGTATTATCGTAATTGTTTTCATACAAAAATCGAGAACAGAAAAATAGGGACACAGCGGTCATTCATACAAAAGCATGAAAAACAGAAAACAGTACATTCAGAATATTTTCTAAAAATTGGGGCGTTACATTCAAGGTTCTAATTTCCTTCCCATATTATCCACTAGTCTCTTGATACCAATCATTTAGTTTTGGTTCCACATGGGATTAGTTCAATTCATCATCGTCATTAAGTATTCATGGTTTATCAACTATCACCATATCCACATTAGGGATTTTTCATGTCTTTAAACTCCTAATCTCCAAAGATGCACAAAGGCCTCATTTAAACTTTAAGTTTTTCATAATCAACTCCACTATAATTATAAATCCTTTAGTGTTCAATTACACAAGCTTTATTGCTTACTAACTCAATCCAAACTCTCATTATCCTGGGTCAAAACTGTGGCCCTTCAAGTCCTCAAAGATCCAATTTCTTTCCATTTTATGTATTAACTTCTTAATATCAATTTACTTGAATTTTGATTTATCAAAGTCATTTCAATTCCTTATGATTTTAAGCCAAAACCGTGGCCATCATTTGTCATCAAAGTTTCAATTCTTCACCACATTATGCATTAGTTACTTGATACTTAATCACTCAAATTCTATTCCTCACAAGATCAATTCAATTCCCAAATTTCCAAGGTCCAAACCGTGGTTTCATAAGTCCTCTAAGTTTCACTTTTTCTTTCCTTTTTATGTACTAGGTCATCATTATCAATTTACTTAAATTTTAGTTCATTAAGATCAATCCAATTGCCTAAAGTTCAATGCCAAAACCATGGCTTCATGGTGCCCAATGTCTAATTTTTCTTTCCACTTTTATGCATTAGTTTTCTTAATACTAGTTCACTTACATTTAGTTCATCAAACTTAATCCCATTGCCTCTTTATCAAGACCAAAACCGTGGCTTCATGTGGGGTAGTAAACCCTTGGAATTTCATATTCATAAGTTTTATTTATCATCATTTAACATTCAATTTCATAGCTTCCCTTTATTATGTATAAGATAAATTTATCAATCAAGAATCATCTCAAAACCGTGACATCAAGTCAAGGTAGGAAACTCCACATTTTCCATTTAACAACCTTAACTTGATCAAGCATATTTAACACATCAAACATATTCAAGAACACAATTCAAGCATTAATCAAATTCAAGAACACTATATCATACAAATTTTTACAATTCAAGTAAGCATACAAGGATGGAATTCTCCATCAATATACATACAAAGTTCCCTCACCACCATAAGTGGTTGAAGTGAGTTATCTCCCTCTTACCTAGAGGAGACAATTCAAGAAAACAACTCCTTGGCTCCTTGATTTACAAATTCGGATTCCACCTTCAAGAGAACCATAAAATGGTCAAATTTTCATAATTACAAACTAAGGATTGAAAAGAATGACCCTTGGTCACATAGGTGACCAAGGAAAATGAAATTGAGAAGTGAATGTGAAGAACTTTACCTAAAGCCTTAGGCTTGAACTCCTTGAGATTTCTTTTTGGTGATTTTCGGATTCCACTCACCCAAGAACCCTAGAGTGTTCAAAATCACTCACATCACACATCAATGCTCAAAAAGAGAAGCCCTTGGTCACATAGTAACCAAAGAAAATGAAAATGAGAAGAAAATGGAGAGAAATCAAGAATCTTTACCTGAGAAGACAATGGAGACAAGGTTAGATTTTGAGCAAACCTTCCAAATGAAACTTGTAGAGAAGATGAAGATGAGTGTATAAATGTATTTAGTGGAGAGAAAAATTAAAAAGCTTGGCCATCCATGGAGGAGTGATTTTCGGATTTGGAGGGGGAGAGGTAGAAAGGTTGGATTTTTGAAGAGATTTCCTAAAGAGAAAGTGTAGAGGAGGTTGAGAGAAGTCTATAAATGGTGTTTATGGAGAGAAAAGTGAAGAGAAACAATGGTGGTGGTGGCTGCCATTTTCAGATTCAAGAGGAGGAAGAAGAGAAGAGGTGGAGAGAAAATGGAGGTAGAAATGGAAAATGGAGAAACTTTCTACACAAAGAAGGTAGAGGAAGTGAGTGCAAGTGTAGAAATGGGCTTAGAGAGGAGAAAAGATGAGCAAAAATGGAGGAGAAGGGTCTGCCATTTTCGTGCTCATGGTGGAGGTAGAGAGAAGGAGGAGAAAAAGATGAAGAAGATGAAGTGAAGAGAGAGAAAGTGATAGGTAAAGTGAATTAGGGTTTGGTGGGTTTAGGTTAAGTGTGGATGAGTCACATTTTTGCCCTACTTGGCATGAGTGGGCTGCTGAATAGAGGAGAGAGTGAGGGGGAAAATTTGGCTTCTCATGCAAGCCAAGGGTAATTGGGTCATTTGGTGGTCAAAGCTTCTCAAAGAAGCTTTGAAAAAGCACACAAATTTGAATTAAAGTTAATTTGATTTGACATAAAGTGGATTGCATTAAGATAAGGTGATAGGATTCTTAATGCATGCTATTATCCAATAGAAAATAGTTACAGTTAACAGAAGTCAGTATTAATTTATCTGACAGATAAAATTTACACAACGTTTTACTATTTCACCTGTTAAATTTCTCGAAAAACATAAAACCTTGTAAACTGTGTCTGGCCTTGAGTTTAGTAAGATCCCCCATCGACGTTTCCATAGTTCAAGGTTCTCGGGAAAAATATTTCATTTTCTAGGCTCCGCTCAGCGTGCACGCGAAACGAGGAATATATTCAAAAATTCAACATCTCCGGAAAAATTCTAGAAAATTCCCATAAATCACAAATATTATAAAACGACTATTCGTCACAAAATTTTTCCAACTTTCGAAACGTTATAGTCGTTTACCCAACTCTGCCCAATGTGCACGCAAAATGAGGAATATACTAAAATATTCGACGTTTTCGAAAAAATTTCAGAAAATTCTCAAAAATCACAAATATTGTAAAATGACTATTTGTCATAAAACTTTCCCACTTTCGGAGCGTTACAATTGTTTTCCCAATTCTACCCAATGTGCATGCAAAACGAGGAATATACTAAAATATTCCGCGTTCTCAAAAAAATCTAGGAAAATTCCCAAAATTTCCAAATGTTGTAAAATGATCATTTATCCTAAAATTATTAATTTTCAGGATGTTACAGAGCTTGTGTTCTAGAACAAACTGGTTGTTAGGAAGAATTTTTGCCATTGATAGAGTTCACATACAACAACAATTTCATTTGAGTATAGGGATGGCACCCTATGAGGCATTGTATGGGAGACGATGCAGAACACCATTATGTTGGTATCATGATGGTGAAAGTGCTATGGTAGGACCATAATTTGTACAACAGGCAACTAAGAAAGTGAAGATGATTCAAGACAAGATGAGGACAACTCAGACTCAGCAGAAAAGTTATGTTGATAAAAGAAGAAGACCGCTTGAATTTGAGGAAGGTGACCATGTGTTTCTACGTGTGACACCTATGACTGGAGTTGGACGAGTGCTTAAGTCTAAGAAGTTCACTCCAAAATTTATCGGGCCGTAACAAATACTTCGTCGGGTAGGTCCGGTAGCTTACCAGATTGCATTACCACCTTTACTATCAAATCTTCACAATGTATTTTACGTATTGCAATTACGAAAGTACATTTCTGATCCCACTCATGTTATTGAGCCGGATGTCGTACAACTGAAGGATAATTTAACCTATGAAACGTTTCCAGTCAAGATTGAGGATCGAAGGACGAAGCAACTTCGAGGTAAGGACATTTCATTGGTTAAAATAGTTTGGAATGACGTAAGCAGTGAAGCTACATGGGAGTTAGAAGATAAGATAAAAGAGCAATATCCATATTTATTTTGAGGATGTGAAATCAAATTTATCAAGTTTCGAGGACGAAACTTCTTTTAGAGGGGGAGAGTTGTAACACCCCAAATTTCCTAACTATTTGACAGTAATTTTGATAGTTAACAGAATTCTACTGTTTAGTGATTTTTGTGTACTGTAAAATTATTTTGAGTATTCTGTCAATACATTTGATTGTTTTGTGTGATTTACTCCGTGTTAGGAAAATAATAATTTTTGGGCCGGGGAAAATTTTACGTAATTTAATTATTACTGTTAAGTCTTAATTATTTTATGTAATCTGATTTAATTTTTGTAAGTTTTATAATTTTTATGATTTGGTGGATGATTTTGAAATTTTTATATTTTTTTGATTATTTTAATATTATCCATGGGCTATCTGTGGGCCTAGGGGGCTGTACATGGGCCCAGGTGGGTCCGAAAAAGTGAAAAAAATTTTGCAGCTCAAAAATTTTGTACTGTTGAGACAGAGACGGGGGATCTTACTAAACCGAAAATCAAAAATAGTTTTTAAAATTTTCTTTTAATGTGTTTTGTACTGTATTTAATTATCGGGCAATAAAAGTATGGTAAAAATATTGTTCGAAGGGTAATAGTAGATAAAAATAAAAATTATACTGCTTAGTCAACATTAGTGGTTATGACAGCTTTATGACGGACCAATGGGAAGCAAGCTTAATGTTGAAGTCTTTGGATATCAACCATCGATTTAATCAACGGTGGAGATTTGGTCTTATAAAATGGCTAGGACCATTTATGACCATTGGATGGTAAGTATGAAGAGGTGATCTTGACCCTTCATTTTGGAGATACATTTAATGGCTAGGATTTCAAGGAGAAAGATCCAATGGCCTAGATTAAGTCTTCTAATCTAAAGGCTATACATAGAATCTACATTGATCCTAACCATTGATCTAATCAATGGCTAATAATGCTCTAAATGGTGGCTAGTGATAATGGTCACTTATTGAGTGCATAAGGAGGGGGGATGGTTTTGGTGATGCTTAAGAGCATAGCATGGTCTCAAGACCATTATTACTCAATCTTGATCATTATTGATCATTTCCAAAAGCCAAGCATATCAAATTTTTCTCTCCACTTTCTCTTCATGCAAGTTTCAGCCAAGACCCCTAAATCCACCTTCCATCATTCTTTAATTTCAAACAACCTTACTTCTTGAATCTATACCTCAATCTAAGATACTTTGTAGTTTGGAGCAAGTTCTAAATCCATCATGTTCAAGGACTTTCTTCAAGAGCAAAGTTCTAGGATTTTTAAGGTGAAGTTATGGAAACTTCACTTCTTATCTCTTTTTTATGTTCTAAGCCATCTTTGATCCATGGTTCTTCTTGTTTAAGCTTAATATGCTAATAAACTTGTGTTTTGTTTTGTATTTGAGAAGCTTTTGGTGGTGAATCACTTGTTCAAGGAGCAAACCAAGGAGCTTTTGAGGTTCTTCAAGAGGTAAGAGGGAGATCCATCTCACCAACCAAGTATGGTGGTGAGAGATGAAGTTGTATTTGATGGATGGTGAATCCATGTGAGGATTCATATCCATGGTTGTGTAATTATTTGTGGGTGTTTATGTGGTTTATGTGTTTTGCATGGTTTATTTGTGCTTACATGCTTGTTATGTTTTTTATTGCTTTGTTTATGGTATGCTTGTGATATATATGATGAATATGTATATGTATGCCATAATTTGATGATGGAAAGGAAAACAATTTTTGGTTCCAAAGACCAAGAGGAATTTCGGCCAAGACACCTCAAAATAGGTGTTCAAAAATTAATATTTTCATGAATGGTAAAATTGGATGTTTAGAAAAGCAAGGAAAATGAACAAATGATTTAATTTTAATGACCAAGTGTCTCACGGTTTTTGAAGGAAATTTTAATGGTTTTGTTTGTGTAAAACCATGTATGGAACTTAGTTGATCTAGAAGGAAAAATATATAATGGTTTCAATGGCCATGTACCGCGGTTTTGAAGGCTTGTAAGTGCCTATATTTTATGAAATAAAATGATTTCAAAGTGGAAATGTAATTAATCTAGTACAAGGATCAAAGAAATGGAAACAAAGTATTTTATCACTTTAGAAATAGAAATTTCGGTTATGAAAGGAAAATAGAGGTTGTAAGGGTTTGAACCTCAAATTATTTTGGAAGAGGATTGAATTTGAGAATTTATTTTGAATTATAAAGGAAACGTTGATGATTTAAAATTTACTAACGTAACACTCATCCTTTGAGTTTTGGAGCGCGTTAGGAAATTTTAAGTGAGAAATATTGATTTAATTCAATGAAATGGTGAATTTATGGAATATATTGCAAAAAGGATTTTCTTGAGTAAGAAAATGTGAAAATAATGTGAGAAGTCATATTATTTTGAGAAAGGTTGAATTGAAAATTTTGAAATATTGAGGAATATTTTACGTAGTTGTAAAATGGTGAAAAATGATTTACGTAACTTAAAAACGTGATTTTTAAGCTACGTGATTTGGAAAAAAATGTTTAAATATTTTTACGCTATTTAGAAAATTAGAGAGTTAGTAAAGAAACCAAAGGACCAGCAACCGATCTTTTGCTTCGGTGAGGGAGAAGAGAGAATAGATTTTATTAATGAATAAGAACCTCAATAAATTAAAACTTCAAATCAAGTCCCCAGCAATGACTCCAAAAACTTGTGCAGATTAAAGGATGCAAACCCAAGTGCTGGATGTCTCAAGTAATAAATTTCTCGGGAGTCCGAGGTCGATCCACAGGGATTTGATGAAAAAAAATTCTTTGAAGTAAGGAAATGATTTGTCACAATAATGAAAATAATAAAACTTGTTCGCAAATAAATTAAAGAACTTGCTTGTGTTAGGAGATCCACTTTTTGGTAATAAATTAAGGACAATATTAATTCTTTTTATAATTCAATTGAAATCCACGCACAACGGAGGTTCCAATTAGAGAATAAAATATTCAAAGTCCATTTAGAATTATATACGTAGTTATATTATGGTTCCTTTAATTATTTACTAACACCTACACTTGTAAATGAGTTCAAGCATTCATTTTACCAATCCACTGGTATATAATGAATCGAGAACTCCACTTTACGAGGAGGATTTTTAAATTGATTGGAAATAAAATACAACACGTATAATGATCACTTGATAATATATCATTTAAGCACAAGAAAGAAAATAATCTAACCTTATGTTATTACCAAAAGCTTCACTCCTTCACCCAAGCAAGATGAAGATTAGTTACCCTTGAGCAAGAAGAAAGAAAGAGAGAAGAAGGAAAAGATGAACATAACTTCAATTTAGAATAAAGAAAACTACAACAAGAGAAACAAATAACACAAAAGCATAATCTAAGCTTTAAGCCAAGATTACCTAAATGATCTGCCTATGGTCCCTTTTATAGAGTATTAAGGATACAAAATGACAAGGGAATTGATTAATGAGTGAGTGGATGAGTGGGTGAATGAGTGAAAAATGCCAAAGAACTTTTGTGAGTGGAAAATTATTGAAATTTCTTGTCTCCGAAATCATTCAGTGATGAACTCATGGATAACATCAGAATGAAGCAAAGTGGTTTTAGTGAAAGTTCTAGGATATTGTCTTAGCTTTTCAATGCCACCAAAATCATCCAAAAATTCTTCCTACATCCCAAAATATGACCCAATTACTGCAGACTACTCAGGCCCAATTTTAGCACCTCTAATTTGACTTCCAGATCCAATATGACCTCCAAGCTATTCAAATGAGCTCTTGTGTTCTTATGAAAGTTGTAGATATGGGTCTTAACTTTTAGATGCCAAATTTTCAGCCCATTTCAGTTCCTTCAACTCGAATTATGCAATGATTACTACACATTGTTCAGGTTCCAGTCACAAAACTCGTGTTCTGACTTCCAAGCCCAATTAGCTCCACTAAGTGTCTGATTTTTCCCTGGAGCTCTTCATGAAAGTTGTAGAGCTCTCTCTTATCTTTCCTACAAGGTAAGATACATAATTATAAGATATCTAGAACTCAAGGTATGACCAAAATACAGAGACAGTGTATGACCAAAATAGTGCTGAATAAGTCAATTAGGTCCAATTTGAGTCCAAACTTGCAAAACATAACCAAGCGTAATCAATTAAGTACATGGAGAGTGTAAATGACTAAAAATGAGGGTTTATTAATGTATAAAATATGTGATTATCAATAAACATAGCTAGTCCATACCCCGGATCAATATGATGAATTGCTCTGATACCATAATGTAATATCCCAAATTACTAACACTACTAACATATCTGGTTACGCATCAGAAATTAGAAATTTGGTATATTACTTATGAATATCGAAAATTTAATTAAAACACTTTGATAAGATACAAAATATGAGCCTTTACAGAAGCATTTATTACATATAACATGAAAAGACTTATATTCAAATTATACATCACCGAATATTACACAATATACCATCTCATTAAACATTAACTAAAGAAACTAACTATCTCTTGTAAACATATATGCTCCATCAATCTTCATTTTGCTTATCTGCCACTAGACTTTCCTGGAATCATTGCGGAAATCATAAATGTAGGGAGTAAGAATCATGAAAAAATTTCAGTAATTTAATTAAAAGTGTTAATATAACAATTCCAGCTACTTCGAAGAAAAGTCCGTTATAAAATATTTGTTATCTTTATAAGAATGTGGTAGAAAACGAAAACAAGTCCTTCCTCTTTTCGAAATAGTCAGTTCATTTTCTCTTTATAAAAATCATTCATATTATTAAATTTTACATCAGAAATCATATCTTTAAATTTCATATCCTATGAATATAAATCATAACATTGGTTCTTGTATTTTCAAGTAAGCAAAACATATCCTTAATATAAAAATTTTATCTATAAAATCTCTTTTCAGAAAACTCTTCAAGTCATAACTCAATATCATCATAGAAATCCTTTCTCAATCAATAATCAAATACTATTCTCTTAGTTCAATAATGTACATAATAATCAATATGTAGTTTATCCTTTACATTCTCAATCAGAACTTATTATTTAAACATAACTCATATTTTTAACTATGGCCAAAACAGGGCAAACTTCAACTTTGAGTTTCAAGCACTTTTTAAGCAAATTTATAATGCACAGTTTCAACAAATGTCCTATTACAAAAAGGCAGCCTTCTACCTTAACACTTCCAACCAATTTATATTACTATTGTACATATTTAAAGTAACAAAATATTGGTTCAATTTGGGAAGCATTCTGCCTTAACAAATAGCCACCAATCAAGCTTCAAAATTCACACTCAAATACATTTAAATCAACTACTACAACATGACAACATTTAGCCTATTCTCTCTATCACAATTTATATCACCATTACAATTAAATAAGAATTATAAACTTGCCCCAAATCATGTCACAAATCATGGTCAATATCCATAAAAATCAAGCAAGAAAACCACTATAATACATTCACAATTGAGTGGCACCTTGCTATAATTTTTAAAGTTTAATTTAAGTCACCAAAATGTCATATAAAGACAACAAAATTCTGGTCTAACAATGCATCATGATTCAAATATTATACATCCACATATGTATTGGGCAACATCAAACAATAGCAACGGATAATAATTCAATTTTAGTATATCTTACCAATATACCACAACAACATATAGTACATGAGCACCTAGATTTCTACCATAACTAGGCAGTAACCATCATGGCCTTCACATCGCCATTTAATCAACACCATAGAAATCATAATATTAAATATTTAACTTTCTCATATACAATTCTAAACAGGGCAGCCATATATCCTTGTAAATTTATTACCAGTCAAACTTCAATTATACAATAACTTTCCATACAAATACAATTCATTTAATTACACACTCAATACCACATAGAGATTTTCATATCTCTATTAATTCTCAATTTGGCCTATTTGACCTATACAAGTACCAATATCTCAAGGTTGTTCCAAAATCATTAAAATTATAAATATAAATTCATTCAAATTATCATTATTTAAAACTTGTTGGCCATGACCTTCATACCCCTAAAACAACAAGAATCTCACAAATTTCTCATATAAAATCTCATCAAAATAAAGAACCAATTTAAAGTCACAAGTTAATGCATAAAAATAACAAGAAACTCCATCTTTTCTATTTATTCCAGTCATGAACAGCCAGCACACAAAGTCCAGAAATTTAAATTCAATACTATAAAAATCATGATTTTACAAATTTACATCTTCCACTCACAAGTCTAAACAGGGTAGCATTACGCCTTTGTAATTTCTTCGTCAATCAAGCTTCAAATCCAACTCCAAGCATTTAAAACTCAAGTACAAACAGGGCAACAATTTACCTATACTCTTATCACAATTTAAATCACCATTACAATTAATTAAATATCACAAATCATCCAAAATGTCATCAAGCTAGCAAATCCAATGGGTTTCAAACTCAACCAACATTTCATCAAGAATCAAGAACTAATCATGGGGTTTCAACTCACAATCAATACACAAGCACATAAATCTATCAATCTCAAATTAAAATCTCAACTTTCTCACCAAAGATTCAGTTGTAAAATTAGATAAAAATAAAGATAAAAAATGGGGAAAACTCCTCATACCTCATACTCCACAGTTCTTTGCTCTTGTTCTTCACTTTCACGCCCTTCTTCTTCCCTCTTTTCCCTCTCATTTCTGTTGCTCTAGCTTTCTCGATTCTGCCCCCATTTATAACGGGTAAATGAGTGGGCATGAGAAAACGAGTGAACAAAGGAGACCATCAAGAGCAGTCGCACGAACAACGAGGACAGTCGAGCAAGAATGGCAAGGGTAAATGGCTTAGCAGAACAGCAAAGTAGTTGAGAGAGAGAAAAGTAGACAAGTGAGAGAACGATGAGGACGAACGAGCAAGAGAGAGATAGCATGAGTTGTAAAAAGGATAAGAGGGAGAGTATGTGGAAGAAATCAGAAAACTAATAGATAAAAAGGGGTTTGGGTTGGTGGAGATATTTTAGAGAAGGAAATATTTAAATAATCAAATGGTAACATTTTAACTTATAATATATGAAAAAAATATTATAATCCTCCATAACTAAAATCTCTAAACTTCAACTAGAATCATAAAAGATTTTAGGATTCCTTTTTAATCCAAAAACTCATTCTTTGACGCATATTTATAGGCATTTTTATCAGTTACTAAGCTTTACTATTCTTCCCCAAATTAAATTAAACCTTATAAGATTGAACTAGGAAGTTCTCAATGTTTAATTTCTTCTATTCTCACTTTCAACTTAATCTTCATCCTCTATTTACCATTTGCCCATGATCTTATAATTTTTTTTTAGCTATTTTGAGTTATTTTTCATGTTTAGTGTTATAGATTTACTACTCAATTCAACCTAAACAATTATTCAATTTATCATATAACTGATATTAAATTTATTGAGCTATTGTAACACCAATTAGTATCATTAGGTTGGGCAGAATGTTACATTAACAAAGAAATTTTTGAGATACTTATGTTTGATAGACTTATTATATATAACCAAGGTTAGCTTTGTCAAAAGTACATTTTTGTTTTCCCAACATTATTTGAAGGTTTTTATACCATTAACAAATTTGGCCAAGTTAGTTGTTAGCTAATCAACTTTATGTTCAAGTTTCTCAACTTCATCAGAATGTTCAAAAGGGCTTTCATGAGAAATCTCATCAAAATTATCTTCATAGACCAATTTTATTTAATTGTTCTTGCTTTATCATGTGAGGGCCTAAGTTAAGGATTATTCCCTTTATACCTTTCATTTCCTCTTTTTCTCTTAAAGAAACTATATCTCCCCTTCACACCCTCACAATCAAACAAATTCCATTTAGCTATCCTATACCCTTTCTTATTTCTGGCCTCATCCCTAATTCAAATTTAGCTAACTTCCAAGCCTTCTCCTGATTATGCCTTAGATATGAAGAGAATTTAGAAAACTCCTTGAATCTAACCTCTTATTGGCATATAGTCATGTTACCCTACCTAAGTTGTATGAACTTAATCTCCTTCTCTCTCTCTCTTCACATTATTAGCAAAGTATTTATCTAGGAATGCAGTTTGAAACACTGCCCAGGTAATCTGGGTTCCCATTAGTTCCAACAACCTCCTAACTCCTCTCCACTAATGCTAAGTCTCACATGTTAGCATGTATGTAGCAAAGGTTACCTTTTGAGCATCACTACACCCCATAACTTCAAAAATTTTCTCTAGTTCCATCATAATCCACCCATCAGCAATGGCTAGGTCATATTCACCCTATAAGGAGGGTGGTTTGACCTTCCTAAATTCAGAAAGACCCTAGAAATTTGGGTTCATTGCTAGTACTTTTCGTATTAGGATTTCCATTTCCTTCCTCAAGGTTAGGATTTCTATTGAGGTTTTCTTACATATGTTGCAACACACTGTTAGTGGCAACTGCTTACTCTCTTATGGTTGTGGACATTTCCTAAAAGGCACCTTTCATCCCCTCCACATTGTCACTGACAATCTAGGGATTTCGTCTTAGTGGTGCCATGTTTCCCTACATACATAGAACAGATACATATTAAGGTTATTAGTATCAATATCTTGTAACTAGTGTAACTAGGAAACACAACTTCACACTCAAAACAATAACATACATATACATGTACAACTTTTAAATTATTCATTCAACCTAAGAGGGGAAACCCTTAAGTATGACCTCAACTACCTATTTGATCCTATCCTCAAATTCCCATCCTAGCTAATCCATAATCTCAACTGCTATGAAACTGTAACACCCCTAAAATTTTTCTCTTCATTTATAAGTGATTTTTATAATTTTTGTTATTTTTGTGAATTGTTTAATTTATTTTGATTATTTTATTATTATTTTTGGACTTTTTGTGTGATTGAAGTGGGTCGGAAAAATAAAAAATTTTAGGGCTAAAAAATTTTGGACTGTTAATGCAGGGGCCGGGGGAACTTACTAAACCCTAAACCGAAAACAGTTTTGAAAATTTTTCTCTTTTTGAGAATTATTCGCAAATGACATCTAGGTACGTTTTATTATCCATTGGAAAATAAACACTGATTTTGCTAGCAGTAGCCTTTGTCCATTAGTTAATAACTACTGGTTAATATCTAGCTAGGTGATTGATCATGAGCTTAGTCATGAACCTAGTCACTAAGCTCTTAATGAATGCTTTATGGTGAACCAATTAGATGGTGGTCAAGATTAGTGGCCATGACTCACACTTTGTGAGTCATCTTTGTGAACCAATGGAAAGAAAACTTAATGGAGAAGCTTGGACATGTAACACCCCAAATTTTCTAACTATTTAACAGTAATATTGACAGTAATAATAGAATTCTACTGTTTAGTGATTTCTTTGCACTGTAAAATTGTTTTGAGTATTCCGTGAATACATTTGATCATTTTGTGTTATTTGCTCCGTGTCAGGAAAATAATAATTTTTCGGCCGGGAAAAATCTTATGTAATTTAATTATTGATGTTGATTCTTAATTATTTTCTGTAATTTGATTTGATTTTTGTAAGTTTTATAATTTTTATGATTTTGTGGATGATTATGAAATTTTTATATTTCTCGGATTATTTTAATATTATCCATGGGTTGTTTGTGGGCCCAGGGGGCTGTACATGGGCCCAGCGGGCCTGGAAAAGTGAAAATTTTTTCGGAGCCAGAAAATTTTGTACTGTTGAGACAGGGACGAGAGATCTTACTAAACTCGAAATCAAAAATAGTTTTTGAAATTTTCTTTTATTGTGTTTTGTACTGTATTTAATTATCGGGTAATAAAAACTACAGTTAATTATGTTCGTAAGGTAATAACAGATAAAAATAAATATTATACTGCTTAGTCAACATTAGTGGTTATGACGGACCAATAGGAAGCAAGCTTAATGTTGAAGCCTTTGGATATCCATCATTGATTTAATCAAGGGTGGAGATTTGGTCTTACAAAGTGGCAAGGACCGTTTGTGACCCTTGGATGTAAAGCATGAAGAGGAGATCTTGACCCTTCATTTTGGAGATACATCTAATGGCTAGGATTTCAAGGAGAAATATCCAATAGCCTAGATTTAGTCTTATCAATATAGAAGCTATACTTAGAAGCTACATTAATATTAACCATTGATCTAATCAATGGCTAACAATGCCCAAAATGGTGGCTAGTGAAATTGGTCACTCATTGAGTGTACAAGAGGGGGGGTTCGGTTTTTGATGGCTTAAGGCCATAGCAAGGTTTCAAGACACAATTATTACTCATTTTGATCATTCTTGATCATTCCAAAAAGCTAAGCTCATCAAACTTTTCTCTCCATTTCTCTTCAAGCTAGCTCACGGCAAAGAGGCCAAGAACCCACCATCACTCTTCAAAAATTTTAAACAACCTTACTTCTTGAATCTATACCTCAATCCAAGAACCTTTGTAGTTTAGACCAAGTTCTAAATCCATCATCTTCTAGGACTTTCTTCAAGAGCAAAGTTCTAGGGTTTTTAACGTGAAGTTATGGAAACTTCACTTCTTATCTTTTTTTTTCATGTTCTAAACCATGTTTGATCCATAGTTCTCCTTGTTCAAGCTTGATATGCTAATAAACTTGTGTTTTGTTTTGTTTTGTTTTTTTAAAGCCTTTAGTGGTGAAGGACTTGAAAAAGGAGCAAACCAAGAAGCTTTTGAGGTTCTTCAAGAGGTAAGAGGGAGATCCATCTCACCAACCAAGTATGGTGGTGAGAGATGAATCTTGTATTTCATGGATGGTGAATCCATATGAGGATTCATATCCATGGTTGTGTAATTATTTGTGGGTGTTTATGTGCTTTAAATTATTTATTTGTGTTTGCATGCTTTAGGTGATTTTTATTGCTTTAAGGTATGCTTGATTATATGATATGATGAATATGTATATGTATGTCATGATTTGATGATGAAAGGAAAATAAATTTTTGGTTCTAATGACCATGAGGATTTCGGCCTCAACACCTCAAAATAAGTGTTTCCAAACTAAAATTTTCATAAATGGTAAAATTGAATGATTAGAAAGGAAAGGAAAAAGAAAAGATGGGTTGGTTTCAAAGACCAAGTGTTCACAATTTTTGGAGGAATTTTAATGGTTTTGTTTGTGTAAAAACATGAATGGAACTTAGTTGATTTAGAAGAAAAAATATATGATGGTTTCAATGGCCATGTGTAACACCCCAAAATTTAATTATTTTATTATAAATACTCATTTTATAATATTTGTGATTTTCTAAAATTTTTCTGAGAACGTAGAATATTTTAATATTATTTCTCATTTTGCGTACAAACTGAACGGAGCCGGGAAAATGAAATATTTTTCTCGAGAACCTTGATCTGTGGAAACGTCGACGGGGGATCTTACTAAACCCGAGGCTGGACACGGTTTACGAAATTTCACATTTTTTGAGAAAATTTAATAGACAAATAACAAAACGTTGTGTAAATTTCATCTGTTAGATAAATTAATACTGACTTCTGTCAACTGTAACAATTGTCCATTGGATAATAACATGTGCAAAAAAATCCTTATCACATTATCCAAAAATCTACCTTATGTCAAATCCATTAGCTTTAATCTCAAAAGAAAGATTAAATTGATTTAAGCTTGTCAAGGGAAGCTTCCTAGAAATTTCCCAACTAATTCATTTCTCTCTCTTCCCTCCTCACTCTTCTCCACGGCAGAGCACTCCTTGGGGGGAGTCAAATTGGTTTTCTCACATTCTCACTTTAGTACTTCACTCTCACATTTCTAAACACCAAAAACACTTATCACCTTTTTCCTTCTTCACTTTTCTCTTCTTCTCTTCTTCCTCCTTCTCCACGGTGCACACACACATTGGAGACCATCTCCATTGTTTGCTAAACAAATCACATTCCTTGTTTCCTTTCACCATTCCAAGTTCTCTTTTGTGGTCATCCTTTGGTTCTTCTTCTTCTTCCATTTTCCACCATTGAAGCTAAAGCTTGGAGCTTTTGAGGTAAAGTCTTCACCTTTCTTCCATTTTCTTCCCATTTTCATTTTTCTTGGTCACCTATGTGATCAAGAACTCATATTTCCATGGTTTGAGTGGACATTGTGGGAATCACTCACATTAGTGTTTTCTTGAAGGAGGAAAACAAAAATCAAGAGCAAAAAGGAGTAGCACCTTTGTGTTATCTTCAAATAGGTAAGAGGGAGATGAATCCTCTTCAACCAATCTTGGTAGTAAGGAGATGTCTTGTGTGGTGTTGTTGATTGAGGGATCCATGTGTAGATTTCCCTCTTTGTTATGTGTTTCTCTTTCTTCTTTTCACAATGGTGTATTTGGTTTGATTTGTATGAGTCATTAATTTCCTTTATGTGATTTTAGATGTATATTTGAGTTAATTTGATGTTGAAAATGTTATGGATTGATTTGGTTTGAGTTTAGATGGCTCAAAGATCATTTTTCTACAAGTTTATGTGTGGTAATCGATTACCAAGCCTCTGGAGTTACAAAATCGTGATTCTGGGAATCACATAATTGATTACATCCTGTCTGTAATCAATTACAGAGGTTCTGTCCAGCTGGTAATCGATTACCAGAACTGTGCAATTGATTACCAGGTCCCTGGAGTTACGAATCGTGTTTCTGGGAAGCTTTATAATCGATTACAGTCAGTCTATAATCAATTATAGAGATTCTGTCGAGTTGGTAATCGATTACCAGAGATATGTAATCGATTACCAAGACCCTAAAAATGAGATTGTCAGCTGAAAATGATGAAAATATGGTTCCTTGTCCCTTGTAACTCAAACATAAATCTTAAACCCTAGATTCAAGGACTTTATTTCACTTAAATGTGATAGGATTATGTATCCATAACAATAATGGAGAAATGATTTTGAAAATGGAATTTTTAGATCCATAACATGGAAATTGTGGTATGTGTGGAACAATGGACATATATATGTATTGATATTGAGAGTTGGTTGATGCAATTGTGAGTTCCTATGTGGGACCAAGTTCTTGATGAAATTATGATATGTTAATATTGAAAATGGATATATATGCCATGGTGGTATACTTTATGATGAATGCATCATTGATAAACATACATGATTGGACATTGTGTCGTCATGCATATGTGTTGTCCATTGGACATTGTTGGAAAGGCCAAGTTACCTAGGAGTTTGAATAACACCTATGTGCGGGTGCGAGTAGACTAAGCGTAGGGACATAGTGGTTGGCCCTGGGGGCGTCGGGGTGCAGGTGTCTCATAATAGATAGTGGTAGCTCCACTGGGGTCGTGGGATAGACCAATGTGACACACCGACGATCCTGACTAGGACGTTGTCCTATATCGCGATCAACTGTCGAGGTGCCATGTATAAGCCAATTGCGTAAAAGTTTTTATTAGATGAAGCACACTATATTTTAAGGCTAATGATATACTAGCATTACTCCTTGATCATTCATTCTGAAAAATGTTAATGTCTAGCTCCATGGAGTAGGATTTTTGGTACCTAGTGCATTGTGAACTGTCAGTCTCATAATTCATTGAGCATGAACATTGTAACTATGAATATAATTGTTCTTATTACTGCAACAATTGTCTGATCTGAACTGTTGATTGCTGGTAGTATCACTGTTGTTTATCTGTTGTCGAAGACTTTATTACTATCTGTTGTTATTCTACTTTTACTGTTAATCTTACTATTACTATGATCAAATCTTTAAATTGTGTTGTATGTGGGCGTCCAGCGCCGTTCTATTTTCTTGCTGCCATTTAGTACTGAAAGTTGGGTATCTCACCTCTTTCTGTATTTTCTCTATTTTTGTATTCTGTCGGATTGTGTACTTCTGAGAAGACATTTGTGAGGAAGACAAGGAAGCTCCCGAGTTTCTAGGCTTCTGGCCAGATTACGATTGAAGTGATCGAGGATGACGTCGCGCCCTCGTGAATTTTTGGGCTACACACGGATCACATTTCACGGAGGCCCTGACTGCTAGCACATCAACGTGCAGACGGACCGTTGTGTATACTATGGGGAGCTGACGGTGTCCTTAGCATGGGCTCGTTATGACGCCCCTATTTTTGATCTTCATGCTTTTGTTTGGCTGGAGTTTTACATGCCCGTTAGGGACATGTGGGCTGACATGTACTACACCCCACGTGATGACTCCTTTTTGTCCACTGCTTGGGCTCCTGCCTGTTGCTCTGTTGTTCCGATGGAAGTTTCCTCGGACAAAGAGGACCCTGAGGAGGACCCGACTACGGTCCCTTCTCGTCAATCTTAGGAGCTGATACTATTGGTAGCTACTGATGGCTAACCGTCTATCTTTTGGGAAGCCTGACGTTTTACTGTACATGCTGGGGTATATTTGTATAACTTTGGGTGGGTACATATTTTGCTTTTTGTACATTTTGGAATGTAACTTGGGTGCTTATTCATATATATATATATATATATATATATATATATATATATATATATATATATATATATATTGTATGGTTTATCTTACGTTGTCAAATTTTGTTTATTGCGACCATTTTAATTATTATATCTATACGTTATGGATTTTAAATAAGTTTTTTTTACTCTACTTGGTAATGACAATATATATATATATATATATATATATATATATATATATATATATATATATATATATATATATTTGTATGTTTATCTTACGTTGTCAAATTTTGTTTATTGCGACCATTTTAATTATTATATCTATACGTTATGGATTTTAAATAAGTTTTTTTTACTCTACTTGGTAATGACAATAATTTATTATAATAATTTTATATATATATATATATATATATATATATATATATATATTATATATATATATAGTGGCATTTGTAAAGGAATTTAAATAACCGCAAAATGAACCGGGTTAATGAATTTAAAAATAATTACTATTTTTTCCGTAGTTTAATTTACTTTGCTTTATGTTTCAAAGTATAGTATTATAGTGTGACGTTCCTTGTAACACCCCAAATTTCCTAAATAGTTGACAGTAATTTTGACAGTTAACAGAATTTTATTGTTTAGTAATTTCTAGATACTGTAAAATTATTTTAATTATTCCGTCAGTGTATTTGATCCTTTTGAGTGATTTACTCCGTGTCAGGAAAATAAAAATTTTCGGGCCGTGGAAAACTTTACGTAATTTAATTTTTACCGTTAGGTTTTAATTATTTTACGTAATCTGATTTGATATTTATGCATTTTCTAATATTTGTGATTTTTGTGAATGATTATGAATTTTTTTACTGTTTATGGGCCCAGGGGTGTATGTGGGCCCAGGTGGTCATATGTGGGCCCAAGGGGGTCTCGCAAAGTGAAAATTTTTCTACGCATAGAAAAATTTGTACTGTTTAGATGGAGACAGGGGATCTTACTAAACCTGAATTCGGAAACAGCTTTTGAAATTTTCTTTTACTGTATTTTGTACTATATTTAATTCTCAGGTGATAAAAATACAGTAAAAATATTATTTATAGGGTTATAGCAGATAAAAATAAAAATTATACTGCGTAGTTAACAAAGAGGGCTTGACTTGATTTGTACCCTTGGATGAGAATTCTTAGTTTGAATATTAACCATTGATTTAATCAACGGTTAAGAAACAAACTTAATAAAGAAGCATTGGATAATCGCCATTGATTTAATCAATGGTGTGAGAATAAGCTTAGTTAGGAAGGCTTTGATATCAACCGTCAATTTAATCAACGGTGTAGAATTGGTCATATAAAGTGGCTATGACCATTTATAACCATTGGATTTAGATTTAAATCAAGGGTGGAGATTTAGTCTTTAAAAGTGACAAAGACCATTTATGACCATTGGATTTGGATTTAATCAATGGTGGAGATTTGTTCTTCTAAAATGGCTATGACTAATTATGACCCTTGGATTAAAAGTAAGAAGGAGTAATCTTGACCCTTCATTTTTGGAGAAGCATCTAATGGCTAAGATTTCAAGGAGAAAAATCTAATGGCCTAGATTAAGTCCTCTAAATCAAAAGTCTACCTAAATCCAAACCATTGAATTAATCAATGGCTAGAAATGCTTCAAATGGTGGCTAATTATAATTGTCATTTATTGAATGCACAAGGAGAAGCATGCATGGAGGAGGACGGTTTTGTGAAGTATTTTGGAGCTAAAGAAAAACTTTATGTCATTATTAAGTGGTCTCTAGTTATGAGTTTTCACAAAATCATTCATCTTGAGCTTCTAATTCAAGCTTCAAGTTTCTACCAAAAATGGTAAAGTTCATATTTCTTTACCCAATCTTTTAGTTTTGATTTTCTAAGCCATGTTTGAACCATGGTGTACCTATTCTTTTACTTGTTATTGATTGTAATATTGGTTTATGATTTTTTAGGGATTTTCCATGGAGATCCACGAAATTGGTGGAAGAAAAACTAAGTGTTTTCACTTCATGTTTTGTCTTAACCAAGTCTAAGAAACCTTTCTCTCACAAAAATCAAAAATTCCAACCTTGTTGTTCAAGAATAACCATTCGGCCATACCATCCAAAATCTCCATCCAAGCTCTTTTAATTTCATCCAACCATAGATCTTGAATCTACATGATATTCTAAGCAACTTTCATGTTGGAGACTTTATCTAAATCATTCATCTTTAAGGACTTTCTTCAAGATCAAAGTTATAGAGTATTTGTGGTGAAGTGTAAGAAGACTTCATTTCTTCTCTTCTTTTTCATGATCTAAGCCATGTTTGATCCATGGTTCCTCTTAATCAAGCTTAGTATACTAATTTTTATGTATTTTGTTTTGTATTTGAGAAGCCCTTGGTGGTGAAGGACATGGAAAAAGAAGCAAAACAAAGAGCTTTTGAGGATCTTCAAGAGGTAAGACGGAGATCCATCTCACCAACCAAGTATGGTGGTGAGAGATGGTTTCATATTTGGTTGATGGTGAATCCATGTGAGGATTCATATCCATGGTCTTGTAATTGATTTGTGGGTGTTTATGTGCTTTAATTATTTGTCTATGCTTGGTATGCTTTGCATGATTTTATGGCTTTGATGGTATGCTTATATTATGCATGATGAGTATATGACATGCTTGTAGTATTTATGATGAAATATGTATGTGTTATGCCATGATGTGTTGATGGAAAGGAAATCAATTTTTGTCTCCAATGGCCAAGGAAGGGCTACGGTTTTGATGCCCTTGATTAGAGTTCATGTTGAAATTTTTCAAGAACAAGGGAATTGATTTTTGGGTCCCTAGTACTTAGTGAATTTCGGCCAAGACACCTCAAAATAGGTGTTCACAAATTAATATTTTCATGAATGATGAAAATGGATGATTTGAAGAATGTGGAAAATAAACAAAGGATTTGTTTTTCAAGAGAACAAGAACACGGTTTTAGAAGGATTTGTATTGATTTATTTTGTGTAAAAAGTTTCAAATGCTTTACTAAACATGAGTTTTAAATGAAAATAGCAATGTTGATTTTAAGGATTTGCAAAGAAAGTGAAAAAGGATTTGTAAAGAACGTGAAAATGGATTTGCAAAGAAAGTGAAAAATGAAAATAAACAAATGATTTGATTTCAAAGACTATGAGTCTCACGGTTTTGTTAAAGAATTTTTAATGGTTTCGTTTGTGTAAAACCATATCAATTTTGAAAGAAAAATGCTTGATGGCTTCAATGGCCAAATACCCTACGATTTTGAAAAAAACTGGTTATGCCTAAATTTTTATAGAACAAAATGATATTTTATAAAACGAAGTGTTTTGTTACTCGAAAGATTTGACAGTTTTCAATGAACACGTTCACGGTTTTTGTGAAGGATTTTTAATGGTTTTGTTTGTGTAAAACCATATTGACTTAGAAGGAAACATGTTTTGATGATTTCAATAGTCATGTCCACGTTTTTGAGGACTTGTATTTCCTTGATTTTTTATGAAAACAAAGTGGAAATATAATTGATTTGGTATAAAGAATTTGGAAAGGGAATTAGAGCATTTTATCACTTGAGAGAGAGCAGAAATTTTTATAACAGAAAACAAAGAGAGGTTAAAAATGTTTGAATTTCAATTTATTTTGAAGAAGATTGATTTTGGAGATGATTTGGGAAAAACAGAGAATATAATGGGGTTTTGAAAATTTACTAACGTATAATTTATTTTTGAATTTTGAAATACGTTAGAAAAAAATGTTAAATTTTGAAACGTTGATTTATATCAATGGAAAAGTGATTTTTGTGGATTATATTTTGGAAAAAGATTTTCTTAAGTAAGAAAATGTGAAAAATGAAATATAAAGTTATATTATTTTGAGAAAAGCTGAAAAGGAATTTTTGAAGGTTAAGAAATGTTTTCTGTAATGAAATTGTGGTGAAAAATTATTTGCATAGCTTAAAAACGATTTGAAATGCAGTAAAATATTTTTACTCAATTTGAAAAATGTGTTGAAAATGATATTGATTTATTTAAGTCCAAAATAATGTTTGGAATATTGAGGAATATTTTACGTGATTGTAAAATGTTAAAAAATATTTTATGTATCTTAAAAATGATTTGAAATATAGTAAAATATTACTACGCGATTTGGAATACGTTAAAATATTTCTACGCAATTTGAATTACGTTTAAATATTTTACGTAATTTGAACTACTATTGAAAAATCAATATGTGATTTAAAAGTGATAGAATATTTTTACGTAATTGTGAAAACGATGGAAAATCGTTATGTGATTTGGAAAGTGTTTTAAATATTTTGAGAATGATGGAAAATGATTTACGCAACTTAAAAGAATGATTTTTAAGTTACGCGATTTTGAAACAGTGAAAAAATACTATACGATTTGAGAAACGTATATTTTTATGCGATTGAGAAAAATGTTGAAAAATTAGTACGTGGTTTAAAAGTGCAACAGAAGAATTGTAGCAGTTTGAAAATGTAACAGAAATGTTACGAAATTTTGTAAATGTAACAGTAGTGTTACGGTATTGTGAAAATGTAATAAAAACATTTTAGAATTTTAAAAAACGTAACAAGAGTGTTACGGTATTTTGAAAATGTAACAGAAGTGTTGTGGAATTGTGAAAACGTAAAGGGAATGTTGCGCAATTTTGTGAAAACACGACGAAAGTATTTTATAACTATGAAAATGTGATAACATGATTTTTGCTGTTGAAAGTATAGTATGAATACTGTTGAACCAGTGTATGGACACTGTATGAGAAAATGACGTGTTTTGCTTGTGATTGGCATTTAGTGCATTTTACATGCATTAGAAAGATATGCATGTGATTGACATTGGTGCATTATACATGCATTGAAAAAATATGCGTTGAGGCATATGATTACATTGAACAAATGAAATTGAAAAGATTTAGCCCTTGTGGTTGGACTTGCACTGATATATTCGTGCATTGTATAAAGTATAGCTAATAAGCTATTTTGGCCCTTGTGGTTGAAGAGGGAATGAGAATTGATAGTGAGATCTATGATGGATCTTAGGGGCTTCAAGGCGCGGCGGTCGACTAGTGGATATCTGTCTGTGGGCTAAGGCTGGACCATATGCCACTTGGCGATGCAATTTGTTGCAACGCATTGACGATACACGACAAGAACACGATTCTTTTCTACGACTGGGAGATTGTCTGTGGGCTTAGGTTAGGTAATTAACCAGAGCATTCTCCTCGAAATTGTGAAAACCTCCATGGAGTTGTTTTTGAAAAACTGAGTCTATGTGCACATGCATGAAACTAAGCATTTATATCTGTGTGATATATTAATTGAGGAATATTGGCTATGACAATTGTTTGAATACTTGGATGATGATGAATGTAAGGCTGAGGGCATTATCATAATTGTTGTTAATGATAATTGAATTGATATATGATTGGATGATGATAGTTGATTAGTATTGAATATATTATTGGAAGTCTGGTATGATATCCCTGTATGATATTGTTGTGTGTGTTATCTCTGTGCTGCCATATTGGTATTGGTGTAGGTGATCTCACCTCTTTGTTATGTTATTTTGATGTGTCTGTACTGTTAAAATCAAATAATAGAAGGATCGAGTTGTCGTAGTCATAACGGGCGATGGATACTCTGAGATTGGTGACAACAATAAGGAGTGGACATTCAGGACTCGAAGGGGTGTAGTATTGACAAAGGAACAGATGTATGATGCATCAAGATGGACAGAAAAAGGAATAAGTATGTTAAAGTTTCTCGTTAGTGTTGTACCGTGCTATTAAGTAGGACCCATTGTAGGGTTTGCTACTGTTAAAAAAAAAGTCTATTAATTTTATATTTCTCTTTAAATTGTGAAATATTAATTGGTGTCAATATTGCATAATGAATAGTTGAAATATGATTTTCAATATTACCTAATATTTTCAGTAAATTTACATTTCAGTAAAGAAGAAATTTTGAAACCCATATTTTCATAACTCAAACCTTTTACAAATTGATTTTCAGATTATGAGTCGGGAGTCGGAAATGTGATGCCCTAAGGAGGGTGTTACATTAGTTGGTATCAGAGCACGGTCTTAGTCTTTTGGGGTTTGTGGTTAGGTCTATTTTGCTTGTGTTGTGTTCTCTGTGTTACTGTTTTCCGAAAGGAAACAATGTTGTTTATAATGGATATCAGATCCATTATATTTCGATTCGCTCGTCTCTGAGGAAAAAAAAAGGAAATGGCTCGGGATAGTTGTACTTGTGTGGAAGTGGAACATGTTACTGGTAATGCAGTTGCAGCTACGGGAGCAACGGGAGCAATGTGGAAAGACGACTGCACGAACAGAGGATTACTGAACAGTAGAAACTGGAAGTTGAAGTTCAGGATCTGATGGAAGAGAATCAGTCTTGGAATATAAGATTTCGTAATTTTGGAACCTGATATTTTTAGGGATATTGGGAAAGTAATTGATTTCAACGGAAGATGTATTTACAACCATTGAGGAAACCAAAAGCAGTAAGTGATGTGAAAGAAGGTACTTAATGAAGGAATGTACGTCAAGGAAATAATTTGCGAAAAAGTTGGACACATTTTCCCAGAGATTATGCTCTTTGAAAACAGAGTTTTCTATTAGTAAAATTTTAGATAGTAAGGGAAGTTGTTACTCTGAATGGAACAGGAGTGTTCTGAGCTGAAGACCTAAACAAGGGAGACTATACTGCAAGAGGTAATTCTTTGATCATAGTGTATATCTTTGGGAGGAAACATGTTCTTTGTGTAATATGATTGAGTAGATCAATTATATTTTAGAGTTATCCGTAATCCTCTGATTTGTTTATTTCTATTTCTATTCTTAGTCGATCGAGCTACTTGTGTTATTCAAATATTGTTATAGATCAAATCTTTGTGTTAGTTTGATCTGTCGTTCAAATTTTTTGTGTTAGTTTGACCTGTTTCATAAACAGACGTGATCTTTGAAAACGGATTGGTTATTTTCCAACCATATCCTATGAGATTATTTCAACAGAGTGTGAGTAATCCAGAGAAAATTCATTTTTAAAAATCGAGTTACATCCAATTCTTTACTGGATATGTTCAATAACAGGTTTGATTTGTTTTGTTATCTTCCATGATGTTTTCTTTCATCTCCTGCAATTGAAGGAATATCTTGCAAGAAAGGATATTTCTATTTTTGTATCCGTGTTAGCGTATCAAAGTGGCGCAGCGGAAGCGTGATGGATTCTTCAAAAGTTAAAGAGGTTTGTCAGTGTGAAAAGTTAAGACGGTAATGGAAGTTCGTAGAAGTGATCAGTAGAAGTGAACAAAAGATAAAGAACTTTCATTGGTTAAAATCGTTTGAATAACGTAAGAAGTGAAACTACATGGAAACTGGAAGAAAAGATGGAAGATGAACATCTATATTTATTCTGAGGGTGTGAAATCATGTTTATCAAATTTCGAGGACGAAATTTCTTTTTAGAGGGGGAGTATTGTAACACCCCAAATTTCCTAAATAGTTAACAGTAATTTTGACAGTTAACAGAATTTTACTATTTAGTAATTTCTGGATACTGTAAAATTATTTTGATAATTCTGTCAACGTATTTGATCCTTTTGAGTGATTTACTCTGTGTCAGGAAAATAAAAATTTTTGGGCCGAGGAAAACTTTATGTAATTTAATTTTTACCGTTAGGTTTTAATTATTTTACGTAATCTGATTTGATATTTGTATGTTTTCTAATATATGTGATTTTTGTGCATGATTATGAATTTTTTTACTGTTTGTGGACCCAGGGGGTGTATGTGGGCCCAGGTGGCCAAACGTGGGCCCAGGTGTAACACCCTAAACTTTTGGGTGAGTTACCGTTGTGTCCCTAATGTACTGTTTGATGTTTTTCAACTTTAGGATAAATGACCGTTATGTTCTTTTTGTATTGTTTCTTATTTTTCTGTACGAAATACTGTTTTATTTTACTATCTGTGATTTTATTTGGACTTTTTGTGTGATTTGCTCGGGACGGAAAATAATATTTTTTGGTAGGAAATCTTATTTTAATTATTCAGAGTTGGGGATCTTACTAAACCCAATTGATTGATACTGATTAGTAATCTTTTAATTTTTAGGATTTAAGCGTAAAATAAAATAATTTTATATTATTATAATATTATTTTATTAGTCAGTACAAATAAGCGGTAATAGACCCGGAAATATTTTGCAGGACCCACGTTTAGTAAAAACTTAATAGGATTAGTAGCTTAATTAAACATCATTAGTGGTGGAACATTCAAGAGCATGTGACTAAGCATGTGACAAGGCTTAATTAGTGACAAGGCTTAATGACAAGGCTTAGTGACTAGGCTTAGATTAACCAGTGAGAGCAAAGCTTGGTGATCAAGTCTTAATCCTCACCATTGATCATTTCTAAGGCTTGGATGGAGCCAACCAAATGGACACCTCCCTTGCCCTTGAAGTCTACGGCCATGCACCTTTTGGAAGGGTAATTATCACTTAATTTCCTAACATTTTCTCTCTTCTCTCTCTTCCAAAAATACTAAACTCCATTATTGTGTTCTTGAAGCACCATTCGGCCAAACACCATTCTTCACCATCCATCCACCCAAAATTTCTTCTAACCAACTTTTCTAAACCTAAACACAATTCTAAGAACATCTCTAGTTGAGAGTTCTTGCAAAATCCATCATTTGGAGCTTGAAAATCTACTTGGGAGATTTTACCTAGAAGGTGAAACTCTTTGTTTTTCATTTCTAAATTCTTTTTCAAAGTTCTAAGCCATGATTGATCCATGGTTTAAGTTTTCTTTCATGATTATAACTTGTAGAATTTTGTTTAAGCTTGATAGGTATCTTGGAGGGTGAAAACCGAAACCCTAGAAAAGAGTGAAAGAGTATTTGTCTTCATTTAAGGTAAGAGGAAGACTTAAATCTTATCATCCTTGGGTGGTGGTAAGAAGATGGAAATTGTTTGTGATTGTAGAATCCATAAGGATTCATTTGTGTGCTTGTTATTAGCTTTCCTATTTGTGATTTGTATTAACTTGCATGTCTACTGGCTTTGAAATATTGTATGTGTTAGTAGATGCATGTGTAAATCTTAAGATGTGAACAACATGTCAAGGATTGCATGAGTGTTCCAAAGAACACATCACCAAGGCTCACGGCCTCAACCAAAAAGGAGAACCAAAATGTTCTCATCAATTTTCTAATAGTGTGATTTAATTAACCTAGGAAAATTAACAAGATGCAAAATTGTTTAGAGCAAGAAAAATGAATGTATAGATCAAATGGTAATTTCAAGTATTTCGGCCAACATGCCAAAGCCAAGGATTTATGATTTCTAAAATCATTTTCAAACCATTTTCAATAAAAAAGAAGCAATATATGTTAAAAGGAATTTTTCTACAACGATTTTCGAAGAAATAAATTGATTAGATTAAGTTTAAGAAGTTAAAACTAATGATTTTAGTGGTTAAAAGGAAATACTGTAGCTTTTGTCAAATTTCTAACGTAGAGCTCATATTATATTTTGAAGCACGTTAGTAGTTTTCAAAAGTGTAATTAATTAGTTATAATATAAATAAAAGAAATTTTTACGAAAAACTTAGAAAATCATCGTTATACATTTTCTAAGCAAAATACTGTCAATTTTTGCTAAAAACAAACAAATAAGATAGAAAAGATAGCAAATATAATTTATACGGTATGAAAAATATTCTACGTAGTTCAAACGTATTAAATATTATTTCTGTTTATTTAAACAGTAATTTTAAGGAATTTGGACAAGAAAATGATTTAAAAATCTTACGCGATTGAGAAAACGTTTGAAAAACAGTACGTGATTTTAAAAATAGTAAAATATATTTATGCGATTTAAAAACATTTGTAAAAGCGACGAGATTTTGAAAACGCAATAAAATTTCTACGCGATTGACGAAAATAGCAAGTTTTACTGTCGGGCCAAAGTGGTGGACCTGGACAGATTATGAAATAGTACTGTCAGGTGGGACGTACTGTATATACATGCGATTTGCCAGTGAGGGCATATTCGTAATTTTTGCCAGTGAGGACATATTTGGAATTTTTGCCAGTGAGGTCATATTTGGAATTTTTATCATGCATTGAGTTGTGCCAATTTGGTTGATAATTGGTGGATTGATTGACGAGATGAATAACATCGTGTTGTCAGTGTGATAAGCGTAGTGTGGTTCAACTTGAATGAACTTGGAGACATTAGTGTGCAGATTATTCCATTTGTGGACAGTTGATCGCTCCTCTGGGCCGTGGTAACTGGTAACACACTAATGGACTCGACACGCACTATACTTAATCAAGATCTTGTGAAGTCTATTAGTGCAAGCCTGTAGTGACACGACGTATGACAGTGTGCTACACCACTACATTTTTTTTTACAGTGGGCTATAGACGCAACGTGAGACAGCAGAATAGTTATTGGGCGGTTGACGGTACTAATAGATTTTGCGGGTCGTTCTCTTTGATGTCTGTATTTTTAGCTCCATGGAGTAGGGTTGAGTCACATGCCATATATTTATGTTTTATACATTTTGATGTTATTTAGTTGCACTACTTTATCTATCTGTATCATTTTAATTATCTATACCATTTTATTCATCTGTACCATTGTATGTTATTGATGTATTGAGTTTTGTATTATTTAATATGTTGATTTATGTTATTATAGTATGCTATATTGTATGAACTGTTTTACCTGTCGTATTGTCGTTTTCTTATTTTACCATGTTTGAGATGATATAGATTGTCTTACCTCTTTCTTGTATGTGTTATCTGTATATTTTAAATTATGTGATAAAGAGTTTGAGGAAAAGGAACAGCCTCTTGAGTGTGAGTATCCTGAAGAAGAGGAAGAGCAGTAAGCCGAAGATCAGTTCTACGATCAAGAACCATCCGATCATCCCTATCCATTGGATTGACTGTGTGGATATGACGCTACCAGGATTCTTTGGATTTGTGCAACTTGAGTTTCACGGAGGCTCTGAAGCCTGGCGTCTGCGAGAAGATAGAGATTCGGTGACGTACGTAGGGTGTCTGACTGTGACCATACGTACGGAGTTTGATGGAGTGCTGATCTTTTCTACTTTGTTATACTTACAGGTGGAGTTGCCGCTATCTCTTAGGCGTCATTGGAGTGGTATGTTTGATGCGCCTAGTGAGATTAGTAGCGTATCGACTGCACGGACCCGTGTCCGTAGAGGGTCGAGGCATCCTGGATATCTATCACCTGAAGTTTCATCTGAGAGTGATCCTTCAGAGGGTTAGATATTTGTGATGTGTACTTGGGCGCATCTGCGTTTGTATATATTGACCTTTTACTGTTTTGTTTACTGTTTTAGCTTAAATATGGATAGTTGTAAATTATTTGTATAACTTATAACTAGTACCATATGTATATTATGTGAGATGTTGGTTTGTTTATTTTGTGTTTCCGCGTTATTTTATTTAATACTATTCTGTTTAACAAGAAGAATTTTACAACCCGTGATACTATGTTACAAATGTTTTACAACTTGGGTAGATTTTATTTATCTTTCTTTTATTTTATTTATATATGTGACATCCCCACAAGGGTGATACACCAGGTGGGTCCCGTAAAGTGAAAATTTTTCTACGTATAGAAAAATTTGTACTGTTTAGATGGAGACAGGGGATCTTACTAAACCTGAATCCGGAAACAGTTTTTGAAATTTTCTTTTACTGTATTTTGTACTATATTTAATTATCAAGTGATAAAAATACAGTAAAAATATTATTTGTAGGGTTATAGCAGATAAAAATAAAAATTATACTGCGTAGTCAACAAAGAGGGCTTGACTTGATTTGTACCCTTGGATGAGAATACTTAGTTTGAATATTAACCATTGATTTAATCAACGGTTAAGAAACAAACTTAATAAAGAAGCATTGGATAATCACCATTGATTTAATCAATGGTGTGAGAATAAGCTTAGTTAGGAAGGCTTTGATATCAACTGTCGATTTAATCAACGGTGTAGAAATGGTCATATAAAGTGGCTATGACCATTTATAACCATTGGATTTAGATTTAAATCAAGGGTGGAGATTTAGTCTTTAAAAGTGACAAAGACCATTTATGACCATTGGATTTGGATTTAATCAATGGTGGAGATTTGGTCTTCTAAAATTGCTATGACTAATTATGACCCTTGGATTAAAAGTAAGAAGGAATAATCTTGACCCTTCATTTTTAGAGATGCATCTAATGGCTAAGATTTCAAGGAGAAAAATCTAATGGCCTAGATTAAGTCCTCTAAATCAAAAGTCTACCTAAATCCTAACCATTGAATTAATCAATGGCTAGATATGCTTCAAATGGTGGCTAATTATAATGGTCATTTATTGAATGCACAAGGAGAAGCATGCATGGAGGGGGGACGGTTTTGTGAAGTATTTTGGAGCTAAAGAAAAACTTTATAACATTATTAAGTGGTCTTGGTCAATTATGCATCATTGATGAATTATTTGCACTCTTTGAAGAAGCATGGAGGGGGGGGGACGGTTTTTGTGGTGGATTTAGAAGCTAAAGCAAATTTTGAAGACAATAATTTGTCACTTTGGTCATTATTGACCATACTTCATCATTCTTGAACTTTCCTTTAAGCAAAACTCTTAGAAAAATTTCTCTCCTTCTCCTTCTCTAAGCTCATGGCCATGGCATCATAATCCACCCTGCATCACTCAAAAATTTCATCTAATCTAGTTTCTTGAATCCTTACCTCATTCTAAGAACATCTCTAGTTATGAGTTTTCTCTAAATCATTCATCTTGTGTTTCAAATCTAAGCTTTAAGATTCTACCAAAAATGGTAAAGTTCATATTCCTTCTTCTAATCTTTTAGTTTTGATTTTCTAAGCCATGTTTGAACCATGGTTTACCTGTTCTTTTACTTCTTATTGATTGTAATATTGGTTTATGATTTTTTAGGGATTTTCCATGGAGATCCACGAAATTGGTGGAAGGAAAACTAAGTGTTTTCACTTCATGTTTTGTCTTAACCAATTCTAAGAAACCTTTCTCTCTCAAAAATCAAAAATTCCAACCTCGTTCTTCAAGAATAACCATTCGGCCATACCATCCAAAATCACCATCCAAGCTCTTTTAATTGCATCTAACCATAGATCTTGAATCTACATGATATTCTAAACAACTTTCATGTTAGAGACTTTCTCTAAATCATTCATCTTTAAGGACTTTCTTCAAGATCAAAGTTATAGGGTATTTGTGGTGAAGTGTAAGAAGACTTCATTTCTTCTCTTCTTTTTCATGATCTAAGCCATGTTTGATCCATGATTTCTCTTAATCAAGCTTAGTATACTAATTTTTATGTATTTTGTTTTGTATTTGAGAAGCCCTTGGTGGTGAAGGACATGGAAAAAGAAGCAAAACAAAGAGCTTTTGAGGATCTTCAAGAGGTAAGAGGGAGATCCATCTCACCAACCAAGTTTGGTGGTGAGAGATGGTTTTATATTTGGTAGATGGTGAATCCATGTGAGGATTCATATCCATGGTCTTGTAATTTATTTGTGGGTGTTTATGTGCTTTAATTATTTGTCTATGCTTGGTATGCTTTGCATGATTTTATGGCTTTGATGGTATGCTTATATTATGCATGATGAGTATATGACATGCTTGTAGTATTTATGATGAAATATGTATGTGTTATGCCATGATGTGTTGATGGAAAGGAAATCAATTTTTGGCTCCAGTGGCCAAGGAAGGGCTACGGTTTTGATGCCCTTGATTAGAGTTCATGTTGAAATTTTTCAAGAACAAGGGAATTGATTTTTGGGTCCCTAGAACTTAGTGAATTTCGGCCAAGACACCTCAAAATAGGTGTTCACAAATTAATATTTTCATGAATGATGAAAATGGATGATTTGAAGAATATGGAAAATAAACAAAGGATTTGTTTTTCAAGAGAACAAGAACACGATTTTAGAAAGATTTTTATTGATTTATTTTGTGTAAAAAGTTTCTAAGTGTTTTACTAAACATGAGTTTTAAATGAAAATAGCAATGTTGATTTTAAGGATTTGCAAAGAAAGTGAAAAAGTATTTGCAAAGAAAGTGAAAAATGAAAATGAACAAATGATTTGATTTCAAAGACTATGAGTCTCACGGTTTTGTTAAAGAATTTTTAATGGTTTCGTTTGTGTAAAACCATATCAATTTAGAAGGAAAAATGTTTGATGGCTTCAATGGCCAAATACCCTACGATTTTGAAAAAAACTGGTTATGCCTAAATTTTTATGGAACAACATGATATTTTATAAAATGAAGTGTTTTGTTACTCGAAAGATTTGACAGTTTTCAATGAACACGTTCACGGTTTTTGTAAAGGATTTTTAATGGTTTTGTTTGTGTAAAACCATATTGACTTAGAAAGAAAAATGTTTTGATGATTTCAATAGTCATGTCCACGTTTTTGAGGACTTGTATTTCCTTGATTTTTTATGAAAACAAAGTGGAAATATAATTGATTTGGTATAAAGAATTTGGAAAGGGAATTAGAGCATTTTATCACTTGAGAGAGAGTAGAAATTTTTGTAATGGAAAACAAAGAGAGGTTGAAATCGTTTGAATTTCAATTTCAATTTATTTTGAAGAAGATTGATTTTGGGGATGATTTGGGAAAAATGGAGAATATAATGGTGTTTTGAAAATTTACTAACGTATAATTTATTTTTGAATTTTGAAATACGCTAGAAAAAAATGTTAAATTTGAAACGTTGATTTATATCAATGGAAAAGTGATTTTTGTGGATTATATTTTGGAAAAAGATTTTCTTAAGTAAGAAAATGTGAAAAATGAAATATAAAGTTATATTATTTTGAGAAAAGTTGAAAAAGAATTTTTGAAGGTTAAGAAATATTTTCTGTAATGAAATTGTGGTGAAAAATTATTTGCGTAGCTTAAAAACGATTTGAAATGCAGTAAAATATTTTTACACAATTTGAAAAATGTGTTGAAAATGATATTGATTTATTTAAGTCCAAAATAATGTTTGGATTATTGAGGAATATTTTACGTGATTGTAAAATGTTAAAATATTTTACGTATCTTAAAAATGATTTGAAATATAGTAAAATATTTCTACGTGATTTGGAATATGTTAAAATAGTTCTACACAATTTGAATTACGTTTAAATATTTTACGTAATTTGAACTACTATTGAAAATCAATATGTGATTTAAAAGTGATAGAATATTTTTACATGATTGTGAAAATGACGAAAAATCGTTATATGATTTCGAAAGTGTTTTAAATATTTTGAGAATGGTGGAAAATGATTTACGCAACTTAAAAGAATGATTTTTAAGTTACGCGATTTTGAAACAGTGGAAAAATACTATGCGATTTGACAAACGTATATTTTTATGCGATTGAGAAAAATGTTGAAAAATTAGTACGTGGTTTAAAAGTGCAACAGAAGAGTTGCAGCATTTTGAAAACGTAACAGAAATGTTACGAAATTTTGTAAACGTAACAATAGTGTTACGGTATTGTGAAAACGTAATAAAAACATTTTGGAATTTTAAAAAACGTAACAAAAGTGTTACGGTATTTTGAAAATGTAACAGAAGTGTTGTGGAATTGTGAAAACCTAACGGGAATGTTGTGCAATTTTGTGAAAACACGACGAAAGTGTTTTATAACTATGAAATGTGATAACATGATTTTCGCTGTTGAAAGTACAGTATGAATATTGTTGAACCAGTGTATGGACACTGTATGAGAAAATGACATGTTTTGCCTGTGATTGGCATTTGGTGCATTTGACATGCATTAGAAAGATATGCCTGTGATTGGCATTGGTACATTATACATGCATTGGAAAAATATGCGTTGAGGCATATGATTACATTGAACAAATGAAATTGAAAAGATTTGGCCCTTGTGGTTGGACTTGCACTGATATATTCGTGCATTGTATAAAGTATAGCAATAAGCTATTTTGGCCCTTGTGGTTGAAGAGGGAATGAGAATTGATAGTGAGGTCTATGATGGATCTTGGGGGCGTCAAGGCCCGGCGGTCGACCAGTGGATATCTGTCTATGGGCTAAGGCTGGACCATATGCCACTTGGCGATGCAGTCCGTTGCAATGCATTGACGATACCTAACAAGAACACGATTCTTTTCTACGACTGGGAGATTGTTTGTGGGCTTAGGCTGGGCAATTAACCAGAGCATTCTCCTCGAAATTGTGAAAACCTCCATGGAGTTGTTGTTCAAAAACTGAGTCTATGTGCACATGCATGAAACTAAGCATTTATATCTGTGTGATATATTAATTGAGGAATATTGGCTATGACAATTGTTTGAATACTTGGATGATGATGATGATAATGCTGAGGGCATTATCATAATTGTTGTTTATGATAATTGAATTGATATATGATTGGATGATGATAGTTGATTAATATTGAATATATTATTGGAAGTCTAGTATGATATCCCTGTATGATATTGCTATGTGTGTTATCTCTGTGTTGCCATGTTGGTATTGGTGTAGGTGATCTCATCTCTTTGTTATGTTGTTTTACTGTGTCTGTACTATTAAAATCAAATAATAGAAGGATCGAGTTGTCTTAGTCATAACGGGCGATGGATACTCTGAGATTGGTGACAACAATAAGGAGTGGACATTCAGGACTCGAAGGGGTGTAGTGTTGACAAAGGAACAGATGTATGATGCATCAAGATGGACAGAAAAAGGAATAAGTATGTTAAAGTTTCTCGTTAGTGTTGTATCGTGCTATTAAGTAGGACCCATTGTAGGGTTTGCTACTGTTAAAAAAAAAGTCTGTTAATTTTATATTTCTCTTTAAAGTGTGAATTATTAATTAGTGTCAATTTTGCATAATGAATAGTTAAAATATGATTTTCAATATTACCTAATATTTTCAATAAATTTACGTTTCAATAAAGAAGAAATTTTGAAACCCATATTTTCATAACTCAAACCTTTTACAAATTGATTTTCAGATTATGAGTCGGGAGTAGGAAATGTGATGCCCTAAGGAGGGTGTTACATTCCTTCTTCGCGGTACATTTAGCAAAAAGGGCGTTACACCATGTACCACAGTTTTTGAAGGCCTGTAATGCCTTGGTTTTATGAGACAAAGTGATTTCAAAGTGGAAATAAAATTGATTAAGTACAAGGATTAAAGAAATAGAAATAAAGTGTTTTGTCATTTGAAAAATGGAATTTTTGTATATAAATAGAAAAGAGAGGTTGAAAGTGTTTGAACCTCAATTTATTTTAAAGAGGATTGATTTTTAGAATTAATTTAGAATTATAAAGAATACTTGGTGACTTTAAAATTTTCTAACGTATAACTCATCCTTTAGGTTTTGAAGCGCGTTCGGAAATTTTAAGTTAGAAACATCGATTTAATTCAATGAAATGGTGAATTTGTGGAATATATTGTGAAAAGGATTTCTTCAGTAAGAAAATATGGAAAATGAAGTGAGAAGTCATATTATTTTGAGAAAGGTCAAAATGGAATTTTGAAGGTTGAGAAATATTTTTCGTAGTGGAAAAATGATGGAAAATGCTTTTCGTAACTTAAAAACGTGATTTTTAAGTTACGCGATTGCAAAAACAATGACAAATCGCTACGCGATTTGAAAAATGTTTAAATATTTCTACACAATTTGAAAAGCATTTAAATATTTTTACGCGATTGAGAAAATGTTGAAAAATCAATACGTGATTTGAAAATGAGGCAAAAGTGTTGCGCGATTGAGAGAACGCGATAATATGATTTCGTGACTGAATATACAGTAGGATTACTATTGGACTAGTGTATGGACACTGTATGAGAAAATGATGAATTTTGCCAGTGATTGGCATTGGTGCATTATACATGCATTGGAAAGGTCCGATGGACTGGATAAGGCTAACTGCCTAAGAGAGAAAGTACACCTCTTGAGTGGGTGCAATATGCATAATATAAGTCACTTGTTGACCTTGGGGGAATCGAGGTGCGGGTTGCCTACAATGGGCAGTTGGTAACTTTTCTGTACCGTGGCTTAGACCGATGCAACGCACCGATGATCCTGACTGAGACACTATTCTTAATCAAGATCTAATAAAGACTGTCGTGTATATGTTAGATGTACAAATACGTATGAGAATTGTGGCACGTGGTCTGAGGTATGTTAGTACAGACAGATTTTTTCGATCACTCTCTCCGACCTGAGTTTTAGCTCCACGGAGTAGGAAATTGAGCCTATGTGCACATGCATAATTATTGAGTATTGATATCGGTGTGGTATTTAAACTGTTGAATATTTGGAAAATATTGAGGGCATTATCGTAATTATTATTTATGATAATTGAATTGTTGAATATTTGGATATTGTTGAGGGCATGATCGTAATTATTGTTTATTACATCTGTTGTGATGATAAATAATGTTGATCGTATAATTGTAATTATGGTATGATGTATCTGTGTGATATATTATATGTGTTATTCTCCATGCTACCATGTTAGTAATGGCGTAGGTAATCTCACATCTTTGTATGCCTATTTTGTACTGTATTTATATTTATAAAGACGCTGAGCAAGGAATTGAACAAGAAGGTGAGAGGAGCAGATTCCTGTGGAGGAAGCTGAGTTCTGAGAAGATGGTGATGCCTAGTTTCCTTGGATATATGAGGTTGCAATTTCGTGGAGGACCGGAGGCATGGTATGTTGACCTAGATATATAGTGTATTTTCTATATAGGAGACTTGAATGTTATCCTAAGTAGGCTTTATCAAGGGAACTCTTATTTTAATGTAAATATTTATGTACACTTAGAGTTTTAGTTGTCCATTAGGCAGTACTGGGGAGCTTACTATCGTACTCCTAGTGAGATTAGTATCGTATCGTCTGTGCGGACACCTGTCCGTAGGACTTTGACAGCGGGATTTAAGGATGCAAACCTAAGTGCAGATCGTCTCAAATAGTAAATTTCTCGGGAGTCCGAGGTCGATCCACAGGGAATTGATGAAGAAAAATTAATTGAGGTAGGAAAGGATTTGTCACAACACCAAAAGTAATAGAAAATGTTTACAAATGAATTTAAGAACTTGTTTGGGTTAGAAGATCCACTCTTGGTAATAAACTCTTGGTAATAAATTAAAGACAAGATTATTTCTCTTTATAACTTAATTGAAATCCACACACAACGGAGGTTCCAATCGGAAAATATAACATTCAAAGTTCAATTATATATGCAATCATATTATGATTCCTTTAATTATCTACCAACATTTGTAAATGAGTTCAAGCATTCACTGTGCCAATCCTATTGTCTACAATAAATCAAGATCTCCATTATACAAAGAAGGTTTCTAAATTAATTGGAGACAAAATACAACACATATAATGTCCATTTAATAATATATCTTTTAAACACAAGAAATAGAATAATCTAACCTTATTTCATTACCAAGAGCTTCACTCTTTCACCCAAGCAAGATGAAGATTTAGTTACTCATAAATAAGAAGAAAGAAAGAGAGAAGAAGAGAAAGATGAATATAGCTTCACTTTAGAACAAGAGAAAATTACAACAAAGTAAAACAAGAAACAAGCATAACCATAACTTGTAAAAACCAAGCCTAACACCAAGTGCCCTAAATGATCAGCCAATGGTGCCTTTTATAGAGGATTAGGGATACAAAATGACCAGGAGGCTGATTAAGAGTAGGTGGATGAGTGGATGAATGAGTGGAAAATGCCAAATGGTGAGGATAAGAGTGAAAAATTATTGAGATTTCTTGTCTCTGAAATCATTCATTGCTTAACTCATAGATTCCGTCATCAAATAGAAAATTCATCTTTATGAAAGTTGTAGATCTTGATCTTAACTTTCAGATGTCCAAATTGCAGCTCATTTTATCACCTACAGCCCGAGATATGACCCAATTACTGCAGACTATTCAGGCCCAGTTTCAGCACCTCTGTTTTGACTTCCAGACCCAATATCACATCCAAGATGTCCGAATGAGCTCTTGTGTTCTTCATAGAAGTTGTAGATCTGGGTCTTAAATTTCAAATATCCAAATTTCAGCCCAAGATAATTCTTACAGCCCGAGTTATGCTCTGATTACTGTGCATTATTCAGGTTCTAGACACAAAACTCATGTTCTGTGTTCCAAGCCCATTTAGCTCTTCTAGATGTCCATATTTTACCTGGAGTTCTCATGAAAGTTGTAGAGCTTTTTCTCAACTTTCCTACAAGGTAAAATTCATAATTTCTAGACATGTAGAACTCAAGATATGTCCAGAATACAGAAACTGTGTAAGACCCAAATAATGCTGAAAAATCAATTAAGTCCAATTTGAGTTCAATCTTACAAAACATAACCAAACTTAATCAATTAAGTACATGAAGAGTGTAAATGACTAAAAATAAGAGTTTATTAATGTATAAAATATATGATTATCAAATTCCCCCACACTTAGCTTTTTGCACTCCTGGGCAAAACACAAAAGACCAAAGTTAGGAGACAAAGAAAAATGACACAGACTCAAAAGCTAAAAACTCTAAAAGACTCGATGAAGCAAGAAGAGCAACAAGAAATTCAAGGGATCAAAGCATTAATGAGGTAACGTTTCTTCACATCTCAAACCAACAAGCAAGAAAACTTCAATTGAAAAGAATGAATCAAGAATGATAGATCCTCACAGAATTCACTCTCAATCTCTCAAGTGTTTAAAAGGTAAGTATTTCACTCTATTCAACCCATGAACAATTGCACTACCATAAGCTTGCTTATCTTCTACTTCTCCGCTACTCAAAACACATGCATACAAAAATCAAGAGGACTTTATTCAAGGTTGTAATATGGTCATGGTAAAGGAGAGGGGATAATATAGATATAAAAAGATAAATACCAAAGAGAATAAAAGAGCATTATGGTACAATTAGAGTGGAGAAAATGTTTAAGAACATTCATCATAAAGGACAATCACCAATATTTGACTAATGTTATGTTAAAGATCAATCCCAAATTGGTGAATTGAATTCATTGTTAGACTTGAACATTCTCCTTTTCTTCCTGTTGTTTCCAAGCATCCACCTTTATTCTGATAATCCTTTGATTGCAACGGTGGTCAAAATTTTTTTTTTGATCAGTTTGCACACATACCCCCACACTTATTCAAGAATAAGGTCAATGCTCTCTTATTCCCTAAGGTTAGGTAAAAGCATGTTTTTTTCTTTTTTTTTCCTCTTTTTTTTTTGAAGGATGAAATAAGCTTAAAACAAGGAATGGTCAAACAAGTTCAAACGGGTTACACAATAGAAAATATACAAGGATGGCTATTTGGTCAAAGTAGCTATTTTAAAATGCCTCAATCATATTAATGTATGCATGTGAAAATGTAGGCTCAAAAAGAATCAAAGCAAGTTCTAGAGTAACAATTCCATGAGTGAAAATCACACAAGAAAGAAGAGAATGGTACAGATATTCAATTCATTCATCAATAGGCTCAAAATCTCACAAGGCATATTTCTATCATTCTCAATCCATCATATCAACATTCATATCCAAGCTTGTAATTTTTAAGAAAGAAGACAATTTATGCTAAGATCCAAGAATCCATTTGCTACTTCTACACAAAATAATTATTTCCTCAACTAAGATGCGTCTCAAGAGTAATAAATTATTTCCAAAATTTACTCTTTGCTTTGCCATCCTTAATTGGTTTTAGTACGAATGGGTTTCTGATAGTCATATCACTAAACATACTTCCTAATTTAGATGTGCCTCAAAAGTAAAATTACTCCTTACTCTGCCATCATTTATTGGTTTAATAAGTCCATGACAATCATATCATACTTCCTAAAAAAGAAAAGAAAAAAAAATTGGTCAACTATCCTTCCCCCCAACTAGATCACATCATTGTCCTCAATGTTAAAATATAGATGAGTAAAGGATAGAAGATATTACCTGTTGGAGAAATCTGACACAAATTTAAACAAAAACAAAGTACGATAAATAAAATCAAAAGTAAAGAAAAGCTATAAATGAAGTGTCAAATCTGGCTCATTTTTCATCCTGTTTCCCTCACTGCTTCTTGCTGACCAATCTATCTGAGCTATTGCTAGGTCAAGTTTATGAACAAAAGCTTTTAATTTATCAATCAACTCATCAATAGTGGAAGCAGAGATAAGAAGTTGTCTTGCCGAAGGTGTGATATATTTCTGTTCCACAGCATGGTCAAGAAAGATTAACAAAATATCAAAAAAATTATTTACATTCAACAAACCTATGGGTTTATGGTGGATGTTCAGTTGGGCCCAAGAGACAATTTAAAAAACTTCTTCCAAGGTACCAAAATCACCTGGTAAGGCAATGAATGCATCAGAGTTTTCAAGCATTATCTTCATTCGTTCATGCATTGATGATACTTTAAGTTCCTTTCTAATTGTCTTTCCAGTGATGTTCTATTGAACTAAAGGTTCAGGAATGACACCTAAACTTGACTGCCTCCTATATATGCAGCAAGTGATACAGCCCCCATTAACCCACGGCAACCTCCCCCATATATAAGATGAATATTCCTTGCAGCAAGTGATCGACCAAGAGTGGTAGTTGCGTTTACAAACTCTAAACCCTTCCCATACTTAGATCCACAAAATACACAGATATTTTTAAGTTGACGAATAGAAACACCTTCCATTTCTATTCTCACCTTCCCTTTGAATGATTCTGAGTTGGAGGAAAGTAGAGAAAATGAAGTGTTTAAATAGGAAAAAGAATGGAAAGGGTAATAATTGCATCTATAAGGGTAGGTTAGCTGTTGTCAGAAAAGTTTGAAAATAAGAAACACAGAATCTTTTTTTTTGTTTTTGTTTTGTTTTGTTTTTGTTTTTTTTTATTTTTTTTGTTTTTTGTTTTTTTTTTACTTCAAGAAAACCATCAGGGTAAAGAAGTCTAGAAACCCCTGAAGGACCCTGTTCAAAGGATCGTCTGTCTAAAACCAAAATACAGCAAAATCATACAAAGATAAAAGAAATATAATAGCAAATGATGACATACATGTATGTACAACTTTCATGGCGTATCTTTATGCTGCATATCATGAGTGCAGTAGTGGTATATCTTTATACTACGTGCCACTAGTGCAGTAGACACTCACGTCCATTTATTCGAAGAAAAGAGAAAGAAGAAACCATCGTGGGTTTCCATCCTGGGTCTGGAACCTAGAGTGCTCACACTTCGGCTCGTAACATCAACAAAGATGCTAAAATCTGAAACCTGTAATGTCCAAGATCCAAAACATCCCATCCCAGAGCGCTGAGAGCCCTTTCTAATAAAAGAGAGAATCAAGCTCAGATGCCTCATATGCTTTGGCAGCCGCGGGTTACTTCTCACTAATAACCAGAGTGGGACGCTTCTGCCTGTTCATCAACTTCACAGTGCCTAGATGGTAAACATTGGGTTATGGAATACGGCTCTCTATAGAGCATGGTACATGAACTTTTTTAAGGACTAGCGTGCAAAGGTCCACCCGAGTCAATGACGGGTCAGCCAAAGGCTGGGGCTTCACAACTAATTAAAGTCATGGTACTCCTTCCGGATCGCCCTTGTTCAAACATTTTTTTTTCTTTTTTTTTTAAATTTTTTTTTGAAATTTTTTTTTGGAAAGATGACATAAAGAAGAAGAGGATGATATGTACAGATTGTTTGTGGATAATACTCACATCTGCCTCTGGTTTAACGTCCAGTAATGGCTTAAACGCCTTCTATGAGTCGAGGATAAGCTTCACATCCAATTTTCTTATAAATTAGCAAACAAGGTCTTTTAGAGTCAGATTCCCAAGACTGTAGCGTTTTTCTTCATCCTTGAAGAGATTCCACAAATTAAGAAGTTCACGATGCACCAATCCATAAGAATGCGTCTCAAGAGTCAATAAGATATCATCTAATGACTCCTTACTCAGTCCATTCTTAATGAAGAAATTTTTATCTTCTCTGTTTATAGAAACCATCCCCAAAGAATGACATCGCTTGTTACAATTCCATCGTCCACATTTGTAATAGACTTGTAACCTTTTTGCTCTTCTCTTTTTAGAATATGAACTTCTTCCAAGACCTGGCATGTATGAGTCAAATGAAATTGAAGACTCACCTGCTAGTCAGACCTTTGCTTCAATTATCCAACGTACATCTTCTGGCATACCTTTGTGCATTAACAGTCTCAATCTTTCACATCGAACTTTGTAGATTTTTTTCAAAGCATTTTGAGGGAGAGAAGGAAAATGTTTTCTCAGGTTTGAAAGAATGACATCCATTTTAAAGGAGAAGAAGGATTCAGTTATTTTGGGAAATTGAAAAACAAACCAACTTGAGAGTCACAGAGTATCATATCCGCCACTTAACCAGCAACACAAAGAACTCACTGTTGGGCACACATCTCTGAAAGATTTGGTCAGCGCAATATTTGAACAAGTATGGGTCATCCCAATAAAAATTTTTCACCTCTGTCAAAAATTTCCTTCTATCTTGGTGCGTCCATTGAGGCGGCATCTTTTCTGTTACAAGAAAGTTGACTATGTTAGCAAACCAAGGCATGGAATTGACAGAAAATAAAAATTCATCAAGAAAAGAATCATTGATAGGTGTGCTATCAAAAGGTGAACCCATTGTAAGTCTGGACAAATGATCAGCGACAACATTTTAGAAGTGTTAGTATTATGCCAAGATTGAGAATTTTCAGCCAACTGGTTCAAATAGTCTAAAGCTTCATCAGGTTCTTTATCAAGAAACTTACCATTGCCCATTGTTTCCACAAATTGTTTAGTTTTAGGTATTAAATCTTCATAAAAGAAGCTTATAGTGCGCCATTTTTCAAAACCATGATGTGGGTAAGAATTTAACAAATCATTAAACTGTTCCCAACATTGAAAATATGCTTCATTTGAATTTTGGGAAAAAATTTGGATTTGTCTTTTCATAGCATTGGTTTTATGTGTTGGAAAAAATTTCTTCAAGAACTCACCTTGCATTTCTTGCCATGTGCCAATTGATCTTGGTTTCAAAGTGTTAAGCTAAGATTTTACTTTATCTTTTATAGAAAAAGGAAACAATTTAAGCTTAACAATCTCTTCAGTGCAATTTTGGTCATTGAAAGCAATACATACTTCCTCAAATTCTTTCAGATGAAAATATAGACTTTCAGATTCTAAATCATGAAAATTAGGAAGTAAAGAAATCATACTTGGCTTAAATCTAAAATTGTTGGCATTGAGTGGAAAGATAAAACATGATAGACTAGAATTTTTGAGGTGGTTGCAAATATTCACGCATGGTTCGCAATGGTTGATTTTCATGTTCATCATGTAGACTTTCATTGTCAGCCATTGTGTCAATTGTGTGTGATTGTGATTCAAACAAATCAATATATAAAATACCAGGATTAATTTTAACTAAACGACCTGAATTTAAATCATGATACCAATTAAGTATAAATACATAAATAACTTAAAATAAATAAACAAAAATAATGTACAAGCCGGCGGTATAACCCGCCATTAAATATTAACAAGGATATGGTATAAACCATCCACCCAATAACTATTAACAAATAAAAAGTTAAAAATAAAATACAGAAAATAAAGTGCAAAAAGTAAATTGCGGAAAGTAAATTGCAGAAAATAAATTTAAAATATGAAACCTAGAGAGAAAGAGCCCCACAGAGTGGCGAATGAGAAGAGAAGAAGAAAGATTATTTTGTTATGTTAGAAAGCAATAATAAATAAAGAAATTAAAAAGTTAGAGAGCGAGAAATTAAAAAGTTAGAGTAACAGAAATTAAAAAGTTAGTAAGCGAGAAAATAAATGACATAAAATAAAAGTTAGTAGTAGAAAATAAATTACAGAAATTTAAAAGTTAGAAAGTTAGTATGTTAGCAAGTTAGTAGGTTAGTAAGTTAGACAGTTAGAAAGTTAGAAAGTTAGTAAAGAAACAAAGGATCGACAAGTCGTTCTTTTGCTCCAGCAAGGGAGAAGAGAGAATAGATTTTATTAAAGAAAAAGAACCTCAATAAATTAAAACTTCAAATCAAGTCCCCAGCAATGGCGACAAAAACTTGACTGCGGGATTTAAGGATGTAAACCCAAGTGCAGGTTGTCTCAAGTAGTAAATTTCTTGGGAGTCCGAGGTCGATCCACAGGGAATTGATGAAGAAAAATTAATTGAGGTAGGAAAGGATTTGTCACAACACCAAAAGTAATAGAAAATGTTCACAAATGAATTTAAGAACTTGCTTGGGTTAGAAGATCCACTCTTGGTAATAAACTCTTGGCAATAAATTAAAGGCAAGATTATTTCTCTTTATAACTCAATTGAAATCCACACACAACAGAGGTTCCAATCGGAAAATATAACATTCAAAGTTCAATTATATATGTAATCATATTATGATTCCTTTAATTATCTACTAACATTTGTAAATGAGTTCAAGCATTCACTGTGACAATCCTATTGTCTATAATAAATCAAGATCTCTATTATACAAAGAAGGTTTTTAAATTAATTGGAAACAAAATATAACACATATAATGTCCATTTAATAATATATCTTTTAAGCACAAGAAATAGAATAATCTAACCTTATTTCATTACCAAGAAGCTTCACTCTTTCACCCAAGCAAGATGAAGATTTAGTTACTCATAGAAAAGAAGAAAGAAAGAGAGAAGAAGAGAAAGATTAATATAGCTTCACTTTAGAACAAGAGAAAATTACAACAAAGTAAAACAAGAAACAAGCATAACCATAACTTGTAAAAACTAAGCCTAACACCAAGTGCCCTAAATGATAAGCCAATGGTGCCTTTTATAGAGGATTAGGGATACAAAATGACAAGGAGGCTGATTAAGTGTAGGTGGGTGAGTGGATGAATGAGTGGAAAATGCCAAATGGTGAGGATAAGAGTGAAAAATTATTGAGATTTCTTGTCTCTGAAATCATTCATTGCTTAACTCATGGATTCCGTCATCAAATAGAAAAGTCATCTTCATGAAAGTTGTAGATCTGGATCTTAACTTTTAGATATCCAAATTGCAGCATTTTATCACCTGCATCCCAAGATATGGCCCAATTACTGCAGACTGTTCAGGCCTAATTTTAGTACCTCTGTTTTGACTTCCAGACCTAATATCACCTCCAAGCTATCCGAATGAGCTCTTGTGTTCTTCATGAAAGTTGTAGATATGAGTCTTAACTTTCAAATGTCCAAATTTCAGCCCAAGATAATTCTTACAGCCTGAGTTATGCTCTAATTATTGTACACTATTCAGGTTCCAGACACAAAACTCGTGTTTTGTCTTCCAAGCCCATTTAGCTCTTTTAGATCTCCATATTTTATCTGGAGTTCTCATGAAAGTTGTAGAGCTTTCTCTCAGCTTTCCTACAAGGTAAAATTCATAATTTCTAGACATCTAGAACTCAAGATATGTCCAGAATACAGAAACAGTGTAAGACCCAAATAATGCTGAAAAAATCAATTAAGTCCAATTTGAGTCCAATCTTACAAAACATAACCAGACTTAATCAATTCAGTACATGAAGAGTGTAAATGACTAAAAATAAGGGTTTATTAATGTACAAAATATATGATTATTAGACTTTGAGTCAAGTCAGATTCCTACTTGCTGAGGAATTTGAGGAGGCCCCGTCTGAGGGTTCTACTGCTTAGTAATACTTGGGCAGTATGTTAGTTTTAAATAATTTCAAATACTTTGAGAACCTAGGCTGTAAATATTTAAGTATGACAGTACTAAGACTTGTGTATATATGATGAAAATTATTTGTGATAATGTTGTAATATTTTTATTTTCCGCTAAGTTTATCTTGTTGATATTAAGAAATTTTACAACTCATATTTACATTACAAAGCATATTTTATAATGAAGGGGTAATTTGATAATTAAGTAACATAAATGTGATACACTGCAGTGGGTGTTACAAGACACCTTGCACCCATTGGTGACTCACGGCCATGCATGTGCTTGGAGGGCAAGTTCTAGACTTAATTCATTCTTATCAATCTTTCATGAAACCAAAAAGCAAAACACAAAAACTCTTTCCTTTTCTCTCCTTGTCAGTTTCGGCCAAGCACTCCATAATCACTTCCAATCGTGTTTAATTCAATCCAATCTCATATCTTGAACCTAGACCTCATTTGGTGATACTTTCTAGTTGTGACCATCTTCAAATTCATCCATCTTCAACCATTTTTTTCAAGCTTAAGTTTAAAGATTTTTAGGTGAAGTTCTTTGATTCTTCACTTCTTAGTTCATTTTCAAGTTCTAGACCATGATTTTGATTAATGGTCATCTTGTTTCAAGCCTTAGATGTTAATATTTGTATGCTCATTTTGTTTTAAGGAGCAACTTGGTGGTAGAAGTTTTCTTTAAAGGAGACAACACAGAGTCCCTTAAGCATCATCTAAGGTAAGAGGGAGATTAACCTCATCAACCAATCTTAGTGGTGAGAAACGAATTTGTGTTGTAGGTGAAAAATCCATGTGATGAATTATTCACTTAATTGTATGAATTTAATGGTTTGTGCTGATTTGCTTTATGTGATTTTATGGCTTCGATAGTATGCATGAACTTGCTATGGTATGAATTGATGATTGAAATGCTGTGTATGCTATGAATCATGTGGGAATGGCGAAAGTTTTTGGTCCCAATGACCATTATGGCTCACGGCTATCATGGCCTAAATAGGGTAACCCAAGGCAAAAATCATTTATTGATTGTGAACCTAGATGATTAAGTAATAAGAAATTGAATTAAGGATTTACAAGATGAAAATGGAAATGAACAAATTTTATCATCGAAGAAAGAGTGATTTTCGGCCATGGAAATGGAAAATGAGTTTGAAAAGTGATTTGAAGTTTAAAGTATTTTATTTAAAGAGAGTTTTTAGTAAAGGTAATAGAAAAGGATTTTTGAAATATTTGATTAAATCAAAATAGCGTAGATTTTATAAAAAAAATTAGAAAATATTACTTAAAGGAAATTTGGTAAGAAAATATTTGAAATTAAGGTTTTAATTTTATTAAACCTAGAAAGTCTTAAAATTAAACTTAGAATGACAAGAAATGTCTTACGCGATTTAAAAATGATGATTTTTGGATTACGTGATTAAGAAAATGTTTGAAAATTCTTACGTGATTGAAAAATGACATAAAAATGTTATGCGATTTTGAAAACGTAACAAAAGTGTTATGTGATTGTGAAAATGCGATAAAAATGCTTCGCGATTGAGATAAACAGCAAATAGTTGTCGGGCCGACATATTGGACTGGGGAACCTCAATAGATAGTTTAGCCCAGTGGTGACTTGTTTTTGTGAAAATTACATTGTTAATAATTATTGATGCTTGGGTCATTTGATCATGCATTGTGAAAATCGTGAGTGTAACACCCCTAGATCTGATAACTACGACACAATCGTCATTACACCATAGTCACTAAATCCAGGCGTGTCACAATCTCAACATAGATCTTTTCAAAAATTCCCATTGTACATAAATAGAAAATATGAGCCCCAAATAAAACATGTTTAGTACCCAACCATATAACATACAACAACTGAAGGAAAAACATATTTCATATATATTATATTCGTCCTTAACACAAAAAACTGATAACACGAAACATAATATTTACATATTCAAATAAAAGATAACAGGTACGAAAGCACAAAAATGGAAAAGTAGTAACCTTGGGATAGGTACTACTAGCAAACAAAGCCGCAACCCCATATATATGTGACGCTCGTTGTCCCAGTCGACACGTCAGGCATCAATGCCCCCATGAAGTTGTACTCGTATGTAACTAAAGAAATCTCATCTAGACGCTATATCGAAAATAATGAATCAGCCCAATCCAATCAGTAAGGGTGTGGTTCCTCTTCTTCTTCCTCACGATCTTTTATCAAATATAAACATAAAACAAAAATATAGGGATATAGGAAAGAGGTGAGACACTCAGCATTCAATACCAATACGGTAGTAAGAAAACAGAATGGCACAGAACGCCCACATAACATTGCAACACATATATTCATCAATAGTAATAAATAGATTAACAGTAAGAGAAGAACAACAATAAACAGTAATAAGAATCAATAATAAAAGATAAACAACAATAGTATCTTAAGCAATCAATAGTTCAATCATCAGACAATTATTGCAGTATCAAAAGCAAATTGTTTAATAGTCATAAGTACTTATGCTCAATGAAATATGAGACTAACAATGCACAATACATATAGTACCAAATTCCTACTCCAAGGAGCTAGACATCAACATTTCAGAGAGAATGATCAAGGAGTCATGTCAGTATCTTGTTAACCTCAAAAATAGTATGCTTCATCTCATAAAAATATTTGCGCAATATGGCTTATACATGGCACCTCAATAGTTGATCGCGATATAAGACAGCGTCTCGGTCCAGATCGTTGGTGTGTTTGCATCGGTCTATCCCACGGCCCTAGTGGAGCTACCACTGTCTATTTTGAGACACCCGCACCCTGACGCTCCCAAGGTTAACAACTTTGACCCTATGCTTAGTCTACTTGCACCCGCACTTAGGTGTTATTCAATCTCCTAAGCACACATCACCTTTCTCAATAAAGCCCAACGGACATCACATATGCATGACGACTTAATTTGCATCATGTATGTGTATCAATGATATGTTCGTCATAAACAATGCATCACATGCATATTCATCAACAAGTATTTCTCATGGGACAGATCATAATGACATATAGGAAATTCTCAACAATATCATGCCATAATTTCATCAAGTATAAATCAACGGGTACTTAGTCCCATACATGGACTCACAAGATCATATAATCCATTCTCAATATCAATAATTCCCATATACATGGTTCAACACATATCGTAATTACATATTATAAATCCAACATCCTTAGTTTCCTAAGTCTTGGTCAATTATAAAAATTTTGGGCTAAGAAACCCTTGAAAAACTGTGGCCCCCTTCAATGTTCATACTCAATTAATTTCTTCCATCTCATTATGAATTTTATATATATCTATATATATATACATATATATACATATATATATATATATATATATACATATATATATACATATATATACATATATATATACATATATATACATATATATATACATATATATATATATATATACATATATATACATATATATATATATATATACATATATATATATATATGTCCTTAATCCCCAAAGATGCATCAAAGCATCATTTGAACTCCAAAATTTCCTCTAGAAGCCGTGGCCTCCCTAGTCATCAAGGTTCCAAATTCTTTTTCATTTCACACATCAATCTTTCAATACACAATTACCTAAGTCTTATTTTACACAAAATCAATTCTAACCCTTAAAATTCATGGCCAAAACCGTGGCCTCCCTATAGGGTAGTAAACCCTCAAATTTTTCATTTATTAAATCTAACATTATCAAGCATTCCAACATCCCTAATGCATTCAAAATCACAAATCAATCATTAATCTCAATCAAGAACACATAGCCATGAAAAACCATTGAATAAAGTAAGCATTCAAATATGGATTTCTCCATCAACAACCACACAAGGTCTCCTCACCACCAATAATGGTTGAAGTGAGTAAATCTCCCTCTTACCTAAAAAAAGAACATGAAATCACCCCGTTGGAGTGCTCTTGGTGGATTCAGTTTTTGGCTCCAAAATTCCTAAAAAATCAAGCTCAAAGAATCAACACCAATGGTTGAAAAAGAAGAGATCCATGGTCATAAATATGGTCATAGAAATGAAAAATAGGAAGAGAAAGTGAAGAATCAAAGACTTACCCTCAAAGTCTCAAACTTTGTTCTTGAGAGAAAATGAAGAAGATGATGGATTTTGAAGAAAATCTTCAAATAGGAAATGTAGAGAATGATGAGGGGAATGTAGAAATGGTGTTGGTGAAGTAAGAAAATGAAAATGATCTCTCAAGGTGGGGCTGCGAAACCATGGGGGAAAGGAGAAGAAGAAGAGAGAAGTTAGAGAAAAATAGAGATGAAACTTGAAGAGAGAGAAAGTGATAGATGAAATGGGTGAAAATTTTGGTGAAATGTGACAAGTGTGTTAAGTGTGGGAAGCAAAATTTTTGCTTCTCCATGGGCTCATTGCCGCGGCAATGGGAGAGAAAGAGGGGAGGGAATGGCTTTTCCAACAAGCCTAGGGCACTTTGGTCATTTTGTGGTCAAAGCTTCTCAAAGAAGTTTTGATTAAAATAGAGTATATTTGAATTAAAGTGGATTTGATTAGACATAAAGTGGATTTTATTAGGATAATGTGGTAGGGTTTCTAATACATGCTATTACCCAATGGACAATTGTTACAGTTGACGGAAGTCAGTATTAATTGTCCAGTGGATAAAATTTGCACAGCGATTTATTTTATCTGATAAAATTCTTGAAAAACATGAAACCTCGTAAATAGTGTCTAGCCTCGGGTTTAGTAAGATCCCCCGTCGACGTTTTCACAGTTTAAGGTTCTCGGGAAAAATATGTCATTTTCTCGGCTCTGCTCAGCGCGTACGTAAAATGAGGAATAATATTAAAATATTCTGTATTCTCAGAAAAATTCAGAAAAATTCTCAAAAATCACAAATATTATTAAATGACTATTTATCATTAAATTATAAATTTTAGGGGTATTACAACTCTCCTCTTCAAATAGAAATTTTGTCCTCGAAATTTTCATTCCTTAGAATAAATATAGATGTTTTTTTTTCATCTTATCTTCTAACTTTCACGTCGCGTCTCTAATCACGTCAATTCAGATCACTCTTGCCATTGTGATCTCCTTGCCTCAGTGTTGCTTTGCTCTCTTAACCTTAACCTTTACAAGAAGTATTCCATAGATCAAACCCTCTTTTAATTGTACTGTGTCCAGTTCGATGACATGGCTGGATTGGGGATACACTTTTGCAATTATGACATATGGAAGATATTACGAAGATTTAGAAAGAAAGGATGACAAAATTAGTTAGTAGGCTACAGGACCAATCTGAAGAAGAATTTGATATAGTCCGTAGAATTTAGGAGTGAGTTTGCTAGCAACTCAAACAAGATGACACACATTTGGCAACGTCTCTCTCCATTCCTTGCTACCCATACTTCTGTTTTAGATCTTGATATATCTTGGTCGCTCTAGTGTGTATACTCACTGTACTCGCATGAGCTTTTATTGAAAATTAACTCCTTAAGTTCTTACCCATCTGGTATGTAGACCTTACTTATGAACATCAGGACTCCGTTGAATTCCTTCATCGCAATCTAATGCCATGCCTTGTTTTAATAGCTCCTTCTTGTCTTGTAGAAATTGGTCACTTTTCTACTTCTCTCGAATTCCTCCTAATAGATCATTCGAAATAGTGACTATATCTAGACACACCTCATCCGGTGTCATTTCCAATGACAATCACATGCCCTTGAATTACTCTATTAATTCCTTCTTCTTGACTTCCATAATGAAGATATTAAGTAGTTTACGATTCAAAGCGTCTGCCATGACATTTGCTTCTCTAAGATGATACTAAAGCTAGAAGTCATACTTCTTCAAAATTTCTAGTCACCTTCTCTATCTCATGTTCCGCTCCTCTTCATCGAACAGATACTTCAGGCTCTTGTGTTTGCCAGAGGCGTTGATCGTAGCAAGTGTCTCTATATTCTCAGAACAAATACAACTACGGTTAACACCATGTCGTGAGTTGGGCAATTCTCCTCATGCACCCACAACTACCTTGAGGCGTAAGTCACACTTTCCCAACTGTGTATGAATACATATCCTAGACTTTAATGTGTAGCATCACAAAATGCTTCAAACGGTTCCTTGGGATCATGTAGAACTAAAACTAGCGAGTATTCGAATATCTCCTCAATCTCCTGAAAACTGTCTTCATATGTGTTGGTCCATAAAAAGTTTGATTCTCTTCTTGTAAGCTAAGTAAGACGTCCTATTATCTTGGAGAATCCATCGATGCTTTTTCGATAAAAACCAACTAACCTTGCAAGTTACTAGGGTATTATGGTCTCCACTCTTTCCCATTGTAAAACTGCTTTGACTTTTGACGAACTCATAGCAATTCCTCTATTTGAAATTTCATGACCTGAAAACTGAACCTCCTCCAACCAGAATTTGTACTCTGATAATTTGGCGTATAACTCCTTCTCCTTTAAAGTCTGCAAAACTATACCAAGATATTCAACATGTTCCTCCATATTTTCGAGAATAGATCAGAATGTCATCGATAAAGACAACGACATATCTGTCTAGATTAGGACGAAAGATCCAATTCATGCAATCCATGAATACGATAGGAGCATTTGTCACTCTGAACAGCATCACAAGATACCCATAATGTCCAAAGCACGTTCAAAAATCATTTTGGGAACATCCTCAACTTCCCACGAATTTGATGACAACCAGGACGTACATCTATCTTGGAGAAAACAAAGACTCCCTTCTCGTCGATCGATTGAATCATTTATCTTCTTCTAAGGATACTCATCATTGATTGTAATCTTGTCAAATTGGTGATAGTCCTCACTCATCAAGAAGTTCCATTCTTCTCCTTAACTAACAGCATTGTAGCTCATTATGCGAAACTCTTTGACTTCAATAGTAACATTCATATTTCCTTTACTTTTGTCCTCCACAAAAGATAACATGTATCTTTGGATTTCTTTTCCTCACAAAGCCTCAACTTTGTTAGCCGTTACGAATTCAAAAATCGTAGTTTCAGTAAACAACAAGGTTTTCATTAGAACGATCTAGCCGAATATAACTAGAAAATAACAAACCTATTTCTAAAATCATGAACTCTAAACAGGTGTGATTCTAGGTAGGCAAGTCAAATCAACAAAAGATTCGATCTTTAGTAGAAACAGGATAGATTAAACAAACTTAAGTATCAATGACAATTCTTAGTAACAAAAGTAGAAATGACTAAGTCAAAGATAACTGAAGACACAGATGAATCCAAATGATCCACACGGTCATACGCTATAAAGAAATGGGTTGCCCCCATAATTATACAGTACAATTACAGGATTATCGCTTGAGGTACAATCTTCATTGTTTAGATCTTTAGATTTAGAGGCCTCAGCTCCACTCTGGGTATAAACTCTGCCTCTTTCCTGCAGTTTCGCAGCTCTTGCAGCATTGACTGAAGGCTCTGCCTTGGCTTGGTTGTAGTCGCGGGAAACATGTCCAAGCTTCCCATACCTAAAGCAAATAATTCCTTCAATTGTGCAATCCCTCGTTAGGTGCTCCTTTCCGCACTTGAAACAAACTACCCTCTTGATCTTACACTCCCTCGTTAAGTGGTTCTTTCCACATTTCTTACATCTTGGTAAAAATGTCGAGGTCTGACTGGATCTGCTGCCACTAGTGTAACACCCTAATACAGATATCCAGATATATCCTAGATAGACAGAGATATATAAAGATAACCAGTACTAGAGATGTCACTTCTATACTACATACTAACATATATCTATAATCACAACTGAGTAATTATAGAAAGCCTTGAGAGATTGCGGAAAAACTTAAACTCATACATATATATATACAAACTTAGCCACCTGAGGCTTATTGTAATACATATAACATAAAACTTACAGAACAAACATAAACTTATTACATAAGTTCTGTCTACTTAAAGCAATAAAAACTATTCTAGTCTTCATGCTTTATCTTCTCATCCTTAGCAAGGTTTGCATCTCTGTACCGGAGCCTTTGCCTGTACCTGAATCTGCATCGGTACTTGCATCTGAACCTGCATCTGGATTTACATGGAATAGCAACTGGGGTGAGAATTAACATTCTCAGTATAAGCAATTCCAATACCAGTTCTCTATAACATTGTATATAACAAATATATATAACAAAAGCTATAATTCTAACTTAGGAGTTTCCCCCTCTATTCTCATAACTTAGGAGTTTCCTCCTCTATTCTCATAACTTAGGAGTTTCCTCCTCTATTCTCATAACTTAGGAGTTTCCTCCTCTATTCTCATAACTTAGGAGTTTCCTCCTCTATTCTCATAACTTAAACACTTTCTAATAGTGTGATAACAATCAAGAGTGAACACACTGCTAATATATACAGCGCCCATACATACATCTGTACATACCACCAACGGTGACGGACAATGCCCATACAACTGTCCGTAAATGCAATGCTAATGATATGTAATGAATATGCCTAAGGAATCCTAAGTGCATGTGAATGAAATGCAAATGCAGAGTTTTGATTTGGAGCGAAGGAATTTGCTAGGAACTAGTCAGTATATCATCTAGTGGTAAATAGAGGAAACCTCATCCTCACCTTACACGTATCCTGGCTCATTGAGAAATTCGGGCTTCATCCTTGCTCAAAGAGCGTCTCTGGATTTCCCACTTATCTCCTTAGGCCTTGGCACATCGAGACATCAGGGTTATGTCCTTCTCAAAAGTCCTTCGGACAACCATCTATCCCCTTTTTGCCTTCATGATTAACATCAAAGGATACTCACTAGATCGATCCTACTTGACTAATTCATAGACTTTCGTACATACTTATATACTTAGTTCCTCTCAGAGCTAAGCATATTCTAGTCTTCTTATGTTTACCCCTTGTGATGAGGAGAATCTGTAACCTCATACTATATGTAACCTTAGCACTTGGTTAGGAATACTTGTTCCCTTAGGAACTTCTCGATCCCTTACCTCTCTGGCTGAATGACCTCACGTCATATAACGTTACATTCTCAGGTAAACATCACTAACTATGTCTCTTACTTGTACCTAAACTCCACCTCATCACTCCTTTCTCTTAAGTGATTTCTAATGCAACCTTAGGTTGCTGAGGTGTTAGGTACTTACCTTTGGCGAACCACTAATCTTGGTTGCCCTAAGGTCCTTTCTCTTCATCTTCACACTAGCTTAACTCTCTAGTGTGTGAAGAGCTCAGTGTTATGTTTATCTCTTACATAAACACCATCTTACTCTTTTCTATAGACTCAACTCATCCTAGTGAAAGAGTCTATCTTAACTAATGCCTCATCTAACCTTGCTTAAGGAACCGAGAGCATTTCTCTAAAACTTTGCATAATTAACTCCACTTTGTCTAAAGAGAGTAGTTCATGCATCTAACTTTCCTTTTCTATCACACTTCGGTGGTAGCGTATACTACACTTGTGTGCTAACATACTTATTCTAAACTCAACTTCCATGCTTTACTTGCATCTAAGGAAGTATCTTCTCTTTATCTTGTACTTCTAACTCATCTTAATTTATACTTGAGTTGTTGTACATTTGTTCTACTTTCTCGCTTATGACATCTTCTTAGTCATAATTCCTCTTCTTGTGTATTTAACAATGTACTAAGTCTCACTTAACTTGAGACTAAGTACCTAAACGTCCCTCTGTGGAACTCATACACAATCTTATCTCCACTCATGTAATCTAACTCTAGAGTGGCTCTTACTTGCAACTCTTTGTTGCCTAAGCTTCTAGGTACCTTCCTAAGGTAATCCACTATTCTTGGATTTCCTAAGGTTCATACCTTTCTCATCATTCTCTACTAGAGTGAATACTATTATTCATCTCTATTGCACTATCTCATCACATCTTAAGTGATATCAGTTGCAACATTAAGTTGCCTAAAGTGCAATATCATTACTTAAAGCAAACCTTTCCTTTAGGATGCTTAAAAGCCTATGCTTTCTCATACTTGATGGATAGATATTTTCCACTTGAAAATATCCCATCTTGTGCCTTAACACACTTAGGAAACATGTCTTAATGATTCCCTTAACTATAGCACCTCAGAACATCCAAAAACATCATTTTGGAGCTTCAGGGTCTCACGCCGCGGCACAGCATTTGCACGCCGCGGCGCCCTTCTCTCGAGGGCTACTGCTGGGCTAATTTTTTAACCTCACGCCGCGGCATGCTTCCTCCACGCCGCGGCATTCCCGGCGAAAACTCTCGCGCTGCGGCGTGACTATCTCCACGCCGCGGCGCCATCAGCAGAACCCTGGTTCTGCAGAGTCTCAGCTGCGGGTTTCTGCTCTATTGATCATTTCTGCTGATTCCAAGCCATCTCAATCCAAATTCTAAGTAATTCTAAGTCCCTAATCAATTCTTTAACATTTAGGAACATCAATTACTCTCTTAAATCTCTTAATTTGGATTATGGCTAGAATTCTTCATTCTTTAACTTAAGGCTCACTTTGTGATTCAAGGGTCTTCTTTCTTAAGTTGATGTTATAGACAAGTCATAAATGACCCAAGGAACACTTCTATGCAAGCCAAACTCTTCTAACATCTCTAAAACTCAAATTAGCATATTATGTATCTATATGCATACATAGAGAATAGAGATGAATAAAAGCTCTAAACCCCTACCTCTTGAAGATTGAAGCCTTGAATCTTGAAGCTTGATCTTCCTCTTCCCTTCTTCTTCCCTTCTCTCCTCTCCCCTTTCTCTCTTTTCTTCTCTGGTTTTCGGTTTCTCTTCTTCTCTGCCGAGGAGAACCAAATATAAAGCGGGAAGGGACGTGCAGGGAATTACGGGAAAAGATTAATACTGAAACTTCTATTTGCTATGGATACCCGAATCATGCTAATTCGAGTTTCCTCTGCTTCCAACAACCTTAGAATAAATCATAAGATTCATCTAAGTTGTTGTTTCTCTTTCTCATTATTTTCTATATCTGCTAGGGATCAATCGGCATTAAAAGCACAACCTCGTATGCCTAAAAATACCAAACCGACTCGATTCTCTTGAAACTTTTACCACATCTTATTTGGCTTATTTGTGACCTAGAAATAAACTCTCTATGTTTATTTCTCTTAACTTAGCAACTTATGCTATTATCTGAGTCATTTTAAGCCATTTTACAACTTTTATGTTGCAACTAAGTGCCTAAATGAACTCAGATTGTCACAAAACTTGGTGACTGACATGCTAAACAAGTTAAATGCTACCTTTCGTAACCATTTACCAGTCTAACATGTACTTAAGGGTATTACATTTCTCCCCTCCTTTTTAAAATTTTGTCCCCAAAATTGTTCACCTCACGTAAACAATTCTGGCTAAACAAAACTCTACATGGAACTTCTGCTTCTATGCAGTCCTTCTTTAGTACCAGCTTCTCCCAACCACTTTCTCTTGACTAGATCTGCTTATCTCAAAGCTCTTGATCTCTATGCTTATGGATGGTAAGCTGTACTAAAACATAACTTAGCTTTGAACTCCTTCTTATAAGGCTTTCAAAACCAAGTGTGAATCTAGTATCTCTCTCAGACACTATATTCACTGAAACTCTATGAATCCTAACTATTCCCTTCAAAAGTAGTTGAACTACCTTATCTAGAAAATAGCTATCTGTTCTTAGCAAAAGATTGGTGGATTACTTAATCTTGCCACCTTTATCTGCCGCTCAACATATTCTCTTATGTTCTTTAACATACTATGCTACTATACATCTTCCTTAACTCTTGGAAAACCTTAGTAGCCTCTTGATAGATGGTACACTTTCTCTGGTGAGCTTCCTCGGAATCCTTTTCTTGATTTTTGACTCTCTTGGAAGACAAAGTTATCTCTAAACTTCGTCATTCCCTCTTAGTCATAACAAAATCCTTAAGGGTTCCCTTGAAAATCTGCTCACACTTGTCCCTTAGAGCTTCATTCTCCTTCCGAGCTTCAAAGAAATCGAGCCTTTAGGCCTCTTACTATGTCCACCTTGCTCACCGAGAGACTATCCGGAATCATAGTCACCGCTAGACTCAAATTCTCGAAAACTCTCAAGAATTCACTCTCTCTTGGACTATCATCTAGGATAACCACTACACCGGCATTACCCGAATGATATCTCAACTCAAGGTTATGAACCTTGAAAAACTCTTTCCATCTATTCTCGCTTCATGTCCAGCTTCCTCTCGATCCACAAGCATCTTAAGCTATCATGATCGCCGAACATCTCTAACTAGACTCCTTATGAGTTATGTCTCCAAAACTATAAGGTATCACTACTATGGCTAATTCCAAATCATACCTAGGGTAGTCCTTCTCAGATCGAATCGCCTTGATGCGTAGGCATCTACCTACCTCTATTGCATCTAACATACCCTAGTCCCATCTTCGAAGTATAACTGTCTACTTCAAAGTTCTCTCGGGAATTTGGAATTACCAAAACTAACGTAGTAATCAACCTTCTCTTCTACTCTTGGAAAACAAACTCACTATCTAGAGTCCATTACTGGGTACTACCTCTCTTAACTGGCCTAAACCAGGTAGCAATAACTTAGAAAATCTCGATAGATTTCTGCTCTTGGATACAATGGTTACTCTACCCATTGTACCACTGCTTAAACTCTGCTGGGGTTCTCTGCAATTTCTGTCTTAAGAAATTACATAACTCTTAAACTGTACCACTTGTAATCCAAAACTGACTTTCGGTTTTCTTGGTACTTAACCCCTTCTTTTCAAAAGTTTCCAAAACTACCTTTGACATACTTTTCATGTCCTTTCGTAATTCTGGAAAACTCTCAAAAATCTGCTTTACTTTACTATGCTTCTATGATAACCAAGTCTTAGATCATCTCCGAGAAAATTCAAAGATTCTCTCAACTGATCTTACCCGATCATCTTCTCTCTCGAACAACCAAACCATACCAACAAGGTAAGCAACTAGATTCACAAAGTAAATCAACATGATCTACAAAGTAAATCTATTCTCTTCTTATACACACCTTAAAAGATTTCTCTTTACATGTGTTCTCATCTCATACCAAGTTGGAAGATTTCGTCGCTTTCTTTTGTCCAAGAACCATCTCTCTTACGATGTCCTGGTTACTTACTTATGTAGCTCATGGATTACCCATCAAAATGGTCTACATCCATGTATCTTACCACATCTAGCACATCTTAGTTCTTGGAAGCTTGATTTGCTTTTCTCCTTAGAGTTGCTCCTCTACAAGCACTCTTCTTATACTTATCATTACTCCAAGCTTCCTTTGTGCAACTCGATACAACTTGAGATCAAAAGACACTCTCACTGACCTCAACATCGATCTTTTCCTCATTAGGAACTTTCTAACTCTTGTTCCATCGAGGCTACTTCTACAACTCTGCATGCACTGACTAGAGCGCAGAAGTCTATAACCTCCTTTTGCATCGCAATTCTTCTAATGTCTTCTCCAAGTTCTACTTCAAATTTTACTCACTTCCAGTCTTTATCTAGATTGGACGTAAAATAAGAAAAGAACTCTCGACATTCTTTGAATTGCTTTGCATTCTGATCTTCAGTAATATCCCCTTGCTCTAACTTTAGGAATTCTTCTTTCCTTTGCTTTCTCTAACTCAAGGGAATAATACTTATCTAGGAAAGTAACTCTAAACACCTCTCATGTGGTTCGAGTACTAACCATCTCTAGTAACCTCTCTGCTTCATCCATCGCCTTCTTCACCTACTAACCCTTACGAAGCAAGGTCACTTTCTATTCATCAGCGCTTGCTATGGTCTCAAGGATCTCTTCCATCACATGAAACCATCTTCTAACTCGGGTGAACTAAACGCTCCCTTGAAAACAAAGGAGTATCTTTCTTGAACTCGGAGAAACACCGATTCCTCAAAAGTTCTCTCTCGTCTTCGCTACTAGCTAAGCGAGTTCTATTCTATCGCTTCGATAGACTTCTACTAATGGGTACCGCTTCTCTCAACACAAAGACCATTTCTCTAAAAGCTCGGTATTCTCTTTCTTTACCGGTCTCCTAGTCATGCAATTCCATCCGCTTATCTCAAAAAGAGATAAAAGAATGCATAACTTTCTACTAAGCGCTACTTATGCCTAAGCACGGTCATCCATACCCGGCTCAACGGGATGAATCGCTCGATACCAAAATGTAACACCCTAATACAGATATCCGGATATATCCTAGATAGACAGAGATATATAAAGATTACCAAGTACTAGAGATGTCACTTCTATACTACATACTAACATATATCTATAATCACAACCGAGTAATTATAGAAAGCCTTGAGAGATTGCGGAAAAACTTAAACTCATACATATATATATACAAACTTAGCCACCTGAGGCTTATTGTAATACATATAACATAAAACTTACAGAACAAACATAAACTTATTACATAAGTTCTGTCTACTTAAAGCAATAAAAACTATTCTAGTCTTCATGCTTTATCTTCTCATCCTTAGCAAGGTTTGCATCTCTGTAACGGAGCCTTTGCCTGTACCTGAATCTGCATCGGTACTTGCATCCGAACCTCGCAGACGGATTTACATGGAATAGCAACTGGGGTGAGAATTAACATTCTCAGTATAAGCAATTCCAATACCAGTTCTCTATAACATTGTATATAACAAATATATATAACAAAAGCTATAATTCTAACTTAGGAGTTTCCCCCTCTATTCTCATAACTTAGGAGTTTCCTCCTCTATTCTCATAACTTAGGAGTTTCCTCCTCTATTCTCATAACTTAGGAGTTTCCTCCTCTATTCTCATAACTTAGGAGTTTCCTCCTCTATTCTCATAACTTAAACACTTTCTAATAGTGTGATAACAATCAAGAGTGAACACACTGCTAATATATACAGCGCCCATACATCTGTACATACCAACAGTGACGGACAATGCCCATACAACTGTCCGTAAATGCAATGCTAATGATATGTAATGAATATGCCTAAGGAATCCTAAGTGCATGTGAATGAAATGCAAATGCAGAGTTTTGATTTGGAGCGAAGGAATTTGCTAGGAACTAGTCAAGTATATCATCTAGTGGTAAATAGAGGAAACCTCATCCTCACCTTACACGTATCCCGGCTCATTGAGAAATTCGGGCTTCATCCTTGCTCAAAGAGCGTCTCGGATTTCCCACTTATCTCCTTAGGCCTTGGCACATCGAGACATCAGGGTTATGTCCTTCTCAAAAGTCCTTCGGACAACCATCTATCCCCTTTTTGCCTTCATGATTAACATCAAAGGATACTCACTAGATCGATCCTACTTGACTAATTCATAGACTTTCGTACATACTTATATACTTAGTTCCTCTCGAGCTAAGCATATTCTAGTCTTCTTATGTTTACCCCTTGTGATGAGGAGAATCAGAACCTCATACTATATGTAACCTTAGCACTTGGTTAGGAATACTTGTTCCCTTAGGAACTTCTCTGATCCCTTACCTCCTGGCTGAATGACCTCACGTCATATAACGTTACATTCTCAGGTAAACATCACTAACTATGTCTCTTACTTGTACCTAAACTCCACCTCATCACTCCTTTCTCTTAAGTGATTTCTAATGCAACCTTAGGTTGCTGAGGTGTTAGGTACTTACCTTTGGCGAACCACTAATCTTGGTTGCCCTAAGGTCCTTTCTCTTCATCTTCACACTAGCTTAACTCTCTAGTGTGTGAAGAGCTCAGTGTTATGTTTATCTCTTACATAAACACCATCTTACTCTTTTCTATAGACTCAACTCATCCTAGTGAAAGAGTCTATCTTAACTAATGCCTCATCTAACCTTGCTTAAGGAACTGAGAGCATTTCTCTAAAACTTTGCATAATTAACTCCACTTTGTCTAAAGAGAGTAGTTCATGCATCTAACTTTCCTTTTCTATCACACTTCTGGTGGTAGCGTATACTACACTTGTGTGCTAACATACTTATTCTAAACTCAACTTCCATGCTTTACTTGCATCTAAGGAAGTATCTTCTCTTTATCTTGTACTTCTAACTCATCTTAATTTATACTTGAGTTGTTGTACATTTCTGTTCTACTTTCTGCTTATGACATCTTCTTAGTCATAATTCCTCTTCTTGTGTATTTAACAATGTACTAAGTCTCACTTAACTTGAGACTAAGTACCTAAACGTCCCCTCGTGGAACTCATACACAATCTTATCTCCACTCATGTAATCTAACTCTAGAGTGGCTCTTACTTGCAACTCTTTGTTGCCTAAGCTTCTAGGTACCTTCCTAAGGTAATCCACTATTCTTGGATTTCCTAAGGTTCATACCTTTCTCATCATTCTCTACTAGAGTGAATACTATTATTCATCTCTATTGCACTATCTCATCACATCTTAAGTGATATCAGTTGCAACATTAAGTTGCCTAAAGTGCAATATCATTACTTAAAGCAAACCTTTCCTTTAGGATGCTTAAAAGCCTATGCTTTCTCATACTTGATGGATAGATATTTTCCACTTGAAAATATCCCATCTTGTGCCTTAACACACTTAGGAAACATGTCTTAATGATTCCCTTAACTATAGCACCTCAGAACATCCAAAAACATCATTTTGGAGCTTCAGGGTCTCACGCGCGGCAAGACAACATTTGCACGCCGCGGCGCCCTTCTCTCGAGGGCTACTGCTGGGCTAATTTTTTAACCTCACGCCGCGGCATGCTTCCTCCACGCCGCGGCATTCCCGGCGAAAACTCTCGCGCTGCGGCGTGACTATCTCCACGCCGCGGCGCCATCAGCAGAACCCTGGTTCTGCAGAGAATTCTGCACTGCGGGTTTGCTGCTCTATTGATCATTTCGCTGATTCCAAGCCATCTCAATCCAAATTCTAAGTAATTCTAAGTCCCTAATCAATTCTTTAACATTTAGGAACATCAATTACTCTCTTAAATCTCTTAATTTGGATTATGGCTAGAATTCTTCATTCTTTAACTTAAGGCTCACTTTGTGATTCAAGGGTCTTCTTTCTTAAGTTGATGTTATAGACAAGTCATAAATGACCCAAGGAACACTTCTATGCAAGCCAAACTCTTCTAACATCTCTAAAACTCAAATTAGCATATTATGTATCTATATGCATACATAGAGAATAGAGATGAATAAAAGCTCTAAACCCCTACCTCTTGAAGATTGAAGCCTTGAATCTTGAAGCTTGATCTTCCTCTTCCCTTCTTCTTCCCTTCTCTCCTCTCCCCTTTCTCTCTTTTCTTCTCGGTTTTCGGTTTCTCTTCTTCTCTCGCCGAGGAGAACCAAATATAAAGGGGAAGGGACGTGCGAGGAATTACGGGAAAAGATTAATACCGAAACTTCTATTTGCTATGGATACCCGAATCATGCTAATTCGAGTTTCCTCGTTTCCAACAACCTTAGAATAAATCATAAGATTCATCTAAGTTGTTGTTTCTCTTTCTCATTATTTTCTATATCTGCTAGGGATCAATCGGCATTAAAAGCACAACCTGTATGCCTAAAAATACCAAACCGACTCGATTCTCTTGAAACTTTTACCACATCTTATTTGGCTTATTTGTGACCTAGAAATAAACTCTCTATGTTTATTTCTCTTAACTTAGCAACTTATGCTATTATCTGAGTCATTTTAAGCCATTTTACAACTTTTATGTTGCAACTAAGTGCCTAAATGAACTCAGATTGTCACAAAACTTGACTGACATGCTAAACAAGTTAAATGCTACCTTTCGTAACCATTTACCAGTCTAACATGTACTTAAGGGTATTACAACTAGCACTTTCTCCATGAGTTGGATGTTGCTGTTACACCCCTGATAATCGTGAATATTGTTTCCGCTTAAACTGATTAACCTTCCTATTATTCCTCCTTTGGAATCTAGGCAGTCCAAGGTCACCCCAAAGATGACTTTCCTCCAACAGATTCTGAACTTCAACTTCCCATTCTCACTATTGTGCTACCCTCTAATCTAGGTGAGTTGTCACGTCAGCTATCCTTTGCATTTCTTTTGCAGTCGCAACCATACTTCCATCATCTCGTCCTGCACTTACATACTTACATCCACCACGAGCCATTGTCCTTGTATGTCTACCGCGAGCCATTGACTTTCTTCGAAGACGGACAAAACATGACACAACAAAAGCAAATGTAATTATTTCAAACAGTATTGTCTTCTTTCAGAAACCAAACACAAAGAATGACACATTTCAAACAAGATAAGTCCAATCCACGAATCCTAACAGTCTCCAACTCGAGCTTCTTCATTCTGCCTTCTATGGTGCAACCTCTTGCAAGTCTTCAACTCTCATACAGCTTCTCAAACCAAACTTACACCAACTATTTCTTTCTCCAAAAGATCGATTTTCCAAAACCTCTTGATCTCCTTACTACAGAACTCTCATTCTCCTAATATAGTATGCCTAGGTGAAGTTATAGTTTCTTATACGCACAGAACATTACATATTGAGTAAGTCAATCCTCAATATCATGCAACTGTATAACAGTAGCTACTAACATTCAACCTATGACAAGTCATGCATTCCTTTCCCATCATCTTAATTAAGAGACAAGGAAGTGCACAATATACAAAAGTTCTAATATGCCTAAACATAGCAAGTCCATACCCCGGCTCAACAGGATGAACTGCTTTGGTACCACCTAGTGTAACACCCCTAGATCTAATAACTACGGCACAATCGTCATTACACCACAGTCACTAAATCCAGGTGAGTCACAGTCTCAACATAGATCTTTTCAAAAATTCCCATTGTACATAAATAGAAAATATGAGCCCCGAATGAAACATGTTTAGTACCCAACCATATAACATACAACCACTGAAGGAAAAACATATTTCATATATATTATATTTGTCCTTAACACAAAGCATTGATAACATGAAACATAATACTTACATTTTCAAATAAAAGATAACAGGTACAAAAGCACAAAAAGGGGAAAGTAGTAACCCTAGGATAGGTACTACTAGCAGATAAAGCCGCAACCCCATATATATGGGATGCTCGTTGTCCCAATCGACACGTCAGACATCAATGCCCCCATGAAGTTGCATCCGTACATAACTGTAGAAATCTCGTCCAGACGCCATATCGAAAATAATGAATCAGCCCAATCCAATTAGTAAGGGTGTGGTTCCTCTTCTTCTTCCTCACGATCTTTTATTAAATATAAATATAAAACAGAAATACAGGGATATAGGAAAGAGGTGAGACACCCAGCATTCAATACCAATACGGTAGTAAGAAAACATAACAGCGCAGAACGTCCATATAACATTACAACACATATATTCATCAACAGTAATTAATAGATTAACAGTAAGAGAAGAACAACAACAAACAGTAATAAGAATCAACAATAAAAGATAAACAGCAATAGTATCTTAAGCAATTAACAGTTCAATCATCAAACAATTATTGCAGTATCAAAAGCAAATTGTTTAACAGTCATATGTACACATGCTCAATGAAATATGAGACTGACAATGCACAATGCATATGGTACCAAATTCCTACTCCATGGAGCTAGACATCAACATTTCGGAGAGAATGATCAAGGAGTTATGTCAGTATCTCGTTAGCCTTAAAAATAGTGTGCTTCATCTCATAAAAGTATTTGCGCAATATGGCTTATACATGGCACCTCAACAGTTGATCGCGATATAAGATAGCGTCTTGGTCCGGATCATCGGTGTGTTTGCATCGGTCTATCCCACGGCCCCAATGGAGCTACCACTGTCTATTGTGAGACACCCGCACCCCAATGCCCCCAAGGTCAACCACTATGACCCTACGCTTAGTCTACTTGCACCCACACTTAGGTGTTATTCAATCTCCTAGGCACACATTGCCTTTCTCAATAAAGCCCAACGGACATCACATATGCATGACGACTCAATCTACATCATGTATGTGTATCAATGATATGTTCCTCACAAACAATGCATCACATGCATATTCATCAACAAGTATTTCTCATGGGATAGATCATAATGGCATATAGGAAATTCTCAATAATATCATGCCACAATTTCGTCAAGTATAAATCAACGGGTACTTAGTCCCACACATGGACTCACAAGATCATATAATCCATTCTCAATATCAACAATTCCCATATACATGGTTCAACACATATCGTAATTACATATTAGAAATCCAACATCCTTAGTTTCCTAAGTCTTGGTCAATTATAAAAATTTTGGGCTAAGAAACCCTTGAAAAATTGTGGCCCCCTTCAATGTTCATCACTCAATTAATTTCTTCCATCTCAATATGAAATATATATATATATATATATATATATATATATATATATATGTATATATGTATATATATATATGTAAATATGTATGTAAATACATATCTAAGTCCTTAATCCCCAAAGATGCATCAAAGCATCACTTGAACTCCAAAATTCCGCTAGAGGTCGTGGCCTCCTTAGTCATCAAGGTTCCAAATTCTTTTTCATTTCATGCATCAATCTTTCAATACACAATTACCTAAGTCTTATTTTACACAAAATCAATCTAACCCTTAAAATTCATGGCCAAAACCGTGGCCTCCCAATAGGGTAGTAAACCCTCAAATTTTTCATTTATTAAATCTAACATTATCAAGCATTCCAACATCCCTAATGCATTCAAAATCATAAATCAATCATTAATCTCAATCAAGAACACATAGCCATGAAAAACCATCGAATAAAGTAAGCATTCAAATATGGATTTCTCCATCAACAACCACACAAGGTCTCATCACCACCAATAATGGTTGAAGTGAGTAAATCTCCCTCTTACTTAAAGGAAGAACACGAAATCACTCCTTTGGAGTGCTCTTGGTGGATTTGATTTTTGGCTCCAAAAACCCTAAAAAATCAAGCTCAAAGAATCAACACCAATGGTTGAAAAAGAAGAGATCCATGGTCGTAAATATGGCCATAGAAACGAAAAATAGGAAAAGAAAGTGAAGAATCAAAGACTTACCCTCAAAGTCTCAAACTTTGTTCTTGAGAGAAAATGAAGAAGATGATGGATTTTGAAGAAAATCTTCAAATAGGAAATATAGAGAATGATGAGGGGAATGTAGAAATGGTATTGATGAAGTAAGAAAATGAAAATGATCTCTCAAGGTGGGGCTGCAAAACCGTGGGGGAAGGGAGAAGAAGAAGAGAGAAGTTAGAGAAAAATGGAGATGAAACTTGAAGAGAGAGAAAGTGATAGATGAAATGGGTGAAAATTTTGGTGAAATGTGATAAGTATGGGAAGCAAAATTTTTGCTTCCCCATGGGCTAATTGTAACACCCCAATTTTTGGTTAATTATGTTTTTTTGCTCTAATTCAGTCTTGTTTTTATTTTTACGTGTTATAAAGATAATTTGATTGCCAGAATCGTATTTGATTATTTTGAGTGATTTCTTTCGAAGTCAAGAAAATAATAATTTTCTAGGAGAAAATCTTGTTTGATTATTTGGAGCTGGGGGACCCACGTTTGTTTTGTGGGACCCATATTTGTTTTGTGGGACCCACGCTTGTTTTGTGGGACCCACTTTTATTTTGTGGGACCCACGCTTGGTTTGTGGGACCCACTTTGTTGTGGGACCCACGTTTGTTTGTGGGACCCACTTTTGTTTTGTGGGACCCACATTTGGTTTGTGGGACCCATTTTTTGTTTTATGGGACTCACGTTGAGGAAAAATTTACTAACGTAAATGGCTTGTAAAATTCTAAACCAAAAGGTTGAAAATCCATAAAAATGGTTAGATTTAGTAGATTAGTAGATTAAAACCTAACTTAATTGACTAGTTCGTCTAAAACCTAATTAAGTTAATCTAAAGGGTTTGAGTGGTAATTAAATGGATTAAAACGTAATTAGTTTTCATCAAATTTTAGTTAGACAATGTATTAGTATAATTAAGCAGAAGATTAAAGACTATAAGTAAACTAATGATTAACTAAAATACAAAGGAATCTAACTAACTTTTAATTAAACCTAACTAGGAGGACTTAAACATAAATAAGCTATTAAAATCAATCAAATTTTGATTGAATTTCCTATGCAAATTTTGGCCATATACTATAATTAAGCATTCAATTATTCAATCAAATGCAATCATGGAATTCTAGAGCTTGGCCATCCATTATTGAAACCATCTAAGGCCATTATGAAGGTAATTTGTCAACAAAAGGGGCTGCACTTATTTTGGAAGTCTACGGTCATGCATTATGAAGTTAAGGCAATTATTCACTCTTACTCATCCATTCTATCACTCCAAATAATTCTCTCATTTCTCTCCTACCCAAAGAACTCAAAGAAACTCCTAAGTCTCCTTTTCTTCCACCATTCGGCCAACACCATCAATCTTACTTCCATCCATCAAAAATTTCATCCAACTTCATTTCCTAAATCTAAACCATATTGTAAGAACATCTCTAGTTGTGAGTTTTTGCTAAATCATCCATTTGGAGCTTGGAAAATCACTTTGAAGTTTCTTTCCTATAAGGTGAAAATTCTTGTTTCTTGTTTCTAATTTGATTTTTTATGTTCTAAGCCATGATTGATCCATGGTTTATCTTTTTCATCCATAGTTCATGACTTTATAATTTGTTTAAGCTTGTTAGGACTTTTGTTGAAGCTACACAAAATTTCTAAGGAGGAGTCCAAGGAGATCTTGTCTTCCTTATAGGTAAGAGGGAGATTTAATCTCATCAACCATGTGTGGTGGTGAGAAAATGGATGTATTTGTGGTGAAGAATCCAAAAGGATTCATTCACTTGGTTGTTTATTGTCTTCTCTATTTGTGATTGTATATGTGTGTATGTTATTTTCTTTTCTATTTGTGGTTTATTATGCATACAAGCATGTTTATAGCTTTGATATTTGGTATGTGTTTTATTATTGCTTTAATATATGGTATGTGTTCATAAATATATGTATATGTTCATGGATCTATGATAATTATTGTTGGATGTGCAAATATGTTGAGACTTGCAAAAGTGTTCCAAAGAACACAAGATGAAGAGCTTATGGTTTTTACTATGAAAAGATAACAAATATGTTCTCAACCATTTTCTAAAAGGATAACCTAATTGATCTAATTAAGTTAAAGGATTTTTCAATGATTTAATGGATGAAAAATAATTTTAAACATGGTTTGTGTAAAAATGGTGATTTTCGGCCAAAATATATTTTTAATGTTTAATTAATCCAAAATTTATTTTCTAAGTGTAAACTAGTTTATTAACCTAAAACGAATTCAATTACGATGGATTTTCAAGAGTCAAATAAGTAAATGAATTTTTACTAGAAGTCTAGTATGGTAAAGAAATAAATTTTAACACTTGAAAAATACTTACCTTTGAGTTTTTAAAGTATGTTACCAATTTTCAAAATGTATTATATGGTTACAATTAAATAAAGGAATTTTTTAAAGAAAAACGTAGAAAATATCATTTAGTAGATTTTCTAAACAAAATGCTGTCAAAACTGACTAAAAATGAGCAAGTAATGAAGAACGTTTCAAAATGATATTTAGAAAGCAAGGAAATATTTTACGTAGTTAAAGAATAAAATTAATTGTAGAAGAATTTATTAAAAATCGAATTTTTTGAGAAAAACGTCAAAATTATTACTTGGAGTAATTTTTGTAAGAAAAATGGAAAATAATGTCTAAATAATATTTTTAGTTTTGGAAAGTTTAAAAATGTAATTTGGAACGTCAAGAAATATTTTATATAGTGAAAAACAGTAGAAATAGCTTACGCTATTTAAAATAGTGGATTTTAAACTACGCGATTGAGAAAAACATTGAAAAATATTTGCACGATTGAAAAATGTTTGTCAAATGTGGCGTAATTGTGAAAAGGCGATAAAATTTTTACGCGACTTATGAAAACAGTAAGTTTTTACTGTCGGGCCAAAGTGGTGGACCCGGACATGTTGGGAAATAGTCTTGTCAGTGGAGACATATTATTTTTGGAATTATTAATACTAAGGGTATTTTTGTAATTATGGTGATAATGAGGATATTTATGTAATTATGATTCATGGTGATATCGAGGGTATTTTTATAATTATGGATCATTACATACATAGAGTGGTATGTCAATTTGGTTGAAATTGACAATTGGTCGACGAGATGAATTACACTACGTCATGTTGCGGGTGTGATAGACGTAGTGTGTTCATGTGGAGAACTTGGAGGCGTTAGTGTGCGTAGATTCCACATGTGGACGAGTTGGTAGCTCTCAGGCCACAGTAATCGAAAAAACACACACTAGCGATCTCGACAAATACCATTCTTAATCGGGATCTATCAAAAATGTACATTTGGTACTATGCCTGGACGTACACGACGTATTTGACTGTGTACTATTCACAAGACGTATTTGACTGTGTGCTATTTACACGACGTATTTGACTGTGTACCATTCACACGACGTATTAGACTGTGTGCTATTTACACGACTTATTTGACTGTGTAATAGTTGGTTGAGGAAAGCGACTGATGTGCGGACATGTCTCCTAGGATCATTCTCTCGATGTTTGTGTTTAGCTCCATGGAGTAGGAACGAGTCTGAGTACATGGCATATTTAATCTGCATCACTGTATGAATAGTTATAATTTGATTTATGATATTTTGCATGTGTGATAATATGAATAGTTATAATTTGATTTATGATAGTTTGCATGTGTGATAATATGAATTGTTATATTAACTGTTATATTTGTTTGTATTGTCGTTTTCTTACTGCTATGCTGGTAATGATGTAGATTGTCTCACCTCTTTGTATATATTTTCTGTATTATTATTTATGTTCCGTAAAGTCGTTGAGGAAGTAGATGAGGAGCAGCCGCTGGATTATCAATACAAAGAAGAGCAACAACCGAGTGAACAGTTCGAGGAAGGCGAACCTCGAGATCATCCATATCATATGGATTGATTTCAACGTGGTAGGGTGTTACCGGAGTATTTCTATCTTCCGATGATCTTCCCGAGGAGGATTCTTCGGAGGATCAGAACTTTTAGTGTTATGCTTGGGCTAGTTTATATTTTGCTTTAAACCAGACAGTTTACTATTTTTAATTAAATAGTTTGTAATATGTAAATTATTTGTACCTATTAAAAACAAAATCATATGTATAATTATGGTGTGTATGTAATAGTTTGTTTTATTTTATGTTCTGTTTATTTTATTTTATAATATAATGTTCGAAAAAAAAATATTTTTACAACCTATATTATTATATATTACGAAATAATCTTATCACTTGGGTAGAGGTTTTATTTTTATTGTTCGGAAATGTGACATCCCCAGTAGGGTGTTGCACTCATTGCCATGGCAGTGGGAGGGAGGGAGAGAGAGGAGGGAATGACTTCTCCAACAAGCCTAGGACACTTTGGTCATTTTGTGGTCAAAGCTTCTCAAAGAAGTTTTGATTAAAATAGAGTATTTTTGAATTAAAGTGGATTTGATTAGACATAAAGTGGCTTACATTAGGATAATGTGATAGAGTTTCTAATACTTGCTATTACCTAATGGACAATTGTTACAGTTGACAGAAGTCAATATTAATTGCACAACGGATAAAATTTACATAGCGATTTATTTTATCTGATAAAATTCTTGAAAAACGTGAAATATCGTAAACTGTGTCCAACCTCGGGTTTAGTAAGATCCCCCGTCGATGTTTTCACAGTTCAAGGTTCTCGGGAAAATATGTCATTTTCCCGACTCCGCTAAGCGCGTACGTAAAACGAGAAATAATATTAAAATATTCTGCATTCTTATAAAAATCCAAAAAAATTCTCAAAAATCATAAATATTATAAAATGACTATTTATCATTAAATTATAAAATTTAGGGGTGTTACAGTGAGGACTTTGTTTGTTATGGCTGTGTGCCTAGGAGATTGGATTTACACCTTAGTGCGGGTGCAAATTACATGGTGAAGGTCAATGACTGATCTTGGGGGATTCGGGGTGTGAAATCTCACAAGTGGCCAGTTAGTAGCACTACTGTGTCGTGGCAACCGATGCAAATGCACCAACAATCTCGACGAGACACAATTCCTATTCACGATCTGGTGTAGAATGTCTTGTATAAGCTATGATGTGCATGTTGAGAATGTTGTACCACTTGATTTGAGGCTGACGATATATGGACATGTCTCCCGATCAATTCTCTCCAATGGAGTAGGGGTTGATTCATTGTGCATATGCATAGTCAGTAGACATGTTGTTATGATATACATTCGTTGAATTATTTATTGATTGATATCATAACCATAATTGTTAATTCTGTTTTGAATGGCTTTATTATTATTATTATTATTATTATTATTATTATTATTATTATTATTGTTGTTGTTGTTGTTGTTGTTGTTGTTGTTGTTCTTGTTCTTGTTGTTCTTGTTGTTGTTGTTGTTTCTTTGTTGCCATACTGGTATGTGATGTATGGGATCTCACCTCTTTGTTACGTTGTTTTGTCTATCTGTTTTATGTTTATGCTCTATGAATATTGTGATGGTGGCGAGGCGGGACCTTCTAGGTTTCGTTAGGGTGCAGTTTCACAGAGGTACAGACGCAAGGTGCATCCATTACTAGAAATTTGATTTTTAGTGACCGATTTATTTCGCTCTCTGTAGAAACTAAAATAGAGACCATTTAAAACAAACAAACAAATTTGCTACCAAAAAAAAATTGGTCTCTACATCAGTCTCTAAATTTTTTAGAGACCAAAATTATGTTATAAAAAAATAAAAATAAATCTTATTATTAGAGACCGATATTTTGGTCTCTAAATAAAAAATTTACAATATATATCTATATATATATATATATATATATATATATATATATATATATATATATATATATATATATATATATATGAGACAGATCAACTTACATCAGTGTAAGTTTTTTTTTGACTTACACTCATTTTCAATTTGTTAGATTTACTTTCATCTAATGGTTACTTTTAACGAAATAATATCAATCATTAGATGAAAGTGAATCTAACGGTTGAAAAGGAGTGTAAGTCAAAAAAGACTTACACCGGTGTAAACCGATCCCCCCCCCTCTATATATATATATATATATATATATATATATATATATATATATATATATATATATATATACATAAGTAGAGACCGTAAATTCGGTCTCTAAAAAAGAAATAAAAAAAAAGAGTTAGAGACCGATATTTCAATCTCTAAAATAAAATTACAAAAAATAAATAATTAGAGACCGAATTTTCGGTCTCTAAAAAAAAAATTTCTCCTCCCCTTCATCAAGCATACAACCCATCCCTCTTTCCTAATTTTTTTCAATTAACCCCAAGCTCCACGCACCAATATTCTCCCCCCCTCATCGCCGCATGCCCCCCATTCCCCCTACACTGGTCCATCGTCCAAGCTCCATGGACCACGCACCAGATCTGTCGCCACTCCTGAACAGCTGTCGCTTGAACACGACCATCACTAGATTTGTCGCCGCTCCCGAACAGCGGGTGCTCGAATCGGACCAGCACCAGCGACGCTGCGAGCCAGACCGCCAATTGAACCAGACTGCCGCGAGCCAGACCACCACTCGAACTTGACCGCCGCTCAAACTAGAAACCGTCCAACCCACAGATCTGCTCCAACCAAAGTCAAATTTGTCGATCTAGCACTGCAAACAGCTGCTCGAATTGCTGGCGGCTGACCCATCAAGGTATTTGGAAGAAAGAGTGTTCATTATAATGCACGAAATTTACCACTTGTCTTTAGTTTGAGTTATATATATATATGCACACCAAAATATGAATGTATACACCTAATGTATAGCAAGGTGTTATCATGATACAATTGACCCTTATGCTTGTTCTCTGAAGTATTTGGTTTTTGTTATCTTTGGACTTCATTTGTCAATTGCAATGGCTCAAATTCAACACCTATCTGCAAAGGAATATCAATAAAAATAAAATGTTAAAACCATGAATTTATTGTTTTAGTTCCACTTTTTCTGTCAAACACCAAAATGTCTTTTATGAAAGTGCTGATGGAGCAAACACAAATGAAATAACTCAAGTCATTATTTTGCATTGAACTGGAATGGTTTGCCTAAATTGTCAGGGGCACGTGAATTTGTGACTGCAACTAGAAAAATAGGACCTGATGATCTATGGAACTCTATAGTAGCGGGATTTGGAACTGGTGCTCTTCTAGGGCATTTGCAAGGTTCAGTTATGTTATTCTCCTTCTCCTTCTCTTACTGCATGCTTGTGAATTTTGTCTATCGTCAACGATGCTAGAGATTTACCTGTCTCCTCTGATCTTTTATTAGATATATTAAAGAGAAATTTATTCTTGCAACTTACTCTTTTTTTTTCTTTGTTTCTTTAAGTTTTTTATAATGATTCTAACATTGTTATATAGTTTGGCATTAGTATCTAGTTTAAAAGACATTTCAATTAGGGAAGTTAAGGTATGCTTGTGAGAATAGAAGTTCTCTGAGGTGTAACATATAAGGAAGAAGTGAAAGCCTCATGGCTATTTCACGTACAATATTGCTCACTGTCTTAAATTACCATATATTTTTCAACATCTAGGCATTTGGCTTAGGGTAATGTTCTTCCAGATTACATTTAAACTAGTGAGTGTCCTTGCCTTGCATGGGTTTTTCGGATTCAGCTGTAATTTGGGATAGCATATATTATAAAAGAGAAGATTTTTTAAACTGAAGACAGGATATGGATAGTTAGATAGACCCTTATTGCTTTGAAGTTAAACTATTGTTTACTCCAGCACCGATTTTCTACCCCTTTATTTTCTTCAACCTCACAAATGCAAGCACACACTAAGAATTAAGCTGATGCAGTGCTTCAAATCGAGGGAGTATGTGAGGGAAACATTTGCTTGGATGCACTATTACTGGTTCCTTACCAATGATGGTTGAGTTCCTCCGAACTTACCTTATATTCATTCTGAAATTGTCCCTGCTACTTTGAAGAAACAAGCCAAGCCCCCTAGCAAAGGGAAGTTTGCCAAAGCCTTTTCCTAAATAAATGTCAATGCAGATATTAAATATTTCCTCCACTTTATCAGATGGAATAAGTGGACTGAAATAGAATTTTTATGTTTGTCTTTTTTTTTTAATATGTATGCCTTATTTTAAAGCACTAATTTATGATTATTTTAAATCTTTTTGTTGTTTGTTTCATGTCTAATGTGTCTAACTTAATGCATTTTTTGTAGGAAAAAGACCTAGGGATTTATTAAATCCAAAGCTTGGCATTTTAACTATACATAATTTTTCAGTATTGTTGTGGTACATGATTAGTCTCTTCAATAGCTTGGTATTTGTTAAAATCGAATTATAGTTATTTTTATTTAGTTTTTCTATTGTACACTTGTAGGTTTTTGACTAGAGGAGGTGTGATGATTTTAGCAACTTGGTTGAGTAAAGCAACTGTTGAAGAGCAAACAAGTGTCCTCCTTCTTATCTTAAAGGTAAATCTGGATCCAATGGTAAATATACAATGTTTGCATTGTTTTAATTCACACATAACTAAATAAAACTTTCTACATAACTGGCTTGCAGGTTCTTTATCATTTACCTTTATATAGAGCCCTTCCTACACATATATCAGCTATATTGCAGAGTGTTAATAGACTGCAATTCTATAGGACATCGGGTGTGCTTTACCTCTCCCAATCCCAATGCCCATCAAATTCAACACTGTGATTTGTTCCTTATGCTCTCCCTTTTTTTGGTGCCCCTCAGTTTGGGTTTATATTCTCCTTAGATTGTATCTGAATGTCATGTGTTTGATAGATAATGACTATAGTGGAGTGATATATTCTTTTATCGAGAAAAAAAATAGTGGACAGATATATGATAACAGTCTAGCATATTTTGTTGTAGTAGGAAATACTTTAACGTGTAGTTAACTTATTCACCCTTGGTAGCCCTTCTTATAATAACATGGCTAATTCCAAGTTCTCAGTTATGCTTGTTTCATTGTGTTTCAGATTTGTATATGTCTCTGTTTTCCTTTTTTGTGGGATGTTGACCAGGATACTAATGTTTGAGATTTTATTTTCATTTCAAGCATGACCTTCTAGGTTTTATATTGTTTTAGTTGGCAAATTGCTTGTTATTAATGGTATTATTGATATTAGAAGTAACAAGATAGAGAAAGGGGGGGAGCATGAGTTTACAAACGAATCTAAAGTTTCCTCTATTTGATAACTGCCATCTTTTATCAGAATGCCAAATAATAGATAAGATATGTGTTAGTTTTAGTCTTTGAGCTATAGAAGTCATATTCAGGTTCATTTATGTAACACTTAAACCATTTCAACATTTTGTTTGATGCAAGTAAGTAGTCCCAAATGTTAATTTTGGAGGGGTGCTATTCAATATCACTTAACCTAATAATTGTATTGACTTGATAAGCTTTGAGAATTATAATCTCACTAATTTGAGGATTAGACATATTGAACAGGGCAAGGGTTTTGTTAAGCAAATTATTAGCAAGAACTAAGCAATAAAGAAACTCAATGGTGTTAAACCTTCTAGTGATGGTCAAAAAGAGATGATGCTTCTCAGAGGCAAGCCAAACACTCTATCTCTTTTCAATGCAAAATTTGTTGGATCTCTTGTATCAATTATTATGATTTTTATTGTTGCAGTGTTGGTCAAATTATGGGATCTGAATCATGGCATTCAAATATTGATGTTCCGCGTGACGCAAAAAGTGGATTCAGCAATATATCCCTGTAAAAGACATTTTAAACAAGCCAAGCCCCCTGGCAACTCAGTACCATTGACAAACTTATGTACCATCAGCTCAAGCAATAATATATTTGTGCACACTACTCAAACTTGGGTACATTCCAATTGATGCAGTGGATGAACTTTCAGTCTTCTCAAACATTTCCCGTGACTGATGAAGCCGAAGAAGAGAAGGAGGACGAGGGCGAGGAGGAGTTTCTATGATTAAAGTTTAGTTTGTGTGTATTCAATTTTCTTATATTTGAAATATTGTAGTAATGAGATATTGTAGACAATGTTTAGTTTAGTTTATTCTAGAATGTCTTGATATTTAAATGATATATTCTAAAGACTAAATTAGTTTAGTTTACGTTACTTTTTATTTATGTGTTTGGTTATATATGACATTGATGATTGTCGTTTATTAGGTGTTTTAAAAATTTGGATTTTAATAAATTTAAAAATAATTACAAATTCATATCACAAATTAGGGATCGGATTAGGGATCGAAAATATAAAAGAAGACATTTAGTGACCGATTTAGAGACCGATAAACTAGTCTCATAATATATTGAGCTTTTTAGAGACCAATTTAGAGATCGATAAATTAATATCTAGTTTAGAGACCAATTTAGTGACAGTTTTTATAAAATATATAATATATTCAGAGTTTTAGAGACCGATTTAGAGACTGATTTAGAGATTAATTTAGGGACCGATAAATCAATCTCTAGTTTAGAGACTGCGTTAGCGACCGATTTTATAAAATATATAATATATTAATACTTTTAGAGACTGATTTAGAGATTGATTTAGAGACCAAAAAATCAGTCTCTAAAAATCAATTTCTAAATCAGTCTCTAATATACTTTTTTTGAAATATAATTGACTAATATTTAATCAAAAATTAGAGACAGAAAAAATCGGTCTCTTTAAAATCGGTCTCTAACTATTTTAGAGACCGATTTTCCTGATTTAGAGACCGAAAAATTAATCTCTAAAATCCAAATTTCTAGTAGTGGTCCATATGGGTACTGAGCGCATTGAATTATGGGGATGTTACCCTGACCTTGAGTAGGACCCGCCATGGGTTACTACTTTTTCTCTTAATGTTACTATACATTTGGAGTTTGTTATGCCTATTAGGGATTTTATGAAGTGATTTTCACTACACTCTTAGGAAGGATTCCGAGGTATCATCGGCTCGAACTCCCGTCTGCCGAGACATGCCCCGACTAGGGAATTTGTCTGTAGAGGATTCTGAGGAGGAGGATCCAGTGGAGGACCCTACCTCCTAGGTATATAGACTTGGGCCAGATTATGTTTTATCACGGTAGTTGTACATATTCTTTTAAGTACGTAAGTTTCATGTAATTAAGTTGTCACTAATCTATGTTATGTACTTGAGATGTATATTATCCAATTACTATGCCTTTTGTTTTTTTAATATTATGTTAATTTTATGTTATCCGTGAAAAGAAATTTTACAACTCGTATAGTATAATAAATTAATTATGACTTGGGTGAAATTTTTTAGTGTTTAGTCTGAAATGTAATTCCTAATGAAGGGTGTTACAGATACCACAACTATGATGCCCTATCGAGTACCTAAGCAACAAGGGCAAGGCACCACTTTGAGTTTTTTCTTGTCCTTCTTGAGGTTTATGGTAGACCCAAAAATTTTTGCTATTATTATCTCTTCTATCTTGTTTATTATTTGTCTTTAGTTGTGAATGAAGAAACTTAGGAGTTTGATACTCAAAATGTTGCACATAAACTTGTTCAAATACAAGTAGGTACGACATTAATATGTTAGTTTTTATAGCTAAAATAGTAAGTATAGCTAGCTTCCTATTCTTATTGTCACGAGGACACTAAAATTGTTCTATTCTTAGCCTCATAGTTATAAATCGAGCACATGCATGCGAGATATCAAAAGACTAGATGATATTGCGTCTTATCTACTTTTTCTTTCAATCCTTATACTTCATTCATCCTACTCTGGTTTCTTAAGTGAGCTCTCTTCCTAACCGTGCACACAGAACATTGGAAACCATGATATACAATATAAGGCATTTGGAAACATACCCAGATGGATAGGATCACTATCCATCTAATCCAGATGTAGGGAAGCATGGTACTTTTGAGGCAATGGAAATTAAAGTCATACTCGAGGCAATTAGTTTCTTTTTTTTTTACTTTTCAAGGGGTAGATCCTTAATTTGTCTTTAACTTTCCTCAGAGGGTTTTCTCTTTGCCCCATGTGCTTAATACGAGCCTCTTATTGTCTCTCATGTGCTTAAAATGTAAGCTCACTCTTTGCCTTGCTTTTGCCGCACATGGTGCCTTTCTCAACTAGCAAATGGACTGAGATTCTTAGACAACCTCTTCTCATAATAAATCAAGCTTCTTCTTTCCTTATTATTGGCCTTTAACTTACTTAAATAGCATGTCACATAACGCAAATTATTAAATCATAGAATTCTCATGCACATCACATTCTTGGCCGAATTGATCATAATTTTTTAACAATAGGCATTCATAATCATCATTCAATTGGGCAGCATGTAAATTCATCTTTCATGGAAACAAAAATTGAAACATTCATAACCTTATGGACATCTTGGATTAGCTGAATGGCTCACAATAAAAGCAAGTAATGAAGAAACTCATAAGTAGGAAAATCATGAAGATATGATTTACAGACTCATATTTATATACATACTATATATATGTGTAGGGGGGAGGACATGAGAACCTATTTATTTGGGAGCATAGAATTCAATAACCTTAATTATGTAATATGATTCTATTCTAAGTCCTTTATAAGCAATATGGCCGAACTCCACCTTAGCAAAGCCTTAGAATTTATAAGTCCATTCTTCTTGTTCTTTAAATTTACTTAGGCTAGTAATTGGTCCCTATCATTTCCAAAAGTTTGAGTTTCCTATAAATGTCCATGTTTCCTTGTTTCATAGTCCCCAAATTAGATATTCCTATCCAATTTTAGATCATACATTAGGTTTGATACCCCTAAATTCAACTTATTCTCATTAGGTATCAAAATTGAGTAATCCTTATACTAGTTTCATAACCCTTCCCTCTTGGCCGAATACCTCTAGTTCCTTTGTTCAAATTTTATCTTCAATTTACTAGAAGTAGTAGTTATCAAGATCACAACTAGGGAAAGTTTTTCAATAATTTTGGGGTCCACTAGATCAATGCAACATCAAGGTCCTAAATTGGACTTAGCTGAGAACCAACACTACTATCAAGAACCTATCAACGAATGAAGGTTCACTTAGGACTTCTTACAAATACAAAGTCTCATTAAGAGCTCAGTTCTTCCCCTCCCCCCCCCCCTCGATTCACCCCTCCACTTGGTCGAGACCTCATGGAGTGGTCTAGGGTCCTTATTATTTCAAAAATTGATTCAATTACCCTTAATTAAAGAAAAATTATCCACTTAGGCTTACTAGTTAGTGAGCATGTGTGTTAATTTTCCCTTTGGAGGTCAAAACCCCCATAAAAAGATGCTATCTTAGTAAATGTTAAGGCCTCATAGATTGTATTTTCAGTACATACAGTCTCACAAACATGAAGTTACAAGATTAAAACATGCATGGAGAGGAAAAACCCTTCCTTGGCCGAAAATGCACATGCATAGCCATCCTAAGCTTTTCATCAATTTTTCCTTTCAAAGGATGATATCTAGACTTGTAAAACCATAGATTCCTCAAAACAAGAAAAGAAAATGGAATTCAAAAGCCCTTTAGGGAAACCGAGACCCAAACCCCCCCTAAGAGTTCCACATGCAAGGGCTTGATGTTACATCCTTTTCATCCAACCTTATAGCCATATGATATAGTATACTGATAAGATAAAACAAAACAAAAGAAACTCATTTTTCCCTACCTAAACTTAGTAAATAGAATTAAAAGAAAAGAGGGGAAGCTAAGGTTGGCTTGGGGCCTTGATGGTGTTCCCTAGATCTTCTTCTCCAAATTCTTCAAGTCTCCTTCAATTTATCTATCTCTCTCTCTCTCTCTCTCCCTTCTCTTTATGCTCCCACTTCTCTATTTGTCTCACAAGTTTGAGTGTATGTGTGTTTGAATGAAGAAAGGAAGAGGAAAAAATGTGCTTAAGTGCTACATGTGTGTGTGTGTGTGTGTGTGGGTGTCGTGTGAATGCATGGCCTAGAGGATTCTTTTCTTCACTTAACCTGTGGGACTAGAAAAATATGTGATGATGGGGTTATGGAAGGGTGGTGACCGAATGGTCAGTTGGGTGGGCTAGGTGGTGTTTTAGTCTATTTGTATTTTCCATTGTTTTTTTGTTTGCTAATTTATTAATTAATTAGACTCAGTCACCCTATTAGTGCTCTAGGTAGCTCCTTAATATTAGATTTAGGTACTATCTCTTTCCCCATAAATTCTGCCCAATAGAATTCTAGCCTAGTGGGATATTTAGAAGTTTTTGGTACATGGTAGCTCTCGAAAACACTATTAGAGTGTATAGTCAAAGTATTACATAGCTTGAATCACACCCATAGAGGATTTGAAAGAAATTAATTCGCAATAGGCATGATGAGATGAGAAGGTTCAAAATATGAGTTTATTGCTCTATCTGTACTTGGTGCTTTTAACCTTCAAATCTCCAAGCCAAAATCCTTTTATATCCTTTTAAAACAAGTTTTTAGAGGTTCCAACGACCTTCTGCACTAGTTTCTACAACTAGTAGTTGAGTTTGTTTTTTTGAATGACTCAGCTTTAAAAGTACAATCTTTCCGCAAGTAAGAACATTCAAGGATGAACTTTCTCACTATGAATCTTCTTAGCTAATCTTATTAGCTTCTGCTAGTTTTCAACCTTCTTAGCTTCTTCTTACATCAACTCCACTGGTTGAAAATGCTTGACTTGTAGGTGGATTTGATGTCTTCAAACGTGTTTTGATTTTCTGAATGATTCTTGAAGAGTTCTTTGACTTTGATTGATCTTGTTTGAACTTTGTCAGGACTTCCTATTTAGGACAACCTTCTCAAGTGTATTAGGAGCTTTCTCGGGTTGTCCAGGAACTTTCTCATGTTAACAAGGAATTTCGCAACCTTGAAATTGTGTTCTCAAAATGTTCCAATCCGGCTCTTAAGTCCTGCAATCCTCACAAATTTATAAAGAACTCTACAGAAAAATACATTAGACCATTCAAAACATTTGGAGATATAAGACTATAATTTTTGACATAGTTTGATATCATCAAAATTCCGTAGACAAAATTGTCATACAGAGCTTTAGAGCTTACACAACACATAATATACCAAGTTTTATACTAAAAAATTACAAGAAGTAAACAACATATGCAACATATTCAAAATCTTAATAATATCTAAAGTCCAAGAGCATATTTAGCATATTTCAAAAGCTTGCTTGAATCATATTCAACATTACAAAAGTTCCTTAATTGATGATGGAGCTCACACTACAACTTTGGCCACATGGTCCCTACAAAAGCATATAATATATTTACTTTGTCTTAAGAAATATTTATTTAAATAATCAACATTATTTAAATTCACTACCAACATCAACATTAATATCTTCTGGTATTGTACAACTTTGAAGTTCCACTTTTGAATTTTAAGAACCTGAAAATAAAAATCAATTAATTATAAATTTATAATTTTCAATCAATATAGATATTAAAACTAATAAACTCTATTACCTTTCATGTCATTCTAAGTCAATCTTGAGCACACATCAATGCCTCCAATATATCTGGGCACAATCTACCATGATGCGGGGTAAGAAACCAACCACTAGTACTAAAAGCACACTCTGAAGCAACTGTGGAGATCCCTTCTTCCAACAATACCCGTATCTATTATATTTGTCCTTGAAGATGAAGAACTAGTCTCCTTGCCCTTGGTTTTGTTATGATACTCTCTTATGAAATATTGGCAAATAGTTTTCACCTTTTCAATTTTAGAATATGATTCCTCTCCATAAATTCGAGGAAAAATGTAATAAACAACATTTTATACTTGGGATTTAAAATTATACTTATAGCCATTACCCAATTGATCACACCCCAGTACTTGTTAAATTCAGCATGCTTGATGCCATTGTTGAATAATGAAATTAGGATAGCTAAGTCATTCGTCCGAAGTCAAAATAATTTCACATACTTTTAGAAAATAAACATTTGAAGTCAAATACAAAGTACCGGGAAATAATTCAATCACACCATATATTAATTCAAACCTTTGACAAATTCCATTTGCCATCTCCGAATCATCTTCACTTGGTAAAAATTTATATTGATGTTCACATTGTGATAAGCAACCAAAAACATCTCAATATCATATGATAACATGAAGCATCAAAAAAGTATTATTCCACCTAGTTTTGATCAAGAACAAGTTTTTTTTGACATATGGAATGTTCAATTCATCACATGTGTCTTTGAGTTTTTCTTATCTATTGGGTGCTGCTATCCAAAAACTAACACTATCCCTAACTTTTTCAATAGCATGAGAGATTATAGATAAACCATCCTTCACAATCAAAATCAATATATGAACTCAACACATAAGAAACAATAGACCACCGAAAGGGAATGACTTAGGGTGAAATCTTATCTAAAATCCACTCAACCATAGCATCATTTGTGCTACAATTATCAACCATCAAAATGGATGACTTTCTATCAAAGGTCCAATCCATCAAGCACTATAATAAAACAACAGAAAGAACATTTGCAAAATGGGGACAGGTCACCAAGTCACTGACAACAAAACAAAAAGAATTAAGAGATGTTATAGTGTTATTACAATTCTGCTTTACAGGAACAATCATCATTATAACGAGTTGTGATAGCCAAATAGCCTTTACTTTAGTTGTCAGATGTAACACCCACCGTAGGGTGCCACATTTATGTTACTTAATTCCCAAATTACTCCCAAATTATAAAATGTGACGTTGTGATAAAAATATGAGTTGTAAATATTTTTTTTTCTTTCTTCTTTGATAACTATGAAATAAACTTAGCAGAAAATAAAACATTATACATCATCACACATAATTTACATCATCATACATTACAAACGTACTGTCAGGATTATTTATATACAGATCGTTTCTCTAAAACTAGATAACACTTTTAAATATATACAGACATAGCTTGTAACCGAGTTTAGACTTGTCCAAGTCTAACTAAACAGCAGAACCCTCAGTTGGGTCCTCCTCAGACTCCTCAGCATGTAGGAATCCAATTTGACGTGAAGCCCTACGGACAGGTGTCCGAGCGGAACTCTACTTATCATGACCGTCAGGTTTCCCTCATAAATTAGTCCCCTCTCATTAGGTCTTGATGTCATCTTATCAAAACTCTGCTTCCTCTACAGGGGCCTGTTCTTCTTCACACTCTGGTTCAGTGCCTTGCTCAACGTCTTTACAAATATAAATACAGTACAAAATAATACACAAAGAGGTGAGATCACCTACGCCAATACCAACATGATAGCATAGAGATAATACATACAGCATACCATACTGATATATCATGTCATAATTACAATTATGCCATTATCATAGTGTATACAGTAACAGTAATTACAGTAATGCCATCATATGATTATCATCATCATCATCTAATTATTCCTTAACAAAACAATTGTCATAGCCAATATCCCTCAATTAATATATCATATAGATATAAATGCTCAATTTCATGCATGTGCACATAGACTCAACTTCCTACTCCATAGAGCTAATACTCAGTTCGGAGAAGTCGATTCGAAAGATCTGTCTGTACCAAAATGCTTCAGACCAAGTGCTATAATCCTCATTTTAGTTTTTGCACATCTAGCATATACACGACAGTCTTTACGAGATCATGATTAAGAATAGTGTCTCGGTCAGGATCATCGGTGTGTTGCATCGGTCTAACTTACGGGAAGAAGAGCTACCAACCACCCATATAAGCAACCCGCACCCCGATGCCCCCAAGGTCAACAAGTGACTTACACTACGCATATCGCACCCACTCAAGAGGTGTACGTCACTTCTACAGTCCCTCGGACCTTTCCAATGCATGTTCAATACACCAATGTCAATCATAGGCAAAAATTCATATACAGTGTTTATACACCAATTTATGTATATAAAATGCACCAATGCCAATACATAGGCAAAATTCATATACAGTGTTTATACATCAGTTTATGCATATAAAATGCACAAATGCCAATCACAAGCAAAAATTATCATTTTCTCATACAGTGTTCATCCACTGGTTCAACAGTAATTTTATTGTATATTTAATTGCGAAAATCATATTATCGCATTTTTCACAATTTTGTAACATTTCTGTTATGTTTTCAAATTTACATATAAATTTTCCGACGTTTTCATCAATTATGTAGAAATATTCTACAATTTTTAAATCACGTAGTGATTTTTCAACAATATCTCAAACGTGTAAAAATATTTAAATGCTTTCCAAATTGCGCAGAAATATTTTAACATTTTTCAATTCACGTGGAAATATTTAAACGTTTTTCCAATCGCGTAACTTAAAAATCACGTTTTTAAGTTACGTAAATCATTTTTCACTGTTTTTCAACTTCGTAAAATATTTCTCAACGTTCAAAAAATTCTATTTCAATCTTTTTCAAAATAATATGACCTCTCACATTATTTTCCATATTTTCCTACTCAAGAAAATCATTTTCACAATTTATTCCATAAAATCACCATTTCATGGAATTCAATCAATGTTTCACCAAAGTGTGACAAATTTCATAGCCATCATTATATTTATATATATATATATATATATATATATATATATATATATATATATATATATATAATTAAATCTTTGATTTAATAGATGGTGCATGTTTTGAATTAACTTATTTTATTTTGAGAAAAACTTATATATTAAAATAATCGTCCAAGGCACGAGTAAGATAAGTAATATTTTAGTAATAGTAAGCATATAAGAATGGGTAAGTTTTATAAAATTTACTTTATTTTGTGCATCATAAAATTACTATCACTACTTTTGACTACAAAATTTATTTTTTTATTTAGAATCTCACCTACTTTTTTTTTATTACGGTCAGGTTGTGTCCGAGTCAACTTGTATGCATCTTGACTAATCCACCTTCCTGGTCCGATCAAAGGTGTCATCACGTCGAGATTAAGAGATTCACAAGAATATTCTTTGCGACATGACTCCAAGAAATTGACATAACTGGAATTCAAACATGTGACCGTGTGCGTATCCACACATTACATGCTTGTCTACCACTAAGCCAACCCCTTGAGGTTAAATCTCACCTGCTCTGATTTAGGTCTAGGTGACAATTGTAAGTAATTTGATTTGATATGTACCACTGGACATCTTATAAATGAGATGTTGAACGTACTTTAAATAAGAGGAATTCTGATCCTCAACATTGAGGAATACACTTTAGAGAATAAAGTGAGAGATTTTAATTGTTAATGAGAAAATCAAGGGAATAGATTATCACACAATTATCCAATATTAAATCACACCCAAGCGTTTTTCTTCAAGAGAAAATAAAGTTATTTTTCTATTCTTGAATAATTCTCAATGATTCCAAATTCGGCTTGCTACCATTGTTTATATAAATTAATTTAAAAATTGATATTATAAGATATTCTTAGTGCAGATTGCTTGACGTTTCTTAACTTGGGACAATCGCAATATATTTTATCAATATCACTATTCTCGAGTTTTATGAAACTCAAATTTTTTATTTTTGTTTTTGTTTTTACTTGTCTAGGTATTTCGACATCATTTGAGTGTGATACTAATCTCGTTCAATGTACTAAGATTGTATAAATCTCACATTTTAAATAAAGAATAAATAGGTAGTTAAGCCAGCCTTAGTTCTCTCTTTGTGGTGTTCTTTCATCCCTTGTGGTGTTCTCTCATTCTTTATGGCACTTTGATCCCCTTTTGGTTTATTCATTAATGGGGGCTATCGCTTGAATCATTCGGCAGCAGCTCTTTCTATTTTTTTTCCTTGTTCTTTATTTTTTTAGCTATTTTATCAGATATCTTTTAGATAGGTAATTTTTTTGATAAATTTAAAGATGTTGGCTTTGAATTTCTCTGACCTGCCTTCTATCACTTTCAAGGTAGGTCGATAGGAAAAGTAAGATATTGAAGCTCTTGGTCACGACACAAGAAAAAAAAAACCTATTTAAAACAAGGTTAAGACATCCTAACCTCAATAAAATAAAAAAAAAATAAAAAAAAACTGATGTATCGTAACTTCTTCACATATTTTCTCTCTTAGTTTTCATTGTTAGCATTATATGGAGTTCCTCGTGTTTTTTGTCTTTTTTCTTTAGGCAGTGATGCACCAAAGATGCGTTTAAGTCATTCTTCCAAACTAATTGGAAGTGGATTGGGTAATATAACCCATATTACTAGCTTGCTTTCTATTTCATTTTCAGTAACGACTTTTACTGACTTTGACCAAAAAAAAAAAGTTTAATCCGTTGCTTCTCCAGCACCTCACGGTACAGTTAATCCATCTTGCGCCCATTTGGTGAAGTTTGTATCTGATGGGCACTACCTAATCTTAAGGAAAATAAATTCTCAATGCTTTATTTAAGAGACATCATGTGCCATTATGAGTTTAAAAACAATTCAAATAATATTGCAGAAATTAATTCATCTCGTGAGAAGTAATATTTGGCATAGAGAGTAGCAAAGCCGGTTTTCAATTGGGACATCTTGGGAGTTGGGGCAAACTACTTTTAAATCAAAACAGATATACATTATATACAATATGATCCCTGACCTGCAAAACCTTGAACCCAACATATAGATTAGTTCTTTATTTAGAATTGATAATTTTATACAATTTTATACAGTGAATATCCGTGCCTTTCACAGATTTTCATTAAATTCAACTAAGATTTAGGAAAGCATTAATTAAAAGAGAGATGTTTAATACTAAAAAAAAAATTGATATGATAATTAGATTAGAAGAGAATTTGAAACTAAAAATCAAAGATGTGATTCTTTAAGAAAAAGTACAATAAAACATCAAGTCATTTTCATGTTCTTCCCCTTATTTTATAGAACCCCAAAACAAGAAAAGCTTTCCAAAAGCCTTCCATTTCCTTATCTTTTCCTCCATCTAAACATGGATAAAGATCCTCTACAGTTTTAAAAGAACTGCAGAAAATCTTAACCTTGAAAATTGTTGTACTCTGTTACAAGATAAAAATTATAAATATAACTTATTAAATTTAAGCCCTATCAACAACTGCAGCTTCCTGCAGTTTTTCTAAAACTCTGGAGGATCCTAATCCATCCAAAAATACCAAATAAGTACAAGATGGTGTCAAGGGCAAACGCTATACTACAAAACAAATGGGGGGAATGGGCGAAATAACAGAAACAAATCATTTCAAACCTGGGAAATTCAGTTTATCTTTGCTTACGAAAGAAAATTAAACAACTGCAAACTTGTCCAAGTAACTAGTAAAATCTGTCCTACATTCACATTCAATCTGGAAAAAAACAAAGGTAGGTGCTCATATGGAAACAATTTGCAGGAGTTTCAAAGGTATATACAAGAAGCAAATCAAAGGATCAAACCCTGAGCTGGAGCAGGCTTGGAAGAGTGCAGCTCACTTGTTGCTGCTGCTTTGGGTGATTCAGAAAGGACCTGTGCATACTGATCTTCTACTTTTCGCTTCTGTTCCTCTTCTGCATTTACCACTTTCTCTTTTGTCTTCTGTCCTACATCCCCAGCTGCCTTAGCAACCTTATTAAAAGCACCTGTCACCCAGGAAGCCCCAGTGAGTACATAGTGATTCTTCATTATAGCAGACCCAGCAGTACTGACTCTCTGTTCTGCAGCTGCAAATGCTGATTTGGTCTTCTCTGAAACCTGAAACTTTTGATCCACTTCTCGAACTCTATCACTCACAACTGAAGCACCAGCACTTATTTTTTCAGTAAGCCCAACTTTTTGGTCAAAAGAAGTAACTTTTGCTGAGGCTGTTGAAGATAACTGGTGCTTCTCATCAAAAGTCTTTGCTTTGTTGACGGCATCTTTCCCTAAGATAAAGCCCTTAGCAAGCATGCTAGTGACCACATCCTCTGCCTTCTGTAAAGCAGATTCAGCACCACCAGGAGTTTTACCTTCTGTTGCCTGCAAAATATTTCACACGGTTGCTAGGCAAAAACAGCCAAGTTACTTAAGCATAATAAGTAGAGGGTCTTTGCAAAGCTTACAGATGATGCCAAGGCAGCAGGTGGAATCCGGTAATCTGGATCCAGAGTTATTTTAACTGACAAATCAACTATTGTTGCTCCCTGATATATTAAAATTCAGTTAGATTCTGTTATACATTTCAGGCTACATAAATTCTACATTAAAGGAAAGAGTAAACATCAACTTTAGTCCTCCAAAGATATACGCGACATCACATCAGTTCTCCATTTATCAGTGACTTCAAATTGGTCCTTCGACGATAATTAATGGCATCAGTTTTGTCCGTCAAGGACCAATTTGATGCCATTTTAGGGATCAATTTGATAGTCAGAATGTGACATTAAAAGAGCAATTTGATTTTGCATATATCTTTAGAGGACCAATGTGACGCTGCGTATATCTTTGGAGGACCAAAATAGACGTTTACTCTAAAGGAAAATATAACAGGTTGTGAAATGTTATAAACTGATAGTATAACCAATCATAACATTATAGTACCCAAGTAAAATGAAAAATCATACACATCCCAAAATAGAGGGAACATATCATACTTCCAGTGGCTATTCTTTTCAATTGCTACACAAAACCACCCAGAAATATGACAGCCAGTGGCTAGTGAGGCATGCAACAGAAACTTGGATTAGTATCAGTAAGCTTGCTAATAAACTCATTCAAATTCCCCTACCATTTATATTAAATCTGATATTGAATGATGATGGAACTTTCCCAATAGTTCTAGTAGTAAAAAGATTCTTCCATCTAAAGCAGAGAAGGGAAAGTTTCCAGCATCAGACATCACATGAATCAATACAACATGCATATCCCAATAAGATCGTTAAAAAATGATAATGCCAGTTCTTATTGTAAAGCTCCAAAATGACTCCAAACCTCATTTTTACTTTCAAGGTAAAGGAAATCTTAGATTTTCAGATTAGGAAATCTGTTACATAAGGAAGAGGTTCACTATGAAACCTCTATTGTAGACATAATGAAGGAGTGGATAATTAATATAACTAATATTGGCGTCAGTATCATTACCAGAACCACCCTCTTTCATTACATTGAAGTTTGTATCCTGAAATGAATAGGGAAGGGTGTCCACTATTCCTAATTGCCTAAAAAAGTGGCTGACTCATATATCCAGGCCCTAAACTTAACAAGCAAAGGGTTGCTCAGACGCAAAAAAACTGTAGAAAATATTGTATTATTTCCTTAAACTGAATGATTACGTGGTAGTATATATAGGGGATTAGGGAACAACTGTACACTAATAGTACACTAATCTAGGCCTAGAAAACAAGCTAATGAAGTCCTAGAAAATAAACAAAAGTTAAAGCTCTAAAATCAATGATACATGAATCACCGGCCAACCGTCCAACTGGCCAACCCGTCCAACCAGCCAACCATCCAACCGTCCAACTGGCCAACCATCCAAATAGGGTAGATATCGCAACACTCCCCCTCAAGCTAGTGAATAGGTATTCTCCATTCCCAGCTTGAATACAATATTCTGGAATATTGTACTGTTTAACCCTTTCGTGAGTACATCAGCAAGTTGACCTTGTGTAGTTACAAAAGGTGTACAAATCAATCCACTTTCCAGCTTCTCTTTGATAAAATGTCTGTCAACTTCAATATGTTTTGTTTTGTCATGTTGTACCAGGTTATGAGCTATGTTAATTGCAGACTTCTTGTCACAATAAAGTTTCATTGGTCCATCTCACTTGATCTTCAAATCTTCGAGAATGATCTTTAACCAAAGTAGTTCACACACACCTTGCGCCATAGCTCGAAATTCTGCCTCTGCACTAGATCGAGCTACCACATTCTGTTTTTTACTCCTCCATGTCACAAGATTCCCGCCTAGGAAGGTACAATACCTAGAGGTTGATCTTCTATCAATTAGTGATCCAGCAAAATCAGCATTAGTATATGCCTCAAGTACTAAACCTCCATTTCTCTTAAATAGAATACCTTTCCCGATGTTCCCTTGAGATATTGTAGTACCCGATGAGCTGTTTGTAAGTGAACTTTCGGGCTATGCATGAATTGGCTTATTACACTGACTGCATATGCAATATCTAGTCGTGTGTGAGATAAATAAATTAATCTTCCTATCAGACGTTGAAACATTTCTCTGTCCACTGCAGCATCTCCTTCTGCTGTTCCAAGTTTCATATTCGGATCTATGGGTGTGTTTGCTGGTTTGCAGGATGTCTTACCTGTTTCTTTGAGTAAATCTGTAATATATTTTTTGTTGGGAGATAAAAATACCCTACCTAGAATGAGCAACCTCAATTTCAAGGAAGTATTTGTCTTCCTAGTGATTTGATCTCAAATTCCTTAGCCAAACTCTAACTTAGAACCTGATTCTCCTTAACATCATCTCTCATCACTATTATGTCATCCACATACACCAAGAGTGCCGTGACTCCCCATGAAGGAGAGTGTTTAATAATCAATGTGTGATCCCCTTGGCTTTGTTTGTATCCCATAGCCAACATAGCTCTTGCAAATCTTCCAAACCACACCTGTGGTGATTGCTTAAGGTCATACAAGGCCTTCTTCAATTTACACACAGTATTGACATTCAGAGTTTTCCCGTAGCCTGGTTGAACCTCCATGTAGATTTCTTCCTCTAAATTTCCATGCAAGAATGCATTTTTCACATTAAACTGCTGATGCCAATAAAACTCTAACTGTGTTTGTAACACCTTGAATTTCCTATCTCATAAATAATAATTTTTGAGGTTAGCTAATGTAATTTTACTTATTTAGTAATTTCAAGACCGTAAAATTATTTTGTTTATTCCGTCAGCGTATTTGATCGTTTTGAGTGATTTACTCCGTGTCAGGAAAATAATAATTTTTTAGCCGGAGAAAATCTTTAAATATTTATTTCTCTTGACTGTTAATTATTTTAATAATCTGACTTGATTTTCATACGTTTTCTAATATTTGTGATTTTTGTGGATGATCATAATTTTTTTTACTGTATGTGGGCTCAGGTGGTCCTATGTGGGCCCAGGTGACCTTACGTGGGCCTAGGTGGGTCTCGCAAAGTAAAAATTTTTCTACGCATAGAAAAATTTGTATTGTTTAGACGAGACAGGAGATCTTACTAAACCGAATCAGGAAACAGTTTTAGAAAATTTTCAGATCATTGTGTTTTGATCGTATTTATTTATCGACGATAAAAATACAGTAAATATAATCTTTCGTAGGGTTTTAGCAGATAAAAATAAAAATTATATTGCTTAAGTCAACATTGGTGGTTTGGATATCCACCATTGATTTAATTAACGATGGAGACTTGATCTTGATTTAATCAACGGTGGAGATTTGATCTTAAAAGTAAATAGGATTATTTATAACCGTTAGATGGAGATTAAATCAAGGGTAGAGATTTAGTATTATATAAATGGTATACACCATTTACAACCATTGGATTTAGAATTGATCAAGGGTGGAGATTTGGTCTTAAAAAGTAACAAGAATCATTTATGACCATTGGATGAAGATTTAATCAATGGTGAAGATTTAATCAATGGTGAAGATTTAGTCTTAAAAAGTGACAAAGACTAATTATGACCCTTGGATTTAAAGTTTGAAGGAGCAATCTTGACCCTTCATTTTGGAGACACATCCAATGACTAGAATTTAAAGGAGAAAGATCCAATTACGTAGATTAAGTCTTAATCTAAAGCTACACCTAAAGCTCTACATAAATCCTAATCATCAATTAATCAATTGGCTAGAAATGCTTAAGATAATGACAAGTGAAATTGGTCACATTTTGGAGTGCATGAAAAGGGGGGGCGGTTTTGTGGTGAATTATGAAGCTAAAGGAAAAGTTTCAACGCATTATTTGATACTTTAGTCAATTACGCTTTGTTTTAGTCAATTATGTTCCTTTATTGTTTTGTTTGCATCCTTAGAAGACTACTTGGAAGGAGGACGGTCTTGGTCTGAATTTAGGAGCTTTGAAGACCATAATTGATCACCTTTGATCATTATTGATCATTCATTCTTGTCTCCAAAATTATCAAGAACCAAAACACAAAAGTTTTTCTCCATTTCTCTCCTTCTTCATGTTTTTCGCCAAGCTACCCAAATCTACCCTCCATCACTCTTTAATTTCATCCAACCATAGATCTTGAATCTACATGATATTCTAAAGAACTTTCGTGTTAGAGATTTCCTATAAATCATTCATCTTCGTTGACTTCCTTCAAGATCAAAGTTATAGGGCAGATTTGTGGTGAAGTGTAAGCGAAACTTCATTTCTTCTCTTCTTTTTCATGATCTAAACCATGTTTGATCCATTATTCCTCTTAATCAAACTTAAGTATACTTAATTTTTATGTATTTTGTCTTGTATTCGGAAAGTTGGTGGTGAAGGACTTGGAAAAAAGAAGCAAAACAAGGAAATTTTGAGGATCTTCAAGAGGTAAGAGGGAGATCCATCTCACCAACCAAGACGGTGGTGGAGAGATCTTTTTGATGGATAGTGAATCCATGTGAGGACTCATCCATGGTCATGTAAATTATTTGTGTGTTTATGAACTTTGATTATTTTTTACTTGATATCGCTGCGATGATTTTATGGCTTATATGGTATCTTACAATATGCATGATGATAATATGGTATGCTTATAATATGCATGATGAGAATATGTTGAAATTATGTATATATATGCCATGATGTGATGATGGAAAGAAAATCAATTTTTGGCTTCAATGGCCAAAGGAAAAGAAATACGGTTTTGATACCTATGAAGAGGGTTTATGTTGAAAATTTTTAAGACAAGGAATTAATTTTGGGTCCCTAAACATTGAAATTTCGCCAAGACACCTCAACATAGGTGTTTATAACTTAATATTTTCATGGAAGAATAAAATTGGATTGATTTGAAAAGCATGGAAAATGAACAAATGATATTTTTTCAAGAGAACAAGAACATGGTTTTGAAGGATTTTTATTAATTTATTTTGTGTAAAAAATCCAAGTGTTTTTCTAAACATTAGTTTTGAATAAACTGACAAACGTTGATTTTAAGGATTTGCGAAAGAAAGTGAAAAAGGATTTGAAAGAAAGTGAAAATGAAACAAATGAGTTTGGTTTTTATGACCATAAGTCTTACGGTTTTGAAAGAAAATTTTAATGGTTTTGTTTGTACAGAAACCATATTGACTTAGAAGGAAAAATGTTTTGATAATTTTCAATATCATGTCCGCGTTTTTGAGGGCATAGAATGCCTTGATTTTTATGAACAAAGTGATTTTCAAAGTGGAGATGTAACTTGATTTAATACAAGAATTTGGAAAGGGAATAGAAGCGTTTATCACTTGAGAAAATCAAGTTTTTGAACTGAATGTTTTCGAACTTCAATTTATTTTGAAGAAGGTTGTGTTTGAAAATGATTTGGAAAAAATGGAGAATATAATGGTGTTTTGAACATTTATTAACGTATAACTGATTTTCGAATTTTGAAATACGTTAAAAAAAATGTTAAATTTTGAAACGTTGATGGAAAAGTGATTTTTGTGGATTATATTTTGGAAAAAGATTTTATTGAGTAAGGAAATGTGAAAAATAAAATACAAAGTCATATTATTTTGAGAAAGGTTGAAAAGGAATTTTTGAAGATTAAGAAATATTTTCTATAATGAAATGGTGATGAAAAATGTTTTACGTATCTTAAAAACGTGATTTTTAAACCTATGATTTGAAAAAAAAATGTGTTGAAAATGATATTGATTTATTTAAGTCCAAAGTAATGTTTGGAATATTGAGGAATATTTTACGTATCTTAAAAATGATTTGAAATACAGTAAAATATTTCTACGCTGATTGAATTACGTTTAAATATTTTACGTAATTTGAACTACTATGAAAAATCAATATGTGATTTAAAAGTGATAAAATATTTTTACGTGATTGTGAAAATGACGAAAAATCGTTATGTGATTTGGAAAGTGTTTTAAATATTTCGAGAATGATGAAAAATGATTTACGCGACTTAAAAGAATGATTTTTAAGTTACGCGATTTTGAAACAGTGGAAAAATACTATGCGATTTGAGAAACGTATATTTTTACGCGATTGAGAAAAACGTTAAAAAATTAGTACGTGGTTTAAAAGTGCAACAGAAGAGTTTCAACATTTTGTAAACGTAACAGAAATGTTACAAAATTTTGTAAATGTAACAGTAGTGTTACGGTATTGTGAAAACGTAATAAAAACGTTTTGGAATTTTAAAAATGTAACAAAAGTGTTACGGTATTTTGAAAATGCAACAGAAGTGTTGTGGAATTGTGAAAACGTAACATAAATGTTATGCGATTGTGAAAAAATGACAAAAGTGTTTTATGACTATAAAAACATAATAACATGATGATTACTGTTAAAACAGTGTCCATACACTGTTTGTGAAAACAACGAGTTTTGCTTGTTATTGGCACGTGGTGCATTTTAGATGCATTGGAAAAAAATATGCGTTGAGGCATGTGATTTAATTAAACAAACGAATTTGAAAAGAATGGCCCTTGTGGTTGGACTTGCATTGATATATTCGTGCATTGTATAAACTATATCTGAGAAATTATGAAATATACCTGTGATTGGTATTATACTTGTGATTGGTATTTGGTGCATTATACATGCATTGGAATGGTCCGATGAGGATTGGATATGGCTGATTGCCTAGGAGAAACACACCTCTTGAGTGGGTGCGATATGCGTAGTGTAAGTCACTTGTTGATCTTGGGGGCATCGGGGTGCGGGTTGCTTATACGGATGGTTGGTCGCGCTTCTTCCCGTAGGTTAGACCGATGCAACACACCGATGATCCTGACCGAGACACTATTCTTATTCAAGATCTGATAGAGATTGTCGTGTATATGCTAGATGTGCAAAATCAAAATGAGGATTATAGCACGTGGTCTGAGACATGTGGTACCGACAGATCTTTTCGATCATTTCTCCGACCTGAGTTTAGCTCTATGAAATAGGAACATTGAGTCTAAATGCACATGCATTATATGAGTACATTTATATCTGTGTGATATATTAATTGAGGAATATTGGCTATGACAATTGTTTTGAATACTTGAATGATGATGATGATAATGCTGAGGGCATTATCGTAATTGTTGTTTATGATAATTGAACTGATAAATGATTGGATGATAGTTGATTAATGTTGATGACATGATCATAATTGTGGTATGATCTATCTGCATGATATGCTGCTTGTGTTATCTCTGTGCTGCCATGTTGGTATTGGTATAGGTGATCTCACCTCTTTGTTATGTTGTTTTGCTGTGTCTGTACTGTTAAAATCAAATAATAGAAGGATCGAGTTGTCTTAGACATAACGGGCGATGGATACTCTGAGATTGGTGATAACAATAAGTAATGGACATTCAGGACTCGAAGGTGTGCAGTGTTGACAAAGGAACAGATGTCTGATGCATCAAGATGGATACACAACAGAATACGTATGTAGAGTTATTTTTATCATTAGTATTGCATCGTCTTTATTAAGTAGGACCGTTATAGGGTTTCTTCTTGTTAAAAAAAAAAGAGTCTGTTAATTTTATATTTCTCTTTAAATTGTGAAATATTAATTGGGGTCAATATTGCATAATGAATAGTTAAAATATGATTTTTAATATTACCTAATATTTTCAGTAAGTTTATGTTTCAGTAAGAAAGAAATTTTGAAATCCATATTTTCATAACTCAAACCTTTTACAAATTGATTTTCAGATTATAAGTCGGGAGTCGGAAATGTGATGCCCTAAGGAGGGTGTTACAGTATTCATCTTTGCAACTGGAGCAAAGGTCTCTAGGTAATCGATTCCATAGGTTTGGGTATACTCTTTGGCAACCAATTGTGCCTTGTATCTTTCTATTGACCCATCTGCTCTATACTTCACCGTATACACCCATTTACATCCCACAGGTTTCTTTCCTACCGGTAATTGCACCAACTCCCAAGTTTTGTTCTTTGCTAATGCCTCTATTTCCACATTCATAGTTTGTTTCCATTTTTCATTGGACAAAGCCTCAGATAGGGTGGTTGGGATGATAATGGTATTTAGGCTGACTAGAAAGGCCCTATGTGATGGTGAGAATTTGTTGAACGACATGAAGTGTGCAAGAGGGTGTAGTGGTCGTTTAGTGAACTCTCTTGTTCCTTTTCTGATGGCTATGGGCAGGTTTTAGTCATCATTATCCACATGAAGTTCAGTTTCATTTTGTAAGGATGAGTTTGAAATTATTACATCATTCAAAGGCTCCAAGTTGGACTCTTGGACCTGCACAGGTTCTGGGATGGCCATCTTCTTGTGAACACTTTGCCTTTGCCAAATCTCAGATTTTCAAGAACAGGGTCTGTTTGTGGTTTTTCAAGCACAAGTTCAAGTGTGGTTTCAGGCACAGGTATAGTTCCAGGTGAAATTTCAGGGGTATGGTTGGACATAGATGTGCAAGAAGGGTCTTTATGTTAGTAGGACAAGTGGAAACCCTAATTAGAGTTACTTCAACTTCAGCCCAAGCCCATTAAGCCTTGCGACAGTCTTCTAATAGGTTTTGTGTGTTGTGCAGTGCAGTAGATAGTTGTCATATTTAATGTATTTATTGTACATAATTAGCTTTCCTAAAATAGAGTGTACAGCTTAGGGAATTAGAGCAAATCTCGTTTGTAAATAGGAAAAATTCCCATGAATTGTTTCTGTATAATTTCTATATATATGAAATAATAGAAGACATGAAGATCAATTTTTAGACAAATTGACATGGTAGCAAAGCCTTCTCTCTTACCCTAGGCAGCCTCGTTTTTTTTTTTCTTTCTCTGCCCAAGGGGCTTTCGGATCTCTAGTCTTTTCTGGCTTCAGAGTTCTGTTTGCCATGTTTGGCATCTGGTTCTGGAATTTTTTTTTCCAGATCACGTATTCTGGTTTCACCTCATAGGGTTACAAATTTTTTTTGCATTCTTTTGGTTTTTTGAATCACTATGGCAACAGAAAACTTCTGTGTTCAATTCAGTGGGAAGAACTATTCAGCCTGGGAGTTTCAGTTCAAGATGTTAGTCAAAGGCAAAGGAATGTGGGATCATATCGATGGCTCTTCTGCTGCACCAAATGACACAACCAAGCTTGCTATATGGGAGACGAAGGACGCTCAAATTATTTCCTGGATTCTAGGATCTATTGAGCCACACATGGTCAACAATTTGCGCTCCTTTATGACAGCTAAGGAGATGTGGGACTACTTGAAACATATCTACAACTAAGATAACAATGCAAAGAGCTTTTAGTTGGAGCTGGACATTGCCAACTACAGCCAGGGTAATCTCTCGATTCAAGAATACTATTCTAGTTTCCTCAACTTGTGGACTAAGCATTCGGCTATTATACATGCTAAAGTTCCAAAAGAAGCGATGTTTGCCCTTCAAGAAGTTCATAACTCCAGTCGACGGGCTCAATTTCTCATGAAACTCATACCAGAATTTGAGGTTACAAGGGCTGCTCTGTTAACTAGAGACCCGGTTCCCTCCTTGGATGTGTGTGTTGGAGTTACTTTGGGAGGAGCAGCGGTTATTCACTCAAGGAGCTATGGCGCAAGACAAATTTCCTTCGGAGGCTGTCACCATTGCTTATGCTACTCAAGGGAAGGAAAAAGAAGGGATATAAAGTAGGTTCAATGCTATTCCTACAAGGAATTTGGGCATATTGCTCGAAACTGTAGCCGAAAATTTTGCAACTATTGTAAACAGTGTGGTCATATTATTAAAGGAATGTCCTACGAGACTAGAGAACCGTCCAGCTAATGCCTTCCACGCAACGGTTCATCCCTCTTCTTTGTACAGAACCAACAGGTCAGCCTTCCATAACAACACTTCCTGTAGTCTCTAATCAAGCTGTCCTAACTCCAGAGATGGTGCAACAAATAATAATTTCAACATTCTCTGCCTTGGGCATTCAAGGTAAGTCCAAGCACACTCTTCAACCTTGGTTCGTTAACTCTGGGGCTTCGAATCATATGTCTGGTACTTCTGACTCTTTGCACAACGTTCGACCCTATTATGGTACACAACATATTCAAAATGCAAATGGTAGTACTCTTCCTATTGTTGTTGTTGGGGATATTGATTCATCTATTCATAAAGTGTTTGTGTCTCCTGGACTTTCTTCTCGTTTACTTTCGGTTGGTCAATTGGTAGATAACAACTGTGACGTGCATTTCTCTCGTGGTGGTTGTCTTGTGCAGGATCAGGCGTCGGGGAAAGTGATCGCGAAGGGGCCTAAAGTGGACAGATTGTTTCCTATACACTTTACTATTCCTCGTCTTTTCTCTTTAACTTGTACCACTGTAGCAAATCAAAGTGAGGTATGGCATAAACATTTAGGCCATCCTAACTCACTTGTTTTGTCTCATTTATTGAAACATGGCTTCTTGGGCAATAAAAATCAGTCTTCTTCTTTTTCTTTTGACTGTTCTATGTGTAAGCTTGCTAAAAGTACGACTACCATTCTCTTCTACTGGTCATCGTGCAGACAAATGTTTTGATCTTATTCATAATGATGTTTGGAATTATAAATATTATTCATAGTGACTACCATTCTCTTCTCCTATCATATCTCATGCAAATTATAAATATTTCATGACATTTATTGATGATTACAGTCACTTTACTTGGATTTATTTTCTTTGCTCCAAAGCCTAAGTCTTTTTGGTGTTTCAGACCTTCTTAGCGTATGTTGAAAATCAATTTTCTACTAGTATTAATATTTTACATTCTGACTCTGGCGGCGAATATATGTCTAATGAATTTCAGGCAATCTTACAACGTAAAGGTATTATTTCGTAGCATTCTTGTTCATATACGCCTTAGCAAAATGGCATTGTTGAGTGTAAAAATTGCCACTTGTTGGATGTCACTCGTACCTTGCTACTTGAATCCTCTGTTCCCCCTCGTTTTTGGGTTGAGGCTTTGTCCATTGCTGTCTACCTAATTAATTGTTTTCCTTCTCAAGTTTTAGACTTTGATTCACCTTTCTCTCGTCTCTATAACATGCCTCCTAGTTATCATAATCTTCATAATTTTGGTTGTGTCTGTTTTGTTCACTTACTGCCTACTGAGCGTCACAAACTCGGTGCTTAAGCCGTTCAATGTGCGTTTATGGGTTACAGTACCACTCAAAAAGGCTTCGTGTGTTATGATGCTACTGCTAATCATCTTCGTATCTCTCGAAATATGATTTTCTTTGAGAATCACTACTTTCCGTCTAATGTGGTCTCTTCTACTGCTCTTGCTATGCTTCCTAACTTTGGTGATGTCCCTCGTTCTATTGGGTGTTTCAAACCAAGTGTTGTGTATACGAGACGTCAACCTCCTTTACCCCCTCCTGATGTTGACCCACCACCTGAACTTGTACCTCCGACATCTCGAAGATCTGCTCGTGTCTCTCATCCACCATTATGGGTTCCCACACACTTCTCTTAATGTGACCTTATCTGGCATTTCTACTCCTACTTGTTATTCTCAGGAAGTTAAGCATGGATGTTGGGAACAAGCCATCCAAGCTAAGCTACAGGCTTTTCAGGAGAATCATACTTGGGACCCTCCTGGTATTAAACCTATTGGCTGTAAGTGGGTGTATTCTATGAAGCTTAATTCCGATGGTTCTCTCGACCGCTATGAGGCTTGGTTGGTTGCTCTTGGCAACAGGTAGGAATATGGGGTGGATTATGATGAGACATTTGCTCTAGTGGCTAAGATTATTACTGTGCGGACCATTCTTGCTATTGCTGCTTCCAAGGGATGGTCCCTCCACCAAATGGACGTTAAGAATGTGTTCTTGCATGGCGATCTTAAGGAAGAAATTTTTATGACTCCTCCTCCAGGCTTATTTTCTGCCTCCTCTGGTGTGTGCAAGCTGAAACGCTCTCTTTACGGCTTGAAACAGACTCCTCAGGCATGGTTCCAGAAATTTCGTCCTACTTTACTTGGTTTTTCTTTTACCTAGAGCCAGTATGATTCTTCTTTGTTCCTTCACAAAACAGCTTGTGGTATTGTTCTTCTTCTTGTTTATATTGATGATATTGTCATCACTGGCACCGATATTGTCTTAATACAAGAAGTTAAACAGCAGCTCCAGGCTTCGTTTCATATGAAGGATATTGGTTCCCTCCACTATTTTTTGGGTCTTGAGGTGCATTCGAACCCGAAGGGTATTTTCTTACATCAGCAAAAATATACACAGGACTTGATCTCTTTAGTTGGCCTTCAATCTGCTTCTTCTGTTGACACCCCTCTAGAGGTCAATGGGAAATATCGTCGTGAGGAGGGTGAGCCTCTTTCCAATCCTTTGTTGTATCGTCAGTTGGTCGGGAGCCTTAATTATTTGACCATTACACATCTTGACATTTCTTTTGTTGTCCAGCAAGTCAGTCAGTTTATGCACACCCCTCGACATCTCCATTTGGCTATTATTCGTCCTATCATTCATTATTTGAAGGGTACTTCTAGTCATGGATTATTTTTTCCTGTCAAATAGTCCCCTTAATTGATTGGTTATAGTGATGTTGATTGGGCTGGCTTCCCGAACACTCGGCGCTCTGTTACAGGTTGGTGTATGTTTCTTGGCCCTGCACTCATTTCTTGGAAAAGTAAGAAACAAGTCCAGGTATCCAAGTCTTCCACCAAGTCTGAATATCATGCTATGTCTACTGCTTGTTTTGAGATTATTTGGCTTCGCGGTTTATTGACTGAGCTTGGATTTCCTCAATCTAATCCCACGCCTCTCTATGCAAATAATACTAGTGCTATTCAGATTGCTGCTAATCCGAATTTTCATGAGCGCACCAAGCATATTGAGGTGGACTATCATTCTATTTGTGAAGCTTTTGACAATCATGTTATCTCGCTTCCGCACATTAACTCAGATCTTCAACTTGTTGATGTCTTTACTAAGGCAATACCTCGGCCTCGTCATTAGTTTCTCATCGGGAAATTGATTCTTCTTGATCAGCCGCATCATTTTAGGGGGGATGTTAGTAGGACATGCGAAAACCCTAATTAGGGTTACTGCAATTTCAGCCTAGGCCCATTTAGCCTTGCGGCAGTCTTTCTAATAGGTTTTATGTGTTGTGTAGTGCAGCAAACAGTTGTCATATTTAATGTATTTATTGTACATAATTAGCTTTCCTAAAACAGAGTGTACAACTTAGGGAATGAGAGCAAATCTCGTTTGTAAATGGGAAAAATTCCCCTGAATTGTTTCTGTACAATTTCTATATATATGAAATAATAGAAGACATGAAGATCAATTTTCAGACAAATTGATACTTTAGATATTGGCAGCAATGACAAGTCCAAATCTAGCAAAAAACTCTCCTTATCTTCCCTTGAATTCTCACCCTGAAGATAAGGTTGAGTGAATGTGACATCCACTAATACATAGAATTTTTTGGATAAAGGATAATAGCACTTATACCCTTTCTGAGTTGCAGAATAACCCACAAAGACACATTTTAGGGCCCTTGGGTCAAGTTTCCCCCTTGTTTTGACTATGGACATAAACAAAATAAACACATCCAAAAAACCAAAGGACAAGGTTATTTGAAGTGTGTAGGTTAGGTAGAAAGTTGAGAGTATGTCCATCGGGCTCTTGAATCCCAAAACTAGGGTAGGCAAACGATTTATGAGATGGGTGGCTATGAGAATGGCTTCCCCCTAAAAGGACTTTGGGACATTTTTCTGGAACAGAAGGGCTCGGGTTTTTTCAAGGAGATCACCATTTTTCCTTTCTGCTACCCCGTTTTGTTGTGGGGTATTGACCCAAGATGATTCATGTATGATTCCCTCTTTCTGACAAAAAAGGTTAAGGGTTTGGTTAAAATAATCTCTAGCATTATTATCTTATCTAAATCTCTTGACAATAACCCCAAACTAATTTTTGATCATAGAACAAAAATTTGGAAGGACAGTACTGACATCAGATTTGTGTTTGATCAAGAAAACCCAAGTAACACAAGTGCAGTCATCAATAAAGGAGACAAACCATCTTGTCCTAGAAACATTAGGATTGGTAGATAGATCCCAAATGTCACTATGAATGAGGTAAAATGGAACAAAACTACATTTATTACTAATTGGAAAGGATACACGTTTGTAATTAGCAAGCTCACACTTCACGACGGAAATTTTCAACAAGGAGGGGAAAAGGATTTTAATAATTCTAAAGGATGGATGTCCAAGTCTGTTGTGATGAAGCCAAATCTTTTCTTTATTGACTGAAACAAATTTTGAACTGAAGGAATGGTGCAATCTGTTCTGCATTGGTGTTTCAAGGTAGTAGAAGTCATCTTGTTCCCCAGCACGTCCAATCATCCTCCCTGAATCCTTGTCTTGAAAAATAGAATAATTGTTGTGAAAAATCACAATGCAGCCTAAGTCTTGAGTGAGTTTGTTTATAGAGACAAGGTTTGTGGATAGTCTAGGGACATGAAGAACATTTTTTAAGGTTACTAATGGACTGATTTTTACGTCCCCTATGCCTGTAACAGTGATCAAAGACCCATCAACAATGGCTATTTTCTTACTGCTTGGACAAAGAGAATAGGTGGAAAAATTATTGGATGTGTGGGTCATATGGTTAGTAGCTCCTGAGTCTACAATCTAGGAATTGGTAAAGGTTGTACTTGAGGCACTTAGTCCAATTGAAAGAGGAAACTTACCTGAATATGCCGAAGAACAAGTACCTGAAGGCTTCTTAAGGTTGCTGATGAGCGATCTCACCCTCTCAATCTCTTCTTGGTTGAGACTGCCTAGTTCTTGTGATGTTGATGCACCTTGTGACTCTCCAGACTGTTGAGATTGAATATCCTCCATAACTTTGCTCTCTAGGCAATTAAGGCCTCAAGTATTTCGAATAGAAATATCCAACAATGAAGGCTGGTATTGTCAGCAATGAAGGCCAAACGCAGAGTAGAAACGCAGAGGTAGGTTGGTATCGTTGGCAATGAAGGCCAAATGCAGAGTAGAAACGCAGAGGTTTCAGAGTGAAGAAGAAACAGAGGCAATCCTAAGAAAGAACCGCTCTGATACCATGTAGAAAATATTGTATTATTTCCTTGAACTAAATTATTACAACATGGTAGTATATATGTAGGGGATTAGGGAACACTTGTACACTAATAGTACACTAATCTAGGCCTAGAAAAGAAGCTAATCAAGTCCTAGAAAATAAACATGAGTTAAAGCTCTAAAAACAATGATACATGAATCACCGGCCAACCGTCCAACTAGCCAACCGTCCAACCAGCCAACCGTCCAACTAGCCAACCGTCCAACCAGCCAACCGTCCAAATAGGGTAGATATCACAACAAAAACCAAGATGCTTGAAAACTGAAAAATAAGAAATGAACAAAGTTTCTAGATTTTGGACACAATGTGACATGGAATTATTCATGAAGATTGAAGATTAACCGACATGTATGCCTTAATACATGAGAAGCACCTATTGACAAATGGAGGATGCATATCACCATAGGAAGCCAGTCCATACTCAAGGAAGAGCTGCAAGTAAGAGATTCAACAAAAAGAGATTTCTAAAAGCCTCTCAAGTAAGAGTTGCTAACCATGTGGCACTCCACGATTCTCAAATAGAACTTTTTTTCTTCTAAGTGATTCACTGATACTGCATTATCTTGCCAAAAAGCTAAATATGTCAGCTACTCAGCTCAATTTAATGCCTTTTGGATAATGACAAACCTAAGTCTTGAACTCTCAATAGTGAATATATGATGTTTTGGTTGTCAATCCAGGATGAATTGATTAGATGTTTGAGATACTTAACTATTTTATAAAGAACAGTTTTGATACAAATATATATTAACTGATGATTAATGACAGGCAGATTACCGATAGTAGTACTGCAGTCTCAGCTCCTTGTGAATCCTTGAAGGTAACATAGGCAATTTGAGATCGTTCATCAAGACTGCATAAATATATAAACATATGATTTGTAAAATAGAACTTAGAAATGAAAGCACTCTAAAAAAGGGTTTGGACACCACAGCAACTTACTGACCTTCGCAGTTCAAAATATTCAATATCACCAGAAAAGGAAAAGAACTCCTTAATGTCTCGCTCAGATGCTCCCAAGGAAACATTACTGACTTTTATAGTTTTGATCTGGAAAGAAAATAACATGTAAGTACTAAAAGTTTAAAACCTTGTTTAGAACCCACCTCTTCATATGCAATAATGTTCTGAAATCTAACATCTAACACTTAAGGACAGAATCAAAGCATATTATACCTATCATCCATACTTACATTAATGTGAACTCCCCTTATGGTGTCTCCTATGACTATCAGTAATGTTATAAACAGAAATATACATATAAATTAAAAAAAAATATTATACCTGCTGTCAAGCTGTCAACCCAGTCATTCTGCTTTTTGAGTGTTTATAATTGCTTCTTATAACTAATATTCATATTAAATGTAGTGTTGTATAAGAAGTCAGATAGGAGGGGATGTGATAGAGTTAAAATTTAATAAAATAATTTTGAGAAATGGAGAAGTTTAGTTTTTTAAAAAAAGCAATAAATGACAAAGGAGGCAGAAACCTTATCCTAAAAGCTAGATGTTGATAACAACAATTTTAAACCTATTCTGATCTGAAAGAATCCCTATCACCCATAACTACACATAATTCAATAAGCCAGGATACAGAGATATGCATATTGTTAAGATCACATTTGGATCCCTCCTTTAAAAGTATACCTGGACAAGTGTCATGATACCAGCAGAAAAGAATGCCAACTTGGATGATGAGTCAGCAGAGTCCGGTGGCAAGAGCCACAGCAGTGCACAAGTGGAATCTGAGGTTAGTTAGCAGGGAAGGCCAGTTGGTTGTAGATCCGGGAATCAAGGGGTTGAGAAAGAGCTCACTGCAGAGAGCAACTAACACTAACTTGAGGAATCTCGTGAGGAGTATGGAGGGTTATAGCACCAAATGAGTGAGAGGTGAAGTAGTGTGTTATGTGAAGGAATTTCTGTCAACGTAATGAGGCTGATCTAATCAGTAACAAATAACCAGAAATCACAAATTTATGTAAGTGAACAGTGCACTCAGAAAATACAGGAAGGGAAAACAGAAATCTGTAACGAGGAAGAATGAGGTAAAGTCCAAGGGTAAGAGAGATCCAAGAGAGAAGGTGACTCAGAGAGAGAGAAGACAGAAAGGAGATAAACATGTCAACATGCAGTTCGGGACCACATAGATAGTTCTTCATTTCATTGAATTAAAATGGTGTAAAGAAAATTTCAGTTTGTTTTAAAACAAGTAACTTTACAGCATTGGAAAGACAAATCATTGATAACAACAATTTTAAACATATTCTGATCTGAAAGAATCCCTATCACCCATAACTACACATAATTCAATAAGCCAGGGTACAGAGATATGCATATTGTTAAGATCACATTTGGATCCCTCCTTTAAAAGTATACCTGGACAAGTGTCATGATACCAGCAGAAAAGAATGCCAACTTGGATGATGGGTCAGCAGAGTCCGGTGGCAAGAGCCACAGCAGTACACAAGTGGAATCTGAGTTAGTTAGCAGGGAAGGCCAGTTGTTTGTAGATCCGGGAATCAAGGGGTTGAGAAAGAGCTCACTGCAGAGAGCAACTAACACTAACTTGAGGAATCTCGTGAGGAGTATGGAGGGCTACAGCACCAAATGAGTGAGAGGAGAAGTAGTGTGTTATGTGAAGGAATTTCTGTCAATGTAATGAGGCTTAATCAGTAACAAATAACCAGAAATCACAAATTTATGTAAGTGGATAGTGCACTCAGAAAATACAGGAAGGGAAAACAGAAATCTGTAACGAGGAAGTGTAACATCCTCCCTAACCCATTTACCTTACAGTTTGTTATAGTAACATGTAAATACACTTGTATGAGTTATTTGTTAATTTTGATGATTTTCTGAGCTAGTTTAAGTATAATGCTATAACATTGGATAAGGAAAATAGCTCATATTAGCTCAGAAACTAACATAAACTGCTTAGATAATGGAAATAAATATAAAAAATTTATTTCTAAGCCACAACTAATTAGAATGAGTTGTGATAAATTTTGGAGTATCAACTGAATTAGTTTGGCATTTTTAATAACACAGGGTGAATGTTTAAAGGCCAAATTAAATAGGAAAGTAGCTTGGAAAATCATGAGGTTTTGTAAAGATGCCAAATAGAGGATGGAGATTATTCTGGGAATAATTACAAGTTAAGGCAGATAATTGTAAGCCTATTAGTTTAACTCCTTAGGTTTAACATAACTTAATGATGAGTAATAGGGCTTAGTGGTTGTTAATAATGTATATGAATAATTATTAGGGGATGAGTATAGGAACTAAATAAAGTCATAGAATTTTCTATAACACTTATGGAAGTTAGAAAATTCATTAGTGGAAGATCAAAGTATCCTTAAGAGATAAATTTCTCACACCAAATACTTTGCCCTTATCTTTATCCTTATCTTCCCTTAGCAGAAGATAAGAACAAAGAAAGAAAGAAGGAAAAAGAAAAGAGAGAAAGAGATAGAGAGAGAGCAGAACGAAAAATAAAAGAGAGAAGGAAGAGAGAAAAGAAGGAAGAAGAAGAAAAACCAAGAAAGAACAAGAAGAGAAATAGAACACCATCAACAAAGGAGTATAGGTAGGGGTGCTTTCTTCATGGATCTATTGTCTTACACTTTTTCTAGTTTGATTGCTTCATTGATGAAAGTGGTTGAAAATTTCTATTTCATGATGTTCTTTCTCTTCATCTTATTGACGATATTGTGTTGAGGATGATGAATATGGGTTTTTATTAGTTTGACTATTATTGTTAAACTTAGTGGATTTTGGATGAGATTATATTGAGTATTGATGTTATGGTGATTTGAGAGAGGTTTATCCTGGGTATAGTATGTTTAAGAACTTGTTCTGTTGCTGAAACCCAGATGGTAATCGATTACCATGAGCTAGTACTTGATTACCAGCTTTCAAAGAATGGTACTGGAAACGTGGTAATGGATTACCATCAGTGGTAATCGATTACGGGTAATTGATTACCGGTAATCAATTACCATTAGTAGGTAATCGATTACCAACCTTTTGTATGCAAGATTTGCAGGTGGTAATCAATTACCATCAGTAGGTAATTGATTAACAAGCTTCTGACTTGTGAAAATTGAGCTGGTAATCGATTACCATCAATAGGTAATTGATTACCAAGCCCCTGTTTTGAGAAAATGGCTTGTGGTAATCGATTACCAATCCCCTTTTGAGAAAATAGAGTTCTCTGCTCTATGGGGACCAAATGGAAGCTTATGATATAACTCAATTTACTAATTGAAATATCTTGTGTTATGAATGTGCACTTAGTAAACCTGAGAAATGATGTTAATGTGCACCTAGTATATTTGTGAATTGATGTTAACTTTGTACACTTAGTTTACTTATGAAATGCTAATATTGTGCACTAGATAAGCTTGTGAAATAGTGATATTGTGCACTTGATGCACTTGTACAATAATCATATTGTGCACTTAGTTTATTTGTGCACTTAGTATAGCTTGAGATGCACACTTATTATGAATATGAGATGTACTAGAAAATTGAATTGCTCATTTAAATTATTAAAGTTGAGCTAATAATTGAATTCAAATAATAAGTGTTCATAGACTAAATAGATAATGGACATGACCCTCGTGAGAGGAGGAGATTCTAAATAGATATTAGAGATGATCCTCGTGAGAGGAGGAGACTCTAAATAGATTTTAGAGATGATCCTCGTACCTGGAGAAAATATTATAGAAATGATCCTTGTACCTCAAGGAGATATATTATAGAAATGATCCTTATACCTAAAGGAGATATTATAGAAGTGATCCTCGTACCTGAAGCAGATATTATAGAAATGATCCTCGTACTTGGAGGAGATATACTATAGAAATGATCCTCGTACATGAAGGAGATATTATAGATAGTGATCCCCGTACCTGGAGGAGATCTTAGACTTAAATATTGGAAATGAACCTCGTACCTGGGGGTGATCCTCGTTGTGATTTCTTAAAGAAGGAAATTGATTAATTAATACTGGAAATGATCCTCGTATCTGGAGCTAATCATAGATCTAATAATGAGTGATAGATTATGAGAAAGATCCTTGTACCTGATGATGACCTGAAACTTAGCCATGAAAATATACTTCCATGGAAATATACTTAATAGATGGTAGTTAAAGAGTACTAATGAAAGTTTTATACTTGAATAAGTATTTTTACATCATCATAAAGATGTTAGTTATATAGATCATGGACTTGTTAAAGAATGTTGCAGTATGAGAAGATATGAATATTCTAGAGTTAGTGAATTATAACTCATACTTGATATATATTGAGCTAATTCATGATTTATGGATGATGTAATGAAATTAGACATATTGGTTGACTATGTGTTATTGATTATTGATAATAAATGAATTTTCTATCTCGGGAAGAGAAATGAACCACTGTGGCATTTGTCACGTTTCTATATAATATATATTGAGTATTGATTTAATAATTTTCCCGAAATGGCTGGAATTATTGTAACAGCCCAAACTTCCTAAATATAAGACAGTAATTTTGACCGTTAACAGAATTCTACTGTTTAGTGATTTCTGTGTACTGTAAAATTATTTTGAATATTCCGTCAGTATATTTGATCGTTTTGAGTGAATTACTTCGTGTCAGGAAAATAATAATTTTCGGGCCGGAGGAAAATCTTACGTAATTTAATTATTACTGAAAAGTCTTAATTATTTTACGTAATCTGATTTGATATTTGTGCATTTTCTAATTTTTGTGATTTTATGTGTGATTATGAAATTTTTATATTACTCAGATAATTTTAGTGTTATCCGTGGGCCGTCTGTGGGCCCATTGAGGTTATATGTGGGCCCCGCATGGGTCCAAAAAGGTAAAAATTTTTCTGTAGCCAAGAAAATTCATACTGTTGAGACGGAGAGGGGGGATCTTACTAAACCTGAATCCGGAAATAGTTTTAGAAATTTTCTTTTACTGTGTTTTGCACTGTATTTAATTATCGGATGATAAAAATACAGTAAAAATATTATTCGAATGGCAATAGCAGATACAAAAATAAACATTGTACTGCGAAGTCAACATTAGTGGCTCTACCATTGATGTAATCAACGGTGGAGACTTGATCTTGATTTAATCAACGGTTGAGATTTAGTCTTATAAAGTGGCTAGGACCATTTATAGCCCTTGGATGTAAAGTTTGAAGGAGCAATCTAGACCCTTCATTTTGAAGACACTTCTAATGGCTAGGATTTCAAGGAGAAAAGATCCAATGGCCTAAATTAAGTCTTCTATCTAAGCCTAAACCTAGAAGCTACATTAAATCCTAACCATTGATCTAATCAATGGTTAAGATGACCTAAACTGATGGCTAGGAGATTTGTTGCATTTTGAAGAGTGCATGGAGGAGGGGGGACGGTTTGGTGCTGCATTTGGGAGCTAAAGCAACAAGTTGAAGACCATAATTGATCACTTTAGTCATTATTGATCACCTTGGTCTGCATTGAACATTTTCAAGAAACAAAGTTATCAAAAATTTCTCTCCATTCTCTCCAAAACCATAGCTACGGCCACACTACCAAGGACACCCTTCCATCACTCAACAATTCTAAACAACCATATTTCTTGAATCTACACCTAATTCTAAGACACTTTGTAGTTTACACCAAGTCCTAAATCTTACATCTTGAAGGAGTTTTTCCAAAAGCAAGTTTTAGGGTTCTTAAGGTGAAATTATGGAAAACTTCATTTTTTTCTCTTCTTTTTCATGTTCTAAACCATGTTTGATCCATGGTTCCTCTTATTTAAGCTTAATATACTAATTTTTTTGTGTTTGTTTTGTGTTTGAGAAGCTTTTGTTGGTAGAAATCTTATTCAAAATACAAAGCAAGAAGCTTTTTGTGGTTCTTCAAGAGGTAAGAGGGAGATCCATCTCACCAACCAAGTATGATGGTGAGAGATGGTTTATTTATTTGATGGATGTTGAATCCATGTGAGGATTCATATCCATGGTCATGTAATAATTTGTGTGTGTTTATGTGCTTTGATTATTTTCCTATGTTTGATATGATTTACATGATTTTGCATGATTTATTGCTTATATGGTATGTTTCTAATATGCATGATGAAAGCATGTTGAATATATTATGGTGGATGTATATTGAAACAAACAATTTTGGCTCCAAAGGTCATGGAGGAGGCTACGGTTTTGAGCTCTAAAAATTAGGGTTCATGTTAAAATTTTTCAAGAACAGGGGAAATAATTTTTGGTCCTTAAACTAAGGTGAATTTCGGCCAAGACACCTCAAATTAGGTGTTCACAAAATTATATTTTCATGAATGATAAAATTGAATGATTTAGGAAGCAAGGAAAATAAACAAAGGGTTTGATTTTCAAGAAACAATGTACACAGTTTTGGAGAAGTATTTTTATTAATTTATTTTGTGTAAAAACAAGAATGGGACTTAGTTGATTTAGAAGGAAAAATACAAGAATGATTTCAATGGTCATGTCCACGATTTTGAAGGTTTGTAATGCCTTGATCTTTATGAACAAAGTGATTTTCAAAGTGGAAATATAACTTGATTTAATACAAGGAATTTAGAAAGGGAATCAGAGTGTTTTAACACTTGAGAATTAGAATTTTCATACGTGAATGGAAAAGAGATGTTGAAAATGTTTGAACCTCAATTTATTTTAAAAAGGATTGATTTTTAGAATTGATTTGGAATTATAAAGAATACGTTGATAACTTGGGATTTTCTAACTTAAAACTCATTCTTTGGGTTTTGGAGAGCGGTAATAAAATTTTAAAGTTAAAAACATTGATTTAATTCAATGAAATAATGATTTTATGGAATAAATTACGAAAAGTATTTTCTTGAGTAAGAAATGTGTAAAATAATGTGAGAAGTCATATTATTTTGAAAAATGTTGAAAAGGAATATTTAAACGGTTGAGAAATATTTTATGAAGTTGAAAAACAGTGAAAAATGATTTACGTAACTTAAAAACGTGATTTTTAAGCTACGCGATTGGAAAAACGTTTAAATATTTCCACGCGATTTGAAAAAAAACGTTAAAATATTTCTACGCAAATTTGGAAAGCGTTAAAATATTTTTACGTGATTGAAATATTGTTGAAAAATCACTACGTAGTTTAAAAATGGTGGAATATTTTTACGTAATTGATGAAAACATTGAAAAATCTATATGTGATTTGAAAACGTTACAGAAATATTACTAAATTGTGAAAACGCGATAAAATGATTTTCACGATTAAATATACAGTAAAATTACTGTTGAACCAATGGATGAACGTTGTCTGAGAAAATGATAATTTTTGCCTATGATTGGCATTTGTGCATTTTATATGCATGAAATGGTGTTTGGACACTGTATGAGAAATTATGTGATTTACCTTTGGTTGGTAATTGGTGCATTATACATGCATTGAAAAATGGTCCGATGGACTGGATATGGCTAATTGCTTAGGAGAGACGTACACCTCTTGAGTGGGTGCGATATGCGTAGTGTAAGTCACTTGTTGACCTTGGGGGCATCGGGGTGCGGGTTGCTTACATGGGTGGTTGGTAGCTCTTCTTCCCCTAAGTTAGACCGATGTAACGCACCGATGATCCTGACCGAGACACTATTCTTAATCGAGATCTCGTAAAGACTGTCGTGTATATCTTTAGATGTGCAAATACAAATGAGAATTGTAACACTTGGTCTGAGGCATTTTGGTACAGACAGATCTTTCGGATCAACTTCTCTCGAACCGAGTATTAGCTCCATGGAGTAGGAACATGAGTACATGCAATGCACATGCATAACATATGCATCTTTATTGAGCATTGGCTATGACAATTGTTCTGTTTGGAAAATACTTGGATGATGATTATGATAATACTGTTAATGGCATGATGGTAGATGTTATTTATTTTATCTGTTATTTGAATACATTATGATGATGGCATAATTGTATTTATGGTATGATATAACTGTATAGTATGTTATATGTATTATCTCTGTGCTACCATATTGGTAATGGCGTAGGTGATCTCACCTCTTTGTATGTATATGTGTGTATGGTATTTATATTTGATAAAGACATTGAGAAAGAAGTCGTACAAAAAGGGGAAGAGGAACTACTCCTTACTTCTGGGAACGCAGAGTTTTGATAGCATGGCGTCAGGGTCGAGTTTCTTCGGGTACGTGCGTTTGCAGTTCCACGGAGGAGCTGGAGCTTGGAGGACAAGTCCCAATGAGAAGGGACTTATTTATGAGGGGCATCTGACAGTAAACTTTAGTAGGGTATTTCATGGGGATCCATTTTTCTCTGTAACTATTTTTGTACATGTGGAATTTCCGCTGTCTATTAGGCGGCATTGGGATATGAGAAACTATGTCTCAACGGAAATTAGTATTGTGTCGTCCGCTCGGACACCTATCCATAGGGCATCACGTCAAATCGGATTCCTACCTGCTGAGGAGTCTGAGGAGGACCCAACTGAGGGTTCTGCCGCTTAGTTAGACTTGGGCGAGTCTAAACTTTGTTACAAACTATGTCTGTATATATTTAAATGTGTTATCTAGTTTTTTGAGAAATGGTCTGTATATAAATAATCCTGACAGTACGTTCGTAATGTATGATGATGTAAATTATGTGTGATGATGTATAATATTTTATTTTCCACTAAGTTATTTTATAGTTATCAAAGAAGAAAGAAAAAAAAAATTTTACAACTCATATTTTACCACAACATCACATTTAATAACTTAGGAGTAATTTGGTAATTAAGTATCATAAATGTGGCACCCTACGGTGAGTGTAACAATTATTATGATGACATGTGTTTAATTTGATATACTGGGAATTCGTAGAATTCTCACCTCCTTGTTTTAATTTCTATGATAATTCCAAGGTAAAAATCTTCTGCAAAGTAAGATGAAGGATGTGGATGTAGAATGCATAGTCTACTCATTTGGACCATAGTTTTGTCTTTACTTTTGTACAAGGATTGTACATAGTTTATAAGTATTGTGCCTTAAGGGCCTAGTTTGTATATTTGGTACAAATATATATAAGTTTGTATAAATGAGTTTTGCAATTATATGTATATTACTTTTCCCTCATAAGGCTCATATATATTGTAATGTAGTATTAGAGAATGTTATTAGTTTAATAGTAACGTGCCTAAACTTAATTACTTTTGTATAATTCCGGATATACTACTAGTATTAGATTTGGGACGTTACAGGAAGAATGAGGTAAAGTCTAAGGGTAAGAGAGATCCAAGAGAGAAGGAGACGAAGAGAGAGAGAGAGAAGACAGAAAGGAGATTAACATAACACGCAAAATGGAGATTAACATGTCAACATGTAGTTCGGGACCACATAGATAGTTCTTTATTTCATTGAACTAAAATGGTGTAAAGAAAATTTCAGTTTGTTTTAAAACAAGTAACTTTACAGCATTGGAAAGACAAATCATGTAACATAATAGTTAATGGTCGTATACCTATATATGCCTAAAATACCTGATGCTAAACAATCATCAGCAATCTAAATGCAGATATTAAACAAACAAATATCATGAAATATTTCGAAAATTCACTGGTAGCTGCATCCACTGCCCAGCAAATTGAATTCCGACACGGAGGAAAACTTTAATGGCAAAGAAAATGAATGCCATACATTAAACAATGATCTTTATAGTTTTCACTTTTCCGTGAAGTGACGCATTTCTGTATTCATCATAGCAGGACACAACTAGAAATCTTGAGCACCTTAATAGAACTATCCAAATTGAACTCTCCAAAGTCAAAATATACAGAAACAAATCTTCGCACTAAATAAATTGAAATATCAAACATTAGAACCCGCAATTAATTCACCTGAACTACTCTTGAAAGATAAAATAAAATTTTCCTCAAAGAAACAAGAGGACTAAGACGGATCTACTCAATATACAACAAATTATACTGGTGGAAATGTCTTATACAGTATACACATTCAACAAGATCTTCAAAAATACGAAGTGATTCGTAGAATAATACCGTTCAGAGAGAAAAGCAGGATGCAATCAGAACTCACCGACATCGGAAAACGCTTTCTGGTAGAGATCTCCGTTAACCAGAAACCACCGCGAAACTGAGCGTGTGTTGTGGGCAAGTGTTTGAGAGAAGAGAAGAGAGGTCAGCGAAGAAGAAAATGAGGCAGGCACTACTAAATTTTTAACATTGTCTGAGAGGACTTGGAAACACGTGCCGGAGTTTGAGTCTCACGTGCGAGTACCACGGACATGGAGTGGGGAGCATTGGAGCAAGGCCTGGCCGAGAAGTAAACCGCGTGAGCGTGATTGAACGGGAAGACTTGAGCAATGTTTTGGAAGTTTACAGTATGTTTAGATGACTCTAAAGAGGACGGAAAGGAAATGTGGAGAATGAAAATAATTTTTTATATTTGAGAGTTTTAAAATACATAGGAATGGAACAAAATATAGGAAGAATCATTTTTTCTTTTTTTCTCCTAAATGCTTAATTTTTGTTTCTTTCAAAATTGAGGTGAAATGGGAGGAACACATATTTCGTTCCGTTCTATTAATGAATCTTCCAAACAAAGAGGGGAAGAACTATATTCAATTCCTTTCCTTTCCTTTTTGATCTATCCCCACCTATTCTGTTCCGTTCCGTTAATGAAAAAACATCCAAACACAGAGGGAAAAGGAGGAGAAGGGTTTAAAGGGAAAGGAAGGGAAAGAAATTGAGAGGTTTATCCTCTTCCTTGTTTGGGAGTATGAAATATAAGAGGAGAAAGAAATGGAAGGTTTATGATATATTTTTTACTATTTTACCCTTTATTCCAAAAAATTAACATAATTAATGTTTTATAAAAAAAATTAATGACAAAAACTAAAAAAAATCAATCTAAAATTTCTTTCACTACAATTTTTCTCTCTCTAAAAAACTTATCTCTGAATATTTTTCCTCTATAAAAAAATTGTCTAAAATTATTTCTCTCTCTAAAAGTTGAAAAATTATTTTTCTAGAGAGAAATTTTTTAAAGAAAATATTCTATCTCTTTAAAAATATTCATTCGAAAAAATATTTTCTCTTTGTAAAAATCTTGTCTCTCTCTTTCAAAAAATATTTTTTTCTCTAAAAATATTGACTCTCTTTCTCAAATTATTGTCTCTTTAAAATTGTCTCTTATTTATTTTAAAATTCATTTTATTGACATATATGAGTCTCAAATCTATTTCTTAACTTTAACTAATTTTTTTAATTATTCGAGAAATTATGATTTATTATGTGAACTTTTAATACATATTTTTTAATTGTATAGAAGTATAAAAATAGTAAGAATCCTGCAACAACAATTTGCTTCTCAATTCTCAATAACTTGGACATTGGATAATTGAGTTTTTAATAATAATAGGAAATATATACCACAATATAAAATCATACATAAGGAAATAAGTTGTCTATAATAACATACATATACATTATCCAAAAGCATCAAAATTATCCTGAGTTCAAACTTGATGAGCACTGCATAACTGCTACCAGATTTTTTTCTCCTTTTTTTTTTGGTGAAGGACCACACTAGATTTTGTTCAATACCTGCAAAATGAAAATGTTGCTAAAGTAATTTTGAGACCATCATATATTATAATTAATTGCAATTCATTTGAAAAGACCACCATGGTTATGCTATGACATTTTACATACAATTATCCATAGCCATGTTGCAATGGCTCCTAAAAATAGGAAATAAGGAAGTAATAGGAAAACACAAACATAATCTAACAAGAAAATAGTAAAAAAGAATCCAAAAAGATAATTTTAAAAAAAGCAAAATGAATATTCAGTATTACAATATCATTTTCACCATCAAGTTTAAGATTAAAGTATAATTAATATTGTAAAAGACAAGTTCACATGAAGATGAATCAATGACACAACACAAGAAAGTTAGAACAATTACCTCGACGAACCAAAGGGACCAACAAGACTAAGCACCATCTCTAGTAGCAACTCTTTATGTTTGTCCGGAGAACAACCAATCACTCCTCTAATCCTCTCAGGATTATCAAGAAGATAAAGGCATGCGCGGGTGAACAAGTGTCTCTCAATCTTCAAATCCTCCAGAAGCTTCCAAATTTCAGATTCAGGAATTGGAAGTTTCTGTTGAACTCTCTCATAAACAATAGTACTCTCTCTAAGAGCTGCATTACCCTCTCTAAGAGCTCCGGCAATATCTTGAAGTGCCACCTTTATCCCTTCAATTTCATCTTCATCCTTTGTCCTTCTAGACCTTTTAGATTTGCTCTCTTAACTACGAGTTCCTTTTCCGTTAGGAGATGTGACTTCATTATCATTCCCAACCTCTTGAACACTCTCGAAGGTCACCTCATTTGTTCCAATATACCCAGTGTAACACCCCCCTCAGGGTATCACATTTCTGACTACCAACTCCCAATCTGAAAATCAGTACATAAAAGGTTTGAGTCATAAAAGGTGAGTTTTAAAATTTCCTTTTCTTGCTGAAGACGAAAACATAATTTTACTGATAATTATAAGTAATACTGAAAATACATTTAAATTGTTTAATATATAATATTGACACTAATTAATATTTAACAATTTAAAGAGAAATATAAAACTAACAGACTCTTCTTTTTTTTTTAACAGTAGCAAACCCCATCACGGGTTCTACTTAATAGCACAGCACAACACTAACGATAAAAACTCTACATACGTATTCTGTTGTGTATCCATCTTGATGCATTAGACATCTGTTCTACATCTGTTCTTTATCCTCAGACATCTCTTCTTTGTCAACACTGTAAGCTATCCAATCTGGAAAGGTCATTCACTGATGTTGTCTCCAAACGCAGAGGTATTTGTCACCCGTTATGTCTAAGACAACTCATTCCATCTATTATAGTTTTTACAACACCAAGCCCAACCACACAATATAACAAAGAGGTGAGATCACCTATGTCAATACCAACATGGTAGCATAGAGATAACACAAATAGCATACCATACAGATATGTCAAACCATCAACATTAATCAATTATCATCATCAAATCATTTATCAATTCAATTATCATAAACAGTAATCCTGATAATGTCCTCAACATCATCTAATTATCATCATCATCATCCAAGTATTCAAAACAATTTTCATAGCCAATATTCCTCAGTTAGAAATATCTATTCAGATATAAATGCTCAGATTCATGCATGCACATATAGACTCAATGTCCTACTCCATGGAGCTAATACTCAGTTCGGAGAAGTCGATCCGAAAGATCTGTTGATACCAAAATGCCTCAGACCAAGTGCTATAATCCTCATTTTGATTTTTACACATCTAGCATATACACGACAGTCTTTACGAGATCATGATTAAGAATAGTATCTCGGTCAGGATCATCGGTGCGTTGCATCGGTCTAACCTACGGGAAGAACCATGACCAACCTCCCATGTAAGCAACCTGCACCCCGATGCCCCCAAGGTCAACAAATGACTTACACTACGCATATCACACCCACTCAAGAGATGTACGTCTCTCCTAGGCAAATAGTCTCATACAGTCCCTTGGACCTTTCCAATGCATGTTCAATGCGCCAATGCCAATCATAGGCAAAATTTATCATTTTCTCATATAGTGTTCATATACTAGTTCATGCATAAAAAATGCACCAATGCCAACCACAGGCAAAATTCACCATTTCTAATGCATGTTCAATGCAACAATGCCAATCACAGGCAAAAATTCACAATTTCATATTCAGGGTCCACACATTGACCCATTCTCAGTTTAATTTCATAATATCATAATCAAGGTCCACACATTGGCCCAACAGTATCTTTACTGTATTTTTCATTGCGAAATCATATTATCGCGTTTTCATAGTCACAAAATACTTTTGTCGTGTTTTCACAATTGCGCAACATTTCTGTTGCATTTTCAAATTACGTATTGATTTTTCAACGTTTTCTCAATCACGTAAAAATATTTACACGTTAATCAAATCGCGTAGCGATTTTCCACTATTTTCACAATCGCGTAACTTAAAAATCATTCTTTTAAGTCGTATAAATCATTTTCCATCATTTTCGAAATATTTAAACGCTTTCCAAATCGCGTAGAAATATTTCAACGTTTTTCAAATCGCGTAGCTTAAAAATCACGTTTTTAAGATACGTAAAACACTTTTCAATATTTTACAGTCACGTAAAATATTCCTCAATATTCCAAACATTATTTTGGACTCTCAAATAAATCAATATCATTTTTAACATCATTTTTCATATTTCTCCTTTAAGAAATTCTTTTCTCAAAATAATATGACCTCTCACATTATTTACCATATTTTCTTACTCAAGAAAATCTTTTTCACAATATATTCCACAAATTCACAATTCCATTGAATTAAATCAATGTTTCTAACTTTAAAAATTACTAACGCTCTCCAAAACCTAAAGTATGAGTTACACGTTAGAAAATATCAAATCAACATTATATTCTCCATTTTTCTCAAATCAATTCTAAAATTAATTCTCTTCAAAATAAATTGATGTGTGTTTGAACCTCTCTTTTCGTCTTTCATAAACGAAATTCCATTTCTCAAGTGATAAAATACTCTGATTCCCTTTCCGAATTCCTTGTACTAATTCAAATTACATTTTCACTTGGAAAACCACTTTGTTTCATAAAACCAAGGCATTCACAAGCCTTCACATGGTCATTGAAACCATCAAATATTTTTCCTTCTAAATTGATATAGTTTTACACAAACAAAACCATTAAAAATTCTTTAACAAAAGCCGTGAGTACTTGGTGTTACCAAGTGGCTTCAATACTCAAGAGGGGGGTGAATTGAGTTTGTAAAACAAGTTCGCAATTCTTTCGCAAAACACTTGACTATTGATTTTCGTTGAAGCTATTGACTAATTGAAATGAATGAATTGATAAGAACAATGTATATTGCTTAATAACCAACCAAGAGAGAAGTAATCAAGCAAGAGTATAAGCAGTGCACAAATATAAAGAGAAGGGTTTAGAGAATCAAACACAATGATTTATCCTGGTTCGGCCACCAATCCACTTGTGACCTACATTCAGTCCTCAAGTAACTACTTGAGATTTTCCACTATCTCTTCAAGCTTCAATAGGTGCTTGACTACCTTTACAAACTTGAGCCCTCAACTCCTTGGGATGCCTCACCCTTGAGCTTGAGTCTCTTCAAACAAAGGGATGCATCACCCTTTACAAATTGGAGGGATACCTCACCCTCTCTCTCTTCTACAGAAATTAAGATTGATATAGAGAAACTCTCACTAGAGTAAATGAAACAAATTGAAGCTCTAATAATACTCACAAAAGATATCTCAAAGATTGGACAAAAATAGAGCAATGAGTGATTTCAGAGTTTGATTCTCGTTTGATGTGTTGCTATGATGTTTTTAGGTTCAAGAACAACCATCAATGATGCCCCAACAAATGTATTTAAAGCCCATTCATTAAAAGAGCCGTTGGGGGTGGTTGAAGCCAAGCATTTAATGCATTCAATATAGCCGTTGGGCATGTCAGAACCTTGGTAATCGATTACAAGGTTTTGGTAATCAATTACATGGAAGATAGAACGTGTTCTTGGCTTTCTGGGCTTGTGGTAATTGATTACATGACTTGTGTAATCGATTACACGCCCTCTGACTTCATGGTAATCGATTACAATATTGATGTAATCGATTACATGGCCCTTTTGATCGTGTTCTTGGCTTTCTGGGAACATGATAATCGATTACAAGACTTGTGTAATCGATTACACGTTCTCTGACTTTCTGGTAATCGATTACAGGGATGGTGTAATCGATTACAAGGCTTCTGTTTGGCTTGTAATCGATTACTAAACCTTGGTAATCGATTACACTATACTTTAAACTCATTTTTCAAGCCTTAAAACGAATTTATATCATTCCTAACTTTAGAAAACATGGATTAAACAGTATAGAACATTGTTTGGCATGATCCAAGGTAAAAGAAGTTCTCTTTTAGGAATTGATCTTTAAGAACCATATTGATTCAAATCATTTTTTGAAAAATCATTTGAGATATCTTTGGGAGCATTTAACATTGATGTACTAATGCCTATATCTAAACCTCTTGATTTCTTCCTTTGATCTTGGTTTTCTCTTTTGCTCTTTGATCTTCATCTTTGTCTTTGTTATCATCAAAAACCAATTGACATGCTTCAAGACACATGCATTCACACTTGGTCTTTGAAATCAAATCATTTGTTAATTTTTCATTTTCACTTTCTTTGCAATTCCTTAAAATCATCAACTCAATGCTTTATTCATAAATGTCCTTGAGTTCCATTAAATTCCATTCTTGTTTTTGCACAAAATAAATTAATAAAAATTCTTCTAAAATTGTGTTCATGTATTCTTTGAAAAATAAACCTTTTGTTTATTTTCCTTGTTTTTCTAAACATCCATTTTCATCATTCTTGAAAATATTAATTTGTGAACACCTATCTTGAAGTGTCTTGGCCGAAATTCACCATGCTCTAGGGATCAAAAATTAATTCCCTTGTTCTTGAAAAATTTAAACATAAACTCTAATTATGAGTGTCAAAACCGTGATCACTCCACTTTGGCCATTGGAGCCAAAAATTGATTTTCTTTCCTTCATCACATCATGATATACATATACATAATTTCAACATATTCTCATCATGCATATTATAAGCATACCATATTATCATCATGCATATTATAAGCATACCATATTATCATCATGCATGTTATAAGCATACCATATAAGCCATAAAATCGTGCAAAGCATATCAAGCATAATCAAAGCACATAAACACCCACAAATAATTACATGACCATGGATATGAATCCTCACATGGATTCACCATCCATCAAATACAAAACCATCTCTCACCACCATACTTGGTTGGTGAGATGAATCTCCCTCTTACCTCTTGAAGATTCTCAAAAGCTCCTTGTTTTGCTTTTTTTTTTCTAAGTCCTTCACCACCAAAAGTTTCTTAAATACACAACAAAATACAAGTTTATTAGTATATTAAGTTTGAACTAGGGGAACCATGGATCAAACATGGCTTTGAACTTGAAAAGAAAAGTGAAGATTAACAAACTTCACCAATAAAGCTTCAATCTTTAGCTTGAAGAACAAGGTTGAAGATGAATGATTTAGAGAAAGTCTCCAACATGAAAGTTGCTTAGAATATCATGGAGATTCAAGATCTATGGTTGGATGAAATTAAAAGAGATTGGATGGTGATTTTGGATGGTATGGCCGAAATTCCTCTTGAAGAACAAAGATGAAATTTTTGATTTTTGTAAGGGAAAGGTTTCTTAAACTTGGTTAAGGTAAAGAATGAAGTGAAAATACTTAGTTTTCCTTCCACCAATTTCGTAGAGCTCCTTGGTAAATCCCTAAAAATCATAAACAAATCTCAAGATCAATAACAAGTAAAAGAATAGGTAAACCATGGTTCAAGCATGGCTTAGAAAATCAAAACTAAAAGATTGGGTGAAGAAATATGAACTTTACCATTTTTGGTAGAAACTTGAAGCTTGGATTTGAAAATCAAGAAGAATGATTTAGTGAAAACTCATAACTAGAGATGTTCTTAGAATGATGTAAGGATTCAAGAAACGAGGTTGGATAAAATTTTTGAGTGATGGAAGGTGGTTCTAGGGTGCTTGGCCGAAATTAGCTTGGAGAAGAGATGGAGAGAAATTTTTGAAGAGCAAGCTTCTTGAAAATGATCAATAAGTGACCAAGACAACTAATAATGGTCTTCAACTTTGCTTTAGCTCCTAAACAAACACAAAAACCGTCCCCTCCTCTTCATGCATTCTCCTTGAGTGCAAAATGATCAATAATGAAGCATAATTGACCAAAAACTCTAATAATGTCATAAAGCATTTCTTTAGCTCCAAAATGAAGCACAAAACCATGCCCCCCTTCATCTATGCATTCAACAAAGTTGTCATCATAATTAGCCACCATCTAGAGCATTTCTAGCCATTGATTAATTCAATGGTTAGGATTAAGGTAGACTTTTGATTAGAAGACTTAATCTAGGCCATTAGATCTTTCTCCTTGAAATCCTAGCCATTAGATGCATCTCCAAAAATGAAGGGTCAAGATTACTCCTTCTTACTTTTAATCCAAGGGTCATAATTAGTCATAGCCATTTTAGAAGACCAAATCTCTACCATTGATTAAATCCAAATCCAATGATTAGAAATGATCCATCTCCACCGTTGATTAAATCCAAATCCAATGGTCACAAATGATCCTAGCCACTTTATAAGATCAAATCTCCACCCTTGATTTAAATCTAAATCCAATGGTTATAAATGGTCATAGCCATTTTCTTAGACTAATCCTACATCGTTCATTAAATCGACGGTTGATATCAAAGTCTTCAATATTAGACTTGCTTCCTATTGGTCGTCAAAAGCATTAAATTTGCTTACTATTGGTCCATCAAAAGTTGTCATAACCACTATTGTTGACTTAAGCAGTATAATTTCTATTTTTATCTGCTAAAACCCCACGAAAGAATATATTTACTGTATTTTTATCGCCCGATAATTAAATACAGTATGAAACACAGTACAAGAAATTTTCTAAAACTATTTCCGGATTCAGGTTTAGTAAGATCCCCTGTCTCCGTCTCAACAGTATAAATTTTTCTATGCATAAAAAAATTTTCACGTTTTAGGGCCCACAAACAGTCCAAAAATGATCGGAGAAATATAAAATTTATAATCACCCACAAAAATCACAAATATTGGAAAACGTATGAAAACTAAATCAGATTGTTAAAAATAATTAACAATCAAGAAAAATAAATACTTAAAGATTTTCCCCAGCCCGAAAATTATTATTTTCCTAACACGGAGTAAATCACTCAAAACGATCAAATACGCTGACGGAATAAGCAAAATAATTTTACAGCGCACAGAAATTACTAAACAGTAAAATTCTGTTAACTGTCAAAATTACTGTCAAATACTTAGGAAATTTTGGGATGTTACACCCAGATTCTCCAATAAGTGGCCTTTTGTTCCTAATGTCTTTTGCAGTCTCAGCATGTTGGCCAGTAGCTCTATCCTCTCCACATACAATCATCATCTTGTCATAATTTGGAAAAGGCTTTGTCATCCATTCTTTAGCTTCAGGCTTAGCCTATCATATAAACATTGTTGAACATGGTAAAAAAAATTATTAAGGGAAGACATGAGAAAGATAAAATCAAGTAAAATTATTAAGAGAAAACATATCTCAATTAGCTTTTGCCAAACTTCAGGTTCAGCACACCAATGCTTTGTGATTGGGTCCCAAGCAAATCCACTCAAGCCATTTTTGAACAAATCATAACATTTAGAAAATCGTCTCTTTAATAACTTCCAACGACCCTTGACTTGTTCCTTGACAAAAGCTCTTTCAAATTTATCTTGCAACTCTTTAGTTATGGCTTCATAAGCTTTTGAAGTAAAGGTCCCATTCACTTTATTTCGCTCGTATTGTTGATGCAAGAAAGCATCAACAAGAACGTTATCCATCTCTTCTGTCCATGTCTCTCTTTTAGTCTCAGACATGATTCCTAAGCAGAGTATCTTAATTCAATTTCAATATAAAGAAAAAGAATTTAATATATGAAAAAATGTTATGAATTAACATCACAATATAATCAAGTCATAATATACATGTTCAATCTAAATATAAGAATGAAACAAATCAAGATATATAATCTCTCCACATAGCATCAGCTATAGAATTTCTTAAATTGTCTCCTAAACGGGTATGTTCTTCATCCTCATCATCATCTATTGGAGCATGGCCATGTTGTTGAGGTATGTTTTGATTGGCAATTTCTTCATCCACGTCAGCAACCAGCTCTTCATTAGGATCTACTATCATCAAATAATTATGCAAGATGCAACATGCTATGATAATCATATCTTGAGTCTTGATTCCATATGTTGGTTCAGTGCCACTTGCAATGATAGGAAACCTTTTTTTCAAAACCCCAAAAGCCCTTTCAACAGCATTATGCAATGATGAATGACGATGATTAAATAATTTTTGAGGTGTTCGAGGCGGATTTCTTGATGAAAATTCTTTCAAATAATAGCGTGTTGATCTATAAGGTATGATTAGTCCTTTTCTCAACATGAATCCAGCATCAAGGACATAATATTTGCCTATTAAAAAAAATCAATGCTAAGATGTAACTAATGGAACAAGAGGAAAATGGAAAAAATTTCTATTAATTACCTCTAGGGATTCTAAGATAATCTGTTCTACATAATGCATCTTTTAATATCCTTGAATCGAATGTAGTGCCCTCCCAACTAGGTAAAACGTAAGTAAATCTTAAGTCAAATGAGCACGCAACCAACACATTTTGTGTTGGAAAATCTTTCCTACCATGATATTTTGAAGCTTCAACCGATGGGACTTTCACATGAACATGTGTACAATCAATTGCACCGACACAATCCTATCATTGACATTTTGTCATCATATATATTTTTAATTATACATGTTTCTAAATTTCAATATAAAAACAGATTTTACCTTAAAAAATGGGTTAAAGCGGTTGCTTCCAAGAATTTCTATAGGAATTTGTGAACCATCAGGTTGTTTGAGATATTTCTCTTCTAACTCCACTATTGATCGAAGCACACGATGAAAATGATGACTTAGTCTCCCCAGACCGTCTAAACCAAAATTGAACCTCTCGGTTTCTAACATTATGTGTAAGAATGTAGAGTACTTTGGCAACTTGTTCCTCTACAGTTACCCGTTGTGTTGGTTGGAGACCACCCTCTCATTTTAGCATAGCACACAAGTCCAAAAAGGCTTTAGGCCCCATTCTTATTATCTTACGACCTTCATTACTAGCAATTCGCATCATTATCTTTTCTCGTGCCCTCTCCTTCTCTAAGGTCAAGGTACGATCAATTATCCTACTCCGACAACGAATTCTAATTATGTAATAATAAACTACAAGACATATGACATGAACAATAGCCAATCAACGTCTTTCTCTCCATATTAATAATCCAAGATTTCTCTGTTGTCCTTGATCATCCATCTATAAAGATAATAATATTTATATCAACAATCAGTTAGCCTTGTTTAATACAAACCAGGATTCATGGCAATTTATTACAAACAATGGGATGAATAAAAGGAGATACAACAAACAATTCAAAGGAAAATATAGTCCAATAAAAGAGATTGTATAAGTTAATCCATTAGCATGCATTCAAATTGTTTAAGAAGCATCTATTAATGATAGCCTCAAGAATAAGAACCCCCTTGCCATTAGGGATGACAAATGGATGGATTATATGCATTTTGGATTGTTCATTGTTGGATTATATTACATGGAAAAAAATAAAGATCTGCTAAAATTTATTAAAAAAATTCACAAGCAATGTATCAATCCAACAATATCACATGTAAAATAAAAATCATCACTTATTCCTCATAATAGGTTTTAACCTACTAAAGAGAAATCAGTGCATAACAATCTCCCAATTTCAATACAACTAGAGAAAGAGAGAACATAACATTTGAAAATCATTTTAAACAAGCATAACCATGTTAAATATTCACCAAGTTACCAAGCTGACAATTTAAATTTGGAAGAAAAATTAGTGACAAGAATTATACTTGGTGTCTATTTCAAAAGTGTCAATTCTTAACATGATACCAAGAAGTTCAAAATCAAAGATTCTAAGCATAACCATCCAATAACACTAAAACGTAGAAGTTCATAATAAGCACGTTACTGACAAACAGAGAGCTGAGAGAAGAGGAGTGGAAGAAAAAACACAGACTTAACACTAACATGCAAAAAAAGATACACAAATATATTTTTGCATCCCAAAATTGTATATATAAATCTCATATCACTAAATTGTTGCTACTCTCATCAAATCAAATAAATTCATGAGATAAAAAGAAAGAAGAACTTCGTAGCTTTTCTTTTTATACATTCATTTGTCTGAATAATATAATTTTCAGGTTTCATAAGCATTGATTGTGGATCTGTCATAGATTACTAGGATAGACAAAGACTTTGTAGAAACAAGAAAGAATCACATGGTTTCATCCAGTGTAAAATCAAAGTATAGAGTAAAATGAAAAACTCATCACATTTTCAGGAAAAAAAAATGAGTGGAAACACATAGAGGAAACTTTGACTCAGTCATTTCATCAAACACAAAGAACTCGGTGGAATCAGTCACTTACATGTAGCTAAATGAGTGAAAAATGAAATAAAATCAGAGAACCCAACCTTCTTCTTTGAGCCAGAACCGAACCTTCTTCTCTGAGAATCGAGCTCTTGCTAATGACCGTGAGGTCAAAATTGATGACTCCAGGAAAACAAGAATGAGAAAAAGACTGTGCAAGCATAAATAGGAGAGAAGATTAGTGAAATTTTCGTGAAAATTGAAGGAAGACCAAAAGTGTAGGGATTCATGAAACGAATCAGAGAAAAGAGGCAGAGAGCTTACTGTTGATGAGAGGCAGGGACGAGCACGAGACAACGAAATCGATGAGCACGAGCGGAGAGAGGAGCGTAGACCAGAGAAACGCAGTGACTGTGGAGACTGGAGAGGGCAGAGACGAGCAAACGGACGAGCCTAGACGAACGAGTGCAGAGAGACGAGGCTGATCGCAGGGATAGGAGGTTGAGCGCAGGGAGACGAGCCCACACAGACGAGTTCAACGAGATGAGGCTGACTGCAGGAAAAGGAGGTTAAGCACAGGGAGACGAGCCCACATGGACGAGCTCAGCGAGACGAGGCTGAGGGCAGAGAGATGGCTGAGCGCAAGGAGACGAAATGGGGTAGGTCAGGGATAAGGTGGGTTGGGGATTTGGGAAGGATAAATGGGTAATTTTGTGTTAAAACCCTTCCATTTGAGGGAACTGAAATTGGGAGGTTTCGGAGGGCATCCGAAAATCTCCCCTCCCCTTTCCCTCTTATTTTCAACACTTCCAAACAAAGGTTTCTCAACTTCAAACCCCTCCCTTCCTTCCCTTTCCTTTCTAAATCTCACTCCCAAACATAGCCTTGGACTTCGACTTCGAGTTTTTGTGGTCGGGTTATTCAAATAGAGTAAAACCTTACGTATACCCATCCGTGAATTACACGGATATTTTTCACCTTTTATTATTTTTATTTTGCACATTTTTAAAAAATTATAGGAAAATTTTGAGATTAAAAATAAGGATGTAACAGGTTGGTTTGATTCGGGTTTAAACGATAAAAAAAATTAAACTGATCAAAATTAATCAGTTCGGTTTAGTTCAATTTTTGTATTTTTTCATGACTAAATCAAAACCAAACTAAATCAAACCAAAAACCAATGAGTTGGTTCGGTTCAGGTGGTCGAGTTATGCTTTTTATTTTTTTTTAAAATGACCTGCTAATACACAGATTTAAGTGGACAGTGGAGATATCACAGATCTAACAAATTTAGACAATGAAGAGATCACACATTGTACTCACTTTTGTAGTCCCTGAAGAAAGCCTCTGTCGCCAGTGGACTTGCGTCGTCGGTTTTGGTGTTTTCCTTGAGCTCGAGCTATTGGAAAGTCGTCGGTGAGGAATATATATGTATGAGTTTTATAGAGAGCCTTGAGAGAAAAAGGAAAACATAAAACTCATACATACACACACACACACACACACACATACACACAACACTAGCCACAAAAAAGGCATATTGTAATACATAACTCTGTTAACATTACAAAGAAATATAAACAATATACATAAGCTTTGTCTATGAAGCAATAAAAACAAAACTAGTCATCATGCTTCGTCTTCTTTCCCTTTGCAAGGTCTTGACCTAGATTTACATAGAAACACAATGGGATGAGAATTCACAAATTCTCAGTAAAAGCATTCCAAAATCAGTTAGTTATAACATTGTATAAACAATCTCTAATAACTAATATAGGAGTTTCCTCCACTATTACTCTTAATTGCACACTTTTATGTAGTGTGGTTCAACAGATAGCTGATATACTGTCAAAATATAAACAACCGCCCAAATAATTGTAAATATCAACAGTAACAGATAATTGTTCATACAACTATCATTCAAATGCAATGCTTGTAATATACAATATGATTATGTCTAAGAAATGCCCAAAGTTATGCTTGTGCAGGGTTTTATTTTGAAAGTCATGCAAAGTTTTGTTTTGAAAAATATGAATACCTGCTCATTTTGGGAACCTGGTCGCTCCATGTATTCCTGCTATGGTAGGGAGGGAAAGCTCATCCTCACTCTACCTATAACCTTCGACTTTGTGAGATAGTTTAGGGAATATTTGATTCCTACTACTCGGGTCAAACGATTGTGCACATCATAGGTTACTATACATTGGAAGAGCACGTAAAAATATGCAGTGTTATATTATAAAAACATACACACCATAATCCTTTCCTATAGACTCAACTCAACCTAGTACAAGAGCCTATCATAGCTAATGCTACATTTTAATCCAACTTAAGGAGATAAATGAACATTTCTCTGGAACTTTGCATACTTAACTCAACTTTAACTGCAAGTGAGTAATTCATGCATCTAGATAAGTAGAATATACCTATCTTGGTTGTATCTAGCTTTCCTTATTATCACACTTCTAGTAGTAACCTATGCTATACTAGAGTGCTCAAGGTCCTAGATACCTATTTTAGCAATTCCTAATTCATGGAATGCTTAAGGGCTTAAACTTCCATAATTAACTTCGTATTTAAGGAAATAAATCCCATTCATCATGCAATTCCAACTCAGCTTTACTAATAAAGGAGATAAGCATGTTTCTGCTACACTTCATTAACATGACAAGCTTACAAGTACAATTCATCCTATTATGTACTTAGTAATGCACAATGTCTTACATTCTAGTGAACTTAGTACACAAAACATTCCCTCACTTAGGAACTAAATACATAACTCTATCACTACTCAAGTGAATCTAGAGCAAGAATGGTTAGCAATTGCAACACTTTGTTGCTTAAGGTACTAGATACCTACCTAGGGCAAACCATTACTCGTGGATGCTCTAAGGTTTATACTTTCACATATTAGCTAAGTGGTATTTCAATCTTGAAATATTCCTATTAGCATCTTAACACACTAAAAAAAAAGTATGTATAAGGGGTCCCATCTAGTAGGGAAGTCTCATTTCTCTTTAAAAAAAAACAACATGAGCACTACTCTGGGCGCCTAGGCGCCCACTCTCTAGCGCCTAGGCGCCGACGGGGCAGAGCGCTTGCTCTATTTTCCCCTACGACTGGCACTCGAGTAGTGGGTTCTGGGAGCTCAGGTGTAACATTCTCCCCAACTCAATGGACTTCATCAGGGTTATAGTAGCTCAATAAATTGATGGAAGATATCTGATGATTTTGATAATGATTTGGATTGATTTGAACATAAATCTATAACACTGAAGTTAAGAAATAGCTCAGAATTTAGCTTAAATGAATAAATAGATAGAAATAAGCATGGAATAATTATTTCTAAGTCATAAAGGATTGGAAATGAATTAGTTTGACATTTTTAATAACACTGAGATAGTGTTCAAAGACCAAACTAAACAAACAAGTAGCCTAGAAAATCGTGAAATTATGAGGAAATGTCAAATAGTGGATGAAGATTAAATGAGAGGGTGGAAATAGAAAAATTGAACACTGGAAAGCTTCTTAATTCATTTCCATAAGGTTTAATTTAACCTAGGGATGAATAGTAAAGCTTAGTGTCTGGTAAAAGTGTATAATGAGGTATATGGAAATATAAAGCCAAGAAATGAAGGAAATCCTAGAATTTTTTATAATGCATATGAAGGTTAGAAAATTCGTCTTTGAAAGATTAAAGTGTCTTTAGCAGATAAAATGTTTCCAGCGGGATTTCACCTTTCCCCTTTATTTCTTTTTCGCCACCGCCACTCACCCTCATTTTCTTCCTTTTCTCTCTTTCTTGTCACGCTCTCACTCTTGTCTCTCTTTCTCACATTATCTAGTGCTTCCAGAAGAAAGAAGAAAAAAGAGAGGAAAGAAAGAAAGATCAAGAGAATGAAGATTCAAGGATAGAATGATGGGATCTTTGCAAAGGAGTTGAAGTAGGGGTTTTTCTCACTTCTTCCTCTTTATCTTTTGTGTTTCAAGATCTGAAAAATGATGATTAGATTGAGATTTTGACTTGATGATGAAAGATCTATGCTTTTATGCTTTGATTATGAATAAAGTTTCAAACTTTACCTTTGATTTCTTGATGAACTTGAGATTTGAAAAAGGGTTTAAGACCTACATTTGTTTGATGCTTTGATCCATGAATTTCCATGCTAATTGATTTTTGAGATTGAATGAGAGTTTTAATAAGTGTGAGTTGTATTTTTGTGGTTGAAAAGCTTTAAGTTTGGGTTTATTTCTCCAGAAATTTGGAGAACCTAGAAAATACATTAGGAGCCGTGACACATTCCATGAAGAGTTGCGACACCTAAGTCTCTGGAACTCAGCAAATACAAGCAAGAGTAAGGAGACGCGACACTACTTGAAACAAATGTGAAGTCGCAACACACTTTGGAAGTGGAGTTGTGGCACACTTGTAAATTTCTCCAAATTTGCTTCCCTATGTGATTTTTGCTATGATATGCATGATGTTTTGACATAAAATGATATAATGGAATATACTAATGCTTGATTGATGACTTGAGAAATGATTTTCATGATGATATTACATCTAATGAGATTGAATAATGGACTAGATTATTGATGATAATAAAATCCTTATATGCATATTATTGCATGTTGATGAAATGTGAAACCTTGTGCCATGATATGAGATGATGAGATAGATATCATAGTGTATAATTGATTTGATCATTATACATGATATCATGAAATGAGATTGATTGATGATGTAACACCCAAACTGGGGATGTCACATTTTCGATTAATAATAAATAAACATTACCCAAGTTATAAAACGGTTGGTACATAATTAATATTGTTGGGAATTTGCGGATCAAAGTCTCGCAGCGGAATAACAGAATTCCCTCACAGGATCCATGCGAAAAATCCATAATCCGAGGTTTTAAAATTTTACCTCTTGAAGCGTGACAGACACAAGCGAGGTGAATCACCAACACCGTAATAGCGACGATGTTTCTGCGGTATCCACACGAACAGACTTGCAAAAGGAGTCACGCCTCTGTTTCGTAGTGCTAGCTGCGAAGAGAGGAGAAGAAGACCTCACTATCTCTCACTCACTTTCTGTAGGTGCGGCTAGGGTTGTGATGTAACCTGGTAGCAACCCCCTTAGCAGTACTATTTATAATAGTGGCTGCCTTAAGTGAGTGTGAGCAAGTAGCAAGGTAAGTGGTGCAACCCTAAACCCATCTGTCATGAGTTAGGCCCACAATTGAATCCGAGTCCAACTTGGATTCGATTACTCCAATTTAGTCTGTTTCTAAGTGTGCGACCTGCAGGTTCTCATGACGTTGGTAGTAATATTAAAATCTCATTTTAATATTACAAACAAATGAGCGGTATCTAGCAACACATCATCGCTACCCAAGTAATGAGAATGTCGGTGATTTGACATAACCTATCCGTGACCAATGTTTCCGTGTAGTTTAGTCCCTTTGTCCAGATATCCAAATTGAACACAAGGCATGGAACGTGTCACCCTTGTTTAGTTCAATCTTCGGTTTCACGATTCCCGAGTAGACATAGTAATGACAAATGAGATCAATATCTCATATTGACTCATTTGAGCATGGCCATGCATTTCATAGTCTCACTCAATCGGGGGCCCGAAAGATATCACTCATGTTATGTAGGAGGGACAAATCCCATCTAGGTCACTCACATCCCTCCACATGTATCGCGGTATGTCTAATAACCAACTTTATAATCATCTTGTTACAGATGACGTTTGATGGCATTAAAACACACAACTCCTCATGTAGGAATCGTAGTGATTTCGGGTCAAAGGACCACATACACCATTATCACTATGAGAATTGCTTATGACACTCACGTAACGATCCACGTAGCGTTCTCATGGCGGGTCTGTCCAATACATCATTACTCTAATATGTATCTATGTGTAGACTTGATATCTCATATCCATGACCCGTGAGATGTGGTCATCAGTCTACGCACATACTAGTCTCAAAGCATTATTGTTGTCCTAATTAACAATAATACTTGACTAGGGACATTTAAGAATAGTGTTTTATCCAATAGGATCTCACGATCAAGTCATCCACTTGATGTCCTATGGTATCAAATTTACTATTCTAAGGACTTTATCATGTTTACCAAAAAAAAAAAAAAGAACATAATAAATGAAATGCCTCATATAAAATAGCATAATATAATGCATGTAAATACAAACAAAACGTATTGGCCACTAGGGCATACACCAACAATCTCCCACTTGCACTAGAGCCAATCGGGCATATTTCTAATGCCTAAAGACCTAGTGTGACCCTCATGCTTCGCCTGTGCAAGAGGCTTCGTCGGTGGATCAACAATGTTATCATCTGTTGGTACTCTCGCATATCTTCACATCTCCTCTATCAATGATTTCTCGAATGAGATGGAAGCGCCTAAGTATATGTTTGGATCGGCCTGGTGTGATCTGGGCTCCTTAGCTTGTGCAATGGCTCCATTATTATCACAATAGAGGTCCACCTTGGGTCCACAATGCTAGGAACTACACCAAGCTCAATAATGAACTTTCTAATCCAAACGGCCTCCTTTCTTTGCATTGGAGGCGACAATATACTCGGCCTCGTGGTAGAATCGGCCGATCGTCTCCGCTTTGAACTCTTCCACTCACAGCCCCACCATTCGAGGCAATAAACAAAACCCGATTGCGATCTGGAGTCGTCCTTATCAGTTTGGAAGCTAGCATCAGTGTAACCCTTTACTACTAGTTCCTCTTCGGCTCCATATACCAAAAACGAATCCTTAGTTCTTCTCAAGTACTTAAGGATGTTTTTGACAGCACTCCAGTGACTCTCACCAGGGATCAGATTGGTACCTGCTCGTCATGCTCAAAGCATACGAGATATCCGGTCGAGTACATAACATGGCATACATGATAGATCCAATTGCAGATGCATATGGAATCTTACTCATGCGATCCCTCTCATCATGGGTGGAAGGGATTGAGCCTTAGATAGGCTTATACCATGCGACATAGGTAAGAGTCCTTTCTTGGATTCATGCATGTTAAATCGTCTTAACACTTTGTCTATGTATGTACTCTGACTTAGACCAAGCAATCTCTGCGACCTATCTCTATAGATCCTGATACCTAATACATAGGTGGCTTCGCCTAAGTCCTTCATAGAAAAGTACTTCCCTAACCAAGTCTTTACTGATTGTAGGGTAGGGATGGCATTTCCAATTAGTAGTATGTCATCTACATACAATACTAGAAAGACAAGCTGTGCTCCCACTAACCTTCTTGTAGACACAAGATTCTTCTTCATTTTTGATGAAACCAAACTGTTTGATTGTATCATCAAAACGAAGATTCCAAACTTACGGAAGCTTGCTTCAATCCATAAATAGATCGTTGCAACTTGCATACCTTTGTAGCATCCGTGGAGTGGCAAAACCCTCGGGTTGTGTCATGTACACATCCTCGAGAAGATTTCCATTAAGGAAAGCGGTTTTGACATCCATTTGCAGATTTCATAATCATGGTATGCCGCAATAGCAAGCAAGATCCGAATGATTTAAGCATCGCAACCGGGGAAAAAGTCTCATCATAGTCTACACCATGAATTTGCTTGAAACCTTTAGCCACCAATCGCGCCTTAAAGGTATGCACATTACCATCCATGTCGGTTTTCTTCTTAAAAACCCACTTGCACCCAATGGGTTTTATCCCTTTGGTGGGTCAACCAAGGTCCATACCTGGTTGGTATACATGGATTCCATTTCGATCTCATGGCCTCAAGCCATTTTTCGATTCTGGGCCAATAATGGCTTCTGGTAAGTCACAGGCTCATCTTGATCCATGAGTAATACGTCACCTTGTTGAGTCATGAGAAATCCATATCTCTCTGGTTGACGACGTATCCTGTTAGACCTACGCGGGTCTTGTGCTACTAGAGCAGATTGTGGTTCCACAACGACTTGTGGAGGCTGCTCTATTTCCACCATTGGTTATTTGCTACTTTGTGAACTTTGAATTTCTTCAAGTTCTACTTTCCTCCCACGATTCCTTTGGAGATAAACTCCTTTTCTAGGAATACAGCAGTCCGTGCGACAAACACTTTGCCCTCGGTAGGATTATAGAAATAGTATCCCTTGGTTTCCTTAGGATACCCCACAAAGAAGCATTTATCGATTTTGGGCCAAGCTTATCGAAACTTGACGTTTCACATAAGCTTCGCAACCCCAAATCTTCATAAAAGACATCTTGGGTCGTCTCCCGGTCCACATCTCATATGGTGTCTCGTTGAACCGTCTTAGATGGAACACGGTTAAGTGTGAAAGGCTGGCATTAACAGAGCATGTCCCCGAAGGAGCCTGGAAGGTCCGCATGACTCATCATAGTTCGGACCATGTCCAACAAGGTCCGGTTCCTCCTTTCGAAACACCATTCCATTGTGGTGTTCCGGGAGGAGTGAGTTGAGATATTATCCCACACTCTTTCGGATGATCATCAAAGCGTTGGCTTAAGTATTCACCTCCTCGATCGATCGAAGGATTTTAATACTCTTGCCAAGTTGGTTTTGTACTTCATTCTTGAACTCTTTGAACTTTTCAAAGGATTCGATTTGTGCTTCATAAGATATACAAATCCATATCTCTGAAATCATCAGTAAATGTAATGAAGTACTGAAAACCGCCTCTAGCTAGTGTGTTTAGTGGCCCACATACATCATTATGTATGAGGCCCAAAAGATCACTAGCCCTTTCACCTTGTCCAGTGAATGGGGCCTTAGTCATCTTTCCCAATAAACAAGATTCACATGTCTCATATGATTCGTAATCAAACGAGTCCAAGAATCCATCTTTATGGAGTTTGGAAATGCGTTTCTCATTTATATGGCCCAAACGACAATGCCAGAGATAAGTCGGGTTCATATCATTTGACTTGAACCTCTTTGTATTTACGTTATAAATGGGCGTTTCGAGATCAAGGACATAAAGTCCATTACTCAAATGTGCACTACCATAGAAAATATCATTCAAATAAAGAGAACAACTTTTGTTCTTAATTATAAAAGTAAAACCCTTCTTGTCCAAACAAGAAACAGAAATGATATTCTGCTAATAGCGAGGCACAAAATAACAATTATCCAATTCAATTACAAGCCCCGGTTGGCAAAGCTAATAAATAAGTCCCTACGGCTAGTGCAAAGCAACCTTTGCTCCATTTCCCACTCGTAGGTCGACTTCGCCCTTAGTCAATGGTCTCTTGCTCTTTAGATCCCGCACATTTACACAAATGTGAGATCCACATCCAAGTATCTAATACCCATGATGCGAAGTAGATAAATTGACTTCTATAACAAAAATACCGAAGTGGAAGTCTCACTTCCCTTCTTCTTCTTGAGCTCCTCTAGGTACTTGGCACAGTTCCTCTTCCAATGTCCGGTCGACCGCGGTGGAAGCATGTACCTTCCTTAGCCACTCCACCCACTTGGTTTCAAGCCGAAGTACTAGGCTTGGACTTTCCTTGCCCTTACCCTTCCACTTGTCGGGGCTTTTTCTGTTGTTTCTTGCCCTTATTCTTATGGACCATCATTATGGCCTTTCCTTTGCCTTTGTTTATGTTACGCTCGGATTCTCAACATGCTTAGCAGCTCTGGTAGTGATTTGTCAATTTCATTCATGTTGTAGTTCATGACAAATTGACTAAAACTCTCCGGCAACGATTGCAGGACTAAGTCAGTGGCCAACTCTTGGCCCATAGGAAAACCGAGTCTCTCAAGGTTTTCAATGTACCCAATCATCTTGAGTACATGAGCACCAATAGGGCTTCCTTCTACCAGCTTGCACTGAAAGAGTGCTTTGGAGACCTCATATCTCTCATGTCTAGCCTGCTCTTGATAGAGCTTTTTGAGGTGTACGATCATATCGTAGGCTTCCATGTTCTCGTGTTGCTTTTGGAGCTCAGAGTTCATGGTGGCTAGCATTAGACATCCAATGTCCAAGGCATCATCTTGATGCTTCTTATAAGCATCTCTTTCAGCTCTAGGGGCATTAGCAAGCGGGTGGTTCAGAATAGGTTGTTCTAAAACATACGACTTTTTCTCTTGCTTGAGGACAATCCTCAAGTTCTGTACCTGATCTAGGAAATTTGTCCCAGGACAACTTGTCCTTCTCAAGGACCGATCGCAATGATAAGTTACTTGATGTGTTTGTTGCCATGGTAATCTATCAACAGAAATATGCAAAATATAAGTATTATGCTATAAACATATTTAACAAGGTCTTTTAATTAAATACGTCTCCCACTATTTTATTCAAATCAATGACCCTCAGCATTGACTTGGAAAATCCCATTGGAAGATTTCCTAGTGGGCCAAGATCCATATTTCACCTAGTTTTGAGTCGCTTTGGTGATCGCCCAAAATTCGATTATTTAGGTAGGAAACTCTTTCCAATTACATCACATGCAACTCTTGGATAGTTGGGTGAATAACACTTATTCTAATCCATCTAATGGACTAAAGCCCAACTTCATGCCTCTAAGCCTTCAATCCTATTGAAATGGCCTAGTTAAGTCAAACCCAATGGTTGACAATTGGATATTACTATTATCCTATCGCATCTTACTAATATAGATAAAGGCACCCCGCTTTGGGAGACCTACACTTGATCGATATTAGTCTTGACGAGTGCCACGCATTGGAAGGCATCACATAATGACTTAATATTTTCTTTGAGGAATTTTATTATTAGATCTCACCATTTATTAAACTTGTTAATCATACCATAAACATTATCCATGCATCTCATACATATAAAGCATATAATAAATGTGACATGGTTATGGCCTCTAAGAGAGTAACATTAATAAATGTCAGCTTCACCAAGCGTCTCCCACCAACGTTCTCACTTGATGTCGTCTCCTTGTCTCCACATGAAGATTACATTATAGAAACCTCTTTTACATTCGAGGGAGTTAGATGAGAAGAGAATGTACAATCAGAATGTAGAGAGAAAGGCACGACACGCAGGTCGTATTTAAAATAACCAAAATAACATAAAATAAAGACTAAGGCCATAACCATGCACCATGCATCTCTAATAATACATAAACACAAAGCAATAACACATTATTATTTTGTGAATTATAAAAATAGTTTTGAATATTGCACTTTCGAATATCACACACCACGAAACGGGGTTCGGGCGGCGCCTGACTGAGTTCCGTTGCCGGTCAGCGGGCGGGGGTCAAGGGGAGGCCGCCCCTTGCGGGGTGCGGGGCAGCGCCCCGGCTCAAAATTTTTCATTCATGTACCACCACTAGTTACTTGAACAAAAATTCGAGTTGGACCCCTCTTGCCTCTATGACGGCTAGGGCAACAACACTTGAACCCTAAGGCTCGCAAACACATGAACGCTTCATGTGCCGCAGGGGTTCCTCACAGCCGTCATCGCCTATCCGAAACAAGGTTTCCGAGAATGCGTGAAGACATGAACACTTCATGTCATGAGGAAGCTTCATGGCCGTCGCAAACGGAAACAAGGTTTCCAAAACCTTGTGTCGCGCTTCTTTGTGTATATCGCATTCATACATAAAATATGCGAGAAATAGAAAGCATTCAAAACCAGTTTTCGTAGAAACATACATATCACATATGTATATACCAGAAAAACGCAAAAACAGAAAGCATTCAAAACGATTTTCATTCATACATATCACATATATATATACCGAGAAAAATGCGAGAAATAGAAAGCTTTGAACAGTTTTTCGCAAAAACATATGAACATCTTCACGGTTTCGAAATAACATATAAAGATCATATCTTTTATAAAAAAAAAAAAGGAAGTAACGAATCATGTTATCGTATATAACAAGAAAAGCGAGAAAACCGAATCATGGTTTCGCAAGTGGCTCGATACCACTTGTTGGGAATTTGCGGATCAAAGTCTCGCGGCGGAATAATGAGAATTCCCTCACGGGATCCATGCGAAAAATCCATAATCCGAGGTTTTAAAATTTTACCTCTTGAAGCGTGACGGACACAAGCGAGGTGAATCACCAACACCGTAATAGCGACGATGTTTCTGCGGTATCCACACGAACGGACTTGCAAAAGGAGTCACGCCTCTGTTTCGTAGTGCTAGCTGCGAAGAGAGGAGAAGAAGACCTCACTATCTCTCACTCACTTTTTACGTAGGTGCGGCTAGGGTTGTGATGTAACACAGTAGCAGCCCCCTTAGCAAGTACTATTTATAATAGTGGCTGCCTTAAGTGAGTGTGAGCGAGTAGCAAGGTAAGTGGTGCAATCCTAAACCCATCTGTCATGAGTTAGGCCCACAATTGAATCCGAGTCCAACTTGGATTCTGATTACTCAATTTAGTCTGTTCTAAGTGTGCGATCCTGCAGGTTCTCATGACGTTGGTAGTAATATTAAAATCTCATTTTAATATTACAAACGATGTGCGGTATCTAGCAACACATCACTGCTACCCAAGTAATGAGAATGTCGGTGATTTGACATAACCCTATCGTGACCAATGTTTCGTGTAGTTTAGTCCCTTTGTCCGGATATCCAAATTGAACACAAGGCATGGAACGTGTCACCCTTGTTTAGTTCAATCTTCGGTTTCTCGATTCCCGAGTAGACATAGTAATGACAAATGAGATCAATATCTCATATTGACTCATTTGAGCATGGCCATGCATTTCATAGTCTCACTCAATCGGGGGCCCGAAGATATCACTCTGTTATGTAGGAGGGACAAATCCCATCTAGGTCACTCACATCCCTCCACATGTATCGCGGTATGTCTAATAACCAACTTTATAATCATCTTGTTACAGATGACGTTTGATGGCATTAAAACACACAACTCCTCATGTAGGAATCGTAGTGATTTCAGGTCAAAGGACCACATACACCATTATCACTATGAGAATTGCTTATGACACTCACGTAACGATCCACGTAGCGTTCTCATGGCGGGTCTGTCCAATACATCATTACTCTAATATGTATCTATGTGTAGACTTGATATCTCATATCCATGACCCGTGAGATGTGGTCATCGATCTACGCACATACTAGTCTCAAAGCATTATTGTTGTCCTAATTAACAATAATACTTGACTAGGGACATTTAAGAATAGTGTTTTATCCAATAGGATCTCACGATCAAGTCATCCACTTGATGTCCTATGGTATCAAATTTACTATTCTAAGGACTTTATCATGTTTACCAAAAAAAAAGAACATAATAAATGAAATGCCTCATATAAAATAGCATAATATAATGCATGTAAATACAAACAAAACGTATTGGCCACTAGGGCATACACCAACAAATATGAGTTGTAAATTTTTTCTTTTTACACAAGATATCATAAAATAAAATAAAACGAATCACAAAATAAAACAAACTATTATTACACACCATAATATACATATGATTTTTGTCTTAAGTATACAAATAATTTACAACTACAAATATTTAATAAAGCAGTAAAAAGTCAGCATAACACTAAAACATAAACATACCCAAGTGCACATCGAAGATTTCTAACCCTCCGAAGGATCCTTCTCAGATGGATCGTCGGATCACAGCTCTACGAACAAGAGTCTATGCTATCGATACGCTACTAAGCTCACTGGGTGCATAAAAACATCCTCCCCAGTAACGCCTAATAGACAAAGGCATCTCTAAATGTAAATAAAAAGTAGTAGTAAACATCGGTGCTCTGTCAAACTCTCTACGCAGGGACATAGTCAGACGCCCCACATACACAACCGACCCTCTCTCAGCTCGCAGACGCCAGGCCTCTGAGCCTCTGTGAAACTCAAGTCTCACAAAACCTAAAAACTCAGGCAAAGCCATAACCACAAGATCAATCCAATTGATAGGGGTGATCTAATGGGTCGCCTTCCTCGAACTGATCGCTCGGTTGCTGCTCCTCAGGGTACTGAATATCTAGAGGCTACTCCTTTTCCTCTTCCTCAAACTCTTTACAAGACATAAATAATAATATAGAAAACGCATATAAAGAAGTGAGACAATCTACATCATTACCAGCATGGCAGTACAAAAAACGACAGTACATACAAATATCACAGTTGATTCAAAAATCCATATCATCATATTATGCACAATATCTCACATTAACATATCAAACATAATATCTCAATTTAAATATAAATAATCACATTATAATGCAGACCACAAATGCAAATGTACTATGACTCATTCCTACTCCATGGAGCTAAACACAGACATCAGAGAGAATGATCCGAAAGACCTATCCGTACCTCATGTTGCCCAACGATTATTACACAATCAAACGTCGTGTAAATAACGTACAATCAAAATTGTCGTGTAGTTAGTACATTGTCCAAACGTCATGCACAACAGGCATTGTACAAGACAGTCTCCACAAGATATTGATTAAGAATAGTGCTTGATGAGATTGCAAGTGTGTTGCCCGTTACCACGGCCCAGAGGAGCTACCAACTGTCCACATGTGGAATCCTCTGCACACTAACGCCTCCAAGTTCACTCAATGAACCACACTACGCCTATCACACCCACAACACGGTGTAATTCATCTCGTCAGCCAATCATCAATTTCAACCAAATTGACATATCTCTCAATGTATGAACATAAATCAAAGTTACACAAATGCCCTTGTTATCAGTATATACCATAATTACACAAATGCCCTCATTATTGCCATAATTACACCAATACCCTCAGTATCGGTATAAACCAAATATAGTATGTCTCCACTTGACAATACTATTTCTCAATATGTCCAGGTCCACCACTTTGGCCCGACAGTAAAACTCACTGTTCCTTTTAGTTGCGTAAAGATTTTATCGCGTTTTCACAATTATATCACCTTTTTCAAACATTTTCAAATTGCATAAATATTTTTTGACGTTTTAAATATCGCGTAGTGTTTTTAAATTATTTTCTCAATTGCATAATGTTTTTAAATCGTTCTCTCAATCGCGTAGCTTAAAAATCATTATTTTAAATACTCGTAAGCTATTTCTAGTATTTTTCAACTATGTAGAATATTTCCTTACTTTCTAAATTATATTTTGAGACTTTCTCCATTATTTGCTCATTTTTAGTTAATTTTGACAACATTTCATTTAGAAAATCCATTAAATGATATTATTTACATTTTCCTTTAAAAATATCCTCTATTAGCCTTAACCAATATTTACTACTTGAAACTTACTAACGCGCTTCAAAACTCAAAGATGAGCTCTACGTTAGCATTTTTTGAGAGTCCAAATTATTTCTAATTTATACTTAATTCCTCTAAATTATATTTCTAAAACTAAGTTCATTTATTTTGTTCTCCGAAAATTCATTGAAATTGGATTCTCTTTAAGCTAACTACTTAGTCCATATTAGAAAATAATTTTGGAATCGAATATACATTGAATGGCATTTTGGCCGAATTCAACATATTCTTACAAATCATCTTTAAATTATTTTTCATCCTCTAAATCATTGTAAAATTTATTAATTCAATTAAACCAATTAATTCATTCTTTTAGAAAATGGTTGAGAACATTTTGGTTCTCTTTTTCTTGGTGAAGCCGTGAGCTTCCTTGTGTTCTTTGGAACACTCATGCAAATCCTCACATGTTATTCACATCCTACAATAATTACCATACATCTATAAACACATACCATATATTTTAAAGCTATAAACATGCATGCACATATAATCAATCACAAAATAAAAAAGACATTAAACAATCAAGTGAATGAATCCTTATGGATTCTTCACCACAAATACATCCATTTTCTCACCACCATACAAGGTTGATGAGATTAAATCTCCCTCTTACCTTAAGGGAAGACAAACTCCTCCTAGACTCCTCCTAGTGATTTTTGTGTGACCTCCAAAGGATCCCTAACAACTCAAACAAATTTTTAAAGAGTCATAACTATAGATGAAAAATATAAACCATGGATCAATCATGACTTAGAACCTAAGAAATCAAGTTAGAAATAAGAAACAAGAATTTTCACCTTGTAGGAATGATGCTTAGAATGATGTTTGGATTTGAGAAATGGTGTTAGGTGAAAATTTAGAAGAGTGGAGGTGTTGGTTTAGGGTGTTGGCCAAATGACTGAAGAAGAAAACTATGGAGTTTTTATGGTGTTCTTGGAGAGAAAAAGGAAATGTTGGGTGATAGTAAAGATGAAGATGAAATGACTAAGTAAAAATGCTCTCCAACCTCTCCTAATTTTTACTTGGCCGTGGAGCTCCCTCAAAGGAGGTGGCCATCATTGTTGACCCTCCAAGACCTCCTAACAACCTTAGATGTGATCTAGGGTGGATATCCAAGGCTTTGCTCCTAAGCTAGCTTCCTATTGGTGTAGGAAATCATGTCCCCAAGCTTCTTGATCCTTCTTGAACATGCTTGGCCGAATTGCTCCAAAGGAGAGCAAACTAGGTTTGTGTTCATTTATGCAATCTAGTTAGACTTAGGTGCATTTAGTTAGGTTACTTAGTTACTTGTCTAACTATCTAGTTACTTAAGGTTACTAGCCTTAATCTTGATATTACTAGAACCTTCTCTAACTAGAATTCTAAGGTGTAGCTAACTTGGTTTACTTCATTTAGTTACTACTTAGATACATTAATTTAACTTAGTTTAGTTAGATCAACTTAGTTAGGTTTTTTTAGTTACTTACTAACTAGTCTAACCACTTTTGTGGACTTGTTTCCTATTGGCTTAGAAACTTTCAAGCCATTTTCGTTGACCACCTCTCATTGGCCTAGAAATAAATCTAGCTAGAAACGTTGACTGATTCTCCAAACGTGGGTCCCACAGACTTTTTCAGGTCCATGGTTCATTTTGAAGCAAATTTCTACTGTTTTTGAGATAGTATGTATTGTCCAATAAAATAATATTATAATAATATAAAATATTTTTATTGCACAGTTAAATCCTAAAAATTAAAAGATTAATACACATATCACTTGGAATTGGGTTTAGTAAGATCCCCTAGCTCCGAATAATTAAATTAAGATTTTCCCGGCCAGAAAATTATTATTTTCTTGACTCGGAGTAAATCACACACAACAGTCAAATACAATCACGAAACAGTCAAATTCATTTTATAACTCACAGAAAACATAAAACAGTACATTTATGACAATATCATAATTCAACCAAAAGTTAGGGTGTTACAACTCTCCCCCACTAATAGAAATTTCGTCCCTGAAATTTGTCGTACCTCAGAAATGTTGAGGGTATTGCTCCCTCATTTTATCTTCCAGCTCCCAGGTAACATCTCCCGTTGCATCATTCCATATCACCTTTACCAATTCGATCATCTTCCCTCGAAGCTGCTTCACTCTCTTGTCCTCATTCTTAACAGGAAGTGTCTCATTTGTCAAATTATCTTTCAGTTGTATTTCATTGGGTTGTATAACGTGCATTGGATCGGGGATATATTTTCTCAGTTGAGACACAGGGAACACATTATGTAGATTGGATAGAAAAAGTGGTAAAGCTATTTGGTAGCCTACGGGACCCATCCGATGAATGATTTGATAAGGTCCGATGAATTTAGGAGTGAGTTTTCTGGACTTGATAACTCTCCCAACACCAGTCGTGGGTGTTACTCGTAAAAACACATGCTCATCTTCCTCAAATTCAAGAGGTCGCCTTCGCTTATCAACATAGCTTTTCTGTTAGCTCTGAGTCGTCCTTATTTTCCCCTGAATCATTTTCACCTTTTTTGTAGTTTGTTGCACAAGATTAGGCCCAATGGTCATACTTTCCCCATCTTGATTCCAGCACAAAGGTGTTCGGCATCGTCGCCTATATAATGCTTCATAGGGGGCTATCCCTATACTTGAGTGAAAACTATTGTTGTAGGTGAATTCTATCAATGACAAGAATTCATCCCAACTCCCTTGTTGTTCTAACACACAAGCACATAACAAATCTTCCAACGACTGGATTGTTCTCTTCGTTTGACCATCAGTCTGCGGATAATAAGCAGAACTCAAACGTAACTTAGTCCCCATGGCTTCTTGCAAAGTTCGCTAAAACCTCAACGTAAACCTCGGATCTCTATCAGAAACTATACTTGCTGGTACACCATGAAGTCTGACAATTTCACTGATGTACACCTGGGTTAATCGTTCTAACGAATACTTGATATTGATTAGCAAGAAATGCGCTGACTTCGTAAGCCTATCAACTATAACCCATATAGAATCATAACCCTTCCTCGTTCTTGGAAATCCGGTAACAAAATCCATTGAGATACTATCCCATTTCCATTCTGGAATAGTTAAAGGTTGTAATATACCGGCAGGTCTTTGATATTCCACTTTTGCCTTCTGACAAACAAGGCAAAACGCCACACATTCTGCCACATCTCTTTTCATCCTTAGCCACCAAAACATCCACTTTAAATCTTGGTACATCTTAGTCATTCCTAGATGCATACTCAATCTACTAGTATGAGCTTCGTCCAAAATTGCTCACTTATGATCGGGATCATCGGGTATACAAATTCTTCCTTCAAATCTTAAGACTCCATCCGCTCCTTCCTCAACTGTTGCCTTATGACCTTGCTTTAAAAGTTCTTTCTCATTTTGCAAAAACAGATCATCTTACTGTTTTTCTTTGACTTCCTCCAGCAAGTCATTTAAAACTACAACCTTATTTAGACGAATCCTTCCTGGTGCCAATTCTACTGACAACCACAGATCTCTAAACTGATTGACCAATTCCTCCTCCTTTATCATCATGGTAGAAACACTGATCACCTTTCTACTTAAGGCATCCGCCACCACATTTGCCTTGCTTGGATGGTATTGAAGCTGGAAATCATAATCCTTCAAGAACTCTAGCCACCGCCTCTGCCTCATGTTCAATTCCTTCTGATCAAACAAATATTTCAGACTCTTGTGATCACTGAAGACATTGAACGTGGCTCTATACAGAAAATGCCTCCATACTTTCAACGCAAAAACTACTGCGGCTAGTTCTAAATCATGGGTTGGGTAATTCCTCTCATGTACCTTCAACTGTCTTGAAGCATACGCTACTACATTCCTGTTCTGCATCAACACACATCCTAACCCTTGGTAAGAAGTATCACAATACGCCTCGAAAGCCTCACCAGGATCCAGTAAAATCAGCACTGGTGTAGTCATCAATCTTTTCTTCAACTCTTGGAAACTTGTCTCACATTCCTCTATCCAAATGAAAGCTTGACTCTTTCTTGTGAGCTGTGTAAGAGGTCCGGCTATCTTGGAAAAACCTTCAATAAATCTTCGATAATATCCGGCCATTCCAATGAAACTCTAGATCTCCGTCACTATCTTAGGCCTTTCCCATTGCAGAATGGTTTCAACTTTCGATGGGTCCACCGCAATACCTTCCTTGGAAATCACGTGACCCAGAAATTGAACTTCTTCCAACCAAAACTCACACTTCGCCAACTTTGCATACAACTTCTTTTCTTTCAAAATTTGGAGAACTATACTGAGATGCTCAGCATGCTCTTCCTAATTTTGAGACTAGATCAGAATGTCATCGATAAAAACAATGACAAATCTATCTAGATACGGACGAAAAATCCTTTTCATGTAATCCATGAATATAGCAGGAGCATTTGTCACACCAAATAACATCACTTGATACTCATAATGCCCATAACGAGTTCGAAAAGTTGTCTTAGGTACATCTTCTACCTTGACATGAATTTGATGATAACTTGATCGCAGATCTATCTTAGAGAAAATAGCCGCTCCTTTCAATTGTTCCATCAAGTCGTCAATTCTTGGAAGTGGATACTTATTCTTTATTGTGACCTTGTTCAGCTAGCGATAATCTACACAAAGACGAGAAGTTCCACCTTTTTTCCTGACTAGCAGTACTGGTGCTCCCCACGGCGAAACACTCGGTTGCACAAACTGTTTCTCCAACAGTTCCTCCAATTGCTTCTTCAACTCTACCAACTCTGCTGGCGACATCCGATATGGTGCAATCGAAATAGGACCTGCTCCTGGTACCAAATCAATGGAAAACTCGATTTCTCTTTCTGGTGGTAAACTAGGTACCTCATCGGGAAAAACCTCCGAAAACTCATTAACGATAGGAATAGTGTTCATATCTTTCTTAATCTTGACTTCTAAAGAAGACAACAACATGTATCCTCGGGCTCCATCTCTCAATAATGACTCAACTTTGACGGTAGTTAAAAATCCAGAATTCTCATCCTTAGGAAAAACTATGGTTTTATTGGCACAGTCTATAATAGGATATGGTTAGAAGATAACCAACCCATTCCTAATATTACATCTATTTCAATAAGAGGTAAACAAATTAAATTGACAAAAAATACTCGATCATTTATAGTAACAGGACAGTTCAAACATATTTTGGATGTAACAACCGGCTTGACAGTTGGTGTAGAAATAATCAATTGAAAACTCAGAGAAGACACAGGCAGTTTCAACCAATCCACACAATCATATGCAATAAATGAATGCGTTGCACCAGAATCATATAGCATATTCAAAAGATTACCTTCAATGACACCTTTCCCCTGAATAAGATCTTTAGACTGAGAAGCTTTAGCTCTTGTCATCGTGTACACTCACCCTCTAGATCGTGGCTGAGTAGCACGAACATTACTCACAACTGGCTTCCTTTCTGGTTGGTTACCATCCCTAGAAACATGTCTAGGTTTTCTGTAATTGAAACAAATTGTTCCCTTAATCGAACAATCTCTAGATATGTGGCCATTCTTCCCACACTTAAAGCATCTCGGCGTAAATGCCATATTTGGGCCAACTCTGTTACCACTAGAACTTCCCCCAACAGATGGACGTTGAGGTTGGCTTCCCGGTGGTCTCGAATAAGGTTTTTGCTGAAACCGGCTATTGTTGTTGTTGCCTCCTCTTTGGAACCTAGTTGGTCCAAAGTTGTGATTTCTTGGATCTCGTGATGGCTCCAACTCCTCGAGTCGTCGACATGTATCCATCAAAGTAGGAAACTGATTCATCCTCATGGGTAGCACTCCTCGCTTCAACTCTACCCTCAGTCCTTCCTCAAACTTGCGGCATTTCCATGCCTTATCAGGTTGAATCTAGAAATACCTTGAGAACTGTGACAAGCTCTCAAATTTGGCAGCATATTCACCAATGGTCATATTGCCTTGTCGTAAACCAAGAAATTCCATTTCCTTGGCATGTCGGGCACTGGCAGGAAAGTACTTCTCTAGAAATACTTCGCTGAACACCTCCCAGGTAATTCCAGTCCCCTCAGCTTGTAGAAATCGGTGGGTTCCTCTCCACCAATTTTCGCCATCCCCTCTCAGCATAAAAGTAGCGTACATCACCTTCCGGTCATTGGCGCACCACATTCCTTCAAATATCTTTTCCAAGTCCTGTATCCAAAGACTCGCCTTCTCTGGATCAAATTTGCCTCTAAACTGCGGCGAGTTATTGCGCCTAAACTCAGACAAGTTTAGAGCATCGACAGTCACATCTTGTTGTTGAGCTGCTCATTGATTTTGTTGGGTAATCACCTCTGCCATTCACTGCATAGCCTCAGCAGCTGCAGTCATTGGATCAACATTATGTTCCATATTTGGGCCAAATGATAGAGGTGATCTAATGGCTCGCCTTCCTCGAACTGATCGCTCGGTTGCTACTCCTCAGGGTACTAAATATCTAGAGGCTACTCCTCTTCCTCTTTCTCTTCCTCAAACTCTTTACAAGACATAAATAATAATACAGAAAATGCATATAAAGAGGTGAGATAATTTACATCATTACCAACATGGTAGTACAAAAAATGACAATACATACAGATATCACAGTTGATTCAAAAATCCATATCATCACATTATGCACAATATCTCACATTAACACATCAAACATAATATCTCAATTTAAATATAAATAATCACAAATAATCACATTATGATGCAGACCACAAATGCAAATGTACTCTGACTCATTCCTACTCCATGGAGCTAAACACAAACATCAGAGAGAATGATCCGGGAGACCTATCCGTACCTCAGACTGCCCAACCAACTATTAAATAGTCAAACGTCGTGTAAATAGCACATAGTCAAAATCGTCGTATAGTTAGTACACAGTCCAAACGTCGTGCACAACAGGCATTATACAAGATAGTCTCCACAAGATCTTGATTAAGAATAGTGCTTGTCGAGATCGTAAGTGTGTTACCCGTTACCACGGCTCAGAGGAGCTACCAACTATCCACATGTGGAATCCTCCGCACACTAATGCCTCTAAGTTCACTCAATGAACCACACTACGCCTATCACACCCACAACACGGTGTAATTCATCTCGTTAGCCAATCGCCAATTTCAACCAAATTGACTTATCTCTCAATGTATGAACATAAATCAAAATCACACAAATGCCCTTGTTATCAGTATATACCATAATTACACAAATGCCATCATTATTGCCATAATTACACCAATACCCTTAGTATCGATATAAACCAAATATAGTATGTCTCCACTTTACAGTACTATTTCTCAACATGTCCGGGTCCACCACTTTGGCCCCATAGTAAAACTCACTGTTCCTTTTAGTCGCGTAAAGATTTTATCGCGTTTTCATAATTACGTCACCTTTTTTAAACGTTTTCAAATCGCATAAATATTTTTTGACGTTTTAAATATTGCGTAGTGTTTTTAAATCATTTTCTCAATTGCGTAATGTTTTTAAATCGTTTTCTCAATCGTGTAGCTTAAAAATCATTATTTTAAATACGCGTAAGCTATTTCTAGTATTTTTCAACTACGTAGAATATTTCCTTGCTTTCTAAATTATATTTTGAGACTTTCTCCATTATTTGTTCATTTTTAGTTAATTTTGACAGCATTTCATTTAGAAAATCCATTAAATGATAGTATTTACATTTTCCTTTAAAAATTTTCTCTATTAGCCTTGACCATTATTTACTACTTGAAACATACTAACGCGCTTCAAAACTCAAAGGTGAGCTCTATGTTAGCATTTTTCGAGTGTCCAATTTATTTCTTATTTATACTTAATTCCTCTAAATTAGATTTCTAAAACTAAGTTCATTTATTTTGTTCTCCAAAAATTCATTGAAATTGGATTCTTTTTAAGCTAACTACTTAGTCCATATTAGAAAATAATTTTGGAATTGAATATACATTGAATGGCATTTTGGCCGAATTCAATATATTCTTTACAAATCATCTTTAAATTATTTTTCATCCTCTAAGTCATTGTAAAATTCATTAATTCAATTAAACCAATTAATTCATTCTTTTAGAAAATGGTTGAGAACATTTTGGTTCTCTTTTTCTTGGTGAAGCCATGAGCTTCCTTGTGTTCTTTGGAACACTCATACAAATCCTCACATGTTATTCACATCCTACAATAATTACCATACATCTATAAACACATACCATATATTTTAAAGCTATAAACATGTATGCACACATAATCAATCACAAAATAAAAAAGACATTAAACAACCAAGTGAATGAATCCTTATGGATTCTTCACCACGAATACATCCATTTTTTCACCACCACACAAGGTTGATGAAATTAAATCTCCCTCTTATCTTAAGGGAAGACAAACTCCTCCTAGTGATTTTCGTGTGACCTCCAAAGGATCCCTAACAACTCAAACAAATTTTTAAAGAGTCATAATTATAGGTGAAAAATATAAACCATGGATCAATCATGACTTAGAACCTAAGAAATCAAGTTAGAAATAAGAAACAAGAATTTTCACCTTGTAGGAAATAATCTTCAAGGTGGTTTTCCAAGCTCATGATGAATTTTTTTGAAGAAACTTTCAAGATGAAAGATGCTTAGAATGATGTTTGGATTTGAGAAGTGGTGTTAGGAGAAAATTTAGAAGAGTGGAGGTGTTGGTTTAGGGTGTTGGCCGAATGGCTCAAGAAGAAAACTATGGAGTTTTTCTTGGTGTTCTTGGAGAGAAAAAGGAAATGTTGGGTGATAGTAAAGATGAAGATGAAATGACTAAGTAAAAATGCCCTCTAACCTCTCCTAATTTTTACTTGGCCGTGGAGCTCCCTCAAAGGAGGTGGCCATCATTGTTGACCCTCTAAGACCTCCTAACAACCTTAGATGTGATCTAGGGTGGATATCCAAGGCTTTGCTCCTAAGCTAGCTTCCTATTGGTGTAAGAAATCAAGTCACCAAGCTTCTTGATCCTTCTTGAACATGCTTGGCCGAATTGCTCCAAAGGAGAGCAAACTAGGTTTGTGTTCATTTATGCAATCTAGTTAGACTTAGGTGCATTTAGTTAAGTTGCTTAGTTACTTGTCTAACTATCTAGTTACTTAAGGTTACTAGCCTTAGTCTTGATATTACTAGAACCTTCTCTAACTAGAATTCTAAGGTGTAGCTAACTAGGTTTACTTCATTTAGTTACTACTTAGATACATTAATTTAACTTAGTTTAGTTAGATCAACTTAGTTAGGTTTTTCTAGTTAGTTACTAACTAGTCTAACCACTTTTCATTGACCAACTCTCATTGGCCTAAAAATAAATCTAGGCAGAAACATTGACTGTTTCTCCAAACGTGGGTCCCTCAGACTTTTTCAAGTCCATGGTTCATTTTGAAGCAGATTTCTACTATTTTTGGGACAATAGGTACTGTCTAATAAAATAATATTATAATAATATAAAATATTTTTATTGCACAGTTAAATCCTAAAAATTAAAAGATTAATACACGTATCACTCGGAATTGGGTTTAGTAAGATCCCCTAATTCTGAATAATTAAATTAAGATTTTTTCGGCCATAAAATTATTATTTTGTTGACTCGGAGTAAATCACACACAACAGTCAAATACAGTCACAAAACAGTCAAATTCATTTTATAACAGAAAACATAAAATAGTACATTTAGGACAATATCATAATTCAACCAAAAGTTAGGGTGTTACAGATGAGATATCAATGCGTTATGCTATGAATTGAAATAGATTGATGAGATATGAGATGATATGCTAAAATGATTTATTACATGCATGATGGATAAAATGATTGATTTTTCTTAAGTAACCCAATACGTAGGATATCCTTAGACCTAAGGGGTGGCTTGGAAACGGTGGTTGAGAATGGGCATTCTCTTACCACTTAAGTAATGAGGTTAAGGATAGACATTCCCTTCTTCTTTACCTGAGTTCCCCATGTTGATGTGTAGTTGAGGATAGACTTTCCCTCTCTACACTTTAGGTATTCCTAGTTGAAGGATAGTGTGAGGAAGGAATATACCCTCCTTATCTAAGTAGTTGAGGAGATAGCGTGACGTAGGAAGATACCCTCCCTATCAAGTAGTTGAGGACGAATAATTCATCATATACTCACAACTCTGGAATAAGGATGGACAATTCTCTCATAAGTTGTGTTGCGACCATGATCGCGGTGAGAGCGGCAAAAAATAATAAAACAGAAGAATGAAATGGAGTCGCCATCAATTTTATTTTTTATTAGGAAAAAATAGAAAACATAAGAAAAATGATCTACTTTCAAAGATTTAGATCTGAGAGTCTAATTATGCATAGAGAAGGGTGGAGACTTAACCCCACAGTACCCCTAATACATCTGCTCTAAGATGGTTACCTTAAATAAGTTATGCAAATTTTGATAACTCTTAAAAAATATTTGTTTTACCCCTTTTTTTAAATATGGAAAAGAAATCAATGCATAAATTATGAAAAATTAATTTTTGCTTGACAAAATAGGGATTATGCTCCTACATATCCTCAGATGCAATGAGAAACTCAAAGTCATGTCGTTCTTTAGAAAATAAATGTGTGTTGATTAATTTTAATTGAGGAAAGAGATTTTTTGAAAATTCATTTGATTTTTGTTTTAAAAAAATGAATCATCAAGCTATCACAACTTAGATGATTTTAAAAGTTACAGGATTAACAAACTATTGCAGCTTAACTAATCCTATATTAGAAATCTAAAGGAACTCAAAATGTTTTCCTTCATTTTATTTTATTTTTTAAAATTATTTTTTTAACTTTTTTTATTCATTATTATTATTATTTTTAAATAAACAAGCTTCATCCTTTTTTGGTTCTATTTTTTTTTTTAATTTTTTTAAGGAAAACTAATCTACCTTAAAAGCCAATCTAAACTACACATGATTAGAGACAACCTTGGCCCATTTCACTAACTTGGACAAAGCTTTTAACCTAAGCCCATCTAATGATTTTTTCTCTTTTTCTTTTTTGTATTCTTATTATCATCAGAAATAAAAAAAAACTTAATAAAAAAAGATAAAAAGAAAAAGAAAAAGAAAAGGAAATGAAAGGGACTTCTGGTTACTCAAAGGATGAAACAAAAACCAGCAACGGGAGAGGCTCACGATGGAGCTTGGAATGGCAGAGGTTTAGGCAGCGGTAGTCCGGTGATGGATCGTGGTGGCTAGCGGCTTGTGAACGAGGTTGGAGCTGGGTTCATGCGGTGCAGGTCCAGATCTGCATCTTGCAGAGGTGGAGGCGCAACGCAGAGCGACAATGGTTGTTAGGCAAATTGCGAATCTAGGTCGGCACGGCGTGCAGAGGATCGGACGTTGGGTCGCATTCGCTGGTTGCGGGTGTGGTGCTGCTTGGATCTAGTGCTCGAAATGGTGGGGCGTGACTGCGTGCGTGGAACATGTTGCAGCTACAGGTGATGCTGTTGTTTTATGGATCCAGGGAAGAGTAAGGTGGCGTGGCTGGGCGGTCATGGTTCTAGTAGAAACGGAGGAGAGATGACGGTGGTCTGCAAGCATAGTGGTTTGCCATCACGGTGGCTAGACCTTGGAACTTCTAAATTCTTTTCTATTTGAATTGTTCATCAGGAGATTACCATTAGATGGTTAAATCATAGTGTTGTACTCATGTTCATCTTACCTGAAGCATTATGTAATAGATAGATATGGATTCAAAAGTACAACGAAAAAGAAGTGAACAACTTCTAGACTGGACTTGGAAGTTTGACTACACAAAGGGTATTTACAAAATATGAATATATGAAAAAAAGACACAAATAATGGTATAGGATTCAAAGTGATATGACCCCAATATGGATTGGTTTGATCTTCATGAAATCGATCTTTAGTTGCTTACTGGACATTATGGCCAACGATTTCCTTCTGTTGAGTGTCTACATCAAGCCAAATTGAACCCAAGAGAAATTTGCCCTAGTCTAGGACTGAATTGAATAGGGCATAAACTCGCCCTAGTGACTAAAAGTTTTGCCCTAGTATAGGTCAAATTGAATTAGGAAAAAGAAAAAATTGCCCAAGTTTAGAGTCAAAACAAACAAGGTAGAAACTTGTCCTAGTGTAAAGTCAAATTGAACCAAAGAGAATTTTGTCTCAGTCTATGAATGAATTAAATAGGGTAATAACTCACCCTAGTGACCAAAAGATTTGCCCCAATGTAGGACGGAATTGAATAGGGTAGAAATTTGCCCTAATGTAGAGCCAAATTGAACCACAAGATTTGCTCCAATGTAGGCCAAACCGAGCTAGACAAAAAAAATTACCCCAGTGTAGGGCCAACTCGAACAAGGTAGAAACTTGCCCCAGTGTAAGTCTCCTTTTTTTATTTTAATTTTTTAAAAGGAGCAATGAACTAGATACTTGGATGATAATAACCTTTTGCCTTAAAATTAAAACTTATGAAAATAAAAGCAATCATTCATTGGTCAGAATAGACTTTTAAGGAGTGTAATGTGGCCAATGTTAGTGGTTATGAAATGAAAGATATAAGGCTCAAACAAATGTTTAAGGGTTGAATGGGACCCAGGATCCTTGTTCAAAATTAAACTTTGTCAACTACTTTTGCACTTTCAAGCGCACTTTTCTCTTATTGTTCTCCATTTCTTCTCATTTTCTTTTCACTTCAATCATTCACCTTTGTCATGACCCATTTCATTTCATTTTCTTTCTTCTTTCTTTCCCTTCTCTCTATTTTTTTTCTCTCTTTTTTTTGGTTTTTCATCATTTTTTTACTTCCTACCCTTTTCTTCCTTTTTTTTATTCTACTTCAAAATAGTCACCATAGCAATCAATCTTTGTTTTGTGCTATCCCCTAGTGCAGGGGTTGATCCTTGTTTAGGATTTATTGAAGAAAACTTTCAAGCTCAAAAAGGGACAACGAGAGATAGTGAAAATATGAATTCTTGTGAAGGAGAGAGAAAGATGGCCAATCTTCATTTCAAATCTTGATTGCTCATTTTCAAAAATTTTAATTTAGAGACCAAAAGATTGTACACAATAAGTGATTACTTCTTTGCTCCATTTTATTTTTCTTTTCAATTCATTTTTTCTCATTTTTTCCTCATTTTTTTTTTGCAAAGGGCACATGCACATGTCGGCTTCAAGACCACCAAAAGTCTTCTAGAATGAGAGTCCACGGGGTCTAAACCAAAAGAAAACAAGAAAGACATGACAAGAACATGAGTGCCAGGAACATAGGAATATGAAACAAGGTATCCACGCAAGTTCATTACATTAATGCTTCAAGAAAGTCAACATGAGTTCAAAAACCCCAAATGATTTTAATGACTGAAAAAACCAAGAGTCAGTACAATTAAACCATCATTTCATGATAATCACTTGACAAACAAATAAAAAAATCAACTACTAAAAGTTTCCCAGTGCTGGAGGATCATCATTTAGTTGAACTTTCTAAGGTTTCCCTTATAAGCATTTAATCCCATTCTAGATGAGTATGAGCATGTGTAGAAACACTTGACATAGCTAGATAGATTACAGAGCCATTGTCGTTCATGAGTATGTTAAGATCCCATTTAATTCATTCGATCCCAACTTCACCCTTGTTCTTTACATTTCTTGCATGTCCTTCTTTTATTTGATCCAATATTCCCTTTACTTCATATACTTCTTAACCCAGATCTCTCCCAATCATTAGCATAGGTGTTGTCTACAATTTAGGCTCATAATCTTGTGTTTTATTGCCATTCATTTTCCTCAGTAGCACAATGGTTCAAGTTTTTGAAAAAAGAATGTTAATATTAATGGAATAAAAAAAATTCATTTTTTTAAAGTGAATACATTCAAGAATGCATGATGAAATTTTTATTTTTTTTTAACATGCAGGAAATTTTTTTTTTGTGCAAACATGTAGCAAAGGATTTTTTTTTATGATTTTTTTTTTACAAAAGAAATACATTGGGTTAATAAATTGTTATTTTTAATCAAGACTCACTTCTACTTTGGAAAGATTTTTTTTTTCAAATGTAAATTTGTCACATTAGTGGGCTAAACTACTTAACCAAACCCAAATATTTATTGATACATGAAATGCAAGAGAAGTATTTATAGATTTTTTTCTTTTATTTTAGTTTTCCTTTTTTTTTGGATAAAAAAATGCTTCCTTTATGCCCTAATGGGATTGCCTTAAATTTGAAGATTTCTATCCTAAGGAACTATAGGTCTTTTTGATTCGCGAGAAACTTTCATTTGGGTGGCTCTACTATTCTAAAGGTTTCTAAAGCTAAGTCTTATTTCAGAATGTTGACCACAAATAGTGGGTAAACCACTAGGTGCGAGACATTCGTAAAAAAGACACACTTTAGACGAAGCTTTCGCGATAACCAAACAGGATGTACATCCAAAATGACTATCACTATGCAACCTCTACCTAATTTATGTTTCACTCAGACTCGGGTATAGGCCCCCACTCAAATGTGTGTGAGAAACGTGTAAGTGCAGTGGGTATAGGGAGCGTACAAACCTTGATAATCCTAAAAACTACCTACATCCCACAAAACAAAGCAAATACAACACAAATTCCAAAAGATTCTCTACTCTAGGGTTTGCATAATAAAATAAAATCACAGTTAAAATAATCAATAAATAATTTAAACAAAATAGAAAAACAAAACAAAAACAAAAATGGTAAAACAAACTTATAAATGTCATAAAATTTGCACAATCAACTTACAAAGGCTTGATTCTCAAATGTCCCCAGTGGAGTCGCCATATGTCGTGACCGTGATCGCGGCGGGAGTGACAAAAAATAATAAATTAGGACAATGAAATGGAGTCACAATCAATTTTTTTTATTAAGAAAAATTAGAAAACCTAAGAAAAATTATCTGCATTCAAAGATTCAGATCCGGGAGTCGAATTATGAATAGATAAGGGTGGGGACTTAACCACACAGCACCCCTAATATATTCACCCAAAGACGGTTACCTTAAATTAGTTGTGCAAATTTTGATAACTCTTAAAAATATTTGTTTTATCCCTTTTTTAAAAGATAGATAAGAAATCAATGGATAAATTATGAAAATTTAATTTTGGCTTAACAAAATAGGGTTTCTGCTCCTATGTATCCTCAGATGAAATGAGAAACTCAAAGTCACATCGTTCTTTAGAAAATAAGTGTGTGTTGATTGATTTTAACTAAGGAAAAGATTTTTTGAAAATTCATTTGATTTTTGTTTAAAAAAAAAAGAATCATCAAATTATCACAACTTAGATGATTTTAAAAGTTACATGATTAACAAGCTGTCGCAGCTCAGCTAATCCCATATTAGAAATCTAAAGGAACTCAAAATGTTTTCCTTCACTTTATTTTATTTTTTAAAATTATTATTTTTAACTTTTTATTTATTTATTATTATTATTTTTAAATAAACAAGCTTCATCTTTTTTTGGTTCTATTTTTTTTAATTTTTTTTAAGGAAAACTAATCTACCGTAAAAGCCAATCTAAAATACACATGATTAGAGGCAACCTTGGCTCATTTCACTAACTTGGAAAAAGATCTTAACCTAAGCCCATCAAATGATTTTTTTTCTCTTTCTCCTTTCTGTATTCTTATTATCATCAGAAATTAAAAAAAAACTTTAATTAAAAAAAGATAAAAATAAAAAGAAAAAAAAGGAAATGAAAGAGACTTTTGATTACTCGAAAGATGAAACGAAAACCAGCAATGGGAGAAGCTCACGATGGAGCTTGGAATGGCGGAGGTCCGGGCAGTGATAGTCTGGTGATAGATCATGGTGGTTGGTGGCTTGTGGACAAGGTTGGAGTCGGGTTTGTGTGATGCAGGTCCAGATCTATGTTTTGAAGAGGTGGAGGCGCAACGCGGAGCGATGGTGGTTGTTGGGCGAATCGCGTCACAGGTGTGGTGTTACTCGAATCTGGTGCACGGAATGGTGGGGCGTGGCCGCGGATGATGGGTGATGATGTTGTTCCATGGATCTGGGGAAGAGTAAGGTGGCGCGGCTAGGCAGTCGTGGTTTTGGCAGAAACAGAGGAGAGAGGATGGTGGTCTGCAAGCAGGGTGGTTTGCCGTCACGGTGGTTGGACCTTGGGCTCATTCACGGCGTGGTTCGACTGCTGGGCAGTGATTGAAGGACACTTCTCTGTTTTACGGTCCTGGGGTCACGGTGTTACCAAGGTTTGATGCTTGTTTGGTTCATTTTTAGATAATGATGGATTTTGGAGTTATTGGTATGAAGGTTTGGGGGAGGAATGGGTGCAGAATGGAAATTTTTGGATTGAGGTTGAGTTTGTAGACTCATGAAGGCTTGTGGATGTTTATGGTTGAAAGCAAATTTGGTGCTCATGAGCTTCCCTGGTGGTTTCAGGTTTGGCTATAATGGGAGGCAAATGCTTGTGGGAGTGGTTTCGAGGTTAGTGAAGAAGATAAAGGCTGCCTAGTGAGCGTGTGTCTGTGTTCCTCTCTTTTTGGGTGCCTCTGCCTTGGTATTTAAAGAGAACACTAGGGTTGAAGAGTCTTTTCATGTTGACCATGTTGCAGGAGCTGATTATGTTAGGTCTATTTCTGGTTTCCACTTTCTTGTTTAGTTTCTTTGCCCTAGGTCCTCCTTTCTTCCCCAACGCGCTACTCTATTTTTATTTCTCTTTCTGTTGCTATCCCAGGACACTACAACATTAGCATGGTTCATGATTTTGAGCATTGTGCAGAACTGCCTGGCAGTAAATCCATCCTCTTTTGGTGTTTCATTTTTGAAAATCTCCAACATCATTTTTTTTTCCTTTCTTCTATAATGACCAAGAAAGCTTGTTTTGTCTTTTGTTTTTGGCCCTATTTATTTGGTTGATTGCTACCTGCAACGTTAGCTTCTTTTTTATTTTTTTAAAAATAGAAACTTAAGATAAATGGGTTAAGGTGGATCAATGGACTTGAATATTTTCTTATTGGGTTGGGCTTGATTTGGGTCATAGAAATAAATTATTTCATTTATTTAATTTAAATTTTTTTACCTCACTTTTTTATTATTTAAAAAAACATGCCCGGACAAAATTGGGTGTTCATAGTTGCCCCTCTTTACTTGTTTCTTACTAGATGATAGGAATAATTGTAATTTTTCATATTATCGTCGTAAGAAACGAGTCAAGACATGAACTAAAATTTTGTCTGGCAATGCATGGGATGATGTGAAAGGACAAGGCAAAAATGCTAATTGAAAACAAATGAGCTCAATTGCGGATTTACGAGTTATTACAACGTCGTTAATCCTACTAAGGTGAAGCTCAGCATAAAGCCAGAGACATCACTGCATTATCAATAAGCTGTCGTAGCTCAATTGATGTTTATTGATTAAAAAGAGTTTTTTTTAATTTAAATGACGTTGGGTGATCTTGTGGCCCAGAATGTAAAAGACAGTGGACTTGACCCAGAATTTAGATGATAGTGGGCTTAACCTGAAATTTAAAAAGGCAGTGGGCATCTGGTGTCCCAAAATTTAAAAGACATTAGTTATCTGGTGTCCTGTGTAACATCCTCCCTAGGGTATCACATGTCTGACTCCCGACTCAAAATCTGAAAAGAAGTTCGCACAAAGTTTGAGTTATAAAAGATGGGCTTTAAAATTTCTTTTTTTTTTCTGAAACATAAACTTACTGAAATTTATAAGTAATATGAAAAAATAGATTTAACTAATTTAAAATCATATAACAAACATCACTTAATATTTAACAATTATTCAAGAAATATAAAACTTACAGACTCTTTTTTTCTAATAGTAGTAACCCTATGACAGGTTCTACTTAATAGCACGGTATAATACTAACGTTAAAACTTAACATACTTATTCTGTTGTGTATCCATCTTGTTGCATCAGACTTCTGTTCTACATTTGTTCTTTGTCAACACTGCACACCTTCGAGTCCTGAATGTCCACTCCTTATTGTTGTCACCCATCTCAGAGTATTCATTGCCCGTTATGTCTAAGACAACTCGATCCTTCTATTATTTAATTTTAACAATACAGACACAGCAAGACAACATAACAAAGAGGTGAGATCACCTACACTAGTACCAACATGGCAGCATAGAGATAACACAAACAACAATATCATACAGGGATATCATACCAGACTTCCAATAATATATTCAATATTAATCAACTATCATCATCCAATCATATATCAATCCAAGTATTCAAAACAGTTATCATAGCCAATATTCCTCAATTAATATATCATACAGATATAAATGTTCTCATATAATGCATGTACACAAGACTCAATTTCCTACTCCATGGAGCTAAACTCAGGTCGGAGAAATGATCGAAAAGACTTGCCGGTACCACGTGCCTCAGACTGCGTGCTTTAATTCTCATTTCAATTTTTGCACATCTAGCACATACACGACAATCTTTATCAGATCTTGATTAAGAATAGTGTCTCGGTCAGGATCATCGGTGTGTTGCATCGGTCTAACCTACGGGAAGAAGTGCGACTAACCACCTGTGTAGGCAACCCTTACCCCGATGCCCCCAAGGTCAACAAGTGACTTATACTACGCATATCACACTCATTCAAGAGGTGTGTTTTCTCCTAGGCAATCAGCCATATCCAGTCCTCATCGGACTATTCCAATGCATGTATAATGCACCAAATACCAATCACAGGTATATCTCATAATTTTTCAGATATAGTTTATACAATGCACGAATATATCAGTGCAAGTCCAACCACAAGGACCATTCTTTTCAAATTCATTTGTTCAATTAAATCATATACCTCAACGCATATATATATATATATATATATATATATATATATATATATATATATATATATATATATATATATATATATTCCAATGCATCTAAAATGCACCACGTGTCAAGAATGTGCAAAACTCGTTGTTTTCACAAAAAGCAGTGTATGGACACTGGTTCAATAGTAATCGTACTGTATTTTTCAATAACAAAATCATCTTATCATGTTTTCATAGTTGTAAAACACTGTTGTCGTGTTTTCACAAAATTGCGCAATATTCTCGTTACGTATTCACAATTCCACAACACTTCTGTTGCGTTTTCAAAATATCGTAACACTTTTGTTATGTTTTCAAAATTCCAAAACATTTTTATTACGTTTTCACAATACCGTAACATTACTATTATGTTTACAAAATTTCGTAACATTTCTGTTACGTTTTCAAAATACCGCAACTCTTCTGTTGCACTTTTAAACCACGTACAAATTTTTTTAACATTTTTCTCAATCACGTAAAAATATACGTTTCTCAAATCGCATAGTATTTTTCCACTGTTTCAAAATTGCGTAACTTAAAAATCATTCTTTTACGTCACGTAAATCATTTTCTATCATTCTTAAAACATTTAAAACACTTTCCCATCACATAGTGATTTTTCAATAGTAATTCAAATTACGTAAAATATTTAAACGTAATTCAAATCGCGTAGAAATATTTCAACGTATTTAAAATCGCGTAGAAATATTTTACTATATTTCAAACCACGTACTTTAAAATTACGTTTTTAAGATACGTAAATAATTTTTCCACCACAATTACAGAAAATATTTCTCAACCTTCAAATATTCCTTTTTCAACTTTTCTTAAAATAATATAACTTTATACTTCATGTAATATATTTTCTTACTCAAGAAAATCTTTTTCCATATTTCTTTACTCAAGGCAATCCTTTTCCAAAATATAATTCATAAAATTACTTTTCCATTGATATAAATCAACGTTTCAAAACTTAACATTTTCTAACGTACTTTCAAAACTCAAAAATAAGTTATACGTTAGTAAATTTTCAAAACACCATTATATTCTCCATTTTTCCTAAATTATTTCCAAACACAACCTTCTTCAAAATAAATTGAAGTTCGAAAATATTTCCGTTTACAAAAATTTAATTTTCTCAAGTGATAAACTCTCTATTCCCTTTGCAAATTCTTGTATTAAATCAAGTTACATCTCCACTTTGAAAATCACTTTGTTCATAAAAATCATGACATTACAAGCCTTTTAAAAAAACGTGGACATGACTATTGAAACCATCAAATATTTTTCCTTTTAAATTGATATGGTTTTACACAAACAAAACCATTAAAAATCCTTTACAAAAACGTAAGACTCATAGTCTTTGAAAATCAAATCATTTGTTCATTTCCATTTTTCACTTTCTTTGCAAATCCATTTTCACTTTCTTTACAATTTTTTTTTTCACTTTCTTTGCAAATCCTTAAAATCATCATTGCTATTTTCATTTAAATCTCATGTTTAGTAAAACACTTAGAAACTTTTTACACAAAATAAATCAATAAAAATTCCTCAAAAACCTTGTTCTTGTACTCTTTGAAAAATAAACTCTTTGTTTATTTTCCTTGTTTTTCTAAACATTCATTTTCATCATTCATGAAAATATTAATTTGTGAACATCTATCTTGAGGTGTCTTAACCGAAATTCACCATGTTCTAGGGATCAAAAATTAATTCCCTTGTTCTTGAAAAATTTCAACATGAACCCTAATCAAGGGCATCAAAACCGTAGCTTTTCCTTGGCCATTAGGACCAAAATTAATTTTCTTTTCATCATCAAATCATGGCATACACATACATATACAATATATATATATATATATCAAAAGCATGCCATATTATCATCATCATAGTATAAGCATACCATCAAAATCATAAACTCATGCAAAGCATATTAAGCATAGGCAATTAATCAAAACTCATAAACATATACAAATTATTACATAACCATGGATATGAATCCTCACATGGATTCAACACCCATCAAATATAAGACCATCTCTTAGCACCATGCTTGGTTAGTGAGATGGATCTCCCTCTTACCTCTTGAAGATCCTCAAAAACTCCTTGTTTTGCTTCTTTTTCCAAGTCCTTCATCACCAAGGGCTTCTCAAATACAAAACAAAATACATAAAAATTAGTATACTAAACTTGATTAAGAGGAACCATGGATAAAATATGGTTTAGATCATGAAAAAGAAGAGAAGAAATGAAGTTTCCTTACACTTCACCTCAAAAACCTTAGAACTTGCTCTTGGAAAAACTCCTTGAAAATGAATGATTTAGAGAAAGTCTCCAACTTGAAAGTTGCTTAGAATATCATATAAATTCAAGATCTATGATTGGATGAAATTAAAAGAGATTGGATGGTGGTTTTAGGGGTCTTGACCGAATGGTTTCTCTTGAAGCACAAAGATGGAATTTTTGATTTTTTTATAGAAACTTGAAGCTTGGATTTGAAGCTCAAGATGAATGATTTTGGAAAAACTCATAACTGTAGATGTTCTTAGAATGGTGTTTAGGTTTAGAAAATCAAGTTGGATGATATTAAAAAATGATGGAAGGTGTTCTTGATGGTCATGACCGAAACTTGCTTGGAGGAGAGGTGGAGAGAAAAGTGTGATGGGTTTTTGTTTTTGGAGGAGACAAAGATGATCAAGAATGATCAATAATGACCAAGATAGCTAATAATGGTCTTCAAAGCCCCTAAATTCAGACCAAAACCGTCCCCCCCTTCATGCATTCTCCTAAGAGTGCAAAGTACTCAATAATAGTCAATAATGATGCATAAATTGACCAAGACCTCAAAGAATGACATAAAGTTTTTCTTTAGCTCCAAAATGAAGCTCAAAACCGTCCCCCCTCTTCCTAATGCATTCATGTAGTTGTCATCTTTTTCAAGCCATTATTTGAAGCATTTCTAGCCATTGATTAATTCAATGGTTAGGATTTAGGTAGCTTTTAGATCTAGCTTTAGGTAGAAGACTTAATATAGGCCATTGGATCTTTCTCCTTTAAATTCTAGCCATTAGATGTGTCTCCAAAATTAAGGGTCAAGATTACTCCTTCTTACTTTTAATCCAAGGGTTATAATTAGTCTTTGCTACTTTTTAAGACTAATTCTCCACCATAGATTAAATTAACATCCAATGGTTATAAATGGTCCTTGTTACTTTACAAGACCAAATCTCCACCCTTGATTAATTCTTCATCTAATGGTCATAAATGGTCTTTGTCATTTTTTGAGACCAAATCTCTACCATTGATTAAATCCATATCCAATGGTCATAATTGATCCATCTCCACCGTTGATTAATTCAAGATCAAGTTTTTACCGTTGATTAAATCGGTGGTTGATATTAAAGTCTTCAAATCTTAGATTTATTTCCTATTGGTCCACCAAAAAAAATTGTCACAATCACTAATGTTGACTTAGCAATATAATTTCTATTTTTATATGCTAAAATCCCACAAAATTATATTTACTGTATTTTTTTATCGTCCGATAAATTAAATACAATACACAACACAATACAATAAAATTTTCTAAAACTGTTTCCGGATTCAGGTTTAGTAAGATCCCCTGTCTCCATCTAAACAGTACAAATTTTTCTATGTGTAAAATTTTTTTTGCTTTGCGGGACCCACTTGGGCCCACGTATGGCCACCTGGTCCCACATAGGACCACCTGGGCCCACATACAGTTAAAAAAATTTATAATCATCCACAAAAATCACAAAAATTAGAAAACGCACAAATATCAAATCAAATTACGTAAAATAGTTACCTAATGATAAAAATTAAATTACGTAAAGTTTTCTCCGGCCCGAAAATTTTTATTTTCCTGACATGGAGTAAATCACTCAAAATGATCAAATACGCTGACGGAATAATCAAAATAATTTTACAGTATCCAGAAATTACTAAACAGTAAAATTCTGTTAGTTGTCAAAATTACTGTTTAAGAGATAGGAAATTTGGGGTGTTACATCCTGAAATTTAAAAGACATTGGGTATCTAGTGTCCCAAAATTTAAAAGACAATGGGCATCTGGTGTCCTGAAATTTAAAAGACAATGGGCATCTAGTGTCCTGAAATTTGAAAGACAATGGGCATTTGGTGTCCTAAATTTTAAAAGGCAATGGGCTTGGCCCGAAATTTAAAAGACATTGGGTATCTGGTGTCCCAAAACTTAAAAGATATTGGGTATCTGGTGTCCTGAAATTTAAAAGACAATAGGCATTTGGTGTCCCAAAATTTAAAAGACAATAAGTATTTGGTGTCCCGAAATTTAAAAGATATTGAGCATCTGGTGTCCTAAAATTTAAAGGGCAATGAGCTTGTCCCGAAATTTAAAAGACATTGGGTATATGGTGTCCCGAAACTTAAAAGACATTGGGCATCTATTGTCCCTAAATTTAAAAGACAATGGGGCATCTATTGTCCCTAAATTTAAAAGATAATGGGTATTTGGTGTCCCAAATTTTAAAAGAAATTGGACATCTAATGTCCCGAAATTTAAAAGGCAATGGGCTTGACTTGGAATTTAAAAGACATTGGGCTTGACCCAAAAGATTTTTTTCTTTTTTCTTATTATTTTTTCTTCTTCTTTTTTCTCTCTCTTTTTTTTTGTCTTTTTTTTTTTTTTCTTTTAAGTAATATGACAATGCGACCAAAAGTTAAATGACATGAAGCCTTTCTATGTTTACCTTTTTTTTAGGAAGGATCATTAGGCCATGGACCTAAATTTATAAATGCAAGTCATCAAATCACAGACTTGAGATTTTTTTTTTACACTTCATCAGGTTATGGACCTGAAGTTTTGTAAAGCTGTCAAGCCAAGGACTTAAAATTTTTTTTGACACACCATCAGGCCATGGACCTAGAATCTTATGAAATCCTGTTAGGAATTGCAGATACATCACGCAGTGGAATAAAAAAAATTCTCTCACAGAATTTATGCAAAAAGTCATAATTCGAGTTTTTAAAAGTGTTTACCTCTGGAAGCGTGAGAAACACAAGCGACATGAATCACCAATACCATAATAGCGACGATGTCTCTGCGGTATTCACACGAACAGACTTGCAAAAACATCCAACATCCACAGTCTTGGAGTCTAACCTCTCTGCAACAGTGCTTGCTGTAAAGAGAAGAGAAAGAAATCTGTCACTCTCTCACTCACTTTCTGTAGGTGTGGCTAGGGTTCTGTGATGTCTACCTAGCATCCCCTTTAGCAGTACTATTTATAATAGTGACTGCCTTAAGTGAGTGTGAGCAGTAATAAGATAAGTTGTGCAACCCGAGACTCATTTATTATGAGTCCGACCCACAATTGAATCCAAGTCTAACTTAGATCCTAATTACTCCAATTTAGTCTGCTCTATGTGTGTGACCCTGCAAGTTCTCATAACATTGGCAGTAATATTAAAATCTCATTTTAATATTACAAGCAGTGAGCGGTATCTAGCAACACATTATTGCTACCCAAGTAATTTGAACACAAGGCATGGAATGCGTCACCCTTGTAAAGTTTAATCCTTCATTTCTTGATACCTGAGTAGACTTAATAACAACAAATGAGATCAATATCTCATATCAACTCATTTGAGCATGGTCATGCATTTCACAGTCTCACTCAATTAGGGCCTCCGAAGATATGGCTCTTGTTATGTAGGAGGGACAAATCCCATCTAGATCACTCACATCCTTCCGCATGATTCGTGGTATGTCTAATAACTGACTTTATAATCACTTTATTATAAATGACATTTGACAGCATTAAAATACACAACTCCTCATGTAGGAATTGTAGTGATTTCAGGTCAAAGGACCACATACACCATTGTCACTATGAGAACCGCTTATGACACTCACATAACGATCCATATAGCGTTCTCATGGCAGGTCTATCCAGTACATTATTACTCTAATATGTACCTATGTGAAGACTTGATATCTTATATCCATGACCCGTGAGATGTGGTCATCACTCTACGCACATACTAGTCTCAATGTATTATTATTGTCCTAATTAACAATAATACTTGACCAGGGACATTTAAGAATAGTGTTTTATCCAATAGGATCTCACGATCAAGTCATCCACTTGATGTCCTACGACATCAAACTTACTATTCTAAGGACTTTATTATGTTTATAAAAAAGAACACAATAAATGAAATGCCTCATATATTAAAAATAGCATAATACAATGTATGTAAATACAAACAAAATGTATCGGCCTCTAGGGCATACACCAACAAAGCCATCAAAGTCAAGGACTTGGAATTTTTTTCATCTCATCAGGCCATGAACTTGGAGTTTTATAAAGCCCTCAAACCAAGGACTTGATTTTTTTTTTAAAAGAGACAAAAAACAAAAAAAAAATGCATCTTTGAAAAGACTTTTAGTAGAATTGAGATTTCCTTAAACCATGTACTTCCTCGAAAAAGCTTATGCAATTGAATATACTTTTATGCTCTTTTTCCATGCTTTCTTCAAAATCTTCACTTCCATCTTTTTTTTTTGGGTACCTCTTGTTTCGGGATTATTCCTTGGGATAACATTTCCACCTTCAATTGGAACTTCTAAATTCTTTTCGATCTAAATTGTTCTTCAGGGGATTACCATTAGATGGTCAAATTATAGTGTTGTACTCATATTCACCTTACCTAAAGCATTATGTAACAGACATATATGGATTCAAAAGTATAACAGAAAAGAAGTGAACAACTTCTAGATTGAACTTAGAAGTTTGACAACACAAAGGGTATTTACAAAAGATGAATATATGAAAAAGACACAAATAACGGTATGAGATTCAAAGTGATGTGGCCCTAATATGGATTGGTTTGATATTCATGAAATCGATCTTTGGTTGCCTACTAGACATTATGGCCAATGATTTCATTCGGCTGTTGGGCGGTGGTCGGAGGATGCTGCTCTGTTTTACGGTGCTGGGGTCATGGTGTTACCAAGGTTTAGGGTTTTATAGTTGTTTTTGGAGTTGCTGGTTTGAAGGTTTGGAGGAGGAATATGTGCAGAATGAGAATTTTTGGATTGAGGTTGAGTTTGTGGACTTATGAAGGCTTATGGATGTTTATGGCAGAAAGCAAATTTAGTGCTCATGAACTTCCACGGTGGTTTCGGGTTTGGCTATGGTGGGAGGCAGATGCATATGGGAGTGGTTTTGAGGTTAGTGAAGAAGATAAAGGCTACCTAGTGAGTGTGCGTGTGTGTTCCTCTCTTTCTTGATGCCTCAGCCTTGGTATTTAAAGAGAACACTGGGGTTGAAGAGTCTTTCCATGTTGACCATGTTGCAGGAACTGATTATGTTAGGTCTATTTCTAGTTTCCTCTTTCTTGTTTAGTTTCTTTGCCCTAGGTCCTCCCTTCTTTCCCAACGTGTTGTTCCATTCTTATTTCTCTTTCTTCTGCTATCCCAGGACACCGCAATGTTATCATGGTGCAGGATTTTGAGCATTGTGCAAAACTTCCTGGCAGTAAATCCATCCTATTTTGGTGTTTTATTTTTGAAAATCTCCAACATCACTCTTTTTCCTTTCTTCTGTAATGACCAAGAAAGTTTGTTTTGTCTTTTGTTTTTGGCCTTGTTTATTTGGCTGATTGCTACCTGCAACGTTAGTTTCTTTTTTTTAAAAAAAAATAGAAACTTAAGATAAATGGGCCAAGGTGGATCAATGGACTTGAATATTTTTCTTATTGGGTTGGGCTTGATTTGGGTCATGGAAACAAATTATTTCATTTATTTAATTTAAAAATTTTTTTACCTTATTTTTTTATTATTTAAAAAAAATGCTCGAACAAAATTGGGTGTTCACAAGTTGTGTTCCCTCTTTACTCATAACTATAATGAGGATGGGCATTCCCTCAATGTTGTGGTTGATTTAGGTTACTCTGACTCTGGAGTAGCTCTATGTGGTAAATAGATTGTGATAAATGAGTTGAAGTGAACCAATCCGAAAGTAGGCTACTACCCTGTGATTGGTATTGTGAGGATGGACATTCCCTTCATACCTTGATTTGATATGACGCATGTGTCCTGATGATTTGAGATATGAATCTTGAAAAATGAAATTTCTTGATATGACTCTAATAATTGATGATATAGATGAGTCTTCATATGAAATTTGATAAAATGATTTATAACTTGATCACTCAAGATTGAAGACAAGAATCTTGATTTGAGACTTGATGATTTGATGACTCGAGAATTTATAAATGATTTACGATTTGATGAGTTAATATTTGATGATATGAATAATGATTCAGTTTCATGAGATTTAATGAAATGAACTATGACTTGAAATATGAAATTTGATGAATAAGATTCCTTGACATGACTTTGAGATTTTGATAAGACTTGATGATTGATTTAATCATTCAAATGATTTTTGATAAAGAATACAAAATGAACCTCTATTTCGGGAAGAGAAAGGACTTGATTTGGCATTTGGCCGCCTTTCTATGGATAGATGATTATTCATTTAAAATGAATTTTTTCCTAAAATAGCTGAAATTATTGTGATGACACGATTTTTATAAACTATTAAGAATTTCATAATTCTGACCTGCCCAACTTCCATGATTTCCATGATAATTCCAGGCAAGATCTAGATAGCCATGGAGGTGGAACTTCAACATGAAGATCTAGTTATTGCTTTTGCTTAAATATTGGTAATTAGTTGTGCCAATTTTGTGCCATGAGGTGAGCTATGTATATAATGTACAATGACGTACAATTTGTATAAATTTCATTTCTTGATATATGTATATTATGCTTCTGCGAAAGGCTCATATTTTGATATTTATTCAAACTATTTATTTAAAATTGTGGATATTCATACGTGACATGCTTAATTCTAGATACTAATACGTAATTCCGAATACATTATTAGTACTAGTATTAGGATGTTACATCAGGCGCTGGCCTTCAGCTTTATGCAGGTAGCCCTGTTGGGCATTGGGCGCCTAAGTGCCACTTGCCCAAAAAATTCTATAGAAGCTTGTCTTCTGCTCTAACTGATTTTTCAACCAATTCTAATCCTCAAATCATAGATTCTAGGTGATTTCTAATCCTGAACATAATCTCTAACATGATAGAATCATGAAACACTAACTTATTCCATCTAGCTTAGATTTATGACCAAAGATCGATCGTCCAAAAATACCCATTTTCCATTTTCAAACTCCATGAGTTTCATGGGTGTTCCTAGGAGCAAACTAACACCCTTGAGTTGATTAAGCTTCATCTTAACCAAACCTAGCCATTAAAGGCGCTAAACAAGCAAGAACAACAATCTAAGCATCTCAAACCCACTTTCATCCAACAACAATAATCAAGTAATAAAGATGGAGATAGGGAGGCATGATCAGGTAAGGTTCAAGTATCCTCTACCTCTTGAAGTGCAGCTGGTCTTCAAGCTTGAGCTTAACTCTTGTATCTTCCTTGGTTCCCTTTCCTGATTCCTTTCTTTCTCCCCTTTTCTTTTCTTTCCTTTTGTTTATGTTTTCTTTCTTCTTTTTGGCAGTTGCTGCTGCTCTTCACGTGAGAAGGAGAGATAAGTGAAAGGGAATCACCAAAATATCTTAGGATATTTTGCTAGAACTTTCTTATATGTTAAAAATGTTTAGATTTTACCAAATCAAGTTTCCTAACTTCCATAGGTATTATAATAAGACCTAGGATTCATCTTAATCCTTGTTTTATCATTACCCTACTTTCCTATATCTGCTACAAGTCAATCTAGTATTAAATCATACAACCAGTATGCTTAAAAGTACCAAACTAACTCTGATTATCTTGAAACTTTAACTACATCACATTTCATATATTTGTGACCTAGAAATAAATTCTACATATTTATTTCCTTCAAGTAAGCTTTTTATGCTATTATTCGAGTCATTTTAAGCTACTTTACACATTCTGTATTATAGCGAAGTGCTTAAACTAACTTAGTTTGTCGCAAAGTTTAAATGACATGTCATGCAAGTATTATGATATCTCTAAGACCATTTACAAGACTAATATGTCAAAGAGAGGATGTTACAAGGAGGAGGAGGAGGAGGATCAAATTGTGAGGAGTATGAAAAGGTTAAGACTAGAGAGGGTAAACCTCATGGTGATGTTGCTATGGAGGAGGAAGTCTCGAGGCTCTGAGAGTCAATAAGGAATAAGTGCAACTAAATGTTTCTAATCGAGATAAGGTTCTCAATAAAGACGCTCGAGAAAGGGTTGCTATCTTGGAATGCATCAAGGAGGACTTTAACTGAAATTGGTATAAAGAAGCAATGTAGAATGATTGTGTGAATGATGAGGACTCTAACCCTAACCTTTTTATTGTTATTTCTCTAGAGGAATTTGAGGAGTGGTGTCAACCTTGGCTACAATATGGTGACAAAAACTCCCATTATTTTCATGCAACCATGGTGACTAGGAGAAAGAGAAACACTATTGAAGTTGACTAATGATAATGGGGTCTGGGTGTACGACTCATTGACCTTGAAAACTATGGCATTAAATTTTTATCAACAGCTCTATATAGATGATATAAACCATGAGTTCTTGCAATTGGATTGTTATTTTCCCCAAGGAAAGTTAATGCTTGTGGCGCATATTACTGTGAATAAAGTTAAAAAGGCATTATTTGAGATAGGAGGGCTCAAAGTTCCTGGAATTGATGGGTACCAAGCAATTTTTATCATTGTCAATGGAATAGTGTTGGGGACTCAATCATAAAGTTGATTGACTAGATTTTTCAAGACCCTTCTCGAATCAGTGATATAAACTAGACCTTAATCACTTTGATACCTAAGATTGCCAATCCTGTGAATACAAAGCACTTCCTTTCTATTAGTCTATGTAATGTTTCCTACAAAATAGTGATGAATATCTTGGTTGATAGACTTAAAAGGGTGATGACCCATTTGGTAGGGCCTACTCAGTGCAGTTTTGCTCTGGGTAGGTGTTGATATATTGACAAGTGTACTAAATTACAAAAGTAATAAATGATGGGTAAGAGTATCGTTCCCACGAGGATTACATTGTCAATTACTAAATTCGTTAAATCAACACTATTTAAGCTATTGAAGAATGAGAATTAATAATAAAAAAAGAAAATACTAACAAGAAAATATTTAAAATTAACAAGAGTAAAATAAATCAATTAGGCAAAGGTTGGAAAACAATGATATCAAAGTGTTAGGGTTCCGATTTCACTTGAGCTCTTTTGATGCAAATTCAAAGATTAGTATAACTAAGTTCTATTTCATGATTCATGATCAAATTCTCAAAATTAACTAATATCCAATCCCTTTGTATATAAATCCTCTTTACACTACTTTGAGTTAACCGACCCCTTAGTATAACCCCAAATAGAGAAGACTTTATCAAAAAAATAAGGGAATAGAAAGCAAGACCACACAACCTACAACATTTATTCCTAGCGATTGCAGAAGTTGAGGTGTTTATCACAAGTTCTAGGTTTATACACAATTTTTTCAAATCATACATAAACCCTAAAATCATTCCCAAATTGACCAAATCAAAGAAAGCATTAAGAGAAGAGATAAACATGCAAATCATGAAATAGAAACATAGATTAAACATAAACAAATTTACATCATCCAAGAACAAGATTCATCATAACCCTAACTAGAGAAGTTTTGCTACACATGGAGAAAGAAGAAAACAAAGAAGAAATTCAAACAAACTCCATGGAAGATAGGTGGAAAAGTTGAAGAAAATTTTTAATCTTCAAGCCTAGATGCTCGCACACCAAATTAGGGTTTGTGCCTCTACTTCTCTTTCTGAATCTCTACTGAATGAATGCCCACAAATGTTACCTTTTCTATTTATAGGCAACAAAATGCGTCATTAAATGTACTGAGCGCTTAAGCACTTAGCTTTTGGGTGCTTAAGCGCCCAGCACCAGCAACTTCATTTTAGCTTTTTCTCCCTTGTTCAAGCATTCAATCTTCTTCCATGTGTAATTACTAACAAAAATGTAACATCCTCTTTTTAATATATTAGACTTGTATAAGGTTACAGAGGTAGCTTAATACTTGTTTAACACGTCCGCTAAATTTTGTGATATTTTGAGTTAATTTAGGCACTTTGCTGTAACACAGAATATGCAAAATGACTATTTTAACTCAGGAAAATGACATAAAATGCTTAGTTAAAGGAAATTTATTTCTAGGCCACAAATGTGTAAAAAATATGTAGGTAAATTTTGAGGATAAATGGAGTTAGTTTAGTATTTTTAAGGATACCGAGTGAGTATTTAAATACCGGATTAGAGAGTCGCAGATGTGGAAAGTTAAAAAAATGGTGAAACAAGTATTTAGATGAATCTTAGGATTTATTTTAATACTTTTGGAAGTTAGGAAACTTGATTTAGCAAGATCAAAGTACTCCAAACAAATATAAAGTTTCAGCACAAAATATAAAGGTCATAAGTGGTCAAACATTCTTATATTTTAAAAGTGAGATTTTTACTCAATTTTCTCTCATTCTCATGGCATTCTCCAGCAGAAACAAAGAAAACAAAACCAAAGGAAATAGAAGAGAGAATGAAGAAGGAAAAGGAGAAAAGAAAATGGGGGAAGAGAAAGAGGAAAGGAGAAAAGCTTGACTAGATCATCTTTAAGTGAGGTAGAGGAAAACATTTCCAATACTCCTCTCTTTCTTTCTTTCTATGTGTTGCACATTTTTTATGGCTAAAAAAATAGGGTTTTGATGTAAATTATGAATTATATGTTTGATTCTCATCTCTTTGAGCTTGATAATGGTTGGTTTGTAGTTTGTGAATCATAATTATGAACTATGAGTTCTTGTTCTTGTATTAAAATGGGTGTTATGGTTATGTTTGATTCCATTAAGTCATGATTGAATGGATTAAAAGGATGTATGAGGGTTATAAGATGCTTATGGATCATGGTTGATGCTCAAAACTAGTTGGAGGCTTGAATTTTTGGTTTGGTTTTAATGGTTAAAAAATGGGCATTTTGTGAAAGTTGGGCTTGATCATTGATCCGAGATTGATGAGTTAGGAGTGTATTTAGAGGTTACAATATGATTGTGGTGTTGGAGAACATTTAGGAACTCATTTTATGGGTTAAAATTTGGTTAGAACCCAAGATTATTTCTAAGAAACCTTGTTCCTTGTATTTCCTCTAAGTAAAATGAGGTACTAAGAAATCCCTTGTTCCTTGACCTCTCTTAATATCATAACCTTGGCACTAGGAGCTCCTTTTACTCAAGTCAAATACATAGAAATAGCAAACATCAAGTCTGAAAACCAAAACATACAAAGTTACTTTTAAAACCATTTATACATAAAACACATGTTATTTACATATTTCCAAGAAACCCTTTCTTCCAAGAATACCTATGTTCCAAGAAGTCGATTTGATCCTTGTATATCTTGGGTATAAAGGAGTAGGAAGCCTATTTGTTAATTACCTCCTTGCACTACCTAGTATGAGTGGTCTATTTCGCCCCACAATAGTAAGGTTACCTGTTACTACTTTTAATACCTCACTCTGGGTATGAGTACTCAGAACCCTAACACTACGAGCTCTTTTTGCTCTAGCCCATAGGGTCATTCATACAAGGAAATAACAAATAACAAGTTTGAAAACAAAACATACAAAAGTATTCTAAAACCTTTCCTTCATTCATTTTTCACATAACCTTATTTTTCTTTGCATAATAAGGAAGCATCACCTTAGTCATCAAGCTTTTCATCCATACAATTCATTGTATATAAGATTATTCAAACCTTTAATTTTTTTTCGAGTAGAGAGGGGGTGACTCACTCAACCCCAATCTACCATTATCCTTTCATTTTTTATGCCTCTCAATACCATGCTTGTCAGCATTATACATTAACATGCATATATCAATATGCTCATCAACATCATTCATATATATCATTCATTTCATATAAAGTAATGATTCATATCATAAGTAATTCAATTCATCACATTCATATATCAAATATCATACATTCATTTCATTTCAATACTTAATAAAGGAGCATTTAGTTTAAGTTTAACCAATAAGAGAGTAACCACACTTGTACTACACTACCTTAAATAAACTTTAGCCATTAAAGGAGTTACTATATTCCTTGAGTTCAAACCATCACAAAAATACCACAATTTTTGCCTAAAAAGACTATTTTTCATGAGCGCACCAAATGTACATTTTAACCGCAAAATTTCTAAAATTTCATAGGCAAATAGCCTCATCTAATATCTTTCAAATGCCACAAACCTCACTTCATTTGGCTATGTGGAGCCAAAGTTATGCAACAAAATACAAAAGCTGAAATAGGACACTAGTTGTTTTACCCGATTCTAACTTAACTTTAAATTGAAATTGGGAACAAATGAAGAGTGCAAAAATTCTAAAATTTCTACATCTTATAGCCTTACATGTTAGCTTAAAAAATCCACTAGTTTCATGTAATTATGACCTTGGATCAAGAAATTATGCAATCTGGTTTAGTGAGTGCTAGATTGCTTATTTCTGCTGAATCTGTCTCAAATTCAAACAGAAACTAGTGCTATTTGGGTTGGCCTAAAAATCTGAAATTTTTACTACATAAAGTCTTATATCTTAGCTTTAAAATTCAATAAGTAATTCATTTCAATGTATGTAGCTCAAGTTATGCAACAAACATTACAGGCTGTCAGAGAATTCTGCAAAAACATATACAAATATCATGAGTTTTTCTAAACTAAAATGTTTTTATCTATATCACATAAGCATACATTAGGGAATTTCTTAGGCATACTCATACATCATCATGCATTGCATAAAATGACAATTGTATGGGCAATTGTCTTATTTTATATTGATGAAAGGTTGATGGATAGCTTAAGATATACAACAAAAAAGGATATGCTTGCTTGCCACCATACTTGTAGTAAATAACTATGTAGATTTGAGTTGAATTGCTATGTACTAATTAAACTGTTTTACGTAATTAAATGAACTATCTGTTTCGGGAAGGGAAATGAATAATTTTTTACTTATGCCACTTTTCCACACATATTTACGTGTAACTTGTTTTTTCCTGAAGTAGCTGGATGCGTTGCGATGACACATTTTTAAAATATACTATTGAGAATTTATAAATTCTTACCCCAATTTTCTATTTCCATGATAAATCCAAAGAAGAACCAAAGCTGGAGCAAAGACAAAGCGTTGAAGACGTAGTTGCTTATGTATATATATTAATTTTGTACTCAGATTTATGGTTTTGTAATTAAGTCTATACGACTTGTTTTGTAAAGTATGTAATCTCAAACATATCATGTGGTTTTATAGTAAAGAGCAAGTTTTCAAATTGTGTAAAATGTCTTATTCTCTTTACTTTTATGTTAAAGGCTCTATATATCTATTTGTTGATAGTTGATATACAGGTTATGTTTACGTTCAAGTTTAGAAGTGACATGCTTAATTCTATTTACTTGAGTATGTTGATGATATACTACAACATCTAGAATTAGGGTGTTACATTTTGGTATCAGAGCAGTTCATCTTGTCAAGTCAGGAAATGGACTGACTATGCTTTTGGGCATGTTTAGATGTTTTTGTTTGTGTAGTGCATCCTTTTATCTCAATGTGGATATATTATAGAATTGCATGATAGCCTTAGGAATGGATGTTAATAGTTACTGTCACACTGTAATATGATATTGAGACTGATCAACTCAATATATAATGTTTTGTGTGAACAGGAAATTATGGCACCTCCTAGGCAAACTTGAGGAAATAGGAAGTCTACTAGTGATATGTCTGAGATGGTTAGGATGATGGAAACCGCTATGAGGGAGCAGGTTGTTGTTATTAATAGGATTCTTGAGAGGATGGAAACCAACTCACCTCAATAATTAGTTCCTCCTGTACCATTAGTACAGTCAGTACTCGAAGTATTAATCTGGAATCAGAATTCCCATAATTTTCTAGAGCTTAGAGAAGCAAATCTATAACCAATAAGAAAAAGATACAATATAGTGGAAGTTAAGGAACAGTCGAGCGAAAAGAAGAATCAATCAGTAAGTTCTCTAAAAAGGAAAAGGTCAGATATCGAAGTTAGTGAGACTGAATCTTGGTTTTAATTTCTACAATATAAAGGAAAACAAATTTAATTTGGAAAGTGGGGCAAAAAATGCACATAAAGTAGAGGACAATATGGAAGTAAGCCATGTTTAGTAGGTCAGTCGATGTGTTACATTTGTAGTGAACTAAGACATATTATGAGGAACTATCCATAAAGAAAGAGAGGTATATGTTTGGTGAATAAATAACAAATGGTTGTTTGAGGCATCTGGCACTCAGAGGATTTAGAAGGTGTTTAAGAATTCTTTTCTAGATATATGCTTCCCTAAGAAACCTACAGAATGTTAAGGAAAAAGAGTTTTCAAAGACTGTGCAGGTATGAGACTGCATAGTTGAGGATGACTTAAAGGAATTAACTAGCAGTAATCATATCAACAAGATGTATCTTCTTTTTGGGAGCCAAGAACATAAGTACTTCATGGTTAAGTATGCTTCACCTGGAGCACTTGTGGGATGGGTGACATCCTAGGAAGTTTCCTAGGATACGTGTGAGTGAGGACAAAGCACGCTGAAAAGACTCATGTTGGTTTGTGTAACACCTACCGTAGGGTATCACATTTTATATTAATAATTACCGAGTTATCCCAAGTTATAAAATAATATTTTATAATATAAATACAAGTTGTAAAATTTCTTAATACTAATAATATAAACTTAGCATAATATAAAAATACCGAGATAGTGTCACAAAAATAATATACATCATTTACATAACATAAGTACTGACATACTTAAATATATATAGATAGAGTTCTCAAAAACTGATAAACATTACTATAACTACTACACTACCCAAGTACACGCCTATGGAGCAGAACCCTCAGAGGGGTCCTCCTCGGGATCTTCCTCAAATTCCTCAGAAGACAGGAATCCCAAATGACGCATGATCCTACGGACAGGTGTCCGAGCAGACGACATAATACTAATCTCATTGGGGATATGGCAATGACCTCCCCAATATTGTCTAATAGATAATGGAAACTCTACGTGTACATATATGTTAACATAAAAGAAAGGATCTCCGTGATAGATCCTGCTCATGGAGACAGTCAACTCTCCTTGGTAAATAAGTCCCTCCTCATTAGGACTAATGCACCAGGCTCCAGTGCCACCATGAAACAACAATCTCACATATCAAAAAAACATTATGTCTCGTTGCCATTTACTCAGAAATCAACGTCCACAGAAGGAATCTGTTCTTCGCCTTCTTCCTCACCATCTTTACCAATTACAAATACAATACAAGAACAACATATAAAGAGGTGAGACTACCAACACCAGAACTAACATAGCAATGAAGAGATAAGAATAACAGTAATGTCATATAGATATAACAAACAATAAATAAAATAATGGCATCAAACATTAATCAATATTTAACAAATAAAATATCACAAAGATATAGATGTATAGACTATGCACATGCACACAGACCCAATTTCCTACTCCATAGAGTTAAAACACAAGTCAGAGAGATTGATCTAGAAAATCTATCGGTATCACAACTACCTTAGACCAAGTGCTATAACTTCATCATTTTTTCAAATCTAGCATCATACATGACAGTCTACGCCAGATCTTGATTAAGAATAGTTTCTCAGTCCGGATCGTCGGTGCGTTGCATCAGTTTGATCCACGGTATAGTAAAGCTACTAATTGCCTATTGTGGAAAACACACACCCTGACGCCCCCAAAGTCAACAAGTGACCTACACTATGCCTATCGCACCCGTACAAGGTGTAATCCTCTCCTAGGCCATTGGCCTTAACATAGTCCATCGAACTTTTACAATGCATGTTTAATGCACACAGACCAATTAAAGGCCCAAATCATAATTTCACATATATGGGTAGTTTACTGTATTTTCAATCGCGTAGTTTTTTTACTGCATTTTCACAATTGCACAACATTTCTATCGCGTTTTCAAATTGCATTATTATTTTTCAACGTTTTCTCAATCGTGTAAAAATATTTAAACGTTTTCCAAATCGCTATAATTGCGTAGCGCATTTTCAACATTAGTTGCGTAAAGCATTTTTCATCATTTTTTAACTTCGTAAAATATTTTTCAATATTCTAAACATCATTTTGGATTTTTCAAAAACTAATACAATTTCTAACTTCATTTTTCCACATTTTCTCAATTAAGAAATCCTTTCTGTAAATTTTCCACGAAATTAATTTTTCATTGATTTGAATCGATTGTTCTAGCTTAAAATTTCCTAACGCGCTCAAAAACCCAAATGATGAGCTATATGTCAGTAAACTTCAAGTCACCAATTTATTTCTCCTACATCCACTAATTTCATTAATTCCAAAAATAGCCCTTTCTCATTTTTATATCTCAAAATCCATTACTTAAAATCCTTGAATAAATTCTATTATGCTTAACCATCTAAGTTACACTTGACAAACAAATTTTTGTAACAAAACACCAAGTTGAAAACATTGTGTCCATGACTGTCATGGTCTTTGGAACCAAATCATTAATTCTTTTCCTTGTCTTCCTAAACATCTAATTTTACCATTCATGAAAATATTAGTTTGGAAACACCTATTTTGAGGTGTAGAGGTCCTGAGCCTCATGGTCATTGGAACCTAAAATTATTTTCCTTTCCAACATCTATCATGGCATATAATCAGCATACTATATATCAAGCATACCATTTAAGCAATAAAAATCATATAAAGCATATAAGTATGAACAAATAAATTTAAAGCACATAAACACACATAAATAAAATTACACAACCATGGGAATGAATCCTCACATGGACTCACCACCCATCAAATACAAGTTCATCTCTCACCACCATACTTGGTTGGTGAGATAGATCTCTCTCTTACCTTTTGGCGAAGCCTCCAAAGCTCCTTGCTTTTCTTCTTGAACTAGTCCTTCACCACCACAAGGTTCTTACAAACAAAAACAAACACAAGCATATTAGTACCTAAAGCTTGAATAGAAAGACCATGGATCAAAACATGGCCCTAGAATATGAAGATGTAACAAATAGCAAAGCTTTTCATGATCTTCACCTTTAGATCTTTGAACTTGGTCTTGAAGAAAGTAGATGAAAATGGCTGATTTAGGCCAAGGCTCCAACTATGAAAAGTCTTAGAATGATGAGAGGGTTTAAGAAGTAAGGTTGATAGAAATTATTGAAGATGGGAGAAGGGTTTTCTCTAGCTTAGCCGTGAGGTGCTCTAGAGAGAATGGAGAGAATTTGTGAATTTTTGCTATATGAAAATGATGAAGATATGATCAAATGAATTAAGAGTCTTCCTATAGCCTTCCTAAAGCCCTATAGCCGTGAGTCCCCCCAGGACACCAAGGGAGTGTCCAAGTTCATCCTAGCCACTTTGTGAAACTCCTAATGACTATAGATTGAATCAATGGTTGATATCCAAAGCCTTTACCTTTAAGTTTGTTTCCTATAGGTTTAGATAAAGGAGTCAACTAATTCTAGATGATACTTGAAGTTTCCTAACTATGGAGTTCAATGGAATACTAACCAAGTTTCCAATTCTATTACTTCCTAACTAAATTAAGTTAACTTAGTTAGATTTTCTAGTTTCTTTGCTAACTATCTAGTTACTTTAAGTGTAACTCACAAATCTTCTAGAAGCTCCTAGATCCTCCAAAAACCGTGAAGCCCTAATGGGAAGCAAACTAGGTTTGTTCCATTTAGTTACTACATAGGCTTTATGCTAACTTAGTTTAAATTATCTAATTTCATTTAGTTGCATAACTAACTAGTCTAGTCATTTTCGTTGACTATTTTCTATTGGTTCCCATCAAGCTTCAAATATTCTAATTGGTTCACAAAATGAGTCTTACAACTTTTTCTACAAACTATTATCCAAATGGACAATAGTTACAGAAACTATTACCCAATGGACAAAACATTACTGCTCACAAGTTAGTAAGTATTTGTTCGCTGTATAATAAAAATATAGAATATTTTTATTTTACAGATAAATTCTAAAAATTAAAAGATTGTAACACGTATCTCTCGGATTCAGGTTTAGAAGATCCTCCGGCTCCGAACAAATCAGTAAAGACTTTCATCGGCCAGAAAATTATTATTTTCTTGACCCGAAGTAAATCACACACAACGATCAAATACGGTCACAAAATAGTCAAAATAAATTTACACCATACAGAAATCACAAAATAGTACAATTTAGTCATTATTGTAAAATAGTAAATTTTAGGGTGTTATAACTCTCCTCCTCTAAAAAGAAGTTTCGTCCTTGAAACTTAAACATATATTAAAACAAATACGGATACTGTTCTTTTATTTTGTCCTCTAACTCCCATGTTGCTTCTCCACTTACGTCATTCCAGACTACTTTAACCAACGAATGGTATAAGAGACGGGACCTCTCTCAGTACGGAATGGTTCGGGGACGAACCAGGCAGAAGCTGGTGGGCATATGACACCCGGGGCCGACGAGGGAAGGGAGTGGACGCTGGTGTAAGAGAAGCACAGACAAGGATCGACTCTTAGCAGGCTTCTAGGCGAAGGGACACATGAATGAACTGAATTCACATCGGAATGAGGGGGATTCAGAGACTGTGCAGGTATGGGACTACATAGTTGAGGATGGCTTAAAGGAATTGATTAGCAGTAACCATATCAACAAAATGCATCTTCTTTTCGGGAGCTAAGAACATAAGTACTCCATGGCTAAGTGTGCTTGACCTAGAGCACTTGTGGGATGAGCACGCTAAAAAGACCCATGTTGGTTTGTGGAGACAACTCATTAATCCTGCAGGCAGTCCCGGGACGTTACAGTAAGTGTAAAATAAGTAATAGAACTTAAGTATTCTTGATACTCAAAGTATAATTATGATTAAGTGAAGTGGAGTTATGTTTTCTATATCTATAATTGAATATAGATATATGAAAACATTTGTCAGAGTTGTTGAGTTTCCAATTCTTTGGATACTTGTAGAATTAAGAGATTGGTATAGAAGTAAAAGAGTAAGAAAGTTGTTAGTATGAAGTTTTCAGTTTGTCTTTCTGTAGTCCTCTTTTCGAAAAGACCAAGTGGTGCTTCAAATGGAATAGAATAGAATGTTATAGGTTTATGGCATTAGCTATTTGAATTTGCAAGTTTTTAGATATAAATCAGAGTATACTAAGTAAGCAAATTTTGAATGGCATGGTTCTTAAGGCTAATCGAATAGATTAGCAAAGCTATTTGATCGGCACAATTCAGAAAGACATGCTAGTGCTAATCGAGTAGACTAACTGTACTACTCGATTTAGGGTGGTTTAGATGTTAATTGAAATATTAGGTTAGTTTTGAACAGTAGTTCAGAATGACATACTTTTGAAGGTGATCGAAATAGACAGAGTGGTGTTTGAATACCATTTCAAGAGAGTAGTTGAAGGTACTAATAATTAAACTCAAGTGGAATCAAAGTCGCAAAGTTTTCATAAAAGGAAGAGAAGGGATATTAGGTACACGAAGGGTGTTTCTTTAAGCTAATTTTCCTCAAGAAGAAAGTAAAAGTAAGTATAGGCAGGATCGAAGAGATCAAAAGATGATAGGTGTGGGAGAATTTGTCAGGCCCATGGTGTAACATCCCAAACACTAACACTAAATACGTATCTGGTTTACGTATCAGTAATTAGAATTTAGAGTATTACTTATAAATATCCACCAATTTTACAAATAAATAATTTGATTAAATAATAAAGTATGAGCCTTGTGCAGATAATAATTTACACACACACACACACACACACACACACACATATATATATATATATGAAAGTAAATTTATATAACAAGTATATTAGTTTATTACATTACAGTATATTATATACAAAAGAATCTCAAAGCAAAAAAGTTACTACAATTTACACAAATATCTAATCAAAATATTAACTAAAGCTTCATAGCCAACATTATCTTGCTAGATTACACAGCAACACCTGGAATCGTTATAAAAAAAATGAAGAAATATAGGGTAAGAATCACAAATAATTCTCAGTAGTATATTAAAATAGTGCCATCACAACAATTCTAGCTATTTCAAAAAAAATTATAATTTAGAATATTTAACTTTAATCTAGGAAGGTGGCAAAAGCCAAATTTAGTCATTTCTCTTCCCAAAATAGACGGTTCATTTATCATTGTGAAAAGTCATTAACTCATCAAATCATAGATCATTAAATCAATCAAATGATAAATTCATAGTCATATTAAGGAAATCTCATCCATTATCATTAATACCTATCATAATATGAGAGCTCAATGGAATTTCTTTATCATTAATACATCTCACAATGTGAGAGCTCATATACATCTCATAACATGAGAGCCTATATACATCTCATAACATGAGATATTATATACATATTATAACAAATCATAATCATCAAATCATGATTGGTAATCATAGCTAAAACATAAAAAAATCATATTCTCATGACATTTCTCCATAGGAATTTCATTCTGTCGGCTAGTGCCTAGGCAATGGTTTTCCTACACTTAGGCATTGAATAACAGAAGCTATTTCTGCGCTCGACCCTATGCATGCCTAGGTGTTCAGAAGTTGGCGCTTGGGTGCCCACTGGAAATCGGAAATAGGGTCTTCCTTGTATCATGTTCCAACCGAGATTTCTATCCCAATTTTTAGCCAAATCAACATCAAGCAATGAATAACAACTCAATACCATCAAAATAATGTCATTCAAGCATTCAAGATTCAATCAAATCATCAAAGTAAAAATAGGTTTCATACCCATTTTCAAGCTTCAAACTTTCATTAAAACTAACCATAGATTTTCATCAACAACATATATTCAAATTTGTCATCTCAAAATCATCATTCAAAGTCTCAAATTCTCAATTTTTAAAAGACAAAAGATGAAGAGGAAGTCCCCTACCTCAGATGATTTTCCTTTTTCCTTTTTCCTTCTTCCCCTCCTCTTCTTCTTGGTTGCCTTTCTTTATTTGTTCCTCTTTCCCTTTTGATTATCTAATTTCTCTCCTCTTGGTGGCTGGCCGTGCGTGAGAGAAGTGAGAAAAAAGTGAAAATGAACAAAGAGAAATGAGAAACCTAGAGAGAAGAGGCAGTGGACACATATAAGATAGAAATATTAAAATTTTAACTGGGAACAGTATATCTGTTAATGATATTTTCATGTTCTATTATCAAATTTTTCAACCTTCATAGGTATTAGTGAAAATTTTAGGATTTCAGGCATATGTCAATTTTATCATTCCATAAATATCACTATACACCTTTATTAGACACTAAGCTTCACTATTCACCCCTAAGTTAAGTTAAACTTAATGGAATTGAATTTAGAAGCTTTTAAGTGTCCATCATCATCCTTTATAACTTAGAAATAAATGTTCCATATTTATTTATATCCTCTTAGCTATGTAAGCTAATTTTTCTAAGTTATTTGAAGCTATTTTCTCAACTTCATTATTATAGTTTTATGCTCAAATCAATTCAAATACTTACAAAAAATTTCCAAATAACTTATACTAATTTTATTGAGCTACTATAACTCTGATTAACATTATTAGATTAGGGAGAATGTTACATTTCTCCCCCCTTTTAATAAATTTTGTCCTCAAAATTTGATTTACCTTAGTTAAATAGCTCTTGATAAGTTTGTATCATTGTGGTCTCGAGCTCCCATGTGGCATCTTCAGAGTCGCTCCCATCCCAAATCACCTTCACGAAAGGAATATGTTTCCCCTTGAGTTCTTTTACCGCTTTATCCACGATCCTAATAAGAGTAACTGTATAACTTAAATCTTCTTTTAACTATATAGGTTCATTTCTTATGATATGTGTAGGATCTGAAATATATTTTTGAAGTTAGGAAACATGAAATACATTGTAAAGGTTAGATAAGCTAGGTGGTAAAGCAATTTCATAGGCTACTGGTCCAACTCTTTTCAAGATCTAGTAGGGTCCAAGGAATCGAGGGTTCAATTTCTTAGTTTTAAGGGCTCTACCAACTCCCGTAGTAGGAGTGACTCTGAGAAATACATGTTCTCCCTCTTTGAATTCCAGTGGCCTTCTTCTTTTATCCATATAACTCTTTTGTCCACTCTAGGCCACTAACATCCTATCCCTAATCATCCTAATCTGTTTTGTAGTCTGTTGAACTAATTCGGGTCCTAGGATGGTTTGCTCTCTAGTTTTATATAAGCACAAGGGTCTACATTTTCTACCATACAGGGCTTCATAAGGTGCCATCCTAGTACTGGTGTGATAACTATTATTGTAGGAAAATTCTATCAAGGGTAAGAACCTATCCTAACTATCCTGATAATCGAGTACACAAGCTCTAAGCATATCTTCCAAGGTTTAGATGGTTCTTTCACTTTGGCCCACTTTGCGAATGGTAAGCCGTACTGAAACTTAACTTTGTTCCAAATGCTTTATGGAGGGCTCCCCAAAACCTAGAAGTAAACATAGGATCCTGGTCTGATATGATATTGGAGGGGACTCCATGTAACCTAACAATCTCTTAGAGGTAGACCTGAGTCAATCTATCTAATGACCAATTTGCCTTTATAGGTAGGAAGTGAGTAGATTTGGTTAACTTGTCCATAATAACCCATATAGCATCATGACCTGATTGGGTTCTCGGCAACCCTATTGCAAAGTTCATTGATATGCTTTCCCATTTCCATTTGGGAACTTCTAGGGGTTGAAGTAATCCAGAGGGTTTTTGATGTTCTATTTTTACCTTTTGGCAAATGAGGCACTTGGACACATAAAAGGCTATGTCAGATTTCATACAAGGCCAACAAAACATCTTTTTAAGGTTTTGATACATCTTGATAGCACCAGGATGGATGGTATATTTGCTTGTATGAGCCTCTACAAGGATTTTCTCGTTGATATCTAATTCCCTTGGGACACAGAGTCTATTCTTAAACAGTATTGTCACATCTTCAGCCTTTCTAAACTTCGTTCTTTTACCTAATTGGATTTGCTCATCTATTTCTTTTAAAGTCTCATTTTCTCTCTGGGCTTGTCTAATTTGAACTCTCAATTCATTTTGAATTTCTAATTTGTTCAAACATAGGCTGTTAGGTAATACTGTTACTACTAGGCTCAAATTTATGAAACTTTCTAAAAGTTCCATCTCTCATACCATTATATGGGATGCATGTAGAAGTTTTCTACTTAATGCATCGGCCACTACATTGGCCTTACCCAGATGGTACCTCAACTTAAAATCATAATCTTTTAAAAATTCCACCCATCGTCTTTGCCTTATATTTAACTCTTTTTGATAAAAAAGATACTTCAAACTCTTATGGTCACTAAAGACCTCAAACCTAACCCCATACAGGTAATGCCTTCAAATCTTTAGAGCAAAAACCACATTTACCAACTCTAAATCATGGGTCAGATAATTCTCTTCATGTGGTATTAGTTATCTAGAAGTATAAGCAACCACCAGCCCATCTTACATCAATACACATCCTAACCTTTTTCTTGAGGCATCACAATATACCTCAAAGTTCTCTTGGGGATCAAGTAGCACAAGCACTGGATTCGTGGTCAACTTCCTTTTAATTTTTGGAAACTGTTCTCGCACTCTTGTGTCCATTCAAAAGCACTACCCTTCTTGGTTGATCTAGTTGAGGGTAACGCTATCCGAGAAAACCCTTCTATAAATATTCTATAATACCTAAGAAAACCTAGAAAACTCCTTATTTTGGTTACGGTGGAAGGTCTTTCCTATTATAAGACTGCTTCTATTTTACTAGATCTACTGATATTCCTTCACCAGATATTACATGTCTTAAAAATTTCACCTTATCCATCCAAAACTCACATTTTGATAATTTAGCATATAATTGTTTTTCTCTTAAGATTTCTAGAACTATCCTAAGATGATCTTCATGTTCTCCAGAAGTCTTTGAATAGATGAGAATATCATCTATAAAGATAATCATAAATTTATTAAGATAGAGTCTAAAAATCTTGTTCATATAGTCTATAAAAATAATAGGTGCATTGGTCAAACCAAAGGACATCACTAAACATTCATAGTGCTCGTATCTGGTACTAAAAGTAGTCTTAGGGATGTTGATCTAACAATTATCTCTACTTCTTAAGTGTAATATGTTGGTTTAATTAATCTCCAAATATGCTTAATTGTTAACACTTAGTTAAGTTTCTGGAGATGAAGTTTAAGTGGATTCTTATTGTGAGACTTTACTTAAGTGTGGTCATAAGTACTCATAATTGGTTTATGTTTTTCAAGAGATCTTTGAAATCATTGAATGATGGAGTCCATTAGCGTTGAACTGAGCTTGCTATTCAATTGAGGAGATCAATATCATTTCTAGAAGCAAAGAGAGAAAATCACATAAGAAGAATTTGGGTTGAAATTGAAGAAATAGCAAAACATGGCCCATGTTATGAAACATGTGGGGGGCATATTATTCTCTAGAAATTTAATTGGATGTAAGTTTAGTCTGGAACGAAAACACGACCTGTGTTATGAAACACAGGGGGGCGTGTTCTTCTCTATTTGCATAATTACATGAAAACTTGTTGGCAGATTCAAACATAGAGGGGCCGTGTAATGAAACATGACCCGTGTTTGCATCTCAGAAATCAGAATTTTAAAGTTGGACAAGGGTTATGGGCTCAAAAGCTATAAATAGGATTGCCTAAGGTTCCTAAGGGATATATGGACTGAGAGCCGTTAGAGAACAAAAGAGGATTTGAAGAAGAAAGAGGAAGACTTGATCAAAGATTTGAGACTCGGGTTCGAGCAATTGGAGATTGATTAATCTCATTCGCTGGAAACTAGTTTAATCTTCAATTTTCTTTCGTTCTTTTATTCTTGACTATGTTTCTATTTCGTTTTTCTTTTGATTTTGAATTCACCATATGTGGCTAAACTCCTTATTTGGTAAAGGGAGGATGAAACTCTAGTTTTGGTTATGTGAATTCTGCATATTCCTTTATTTCAATACAATTGTGTTTTTGTTCATATGTTTCTGATCTCAATTCAATATAAAGGTATTTTATATTCTTGCCAATTTCGAAAGTGGTAAAACTAGGATTGCTATGCAAGGTTGTGGTGGTTGTAGGACTAGTGAAACATATGATCTAAGCAATTTAATCCCGGTGTGTGATTGAATCTTAGTGTGATTGGTTTTCTATTTCTTAATGCGATCATTGGATAGATATAAGAGCGATTGCTTTATAGCTAACTAGTGATTAGGGTTAGTTTAAGTGGTTGCTAAATTAACCATTACCTAAGGAAAACAGAGATTCATCTCACAATTGCGTGAAAACATAATTGACCATATTGGGATAAAGGATATGTGGATTCACATGATCATATAAACCTAGTAGTGGATTCTATCTCTTAACCAACATCCTCAAATTGGAAATTCAAATCGTGTTCACTTTGCTATTGTTTTATCTTTGGTTTCTATTTTAGTTTGAATTAAGAAAACCCATTTTTTACTGTTCATTGTCATTTAGAGTTTAAATTAGGATTCAGTTAATAGTGTTAATTGAGTTAGTTCTCTGTGGATCGACCCTTGCTAAATACAACTGGTTGCTAGGTTTTTATAATTTTGGTGGAACTTGGCAATTGTTTAATCTCAATTTTAATTCGCAATCCACACCACACTAGATGTCTCCTTCCCGAACCCTAATCTGATGGTACCCTAACCTCAAATCAATCTTAGAGAACACAGTAGCTCTTCTCAGCCAGTCCATCAAATCATCAATTCTAGGCAAAAGGTATTTATTTTTAATTGTTATTTTGTTTAATTGCCTGTAATCTACACATAATCTCATGATTCTATCTTTATTTTTAACCAAGAGCACTAGAGCTCCCCAAGGTAAGACACTAGTTGGATGAATTTCTTTTCTAACAATTCCTCAATTTGTTTCTTAAGCTCAGCTAATTCTCGAGGAGACATTCTATAAGGTGCTATAGAGATAAGCCATGTTCCTAGTACTAGGTCTATAATAAATTCTATCTCCCTCTGGGGTGGCAGCTCATTAATCTCATCTGGGAATACTTCTGGGTACTCCCTCACTACTGGAATACTCTCTAGTGTCTGCTTGCTTTCAGAATTCAAAGAAAAGAGAATAATAAAACCATGAGCCCATTCTGCTAGGTAGTTGGTAACCTAACTGGCATTTAGATATATAGACTCAGAAGATGTGTTTAGGGAAGGGGTATTTGATAAAAAAACCGAGGTTTTGTTTGAGCAATTAAGAACAACATGGTTTTCAGATAGCCAATCCATGCCCAAAATAAGATCTATTTCAACAAGGGATAAACAAATTAACTTTACAAGAAGGTCTCTATTTTCGATGGTTACACAACAATTTAGGCTTATTTGAGAGGTTGTTATTGGTTTACCAGTTGGGGTGGAAAATGACAAATCATAAGGAAGATCAGAAATGGGTAACTCCAATTCTTTTACACAATCATAAGAAATAAAAGAATGGGTTGCCCCTGAATCAAATAATACAGTTAAAAGTTTATCTCTAATTATACACTTACCATGTATAAGATATGAGGATTTAGCTGCTTCTTGACCACTCAGGGTAAATACTCCGCCTCTAATTAAAGGTTTGGAAGTCATGGCTTCCTTCAGCTAGGGACAATTTCTGGCAATATGTCCCTTCTGGCTGCACTTGTAACACACCATATGATCAATACAACACGGTTTGCTACCATGATATCCATTATATCTTGGACACTTCAGACCTTTATCATCTACTCGTATTTGCTTTCCTTTTTCGTGCTAATCTTTAGGTCGTGCCCCACTTTTTGTAAACTGATCATCCACTCTCTTTCTTTTTTGAAAATTATGGGACCATTGCTCATGCTCTAACTCCAGCTTTGCAGATTTGATGATTCTGCACTTGTTGACCAAAGTATGAAAATTTCAAATTTCTAAAGGCCGAACCTTCTCTTTCATGTCTACCCTCAAACCAGTCTCAAATTTAACACATTTTCATCTTTCCTCTGGATTATGTCTGAGGTAAGAGGAAAATTTAGCTAACTCTTCAAATTTAGCTAAGTACTGACTTATAGTCATCTTTTCTTGCTTCAGCTCCAAGAATTTCATTTCTTTCTCTTCTTGACCATTTGGAGAAAAATATTTATCCAAGAAGGTACTCTTAAATACCTCCCATGTAATCTGGGTTCCCCCAGCTTCTAAAAGTCTTCTTTATGCAGTCCACTAATCTTCAGCTTCACCTTTCATCATGAAAGAAGCAAATGACACCCGTTGTTCATATGTACAAACCAACACCATAAAGATTTTTTCTAACTCTTTAATCCAAGCTTGAGCTTTAGCCGGGTTGTAATCTCTATGAAATAGTGGTGGATCACATTTTCTAAACTCAACAAGTGCATTAAAGTTCTGGTTTCTCATTGCAGCTGGTTCATTCTCTTGCTGTGGATGTGGGTTATTCTCCCTCCTTTCCTGTCTCATCTCACTTATTGCTGTTGTCATTTCCCTAAACATTTCCAACATATTTGCCGTATTTTTATTAGCAGATGTCCTACCTCCCCGTGTACACCTGGAAGATGCCATAGTATCCTACATACACAGAACATTACATATTGAGTTGATTAGACTCAATATCATGTAACTATATAACAGTAAACTACAAACATACATTCTCAAGGCAGTTATGTAATTCTACCTATATGTCTCATCTTTAAGATACGAAAATGCATAACAATAGCATAACTAGTCCATACCCCGACTCAACAGGATGAACTGCTTTGATACCATAATGTAACATCCCAAAGACTAACACTAAATACGTATCTGATTTACGTATCAGTAATTAGAATTTGGAATAATACTTATAAATATTGGCTAATTTTACAAATAAATAATTTGATTAAATAATAAAATATGAGCCTTGTGCGATAATAATTTATATATATATATATATATATATATATATATATATATATATATATATATATATATATATATATATAAAGTACATTAGTATATTACATTACAGTATATCATATACAAAATGATCACAAAGCATAAAGGTTACTGCAATTTACACAAATATCTAATGAAAATATTAACTAAAGTTCCATAGCCCACTATCTTGCTAGACTACATAGCAACACCTGGAATTATCATAAAAAAATAAAGATAGGGTGAGAATCACAAATAATTCTTAGTAGTGTATTAAAATAATGCCATCACAACAATTCCAACTATTTCGAGAAAAAAAATCATAATTTAGAATACTTAACTTTAATCTAGGAAGGTGACAAAAGCCAAATTTAGTCATTCCTCTCCCCAAAATAGATGGTTCATTTATCATTGTGAAAATCAATTAACTCATCAAATCATAGATCATTAAATCAATCAAATGATCAATTTGTAACAACCTAATACTAGTACTAATGACATGCCTAAGATCATCCCTTAGTGATTAGCATTAGTGATGTCATGTTAAAACTAATAACGAGTTTATGAAAATAAATATAACTTATACAAAAATATGAGCCTGATACAGGTGTAATCATACACATGTATCAAAATAATCTTCATAAAAAGTACGCACTTATTAATACAAATAATTCATCATATGCCTTCATGGCAATATATATATAAATTCTACATAATGCTTATCCAACATTTACAACTAAACTTCTCTTCTTCGATTTGGTCTTCCTTTCTACGTGCTAATGCCTTTGGTGTTCCTGGAAATAATATGGAAATACAAATATATGGCGTGATAATTCAAAGGATTCTCAATAGTTTTATAAAAACGTGACATCGTAATATATATATAAGTTAGAGAGGTGGTAAACTGCCAAAACTAGTCTCCTTCTTCCCCAAACAGAGGTCCAATTACTATTCTTTACAAAAATCATTTGCACAATCTAATAATTCATATAGTTTCACATGCAATTCTTTGTTACAATCAAATCAAGTATTAACACTAGATATACATAATATACATTATTTGTATTCATCTTTTATACTAAAACTTAAGATAATAATCCATGTCAAATATAATACCTCAACATAATCATAATGTCCATTCGTTATCTTTCAATATTCTTTACAAATCACATACTTCATCATAATTTATTTTTCACTATATCTCATTTTCAATAAGTTTTTTTAAGTACTATAATTCACAGTGTATCATTCTTTCGGAATACTTCTCAAGATAGACATCAACCTTAGTCCTTATTAGTTTAATTTTAAAAACAAGACAATTGCCCATACAATTGTCATTTTATGCAATGTATTATTATGCGTGATTATGCCTAATGAATATCGTAAAGTATGCTTGTGCAATGATTCTAAAAGATTTTTTTTTTGGAAAATACTAGTTACTTGCATATTTCCAAGGATTCCTTTCTTCCAGAACGACCTTTGTTCCAAGAAGCCCGTCTAGAAAAACCTTTGTTCCAAGAAGTCCTTTTGATCCTTATATATCCTTAAGTAGGAAGGGGTAGGAAAACTTTTGTTCCTTGTCCACCTTGCACTACCTTTGTAACACCCTTGTGGGGATGTCACATTTATAAATAAAATAAAAGAAAGATAAATAAAATCTACCTAAGTTGTAAAACATTTGTAACATAGTATCGCGGGTTGTAAAATTCTTCTTGTTAAATAGAATAGTATTAAATAAAATAACGCAGAAACACAAAATAAACAAACCAACATCTCACATAATATACATATGGTACTAGTTATAAGTTATACAAATAATTTACAACTATCCATATTTAAACTAAAACAATAAACAAAACAGTAAAAGGTCAATATATACAAACGCAGACGCGCCCAAGTACACATCACAAATATCTAACCCTCTGAAGGATCACTCTCAGATGAAACTTCAGGTGATAAATATCCAGGATGCCTCGACCCTCTACGGACACGGGTCCGTGCAGTCGATACGCTGCTAATCTCACTAGGCGCATCAAACATACCACCCCAATGACGCCTAAGAGATAGCGGTAACTCCACATGTAAGTACAACAAAGTAGAAAAGATCGGCACTCCATCAAACTTCGTACGTATGGTCACAGTCAGACGCCCTACGTACGTCACCGAATCTCTATCTTCTTGCAAACGTCAGGCTTCAGAGCCTCTGTGAAACTCAAGTTGCACGAATCCAAATAATCCTGGTAGTGTCATATCCACACAATCAATCCAAAGGATATGGATGATCGGATGGTTCTTGATCGTAGAATTGATCTTCGGCTTGCTGCTCTTCCTCCTCTTCAGGATACTCATACTCAAGAGGCTGTTCCTCTTCCTCAAACTCTTTATCACATAATTTAAAATATACAGATAACACATACAAGAAAGAGGTAAGACAATCTAAATCATCACAAATATGGTAAATAAGAAAACGACAATACAACAGGTAAAACAGTTCATACAATATAGCATACTATAATAACATAAATCATAATATTAAATAATACAAAACTCAATACAACAATAACATACAATGGTACAGATGAATAAAATGGTACAGATAATTAAAATGATACAGATAGATAAAATAGTGCAACTAAATAACATTAAAATGTATAAAACATAAATATATGAAATGTGACTCAACCCTACTCCATGGAGCTAAAAATACAGACATCAGAGAGAACGACCCGCAAAATCTATTAGTACCGTCGACCGCCCAATAACTATTCCGCTGTCTCACGTTGCGTCTATAGCCCACTGTAAAAAAAGATGTAGTGGTGTAGCACACTGTCATACGTCGTGTCACTATAGGCTTGCATTAATAGACTTCACAAGATCTTGATTAAGTATAGTGCGTGTCGAGTCCATTAGTGTGTTACCAGTTACCACGACCCAGAGGAGCGACCAACTGTCCACAAATGGAATAATCTGCACACTAATGTCTCTAAGTTCATTCAAGTTGAACCACGTTACGCTTATCACACCGACAACACGATATTATTCATCTCGTCAATCAATCCACCAATTATCAACCAAATTGGCACAACTCAATGCATGATAAAAATTCCAAATATGCCCTCACTGGCAAAAATTTCAAATATGCCCTCACTGGCAAATCGCATATATATACAGTACGTCCCACCTGACAGTACTGTTTCACAATCTGTTTGGGTCCACCACTTTGGCCCGACAGTAAAACTTGTTGTTTTTGTCAATCGCGTAGAAATTTTATCGCGTTTTCAAAATCTCGTCGCTTTTACAAACATTTTTAAATCGCGTAAATATATTTTACTGTTTTTAAAATTGCGTACTGTTTTTCAAATGTTTTCTCAATCGCGTAAGATTTTTAAATCATTTTCTTGTCCGAATTCCTTAAAATTACTGTTTAAATAAACAAAAATAATATTTAATACGTTTGAACTACGTAGAATATTTTTCATACCGTATAAATTATATTTGCTATCTTTTCTATCTTATTTGTCTGTTTTTAGCAAAAATTGAGAATATTTTGCTTAGAAAATGTATAACGATGATTTTCTAAGTTTTCCGTAAAAAGTTCTTTTTTTATATTATAACCAATTAATTACACTTTTGAAAACTACTAACGTGCTTCAAAATATAATATGAGCTCTACGTTAGAAATTTTATAAAAGCTACTGTATTTCCTTTTAACTATTAAAACCATTAGTTTTAACTTCTTAAACTTAATCTAATCAATTTATTTCTTCGAAAATCATTGTAGAAAAATTCCTTTTAACATATATTGCTTCTTTTTGATTGAAAATGATTTTAGAAATCATAAATCCTTGGCTTTGGCATGTTGGCCGAAATACTTAAAATTACCATTTGATCTCTACATTCATTTTTCTTGCTCTAAACAATTTTGCATCTTGTTAATTTTCCTAGGTTAATTAAATCACACTCTTAGAAAATTGATGAGAACATTTTGGTTCTCCTTTTTGGTTGAGGCCGTGAGCCTTGGTGATGTGTTCTTTGGAACACTCATGCAATCCTTGACATGTTGTTCACATCTTAAGATTTACGCATGCATCTACTAACACATACAATATTTCAAAGCTTGTAGACATGCAAGTTAATACAAATCACAAATAGGAAAGCTAATAACAAGCACACAAATGAATCCTTATGGATTCTACAATCACAAACAATTTCCATCTTCTTACCACCACCCAAGGATGATAAGATTTAAGTCTTCCTCTTACCTTAATGAAGACAAATACTCTTTCACTCTTTTCTAGGGTTTCAGATTTCACCCTCCAAGATACCTATCAAGCTTAAACAAAATTCTACAAGTTATAATCATGAAAGAAAGCTTAAACCATGGATCAATCATGGCTTAGAACTTTGAAAAAGAATTTAGAAATGAAAAACAAAGAGTTTCACCTTCTAGGTAAAATCTCCCAAGTAGATTTTCAAGCTCCAAATGATGGATTTTGCAAGAACTCTCAACTAGAGATGTTCTTAGAATTGTGTTTAGGTTTAGAAAAGTTAGTTTGAAGAAATTTTGGGTGGATGGATGGTGAAGAATGGTGTTTGGCCGAATGGTGCTTCAAGAACACAACAATGGAGTTTGGTATTTTTGGAAGAGAGAGAAGAGAGAAAATGTTAGGAAATTAAGTGATAATTACCCCTCCAAAAGGTGCATGGCCGTAGACTTCAAGGGCAAGGGAGGTGTCCATTTGGTTGGCTCCATCCAAGCCTTAGAAATTATCAATGGTGAGGATTAAGACTTGATCACCAAGTTTTGCTCTCATTGGTTAATCTAAGCCTAGTCACTAAGCCTTGTCATTAAGCCTTGTCACTAATTAAGCCTTATCACATGCTTAGTCACATGCTCTTGAATGTTCCACCACTAATGATGTTTAATTAAGCTACTAATCCTATTAAATTTTTACCAAACGTGGGTCCCGCAAAACATTTCTGGGTCCATTACTGCTTATTTGTGCTGACTAATAAAATAATATTATAATAATATAAAATTATTTTATTTTACAGTTAAATCCTAAAAATTAAAAAATTATTAACCGTATCATTCAGAATTGAGTTTAGTAAGATCCCCCAGCTCTGAATAATTAAAATAAGATTTCCCTGGCCCGGAAAATATTATTTTCCTGTCCCGGAGCAAATCACACAAAAAGTCCAAATAAAATCACAGACAGTAATATAAAATAATAATTCATACAGAAAAACAACAAACGGTATAAAAAGGACATAATGGTCATTTATCCTAAAGTTGAAAAACATCAAACAGTACATTCAGGACACAACGGTAATACCCCAAAAGTGTAGGGTGTTACAACCTTGGTATGAGTGGTAACAGTGAAGTTACCTTTTTACCACTCTTAATACCATACTGGGTATTTCCTCTCTAAGTAGTAGAGCATCAACCACTTAACACTACTTAGTATGAATGAGCTACTTGCCTCACATCCCTTAATAACAAGAACCTTGGCACTAGGAGCTCTTTTTGCTCAAGTCATAGGGTCATTCATACAAGGAAATAACAAGCAACAAGTTAGAAAACAAAACATGCAAGAGTATTTTAAAACCTTTCCTTCATTCACTTTTCATATAACCTTGCTTTTCTTTGCATAATAAAGAAGCAAAACCTCAATCATCAAACTTTTCATTCATACCGTACATTGTATGCTTGTAGAGAGGGAGTAACTCACTCAACCTCAATCTATCCTTATTCTTTCTTTATTATGCTTCCCAAAATTATGCTTGTTAGTATTATCCATTATTTGGCATATATCAATATGGTTTTCAACATCATTCATTGATATACTTCTTAGTATCTTACTCACACCAAACTCATCTTATTAATCTTTTATATCAAGTACATACAATAACTTCACATCATACACAATGTCATCCATTCTCAAGTCATAATATAATACCTTTCATCAAGCCATATGCCATTCATTTTATTACATATCTACATTCAATACATATTCATCTCACAATTCTTAGTATTCATAATTATACTCATGTATAATCACACTTATCATAAATAACTCATACTTATCTTCGTCTAAAATAGCATACAATATCATTTCATTATAACTGACAAGTGAATAATGGTAAAGACTTTCAATAACTCCTTTGGTCATCATTCGACCTCTATGTCCAAATTTAAAACATCTTAGTTACTTCAAGATTACTAATACTAGAACCTATTCTTAAACTCTTAATACCACAATTGATCAATGTCGACCACTTTGAATCTAACTATATCACGGTTTCAAGTCATAATCAATTCAATACGTAAACATGAAAATTATAAGCAATCCAAGTCTTACATTTTTAATCAAGATTTGGTATCAATGCATGATACAAATACATTTAAACTATAGTAAAAAAAAACAAGGTTGATTCTGTAACACCCCAACCTTTGGCTAAATTATGATTTTGTCCTAATTGTACTGTTTTATGTTTTCTGTGTGTTATAAAATTAAATTGACTGTTTCATGACTGTATTTAACTGTTGTGTATGATTTACTCTGAGTCAAGAAAATAATAATTTTCAGGCCGGGAAAAATCTGTATATGATTATTCGGAGCTGGGGGATCTTACTAAACCCAATTCCGAGTAATATGTGTATCAATCTTTTATTTTTTAGAATTTATCTGTAAAATAAAAATATTTTATATTATAATATTATTTTATTATCTGGTGGACAGTACCTACTAACTTAAGAGTAGTAGTTCTGCCCAGTAGACAGTATAGTCATAAAGTTATTATGACTTACTATTTGGAGAACCAATAGAAACTAGTCAATGTTTCTGGCTTGAATTATTTCTAAGCCAATGAGAAGCAGTCAACGAAAATGGCTAGACTTTCCAAACCAATAGGATGAAAGTCCACAAAAATGGTTGGACTTAATGGATTAGTAAGTAGAAAACATAATTAAGTTAGTTTAAAACCTAATTAAGTTAATCCAAAATGCTTAAGTAGTAATTAAATGGAATAAACCTAGTTAGTCATTCATTAAAATTTTAGTTAGAGAATGTTCTAACATAATCAAGAAGGTGATTAGTTATCCTAAGTAACTAAATGATTAACTAAATAACTAAGAAACCTAGCTAGATTTACCTAAACCTAATTATGAAACAAAATGGATTAAGACTTGATTAGTTCTCCCTAAGTGCAATTTGGCCAAGCATCTTCAAGAAGGTTCAAGAACATGGTGACTTGTCTCTCTAAGCCAATAGGAAGCAACTTGTAGACAAAGCATTGAAGATCCACCCTTGAACTCATCTAAGGCCATTAGGAGTCCTTAGTAGTCAACTAAGGAGGCCAAGTCCTTTAGGGAGCCTCACGGCCAAGTGCTAGGATTAGAAGACCATTTTCATTTCATCTTCATCTTTTCTATCTCACAAAGCTATTTTTCTCCTTTCTCTATCTTCCAAGAACCAAGAACACCATAGCTTCTTCTTTTGAAGCTCACGGCCACCATCACAAATACATACCTCCACTCTTCTAAATTTTCATCCAACACCATTTCCTAAACTTAAACACCATTCTAAACATCTTTCATCTTGAGAGTTTCTTCAAAATCATCCATTTGAAGCTTGGAAACCAACCTTAAAGTTTATTTTCTACAAGGTAAAAATCCTTGTTTCTTGTTTCTAACTTGATTCTTGAAGTTCTAAGCCATGAGTGATTCATGGTTTATCTTTTTCAACCATAGTTTATGACTTTATAAATTGTTTAAGCTCGTTAGGGTTTCTCTTGGAGCTACACGAAATCACAAGGAGGAAGTCCAAGAAGGTTTTGTCTTCCTTATAGGTAAGAGGGAGATTTAATCTCATCAACCATGTATGGTGGTGAGAAAATGGATTGGTTTGTGGTGAAGAATCCATAAGGATTCATTCACTTGGTTGATTTAAAGTTATTCTTATTTGTGATTGATTTTGTTTGCAAGTATGTCTATAGCTTTGATATATTTTGGTATGTGTTATGGATGCATGATAATTATTGTAGGATGTGAATAACATGTTGAGGAATTGCATGAGTGCTGCAAAGAACACAAGGAAGCTCACAGCTTCATCACCCCAAAGAGGACCAAAAGGTTCTCAAATATTTTCTAAAGTAAGAATTAATTAATTTAATTGAATCAATGATTTTTACAAGGACTTAGAGGATGAAAAATAATTTAAAGATGATTTATAGAAGACATAGTAAATTACGGCCAACATCCTATTTAAGATACCTTTGGTTTAAAATTATTTTCTAAGTGTGGACTATGTAGTGAAATTAAAGAGAACTCAATTTCAATGGATTTTAAAGAATAAAATGAATAAATTTATTTTTAGAAACTTAATTAGAGGTGTAACACCCCAACTTTTGGCTAAATTATATTTTTGTCCTAATTGTACTGTTTTCTATTTTCTGTGTGTTATAAAATTAATTTGACTATTTTGTAATTGCATTTGATTGTTTTGTGTGATTTACTCCGAGTCAAGAAAATAATAATTTTCGTGCCGAAGAAAATCTTGTTTGATTATTTGGAGCTAGGGGATCTTACTAAACCCAATTCCGAATAATACGTATATCAATCTTTTAATTTTTAGGATTTTTCTGTACAATAAAAATATTTATCATGCAAAAAAGTCTGTGGGACCCATGTTTGGCTTGTGGGACCCACTTTTAGGAAAATTAGTCAACGTAATTGGCTTGTAAAATTCTAAACCAAAAAATTGAAAATCCATAAAAATGGTTAGATTTAGTAGATTAGTTAGTTTAAAACCTAACTTAATGGAATAATTAGTCTAAAACCTAATTAAGTTAATCTAAAGGGTTTAAGTGATAATTACATGGATTAAACCTAATTAGTTTTTCATCAAATTTTAGTTAGACCATATATTAGTATAATTAAGTAGAAGATTAAGGATTATAAGTAAACTAATGATTAACTAAAATACAAAGGAACCTAGCTAATTTTTAATTAAACATAACTAGAAGGACTTAAACATAAATAGGTTTATGAAATCAATCAAAACTTGATTGAGTTTCCTATGCTCAATTTCGGCCATATGCTCTCCTATGCAACCACGAAGATGCTAGAAGCTTGGACATCCACCATTGAATCCATCAATGGCCATTAGTAAGCTAGGTTTGTCAACAAAGGAGGCAAGCTCCATAATTGATGCTATATGGCCATGCATTATGGGGGGGCTATTATTCACTTCATAATCATTCATTCAATTATTCTAAATCATTCTCTCATTTCTCTTCCTATCAAGAACTCAAAGAAAAACTCCTAAGTCTCACTTTTCCTACCATTCGGCCAACACCATTAATCCTACTTCCACTCATCAAAAATTTCATCCAACATCATTTCCTAAACCTAAACCATATTCTAAGAACATCTCTAGTTGTGAGTTTTCACAAAATCATCCATTTGGAGCTTGGAAAATCACTTTGAAGTTTCTTTCCTATAAGGTGAAAATTCTTGTTTCTTGTTTCTAATTTGATTTTTGATGTTCTAAGCCATGATTGATCCACAGTTTATCTTTTTTAACCATAATTTATGACTTTATCATTTGTTTAAGCTTGTTAGGATTTTTGTTGAAGCTACACAAATTTTCTAAGGAGGAGACCAAGGATATTTTGTCTTCCTTATAGGTAAGAGGGAGATTTAATCTCATCAACCATGTGTGGTGGTGAGAAAATGGATGTAACTGTGGTGAAGAATCCATAAGGATTCATTCACTTGGTTGTTTGTTGTCTTTTCTATTTGTGATTAATTTTGTATGCATGTTTATTGTCTTTTCTATTTGTGATTTATTATGCATGCAAGCATGTCTATAGCTTTGATATTTTGGTATGTGTTTTATGATTGCTTTAATATATGGTATGTGTTCATAGATATATGATATCTATTGTGAGATGTGAATATTATGTTGAGATTTGCATAAGTGTTCCAAAGAACACATGATGAAGAGCTCACAATTTTTACTATGAAAAAGAGAACCAAAATGTTCTCCACCATTTTTGAAGGGATGACTTAATTGATTTGATTAAGTTAATGGATTTTATAATAATTTAGAGGATGGAAAATAATTTAAAAATGATTTGTACAAAGAATGGTGGAATTCGGTCAAAAATGCTTTTTAATGCATAATTAATCCAAAATTTATTTTCTATGTGTAGACTAGTTAGTTAACCTAAAAAGAATTCATTTGCAATGGATTTTCAAGAACCAAATAAGTAAACAAAATTTTATTAGAAGTCTAGTATAGAAAAGAAATAAATTTTAGACACTTGAAAAATACTTACCTTTGAGTTTTTAAAGTATGTTATCAATTTTCAAAGTGTATTTTATGGTTATAATTAAATAAAGGAATTTTTAAAAGGAAAACATAGAAAATATCACTTAGTGGATTTTCTAAACGAAATGTTGTCAAAATTGATTAAAAATGAGCAAGTATTGAAGAACGTTTCAAAATGGCATTTAGAAAGCAAGGAAATATTTTATGTAGTTAAAGAATAAAATTAACTGTAGAAGAAATTATTAAAATTGAATTTTTGAGAAAAATGTCAGAAATTATTACTTAGAGTAATTTTTGTAATAAAAAAGGAAAATAATGTCTAAATAATATTTTTAGTTTTGGAAAGTTTAAAAATGTAATTTGGAACATCAAGAAATAGTTTATACAGTGAAAAACAGTAGAAATAGTTTACGCGTATTTAAAATAGTGGATTTTAAACTACGCAATTGAGAAAACGTTAAAAAATATTTACGCGATTAAAAAACACGATAAAATGTTTACGCAACTAATGGGAATAGTAATTTTTACTATGGGGTCAAAGTGGTGGACCCGAACATGTTGGGAAATAGTACTATTAAGTGGAGACATACTATTTTTGGAATTATTGATACTAAGGGTATTTTTGTAATTATGGTGACAATGAAGATATTTATGTAATTATGATTCATGGTGATACTGAGGGTATTTTTGTAATTATGGATCATTACATACATAGAGTGGTATGTCAATTTGGTTGAAATTGACGATTGACTAATGAGATGAATTACACCGTGTTGCGGGTGTGATAGGCGTAGTGTGCTCATGTGGAGAACTTGGAGGCGTTAGTGTGCAGTAGATTCCACATGTGGACAGTTGGTAGCTCCTCTGGGCCATGGTAACTGATAACACACACTAGTGATCTCGATAAATACTATTCTTAATCAGGATCTATTGGGGACTGTCTGGTACTATGCCTGGACGTACACGACGTATTTGACTGTGTACCATTCACACGATGTATTTGACTGTGTGCTATTTACACGATGTATTTGACTGTGTAATAGTTGGTTGAGGTAGCCTGATGTGCAGACATGTCTACCGGATCATTCTCTCTGATGTTTGTGTTTAGCTCCATGGAGTAGGAATGAGTCTGAGGACATGGCAAATTTAATCTGCATCACTGTGTGAATAGTTATAAATTGATTTATGATATTTTGCATATGTGACATTTATACTTGGTTGAGATATGATGTATGCTGTGCTAATATGATTTTGTTGTTTTAACTGCTATATCTGTATGTTTTGTCATTTTCTTTACTGCTATGCTGGTATTGATGTAGATTGTCTCACCTCTTTGTATATATATTTTTTGTATTATTATTTATGTTCTGTAAAGTTGTTGAGGAAGTAGAAGAGGAACAGTCGCTGGATTTTTAGTACGAAGAAGAGCAACAACCGAACGAGCAGTTTGAGGAGGACGAGCCTCGAGATCATCCATATCATATGGATTGATTGCAACGTGGGATAACATTGACCGAGGTTTTTTGTATTCTAATGATCTCCCCGAGGAAGATCCTTCAGATAATCAAAACTTTTAGTATTATGCTTAGGCTAGTTTATGGTTTGCTTTAAACCAGACAGTTTACTGTTTTTAATTAAATAGTTTGTAATATGTAAATTATTTGTACCTATTAAAAACAAAATCATATGTATAATTATGGTGTGTATGTAATAGTTATTTTATTTTATGTTCTGTTTATTTTATTTTATAATATAATGTTCAAAAAGAATATTTTTACAACCTATATTATTATATATTACGAAATAACTTATAACTTGGGTAGAGGTTTTATTATTGTTCGGAAATGTGACATCCCCAGTAGAGTGTTGCAAGAGGAATTAAGTATGGATGAGAAATAAATTAAACACTTGAAAAGTACTAACTTATAGCTCACCCTTTGGGTTTTGAAGTGTGTTAGCAAGTTTCGAGATGTAAATATTAGTAATGGTTAAGAAAGGAAATTTTTAAAGGAAAACGTAGAAAATACCACTTAATGAATTTTCCAGATGAAATGCTGTCAATAAAATTAAAATAAATATATAATGGAGAAAGTTTCAAAATATAATTTAGAATATAAAGAAATATTTTACATAGTTGAAAAATATTAGAAATACTTTACGCGTATTTAAAATAATGATTTTTAAACTATGCGATTGAGAAAATGATTTAAAAACGTTATGCGATTGAGAAAATGATTTAAAAATACTACATGATTTTAAAAATGTCAAAAAATATTTACGTGATTTAAAAACGTTGGAAAGAGGTGACGTGATAATGAAAACGTAATAAAATATTTATGCGACTGAGAGAAATAGTAGTTTAGTGTCGGGTTAAAGTGGTGGACCCAGACATGTTGAAAAATGATATTACCAAGTGGTGGCGTACTATTATGAGAAATAACGATAACGTTGTTATTTGTGTATTTTGGTTCATACACATGCATTGTGGAATGTGTTAATTTGGTTGAAATTGGTAATTGCCTGACGAGATGAATTACACCGTAGTGCGATTTACTGAGTGAACATGGGGGTGTTAGCGTGCGGAAGATTCCACATGTGGACAATTGGTAGCTCCTTTGGGCCATGGTAACAAGCAACGCACTAGCGATCTCGACAAGCACTATTCTTAATCAGGATCTTGTGGAGACTATCTGGTACAATGCCTGTTGTGCATGACATTTTGACTGTGTACTACTTGCATGACGTTTTGACTGTATATTGTTTACACGATGTTTGACTGTGTAAATACTTGGTTGGGGTAGCCTGAGGTACGGACAAGTCTTTCGGATCATTCTCTTTGATGTTGTGTTTAGCTCCATGGAGTAAGAATGAATCTGTGTACATTTGCATATGTGATCTGCATCATAATGTGATTATTTATGTTTAATTTGAGATATTATGTATGATGTGATAATATGGATTATTGTATCAATTGTGATATCTGTATGTACTGTCGTTTTCTGTACTACTATGCTGGTAATGATGTAGATTGTCTCACCTCTTTTTGTACATTTTCTGTATTATTATTTATGTTTCATAAAGATTTTTAGGAAGAAGAAGAGAAGCAACCTCTGGAAAGTCAGTATGAGGAGGAGCAACATCCCAACGACCAGTGCGAGGAAAGTGAGCCTCTAGATCATCCATATCATTTGGATTGATTGACACTAGGGTTTCTGCCTTTCGATGATCTCCCAGAGAGGGATCTTTCGGAGAATCAGAACTTTTAGTTTTGAACTTGGGCAAGTTATGGTTTGCTTTAAACCAAATAGTTTACCGCTTTATTAAATAGTTGTAGTGTGTAAATTATTTGTATCTTTAAAGACAAAATCATATGTATAATTATGGTGTGTATGTAATAGTTGTTGTATTTCATGTTTTGTTTACTTTATTTATTGATATAATATACAAAAAAGAAAATTTTCACAACTTATATTATTATGTATTAAGAAATGATTTATAACTTGGGTAAAGGTTTATTATCATTGTTGTAAATATGACATCCCCAGTAGGGTGTTACAGATTCTACCATGGTTTTAATCACATTTTAAGTCAAGATATCAAGCATAAAAACAACACAAGGGTAGTCACAAGAAAGTAGCACTCTGCTATAACATTTTCACCCATTTCAAACCACCAATTCACACATTAAAGTAACAAAAGTTTGCCTAAATTATGGGCAGAATTCTGTTTTAATTTTGTATCATCTTTTAAGCTACAATTTCAAGCACAAATGTATCCAAAGTTTGACCATAAATAGGGCAGCATTCTGCCTTCATTTAATATCACAATTCCAACCATAAATTCAATCAAAAAATCATCACAAATTATGCCCCAAAAACATGGCATTAAATTGTGTTCAACCTCCAAATAAAATATGACCATGGACTTCACTAAGTCAATCACAAAATCAACACAATACTTATTAAAGATTGAAACACAATTTGGAAGTAATAAAACATCATTTCAACCGTGAGACTCATGAATAAAAACACCATCAACTATCCAAGCTTCTCACTTAATAATTTATCAAAGAAGCAAAACAAATTAGAAGTAAGAAATTAGTGTACTTAAAACAACAAAATCATGTCTCTTAAATCATCAACCACCCGTGTAGCTATTTAGGACAAACATTGGTCCTAAATTTGATCAATATAAGTTACAACTTCAATTAACATTTAATATATGTAAAGAAACAAATTTAGAATGAAGAAAGTCCTTATTTCTTCTATACAACTGTAAATCACTCACCATATTATACAAGAGAATCCATTTTTTTTCACATCATAAATAACATCACCATTTCAACTCATGAATCATAAAAAAATGGATGAACAACTTAAAAGAAACAAATCAAATAAAGAAACGCTCTCCCACACAAAAACAGTCGTGGATCTCCTTGTCTCAAAGTAGAAATTTTGATTCAAAATCAAGAGAAATAAAGAGCAATTTAAACACAAAAATCCCCTACCTCAACTTCTTGCCTTGATTCCTTGATTTCCCTTGCTTTTTCCTTCAATTTCCCCTTGATTTTCCTTATTGTTTCAGCTCCATTCAGCTGTTGTATTTTTTTTGTCTTATTTGGGCTATTTAGCCATGAGAGATTATGGAAAAAGAAAGCAAAGAAAACGAGATTGAAGGATCATGAAGATGAAGAAATAAATAGGTTGGAAGAAGAAGATAATGGAGATAAAGAAAATGGGCAATTCATGCCCTATTTGCTACTATTACAACGTGAAAGAGAGGGAGAAAATGAGTGAGTAAAGTGAAGAAAAGCAATCTGGAGAGAAAGAGTGGTGGTAGGTATGGAAATGAATAAAAAATTCCATACTAAAACTTTAGTATCTGTTACGTGCACTTTAATTTTTCAAAATTGTGTTTTCAAATTTCCACAAGTCTCATAATATATTTTAGGACTCTTCTTAGTCCTCAGATCGATTTTTCCATAACTTTTCATATACAGATATTCATTAAATAAGCTGCACTATCTTTTCAAATTAAATAAAACGTGTAAAATGGGTAAATATGTCTGCGTTAAATTATTTTTCATACAAAAATATTCTATATATTCCACTTATCTTCTCTATGAAATTTCATAATCTTTTGAGCTGCTTAACTGTCCCGATTATTTTTCAGCAATATCCTTAAAAATACCAGATTAACTCAGTTGACTCTCCAAAATTTTCTACAACTCTTATCAATTATTTATAGATAGGAAATAAATTTTTCATATTTATTTCCATTATATCAACTGATTCAGAAGATACCTTAATTATTCTCTTGTATTAAGTGTTATAGATTTACGCTCAAATTAGTTCAAAGAATTACCCAAATTAACAGATAACTCTTACCAGTATTACTGAGCTACTATAACCCTGATTATGATTATTAGTTTAGGAAGGGTGTTACAATTCTCTTCTCCTTTTAAAAATTTTGTCCTCAAAATTTGATCACTCACTATAAGTAATCCCTAATAACTTGACAAGTTTGTGCCATAATCTGACATATAAATTCAATCCTAACTCACCTTAATAACTTACGGAAGTAAACCAAAATTCTAATTCAAATTCTAAATTCATGTTCTAGCTCAACTTGAATAATCAAGGAGCAATGACAACGGATTTCATTCACCACATTTCACAAATTCTCCACAAAAACGTCATTCCAAACTCATTTAGTACACAATTAGTTATTCAATAATTTCCATACAGACACAATTCAATTTCTTACACATTAGATACCGCTCAAAGATTACTATATCTCTTTCCATATCATACATAAATTACTTCTTCAAATATCTTTAACTTCTCCTCATAAATGTTTGGATTCTAAATTTCATACTTAGCTTATTTTGCGTCAGATGATTAAGCTACCTTTTTATCTTTCAAACATACACTCTCCCTGTACTTTTAGGTTTCTCTTGGGTTGGGAAGTCTCTACCTCTTGCTGCTGGGAACATTGTCTAGCATAATACCCCTTCTCGCCATAATTAAAACATTCTATCCAATTAATCATACAAATTCTATATCCATGGTATTCACTGCATGTCATACATCGTGGCCTTCGATCTTTTATCTAAATTTACTTTTCTTCTCCTTGTTGTTTATAAAACCATTCATTTCTTCAATCTCTTTCCATACTAACCTTCACAAGGTCTAAACTTAGCCAAGTGAAAGCAGAAACTAGTAAACATGTGAATTCAGTTCTACTTACTACACAAGGAACCAAATACCATGTTTCTAGTACCTTTTCTAACTTTACCTTGATTGTCAAGAGAGTAAAACCTCATACTTGCACCCTTAGTTCTACTCAACTTAAAGGAATAACTTATCCATAAAGATATGTAAATCATGCCAATCAAACTTATAATAGTGGGTTACACACACCCCATCATCACATCTCATTTGATACCTTATACAATATTTTGTTGCTCATGGTTTTAGGCACTTTTTTAAGGCATTCACAACTAGGGGATGCATCAAAGATTCTCACATGTCTTGACATTTTCTAGTTTAGTAGCCTAAAAAAGCCAATTTTTAAGAATGCACCAAATGTATATTCTAATTGTAAAAATTCTAAAATTTTACAGGTAAATAGTCTCATCTCATATCTTTCAAATGCAATAAACCTCACTTCATTTGGCTAAGTATGGAAAAAGTTATGCCACATAATGCAAAAGATAAAACAGGGTAACTACCCATTTTACCATAATCTGACCTTACCTTTTACCACTTATGAAGAGTGCAAAAAATTCTAAAATTTTTACTACTTATACCCTTATATGTTAGCTTCAAAATGCTACTGGTCTCATGTAATTACGACCTCGGAGGAGGAAGTTATGCAATCTGGTTTATTGACTACTAAATTGCTCATTTCTGTAGAATTTGTCTCGGATTCAAACATAAACTGGTGCTATTTGGGTTGGCCTAAATATATAAAAAATTATACCACATAAATCCTTGTATCTTAGCTTACAAATGCAATAAGAAGCAAGTCATTTCGATGTATGTAGCTCAAGTTATGCAATAAACATCACAGGCTGTTAGAGAATTCTTTAGAAATATGTTCTGCATAATCTTGGGTTCTAATTGAGTTCTAACCTTTAAAATTAGTTCCTAGATGTTTTCCAACAACACAATCATATTGTAACCTCTAATGCACTCTTAACTCATCAATCTTGGATCAATAATCAACCAAACTTCCACAAAATACTAATTTTTTAACCATCAAAATATACTTCAACAAACTAAAACCAAACAAAAAATTTAAACCTTAAACCTTCCTATATCAGTTTCTATGGGTTTCTCAGCACTATTCAAGGTTCCTAATCATGTATAAACATTCATAACTCAAAGAATCAAAGAACAATAATTGCTCCTTAATATACTAAAAACCCATTCCTTATCCATTAACACAAGAAGACTCATGGGGGTTTACAAGTTCAAAACTACTAACCAAACTTCCAATAAGCTAGAACATCTCCATTCCAGCCACAAAAAACGAGGTACAATCAATCAAAACATAAGCTCGTATTAAACCCAATTTTATTCAACAAAGAAACAACCAATAATAAGTGAAAGAAATAGAGGAATGGAACCATAGAAATAAGTCCCCAACCTCAAATCTTGAAGATGAAACCAAGCCTTTTCCTTTGCTTCCCTCTTCTATATATAAGAAGCAAACAACACCTTTTAATCATCTCTACATCTCATTACTATAAAAGTTGTTCCCAACTTTCTCAATCATTCCTTCGCCTTTAATTAATCATATTCACTATGGATTAATGGAGGGTCAGCTTTTCTAAATTCGAACAAATCATGGAAGTATAGATTCCCCACCAAAGCCACATTAGTGCTCATTACACATTGGTTCTCATTTCTTCCAATGTCTTATTTGTCATGGTTACTTGTTGTCTTATTGCAGCGACTATATTTGTGAAGACTTTAGACATTTCTAGTGTATTTTCTCTATTTCGATCACTAGCAGACACTCTACTACCTTAACTTTGGGTTCGCCTGGTCGATGTCATAGTTTTCTATACATACCACACATTACATATTTAGTTGATCAAGCTCAATATCATGTAATAGTACGACAATTAGATACAAACACATAAACTCAAGGCCGTTATACAATTCTACCTATGCATCTCATCACTGGGACAAGACAAATGCATAACAAAAGTAGCTAGTCTATACCCTAGCTCAACATGATAAACTACTCTGATACAAAAAATGTAACAACCTAATAATAATACTAATGACATGCCTAGGATCATACCTTAGTGATTAGCATTAGTGAAGTCACTTTAAAACTAATAACGAGTTTTTGAAAATAAATATAACTTATACAAAAATATGAGCCTGATACAAGTGTAATCATACACATATATTGAAATAATCTTTATATAAATACGTACTTATTAATACAAATAATTCATCATATGCCTTCATGGCAATATATATACAAATTCTACATAATGCTTATCCAACAATTACAACTAAACTTCTCTTCTTCGATTTGGTCTTCCTTTCAGCATGCTAATGCCTTTAGTGTTCTTGGAAATAATATGAAAATACAAATATACAGGGTGAGAATTCAAAAAATTTTTAGTAGTCTTATAAAAACATGACATCGTAATATTTCCAACTGTTTTGGGGAAAAACACATCCTTTGTTTAGCCGTGAGAGATTATGAAAAAAAAAGCAAAGAAAACAAGATTGAAGGATCATGAAGATGGAGAAATAAATAGGTTGGAAGATGAAGATAACAGAGAGAAAGAAAATGGGCAATGCATGCCCTGTTTTGCTGTTATTGCTGCGTGAAAGAGAAGGAGAGAATGAGTGAGTAAAGTGAAGAAAAGTAATATGGAGAGAAAGAGTGGTGGTAGGTAAGGAAATGAATAAAAAATTTCATACTGAAACTTTAGTATTTGTTACGTGCACTTTAATTTTTCAAAATTGAGTTTTCAAATATCCACAAGTCTCATAATATATTTTAGGACTCATCTTAGTCATCGGATCCATTTTTCCATAACTTTTCATATATTGATATTCATTAAATAAGCTGCACTACCTTTTCAAATTAAATAGAATATGTAAAATAGGTAAATATGTCTGCCTTAAATTATTTTTCATACTAAAATATTCTACATATTCCACTTATCATCTCCATGAAATCTCATAATTTTCTGAGCTACTTTACTATCCTAGCTGTTTTTCAGTAGTATCCTTAAAATACCAAATTAACTCAGTTGACGCTCTAAAATTTTCTACAACTCTTATCAATTATTTATAGCTAGGAAATAAATTTTCCTATTTATTTCCATCATATCGACTGATTTAGCAGATACCTTAATTATTCTCTTATTTTAAATGTAATAGATTTACGTTCAAACTAGTTTAAAAAATTACCTGAATTAACAGATAACTCTTACTAGTATTACTGAGTTACTATAACCTTGATTAGGATCATTAGTTTAGCAAGGGTGTTACATAATTCATAGTCATATCAAGGAAATCTCATCCATTATCATTAATAACTATCATAATGTGAGAGCTCAATGGAATTTCTTTGTCATTAATACATCTCACAATATGAGAGCTCATATACATCTCATAACATGAGAGCTTAAGTACATCTCATAACATGAGAGCTTATATACATCTCATTGTTGGGAGTCATAGATACATCACGCAGCAAAAAATAGAATTCCCACCAAGGATCCATGCGAAAAAGCTATAATCCGAGTTTTGTTTTATAAATGTTTACCTCTTGAAGCATGATCAAAACAAGTGACGTGAATCACCAACACCGTAACAGCGACGATGTCTTTGAAGTATCCACATGAACAGACTCACGAATGTCCAACGTCCGCAAATAGGAGTTATGCCTCTCTCACACAGTGCTAGCTGCGAAGAGAAGAGAAGAACCCTGTTACTCTCTCACTCACTTTCTATAGGTGCGGCTAAGGTTCTGTAATGCATACCTTGCACCCCCTTCAGTAGTACTATTTATAATAAGACTGTCTTAAGTGAGTGTGACCAGTAGTAAGGTAAATTGTGCAATACTAGACTCATCTATTATGAGTTCGGCCGACGATTGAATCCCAGTCCAACTTAGATTCTAATTACTCCAATTTAGTCTACTTTATGGATGCAACCCTGCAAGTTCTCATAACATTGGCACTAATATTAAAATCTCATTTTAATATTACAAGCAGTGAGTGGTATCTAACAACACATCACTGCTACCCAAGTAATGAGAATGTCAGTGATTTGACATAACCTTTCTGTGACCAATGTTTCCCTGTAGTTTAGTCTCTTTGTCCAGATATCTTGATTGAACACAAGGCATGGAACGTGTCACCCTTGTATAGTTCAATCTTTCATTTCCTGATACTCGAGTAGATGAAGTAATAACAAATGAGATCAATATCTCATATTGACTCATTTGAGCATGATCATGCATTTTGTAGTCTCAATTAATTAGGGGGCCCGAAGATATCACTTCTGTTATGTAGGAGGGACAAATCTCATTTAGGTCATTTCTAACACCCTCCTCAGGGCATCACATTTTCGACTACCAACTTATAATCTGAAAATCAATTCATAAAAGGTTTGAGTTATAAAATATGAGTTTCAAAATTTCTTCTTGCGGTAATATAAACTTACTGATATTTATAAGTAATACTAAAAAATAGATTTAAACTGATTAAAACTCATATAACAGACATCACTTAATATTTAACAATTATTCAAGAAATATAAAACTTACAGACTCAATTTTAAACAGTAGCAAACCCCAAGACGGGTCCTACTCAATAGCACGGTAAAACACGAATGATAAATACTCAACATACTTATTCCGTCTTGTATTCATCTTAATGCACTATATATCTGTTCCTCCTCAAATCTGTACACTAACCACTCCGGAATGGTCACTCCTTGATGTTGTCACCGAACTCAGAATATCTACCTCTCGTCACGTCTAAGAAACTCATTCCATCTATTATATAATTTTTAACAATACAAGCAAAACAAAACAATATAACAAAGAGGTGAGATCACCTACGCCAATACCATCAACATTATTTATCATCATCATCATCCAACATTCCTCAATTATTATATCATACAAATATAAATATTTAATATTTACGATAATGCCCTCAATTATTATCCAAGTATTCAACAATTCAATTATCATAACCAATACTCAATAATGATGCATATGTTATGCATGTAGACTCAATGTCTTACTCCATGGAGGTTTTCACAATTTCAAGAAGAATGCTCTGGTTAATTACCCAGCCTTAGCCCAATAGACAATCTCCAGTCTTTGAAAAGAATCGTGTTATTATCGGGTATCGTCAATGCGTTGCAACAGACTGCATTGCCAAGTGGCACATGGTCATTTTGCCTATTATCATCCACTGGTCGACCGCCGCGCCTTGACGCCCCCAAGATCCATCATAGACCTCACTTTTCAATTCTCATTCTCTCTTCAACCACAAGGGTCACAATAGCATCAACTATTAATTTTCGTTCAATGCAATTTTGTTCAAATTCATGATATGCCTCAATGCATATTTTACAATTTCATCATATGCCTCAATGCATCTTTCCAATGCATATTCAATGCACCAATGCCAATTACAGGCAAAATTCATCATTTTCTCATACAGTGTCCATACACTAGTTCAATAGTAACCATACTATATATTTAATAGCGAAATCACGTTATCGCATTTTTATAGTTGCGAAACACTTTTGTCGTGTTTTCACAATCGCGCAACATTTCTGTTACGTTTTCAAATCGCATAGCAATTTTCCATCGTTTCTCAATCACGTAAAAATATTTCATCATTTTTCAATCACGTAGTGATTTTTCAACAATATCTCAACCACGTAAAAATATTCCACCATTTTTAAATCGCGTAGTGATTTTCCAACAATATCTCAAATGCGTAAAAATATTTAAACATTTTCCAAATTGCGTAGAAATATTTCAACGTTTTTCAAATCGCATGAAAATATTTAAATATTTTTCAAATCACGTAGCTTAAAAATCATGTTTTTAAGTTACGTAAATCATTTTTCACTATTTTTCAACTTCGTAAAATATTTCTCAACCTTCAAAAATTCCATTTATACCTTTCTTAAAATAATATGACTCCTCACATTATTTTCCACATTTTCTTACTCAAGAAAAATCCTTTTCACAATAAATTCCATAAAATCACCTTTCCATTGATTTTAAATCAATGTTTCTCTCTTAAAATTTCCTAACGCGCTCCAAAACCCAAAGGATGCGTTTTACGTTAGTAAATTTTAAATTATCAATGCTTCCTTTATAAATCAAAATAAATTCTCAAATTCAATCTTTTTCCAAAATAATTTGAGGTTCAAACCCTTACAACCTCTATTTTCCTTTCATAACCAAAATTTCTATTTCTCAAGTGATAAAACACTCTGATTCCATTTCCAAAATCCTTGTACTAATTCAACTTATATTTCCACTTTGAAAATCACTTTGTTTCATAAAACCAAGGCATTTACAAACCTTCAAAACCGTGGTACATGACCATTGAAACCATCAAATATTTTTCCTTCTAAATCAATTAAGTACCATTCTTGCTTTTACACAAACAAAACCATTAAAAATTCCTTCAAAAACCGTGAGACTCATTGTCTTTAAAACCAAATCATTTGTTCATTTTCATGTCCACTTTCTTTGCAAATCCTTAAAATCATCAATGTATTACTCATAATTAGTAAAATACTTAGAATCTCTTGCTCCCAAAATTAATTTGTGAACACTTATTTTGAGGTGTCTTGGCCGAAATTCTTCTTAGTCTTTGGAACCAAAAATTATTTTCCTTTCCATCAATTTTTATGGCATACATCACATATAATCAACATATTATATTTCAAGCATACCATAAAAGCAATAAATAATCATACCAAGCATGTAAGCACAAGTAAATCATGCTAAGCACATCAAGCATAAGCAAATAATCAAAACACATAAACACCCACAAATAATTACATGACCATGGATATGAATCCTCACATGGATTCACCATCCATCAAATACAAAACCATCTCTCACCACCATACTTAGTTGGTGAGAAGGATCTCCCTCTTACCTCTTGAAGAATCTCAAAAGCTCCTTGGTTTGCTTCTTTTTCCAAGTCCTTCACCACCAAAAGTTTCTTAAACACAAAACAAAACATATACTTATCAGTAAATCAAACTTGAACTAGGGGAACCATGGATCAAACATGGCTTAGAACATGAAAAAGAATTAAGAAATGAAGTTTCCTTACACTTCACCATAAAAAATCCTATAACTTTGCTCTTGAAGAAAGTCCTTGAATATAAATGATTTAGAGAAAGACTCCAACATGAAAGTTGCTTAGAATAAGGTAAGGATTCAAGAAACTAGGTTGGTTAAAATTTTTCAGTGATGGAGGGTAGTTCTAGGGGTCTTGGGCAAAACCACCATGAAGAAGAGAAATAGAGAGAAAGTTTGATAACTTAGCTTCTTGAAAATGAATCAATAATGACCAATATGAGAAATAATTGGTGTCTTGAAACTTGGCTAAGCTATTAAGCCACCAAAACCGTCCCCCTGTTTCTTGCACTCTCCTTGAGTGACCAATCTCACTAGCCATTATTTGAAACATTCCTAACCATTGATTAGTTTAATGGTTAGGATTAAGGTAGATTCTAGGTATAGCCTTTAGATTAGAAGACTTAATGTAGGCCATTGGATCTTTTTCCTTGAAATCCTAGCCATTAGATGTGTCTCCAAAATGAAGGGCCAAGATTACTCCTTCAAATTTTGCATCCAAGGGTCATAAATGGTCCTAGCCACTTTATAAGACTAAATCTCCACCCTTGATTAAATCAAGATCAAGTCTCCACTGTTGATTAAATCAATGGTGGATATCCAAACCACCAATGTTGACTAAGCAGTATAATATTTATTTTTATATCTGTTATAACCCTACGAATAATATTTTTACTGTATTTTTATCGCCCGATAATTAAATACAATACAAAACACAGTAAAAGAAAATTTTAAAAACTGTCTCTGGATTCAGGTTTAGGAAGATCCCCCATCTCTGTCTAAACAGTACAAATTTTTCTATCTGCAGAAAAATTTTCACTTTTCAGGGCCCATATAAGGCCACCTGAGCCCACAGACAGCCCAAAAACAATCAGAGAAATATAAAAATTTCATAATCATATACAAAATCATAAAAAATATAAAACTTATGAAAATCAAGTCGGATTAGTAAAAATCATTAAGGATTTTCAAAAAGAAATAAAATACGAAGGCTCGTATACAACCCCAAAATAATATTAAAATAATAAAAAAACGTAAAAACTCCCAAAAATTCCTAAAAATCACAAAAATTATAAAATCCACAGAAGTCGAGTCGGATTATTCAAAATAAATAAGAATCGCCCAAAATAAATAAAATACGAATTTTTTGGGGTGTTACATCACTCACATCCCTCCACATGATTCGTGGTATGTCTAATAACCGACTTTATAATCACCTTGTTACAGATGACATTTGACAACATTAAAACACACAACTTCTCATGCAGGAATCATATTAATTTCTGGTCAAAGGACCACACACACCATTGTCACTATGAGAATCGCTTATGACACTCATGTAACGATCCATGTAGCATTCTCATGGCGAGTCTATCCAGTTCATTATTACTCTAATATGTACCCTTATGAAGACTTGATATCTCATATCCATGACCCGTGAGATGTGGCCATCAGTCTATGCACATACTAGTCTCAATGCATTATTGTTGTCCTAATTAATAATAATACTTGACCAGGGACATTTAAGAATAGTGTTTTATCCAATAGAATCTCATGATCAAGTCATCCACTTGATGTCCTATGGCATCAAACTTACTATTCTAAGGACTTTATTATGTTTATCAAAAGGAACACAATGAATGAAATGCCTCATATATTAAAAAATAGCATAATACAATGTATATAAATACAGACAAAATGTATCGGCCTCTAGGGCATACACCAACAATCTCCCACTTGCACTAGAGCCAATCAGGCATATGTCTAATGCCTAAAGACCTAGTGTGACCCTCATACTTCTGTTGTGTAAAAGGTTTCGTCAGTGGATCAGCAATGTTATCATCTGTTAGTACTCTGCATATCTTCGCATCTCCTCTATCGATGATCTCTCGAATAAGATGGAAGTGCCTATGTATATGTTTAGATCGCTAGTGAGATCTAGGCTCCTTAGCTTGTGCAATGGCTCCATTTTTATCACAATAGAGGTCTACTCCACAATGTTAGGAATAGTGCCAAGTTCATGAATGAACTTCCTGATCCAAATGACCTCTTTTGCTGCATTGGAGGCAGCAATGTACTCAGCCTCTGTGGTAGAATCAGTAATTGTCTCCTACTTTGAACTCTTCCATCTCACAGCCCCACCATTCAGGCAAAAAACATAACTCGATTGCGATCTGGAGTCGCCTTTATTGGTTTAGAAGCTAGTATCAGTGTAACCCTTTACAACTAGCTCCTCCTCAGCTCCATATACCAAGAACGAATCCTTAGTCCTTCTCAAGTACTTAAGGATGTTCTTGACAACAATCCAATGACTCTCACCGGGATCAGATTAGTACCTACTCGTCATGCTCAAAGCATACAAGATATCTGGTCGAGTACATAACATGACATATATGATAGATCTAATTGTAGATGCATATGGAATCTTGCTCATGCGATCCTTCTCATCCTAGGTGGTAGGGGATTGAGCCTTAGATAAGCTTACACCATGCAACATAGGCAAGAGTCCTTTCTTGGATTCATGCATGTTAAATCATTTTAACACTTTGTCTATGTATATACTTTGTAGGCCAAGCAGTTTCTGTGATCTATCTCTATAGATCTTGATACCTAACACATAGGTGGCTTCGCCCAAGTCCTTCATAGAAAAGCACTTCCCTAACCAAGTCTTTACAGACTGTAGGGCAGGGATGTCATTTCTGATGAGTAGTATGTCATCTACATACAACATCAAAAAGACAACTGTGCTCCCACTAACCTTCTTGTAGATACAAGATTCTTCTTCATTCTTGATAAAACCAAACTATTTTATTGTAACATCAAAACAAAGATTCCATCTTCTGGAAGCTTGCTTTAATCCATAAATAGATCATTACAACTTGCACACCTTTCCAGCATCCTCTGGAGTGGCGAAACCATCAGGTTGTGTCATGTTGTTTGTCCCTTTATTAGGCCGCAAGTGCACGGGTCATACAAGTAATACAGATACAGAGTATAAGTTTGTTCCCACAAGGATAAATGGCTTCCATTACTAAATAACAACCAATAGTTTAGCTAAATTCTATTCAAGAACATATAAAATAGGAGACATGCATAGAAACTAAATCTAAAGTCTACAAAGCAATAAAGATAATGGTTTAAAGATCTAGGGAATCCTTCTTCACATCCTATTTCATATTAATGATATGCAATCCTTATAAGCAACATCAATGAATTGTTAAGTTAGCTTGAGAATCTGATTTAGTTCAAAGCCTATGTCTAGGTTAGTTAACCCTGGTGTAATTTACCTAATCCACTATGTTTCCATAAGAACTAGTGAAAACTCCACTAATGAACGATCTATTTTCAAACACCCGCTATACATGGCTAAAAGGTATATTCCTCTCCAGTTAGCGAATTAACTCATCCAAGCTAATTGAACTCATCGATCATGTATCAACCATAAGTATGATCTAAGATCGAAATTCCTATGTCTAAGTTCATCAGATTTCAACAAATCATTCAAAAGCTGATCAAACCTTCAAAAGCATTAAAAACCATATGATTGAACAAAGCTAAACATCAATATATACTCAAAAGATAACATAAACATCAATATTCATAGAAAGGATTCAAAGTATCCCTAAATACAACTTGGCTAAACATTGAACACGAATTTATACAACAAAAATACAGGTTAAGAATAGAGGGAAGAGAGAAAAGCAAAGGAGAAGAGGAAGGAAGCCTTAGATATGATCCTTGAAGCTTGAATCTTATTCCATGAAGAAGATGGCCTCCAACCAGGCCTCCCTAGGCCTCCAATCAGCCCAGAAATGAAGTTCTAGCTGCAACCTCTCTAAAACCTAAAAAGCTCTCTTTAGAAAATCTGTTGAATTTATATTTATAGACTCAGAAAATAGAGTTACGCTGCAGCATTCAACTTCTCACACTGAGGCGCGCTTTAATTTAGGTCACCACGCCGCGGCATTTAGTGCCTGTGTCGCGACGTGCAAATCTTCGAGCTCTCTGACTTTAATGCAGGGGATGCACCACGCCACAACATTAATATGCCTACACCACAACGTGAGATGTTGAGTTGCACACTTGGCTTTCTCTTCTAGTTTTAGCTCAATTGCTCCATATATCAGCTTGTTTGGAGCCCTTCCTATGATAGAGAAATCACCAAATAAATAAAAGTTGCAAATCCACTTAATCAATCAAATAATATGCACAGTTTGCTCAGAATCATATAGGAAGATATCAGAATTAAATATAGCAAATATAAGCACAAAACCTTCTAAATATGCATAACAATAAGGACTTAAGCAATCAATGAAACACATATATAGGGCACAAAAAACTAAACATTGTGGAGTTATCACATGTACACATCCTTGAGAAGATTTCCATTAAGGAAAGCAGTTTTGACATCCATTTGCCAGATTTCATAATCATGGTATGCTGCAATAGTAAACAAGATCCGAACGGATTTAAGCATCGTAACTGGGGAAAAAGTTTCATCATAGTCTTCACCATGAATTTGTTTGAAACCTTTAGCCACCAATCGCGACTTAAAGTTATGCATATTACCATCCATGTCAGTTTTCTTATTGAAAACCCACTTGTACCCAATGGGTTTTACCCCTTCAGATGGGTCAACCAAGGTCCATACCTAGTTGGCATACATGGATTCCATTTCAGATCTCATGGCCTCAAGCCATTTCTCAGATTCTGGGCCAATAATGGCTTCCTGGTAAGTCAGATGCTCATCTTGATCCATGAGCAATACGTCACCTTGTTGAGTCATGAGAAATCCATATCTCTCTGGTTGAAGACGTATCCTGTTAGTCCTACGCAGGTCTTGTGCTACTAGAGCAACTTGTGGTTCCACAACGACTTAGGGAGGCTGCTCTATTTCCACCATCGGTTCGCTGCTACTCTATGAGCCTTGAATTTCTTCAAGTTCTATTTTCCTCCTACTAGTTCCTTTGGAGATAAACTCCTTTTCTAGGAACACAACAATTATAACGTCTCGGGACTGCCAGCAGGATTGATAACCTATCTCCACAAACCAACACGGGTCTTTTTAGCGTGCTTTGTCCTCACTCACACGCATCCTAGGAAACTTCCCAGGAGGTCAACCATCCCACAAGTGCTCCAGGTCAAGCACACTTAACCATGGAGTACTTATGTTCTTGGCTCCCGAAAAGAAGATGCACCTTATTGATATGGTTACTGATAATCAATTCTTTTAGGCCATCCTGAACTATGCAGTCCCATACCTGCATAGTCTCTGAATCCCTCTTATTCCAATTTGAATTTAGTTCATTCATGTGTCCTTTTGCCTAGAAACCTTCCAGGAGCCGCTCCTTCTCCGTGCTTCTCTTACATTGGCGTCCACTCCCTGCTCTCGTCGGCCCCGGGTGTCACATGCCCACCAGTTTTAGTCTGGTTCATCCTCGAACCATACCATACTGGGAGAGGTCCCGTCTCTGATACCATTTGTAACGTCTCGGGACTGCTTGTAGGATTGATGAGCTGTTTCACAAACCAACACGAGTCTTTTCAGCATGCTTTGTCCTCACTCACACGCATCCTAGGAAACTTCTCAAGAGGTCACCCATCCCACAAGTGTTCTAGGTCAAGCACGCTTAACCATGGAGTACTTATGTTTTTGGCTCCCAAAAAGAAGATGCATCTTGTTGATATGATTATTGCTAATCAGTTCCTTTAAGTCATCTTCAATTATGCAGTCCCATACCTGTACAGTCTTTTGATCCCTCTCATTTCAGTGTGAATTCAGTTCATTCACGTGTCCCTTCACCTAGAAGCCTGCTAGGAACCGCTCCTTGTCCGTGCTTCTCTTACACCAACGTCTACTCCCCGCCCTTGTCGGCCCTGGGTGTCACAGCTGTTCGTGCGACAAACACTTTGCCCTTGGTAGGATTATAGAAATAGTATCCCTTGGTTTCCTTAGGATATCCTATAAAAAACCATTTATCTGATTTAGGTCCAAGCTTATCAGCAATTTATCGTTTCACGTTGCAGCCCCAAATCTTCATGAAAGACATACTGGGTCGTCTCCCAGTCCATATCTCATATAGTGTCTTTTGAACATTTTTAGATGGAATACAATTAAGTGTGAAAGCTGCTGTTAATAGAGCATGTCCCCAGAAGGAGCCTGGAAGGTCTGCATGACTCATCATGGACCAGACCATGTCCAACAAGGTCCGGTTCCTCCTTTCAGAGACACTATCCCATTGTGGTGTTCTTGTGGAGTGAGTTGAGATATTATCCCACACTCTTTCAGATGATCATCAAACTATTGACTCAAGTATTCACCACCTTGATTTGATCGAAGAACTTTAATACTCTTGCCAAGTTAGTTTTGTACTTCATTCTTGAACTCCTTGAACTTTTCAAAGGATTCTAATTTGTGCTTCATAAGGTATACAAATCTATATCTATTGAAATTATCAATAAATGTAATGAAGTACTAAAATTTGCCTCTAGCTAGTGTGTTTAGGGGTCCACATATATCACTATGTATAAGGCCCAAAAGATCACTAGCCCTTTCACCTTGTCCAGTGAATGGGACATTTGTCATCTTTCCCAATAAACAAGATTCACATATCTCATATGATTCGAAATCAAACGAGTCCAAGAATCTATCTTTATGGAGTTTGGAGATACATTTGTCATTTATGTGGCCCGAACGATAATGCCAGAGATAAGTTGGGTTGATATCGTTTAATTTAAACCTCTTTGTACTTATGTTATAGACGGGCATTTCGAGATCAAGGACATAAAGTCCATTACTCAATTGTGCACTACCATAAAAAAATATCGTTCAAATAAATGAAACAACATTTGTCCTTTATAATAAAAGTAAAGCCTTTCTTGTCCAAACAAGAAATAGAAATAATATTCTTGCTTATGGCAAGCACAAAATAGCAGTTCTCTAACTCTATTACAAGCCAAATGGGCAAAGATAAAAGATAAGTCTCTACGGCTAATGTTGTAACTTTTGCTCCATTTCCAACTCGTAGGTCGACTTTGCCCATAGTCAATGGCCTACTATTTTTTAGATCCTACACATTTACACAAATGTGAGATCCACATCTAGTATCTAATACCCATGATGCAGAAGTAGATAAATTGATTTCTATAACAAAAATACTTAAAGTAGAAGTCTCACTTCCCTTCTTCTTCTTGAGCTCCTCCAGGTACTTGGCATAGTTCCTCTTCCAATGTCCGGTCTGACCATAGTGGAAGCATGTACCTTCCTTAGCCACTCCACCCACTGGTTTCAAGCCAGAAGTGTTGGGCTTAGACTTATCCTTGCCTCTGCCCTTCCACTTGCCCTTAGGCTTTTTCTACTGTTTCTTACCCTTATTCTTTTAGACCATCATTATGACCTTTCCTTTGCCTTTGTTTATGTTCTGCTCAGCAGTTCTCAACATGCTTAGCAGCTTTGGTAGTGATTTGTCAATTTTATTCATGTTGTAGTTCATGACAAATTGAATAAAACTTTCCGGCAACGATTGCAGGACTAAATTAGTGGCCAACTCTTGGCCCAAAGGAAAACCAAGTCTCTCTAGGTTTTCAATGTACCCAACCCATCTTGAGTACATGAGCACCAACAGGGCTTCCTTCTATCAGCTTGCATTTAAATAGTGCTTTAGAGACCTCGTATCTCTCATGTCTAGCCTGCTCTTGATAGAACTTTTTGAGGTGTACGATCATATCGTAGGCATCCATGTTCTCATGTTGCTTTTAGAGCTTAGAGTTCATGGTGGCTAGCATTAGACATTCGACATCCAAGGCGTTATCTTGATGCTTCTTATAAGCATCTCTTTCAAACTTTAGGGGCATTAGTAGCAGGTAGCTTAGGAACAAGCTATTCTAGAACATACAACTTTTTCTCTTGCATGAGGACAATCCTTAAGTTCCTGTACCAGTCTAGGAAATTTGTCCCAAATAACTTGTCCTTCTCAAGGACTAATCGCAATGATAAGTTACTTGAAGTGTTTGTTGCCATGATAATCTATCAACAAAAATGTGCAAAATATAAGTATCATGCCATAAACATATTTAACAAGGTCTTTAATTAAATATACCTCCCACTATTTTATTCAAATCAATGACCCTCAACATTGACTCGGAAAATCTCATCTTAAGATTTCCTAGTAGGTCAAGATCCATATTTCACCTAGCTTTGAGTCAGCTTTGGCTGCTCACCCAAAATTTAGTTATTTAGGTAGGAAACTCTTTCCAATTACATCATATGCAACTCTTGGATAGTTGGGTGAATAACACTTATTCTTATCCATCCAATGGACTAAATGTAATGCATCTAAATCTAACAACTACGGCACAATCGTCATTACACCATAGTTACTAAATCCAGGTGTGTCACAGTCACAACAATAGAAATTTTTGAACTAAAAATTGTATTTCCACGTTTATGCATGGATAGAAAATATGAGCCATGATATGAAATACAAATATATTGACTTATAATCCAAATATAATATTAGTTTAATATAAAATACATATCCATAATCAATGCATAAAATAGCTTACAACAATATTCAACTCAGATTTCACATGACATACTACAACTACCATATGAAAGTTCGGCCTTCCCTGAAGTCGAACACGTGAATGGAATGGTCCTGCACCTAATTTTCTTCAGCATCCCCTATAGGCAACACTCGCCCTTGCGACACTTCCAGATGGACGGGAGTACGAACGACCGAAACCTTTCTAGGGAAGAGGCGGCGGTTACTCCACATCTCCCCAATGGGTATAGGGAACTCCGCACGTATAGGTACGAAGGTGATGTTTGTACTGGCACCGGGATCATTACCACTCTGAACCAGGGTCACATCCCCAATGTAGACGATACGCTCCTCTTCATGGTCAAAGTGCCAGGCTTCCGAACCTTGGAGAAACTGTATCCACGTGCGAAACAGAGGAGGTTGTGCAACTGCCATCACCAGGAGATAGAAGTCGATCTTCAACTATCTGACCAATCGAATCTAATCTGCGCTTTTCACTGTCTTTATCCAATGCGACATAACAATAGTAATATTTATAATAAAAGTAGAGTAGCAATAAGCAATAACAAGAATCAACAATAAGAGGCAAATCATGACAATATTTCTAGTAATCAGCACGGCACTTAGATAATCATTTACAGAAGTAAAACAGTTACTTTCTCAGACATAGGTGTTCATGCTCAACAATATATGAGACTGACAATGAACTATGCATAATGTCTTATAATACCCCAATTCCTACTCCATGGAGCTAGACATTAACCTTTCGGAGTGAATGATCAAGGAGTAATGCCAGTATATCGTTAGCCTTCAAAATAGTGTGCTTCATCTCATAAAATATTTGCGCATCAATGGCTTATACGTGGCACCTCAACAGTTGATCACGATATAGGACAGCGTCTCGGACCGGATCGTCGGTGTGTTTGCATCGATCTATCCCACGGCACAGAGGAGCTCATAACTGTCCATGTGAGGAACCCGTACCCCAACGCCCCCAAGGCCAACAACATATGGCACCTACGCTTAGTCTATTCGCACCCGCACATAGGTGTTATTCAACTCTTAGGTATACATATGCATGACGACACAATGTCTAATCATGTATGTTTATCAATTTAAATATGTCCAACGGACAACACATATGCATGATGACACAATGTCTAATCACGTATGTTTATCAATGATGCATTCATCATATACAATACCACAACGGTATATAAATCATTCTCAATGTCAATACATTATAATTTCCTCAAGAAATTCATCAGTAATTACTTAGCCCCACATAGGGTCTTACAACAATATAGAATTAGTTCTCAACATCAAAGTATGTTCATGGCCCATCAATTATCACCATTTCCCTATTAAGGGTTTAACATTTCCAAGAACTTAAGTCTTGATCAATTATGTAAATCCTTAAGTTAACTAACCCTTAAAACTGTAGTCTCACTAACCTTCAAGGTTCTAAATTTCTTTCCATATTATGCACTAATCTCTTGATACCTAATTACTTAGCTTTTGTTCCATATGGGATCAATTCAATTTCTCCAAAAATCTAAGCCAAACCGTAGCCTCATATTAGGGTAAGAAACCCTCAAAAATTTCTATTTTATGTCTTACTCATTTTATAATTTATCACATAGGTTTTATTTTACACAATTCCATTCCATCCTTAAGAATTTCAAGCCAAAACCGTGGCTCCTCATTAGTGTGGTGAAATCCCAAATTTTCCCTTCATTGGATCTAACATTATCATTCAATACTTAACCACTTAAACTTCACTTAATTCTCATACCAAATTAAATTCTTACATCCTTAAGTTCTTATCAAAACTATAACTTCCATAGGCGCTAGGAAACCTAGATTCTCCATTCATCAATCCCATTATGATTATCAATCCTCTAATGTCTAATTACATAAGTTTTATTACTCACCAATTTAATCCAAATCCTCATTATTTTAGATCAAAACCATGGCACCATCAAGTCCTCCAAGTTCCAATTTGATTCTTCCACTTTATTAAAGGTTATGCATGTCTCTAATTCCTCAGTCTCCAAGGATGCACCAAGGCATTCACTTGAATCCAATTTTTCTCTCTAAGACCGTGGTCATCATAAGTCTTTAAAGTCCAATGTTTCTTTCCATTTTATGTATCAACTTCTTAATATCAATGTACTTAAATTTTAGTTCACCAAGTTCATTCCAATTCCTTGTAGTTTTAAGCCAAAACCGTGGCCATCATTAGGTCTTCAAAGTCCAATTTTTTTCCCTTTTATATGTTAGTTTCTTAACATTAATTCGCTTAAATTTTGTTCATCAAGATCTTTCCAATTCCTCATGTTCCAATGCCAAAACCATGGCCATCGTTGGGGTAATAAACCCTTAAAATTTTCCATTCATCAATTTTATTGTCATCATTCAACATTTAATTTCATAGTGTTATGTATTTGTGTACAAAACAAATTTACAATTCAAGAGTCTCCTCAAAACTGTGGCCTTCATGTTAGGGTAGGAAACTCCACATTTTCCATTTAGCAACCTTAACATGATCAAGTTCATTCAACACTTCCAACACATTCAAGATCACAAATCAAGCATTAATCAAATTTAAGAACACACAAGCATGCAAAAATCATAAATCAAAGTAAGCACACCAAGGTTCCCTCACCACCAATAATGGTTGAAGTGAGTAATCTCCCTCTTACCTAAAGAGGACAATTCAAGAAAACAAACTCCTTGGTTCCTTGGTTACAAATTCGGATTCCACCTTCAAGAAAACCATAAAATGGTCAAATTTTCACAATCACAAACCAAGGCTTGAAAAGAAACGAAAAAGAGAAGTAAAGTGAAGAAAGTGAAGAACTTTACCTAATTGGATTTCTTCTAGGTGGATTCGGTTTTGGCCCTTCAAGAACCCTCCAAAAGATTCAAGCTTTATTCTTGAAGAAGATGATGTAGATGAGAGATTTAGAAGGTGGTCACAAAAGATGAAATGTATGGAAAGAAGAACACGAAAATGAAGAGAAGGAATAAAGATCAAAACTTTACCTCAAAAGCTTCAAGCTTTGCCTCTAATGGAGGAAAATGAAATAGATGTTTTTAGGAGATGAATCCAAAAGGAAAAGTGTTTAGAATGATGGGGTGAAGACGGAAATGAGCTTGGCTTGATGAAATGGTGGAGGTAGCCACCAAATGGGGCTGCTACCATGTTGGACAGTGGAGAGGAGGAGGGGCGGTTTTGAGAGAAAAAGGAGGAAGAAGAAGTGAAGAGAGAGAAGGAGATAGTAGGGTGAAATTAGGGTTTGTAGTTTGTAAGCCCCTTTTTGGGAGGGAACGTCACATTGTCAAATAAATAAAATGCGGAAATTAATTGAACAACGATTAAGATGTTCATTTTAATTAATTGATATTTAACCATGTGAACAAACTTGGCAATATTTTTTTTTTTTTTTTTTTTTTAATAATAAGAATAATGATAATACGGAATGCGTATAAAAGTAACGAATAAAACAATACATAGAGATTTGCACACGAATAACATATATATATATATATCCTATCTTTGTTTCATAAATACAAGCCCTGGCCATCATCAAAAAGCAAAACTATACCCACCCCAAGGAACATGCATATCAGCCCAAATCAAAAAGAAAGATACATCGTAAAAACAAAAAAACGGACCAAGGGATGATCATCGACCCCTCAAATAGAAAGGGACCGAGAGATCATTTGTCCTCATCCGAGGACTCATCCATGTGGAATCAAACGAATATGCGGGGTGTAGTAACGGGGACCCCACATCTCACGATAGGCGGGTAAAACTCCAAGCGTAAGCCGATGTAGCAAGTGAGTGCCTTCTCCAGCAAGACATTGAGTTTAGGTTGATGTGCCAACACTCCGGCCCTCCGAGGAAGGTCGACGCACATCTCCCAAAAACGCGCGTGCGTGCGGACATCGTCGCGATCAAAGTCAATCCTGTGCGGGCCGTGAGCCGGGAAGGCAGTGCTCTTTCGTCTCTTCACCGTCGTCTTCAATCAAAGCACAAGGTGCACACAAACAACAAGTAATAGAAGCACAGTGGAAAGAGGTAAGATATCCTACACTCAATACCAATACAGCAACCAAGAACCGAACGGCGCATAACGCCCACGTAGCATGTAAGGGCAATAAACAAGCTTTTAAACCGATAATCAAGCAATCATTAATAGAGGCAATGAATAATTCATAAAGTTAAATATCATGTGAACAATAATTTTCGGATGTCGAATATTCCATGATGCATGGACACAACATTCAATTTCCTACTCCATGGAGCTAGACTAAAACGGAGAGAAAGATCGGGAGACATGTCTCGTGACTCGGCCGCCGAGGCCGGTGCTATCAATAATTTTCCACGTGCACAATCATGGCAACGACATTCTACACTAGATCACGATATAGGGACGGTGTCAAGTCCGGATCGTCGGTGTTTGCATCGGTTTGCCCCACGGGCAAAGGAGCTACCAACTACCCATTGTGGAGGACCCCGACGCCCCAAGGTCATAACAAGACCCACACTTGTCTACTCGCACCCGCACTAAGGTGTGTTCAATCTCCTAGGCAAAAATCCACACGGACATCACAATGCATAAGACACTATGCATGCTCATGTATGATCCACAATCTCATACGAATTCATAATATACCATAATTGATCAAGAGAGTGCAATAAGCAAATTTGCATCCAAGAAGAACCCAATATCCACATAATATCAATTTATAATTCAAGGAACACATTATGGGTCCATTATGGATTTCTAAAATCTCCAAGTCTTATGAAATTCATCTCATTGGTTCATTTACTCGTCATTTGATTCAAGTTACTTGATTCTTATAATTACCTTCCAAGCTTAGCTCATTTCCTAAGTCTCCACCACAATCCATCATGAATTTATTGTTACAAGTTTCCTATTATCAATCTACATTTTTAATCGCTTGATTAACTCAAGTCTTGACATCTCAAATTTGTTAATCTTTTCCCTCATTCAAGCCCTCAAAACCGTGGCACTCAAGAGAGTCTTAGATCACAATTTTCTTCTCACTAATTTAGTCTTCCTTTACTTAACCTACCTAGCATTATTCTTGACACCATGACAACCAAAATTCTGCTCCTAAAACAACCCAAAAAACCGTGGCACTCACCAAGGTTTAACAACCAGAATTTTGTCCATTTAAACCAACCTTAACTACTTGATTTTATTAGCCATGCATTGATCAAAAATTAAGCATTACTTCCACTCATTTTCCAGCACAAAAACAGCCCCAAAAACAAGCCAAAAACCGTGACTCACTCAAGGTTCCAACAACCAGAATTTTATCCATTCAAATCAACCTTAACTACTTGATTTTATTAGCCATGCATTGATCACAAATTAAGCATTACTTCCACTCATTTTCCAGCACAAAAACAGCCCCAAAAACAAGCCAAAAACCGTGACTCTCCAAGGGTCCAGCAAACCAGAATTTTTCAGCATTCATACATGGTTTCCAATCACAAAATTACACAATCAATCAACCACTCAAAGCTAAATCAAAATCACATTCAAGAAACCAATTTCAAGCAAGTTCAAGAACAACCACCATGTGGTTCTTCTTCCAAAAATTAAATACAAGATTCCTAGTTGCTAAAGAGGTTGAGGAGGATTAATCTTCCTCTTACCAAGTTGATGAACCAAGAAACTCCAAGAATCACCCTTGATTTTCGGATTTGGAGCACCAAAAACCCTAGAAAATTTGGTCCAAGTTAGAACAATGAAATGGTGTGTAAAAGAAGAAGAAAATGGTCATTAAACCAAGGAAAAACAGAAACGAAAATGGAAGGAGAAGGCTGGAATTTTTCAGCCATGGGAGCTCACCTTCAAGGCTTGAGAAGTGGTTGAAGATGGAAGCTTTCTTGAAAACTCCAAGCACAAAAGATGAAGAGGAGGAGTAGGAGATCAAGAAAATGTGAATGGTTTAAATTTTTATGAAGGTTTGGGATTTAATGGGGTGGCTGGACGTATGGTGTAGGAAGAGGAGAAAAGAAATATTAGAAGAAGAAAGGAAGAAGAAGGATACGTAAATGAAGAAGAAAATGTGTTTTGGGTGAAAATGAGTTAATGATTTATTTGGATAATTAGAACCAATTCTTTCTTCTTTGTGGGCTGCAGATACGTAAAGAGAGAGGGAGAAATGTGAGTGAAAAATGGCTTCCTTTGGAAGCTAAACATGTGGTCAAAGTTTGGGGTCAAAGCTTCTTAAGGAAGCTTTGATTAAAATACTCTTAAATTTGAATTAAAGTGGATAGATTTGACATAAAGTAGATTACATTAGGATAATGTGATAGTATTTTTATTACACACTATTATCCAATAGATAATAGTTACAGTTAAAATCGTATTTAATTAATCGATGATGAATTTTTACATCGATTTAATTGTATCGATAAAGATTTCCTAAAATTGCGAAACCTCGTAAACCGTGTCAAGCCTCGGGTTTAGTAAGATCCCCGTCGACTTATCCATAGTCCAAGGTTCTCGAGAGAATACATCGCGTTTCCCGATTTCGCTCCACAAGACGCAAAACGAGGAATATATTAAAATATTCGATGTTCCGGAAAATTCCCAGAAAATTCTCAAAAATTGCAAATATTATAAAACGACTATTCGTCATATAATTTTCCAATTTTTGAAGCACTAAGTTTTCACGCTACTTTCGAGTTTCACGTAACGAGAAATATATTAAAATATTCGTCGTTTAGAAAAATTCCAGGAAAAATTCACATAAATCACAAATATTGGAAAATGACTATTCATGGTGAAATAATCAATTTCCGGGGTGTTACACTGGTCTCAAGCAATTATTTTAGTGTACGCAAAACGAGGAATATATTAAAATATTCGTCGTTTCCGAAAAATTCCGGAAAAATTCCTAAAAATCAAGAATATTATAAAACGATGATTCATGATCAAATATGTATTTTTCGGAATGTTACATAGTTAGTGAAGTAAGGAGTAAAATGAGTAAGGAAAAATTGAATTTCCTTGTCCCCAAAGGGTGCTTCAGCCGTAGCACACAAGGGAGATGGGGAGGGAGAGTTTTGTCCTTCCATGTAATTATTTAGGGCAACTTGGTCATTTGGGGTCAAAGTTTCTAGAAGCATTGATTAAAGTGTCATCGCTTTTGAATTAAAGTGAATTTGATGTGACATAAAGTGGATTACATTTGGATAAGGTGATAGGATTTCTATCATATGCTATTATCTAATGGACAATTGTTACAGTTGACAGAAGTCATCATTAATTGTCCAATGGGTAATAAAACACACAATAGTCAGATAAAATCTTGAAAAACGTAAAATCTCATAAACTGTGTCCAGCCTCAGGTTTAGTAAGATCCCCCGTCGATGTTTCCACCGTTCAAGGTTCTCGGGAAAAATATTTCATTTTCCTGGCTCCGCTTAGCGCAAAACGAGGAATAACATTAAAATATTTCGCGTTATCAGAAAAATCTAGAAAAATTCACAAAAACCCTAAATATTATAAAATGATCATTTATTATGAAATTATTAATTTTCGGGACGTTATCCTAGCTCTGCTCAGTGTGCACGTAAAATAAAAAATAATATTAAAATATTTCACATTATTAGAAAAATACAAAAAAATTCCCGAAAATCACCAATATTATAAAACGACCATTCATCCTAAAATTATAAATTTTTGGGATGTTACACTAAAGCCCAACTCTATGCCTCTAAGCCTTCAATCCTTTTGAAATGGCCTAGTTAAGTCAGACCCAATGGTTGGCAGTTGAATATTACCCTTATCCCATCGCGTCTTACTAATATAGATAAAGGCATCTTGCTTTGCAAACCTACATTTAATCGATACTAGTCTTGACGAGTGCAACGCATTGGAAGGCATCATATAATGACTTAATATTTACTTTTGAGGGAATTTTTATTATTATTAGATCTCACCATTTATTAAGCTATTTATCATACCATAAACATCATCTACACATCTCATACATATAAAGTGTAACACCCTTGTAGGGATGTCACATTTATAATGCAATAAAATAAAAATAGATAAAATATTACCCAAGTTGTAAAACATTTGTTATATATAAATATTATGGGTTGTAAAATTTTTCCTGTTAAACAGAATATTACTAAATAAAATAACACGAAATATAAAATAAAGCAAACTGTCATCACACATATAATACATAAGATTTTGTTTTAAGTTATACAAATAATTTACAACTAAAAATATTTAAACAAACAGAAAAGAGTTAATATACAATGCTACGTCAAAAAGTGCCCAAGTGCACATCGTAGATCTCTATTCCTCTGAAGGATCACTCTCAGATGAAACTTCAGGTGATAGATATCCAGGATGTCTCACAGCTCTACGGACAGGAGTCCGCGCTGTTGACACTATACTAATCTCACTGGGAACACTAAAGAGTCCTCCCTAGTGACGCCTCAACTCCAATGGAAGCTCCAGTTGTAGGTACAAAGTCGTGGTAAAGACAGGCTCAGTAATTCGCCTCGTCAATCAAATCACCAATTATCAACTAAATTGGCACAACTCAATGCATGAATAAAAATAATTATTACCAAAATACCCTTTGTCTCAAAAATATTCTCATATTTATAAAAATGCCCTTAATGATACTATTACTCATATTTACGTAAATGCCTTCAATGGCAAAAACCTCAATTATACAGTACGTCCCACTTGACAGTACCATATATCAACATGTCCGGGTCCAGCATTTTGGCCCGACAGTAAAACTCGTTGTTCCAATTAATCGCATAGAAATTTTATCTCGTTTTTGCAATTCTGTTATTTTTACAAATGTTTTTAAATCGCGTAAATATATTTTACTATTTTTAAATTCGCGTACTATTTTTAAATCATTTTCTCAATTGCGTAAGATTTTTTAAATCGTTTTCTTGATCGAAAAAATTTAAAATCTCTGTTTTGAAACTACTTAAGCTATTTTCACTACTTTAAAACTACGTAAAAATAATTTTCCTTACGTTATAAATATATTATAAAATGTTTTCTTTTATTTGTCCATTTTTAATAAAATTTGACAAGTATTTTGTTTATAAAATCTATTAAAATTATATTTTCTACGTTTTTCTTCTAAAAATTCGTTTACTTAGTTTATTATTTCTAAACCCACGTTAGAAATTTTTACTATACTTTAAAATTTAAAAGTAAGTATTTTTCAAAGATCTACTCATTTTTCTTCCATATCACATTCTTTAATAAAAATTGATTTACTTCTTTAGATCTTGGAAATTCATTACTGGTGCATTCTTTTTATGTAAAACATCAACTCTACATTTAGAAAAATAAATTTTATATTGATTTTACCTTTACTAGGCATGTTGGCCGAAATTGATAAAACATTGGCATTTGATCTTTGGATCATTTTTCTTCTTCTAAATCATTTTGTAATTCATTCATTAACCTAATTCCATTAAATCCTTCCTTTAGAAAATAGTTGAGAACATTTTGGTTCTCTTTTCTTGGTTGAGGTCGTGAGCCTCTATTGTGTTCTTTGGAACACTCATGCAAACCTTTACATGTTATTCACATCCTAAGTAATAAACATGCATATATTACACATGCAAAATATTTTAAAGCTTGTAGACATGCATACAAAACATATCAAACACAAATAAGAAAGCTTTTACACAATCAACACAAGTGATTCCTTATGGATTCTTCACACACATACAAGTCCATTTTCTCATCACCACACATGGTTGTTGAGATTGATCCTCCCTCTTACCTTTAAGGAAGATAAAATCTTTGTTTTCTCCTTCCTAGTGATTTCGTGACTCTCCTTCAAGAACCTAAAAGACCTTAAACAAAATTTAAAGAGTTATAACTATAGAAGAAAAATATAAACCATGGATAAATCATGGCTTAGAACCTTGAAAAAGAGGTTAGAAATGAAAAATAAGGATTTTCACCTTCTAGGAAAAATCTCCAAGGAAATTTTCCAAGCTTTAGATGATGGATTTTGGAAGAACTCTCAACTAGAGATGTTCTTAGAATAGTGTTTAGAGTTGAGAAAGTAGGTTAGATAAAATTTTGGGTGGTTGGATGGTGGTGTAGGTGGTGAGGCCGAATGGTCTCAAAGAGAAGCAACAATGGTGGTTTGTGTTTTTGGAAGAGAGAGAAGAGAGAAAGTGTTAGAGAATGAAGTGATTTTTGCTCTCCAAATGTGCATGGCCGTGTAACTCAATGAAGAGAAAGGTGGCCATTTTGTTTGACTCATCCAAGACTCCATCCTAGCCTTAGATGTGATCAAAGGTTAAGATCAAAACTTGGTCACCAAGCTTGTCTTCCATTGGCTAATCCAAGCCTTGTCATAAGCCTAGTCACATGCAATGTCATGTGTTCTTGAATGTTCCTCCCTAATGATGCTTAATTAAGCTACTAATCCCATTAAGCTTCTAAGCACACTTAACTTAATTAGGAAAATTAGCTATATTACTAATTAATTAACATTCTTATAATCCAAAATTCAAGAGCCATTGATCATATCAATGGTTGATATTAGGTAATGATATGATCAAATCTAAGCCATTAGATCTTATTTCCATGAAATTCTAACCATTAGATTCATCTTCAAAGATAAAGGGCCAAGATCTTCCCTATATTCTTCACATCCAATGGTTACAAATACTTCTAACCATTTTTGTAAGACCAATCTCCACCGTACAATTGATCAATGGTGGATATCCAAAGCCTTCTTTAAGAAGCTTATCATTACAACCATAGATTAAATCAACGGTTGATATTCAAAACTAAACCTTTTCATCCAACGGTGCAAATCAAGTCAAGCCCTCTTCGTTGACTTAATTCTTATTGGTCTAAAATAAATCAAGCCACTAACGTTGACTACTTTTACTAAACGTGGGTCCCGCAAAGCAATTGTGGCTCCTACAAACCAAAAGTGGGTCCCACGGATATTTCTGGGTCCACCGTCGTTTTATTTGTACTAACTAATAAAAATAATATTATAATAATATAAAATTATTTTATTGCACAGTTAAATACTAAAAATTAAAAGATTAACAACCATATCATTCAGAATTGGGTTTAGTAAGATTCCCCAACTCCGAATAATTAAAATAAGATTTCCCCGACCCGAAAAATATTATTTTCCTAACCTGGAGCAAATCACACAAAACACTCAAATATGAACTCGAAACAGTCAAATAAATTTTATAACATACAGAAAAACATAAAACAGTACAATCAGGACATAACGGTCATTTATCCTAAAGTTGGGGTTTACATAAAGCATATAATAAATATGACATGATTATGGCCCCTTAGAGAGAACCATTAACTAAAATGAGGGAACGAACTAGCTCCACAAGCGTCTCCCACCAACGTCCTCATTTGATGCTACCTTTATACCTCTACATCAAGATTACATTATATAGAAACCTCTTTTACATTTAAGGGGAGTCAGCTAAGAAGAGAATGTACAATCAGAATGTAGAGAGAAAGGCATGATACACATGTCATATTTTAAAATAACCAAAATACCATAAAAGGAGGACAAATGCCATAACCATGCACTATGCACCACAAAGTACACAAAAACTCAAATAGTAATACATTATTATTATCATTATTTTTGTGAGTCATAAAAACAGATTTGAATTTTGCATCTCAGAAAAGATGTGTTATGCATAGATAGCAAGGGGTTAGGGGCAACGCCCCAACGGAAGTGCAGGGGCAATGCCCTGGTCCAAAATTTTTCATTCAGATACCACCACTAGTTTCTTAAACAAAAAAACGAGTTAGAACACTTCATGGCCACCGTCATCTCTCCAAAAACAGGGTTTTCAGAACGCGGGAGGACATGAACACTTCATGTCGTGGTGAACCCTTGCGCCGCAAACCAAGATCAAGGTTTCCCAAACCCTTGCGCCGCGCTGCTATCCAGAAATAGAGTTTGCCTGACATCAACACTTGATGTTGTCACAAAGCAGAAACAAAGATTCAATAACCCTTGCGCCGCTGTCTAGAACTTTGTCCGGAACGAGGTTTGCTTGACATCAACGCTTGATGCCTCCACAACCAGGATTCCAGAATGCCATCCAGAAACAACACTGTTCAAAATGTTGTACATATCACATACATACCAGAAAACATCACAAAAACATACATATAAAACAGATTCATTGTTTCAAAAACATCATTATGGTTTCACATACAACACATCAAACAGAATATGTTTTTGCAAAGGTTTCAGAAATAACACATAAAGATCATATCTTTTATGAAAAGAAAGCAACGAATCATGTTATTTCATACAACAAGAAGACCAAAAAAATTGAATCATGGTTTCGCAAGTGTCTCTGATACCACTGTTGGGAATCGCAGATACATCACGTAGCAGAAAATAGAATTCTTACCAAGGATCCATGGGAAAAAGCCATAATACGAGTTTTTTTAAATGTTTACCTCTTGAAGCATGATCAAAACAAGTGACGTGAAGCACCAACACCGTAACAACGACGATGTCTCTACAGTATCCACACGAACAGACTCACAAATGTCCAACGTCCACAAATAGGAGTCACGCCTCTCTCACATAGTGCTAGTTGCGAAGAGAAGAAAAGAAACCTGTCACTCTCTCACTCACTTTCTATAGGTGCAGCTAGGGTTTTGTAATGCATACCTCACAGCCTCTTTAGCAATACTATTTATAATAGTGACTACCTTAAGTGAGTGTGAGTAGTAATAAGGTAAGTTGTGCAACTCTAGACTTATTTTTCATGAGTCCGATCCATGATTGTGTAATTGGCTATCAACCCATTAAGACTTTTTTTTGATGATAACAAACTTGAAGATGTTGCAAGATCAAGTCCAAGACCTTCAAAACTAGCTTTAGGACTTAGATCAATATGTAAAGGTATAATGTGATTCACATAAATGCTCCATAACTTGTTTTTCGAAAAAAAAAGAACTTGAAAAGCACAATTGTTTTAAAATAACAAAAAGAGAAGAGAAGCTTAAAAAATGGTTTTTGGTTTCTCAAAGAAACAATTTCTAAGTGCCAAAAATTATATAAATCCTCTTGGAATCCCTTGGCATTGCTTCATTACTGACAAAACAAATTTTACATAGCTTATTCGAATAAAGGTCACTTTATTCAAATAACAGAAGTCAGGAGAAGGCAAAAATTCAAACTAAACAAGGTTTATTCGAATAAGACTTATCTTATTCGAATAACAAAAGTCAGAAAAGCCAAGTTTGTCAACTGATCAAGATTTGTTTGAATAAATCTTGTTTTATTCGAATAAACATTTAAAGATGATAAAGGCACTTTAGAATTCAAATAGGTTATTCAAATAAACCTTGTTTTATTCGAATAACATGTTTTCCTATAAAATAGTTTTTAAGTGATTTATTCGAATAACACTTGTGTTATTCAAAAAATGTTTTCCAGCAAGCTTTTCCTCTAAATGCTATATAAAGCTTTATTCGAATAACCATCGTGTTATTCGAATAATGTGGTTTCTTAGAAACAGAGTGCAACAGATATAATGAAGCATTTAATGCTTCTCAACTACCCCCAACGACTCTAATTCTAAATGGTCTTTAAATGCAAGGTTGTTGGGCATTGATGGGGTTAGAGAAATATTATAAAAAACCTTATTTGGACATCAATATGAGTTTTGCACATTCTCTTTATATCTTTCCTTGTTTTTGAGCTAAAGTGTGAATCCTCAATATCTATAAGCTTCAATTTGTATTATCCACTCTTTAGGAGAGTTTCAATCTATTCAATCTCTGTAAAATCTATAGTGAGGGTGAGACATCCCTTAAATCTGTAAAGGGTAAGGTATCCCTTTGTTTGAAAAGGCTCAAGCTCAAAGGTGAGGCATCCCAAGGAGTTGAGTGCTCAAGTTTGTAAAGGTTGTCAAGCACCTATTGAAACTTGAAGATATAGTGAAAAATCTTGAGTGGTTGCTTGTGGATTGGATGTAGGTCACAAGTGGATTGGTGACCGAACCAGGATAAACTATTGTGTTTGATTCTCTAAACCCTTCTCTTTACATTTGTGCATTGCTTATTTTCTTACTTGATTACTTCTCTCTTGGTTGGTTATTAAGTAATATATATCGTTCTTATCAATTCATTCATTTCAAATAGTCAATAGCTTCAACGAAATTCAACATTCAAGTGTTTTGCGAAAGAATTGCGAACTTGTCTTATAAACTCAATTCACCCCCTCTTGAGTATTGAAGCCACTTGGTAACAGATTGAATCACTGTCCAACTTGGATTCTAATTACTCCAATTTAGTCTGCTCTATGTGTGCAACCCTACAAGTTCTCATAACATTAGTAGTAATATTAAAATCTCATTTTAATATTACAAGCAGTGAGGTATCTAGCAACATATCGTTGCCACCCAAGTAATGAGAATGTCAGTGATTTGACATAACCTTTCTATGACCAATGTTTTCGTGTAGTTTAGTCTCTTTGTCCATATATCTTGATTGAACACAAGGCATGGAACGTGTCACCATCGTATAGTTCGATCTTCCGTTTCCTAATACTCGAGTAGATGTAGTAATAACAAATAAGATTAATATCTCATATTGAATCATTTGAGCATGGTCATGCATTTCGTAGTCTCACTTAATTAGGGGACCCGAAGATATCACTCCTGTTATGTAGGAGGAGCAAATCCCATTTAGGTCACTCACATCCCTCCACATGATTCGTGGTATATCCAATAATTGACTTTATAATCAGCTTGTTATAGATGATGTTTGACGGCATTAAAACACACAACTCCTTATGTAGGAATCATAGTGATTTCAGGTCAAAGGACCATATACACCATTGTCACTGTGAGAATAGCTTATGACACTCACGTAACGATCCATGTAGCATTCTCATGGCAAGTCTATCTAGTACATTATTACTCTAATATGTACCCATGTGAAGACTTGATATCTCATATCCATGACCCGTGAGATGTGGCCATCAGTCTACACACATACTAGTCTTAATGCATTATTGTTGTCCTAATTAACAATAATACTTGACCATAGACATTTAAGAATAGTATTTTATCCAATAGGATCTCACGATCAAGTCATCCACTTGATGTCCTATGGCATCAAACTTACTATTCTAAGAACTTTATTATGTTTATCAAAAGGAAGACAATAAATGAAATGCATCATATATTAAAAAATAACATAATACAATGTATGTAAATACAGACAAATGTATCAGCCTCTAGGGCATACACCAACACTCATAACATAAGAGCTTATATATATAATATAACAAATCATAATCATCAAATCATGATTGGTAATCATAGCTAAAACATAAAAGAAATTATATTCTCATTACATTTCTCCATTTAATTTATCTCAAAATGGCATTAGGAGTCAAATTCTTAAGTGAAAGAAATAGAAATTTCATTCTGTCGGCCAACGCCTAGGCGGTGGTTTTCTTGCGCCTAGGCGCTAAATAACAGAAGCTATTTTCGCGCTTGACCCTGTGCACACCTAGGCGTCCAAAAGTTAGCGCTTTGGTGCCCACTGGAAATCAGAAACAAGGTCTTCCCTATATCATGTTCCAACTGAGATTTCCAACCTAATTTTTAGCCAAATCAACATCAAGCAATGAATAACTACCCAATACCATCAAAATAATGTCATTCAAGATTCAATCAAATCATCAAAGTAAAAATAGGTTTTATACCCATTTTTAAGCTTCAAACTTTCATCAAAACTAACCATAGATTTTCATTAACAACATATTTTCATATTTGTCTTCTCAAAATCATCATTCAAGGTCTCAAATTCTCAATTTTTAAAAGACAAAAGATGAAGAGGAAGTCCTCTACCTCAAGTGATTTTCCTTTTTCCTTTATCTTTCTTCCTCTCCTCCTCTTCTTGGTTGCCTTTCTTTATATGTTCCTCCTTCCCTTTTGATTCTTTGATTTCTCTCCTCTTGGTGGCTGGCCGTGGATGAGAGAAGTGAGAAAATAGTGAAAATGAACAAAGAGAAATGAGAAATTGAGAGAGAAGAGGCAATGGGCACATATAAGAGATGAATATTAAAATTTTAACTAGGAACATTATATCTGTTATTGATATTTTAATGTTCCAATATCAAATTTTTCAATCTTCATAAGTATTAGTGAAAATTTTAGGATTTCAAGCATATTTCAAATTTATCATTCCATAAATATCACTATACACTTTTATTAGACACTAAGCTTTACTATTCATCCCTAAGTTAAGTTAAACCTTATGGAATTGAATTTAGAAGCTTTCAAGTGTCCATCCTCATCCTTTATAACTTAGAAATAAATGTTCCATATATATTTCTATCCTCTAAGCTATGTAAGCTAATTTTTCTAAGTTATTTGAAGTTATTTTCTCAAATTCATTGTTATAGTTTTATGCTTAAATCAATTCAAATACTTACCAAAAATTTCCAAATAACTTATACCAATTTTATTGAGCTACTATAACTTTGATTAACATTATTAGATCAGGGAGAATGTTACAGATGGAGATTAGGGATTAAGAAATGTAAGATTGTGGAGTCTAGTAAGTCCAAATTTTAAATAGAGCAGAGGCCACGAATCTTCAAAAGAGAAAAAGAGCGGATGATGGGAATAAGCAAAGTGATTTTACACCCAATGATTCACAAGATGAAAATGAGCAAAATCAGACGAAAATTGTAGAGTTTGATTACCCTAAGTGTGGAAGAAGACAATATGGCGACAAACTCTGCTTGGTATGTTTTGCATGTAGTCAACTATGGCACTTTGCCAAACGGTGTTAACAGAGATGTGAAGCTATGCCCGATCCTAGGCCGCAAGCTATAAAAAGGATGTAAACTCTAAGAAGACAAGAGGAGGCTCAATCTTCCGACTCTTTACAAGGTAAACCTTATTAAGATAAAAGAATGTGAACCTCCAAGTTTTGGTTAGAGATTGGAAAGGATAAGATGGATACAATTAATGATAGTCGTTAATGGTCTCTAAACTTTTAGTATGAAAAGCTAAATTTTGGGGACAATTTTTAAAAAGGATAGAGAAATGTAACATACTCTTTTTAACGTGTTAGACTTGTATAAAGTTATAGAGGTAGCTCAATACTTGTTTAACACACCCACTAAATTTTGTGACATTTTGAGTTAATTTAGGCACTTTGCTACAACACAAAATATGCAAAACAACTATTTTAACTCAGAAAAATGGCATAAAATGCTTAGTTAAAGGAAATAAATATAAAAAACTTATTTCTACGTCAAAATATGTAAAAAAGATGTAGTTAAATTTTGAAGATAAACAGAACTAATTTGGTATTTTTAAGAACACCGAGTGAATGTTTAAATACCAGATTGAAGAGTCACAGATGTGGAAAGTTAAGAAAATGGTGAAACAAGTATTTAGATGAATATTAAGATTTATTTTAATACTTTTGAAAGTTAGGAAACTCGATTTAGCAAGATCAAAATATTTCTAACAAATATAAAGTTTCAGCACAAAATCTAAGGGTCATAAATGGTCAAACGTTCTTATCTTTTAAAAGTGAGATTTTTACTCATTTTTTTCTCATTCTCATGAAATTCTCTAGCAGAAACAAAGAAAACAGAACTGAAGGAAACAAAAGAGAGAACGAAGAAGGAAGGGAAAAAAGAAAAGGGGAAAAGAGAAAAAAGAAAGGAGAAAGGCTTGACTTCATCATCTTCAAGTGAGGTTGGGGAAAACATTTCCAAAACTCCTCTCTTTCTTTCTTTCTGTTGCACATTTTTTATGGAAAAACAAAAATAGGGTTTTGATGTAAATTGTGAATTCTATGTTTGATTCTCATCTATTTGAGCTTGATAATGGTTGGTTTCTAGTTTGTGAATCATGATTGTGAACTATGAGTTCTTGTTCTTCCATGAAATGTATAGTCTCAAAAATGGGTTTTGTGGTTATGTTTGATTCCTTTAAGTCATGATTGAATGGATTAAAAGAATGTATGAGGGTTACAAGATGCTTAGGGATCATAGTTGATGCTCAAAACTGGTTGGAGGTTTGAATTTCTGATTTGGTTTTAATGGTTGAAAAATGGGCATTTTGTGAAAGTTGGGCTTGATCATTGATCCAATATTGATGAGATAGGAGTGTATTTAGAGGTTACAATATGATTGTGGTGTTGGAGAACATCTAGGAACTGATTTTAAAGGTTAGAACTCGGTTAGAATCCAAGATTATGCAGAACACGTTTCTGCAGAATTCTATGACAGCCTGTGATGTTTGTTGCATAACTTGAGCTACAGACATCAAAATGACTTGCTTCTTGCATTTGAAATCTAAGATACAAGGCTTTATGTAGTAAAAATTTCAGATTTTTAGGCTAACCCAAATAGCATCAGTTTCTGTTTGAATCCGGGAGAGGTTCTACAGAAATAAGCAATCTGGCACTCAGTAAACCAGATTACATAATTTCTTGATCCAAGGTCATAATTACATTAAACCAGTGGCATTTTGAAGCTAACATGTAAGTATATAAGAGGTAAAAATTTTAGAATTTTTGCACTTTTCATTTGTTCTCAGTGTTAATTTAAAGTTAAGTTAGAATCGGGTAAAACAACTAGTGCCCTGTTTCAGCTTCTACATTTTGTTGCGTAACTTTGGCTACACTTAGCCAAGTGAAGTGAGGTTTGTGGCATTTGAAAGATATGATATGAGGCTATTTTCTCGTGAAATTTCATAATTTTTGTAGTTAAAATGTACATTTAGTGCACTCATGAAAAATAGCCTTTTTAGGCGAAAATTGAGGTATTTTTATGATGGTTTGAACTTTAGGAATATTAGTAACTCCTTTAATAGCTAAAGTTTAGTTAAAGCAGTGTAGTATGAGTGTGGTTGCTCTCTTATGGGTTAAGCTTAAACTAAATGCTCCTTTATTGAGTGTTGAAACAAAATGAATGTATGATATTTGATATATTAATGTGATGACATAATACCTAATGTTACTAGTAATAGAAACACCTCTAATCTCAGGAAATGAGTGTGAAAATAGTGGCATCAAGTTAAAGATAGCCTCCTCTGTAAAGTTGGGGGTGGATGGTTAATTTGGTTTTGGATAGAACATTGGGTGCCCGGAGAGCCCATTCTTCTTCACCAATCCATTCAAGATAAAGGAGACATAAATCTAGATTTAGTTGTGGGGGTTGTAATATGAACTAATGGGTGTTGGGACATGTTGTTTCTTCACACCTTAGTCCCTAAACATATTTGTATGAAACTTAGTGTAATTCGAATTCCTTTTTCCCTTGGGTTTCAAGATGAAGTAGCCTGGAGGCATTCTTCGGATAGGGTATTCTTTTACAAATATGCCTACCAAAGCATCTCTTTAGGTGTGACTACTGCCAATTCTATTTTTAAGGTGATCTAGTCCTGGCAAGGTCCTCAAAAAGTGCAATTCTTCCTATGGCTTATTGCTAATAACTCCTTGCTTACCAATGTCCAGAGGAAAACTCGTCTTCTAATAGACTTTGATGTATGTCTAGTGAATGGTGCAGAATTTGAGGCTATACTTCATGTTCTATAAGATTGTGACAGGGCCTGAAAGGTATGGTTGACACTTATTAGTCCAAACCTCAGAACTCAATTCTTTAGTCTGAACCTTTATGAGTGGCTAATGTTTTGCCTCAGGGAGAACAATACCATTAGAAGTTTGGGTCAAGAATGGCCTTCATTGGACGCCATAGTAATGTCTATGTTATAGTATACTAGCAACCTTTATGTGTTTGAAAACCAACACCATATTCTAAGTCAAATATGTTTAATATCAAGGCTCGAAAACTGAAGTATGATATGGCCTTCCAAGTAGGTTCCAAGTCTTATGCTTCTCTCAGATCCAGCAACAGTGTCCTTGTTAAGTGGAGTCCTACTTAGAATATGGGTGGTTCAAGCTAAATTTTGATGGCTCAATGAAGAATCAAGGTTGCCATCTAGCTTATGGTGGCTTAATAAGGAATAATAATGGAAGTTTTGTCTCTTCATTCTCCTCCAATTCAGGTGCTTGCTCAATAACACATGCAAAACTTTGGGGTATATTTCATGGCATTGAACTTGCTCTTAGCCTCTACATTTCATGAATTGTGGTTAGAGTCAATTTATGGGTAGCTATTGATTTTATCATCATTGGGTGTTGATGAACCTCCGAAATCTCATGTTTACGGTTCAAAATCTTGGTTTTCATCCTCTTCTAATCCTTTTTGATTGAGCTTTGTTCTCAAATTTAATTACATTTTTATCATCTTAAACTTTATTCTTATTACATGTTTTATTTGTTTTTGATAGGTGATTACACATGGAAGAAGACGGGACGCTTGAATAAGGAAGAAAAGCTAAAACTAGCATTCTGGAGGTCTGAGCGCCCAGCCAACGCCTGAGCTCCCAGCCAGTGCCTGAGCGCCCAAAGACCAATTTTTACTTTCTAGGCACCTGAGCACCCAGAACCTAGCACCTAGGTGCTAGACGCGAGGACAACACATATTTTTTTATCTATAAATAGAAAAGTTGCACCCTTTGACACAGAATTTAGCAGTCGTCATAGAGAGAAGCGATGACACGAACCTTAATTTGGCATGGGCGCATCTAGGCTTGAAGATTATGAATTTTATTCATCTTTTCCACCTATCTTCGATGGAGTTTGTTGAATTCTTCTCTTTGTTTTCTTCTTTTTCCATGTGTAACTAAATTTCTTTAGTTAGGGTGATGATGGATCTTGATTTTTGATGATGTAAATTCATTTATGTATTTAATCTATGTTTCTATTTTATGATATATGTGTTTATCTTTTCTCTTAATGCTTTCCTAAATCTAGTCAATTTGGGAATGATCTTTGGGTTTATGTATGATTTGAGAAAATTGTGCATGAACTTAGAACTTGTGATAAACACCATAATTTCTACAATCATTAAGAATAGACGTTGTGGGTTATGTGGTATTGTTTTTAATTCCCTCATTTTTGATAAAGTCTTCTCTATTTGGGGTTATACTAAGGGATTAGTTAACTTTAAATAATGTGAAGAGGATTAATATACCAAGGGATTTTGTAACACCCACCATAGGGTGCCACATTTATGTTACTTAATTACTAAATTACCCCCAAGTTCATAAAATGTGGTGTTGTGATAAAAATACGAGTTATAAAATTTCTTTTTTCCTCTTTGATAACGATAAAATAAACTTAGCGAAAAATAAAAATATTATACATTATCAAACATAATTTACATCATCATACATTACAGAAGTACTGTCAACATTATTTATATACAGACAAAGTTCTCAAAGTATTTAAACATAATTTAAAACTCACTTACTGCCCAAGTCTTTACTAAACAGCAGAACCCTCATACGGGTCCTCTTTAGATTCCTCAGCAGGAAGGAATCCAGCACGATGCGAAGTCCTATGGACAGGTGTCCGAGCAGACAACACTATACTAATTTCCGATGGGACATAATACCTAGTATCCTAATGCTGCCTGATGGACAGCGAAAATTCAACATGTACATATATAGTTACAGAAAAGAATGGATCTCTACGAAACTCTCTGCTCATAATGACCGTCAGGTTTCCCTCATAAATTAGTCCCCTCTCATTGGGACTAGTCCTCCATGCTCCAGCTCCACCATGGAACTGTAATCTCACGTATCCGAAGAAACTTGACCGGGATGCCATCCGATCAAAACTCAGCTTCCTTTGGAGTTTGCTCTTCTTCACCCTCTTGTTCAGTCCCTTGTTCAGCATCTTTATAAATATAAATACAGTACAAAATAATATACAAAGAGGTGAGATCACCTACACCAATACCAACATAGTAACACAGAGATAATACAAACAGCATACCATACACATATATCATACCATAATTACAATAATGCCATCACAATATTATTATCATCATCATCATCCAATTATTCCTCAACAAAACAATTGTCATAGCTAATATTCCTCAATTATTATATTATACAAATATAAATGCTCAAATTCATGCATGCGCACATAGACTCAATTTCCTACTCTATGGAACTAATACTCAGTTCGGAGAAGTTGATCCGAAAGATCTGTCTGTACCAACATGCCTCAGACCACGTGCCACATTTCTCATATGTGTTTGCACATCTAGCATATACATGACAGTCTTTACTAGATCTCGATTAAGAATAGTGTCTCAGTCAGGATCATCGGTGCGTTGCATCTGTCTAACTTACGGTAAGAAGAGCTACCAACTGCCCGTGTAAGCAACCCGCACCCCGATGCCCCCAAGGTCAACAAGTGACTTACACTACGCATATCGCACCCACTCAGGAGGTGTACGTCTCTCATAGGCAAATAGCCTCATACAGTCCATCGGACCTTTCCAATGCATGTTCAATGCACCAATGCCAATCATAGGCAAAATTCATATACAGTGTCCATACACCAGTTCATGCATATAAAATGCACCAATGCCAATCATAGGCAAAATTCATCATTTTCTCATACAGTAGTCCAACAGTAATCCTACTGTTTATTCAGTCGCGAAATCATATTATCGTATTTTTCACAATCGCGCAACATTTCTAATGCGTTTTCATAATTTCGCAACATTTCCGTTGCGTTTTTAAATCACATATAGATTTTTCAATGTTTTCAGCAATCACGTAAAAATATTCCATCGTTTTTCAATCACGTAGTGATTTTTCAACAATATTTCAATCACGTAAAAATATTTAAACGCTTTCCAAATTGCGTAGAAATATTTCAACATTTTTCAAATCGCGTGAAAATATTTAAACATTTTTCAAATTGCGTAGCTTAAAAATCATGTTTTAAGTTACGTAAATCATTTTTCACCATTTTTCAACTTTGTAAAATATTTCTCAACCTTCAAAAATTCCATTTTAATCTTTCTTAAAATAATATGACTCCTCACATTATTTTCCACATTTTTTACTTAAGAAAATCCTTTTCGCAATATATTTCATAATTTCACCATTTCATTGAATTAAATCAATGTTTTTAACTTTAAAATTTACTAACGCTCTCCAAAACTCAAAAGATGAGTTACACATTAGAAAATCCCAAGTCACCAACGTATTCTTTATAATTCCAAATCAATTCTAAAAATCAATCCTCTTTAAAATAAATTGAGGTTCAAACACTTTTAACTTCTCTTTTCCATTCATATACGAAAATTCGATTTTCTCAAGTGATAAAACACTCTGATTCCCTTTCCAAATTCCTTATACTAAACCAAATTGTATATCCACTTTGAAAATCACTTTGTTTCATAAAACCAAGGCATTTCAAGCCTTCAAAACCATGGACATGGCCATTGAAACCATTCTTATATTTTTCCTTCTAAATCAACCAAGTTCCATTCTTGTTTTTACACAAACAAAGCCATTAAAACTTTCCTCCAAAACCGTGAGCTTTATTTCCTTGAAAACAAACCTTTTTTTTTTATTTTCCTTGCTTTTCCAAACATCCAATTTTACCATTCATGAAAATATTAATTTGTGAACACCTATTTTGAGGTGTTTGGCCGAATTCACCATGGTCCTTGGAACCAAAAATCACTTTCCTTTCCATCATCAAATCATGACATGCATATACATATTCAACATATATATAACAAGCATGCTATAATCAAAGCAATAAATCATGCAAAATCATATCAAGCATAGGCAAATAATCAAAGCACATAAACACACAAATAATTACATAACCATGGATATGAATCCTCACATGGATTCACCATCCATCAAATAAACAAACCATCTCTCACCACCATACTTGGTTGGTGAGATGGATCTCCCTCTTACTTCTTGAAGAACCTTAAAAAGCTCCTTGCTTTGCACTTTGCATAGGATCTCCACCAACAAAAGTTTCTTGAACATAAAACAAACGCAAGTTTATTAGTATATAAAGCTTGAATAAGAGGAACCATGGATCAAACATGGCTTAGAACATGAAAAAGAAGAGAAGAAATGAAGTTTCCTTACACTTCACCTCAAAAACCCTAGAACTTGCTCTTGGAAAAACTCTTTGAAGATGAAAGATTTAGAACTTGGTGTAAACTACAAAGTGTCTTAGAATAAGGTATAGATTAAAGGAATATGGTTGTTTGAAATTAAAGAGTGGTGGAAGGTAAACTTTGGTGTCTTGGCCGAAACTTGCATGGAGAGAATGGAGAGAAAATTTTTGATGAAGTCTTGGCTTTTTGGAGGAGACAAAGATGAATTATGATAGCAATAATATGGTCTTCAAACCTATCTATGCTCTTAAGCTTCACAAAACCGTCCCCCCTCTTCATGCACTCCAAATTTGTGACAAATTCCATAGCCACCATTTCAAGCATTTCTAACCATTGATTAGATCAATGGTTAGGATTAATGTAGATTTTAGGTTTAGGCTTAGATAGAAGACTTAATCTAGGCCATTGGATCTTTCCTCCTTGAAATCCTAGCCATTAGATGTATCTCCAAAATGAAGGGTCAAGATTATTCCTTCAAACTTTACATCTAAGGGTTATAAATGGTCCTAGCCACTTTGTAAGACTTAATCTCAACTGTTGATTAAATTAAGATCAAATCTCTACCATTGATTACATCAATGGTGGATATCCAAGCCACTAATGTTGACTTCGCAGTATAATATTTATTTTATTATCTACTATTGCCCTTTAAATAATATTTTTACTGTATTTTTATCACCGATAATTAAATACAGTACAAAACATAGTAAAAGAAAATTTTAAAAACTGTTTCTGGATTCAAGTTTAGTAAGATCCTCCGTCTCCGTCTCAACAGTACGAATTTTTCTGGCTACAAAAAAAATTTCACTTTTTTGGACCCACGCCAGGCCCACATATGACCTCCCTAGGCCTATAGACGGCCCACGGATAACGCTAAAATAATTAGAGTAATATAAAAATTTCATAATCACCCATAAAATCACAAAAATTAGAAAATTAAATTAGAAAATTCATGAATATCAAATCAAATTACGTAAAATAATTAAGACTTAATAGTAATAATTAAATTACGTAAAATTTTCCCCGGCAAGAAAATTATTATTTTCTTGACACGGAGTAAATCACACAAAATGATCAAAGATGTTCACAGAATACTCAAAATAATTTTACAGTATTCAGAAATTACTAAACAGTAGAATTCTGTTAACTGTCAATATTACTGTTAAATATTTAGGAAGTTTGGGGTGTTACAAATTTGATATTAATTAATTTTGGGAATTTGACCATAAATCATTGAAATAGAACTTAGTTAAACTAATATTTGAATTTGCATATAAAGAGTTCAAGTGAAATCAGAACCCTAATACTTTAATATCATTGTTTTTCACCCTTTACTTGATTGAATTGTTTTACTCTCTTTAATTTTTAATTTTTTCTAATTTGCGTTTTCTTTTATTTATATTTTCAATAACTCTCTTTTTCGATAGCTTAGATAGTGTCAATTTAATGAACTTAATAATTGATAACATAATCCTAGTGGGACGATACTCTTATTCATTTTTTATTACTTTGCAATTTGGTGCACTTGCCAATTTGACAACAAGTTTTTGGCGCCGTTGTCGGGGATTATTGTTTATTAACATTAAATAGTAGTTAAAAAGACACTAATTTAGGCACTTATTTTTCTTGTTTAATTTTATTTTTCTTTATTTAATTTTATTTTTCATTTGGTTCTTTTTTATTTACTCTTGTTTTCTTTGTTTATTTTTATTTTTAGTTATTTATTTTTATTTTTAATTACTTTTCTTTACTTCACTCTTGATTGCTTATTTGTTTATGCGAGGTATTGTGAATTCGAAAGAACTACTTTTTGATCCGGAGATAGAGAGAACCGAAAGAGAAAAAAGGAAAGCAGAGAGAGAAAGAAGGAGACTTGAAGGAGAAAACATTACTGAAAATAAGGAAGAACATAGATGCACTATGGCAAATTATGCTACTCCATCTGCTGAAAGGGTTGTAACCAGCAAAGTGCGACCTACAATACAAGCCAATAATTTTGAGATAAAACTAGTTCTTCTACAGTTGGTGCAACAAGTAACATCCTAATACTTAAGCGAATGACATATCCAAAATTACGTATTAACAATCGTATTAGAAGATGTCACTAAGATCAATATCAAAATTTTAAGAAAGGATAGACAAATAATATACAAGATATGAGCCTGAAGCAGTAATACATAATACACATTTATAGAACGGAGTCATATACAACGAGTCTCCCTTAGTACAACAAAGTAATCAAGTACATCAATTGGCTCTAAGGCCCAAAAGAATGGTATGTAACCATATACAAAATATATGATAGCAAAAGGAAATGAGCTCCCAATACACTTAAGTCCATCTTCAACTCTACAACTGTAGGGGTTATCCTGGAATCATTATGGAAATCAAAGAAATGGGGTGAGAATCTCACAATTCTCAGTAGTGATTAAAAATGTGTCATCACAATTATTCCAGCTATTTCGGGGAAAACTCATTTCTAAAACATTCATTATCAATTTAGGAAGGTGGCAGAGAGCTAAATCGAGTCCTTCCTCTTCCCGAAATAGATAGTTCATTTAACAACTTTATTTAAAATTATCTAATATCAAGAAATCATGTATTCTTTCATAAAAGTCTTAGGTTATGAACCCATAATCATGTTAAGAAGTCGCTTCACTTAAAACTCATCATAATTCTAAGCATCAAGACTCAAGTCTTTAAATCAATAATCATATCATCAAACCTCATATCATCAAATCATGAAAACACATTTGTCAACTTAAAGGTACCGGTCTATCACACTATGAGTAGCCTGCTTTAGGATTAGTGCATTATAACCCTTTCATAGTGGTCTATCACGCTTCACAGAACTACTGTAAGTAACCTACGTCCATTCACCACCTGTTTGAAGTGGTTTATCATGCTACGAGTAATGAGTAATGAGGGAATTGTTCGTCCTCAACTACTTTGATAGGGAGGGTATCATCCATCCTCACACTATTCTTAAACTAGGAATACCTCAAGTGTAGAGAGAGGATGTCCCTCCTCACTACACATCAACCATGGGCAACTTAGGTAAAGAGGGAGGAAATGTCCATCCTCAACCTCAATACTCAAGTGGTAAGGGATTGTCTAATCTCAACCACAATTTTCAAGTTTTTCCCTAGGTCCAAGGATATCCTAGATAAAGGGTTACTCATAAAGAATCAATCATTATTTTAATCATCAATCTTGTATCACATTATTATGCATAATGATCAATTCAGTCATACTCATGATATTCATTTCATCATCTCGCAATAGTATGCACAATATAGTAGTTCTTATCATGAGTATTCAAATTCATCAATCAATCATATATCACATTAACATCAAAGTGTTTTTCCAAACTAATTTGGATGCATAATCTTCCCTTATTCAAGGTTTCAGGTTTGCATTTAGGTCCCATGGGGTTAAAAACTCTATTCCCATCAATTTTGGATCAAAAACCCCAATTTGGGGGCCTGGTAATCGATTAAATGACTGATGTAATCGATTACATCTCAACCAGAGGCTCTGTAATCAATTACATCTTACCCAAAAACCATTTTCGCAGCTCCAGAAGTGTTGTAATCGATTACAAAGGCTATGTAATCAATTACAAGCTCGTGTTATGCAGAAATCAAAGTCCTTAAACCATTTTAACCCAAACCAAACCATCAAATATCATCAACAACATTAAATCATCACAAAAAACACACAAATTACCCATAAAACAACCAACCACAATAAGGTTTTCATACCTATTTTTCAAAAACTCAAGCTTCATCAAGATCAAGATTAAAGTTTAAATCTTTATCATGTAGTCAAAGCATAAAGGCATAAACTTTGTTCAACATCTCAAGATCTCTACAAAATCATCAATCCATCATTTTCAAGAAGTAAGAAAAGATGAAACAAAGATGAGCAAAGCTTAAGAAAATCCCCATACCTTAACTTGTTACCTTCCTCTTCCCTTTTCCTTTTCTCCCTCCTTGATTAGTTCTTCCTTCCCCTTCACTTGCTTCTCTCTTGCACTCCTTATTCTCCTTAGCTGAGTAGCAAAATCGAGAGAGAGAGAGAGGAGCAAGTGAGAAACAAAGCATAAATGAGAGAATGGGGGAGAGAAGGGTACGAAAGAGAAGGGTGGAGAAAATGAGGAAAGAGAAAATATCTTGTACTTTTATGATGGAGTGCAGTGTGAAAATAAGAAAGAGGATGTGAGATGAGTCTCAAAATTGAAATCCAACTGTATACATTATATCTACTGAGAACACCTTATTATCTCGAAATTGACTTTTCTCACCATCGTAGGCATCGTAAAAAAATTTTATGGTTCATTTTTATTTTTCATATTAGCATTTTTCCATTATGCTTATACAATAATTCAGTCTCTTAAACTTCAGTATCTTATCTTGGCTTAATTTATTCCAACTCACCACTGTAATTTAATTAAATCTGTTAAGTTAGAGAGAATGTTACACAACATGATCAGTTTTGGGGTCATTAGTTAGAAAACTCGAACTTGCATATCAATAATTTCTTGCAGTTGTGCGACACCATCAAATACAATGGAGCAAGTGATGATGCCATTAGGTTAAGGCTTTTCCCATTATCTTTAAAGGATAAAGTTGAGAGCTGGCTACAAGCCCAGCTTTAGGGAAGCACCGCCACTTAGGATGATTTGGTAAGCAAGTTCCTGATTTGATATTTTCCACTGTCTATGTTTGCAAAGATGAGGAGTGAAATTGTATGTTTCACTCAAAATCAGGGGGAATCTCTATATGAAGCATGAGAGAGATTCAAGGAGTTGCTGAGAAGATGTCCTCACCACACATTTGAGATTTGGCAGCAAATTCAAATATTTTTTAATAGCTTGAATCATTCCACTAGAGCCATGGTTGATGTATTTGCAGGTGGGTCTCTTAACACTAAATCTCTAAAAGAGGCCCAAAAATTGTTTGAAACCATGACTACTAATGAGTACCAGATGCCTAGTGGAAGAGCAATGGTAAAATAGGGAGTTATGGAGCTTAGCACCCTTGATGCTTTGCTTGCACAAAATAAAAATATTTCATAGCAAATCGCCAACCTTACTGAGCAACTTGGTAATATGCATGTAAGCTCTATAAACCATCAAGTTTTAAATTGCGATTTCTGTGGGGGAAATCATGTAAATGGTGAATGCACGATAAGCAATTTAGGTGTTATTCCTCAAGAGCATGTCAATTATATGGGCAATCCTTCGAGACCATAGGGTAATCCTTACTCGAATATATACAATATAAGGTGGAGGAATCATCCTAATTTCTCATGGAATAATCAAGTGGTACACCGAATCCTCAACCAGAGAAGAAGTCCCCTATAGAAATTGCACTTGAAAAATTGTCTCAACAAACATACTCTTTTGTGCAACAGATGTAACATCCTCTTCAACATGTTAGACTTATAAATAGTTACAGAGGTAGCTTAATACTTGCTTAACATGCTTGTTTAGTTTTGTGACAATCTGAGTTTGTTTAGATATTTATTGTAAGCTGAAAGGTGAAAAATATCTTAAAATGACCCAGATATTAGATTAAATGGCTTAGCTAATGGAAATAGATATGGATAATTTATTTCTAAGTCACAAATATGAATTCTGTGGTATGGTTAAAGTTTGAGAATAATCAGAGTTAGTTTGGTATTTTTAGGCATACTAGTTGTGTGTTTTAATGTCGAAATGACTAGTCACAGATATGGAAAATGATGGTTTTGGTGCCACAAGATTTTTTATGAATCCTGTGATTTATTTTAAACTTGTTGGAACTTGGAAATCTTGATTTAGCTAAAGTTAAGTGTTTTTAGTAGATCAGGAAGTATCAATATGGTAACTTAAGGCTTATAACCTTCCACGGTAACCAACCACTTTCCTTGACCTTTTTTTTGTGATATTTTCTTTCAAGTTTTTCACTTGTTTCTCATCTCTCTCACGGTTGAAAAACAAAAGCTACAAAGAAAGAAGAACAAGGAGGAAAAAGGGAAAGAAATAAGAGGAAAGCTAAGGGGAAAGGAAAGCTTGAAAACTTGTGATCATTTTTATCATCATCTCCATCACCATAGCAGCTTGAGGAGCTCAAGGTAGGGGTTTTTGAGTTTGAACTTCATCGTTTTCTCATATTTCCATATTAAGCTTGTTTGAGGTTTAATATGTCAAAATGAGTTCTTGAGGTGTTTAAAGTGATTTTCTTGCTTAGATAAGTTTTAAATGTGGTTTATGACTTGTTCATGCTAAGAGTTTGGATTAGAAACTGAAAATTATTCATTTGGACCTAAAATGCTTTAGGGGTTTAGAGGAATGATTTGGTGTTTTGATCCATTTTTAATGAAATCAATTAGTATTTTATGTTTCCTTCATGTTTGTAAACTTGTTTGGGACTTAAAATCATCAAGAAACGAATTTGAAGTGATCAAATCTCGTATTTTGGCCAATGGAATAGTGACTGGGTTCTGTAGAATTTTTTGCAATATGGTTGTCCAAGAAACATGGCTTATGTTCGAAAACACGAGGGGAGGGGGGGTTCCTCTCTGCCTGTTCAATCTCGTGAATCTATGCTAATAGAGCAAGACACTGGGGGGGTTGTGTAATCAAACATGACCTGTGTTTTTGGCCCAGAACTTTCAAAAATGTGTTTTTGATATCTCTAGAAGTTCCTAAGTGTTGGGACCATTCTAATATGCTTTCCAAAGTGTGTTGAGGCATGAATAGGGTAATTCTTGGAGAGAATAACCATTTGGCATATATCTAAAAGTTGTGAAACCTTAGGCAAATCTTTAAGTTAGAATGCCTTAGGAATTGTGTCTAAAACCTTACACAACATGAGGTTGTTTTGAAATCATTTATGAAATGATAATGTGAGGTTCTAGATATGAGAATGCTAGATACATAGTTCTTGTTGCTTTGTTGGATAAGGAAGGCTAGGACTTACATGTATTAGTATTGGCTTTGTCACTAGGTTATGAGGATCTTGTGATTATCTTAATTGTGAATTGAGATGGTTTTGGCACTTCTGGTTTCAAACTTGCTATTTGCTAATTTTCTATGTATTGTAACCTTAGATGGTGTGCACAACCATATGGCCTGAGAACAAGGTGTTAGATCTAGATTCTCCTTGCTTTTATGCTTGTATGGTCAGAGTTATCACTATGGGGATGGTAGCAGTACTCTTACTATTGTGAGAGGAAGGAATCCACTTATTACCAGGTAGTGTGGTAGCTCTTTTGCTTAACCTACTGAGACAAATACAATGAACAGAGGTTCTTGGGAAATGAGTAAATGACATGTGTTTTAAAAACTTATATTTGCATTAGCATTGCACGACCATTATATTAGGACTTTGTTTGAGCATAACCATACATCATACATAAAGCATTGCATTGTTCACTACAAGAAATTTATAGATTAGCTACGGAAAAAATTGTAGCTAATCGTAGCTAATTTGATTAGCTACGGATTCGCTATGAATTAGCTACGGATTGGTCCGTAGTAAATTTTTGGTAGCTAATAAGCTACCAAACTGATCTGTAGCTAATTAAAAAATTTTCGTAGCTAATCCGAAGCAAATCTGTAGCTAATTTTCATTTAGAGACTTTCTAAATTTTCGTAGGTAATTAGCTACAAAAAATTCCGTAGCAATTCCGTAGCTAATTTTAACAATCCGTAGCAATATTGCAGCTATTTCCTAGCTATTATATTGCTAAATCTGCAGCAATTCCGTAGCTAATCCGTAGCAATTATCTATAGCTATTTCCTAGCTATTATGTTGCTAAATTCGTAGCTAATCCCTAGCAATTATCCCTAGCAATTTCGTAGCTATTTCCTAGCTATAATGTTGTTAAATCTGTAGCAATTCCATAGTTAATCCGTAGCAATTTTTCGTAGCTAATCCATAGTAATTCAGTAGCTAATTCCTAGCTAATCCTTATAGCTATAATGTTGTTAAATCTGTAGCAATTCCCTAGCTAATGTGTAGCAATTTTTCATAGCTAATCTGTAGCAATTCAGTAGCTAATTCTTAGCTAATCCCTATCAAATCTATAGCAAACGATAGTTAATTTTATAATAATATTAATAAATTTTAAAATTATACCTATAAACAGAATTCAAATCCAAATAAAGAAACCCAACAAATAGTTTGTGCAAAGCAACAAAATATCATAATTACATTAGTTCAAAACATGTTCTACGTACAAAGAAAGGATAACTAATTAATAAGTACACAATCAATCTAAGTTAGTCTCATCATTATTAGCTTCATCATCCTCTCCAACTGCATTGCCTTATGATGGTGTTTGTGACACACCACTTCTTGTTTGAGAACCAACAATGTCATGGAGGATGGGCCCCAACTGCGTTTGGACAAAGGAAGCAATCGCTTCATTAACAGCTTCCTTTATGGCTTGTGTCAGAACAATGCAGCAGGAACCACCAACATGTGAGAAAGAAGCAGAGCTAGATCCATGAATGTTAATACCTAAACTGTGACTCATGCCATGGACTCGTCCCTTCTTGTTGGGACCCGTCACTTGCATCCACACCTCCTAATCTACCATAGGATGTAGTGAAGAGTCTTGTCCGTACTTATCTAATATCATGGTGTCATAAGAGTCCTGAAACAAAAAATGTATAAAACTTTATCAAAATAAACAACTTAAATATGATTACTTTTAATTTTAAAGACATTTACAATGAAATCCTTCGAGCGCTGAGTGACATATTCTCCATTTTTCCTCTTATGCACACTCTCATACAAGTCTCTGAAAGGGACTGGACAATTCAACTTTACCTCCTGTAATCAACATCTATTAGAATATAAAATTCTAAAATCACAAAAAACCTTGTATCTTATTTTTAAAATGGGACCAACCTCATGTAATTTAGATTCATACAGCCAAAGTGGATAACACAACATACAAGCTGCTAGAACCTTAACTCATTTGTACTATAATTATACAATAGTGTAAAATAGAATTATTAGGATATTGCAACAAATACATAAGAAATTTTCTATATTACCATCTTCTTCTTATGTTGATCGAAGCTTATTGAGCCTGCAGTGTGCAACATAGCATCAGGCACAGCCGCTCTGTTGTTTCGACTAGCAACAAACTTCTTTTGCCACTCTGGCGTTAACCAAATGTCAACTAGGCCATCCCACACTTCTGACTTCAAAATTAGGGGCCCATGGCCCTTAAGGTCAGTCATGTTTGATGTCCCCAACTTTTTCATGATTGCCTTCCTATGATTCTTCAAATCATTTGAATAAGGGTCCATGCATGATCTGTCCCAAACAGTTTTTGCCATGCAATGATCATAATATGATGCAAATTGATATTTATTCTAAAACAAATCCATGTTAGTATTTCTCTATATAGATAATTGTATAATACAATGTGGCTAGAAACACAATTACTTACCATAAAATCCTGAAATAGTTCATCCTTCATGTTAGCAGGATAATTTTTCCATTTTTCAACTAGAATAGGCATCCGTGTGATCACAGTGGCCATAATCTCATGGGTCACAGACTGCGAGACAAACCTCCTCCGATAAGTCCACGATATCGTAATAATCTAAAAGTAAAATAAATGTAATAAAACATGTCATTCACACTATTACTCACAGTTGAGAGACGTCTTCCACAGATATAACTAGCCTTCTATCAGTTTCTGTTTGGGATGCTCCACTTGAAGGGATGGAAATTACGTCGCTAGTTAGAGGCACAGTGGGGGGTGGGACAGAGACATCGACAGTGGTGGGTGGGATAGGGACAAGGATAGTAATGGAAGGTAGAACAGGGACAGACACAATAGTGAAAGGTGGAACAACAGTTGATGGGTCACCAATGGTCAAGGGGCTAGTAGCTGAAATAACACGTAACATAATTATAGGCAATCTAAATTCATAAATACATATAGATCAAGAGTTAAGAAAAAAAAGATTATTATATAGGTATACCTGGGGAGCGCAGAGATGGCTGCAGTGGTGGTGAACTAGTGCGCGGTTGAGAACAATCGGGTGGATTGTTGCGGTTGCTCCCTCTACCACGTCCATTGCCCCTACCTCAGATTGCCATGATAAATGTCTGCAATAATGAAACATAACATGTTAACAAACTATATACATCAATATTGTAAAAAAATCTCATAAAATATAAAAATGACATTTCAGTGTAAATACCATAAACAAAGTTCAACTGCTACTACTTGAGTTTGACTCATATAGCTCCTCATCTTCTTCTATGAACTCAGTATTTTCATCTTCTTCGTTGTCATTAATGAATTGGTCAACAAACAGAATATCATTTGGATTATGTATTTCATTTATGTCCACTTCTTCCAGTGGGGCATATGCTTCAAACAAGGAAATCACTCCATCATCTGTGATGATATTAGGTGTTGTCAAGGATCCATCATCTTGGTAGTAATCGATAGCAGCTATGTCACTCGATCCATCACATTCATCATTGAATGTCTCAGCCGCAGAGAGTCTTGCTCTAAACTTACAAGCTGCCCACCATTCCCCACTAGCTCGACCCCCGCATTGTGGGTATACTGTATAGTATACTTGTTGTGCTTGTTCAGCTAATACAAATGGCTCATTTGAGTGAAGCCTCAATTTGTGCTTAACATCAATCAATCCATATCTCTCATCAACATTGACTTCATTAATCGAGTCAAACCACTGGCATCGTAAAAGAAATACTTTGTTCTGACCTAGACATGACAATTCCAATATCTCTTCAACGATGCCATAATAGTCTAAGTCATTCTCGCCATATATATTTCCTCTAACGCAAACCCCATTGTTCATGGTAGCTTTATTTTGTTCGTACTCCTTAGTATGGAACCTATACCCATTAACTATTAAGCCATTGTAAGAAGTAACATACTTAGATGGACCATAACTCATCTGTCAAATCATTCGATGCTCAATTTGACCCATATTTACCTGCGAATCATTACAAAGAGAATAGATAGTTGTAACATTTAGTATTGGTATAACGAACATTATTTTTTATATGATATATATGATTATGGATGAAAGGACTCACTAGATGTTTTAGCCACCTACTGAAGTCCTTATCTCGAAGTTTTAATATTTGATCTTCGGAGATATTAGAATTTGTCTCCCTTAGTGAATCCTCGAATTGTCTAATCAATACAATAATTAATATTGAACATAATGTAATTAGAATTTATTACATAGATAGGTTAGTAAGTAGACTTACTGGAGATAGGGTTCTACTTCTCTGCAATTTACAAGCACATAAGTCTCAGCAATTTGAAGCTCAACATCCATCAAGAACCTATTACGACCTCTCCCGATAGGGCGACATGGATGTTTAAAAATAGACAAGCATTCATTAGTCATATCTTCCCCACCATCATCGTTTCGAGGAACTTGAGTGCACCTTATCTGTATTTGTGGATCAAAATACATGGAAACAAAATTGGAAATTTCTTCTAGATTATATGCTTCACAGATAGACCCTTCAACTCTCGCCTTATTTCGAACCTTCCTTTTCAAGTACAGCATACACCTCTCAAATGGATACATCCATATGTATTGCACGGGTCCTCCAACCTTAGCTTCATAGAGGAGATGCACAACTAAATGTTCCATCACGTCAAAGAATGCTAATGGAAAAATCTTCTCTAACTTGCAAATTGTTTTAATAATGGAAAGCTCCGCATTTTCCATAATAGAAGTACGTATTTCACTTGCACAAATTTCTTTAAAGAACAAGCTAAGCTCTATTAATGCTCCCCATATAGGTTTTAGTAACATATGACGAAACGCTAGAGGAATTAACCTTTGCATAAAAACATGACAATCATGACTTTTTATTCCATATATCTTCCCATCATCTAAATTGATGCAACGTGCAATGTTTGAAGCATAGCCATCAAGAAATTTCAATTGTTTTATCCATTCACACACTGTCCTCCTTTGATTGACATTTAACACATAAGTTGCCTTCGATTTTTTATACTTGCCATTCTCAACAATCAATTCTAAGGTGGGACGTTTGCATATCGTCTTTAAATCTTCTCTTGCATTTGCACCATCTTTTGTCTTGCCCTTTATGTCCATAACAATGTTGAAGATATTCTCAAACACATTCTTCTTAACATGCATAACATCCAATTTATGTCGTATCAGATTAGTGGACCAATAAGGCAATTCCCAAAATATGCTCTTCTTCACCCAGTTATGAAACTGACCTAAGCCACATTATTTTTGGTTATATGAATTCAAGCCAAAAATGACTTCCTCAAGTTGAGTCACTCTATTCAAGAATTTGTCCCACTCATTCGTTGTGGCGGCAAAAAACTTTGCACTGTTGAATTCTTCTTAAAAGAGTATCGATCACGACGAAACGAATGTTTAGGAGGCAGATATTGACGATGACAATCAAACCAACAACACTTCCTACCATGCTTCAATACAAATGACTTATTGTTCTCCATACAGTAGGGATAAGCAAGTTTTCCATGAGTGCTCCATCCACTTAGCATTCCATAAGCTGGAAAGTCACTTATTGTCCACAACAAAGTTGCTTTCATATTAAAATTTTGCCATGCATCAAAAGTGTTCACCCTATTATCCCACAAAATCTTTAAGTCATCAATCAAGGGTCTAAGATAGACGTCTAAACTTTTACTCGGTAACTTCGATCCAGGAATCATAAGAGTAAGGAATATGTATTCTGTAATACCCTTAAGTACATGTTAGACTGGTAAATGGTTACCGAAGGTAGCATTTGACTTGTTTAGCATGTCAGTAAAGTTTTGTGACAATCTGAGTTCATTTAGGCACTTAGTTGCAACATAGAAGTTGTAAAGTGGCTTAAAATGACTCAGATAATAGCATAAGTTGCTAAGTTAAGAGAAATAAACATAGAGAGTTTATTTCTAGGTCACAAATAAGCCAAGTAAGATGTGGTAAAAGTTTCAAGAGAATCAGAGTCAGTTTGGTATTTTTAGGCATACAGGTTGTGCTTTTAATGCCGGATTGATCCCTAGCAGATATAGAAAATGATGAGAATTGTGAAACAACAATTTAGATGAATCTTATGATTTATTCTAAAGTTGTTAGAAGCATGGAAACTCGAATTAGTATAATTCGGGTGTCCATAGCAGATATAAGTTTCAGTGTAGAAACTTAAGTTAATCTTTTCTTGTAATTACCTCCACGTCCCACCCCCTTATATCTCCCTTCTCCCTCGGCAGAACCGAAAACCAGAAAAGAGAAGAAAGAAAAGGGGAGAAGAAGAAGGAGAAAGGGGAAGAAGGGAAGAAGGAGAGGAAGAGGATCAAGCTACAAGGCTTTGAGTCTTCAAGAGGTAAGGGGATTTCTATTCATTACTCCCTCTTTGATTTCTTTGAATATAGATTGGGGTTTTGAATGGAAATAGGGGTTTGGATAGCCAAATCCATGTTCTTAACTTGGTTCTTGATTCCAAGGACTAGGTTAGGATAGTTTAAGCCTAGAGAATGCTAGATGGCCATTTATGGCTCAAGAATAACCATAGAATCCATAGAAAATGGATTTATAGAAATAGTTGGAGTTATGTGATTATGGACTTAGATTTATGCTCTATGAGAATTTATAGGTTGTAAAAGGGTTACAACAAGTTTAAGGGCATAGATTAATGCTAGAAATCACTTAGAATCTATGAGAAAAGGATTGAGAATTGGTTCTTTAACCATTTATGCAGAAATCGCATTCTGCAGAACTACTGTTCTGCTATCAGCGCCGTGGCGCGAGGATGTCACGCCGCAGCGTGAGGGGTATTTTGCTAAGAACGCCGCGGCGTATAAGGTGCATGCCGCGACGCGAGACCACGAAACAGAGCACTCGAGAACAGGGCGCCGCAGTGTGCAGACGCCGTGCCACGGCGTGAGACCCTGAAACTCCAAAATGTTATTTTTGGACGTTTTGAAGTTCTAAAGTAAAGGGGATCATTTATATATGTTTCCTAAAGTGTATTAAGGCACAATTGGGGGTATTTTCAAGTGGAAAATACTTACCCATCAAGAATGAGAAAGCATAGGCATTTAAGCATCCTAAAGGAAAGGTTTGCTTTAAGTAATGACATTACATCGTAGGCAACTTAGTGTTGCATTAGATATCACTTAAGATGTGATGAGATGGTGCAATGAAGATAAGTGTATTAGTATGCACTCTAGTAGAGAATGAGAAATGTATGAACCTTAGGAGATCCAAGAATAGTGGATTACCTTAGGAAGGTACCTAGAACCTTAGGCAACAAAGAGTTGCAAGTAAGAACCACTCTTGCATTAGAGTTACTTTAGTGGAGACAAGATTGTGTATTGGTTCCAAAGAGGGAACGTTTAGGTACTAAGTCTCTAGTTAAGTGAGACTTGGTGCATTGCTAAATACACAATAAGATGAAATGTGACTAAGAAGATGTCATAATCATAAGGTAGAGCAGAAATGTGCAATAACTCGTGTATTAGTAAAGATGAGTTAGAAATACAAAATAAAGAGAATTTACTTCCTTAGATACTAACCAAAGTGTGGAAGTTAAGTTCTTAAGCATTCCATGAGTTTGGAATAGTTAAAGAGGTATCTGGAACCTTAAGCACACAAGTGTAGTATAAGCTACTACCAGACGTGTGATAGAAGGGAAAGCTAGATACAGCTAGAATATGTATGTTAGCACACAAGTGTAGTATAAGCTACTACCAAAAGTGTGATAGAAAGGAAAGTTAGATGCATGAATTACTCACTTTAGTTAAAGTTGAGTTAATTATGTAAAGTTTTAGAGAGATGCTCATTATGTCCTTAAGCGAGGATAGTTGAGGCATTAGTTATGATAGACTCTTTCACTAGGATGAGTTGAGTCTATAGGAAAGTAAGATGGTGTTTATGTAAGAGTTATACATAACACTAAGCTTTTCACACACTAGTCAGTTAAGCTAGTATGTATGTGAAGAGAAAGAACCTTAGTGCAACTAAGACTAGTGGTTGCCATAGGTAAGTACCTTACACCTCAGCAACATAGTATTGCGTTAGAGATCACTTAAGAGATAGGAGTGATGAGGTGGAATTTAGGTACAAGTATGAGAAATGAACTGGTGATGTTTACCTGAGAATGTAACGTTATATGACGTGAGGTCATTTAGCCAGAAGGTAAGGAATCAGAGAAGTTCCTTAGGGGATAAGTATTCCTAACCAAGTGCTAAGGTTACATATAGTATGAGGTTACAGATTCTCCTCATTGCAAAGGGTAAACATAAGAAGCCAAAGTTATTAGTAGAATATGCTTAGATCAAAGAGGAACTAAGTATATAAGTATGAATGAAAGTCTATGAATTAGTTAAGTAGTATCGATATGGTGGATATCCTTTGATGTTTATTCATGGAGGCAAAAAGAAGATAGATGGGTGTCCGAAGGACTTTTGAGAAGGACATAACCCTGATGTCTCGATAGTGCCAAGGCCAAAGGAGATAAGTGGGAAATCCAAAGACGTTCTTTGAGCAAGGATGAAGCCCGAATTTCTCAGTGTGTCAGGATATGTGTAATGTTATGTGTAATGTGAGGATGAGTTTTCCCTCTAATTACCACTAGATGATATACTGACTAGTTCCTAGTAAACTTCTTTGTTCTTAGAATAGACTTTTGCATTTGCATTTCATTCACATGCTTTTAGGATTCCTTAGGCATATTCATATTACATATCACTATCATTGCATTCACAGACAGTTGTATGGGCATTGTCCGTCACTGTTGGTATGTACAGTTGTATGGGCGTTGTATGTATTAACAGTGTGTAGGCTATCGGTTGATATCACACTATAAGAAAGTGTGCAGTTATGAGAAAAGAAGAGGAAACTCCTAAGTTAAGAGAAAAGAGGAGGAAACTCCTAAGTTATCAGAAAAGAAGAGAAAGCTCCTAAGATAGAAATAGTTATGAGAAAAGGGGACAAAGCTCCTAAGTTAGAATTATAGCAGTTGTTATATATTTGTTATATACAATGTTATAGAGAACTGGTATTGGAATTACTTTTACTGAGAATGTTAATTCTCACCCCAGTTGCTATTCCATGTAAATCCATATGCAGGCTCAGATGCAGGTACCGATGTAGGCTCAGATGCAAGCGAAGGCCCAGGTACAGAGGTACAAACCCTGCTAAGGATGAGAAGATAAAGCATGAAGACTAGAGTAGTTTTTATTGCTTTAAGTAGATAGAACTTATGTAATAAGTTTATGTTTGTTCTGTAAGTTTTATGTTATATGTATTACAATAAGCCCTCAGGTGGCTAAGTTTGTATATGTATATGTATGAGTTTAAGTTTTTCCACAATCTCTCAAGGCTTTCTATAATTACTTAGTCTGATTATAGATTTATGTTAGTATGTAGTATAGAAGTGACGTCTCTAGTACTGGTTATTTTTATATATCTCTGTCTATCTAGGATATATCTGGATATCTGTATTAGGATGTTACATATTCCCTTCTCAAACACATACTTGGGGGAAAATTATAAGGTGTGACAAAAACAGGCCAACATGAGTATGGAGTAGCTGAACTATTGAATGGATTAAAATCGTTTGTGCAAAGGCCAAGCCTGACATTTCGAGTTTCTAGCGCAAATGTCGAATGGATGGCATCAAAACTTTTCCAAGCCTCAGCGTCAGTTGGATGCATGATCACTGATTTATCTTGACGCACTCCATCCGCATGCTAGTGCATATATTGTCCAGTCTTTTTGGACATAAACAGACGTTGGAGCCTTGGAATAATGGGGAAATATGGCAACACTGAGAACGACACATCCTTCTGATTTTTAGAACGTCCCACTTTCGGTTTGAATCGTGGGTGTCCGCATACTAAGCACACTGAGTAAACACTCTTGTCCATGTATTGTCCATAATACAACATGCAATGATTAGGACATGCATCTATCTTCTCATACCCTAATCCCAAATCATTAACTATTCTCTTTGATCTATAATAATTTTCGGGTAACCTTTCTGATTCTGGAAGCATGCTCTTAATTATGATAATCATTCGGTTATAACAACTCTCACTCATGTTGAACTCTGACTTCAAATTCAAGAGTTGAGTTAGAACTGACAATTTTGTGTGCTTATGGCAACCATACCATAAAGGTTTGTCAGCGTCCCTCAATAAATCATAAAACTTTGAAGCCGATGGATTCGGATCCTCTTCCAAATCTTGAACTTCTGGATTTAATATGTCACCTGCAGCATCCATAATCATATCCATATATGGATTCTTAGTCTCCACTTCATCATCATGGACAACAGATGTTGAACCACTATCCCCCCATCTATCCTCACCATGAATGGTCCAATTTATATAACCCTCCACAAATCCGTACTTGTATAGATGGTTCTCTACTGAAAATGACTCCATCCAAACATGGTTCTTACATTTTGCACATGGACACGGAATGCGACTTAATGCATTAGAAACCATCGGGTGTCCTTTGGCCACCTTAATGAAATCATCAACTCCATTCTTGAATTCTTTACTTACAAGGTCAGTGTTATCCTTTCTTCATAACATTCAACTTCGATCAGGTTTCATGATTGCTGAAGTTGATTTAACACATTAGTACTATTATTTTCAAAATTCTCATTTCTCTTAACATGGTATGGCCCTATCCCATTCGAGAATACACTTTTTCAACACTTGGTTGATAGTACTCACAAAAATCACACATCATATAGTTGACGAAATTTCGACAGCATTTCCCATTGGTCTCCAAGTGCATGGCTAGAAAGTGGTGACATCTACCACGATCAAGTGTGCACCCAGAGAACAAAAGAAAATGTTGCACAACAAAATTTCATCAAGTTTATGATATGAGATTTAAGGAGTAACTATAATCGAGTGAAGGAAAAGTTTCTTCCCAAACTGTCCAACTTGGACAATTTAAGATTCAATACAATGAGCAGTACCTTCAAAGAGTACATGTGCTCACTAATATTGAATCTCAAACCGGAAACTAAGGTTTCGCTCACCAATACGATTTACCCATTGCATCAAATATATGACAAAGAATGCTACCAAAAAAGAAAACTAAATTCTCAACAGTATACAAAAAAATAATATTGACTCAATTATAAGAACTACATAGTATAAACAAGAGTCCCAAAACAATCCAAAAACTACAGTTCAGTTCATGATAACTATGCATATGTAGATCACGAAAACTTACTAAGAAATTTTGATAAATGAAAGCTCTTTTGATTCTCCTGACTAAGTTGTCAATGCAGTAAAAGGAATAGTACTTGCTCCCTACAAGTTCAAAGAATAAAAAAAATGGAGCAACAAGCACAACATTAATGGCAATGGCAATTGTACTTTTCAACAAGATAGTTTAGGAACAAGAAAATAACTTAGAAAAAACTGAATCAATAAAATAGGAAGAATACAGATGTGCCATAATTGCTAGGTTCAATAAAGTAGTCCTTATTCAACTTGATGATTAACCATTGATTAAAGTAATGCAGAAATCAAAAACAATTAGAACATGATGAAGATAACCATTGGATTAAAAGGTGTACAATTGTTCTTTAACTATCTTACCATTACTTAAATTGTAAGTTCTTATAAAGCAAGCGGGAAATCATATGCAACTATTGCAAATTTCAGCCATCAAGATACCCCAAATTTTAGCCATAGTGATAGTACACTAGCCAAGATTAGCAACGAAGCCAAATAAAAAAGTACCATCTTCGTTGAGAGTAAAGCCTCCACAAGAAGCATTAAAATATATAAGATGCGTACAAATATAAAGTGATTTTTTACTTTAGCATCTAATTTTTTTAACTATTATTATTAATTATTTATTTAAAAATTTAAAAATAAATATAAAAAATAGTGAAATTGTAAATACATTTTACTAATTATTTAAAGGTTTAAAGATAAATATCAAAAATACTAATTATAAATACTTCTTACTCTCCAATTTAATTATAATTTTCATCAAATATTTCTCAATTTCTCAACTTTCCTAGGTGACAGTTTTTTTGATGGTAGTACCATCATGCGTACCAATGACAAAATGGCCAAAAGGAATAAGAGTATTCAATGTGTATATCCAAGAAGAAAAGACACGTTTGTCTGCACAAACTTTATAATTTTTATGCATTTACATTGACAAATTTATAGAAGTAAAAGCTACCTTAGAACTTAAACTCCTTTTTATTAAAATAATATGGCAGGTTCTATCTGAACTGGATATCTTTGGGACTTTGACAAAGGATCACATAATAAACCATCCAACTTTTTGAAACCCCATAAACAAAGAAGATGATATCATGAATTGTTTTCCACCAATAAAAGCAAAGCATAAAATACATATAATTAAAGAAAAGAACAGATTCAAATTCTGATTCATTCTTGAAATTTAGTTTAGCCATGAATAAGGACTACTTTATTGAAGCTAACAATTATAGTACCAAATATGATTCTCTTCCTACCAAATACCATTATTGATGCTGAAAAGGAACTTTCACAGAGGCAAGGCTATAGACTCATTAAGATTGATAAATGGTTCTATATACAAATGGTTCTGTCTATATGTCTAGCTAGAAAAATGGTTTTGTATACAAATATCTTGGAGAATGGGGATTGACCCTTTTAAGTTTTAACCATAAATAATTAGTTGGAAGTTAGGACAAAATTTAATATATACCTTCTTTTGAAAGAGGCTGCTGGAGAAAGCTTAGTTGGGGAAAGTGAACCAAAAGGCAGAAACAAAATTGAACCAATAACCACCATATCATTCCCTCTCTCAATGCAATCCCTATGTGTCCTGCTATATATATTTATGTATATAGATCCATTATTCTCTTACCTTCCCTAATAAAAGCTCTGTTTATTTGGAATCACTAATTAGATCTAATTTAACATGAGCAAGTGATCATATTTATTTCAGCCACATTTGAGCTAAGGGCATGCTTTTTCAGTTGCCAGTGTCTGTTGTTATATGTGATGGATAATTGGCTATTTTACACACAGGGATGATGGATCAAGCACCTTCTATAAGGTTCTGGCAACTTAATGGGGATATGGGCTGTTTTACACACATGGAAAGCCTGCTTAGGATTTTAAAGATTTGGCAACTGTGAGCTTGTATCATTCTGGATTTCACCCTTGTAATATGTGATTAAGGTTCAGTACTTAACTGCCTTGCATACATGTCTCATAATTTTACATAAAATTGCACATAATGATGGCTTCAAATCCATATTTTGTTCATTATGCTAGGCGACATACCATTTGATCAACATTTTGTTCTATCTCACACATTAATGAAAAACCACATGATTGGAACATGTATTAATTAAAATTTAACTAGAGCAGCAGCGGTAGCAATTATTAGAAACAAGCAAAGACTCAAAATTCTTATCAAATATCATCAATACAAAAAGCAGCATGCAGGTTACATTCAAAAACTCAAATGATTAGATAGATTAGTCATTGCCAGTTGCTAATTGCAATGACAGTAGCTCATCCTCTAGGATAATTCTAATCTAACGTGAACTAGCCATAATGCCTAAACTAAGTTCTGTATATGATCATATTATATATTAGATATTCTTTCTCAAAGCACAAACATCTTATTACTTCTCTAATTTATCTTTTCACCAAATCATAATTTAAAATTTGAATTAGATTATTTTCAAGTGTACTATTCGTTTGGTAAAGAGAATTCAGAGAATCAGAAATAATCTAAATTAGTCTGGGCCAAAAATTAGTCACGAGTAACGATGGTTATAAACATGAATATATATATAGCAGGTACATATATAACAACATTTTCTAATGCTGATAAGTTATTTTTCTCTCATCACAAGTTTTAAAAAAATGAGCTCATCAAATGGAGTTTTCCCTTGTACATTAGGTAACGACGTGTAAGATGTGTATTTCCTAGTAATCTCAAACTCACATTCTTATATATGGAAAGACAACCAGATAAGTATGGGCATGTACTTGTATTTACATTTTGGAAAAAGAAATTTCCCAAACACTGCCCAAAGCATGCATGAAGTGCAAGACTTACTATGAAACTATTTCATAAATATTGGTTTATTCTGATATGTTTTCTTCACTATAGAAAAATTTATTCAGCAACAGAGAACATTCAATTTTGCAGTCAAAGCATCATATCTAATTTTACAAATAGCCAATAGCATATAGCAAGTTCAGATCACCTAACCTTTTTAATTTCTTCTAAAAGATGTGTGTTCTCCTTCAAGTACTGTATTGCTTTGTCTCTTCCCTATCCCAACCTGTTTCAAGATAAAAATAGGAAAGAATTTCAAAAAATTGTTTCAATAATAACAATCAAATCCAAAGAATGATCTAGACTCTTTTGATCATTATTATAAAACATAACCTTGACCGATCTATATACATGCTGTTATTTTGACTTCTAAATATCTAATGGGCCAATTTTCCCATTTTATTAACACAATCCTTTAGCAAAAAGTCACAACATAATAATAATCAAACCAAAAACATTTTAACCACTTTTAAAGCTATTGATAAAGATTTTGATTAGATACCCAGATTCATAAATAGATACCCAAATTCATATGCCATTCAAATTCAGATAATAATAATAATGGTACAGTCAGAAAGTTATAGGCAGTAAATTGGTGTAAATATGTGAGTGAATCTAATAAAAAGGTGCTATAAATCTCATCACAAACAAACAATGATGGCAAAGGCCCAACAATAATGGTTCTCTTTATCGCATTTTTACAATCGCGTCACCTTTTTCAAAACGTTTTTAAATCACATAAATATTTTTCAATATTTTAAATATCGCGTAGTGTTTTTAAATCATTTTCTCAATCGCGTAGCTTAAAATTATTATTTTAAAATACGCGTAGCTATTTCTAGTATTTCTCAACTACGTATAATATTTTCTTTACGTTCAAATTTTATATTTAAACTTTCTCTATTATTAGTCCATTTTAATTAATTTTGGCGACATTTTATCTAGAAAATTCATTAAGTAATATTTTCTACGTTTCCATAAAAAATTTACCTTTCTTAGTCATAACTAATAATTACATCTCGAAACTTGCTAACACGCTTCAAAACTCAATGAGTGAGCTATACGTTAGTACTTTTCAAGTGTCCAATTTATTTCTCCTCCATACTTAATTTATCTAATTAAATTCTAAAAATTGAATTACTTTCCATTGTTTATTCAAAAATCCATTTAATTAAGTTCTCATTAAATTAATTTCATTAGTTCATACTTTTAAAATAGTTTTGGATTAAAAACATCATAAGTAGGCATGTTGGCCCAAAAATCATTCTATGCTATATATTTCATCCCTAATTATTTCCATGCATTTAATCTCTTGTAAAACCCTTAATCTAATTTATTTTTATTAGATCATCTAGTCCATAGTTAGAAAATAATTTTGGATCAAAGGTATATGGCATGTTGGCCGAAATTCTACATGTCCTTATAATTCATCTTAAAATTATTTTCCATTCTCTAAATCATTGAAAAATCCATTAATCCAATTAAATCATTTAGGTCATTCTTTTAGAAAATGGTTGAGAACATTTTGGTCCTCTTTTTCATGGTGAAGCTATGAGCTCCATGTTGTGTTCTTTGGAACACTCATGCAAACCTTACATATTATTCACATCCTACAATGATTATCACGCATCTATGAATACATACCATATATTGAAGCAATCATAAAACATATACCATATATTTTAAAGCTATAAACATGCTTGCACATAAAATCAATCACAAATAGGAAAACTTTAAACAACCAAGTGAATGAATCCTTATGGATTCTTCACTACAAACAGATCCATTCCTCACCACCAACACATAGTTGATGAGGGTAATCTCCCTCTTACCTTTTGGTGAAACCTCCAAAGCTCCTTGCTCGTCCTCTTGAATAAATCCTTCTACCACCAAGTACTTCTTGAAAATCAAAGAAAACATGAAATATTAATATCTAAGACTTGAATAAGAAAAACCATGGATCAAGATATGGTTTAGAACTTTGAATCTATGATTAGAAGAGGATATCAAGAATTTCACCCTTTATGCTTCAAACTTAGATCTTAGAAAAAGTGCTTGAAGATGGATGATTTGGAAGATGGTCTCAACATGAAAGTTCCTTAGAATTGCATGGAGATTCAAGATCTAAGGTTGTTTAGAATTATTGAAGCTTGGAAGGTGATTTTGTGGTGGTTGGCCGTGAGCTTTGTGAGAGAGAAAGGTAAGAGCTTTTGTGTTCTTTGCTTGATAGGAAGATGAAGATGAATGAATCTTGAGAAATTCCCAATATGAAAATGTCTTGGATTAATGAGAGGATTCAAGAAATGATATTGGTAGGAATTACAGAAATTTGGAGAGGGGTTCTAGGTACTTGGCTGAATCTATGGAGGGAGAGAAAGTGAGAGAGTTTTTGTTGCTTGTTCTTTGTTCTTGGTGAAATTGAGAAAAAGATGAACTAAGTATAGAACTTGGTCTCTCAAGGAGTCCTATGTAATACCCTTAAGTACATGTTAGACTGGTAAATGGTTACCGAAGGTAGCATTTGACTTGTTTAGCATGTCAGTAAAGTTTTGTGACAATCTGAGTTCATTTAGGCACTTAGTTGCAACATAGAAGTTGTAAAGTGGCTTAAAATGACTCAGATAATAGCATAAGTTGCTAAGTTAAGAGAAATAAACATAGAGAGTTTATTTCTAGGTCACAAATAAGCCAAGTAAGATGTGGTAAAAGTTTCAAGAGAATCGGAGTCGGTTTGGTATTTTTAGGCATACGGGTTGTGCTTTTAATGCCTAGGATTGATCCCTAGCAGATATAGAAAATGATGAGAATTGTGAAACAACAATTTAGATGAATCTTATGATTTATTCTAAAGTTGTTAGAAGCAGGGAAACTCGAATTAGCACAATTCGGGTGTCCATAGCAGATATAAGTTTCGGTGTAGAAACTTAAGTTAATCTTTTCCCGTAATTACCTCCACGTCCCACCCCCTTATATCTCCCTTCTCCCTCGGCAGAGAGCCAAAAACCAGAGGAAAGAAAAGAAAAGAAAGAAAAAGGGGAGAAGAAGAAGGAGAAAGGGGAAGAAGGGAAGAAGGAGAGGAAGATCATGCTTCAAGGTTCAAGGCTTCAAGTCTTCAAGAGGTAGGGGTTTAGAGCTTTTATTCATCTCCTTTCTCTATGTATGCATATAGATACATAATATGCTAATTTGAGTTTTAGAGATGTTAGATGGGTTTGGCTTGCATAGAAGTGTTTCTTGGGTCATTTATGACTTGTCTATAACATCAGTTTAAGTAAGAAGACCCTTGAATCACAAAGTGAGCCTTAAGTTAAAGAATGAAAAATTTTAGTCATAATCCAAATTAAGAGATTTAAGAGAGTAATTGATGTTCCTAAATGTTAAAGAACTGATTAGGGACTTAGAATTACTTAGAATTTGGATTGAAATGGCTTGGAATCAGCAGAAATGACCAATAGAACAGTAAACCCGTAGTCGCTGCGAGTGCGCAGAACTGGGGTTCTGGCGATGGCGCCGCGGCGTGGAGATAGTCACGCCGCGGCGTGAGAGTTTTTTTCGCTGGGAATGCCGCGGCGTAGAAGATGCATGCCGCGGCGTGAGGCTAAAAATTAGCCCAGCGAGTAGCCCTCGAGAGAAGGGCGCCGCGGCGTGCAAATCTTGTGTGCATGGCGTGAGACCTGAAGCTCCAAAATGATGTTTTTGGATGTTCGAGGTGCTATAGTTAATGGAATCATTGAGACATGTTTCCTAAGTGTGTTAAGGCACAAGTTGGGATATTTTCAAGTGGAAAATATCTATCCATCAAGTATGAGAAAGCATAGGCTTTTAAGCATCCTAAAGGAAAGGTTTGCTTTAAGTAATAACAATGCACTTTAGGCAACTTAATGTTGCAATTGATATCACTTAAGATGTGATGAGATAGTGCAATAGAGATGAATAATAGTATTCACTCTAGTAGAGAATAATGAGAAAGGTATGAACCTTAGGAAATCCAAGAATAGTGGATTACCTTAGGAAGGTACCTAGAAGCTTAGGCAACAAAGAGTTGCAAGTAAGAACCACTCTTGAGTTAGATTACATGAGTGGAGACAAGATTGTGTATTAGTTCCACGAGAGGGAACGTTTAGGTACTTAGTCTCAAGTTAAGTGAGACTTAGTACATTGCTAAATACACAATAAGAGGAATTGTGACTAAGAAGATGTCATAAGCAGAAAGTAGAACAGAAATGTACAATAACTCAAGTATAAGCTAAGATGAGTTAGAAGTACAAGATAAAGAGAAGTTACTTCCTTAGATACGAGCAAAGCATGGAAGTTGAGTTTAGAATAAGCATGTTAGCACACAAGTGTAGTATACGCTACTACCGAAGTGTGATAGAAAAGGAAAGTTAGATGCATGAATTACTCTCTTTAGATAAAGTTGAGTTAATTATGCAAAGTTTTAGAGAAATGCCCTCGGTTCCTTAAGCAAGGTTAGATGAGGCATTAGTTAAGATAGACTCTTTCACTAGGATGAGTTGAGTCTATAGAAAAGAGTAAGATGGTGTTTATGTAAGAGATAAACATAACACTAAGCTCTTCACACACTAGAGAGTTAAGCTAGTGTGAAGATGAAGAGAAAGGACCTTAGGGCAACCAAGATTAGTGGTTTGCCAAAGGTAAGTACCTAACACCTCAGCAACCTAAGGTTGCATTAGAAATCACTTAAGAGAAAGGAGTGATGAGGTGGAGTTTAGGTACAAGTAAGAGACATAGTTTAGTGATGTTTACCTGAGAATGTAACGTTATATGATGTGAGGTCATTTAGCCAGAAGGTAAGGAATCAGAGAAGTTCCTAAGGGAACAAGTATTCCTAACCAAGTGCTAAGGTTACATGTAGTATGAGGTTCTGATTCTCCTCATTACAAAGGGTAAACATAAGAAGAGTAGAATATGCTTAGCTCTTAGAGGAACTAAGTATATAAGTATGTACGAAAGTCTATGAATTAGTCAAGTAGGATCGATCTGGTGAGTATCCTTTGATGTTAATCATAAAGGCAAAAGGGAATAGATGGGTGTCCGAAGGACTTTTGAGAAGGACATAACCCTGATGTCTCGATGTGCCAAGGCCAAAGGAGATAAGTGGGAAATCCAAAGACGCTCTTTGAGCAAGGATGAAGCCCGAACTTCTCAATGTGCCAGGATACGTGTAAGGTGAGGATGAGGTTTTCCTCTATTTACCACTGGATGATATACTGACTAGTTCCTAGCAAACTCCTTCGATTCAAAACAAAACTCTGCATTTGCATTTCATTCACATGCTCTTAGGATTCCTTAGGCATATTCATTACATATCATTATCATTGCATTTACGGACAGTTGTATGGGCATTGTCCGTCACTGTTGGTATGTACAGATGTATGGGCGCTGTATATATTAACAGTGTGTTGACTCTTAATTGTTATCACACTATTAGAAAGTGTATAAGTTATGAGAAAAGAGGAGGAAACTCCTAAGTTATGAGAAAAGAGGAGGCAACTCCTAAGTTATGAGAAAAGAGGAGGAAACTCCTAAGTTATAAGAAAAGAGGAGAAAGCTCCTAAGATAGAAATAGTTATGAGAAAAGGGGAGAAAGCTCCTAAGTTAGAATTATAGCATTTGTTATATTTGTTATATACAATGTTATAGAGAACTGGTATTGGAATTGCTTTTACTGAGAATGTTAATTCTCACCCCAGTTGCTATTCCATGTAAATCCAGATGCAGGCTCAGATGCAGGCACAGATGCAGGTGTAAGCAAAGGATCAGGTTCAGAGATGCAAACCCTGCTAAGGATGAGAAGATAAAGCATGAAGACTAGAAGAAGTTTTATTGCTTTATGTAGACAGAACTTATGTAATGAGTTTATGTTTGTTCTGTAAGTTTATGTTATATGTATTACAAATAGCCCTCAGGTGGCTAAGTTTGTATATGTATATGTATGAGTTTAAGTTTTTTTCGCAATCTCTCAAGGCTTTCTATAATTACTCAGTTGTGATTATAGATATATGTTAGTATGTAGTATAGAAGTGACGTCTCTAGTACTGGTTATCTTTATATATCTCTGTCTGTCTAGGATATATCTGGATATCTGTATTAGGGTGTTACATCCTAGCTGTGGGTTTAGTGAAGAAAAATGATGAGAAAGCTTTCATAAAAGTGAGAGAGTTTGGTGTATAGTTTTTGGCTTCTTGGGTGGAGATGAATAAAAGATGAACAAGTGTAGAAATTTGGCCTCCAAGAGTGTTTGGCCGTGGAACACAATGAGAGAAAAGGGTGAGAGCTTCTTGCCAAAGTTGAAAATGAACCAAAGTCCCCCTATTTATAGACTTCAGTAAAAAGATGAAGGCTTAGGATATTTGATCAAGATATTTTTCGGTATTTTTTAAACAATGAACAATAATTACTGTTTATAAAGTCAGTGTCTATTGCCCAATGGGTAATAAAATATACCTAAATTTTTCTCTTGCTCCAGTTGGGTAGCAACTATTGTTGATCATTTTTCTACTGATTGCCCTTGATGAGTCACAGAGCGAGTCATCAAAGAGAAGTTTCTAGAACATGTGACTCACTACGATGAGTCAGCATGATGAGTCAGTGTAGAAATTTCTAGAACAGGTGAGTTAGCATGGCGAGTCACTAGCAGAGTCAACATAGAACCTTCTAGAATGTGTGACTTATTGCGGCGAGTCAGCGCTTCGACAAGCTTCTAGAATGTGGCGAGTCAGCATTCTAGAACATGGCGAGTCATCACTTCTGGAAGCTTCCCGAATATGCTGAGTCACATGTGCTAAGGTGTCATGCCACATGTCAAGCTTCTATTGGTCCTTTCGCGATGAGTCACAACCACCAATTTTGATCAGCTCCTTATTGGTCCACATGTAAAGCACTTGATGACTAAGCATGTGACGAGGCATTTTCTAGAATATTCTAGAACAAGCTAGAACATGTGAGTTAGTAGGCTAGTCACCTAGGTGAGTCACTAAACGATGAGTCATCGTCTAGAATATTCTAGAGTGGGTGACTTGGCTTGCGTCTAGAATCATCCACTAGATAAAACATACCCTGATTTTATTCGTCAAATAAAATCGTTGAAAAACAAAACTTCAAAAATTGTTTCCGGTTTTGGGTTTAGTAAGATCCCCCGACTCCGAATTAACAATACAAAAATTTCTGGCCAATAAATTTTTTTTATTTTTTCAGACGCCCAGCCCACACACAAATTACCCAAAATATCTATAATATATTAAATATTCCAAAATATCAAAAATATAATAAAATATTCAAAATATCTTAAAACATCTAAAATATATTAAAATATTCAAAATATCCAAAATATCACAAAAATTCACAAAAATCATAACATTTGTGAAATTCATGAAAATCAAATCAGATTAGTAAAAATAATTAAGGATTGCTAGAAAAAAAAAAATACGAAGGCTTATATACACAACTAAAAAATAATATTAAAATAATCAAAAATGTAAAAACTACCAAAAATTCCTAAAAATCACAAAAAATATAAAATCCATAGAAGTCGAGTCGGATTACTCAAAATAATTCGGAATCGACCAAAACAAATAAAATACAAATTCTCGGGGTGTTACACAGAGTACCAATAAATGATAACATTGCTGATCTACTAATGAAGCCTCTTGCACAACAGAAACATGATGGTCATACTAGGTCTTTAGGCATTAGACATATGCCTGATTGGCTCTGGTGCAAATGAGAGATTGTTGGTGTATACCCTAGAAGCCGATACATTTTGTCTGTATTTACATACATTGTATTATGCTATTTTTAATATATGAGGCATTTCATTTATTGTGTTCTTTTTTTATAAACATAATAAAGTCCTTAGAATAGTAAGTTTGATGCTGTAGGACATCAAGTGGATGACTTGATCGTGAGATCCTATTAGATAAAATACTATTCTTAAATGTCCCTAGTTAAGTATTATTGTTAATTAGGACAACAATAATGCATTGAAACTAGTATATGCGTAGACTTATGACCACATCTCTGTAGCATTGTCTTTGCCTCAATGGTTTAATATATTAAGTTTTGATGATGACAAATACAAGATAAAAAGAATGTTGCTTTTGCTTCATAAATGTGCTTAACAGATGACAAATGCATTACAAAAGAATATTGATCATGTTACATAGATGTGCTTAATGAGATATATTATATCATGCATATGAAGATATTGAGTTATGAATTTGGACTAACTATGCTTGTGTTAAGTGAGTAATACTTTGTAGGATAGTCCAAGTATCAAGGTGAGCATTGCAACAAGAAAGCAAAAGATCACAATCATGCTCAACTCAAGAAGAATGAGAATGATAAGATATTCCAAGCAATTTACAAGATTTGAAGAGAAGAAATTTGTGGAAGCTTAGATTACATCAAGAAGCCTAAGGACTAGAATTGGTATATTTTCTTTTAAGTTTTCTCATATGTAAAGATAGAGGTTTTACAAGAAAAGAGCTCAAATGTGTTTTTAAGTCTTTAAAAATGGTTCTTACATATTTAAATGCCCAACAAACTATTTTTGGAAAGTTAATCTTGGTGGTAGTTCACACATTTGAAAAATAGCCAAGTTTGTGTTTTGTAAAACTGACATTTGGTTACTATTTTAATCATAACCTTCAAACTACTTTGAGATTTATTATGAAACTTATTGCATATGAAAATAGACTCAAATATATTTCTAATGAGTGGTCATTTGCTTTAAACGGATAAGAAATGAAGAAGTTATGACCATTTAAAGTCAGTTTTCAAAAACAATCAAGTTTGAGTTTTGAAAAGCTGACCTTTAGTCACTCTTTTGATCATAACTTTCAAAATACTTTGAGTTTTGTTGTTAAACTTTTTTCATTTGAAAATAGACTCAAATATCTTTCCAATGACTGGTCAATTGCTTTAATCGGATAAGAAATGAAGAAGTTATGACCTTTTAAAGTCAGCTTTCAAAACCAGAAATACTGTAATCGATTACACAAGTCCTATAATCGATTACAACATTGGCAGAAGCCATGTAATCGATTACCAAAAGTGTCTAATCGATTACCAAGTGCCCAAAAACATTCTCAACAGCTATAAACGGCTAGTTTTCATAAAAAATCATTTCTAAACACTACCAACGGCTATTTTATCACTTGGGCTCTATATATAAGTGTTGTATGAAGCTTATACACCTCTTGAACACTTGATTTGATCCTTGAATCACTAAAATCATATTTTGAGCTCTTTATTGCAAAATCCTTCTATTCATTTGCTCTTCAATTTGTATTATCCACTCTTGAGAGAGTTTGCTATCATCCATTCTTTGTTCTTCAAGTTGTATATCTACTCTTATGAGAGTTTCTATTCTTTCTATTCACCTTGAAATCATTGTAAGAGGGTGATGTATCCCTCAAGAGAGGAAAAGGTGAGGTACCCCTTGTAGTGAGACTCAAACACAAAGGGTGAGGAATCCCAAAGGTGTTGTGAGTGCTCTTGATTGTAAAGGTCATCAAGCACCTGTGAAGCTTGAAGAATTGAAGGCTCTAGCACAAGGGTGAGGTATCCCAAAGTGTGAGGAGCACTCTTGTTTGTACAAAGGTTTTCCTAGTACCCGTGAAGTCTAGGAGATAGTGAAGAAAATCTCAAGTTAAGCTTGGGGACTGGATGTAGGCCACAAGTGGTTGGTGGCTGAACCAGGATAAATTCTTGAGTTTGATTCTCTCTTCCCTACACTTTTTAATTTTAGTATTTGGTGTAGTATATTTATCTATTGCATATCTTGTCATCTTGGTGATTTGATTCTATAAACTTGATATCTATCTTATTTGCTTAATTCATTATATATTCCAAGTTGTATTTGAGTAATCTATAATAGTTGTACCTTTGTTGTGCATGTTCCGCTGCATTTATTACTTGAGTGATTCAAAATGCTTAATTTCTCAAAGTTGCATTAAAATTTGTAATCACCCAATTCACCCCCCTCTTGGGTGATGGTTGCCATGGCTAACAAGTGGTATCAGAGCTTCGTGCTCTGGTAAAAGCTTAACCGCTTGGAGTTAAAGATCCTTATTTGTTGGCAACCATTAAAAGCTTTTCAAAATGAATGGTTTTAAAATTGATAAACCACCATTCTTTGATGGTGTGAATTTTGTTCATTGGAAAGCTAGAATAGAAATTTATATGCAATCTATTGATCTTGATTTATGGGATATTGTACTTGATGGATTTTCTCCTAAACCAAAACAAGATTTGAATGCTTATGACAAGAAATGTTTTTTCTTGAATATTAGAGCAATGCAAATGTTGAGAAGTAGTTTGAATGATGATGCTTATGCTAGAATTAAGAGTTGCTATAGTGCTAAAGATATATGGGATGTTCTTGATGCTATTTATCTTGCTAACAATGATTTTGTTCATAAAGTTGTATGTAGAAAGCAAGAAGAGCAAAAGCCATTGAAGGAAGCTTATCATGAAAAATATCCTCAAAAAGATGTGTGAACTATTGAAGGGAGTCAAATGCCTCTTGATGATGATGATGCTCAATTTAAAGAAGAAGCAAAGCAAGACAAACTTGATGTGGAAGAAGGTGATTCTCTTAAAGAGCCAAGCATGCTAGAAATTGAGATTACTTCTTATATGACAAAAAAGGACTTTGAGGTACATGATGCTAAACTAGATTATACTCCTTCTTATTATGAGCTACAATGTGCATATGATGAAATATATGATGGCTTGTTGATTTTAGAAAATAAAAACTTATCTTATTTAGAAAATATTTCCTCCATTGAAAATGATATTGAGACTTTGAAAAATGAATATGCTTTTCTTGATAAGAAAATGCTTTTGAAATGTGAAACATCAACTTCTTGTGAAAAGTGTATTGATTTAGAAAATCATGTTGAGCACTTATATTCCGAATTTGTCAAAGCTAATGATTCTAAATGCTTACAATCCATGATTGTTAATAAGAATGAAATTGATGTTATTTCACATGGAAATTCAAGTAAGGCTTATGGCAATAATGACATAGAATATAAAAATAACAAAAGGCTTATGTTTTCCAAAAATGATCTTCAAAGGACCAAGTCATCATTAAATTCAATTGTTTGCAATTTTTGTGGTCATCTTGGACATATTTCTCATTTGTGCAATTATAGAAGAAATCCTTATATGAGATATAACTTAGTTTGGGTTCCGAAAAGTCTTAAAGGTTCTAGTACTAACATTCAAGGACCCAAGATGAAGTGGGTACCAAAATGTCCTCCTAGTGTCTCAATTATGCAGAAAGTTTCTCAAAAGGATGGACTAATTGGTCAAAAGAAAGAGGAATCATCAAGAAGAATGCTTCCAAAGCTCATTGGTAGAAGTTTTGGTCAAAGAAGGAAGATGGCTTCAACCAAAGCTTCTCAAGTACAAAACGTAGAACTTGCAAAGTTCAAAACACCAAAAGAGAAACAATGGGTAAGGAAAAGAGTTTCCTTAACTACCAAGGCCAAGGGTGACTATTAACTCAAGCATGCATTGAAGTGAAATACAACTACGCCACTTGAGGTTGACAAAAATTGAAATGGTCCAAGTTCTCTAAGAGTAATGAAAACATAAAGGATGGCATGGAGAGCCACAACATTCTCAAGGAGCCTTGATGCATGTAAGTTGGAATCACCTATAAAAACTCAAAGAGTATACTTTTGGTGACATCAATCTCTTATCCTCATCTATGCTTTAAATTAAATACCATGTGATATTTGGAGAAGTAGAGAGTTGTTTTTATATGCCTTACATGATCATTATTTGCCCCAAAATGCTTATATATGTTTTGATGATGATCATGTCTTTCTTGACAAACTTGAATCTTGCTTTGAAAATGCTTAAACTATGCTTTTGGATTCAAGTGCATATATCCTTCTTTTGTTCTTGTTAAAGCTAACATTGCATGGTTGATAATGTGGTACATGTTTTACATTGTATATCAACCTAAATTATGCTCGTAAATAAGTTTAAATGATATTTGATGCTAACCCATGTTTTAAAGAACTTTTTGAAATATAGTCATCAAATATTGAAATGTCAAGCATATGTGGATAAATGAGAAATGTTGAAGGAAGAGGAACATGAGGAGACTTTCTTCAAGTGAAGTGGAATGAAATACTCATTGGAAGAAAGTACAAACTCAAAGGACCTATAAATGAAGAACATTCTAAAGGAGCATCACTTTCTATCTAACCCAATAAGTATCTCTATCTCTAAAGTATTATGGTATTCTATATGCTATGGATTATATGATACTTGTTGATAAATTGATCTTAAAAGATTATATGTTTTCCTTACATGAGAAGTATGCTTAGCATTGACAAAGTGTCTAATTGGACATTAAATTGCTAGTTTTGTCATTGCATATGGGGTGGATGACATTAGTTCTATACATATAGCATATTTCATCATGATGAATGTTTGATATCAATGATTCTCTTGATTTATGGTTTCTTTGTAGTATAACACCTATGAGAATCATGCTCTTGTCTTGAAAAGAATATGTGGTTTTAATATAAAACTCTTCTACCCTTCTAAAATGCTTTTGAAAATATAATGTGGTCTTACAAAATTCTTTTTGAAAGGGGGAGAAGTTTTAAAATGGTTTTTGATTGATAGATTAAGAATATAATCTTTATGGTAATGTGCTTACATGGTCTTGGCATGCATATTTCCCTTTATCTATCTTGTGTTTCAATAAGGGGAAGCTTATCTTACATATCCTTCTTCCATATCCTTGTTAACTAAGAACATATGCATAACTATGTTAAACTATTATGTTAGATATTTTGATAATATGCATATTTTGAGGGGGAGCCTAGTTCTTAAATTGTAGCTTATATCTCTTGGCTTACATCCTTATTTGACATGAAGTGTTTAATTGTTAATACTATTAACATGTCAACAAAGATCATCTCTTATTATTTTTTCCTCTATCAAAGAAAGAAGGTAAACATTCTTAAACTTTATATTTTTTGATTCTTTCATTGAGAAATGCTTGATATGTGACAAGTTGTATGATCTTTCATTTGAAAATCTCAAATCCATGATCTTACACGAATATTTTGTAACTCCTAACAAGTGATATCAAGTGGTACTTATTTATCATGTGGTATGCAAGATATTATATGCTAGACATAATTTCTTAAGCTCATTGCTATTATGTGCTAAATGTTGATGTACCAAAATGTGACAAGCACTACATGAATAATCTTTTATATCTTGAAAACATGCTTGTTTCATCTTTCTTTTCTTGAATCATGTGTAGAATTAAATAAAGGGAGATAGTTATGATTTGAATAACTTGAAGAAGTTTATGAGTTTTGATGATCCTACTCTTTTTGACAACACGAGTTTTATTTATAAAGGGAGTGAAAATATTATCTTTCCTTCCTAAGCCTTTTTGTTGATGTCAAATAGGGGGAGTGAAAACTGGAAAGAAAAATATGTATGTTCTTGTACTTATTGTTGAAATGCTGATGAATATCTATTCTTCTATATTGCATATTTTTCTTTGGTGATTTGTCATCATCAAAAAGGAGGAGATTGTAGCATTGTCTTTGCCTCAATGGTTTAATATATTAAGTTTTGATGATGATAAATACAAGATAAAAAGAATGATGCTTATGCTTCATAAATGTGCTTAATAGATGACAAATGCATTACAAAAGAATATTGATCATGTTACATAGATGTGCTTAATGAGATATATTATATCATGCATATGAAGATATTGAGTTATGAATTTGGACTAACTATGCTTGTGTTAAGTGAGTAATACTTTGTAGGATAGTCCAAGTATCAAGAGTGAGCATTGCAACAAGAAAGCAAAAGATCACAATCATGCTCAACTCAAGAAGAATGAGAATGATAAGTGGTTCCAAGCAATTTACAATATTTGAAGAGAAGAAATTTGTGGAAGCTTAGATTACATCAAGAAGCCTAAGGACTAGAATTGGTATATTTTCCTTTTAAGTTTTCTCATATGTAAAGATAGAGGTTTTATAAGAAAAGAGCTCAAATATGTTTTTAAGTCTTTAAAAATGGTTCTTACATATTTAAATGCCCAACAAACTATTTTTGGAAAGTTAATCTTGGTGGTAGTTCACACATTTGAAAAATAGCCAAGTTTGTGTTTTTCAAAACTGACATTTGGTTACTATTTTAATCATAACTTTCAAACTACTTTGAGATTTATTATGAAACTTATTGCATATGAAAATAGACTCAAATATCTTTCCAATGAGTGGTTATTTGCTTTAAACGGATAAGAAATGAAGAAGTTATGACCATTTAAAGTCAGTTTTCAAAAACAATCAAGTTTGAGTTTTGAAAAGCTGACCTTTAGTCACTCTTTTAATCATAACTTTCAAAATACTTTGCGTTTTGTTGTGAAACTTTTTCATTTGAAAAAAGACTCAAAGATATTTCCAATGGCTGGTCATTTGCTTTAATCGGATAAGAAATGAAGAAGTTATGACCTTTTAAAGTTAGCTTTCAAAACTAGAAATGCTATAATCGATTACACAAGTCCTATAATCGATTACAATGTTGACAGAAGCCGTGTAATCGATTACCAAAAGTGTGTAATCGATTACCAAGTGCCCAGAAACGTTCCCAACGGCTATAAATGACTAGTTTTCACAAAAAAATCATTTCTAAACACTACCAACTTCTATTTTATCACTTGGGCTCTATATATAAGTGTTGTATGAAGCTTATACAGCTCTTGAACACTTGATTTGATCCTTGAATCACCAAAATCATATTTAGAGCTCTTTATTGCAAAATCCTTATATTCATTTGTTCTTCAATTTGTATTATTCACTCTTGAGAGAGTTTGCTATCATCCATTCTTTGTTCTTCAAGTTGTATATCTACTCTTGTGAGAGTTTCTGTTCTTTCTATTCACCTTGAAATCATTGTAAGAGGGTGAGGTATCCCTCAAGAGAGAAAAGGTGAGGTATCCCTTGTAATGAGACTCAAACACAAAGGGTGAGGAATCCCAAAGGTGTTGTGAGTGCTCTTGATTGTAAAGGTTATCAAGCACCTATGAAGCTTGAAGAATTAGAGGCTCTAGCACAAGGGTGACGTATCCCAAGGTGTAAGGAGTACTCTTGTTTGTACAAAGGTTTTCCTAGCACCCGTGAAGTCTAGGAGATAGTGAAGAAAATCTCAAGTTAAGCTTGGGGACTGGATGTAGGCCACAAGTGGTTGGTGGCTGAACCAGGATAAATTCTTGAGTTTGATTCTCTCTTCCCTACACTTTTTAATTTCAGTATTTAGTGTAGTATATTTATCTATTGCATATCTTGTCATCTTGGTGATTTGATTCTATAATCTTGATATCTAGCTTATTTGCTTAATTGATCATATATCCCAAGTTGTATTTGAGTAATCTATAATAATTGTACCTTTGTTGTGCATGTTCCGCTGCATTTATTACTTGAGTGATTCAAAATGCTTAATTTCTCAAAGTTGCATTAAAATTTGCAATCATCCAATTCACCCCCCCTCTTGGGTGATGGTTGCCATGGCTAACAATCTCACGGGTCATGGATATGAGATATCAAGTCTTCACATGGGTACATATTAGAGTAATAATGTACTGGACAGACTCGCCAAAAGAACGTTGCATGGATCGTTACGTGAGTGTCATAAGCAGTTTTCATAGTAACAATGGTGTATGTGGTCCTTTGACCTGAAATCATTATAATTCCTACATGAGGAGTTGCGTGTTTTAATGCCGTCAAACATCATATGTAATAAGGTGATTATAAAGTTAGTTATTGGATATACCGCGAATCATGCAGAGGGATGTAAGTGATCTAGATAAGATTTGTCCCTCCTACATAACATGAGCGATATCTTCGGGTGCCCTGATTGAGTGAGACTGCAAAATGCATGGTTATACTTAAATGAGTCGATATGAGATATCGATCACATTTGTTGTTATTAAGTCTACTTGGGTATCAGGAAACGAAGGATTGAACTAATAAGGGTGACACATTTCATGATTTGTGTTCAATATAGATATCTGGACAAAGGGACTAAACTATACAGAAACATTGGTCATGGAAAGGTTATGTCAAATCACTAATATTCTCATTACTTGGTTAGCAGCGATGTGTTGCTAGATACCGCTCACTACTTGTAATATTAAAATGAGATTTTAATATTACTGCCAACATTATGAGAACCTGCAGGGTCGCACACATAGAGCGCACTACATTGGAGTAATTAGAATCTAAGTTGGACTTGGATTCAATTGTAGGCCGGACTCATAATAGATGAGTCTAGGGTTGCACAGTTTACTTTACTGCTGCTCACACTCACTTAAGGCAGTCACTATTATAAATAGTACTGCTAAAGGGGCTACTAAAGAGACAACACAGAACCTTAGCCGTGTAACACCCTGAAAATTGCTTAATTATTATTATATATGCTTTTTATAATTTTTGTGATTTTTGTGAATTATTTCGGTTATTTTGATTATTTTTTATATTTCTCGATTTACGTGTGCATTAAGCGGCTCCAGAAAAATAAAATATTTTTTCGAGGCTGGAAAGCTTTGGGCTGTGGAAGCGGTATCGGGGGATCTTACTAAACCTGAAGCCAGACACAGTTTACGAAGTTTTCATTATCTGAGATTTTATCTGACAAATAAAATCAAGGTATATCCTATTATTCAAGGACAATAAACACTAGTTTTGTTAACTATAACTTTTGTCGATTGAGCAATAGCTTGTTGTGGATGGTTCTAGATGTGATCTTAGTCATCTTTTTCTAAAAGTTTTCCTTAATGACATCATCCATGTGACATCACTTAGATGACATCACTTGTTGACTTTCCAAAAAATGGACCAATAGGAAACAAGCTTCATGAAGCTTGTAGGACAAGCTTGGGCACATTTCCCTTGTCCTTGGGCCCCACGGCCTATGGAGTTTCACAAGGCTTCTTGGACAAGCTTCTCTTCATTCACTTTCCATCACACATCTTACTTGGTCTCTTTCTACCTCATTTTCAAGAACCAAAATAAAAAGCTCTCACCTTTTCTCTCCATGGAAGCTCACGACCACAAGGGTTCAAGAGCCAATCCTTCATTTGCTCATTCCTACCTTACTTGTTCACTTATTTCTCTTAGTTTCAAGCTTATCTCTTTTGCATGAAAACAAAAACTCTCTCCACTCCCTCTTCTTGAAGTTTCGGCCACACCCCCACAAACATCCTTCCAATTCTTTTAATTCCAAATCACCATAGATCTAGAATCTATATATCATTTGGAGACTTTTTCTTGTTGTGACCATCTCCAAAACACTCTCATCTTCAACCTCTTTTCATCATGGTAAGTTTGGAACTTTATAGGTAAAGTTCTCAATCTTTTCTTTCAATCTTGTTTTTAAGATTCAAAACCTTGTGTTTGGTCCAATGTTGTCTTGTTTATGCTTGGTTTGTGATATTTGAATGCTTGGAAGTTTCTAGGGTTTGACTTGGTGGTGGTGGACGAAAATCATCAAGGAGCTTCCTTTTTTTTATCTTCTTTTAAGGTAAGAGGGAGATTAACCTCATCAACCATCCATGGTGGTGAGGAACGAAATTGATTGTGTTTGAACAATCCATGTGTGGATTTGTTCACTTGTGTGTATAAGTTTAATGTTTTGTGATTAATTGCTCTATTTGATTTTATTACTTTAATTATATGCATGAACTTGTTAGAATAAAAATATGATGATGGATATATGTGGTATGATTGTGAATCACGTGAAAAAGAAGAATTTTTGGTCCAAAAACCTTGAGAAGCTCACAGCCTTCATTGTTGTTTTGGGGTGAACCAAGTGAAAATATTTTGTTAATCATGGATTTAGTTGATTTTATAATAAGGATATGGATTAAGGTTTTACAAGGTGATAAAGGAAAGTGAACAAAGTTTTATTATTGGTAAAAGGATTGATTTTTTATCACAAGAAAGGAAATGAGTTTAAAAGAAGATTTGGAATATTAATATTTTGTTTAGTAGTGCTTAAGTGATAGTAAACGGAGAATGAGTTTTGAAAGGAATGATTTAATAAAAATAATGAAGTTTTGTGAACAAACATTGGAAGATATTATTTAGAGGAGATTTGATGAGGAATTAAATTAAAAAAAGATTTTTTTAGAGGAATGTGGAAATGTATAGCTTTTATTGGATAAATAATGATTTTTAGTAATAGGAATGGAAATGGAGTTTTAAAGGTGATTTGAGATTTAAAGTATTTTATTTAAGAAGAATAGAGCAAAGTTTGTATTATTGGATAAAATAGATTTTAGGTCATGGATAATGAGTTAGAATGATAGTTTGAGATTTAAAGTATTTTTATTTAAAGTTTAAAGGATTTTTAGTGAATGAGATGGAAAGAGAATTTCTTTAATGTTGATTAAATTAAAATAATACAAATTTTTGAGAAAAACGTCAGAAAATATTACTTAGAGGTATTTTAATGAGAAAAATGGGAATTTCAAGTCCAAAAGATATTTTAAACTTAGAAAGTTTCAACATTGAATTTAGAACGTCAAGAAATATTTTATACAGTGAAAAACCTTACGTGTTTCAAAAACATAGATTTTTGAACTACGTAATTTAGAAAACGTTTAAATATTTTTACGCAATTGTAAAAACGCGATAAAAGTATTACACAACTGAGAATACAACAGGTTTGTTGTCGGGCAGACGTATTGGACCCAAGTTTATTGGTTTATGAATTGTGGCCCATGGTGGCTTGTGTTATGCATTGAATTATCATGCATTGAACACTATACAATCATTGGCTGTTGTGGCTTTTGTTGCCTAGGAGTGAACTAGAATTGAATAGTGCAGATCATACAATGAGTCTTGGGGCCGTCAAGGCGCGATGATTCATCTAGTGATCTTTTTATCACATTATACACCTCTGGCCGTGAAAAACCATTGCAACGCACTGAAGAAACCCGACAAATACTATTCTTTTCGTGATCTGGCATAGATTGTCATTGAGGCTGATAGATCTTTTGGACCATTCATCTCTGAAATTGTGTTAGTTCCATAGAGTAGGGTTTGATCCATTTTACAAATGCATAGTCAGTTGACATCGCATTATGATGTTTATATATATCTGTTAAATCATCTGTTAATTATATCTGTTGAATTATCTATTGAATTATCTATTGAATTATCTAGTGTTTTGATACATTGATTGTATGTGTTATTTATTTTGTATTGAATGACATTGTTATTCTTATTGTTTCTATGCTGCCATGTTGGTATTGATGTAAGGGATATCACCTCTTTATTGTCTTGTTCTATTTATATGTTTATATTTTTGTAAAGTCCGTCATGGTGGTGAAGCAGAGATCTTCTTTGGTTTTCGAGAGGACACAGTGCTGTGGAGATATCATCGTATAGCGTGTCCATCTTGATGTTAGCGTTTTGAGTATTTTGTTAAATCTGTTACTATGCTTTTGAGTAGAAACCGTCATAGGGTTGCTATAGTTTCTCTTTGAGTCTGTAAGTTTTATGTTCTAAATGTTATTGAATACTATGTGGTGTATGTAAAGTGTGTATTAATTAGTTCATTATGTTTTTGTATTATCTATATTTCTGGTAAGTTTATATTTCTAGTAAAAAGGAAATTTTAATCTTGTATTTTATAATATTAAATATTTTACAATTTAATTATAGTTTAGTAAGTTTGTAGTCTAAAATGTAATGCCCTACGGAGGGTGTTATAAGTCACACCTATAGAAAGTGAGTGAGAGAGTGACAAGTTTCCTTCTCTTCCCTTCGTAGCTAGTACTATTGCAGAAAGGTCAGACTCTAAGACTACAGACATTGGATGTTTTTGCAAGTCTGTTCGTGTGGATACCGCAGAGACATCGTCACTATTACGGTGTTTGTGATTCATGTCGCTTGTGTTTATCCCGCTTCAAGAGGTAAACACTTTTAAAAATTCAGATTATAGCTTTTTTGCATGGATCCTGTGAGGGAATTTTTATTATTCCGCTGCATAATGTTTCTGCAATTCCCAACACTATTTATAACTTCAGCAAGGACAGGGAATGTCTCCTTTAGATGAGGAATCGTCTTTTTCACTTCATTCTCTTTTTTTTTCTCATTGAGAGCCAAGTCGTGCTTATCATGCCTTCCAAAGATGTCTCATATCCTAGACTATGTCTACTCTTGTTCTCTGGTAGGGTGATTGTAGACTTATTTCCTTACAGCCGAACTCCTAAACCTTTCCCGGCTTAATAACCATTCTTGGTCATGAGGCAAGTCATAATTTGATGAACATATTTAGAAGATTACTCATCCTTTTTTATTCTGCCAATGGAAGCTATGTAAGAAGTTTTCCACCTCTAGATCTATATTTTCAACATAAGGCACTGAAGTAGGCTTTATCAATATGATTTCTTTTTCTCCTTGAATTGCAACTAGACACCCATTTTCAATATATTTTAGGCATTAGTGCAAGGTTAAGGGAACAACACTAGTATCATGGATCCATGGTCTTCATAAAAGCATAGTATACGTAGGCTCAATCTCCATTACTTGAAATAACACTTGGAAACAGCTTAGGCCAATCTCAAGTAGAAGGGTCACTTCTCTGAAAATTCCTCTTTTCTTCCATTGAAGGCTCGTAATATCATTTCTTAATGCTTCTAGTCTTCTATACTCATAGCCAGTTAGGACAAGGTTGTCCTAGGGAGGACGTTCAAGGCAGAACCCCTATTAATTAAAACTTCTGCAACTACATACCCCTAACATTTCAAAGTGATGTGCAAAGCGTGCGGGTTATTCCTTATCAAATGTACCACTTGTTCCTCAGAGAAAGGGATCACATTGATGTTCATTACTGGGTCTACCATGTTCACTAAGCTTTCTGGGGTAACATTTGGCACCACATAGGCTTCATTTAACATTTTTTTGTAGTGCTTTACGATGAGGTTCATTGTAACATCCTAATCCCATTCACTGTAGTATACTGTACGTATACTAAGTAAATAGAATTAGTATGGTCACTTTCTTACTTAAACGTAATTCATAACTTGTTCAATCTTTATTTAATGAGTAAACATATAGAGCCTCTACATAAGTAAGAAAGCAAGACATTTTATACCTCAGGAAACTTGTTCTTTACTAAACCTCTCTCTAATATGTATGAGATTACATACCTTTACAAACAAATTACATGAACCTACTTACAGAACCAATAGTAACAAATACAAAGCTAAAATAATTAATTACATTAACAACCTAAATATGTCTCCATTGTCTTGCCTTGCATTTGTTTCAATCCTCCTCTAGATTTATAATGGAAATCATAAAACAAACATTGGGGTGAGAATTAAGAATTCTTAATAATAAATTTGAAAACATAACATCATGGTAAATCCAATTGCTTTGGATAAAACATAAATTGTACTTAATCATTTGGAAAGGTGGCATAAGCCAAAAACCCATTCCTTTCCATTCCTAAAGCAGACAATTCATTTAATAAAGAAAACAATTCAATCGTTATATAGAAACTCAACATGAGTCAACATAGATTCACTATAATAGTTATAGAGACTAGCAATCATACTCATTCCCTCCATTATACACCTTTAAGCTATACTTTGATCTTCAACCTTTTATAACCAACTTTTATACTTAAACTTCACATGTAATAAAAACAAGACAATTACCCATACAATTGCCAATTTTATGCGATACATGTTAATGTATGATTATGCCTAATGAAGTCCTAAAGTATGCTCATGCAATGATTTTTTAAAGATTTTATTTTAGAAAGGCTCATGTTATTTGAATATTTCCAAGAAGCCTTTTTGTTCTAGGAAGCCCTTTTCTCCCTTGTATTATTTTCTAGGTAGGCAGAACGCCCTTTTGTTCCATGCACTACCAAACATTTCTATTTACTTGGAGCCCTTTTGTCCAAGCTACTTGGAGCCCTTTTGTTCGAGCCATAAATTTACAATACATGGAAATATCAAATAACAAGTTAAAAAAAAAACAAAACATGCATAATATTAATACATTTCTTTCTTTAACTTTTATTTAATCATGTCTTCCATTATATAATAGGGAAGTAATACCATAATCATTCAACTTTCTCTTTATACATTGTCATACATGCTTGTAGAGAGGGACTCATTCAACCTCATCTACCTTTACCATTCCTTTTATATTGCTTCCCACTACCATGATCATCAACATTATTTGATAATACGTATAAATCAATATGCTTCTCAACATTACAAACTTAATCCAGTAACCCGTATGAAATTGTGAACAAATTCAAGCAAAATACCTCATTAAACATAGTGTAGCCGTGAGTTTATCAAGGGTAAGGTTTGACAATAAATTTGATATCTTCAATCCTTACTTATCCAATCCACTTCACAAAGTCCTCAAAATTAAAGAATCAAAATAGAATCATAGACTAAGTATATATTTCCTTCTTGGTCCACAACAACATAACTAATATCATAATTTCCATTCAAATCTCTTTCTTGGATACAAGACATCTATTCGGTCAAGGAGAAAAAAAATCTTACTAAATAGAATTAACAAACACACAACTTGAATCTCAACAATGTTTAATACAACAAACTCATAAGCAATAAAATAACAAGCTCTTGATCCCCTTAAGCTTTTCCTTGGCCGAAACCTACCCACTACACAAGGGTATGAGTTTTGTTTCAAAATCTACATACAACCACCAATAAGTATCATAATCATACAAGCTCAAACATAATATCAATCAATCCCTTCCTCAAAGCAATTTATTCATTTAATTTCTAGGAATAAAAGATTGATAGAAAGAATTGAATATAACACTCCTACATATATAATCTCATATGTAATTCATATATTTCAATACTTATCCATGCTTATTTCTATTTAAAACAACATAAACTAGCATCACATTGCATCATACTTCACGTTTTCTTCATGATTTTCGGTTGGGCAACAACCATATTGCTGCTGAAACAGTAGCAGCAGCAGCATATTGCTGCTGGAACAGTAGCAGTAGCAGCATACTGTTGCTGTTCATAGTCCTCCTCTTCCATAATTTGCATAATTTACCCACATAACCTTGGACCTTGATCATATAACAACAATCTTGAACACTTTCACACATAAATTTCGGATTCAATTTCACCCATCACCCATGAAAAACCCACTTTGCAGTCATCACAAATCATTGCCAAAAAAAAAAACCACCAACCATGTTCTTTAACACATTTAAATCTCAAGCAAGCTAACACTTAAATAAATTTTCTTTTTTAACCTTAAGAATCAGCCATGAACAATATATGACCCATTTATTTTTCAAGCTCAACCGTGAATAACAAAGAAGGAAACAAAAGTGAAAATGGAGAAGAAGAATCCCCTTACCTCAAGGTTGAAGATGACTGTGGAGCTCCAAGATTTCCTTCTTTTTCCCCTTCCTCCTTCACTTCCCCCTTTCTCTTTTCCCTCTTTTTTTTTTGTATCGTTTTCATTCTGCAGAGACGTGAGAGAGATTAGGGCAAATGAGAAAAATGTCATCTTTTTTAAAAGATGACATTAAGGGCAAAATGGTTTTTTTGTTAAATTCTGTATCTATTAATAACACTTTAATTTAACTAAATCAAGTTTCTTGCTTTCCAACAACTTTAAAATAAATTATAAGATCCATCTAATTTCTTGTTTCATCATTTCCATAATTTTCCATATTAGCTGTGCTTCAATCTAGTACTTAAATATTCACTCAGTATCTTTAAAAATACTCAACTAACTCTGTTTGCCCCAAAAATTTAACCACATCTTCTTCCACACATTTGTGACCTATAAATGAATTGTTCATATTTATTTTCTTTAATTTAGCATTTTTGCTATTTTTCTTAGTTAAATTAATCATTTTTACACATTCTGTGTTGCGACAAAGTACCTAAATTAACTCCAAACGTCACAAAATTTAGCGAACATGTTAAACAAGTATTAAGCTACCTCTTTAACTTTATACAAGCCTAATATGTGTAAAAAGAGGATGTTACAATTTTCTCCTCCTTTTAAAAATTTTGTCGCCAAAACTTAGTTGCTCATATTAGTAGTTTAGAGAACCACAACAGTTGCCTTTTCATTGTATCCATCTTATCCATTCCAACCTTTAACCAATCTTAAATATACATATTCTTTTCATTTTTGACGACTGTACCTTGTAAAGAGCCGGAAGATTGAACTTCCCTTCTTGTCTTCTTAAAGTATATACCCTTCCTAGATCTTGTAGTCTAGGATCGGGTATAACTTCATGTCTCTACTGCACCTGCTGACATAATGCCCTAGTTGATTCCATATGTAGCATATCAAACAAAGTTTGTTTCTATATTGTCTTCTTCTACACCTAGATCATTCGGACTTCATAATTTCCATGTGATTTTAGTGTATTTCCATTTTGTGATTTTCTGGGTGTAGAATCGCATTTCTTGTTCCTATTGTCTATCATTTTTCTCTTTGTAGATTCGTGATGTTCTGCTCAATGTGAGGTTTAGATTCAATGATCTCCATAAGCCTGGCAATTCCTGTAACACCCTCCTCAGGGCATCACATTTCTGACTACCAACTTATAATCTGAAAATCAGTTCATAAAAGGTTTGAGTTATAAACGTGGGTTTTAAAATTTCTTTTCGTAGAAATATAAATTTACTGATATTTATAAGTAATACTGAAAATTAGATTTAAACTGATTAAAACTCATATAACAGACATCACTTAATATTTAACAATTATTCAAGAAAATATAAAACTTACAGACTCAATTTTAAATAGTAGCAAATCCCATGACGGGTCCTACTCAATAGCACGGTAAAACACTAACGAGAAAACTCAACATACTTATTCCTTCTTGTATCCATCTTGATGTACCATGTATCTGTTCCTTGTCAACACTGCACACTAACAAATCCTGAATGACCACTCCTCAATGTTGTCACTAATCTCAGAATATGCACCATCTGTCACGTCTAAGAAAACTCGTTCCGTCTACTACATAATTTTAACAACACAAGCCCAACCAAACAATATAACAAAGAGGTGAGATCACCTACGCCAATACCAACATGGTAGCATAGAGATAACACAAACAACACACCATACATGTATATCATACCATAATTACAATCATGCCATCAACATTATTTATCATCATCATCATCTAATATTCCTCAATTATTATATCACACAAATATAAATATTTAATGTTGGTGTATGCCCTAGTGGCCAATACATTTTGTTTGTATTTACATACATTATATTATGTTATTTTATATGAGGCATTTCATTTATTGTGTTCTTTTTGGTAGACATAATAAAGTCCTTAGAATAGTAAGTTTGATACCATAGGACATCAAGTGGATGACTTGATCGTGAGATCCTATTGGATAAAACACTATTCTTAAATGTCCCTAGTCAAGTATTATTGTTAATTAGGACAACAATAATACATTGAGGCTAGTATGTGCGTAGACTGATGACCACATCTCACGGGTCATGGATATGAGATATCAAGTCTACACATGGATACATATTAGAGTAATGATGTATTGGACAGACCCGCCATGAGAACGCTACGTGGATTGTTACGTGAGTGTCATAAGCGATTCTCATAGTGATAATGGTGTATGTGGTCCTTTGACCTGAAATCACTACGATTCCTACATGAGGAGTTGTGTGTTTTAATGCCATCAAACGTCATCTATAACAAGATGATTATAACGTTGGTTATTAGACATGCCGCAATACATGTGGAGGAATGTGAGTGACCTAGATGGGATTTGTCCCTCCTACATAACAGGAGCGATATCTTCGGGACTCCCTGATTGAGTGAGACTACGAAATGCATGGCCATGCTCAAATGAGTCAATATGAGATATTGATCTTATTTGTTATTACTATGTCTACTCGAGAATCAGGAAACTGAAGATTGAACTAAACAAGGGTGACACATTCCATGCCTTGTGTTCAATCTGGATATCTGGACAAAGGGACTAAACTACACGGTAACATTGGTCATGGATAGGTTATGTCAAATCACTGACATTCTCATTACTTGGGTAGCAGTGATGTGTTGCTAGATATCACATCGTTTGTAATATTAAAATGAGATTTTAATATTACTACCAACGTCATGAGAACCTGCAGGTCGCACACTTAGAACAAAGCTAAATTGGAGTATTGAATCCAAGTTGGACTCGGATTCAACTGTGGGCCTAACTCATGACAGATGGGTTTAGGGTTGCACCACTTACCTTGCTACTGCTCACACTCACTTAAGGCAGCCTTTGTTATAAATAATACTGCTAAGGGGGCTGCTACTAGGTTACAACACAACCCTAGCCGCACCTACAGAAAGTGAGTGAGAGATAATAAGGTCTTCTTCTCCTCTCTTTGCAGCTAGCACTACGAAAACAGAGGCGTGACTCCTTTTGCAAGTCTGTTAGTGTGGATACCGCAGAAACATCGTCGCTATTACGGTGTTGGTGATTCAGCTCGCTTGTGTCTATCACGCTTCAAGAGGTAAAAATTTAAAAAAAAACTCGGATTATGGATTTTTGCATGGATCCTGTGAGGGAATTCTGTTATTCCGCTGCGAGACTTTTGATCCGCAAATTCCCAACATTTAATATTTACGATAATGCCCTCAACTATTATCCAAGTATTTCAACAATTCAATTATCATAACCAATGCTCAATAATGATGCATATGTTATGCATGTGCACATAGACTCAGTTTTTTCAAAAACTCCATAGAGGTTTTTCACAAAATTCGAGAAGAATGCTCTGGTTAATTGCCTAGCATAAACCCATAGACAATTGCCCAACTTTGACCCAGAGACAATGTCCAGCCTTAGCCTATAGACAATGCCTAGCCTTAGCCCACAGACAATGCCTAGCTTAGCCCACAGACAATCTCTAGTCTTCGAAAAGAATCGTGTTCTTGTCGGGTATCGCCAATGCGTTGCAACGGACTACATCGCCAAGTGGCACATGATTTTTTCCAATCTCAGTCCACTAGTCAACCGTCGCGCCTTGACGTCCCCAAGATCCATCATAGACCTCACTTTTCAATTCTCATTTCCTCTTCAACCACAAGGGTTACAATTTTTGTTCAATGCACGAATATCTCAATGCAATTTTTGTTCAAATTCATCATATGCCACAACGCATATTTTTCAATTTTATCATATGTCTCAATGCATGTCTTTTCAATGCATGTATAATGCACCAAATGCCAATCACAGGCAAAATTCATCATTTTCTCATGCAGTGTCCATACACTGGTTCAACAGTAATCATACTGTATTTTCAACAATGAAATCATATTATCGCATTTTCATAGTCACAAAACATTTTCATCGTATTTTCACAATCACGTAACATTTCTGTTGTATTTTAAAATCACGTATTGATTTTTCAACGTTTTCTCAATCACGTAAAAATATTTACACGTTTGTCAAATTGCGTAGCGATTTTCCACCATTTTCATAATCGCGTAACTTAAAAATCATTCTTTTAAGTCGTGTAAACCATTTTCCATCATTTTCGAAATATTTAAACGCTTTCCAAATCGCGTAGAAATATTTTAACGTTTTTCAAATCGCATAGCTTAAAAATCAAGTTTTTAAGTTACGTAAATCGTTTTTCACCATAATTCCATTACGAAAAAATATTTCTCAACCTTCAAAAATTCCATTTCAACCTTTCTCATAATGATATGACTTTGTACTTCATTTTCCACATTTCCATATTCAAGAAATCCTTTTCGTAATAAATTCCATAATTTCACCATTTCCATTGATGTAAATCAATGTTTTCAAATCTTTAAAATTCCTTATCACACTTCAAAACCCAAAGGATGAGTTATATAGTAGAAAATATCAAATCACTACTATATTCTTCATTTTTCTCAAATCAATTCTAAAATGAATTCTCTTCAAAATAAATTGAGGTTCAAACACTTTCAACCTCTTTTTGTCTTTTATAAACGAAATTCCATCTTTAAAGTAACAAAATACCTTGTTTCCATTTTCTTTAATTCTTGTACTAAAACACTTTGTTCAAACACTTTGTTTCCACTTTGAAATCATTTTGTTTCATAAAACCAAAACTATTCCAATTTCCTAAAAAAAATCGTGGTACATGGCCATTGAAACCATCAAATATTTTTCCTTCTAAGTCAATATGGTTTTACATAAACAAAATCATTAAAATTTCTTTTAAAAAAACCGTGAACACTTGGTCTTTGAAATCAAATCATTTGTTCATTTTTCATTTTCACTTTCTTTGCAAATCCTTAAAATCATCAACTCATTGCTCTTTTCCTTTAAAACTCATGATTAATAAAATACTTAGAATATTTTTATTCAAAAATTATCTTGAGGCTGTGTGCCTCTATGGTTCTTTGGAACCAAAAATTGTTTTCCTTTTCATCATCATTTCATGGCATGCATATACATATTCATCACATATATATCACAAGCATACCATAATAAAGCACTAAATCATACAAATCATACAAAGCATGAACAAATAAATCAAACACATAAACACCCATAAATAATTACATGACCATGGATATAAATTCTCACATGGATTCACCATCCATCAAATACCAAACCATCTCTCACCACCATACTTAGTTGGTTAGATGGATCTCCCTCTTACCTCTTGAAGAACCTCAAAAGCTCTTTGTTTTACTTCTTTTTCCAAGTCCTTCACCACCAAGGGCTTCTCAAATACAAAACAAAACACATATAATTAATATATATAAGACTTGAATAAGAAAACCATGGATATGAATCATGGTTAGAACCTTGAAAATAAAAAGAAAAGTGAAGATTAATAAACTTCACCAATAAAGCTTCAATCTTTAGCTTGAAGAACAAGGTTGAAGATGGATGATTTAGAGAAAGTCTCCAACATGAAAGTTGCTTAGAATATCATGTAGATTCAAGATCTATGGTTGGATGAAATTAAAAGAGATTGGATGGTGATTTTGGGTGGTATGGCCGAATGGTTCCTTTTGAAGAACAAGGATGGAGTTTTTGATTTTTGTGAAAAGAAGGCTTCTTAGACTTGGTTAAGATAAAGAATGAAGTGAAAACACTTGGTTTTCCTTCCTACCAATTTCGTGGAGCTCCATGGAAAAATCCCTAAAAATCATAAACAAATGTTAAAATTAATAACAAGTGTAGGAATAGGTAAACCATGGTTCAAGCATGGCTTAGAAAATTAAAACTAAAAGATTGGGTGAAGAAATATGAACTTTACCCTTTTTTATAGAAACTTGAAGCTTGGATTTGAAGCTCAAGATGAATGATTTTGTGAAAACTCATAACTAGAGATGTTCTTAGAATGGTGTTTAGGTTTAGGAAATGTGTTTAGATGAAATTTTAGAAGCTTGGAGGCATGGCTTCTAGGTGTTGACTGAAACTTGCTTGGAGAAGGAAGGAGAGAAAATTTTGAAGAGCTTTGCCTTTTTGGAATTGATCAATAATGACCAAGAATGACAATAATGTGGTCTTCAAATTTTCCTACACACTTAAGCCACCAAAAACCATCCCCCCCTCTCATTATGCATTCAATAAGTGATCAATAAGTGAGCATCTTTTCAAGCCACCATTTAGAGCATTCTAAGCCATTGATTAATTCAATGATTAGGATTAAGGTAGACTTTAAGTTAGAAGACTTAATCTAGGTCATTAGATCTTTCTCCTTGAAATTATAGCCATTAGATGTATCTCCAAAATGAAGGATCAAGATTACTCCTTCAAACTTTACATCCAATGGTCATAAATGGTCATTGTCACTTTTCAAGACCAAATCTCCACCCTTGATTAAGTCAAGATCAAGTCTCCACCCTTGATTAAATCAATGATGGATATCCAAACCACCAATGTTGACTAAGCAGTATAATATTTATTTTTATATTTGCTATAACCCTACGAATAATATTTTTACTGTATTTTTATCACCCGATAATTAAATATAGTACAAAACACTGTAAAAGAAAATTTTTAAAACTTTTTTTGGATTCAGGTTTAGTAAGATCCCCCGTCTCCGTCTAAACAGTACAAATTTTTTTATGCGTAGAAAAATTTTTACTTTGCAGGACCTACTTGGGCCCACATAAGACCACTTGGGCCCACAAACAGCCCAAAAACAATTAGAGAAATATAAAAATTTCATAATCATCCACAAAAATCACAAATATTAGAAAACGTATGAAAATCAAGTCAGATTGTTAAAATCATTAAGGATTTTCAAAAAGAAATAAAATACGGAAGGTCAGATATCTGTATTTCAAAAAAATATTAAAATAATAAAAAAATGCAAAAACTCCCAAAATTCCTAAAAATCACAAAAATTATAAAATCCACAGAAGTCGAGTCGGATTATTCAAAATAATCAAGAATCGCCCGAAATAAATAAAATACGAATTTTCGAGGTGTTACAATTCGCTTATTTTCTATCCCTTCAATTCAAATTAAAACTTGACACACTTTTGGTTTTCGTTTGGATTGATCCTAACATATGAGGAAAAGTTGAAAAGTTCTCCAAACTTCACTTCACTTCATATCATATAATAGACATTATCTCTTATTTTAGTTCCAAAATATTTCACTTCTTTATTATCTTGTATATTTCTTAGAAAACATTTGTTTAAGAAAGTCTCCTTGAATCCTTCCACGTTACCTAAGTACATACAACTCCTAATAGTCTTATTTAACTCCTCCACCAATACTCTGCTATCCTCATTGTTTTAAAAGTTCAACCATATTAGGAATTCCCTTTCTTTGAATGCCTTCCTTCTTTTACATTGCAAAAGCAAAACATTGCCAAATCTTCCTAAACTTTCCCATCCATGTGAATATGTAGCTTCTACTTATCATATATAATGTTGCAATTTTCATACTAGTAGTGTACATTTTCGACAGTTTAAACCTTTACAGTTACTAAGTCAATTTTGAGTGTTAAGGTTTTAACAGAATGGATAAAACCCTAGCCATATACTTATCCACATTAACTAACATGTAAGCATGCTTGAATAAAAATCTAGCTTCAAACATTGTCTTATTTGACAAAATGTAAGATGCCCTCTCATTTTCAAAAGAATATACTTCCATTCTAACACAATAACATTTCACAAGAGAAGTCATTGGGTCTTTCTTCCTTTCCAAATTTCTATACAAAACATCAACTTCTTGAGCACTGGTCTAAAAATTCCTTTCTTCAACAATTAACAACCAAAACATTGATATAACCTAGAAACTAATGTAGGTGTGTCCATATATTATGTACAATAAGGCCTTTGAACCTTAAGCTTCCATCTGAAGGAACCATATGAGAATATCATTCCTAATACAATTATCGTTCTCTTTCATAGTTGATATATCTTTGAAACTTACAATTTAAACCAATTAATACATTGAACCTACAATCTTCTATACTTTTCTATTCGAGTTACCACTTGATCTCCTTTGAAAAGAATACTATAGAAAAACAAGCTAAAAACTTTGAGATGGCAACTTTCCATTATATGCCAATATCTTAAATCTACAATATCTAGTGACATGACGTCTCATATAGAAAAGAATTAGAACTCAACAACAATTCTGATGAATGTTTCCATATTTACAAACATACCTTTACCATATATCTTTAGAAAACATAACTCCATTTAGATCTTCGAAAGTTATAACCTTAAAAATGTTTACCTCAAAACAGATTGAAAGATCATACTACTCTATGTCTTGATAAACAATCCTTTATAGACAATTCTTCATTTAATCTCCTTATTTTATTACTCATATGACATAATTATTGACTAATCAAACTTGACTTGCTTCTATATTACTTTCCACATTTCATGCACTTCTGGCTCCATATTCCATCTTAAACTTGTTTTGCTTTATATTGTAGAAATTAAAATCTAACTTCAATATTTGACCTTTTACTCTTTTAGAGGCTTTACTAATTCACTTTGTTCCTTGACTATCACTATGTTATATCTTTTTTTTATTAATAATAAATTCGTCTTTCTAAGCTCTGGATAATCATGGGAATCCTAATCCCATTTGTAAAGGTGGGGCGGCTTCCATCCTTACAAAATCTAATTAACAATAACAACACTTTCCCTCATAACAGTTACTATCATTTTAGTTCTCTCAACACATTATAGGCACCATCTTTATTGAATTCCATAATTCACAACTTAACTTTACTATATCATGATTTTACTTCAAGTATCAAAATAAACTCATTACTATATATCAAACTACTGCTTTATATTACCTTATGAACATACTATTTTACTTCAACTCAAGAATTCAATTTTTCTTATCTTCTCACTTGTTCTTTAGGAAATATATATCCAAAGAGGTCACTCTAAATATCTTCCAATTCATTTATATACCAGCAGCTTCCATTAATCATCTTAAACCAATCCACCAATTCTTCACTTCTCCCTCAACATAAAAGAAACGAACGACACCTTCTGGACAACTCATTACTTCAAATATCTTCATACATGCACTTAGCCATCTCTATTTTAAAACTTCAGTATTTTAGCTAATTGCGTGTCCCTTAAAACCTTGAGACATATTTCTTGATGATATTTCAGTTCTTTAGTTCTTCCATCATATTCACTATTCAAACTTTGAGTCCTTCTGTTCTTAACACATCATTGAGAAAGCAATATCAATTAGTTACTAACTCTATTTTGTACCTTCTTTCAAAATCATTCTTATCATCCTCAACTGGCGAATTTAATCTTCTTCTTTTTCCTCCCACTAATGGCGTCAGTCTACTACCACATCATTCCATTAATAACTTCTATCTGTTCTTCGGTGACAACTATTCGCTCTTATACTTACCGCAAGTGCATGGATCGCACTTGCAATATAGCTAGGAGTCGGATATCGTTCCCACGAGGACTATTGCTAATTCAGAACTAACTATTAACTAATAGCTTAATAATTTTTATCTAAGAACATTCAAATTAAAAGAGGTGTGTGCAAACTAATGGGAAGATTTAAATGCTAGCTAATTGAAATTAAAGTTGATGATTAAAGAATATGGAATCTTTCTTCACCTTCTACTTCAATTGATGTTATGCAAACCTCTTTATCAACATACATGATATGGAATTTGTTGGCTTGAGAATCTTATTCAATTAAAAGCCTATGTCTTGGTCATTTAACCATGCTTCATTTACCTAGTCACTATATGTCCATGAGACCTAGAGTAAATTCCACTCCTTAAGAACAATTCTCAATAATAGCCATGCATGACCAATAGGTATATTTCTATCCTATTAGCTAATCAATTTATTCAAGCCAATTGAATGAAATCAAACATGCATCAACTATACACACGAGCTTAAATCTAAATTCCTATGTCTAGGTTCATTAGATTTTATCAAAACATATTAAATATTAGCCAAACATTCAAAAGCATTAGAAACAATATGATTGAACAATCCCAAACCATAATATTAACTTAAAGGTTTACAAAATCATCAATATTCAGAGAAGGATCCAAAGAAATCCCTATATATAGCCTAGCCACTCATGACAAATGAAAATATATCACTAATACTTATTGTCATGATAAGAGAAGAGAGGAAGTTAAAGAAGAGAAAGTGGAAAGCTCAATAATGGTGGTCTTTGATGCTTGAATCCTCCTTGTGGAAGGATTTGACCTCCAACTTTGGTCCTTTTTGCTTCCTTTCAGTGTCACAAATAAACCCTGGCAATTGTGTTCTAAAAACAAAAACGTTCTCCTTGTGAAATCTGATAGAACAATATTTATGGGCTTTAAATTTCAATTTCATGCCGTGGCGCTCACCTTGCCACGCCGTAGTGCGTATTGTAATACCTCAAAAATTGTTTGTTTCATGATAAATAGTCATTTCATAATATTTGTGATTTTTGTGAATTTTTTCGGAAATGTTAATTATTTTAGTATATTTTTCGATTTACGTGCGCACTAAATGGAGTTGGAAAAATAAAATATTTTCCATAAGGCTAGAAACCTTGGACTGTGGAAACGTCGACAAGGGATCTTACTAAACTCGAGGCCAGACACATTTTACGAAATTTTATTTTTTGAGATATTATCTGAATAATAAAATCGCAGTACGCTTTATTATCCATTGGACAATAAAATACTGGTTTTGTTAACTATGACTTTTGTCCATTGGATAGTAGCTTATAGTAAAATGTTTATAATCTTTTCTAGAATATCTACTTTATGTCACATCACTTTGACTTCTTTTTAAAAAGTGAAGAATTGGCTTCTTGAAGAAGCTTTGTTTTTGGCTTGTTGGAGAAACCAATTCCACCAAGCTTCTAGAGGAAGCTTCACTCTCTCTCTCTTCCTTTGGCACACTCCACGACAATGAAGGAGGGAAGGTGACACAAATTGTCATCTTTCCACTAAAATCACTCATTCACTTTTTACTCTTAAAACTTTTAAAACTTTTCTATCACTTTCTCTCTCTACCATTTCTCTTCACTCACTTTTTCTCTCACATTTTCTTCTTCCTTCTTCCTCCTCTCTTCCACGGCTACACCCTTCCATGGATGTTTGATTTCAAGTAACCACTTTGCTTGAACCCACATTTCCTTTGAAGCTTTTCATTTCTTGTTGGAACCACCTTCAAGAACTCAACTTTTCCTCTCCATTCTCTCCTCACTTCCACGGCCAAGACACTAACTTTTGGCCATCCACATTTTTTTGCTCAACCAACCTTGTTTCTTACATCTCCTCATTATCTTAAACCTTTTCTCTTTTGTGACCATCACCTAAATCTACCATTTTCATCTTTTTCCATAAAGTTCTAAAGTTTGAAGCTTTGAGGTAAAGTTCGTGACTTTTTATTTTTCTCTCCTCTTTTTCATAATCGTTGGCCATTTTGGTGATCAATGATTCTTCTTTTAAGTTTTGGTTGGTGATTATGTGAGTTTGACCGTCCTAGGGTTTTGGTGGAGGAATTTGACGAATTTCAAGAGCTTAAAGGAGCTTCTTTTTAATCTTCTCTTGAAATAAAAGGGAGATTAAGGAAGATTTGTGTTTGTAAGTGAAGAATCCATGTGAAGATTTTCTTCACTTGATTGTATAGTTATGGTTTGTGCTTCCTTGTTGAATATGTGCTTATTTGCTATTATATGAATTTGATTTTGTATGATTTATGCTTATATGCTTAGTCATGCTCTATTATGATTTATGCATGGATGTGCTATAGTGTGACTTGATAATTGAAGTATGATATGTGCTTAAAATCTTGTTGTTGGAGGATGAAAATTTAGAGGTCTGAGGACTATGAGGCTCACAACCATTAAGCCCATTTTGGGGCAATCCAAGTCAAAAATATTTCATAAATTGTGAATTTAGTTGATTAGGTAATAGGGATATGAATCAAAGATTTTTAAGTGTGGAAAGGAAATGAATGCAATTTTATTAATTGGAAAGAATGGATTTTTACCATAGGTCATAAAGAATGAATTTGGAAGATGATGTTAAGTTTAAAGTATTTTGTTTAAAAAGGATTTCTAGAGGAGTATGGAAATGTATAACTTTTATTGAATAAATAATGATTCTGCAAGAGAAATGGAAAAAAGAGTTTTAAAGGTGATTAGAGATTCAAAGTATTTTACTTAAGGAGAATGAAACAAAGTTTTATTATTAGATAACAGTGTTTTAATTAAGATGATGGAGGATAAGTATTAAAAGTGATTTAGAACTCAAGGTATTCTATTTAAGAGGATCTTAAAAAAGGTAATGGAAGTAGTTTTTAGTAAAGTAATATAATACATATTTTTGGGGAAAACATTAGAAAACGTTTACGCGATTATGAAAATAGCGGTTTGTTATCGGGCCGACGTATTGGACCCAATTTTGTTAAAAATATGGTTTATGGCCTGTGGCGGCTTAGATTCTGCATTAAATTATTGTGCATTGAGTTATGCATTGAGTTATCATGCATTAAATATCATACAGTTCGTGTCTATATGGCTTTTGTTGCTAAGGAGTAAATGAGAATCGAATAGTGAGATCTATGATGGATCTTAGGGGACTGTAAGGCGCGGTGATTCATAGTGATAATTGTTCACCTTATACACCTCTGGCCATGATGAATCGTTGCAGCGCATTACGCACTCGACAACGCTATCTTTTTTCGTGGTCCAGCACAGACTGTCATTGAGGGTGGCAGATTTTTTAGAACGTTCATCTCCAAATTTGAGTATTAGCTCCATGGAGTAGGAACTGGTTCAATATGCATACATATGGTCAGTACACATATTGTCGTGGCATGGTCAACATACATATTGTGGGGACATAATCATTACATACCCATTGTGGATATCTGTTGTTATAGTGTTGTCAATGTTTATATTATTGTGGGATATGCTTACTGATGATATTTGTGAAATTGATAACTTGAATATATCTGTAATAACTGTATGTATGGAATGACTTTGTCATTCGTATCATTTTCTTTGTTGCCATTTTGGTATGCGATATAGGGGATCTCACCTCTTTGTTGTATTTTTTTGGGTTAAAATTATGTTGAAGAAGACTGTGAAGGAAGTCGAGGTTGAGTTGTCTGGATTTTACTAAATTGACTTCTGTTTACGGTGATGGCGTCTGGATGAGATTTCTTTGGCTACGTATGTGTATGACTTCATGGAGGCATTGATGCCTGGCATGTTGACCGTGACACCGAGTGCTTCGTGTATAGTGGGGAGGTAACTCTGCTTAGGAGTTGTACCTATCTTGGGGTTACTACTTTCACCTTCAATGCTTTTGTGCATGTGGAGTTCTCTATTCCCATTAGAGACCTGTGGGGTGATCGACATCACACACCTAGGGAGGATTCTATGGAGTTGACTGCTCGGACTCTCGTCTGTCCTGATGTGCCTCGATCAGGAAATTTTCTCATTCTGGCTGCAGAGGAAGATCAAATGAGGGAGATTACCCTTCAGGTGTTTGGGCTTGGACCAGGTCGAATTTTTATATGGTAGTTGTGCACATCTTCAATATCATTTGAATATATAAGTAGTATGTTTTGTATTAACAATACTTTATGTTATGGATATATATGTATTTACGGAATGTATTTTTCTTCGGCGATTTTGTTTTAAGTGTTGTGTACTAAATATACTTCATCCGCGGCACATATTTTCTATATATGCACAATTATTAAATTTGTAAAACTTGTTGTTGAGTTGTAGCATGCTTAAACTTAGTGATTGTGCCATAATGACGATTGTGTTATGGTTGTTAAATCTATGGGTGTTATATTAGGTAGTATCAAAGCAGTTCATCCTGTTGAGTCGGGGTATGGACTGACTATGCTTAGATATGTTAGAAGTTTTTGTATGTTGTGCACTTCCTTGTCTCTTGGTTGAAATGTTGGGAAAGGAATGTATGGCTTGTCATAGGTTGAATGTTAGTAGCTACTGTGATGCAGTTACATGATATTGAGGATTGACTTACTCAATATATAACGTTCTGCATGGACAAGAAACTATGACTTCACCTAAGCGTACTAGGAGAATATGAGTTCTTTTAGTAAGGAGTCTAGCTAGTATGACTAAACTCTTTTAGAATTTGGTATTCACACTTTTTGTTGTGATACCTCTAGAGCCTAGGTTTGAGTCTTCCAGACTTGTGGTTAAGTTTGTCTGATTTGTGTTGCGTGATTCTTTATGGTTGGTTGTTGAAAGGAGCCAATATTGTTCGAAAGAGGTTGCAATTGGTTTTCGTTAAGTTTTGATTAGTTTGTCTTCGAAAGAAAGTAATTGTTCATGGTAGGCGTACGCGTGTGAATGCGGGACGCGACAATGATGGAATGGCTATGACTGTAGAAGCAATGGAAAGAATAGTTGATGTAGCAGTACAACATAATCAGAGGGCCACTCAGCAGCAGGAATTGATAGCTGAGGCTCATATTTTGTTAGAGTTGAATCAGTCTTAGGACAAGGGACCCCATGACATTGGACCATTTTGGTTCTGAAGAAGGCAAAATCGTAAGGTCAAGCGATTCCAGCGGAAACCACATTCACGACCATCGGGGAAGCAACAATAACAACAACTATATGAAGGTAGTGCTAGTGGTAGTAGATCTAGGCAAACCTTGGTATTTTTACCAATATGTAAGAAATATGGAAATAACTACTTAACGAGGGAGTGTAAGAACAAAGGGGTAGTCTGTTTCAAGTGCGGGAAGCTTGGACACATTTCTAGAGACTGTGCTCCACCAAAGAGGAAGTCTTTTGTTAGTGATGCACGTGCTTCAAGCCCTCAAATTGAAGGGAAAGTTTATACCCTAGGTGGAACGAATGTTTCCTAAACTAAAGATCTAAACAATGAAGATTTTGCCATAGGAGATGATTCCTTGATTGTGTTGTATAATTCTGGGGGCAACCCATTTCTTTATGGCATATGACTGTATAGATTAATTAGGGTTATCGGTGCCTTCGTTACCTTTTGACTTGTTCATTTATGCTTCTGTTACTAAACCTATTGTTACTATCCAATTGCTCAAACTATCCTATTTGTGTTAAAGACCAAATCTTCTCTGTTGATTTGAATTGTTTACCTCATTCTTGAAACTGAGACCTCCGAATTTTTAACGAGCAACCAAGTTAAAGCTTTATTGAGGAAAAGGAGCCCAATGATACATGTTATTATCTTCTTTGGAAGTCAAAAGTAAGGAGAATGTGAATGATGATCTTGTAATCAATGAGTTTCTCATGATGAGCTCTAGTACTGTCAGTTAAGGAGAGGGATAGAACTTTTCGGTGATATAGGACTTATTGAAAGTTGAATAAGATTACGATCAAGAATGAGTATCCTCGGAAGAAGATAGATGATTCGATGGATCAGCAACAAGGGAGTCTCTATTTTCTCCAAGATGGATTTACACTCTAACTATCCTCATATTCGTGTGGAAGTAAAGGAAGTTCCCAGAACGACTTTTCAAATGCGCTATGGGCATTATGAGTATCTCGTGATGCCGTTTAGAGTGACAAATGCTCCTACCGTATTCATGGATTATATGAATCGGATCTTTTGTCCTTATTTAGATAGATTTGGCGTTGTCTTTATCGATGAGATTCTGATCTATTCTTAAAAATCAGAGGAACATGCTGAATATCTCGGTATATTTCTCTAGATTTAGAAGGAGAAGAATTTTGAACGTCAAGTTATCAAATTTCAAATTTTGGTTAGAGGAGGTTAAACTTTTGGGTCATGAGATTTCAAAGGAAGAAATTGCTGTGAATTCATCAAAGGTTAAAGTTGTTCTTCAATGGGAAAGACTGAAGACTGTGACAAAGGTTCGTGGCTTGTGGGACTAGCTAGTTATTATCGAAGATTCATCGAGGGATTCTCCAAGATAGCAGGACCTATCACCCAGCTTACAAGAAAAGAATCAAGCTTTTCTGTGAACCGACGCATGTGAAGAAAGTTTTCAAGGGTTGAAGAAACGTTTGACTACTTCGCTAGTCTTGGTTCTACCTGATCGCAATGAACCCTTTGTGTTGTTTTGTGATGTTTCACATCAAGATTTAGGGTGTGTGCTTATGCATAATAAGAAGGTAGTGGCGTATGCTTCAAGGCAATTGGGAGTACATGAGAAGAACTACCCTACAAGAACTTGGAGTTAGTTGTTGTGTGTTTGCATCAAAGATCTAGAGGCATTTTTTGCATAGAGCAACATTCAACATCTATAGTGATTATTAGAGTCAAAAAAATCTGGTTGATTAGAAGGAGTTAAATATGAGGCGTTACATGGACGGCGATGTAAAACACCCTGTGTTGGCACCAAGACAGTGAAAGAATTGCGATTGGACTAGAGCTTATACAATAAACAATGAATGAAGTTAAGATGACAGAGGAAAAGATGTAAACAACTCAGAGGGAACAAATTGCATTAGTAAAGGCGATCTGGAATGATGTAATTGGAGACGCAACGTGAAAGCTAGAGGACAGGATGAAGGAACAATATCCACATCTGTTCTAAGCTATGACAAATTTCGAGGACGAAATTTCTTTTTAGAAGCAGAGATTTGTAACACCCCGAAATTTGTTTGTTTCATAATAAATAGTCATTTTATAATATTTGTGATTTTTGTGAATTTTTATGGATTTTTTCGGAAACATTGACTATTTTAATATATTTCAAATGGAGCTGGGAAAATTAAATATTTTCCCCGAGGCTGAAAAACCTTGGACTGTGAAAATGTCGATGAGGGATCTTACTAAACTCGAGGCCGGACACATTTTATGAAATTTTTATTTTTCAACATTTTATCTTATAAACAAAATCCCAGTATGCTTTATTATCCATTGGACAATAAAATACTGATTTTGTTAACTGTGACTTTTGTCCATTAGATAATATCTTTTAGTAAAATGCATATCATCTTTTCTAGAATATCTACTTTATGTCACATCACTTTGACTTCTTTTTAAAAAGTGAAGAATTGGCTTCTTGAAGAAGCTTTGTTTTTGGCTTGTTGGAGAAACCAATTCCACTAAGCTTCTAGAGGAAGCTTCACTCTCTCTCTCTCTCTTCCTTTGGCACACTCCACGACAATGAAGGGGGGAAGGTGACACAAATTGTCACCTTTCCACTAAAATCACTCATTCACCTTTTACTCTTAAAACTTTCAAAACTTTTCTATCACTTTCTCTCTCTACCATTTCTCTTCACTCACTTTTTCTCTCACATTTTCTTCTTCCTTCTTCTTCCTCTCTTCCATGGCTACACCCCTCCATGGATACTTGATTTCAAGCAACCACTTTGCTTCAACCCACATTTCCTTTGAAGTTTTTCATTTCTTGTTGGAACCACCTTTAAGAACTCAACTTTTCCTCTCAATTCTCTCCTCACTTCCACGGACAAGACACCCACTTTTGGCCATCCACATATTCTTGCTCAACCAACATTGTTTCTTACATCTCCTTATCATCTTAAACCTTTTCTCTTTTGTGACCATCACCTAAATCTACCATTTTCATCTTCTTCTATAAAGTTCTAAAGTTTGAAGCTTTGAGGTAAAATTCATGACTTTTTATTTTTCTCTCCTCTTTTTCATGATCGTTGGTCATTTTGGTGATCAATGATTCTTCTTTTAAGTTTTGGTTGGTGATTATGTGAGTTTGACCATCCTAGAATTTTGGTGGAGGAGTTGGACGAATTTCAAGAGCTTAAAGGAGCTTCCTTTTAATCTTCTCTTGAGGTAAGAGGGAGATTAAGGAAGATTTGTATTTGTAAGTGAAGAATCCATGTGAAGATTTTCTTCACTTGATTGTGTGGTTATGGTTTATGCTAACTTGTTGAATATTTGCTTATTTGCTATTATATGAATTTGATTTTGTATGATTTATGCTTATATGCTTAGTCATGCTCTATTATGATTTATGCATGGATGTGCTATAGTGTGACTTGATAATTGAAGTATGATATGTGCTTAAAATCTTGTTGTTGGAGGATGAAAATTTAGAGGTCTGAGGACTATGAGGCTCACGGCCATTAAGCCCATTTTGGGGCAATCCAAGTCAAAAATATTTCATAAATTGTGAATTTAGTTGATTAGGTAATAGGGATATGAATCAAAGATTTTTAAGTGTGGAAAGGAAATGAATGCGATTTTATTAATTGGAAAGAATGGATTTTTAACATAGGTCATAAAGAATGAATTTGGAAGATGATGTTTAGTTTAAAGTATTTTGCTTAAAAAGGATTTCTAGAGGAGTATGGAAATGTGTAATTTTAAAGAATAAATAATGATTTTGCAAGAGAAATGGAAAAAAGAGTTTTAAAGGTGATTAGAGATTCAAAGTATTTTACTTAAAGAGAATGGAACAAAGTGTTATTATTAGATAATAGTGTTTTAATTAAGATGATGGAGGATTAGTATTAAAAGTGATTTAGAACTCAATGTATTCTGTTTAAGAGGATTTTAATAAAGGTAATGAAAGTAGTTTTTAGTAAAGTAATATAATACATATTTTTGGAGAAAACATTGGAAAACGTTTACACGATTATGAAAATAGTGGTTTGCTATCAGGCCGACGTATTGGACCCAATTTTGTTAAAAATATGGTTTATGGCCTGTGGTGGCTTAGATTCTGCATTAAATTATCGTGCATTGAACACTATCATACGTTGAACATTCTACACTATTCTGTGGTTATGCCGATGTGCTGGACCCGGGTGGATCAGTGTTATTATGTAATTGTATGGGCGGTTTTGTATTATCATTGATACTATTGGTATCAGATAATTGTATGGGCAGTTGTCTTGATATCATTGGGAACAGTACAATGGTGGCTGAAGTTGTGCATTGAGTTATCATGCATTGAACATCATACAATTCGTGTTATTATGGCTTTTGTTGCCAAGGAGTGAATGAGAATCGAATAGTGAGATTTATGATGGATCTTAGGGGACTTTAAGGCACGGTGATTCATAATGATAATTGTTCACCTTATACACCTCTGGCCATGATGAATCGTTGCATCGCATTACGTGCCTGACAACACTATCTTTTTTCGTGGTCCGGCACAGACTGTCATTGAGGGTGGTAGATCTTCTGGAACATTCATCTCCAAATTTGAGTATTAGCTCCATAGAGTAAGAACTAGTTCAATATGCATACACATGGTCAGTACACATATTGTCGTGGTATGGTCAACATACATATTGTGGTGGCATAATAATTACATACCCATAGTGGATATCTGTTGTTATAGTGTTGTCAATGTTTATATTATTGTGGGATATGCTTTCTGATGATATTTATAAAATTGATAACTTGAATATATCTGCAATAACTGTATGTATGAAATGACTTTGTCATTTGTATCATTTTCTTCGCTGCCATTTTGGTATACGATGTAAGGGATCTCACCTCTTTGTTATATTGTTTTAGGTCAAAATTAAGTTAAAGAAGACTATGAAGGAAGGCAAGGTTGAATCGTCTGGATTTTACTGAATTGACTTCCGATTACGGTGATGGCGTCTAGACAAGATTTCTTTGGCTACGTGCAGGTACAACTTCATGGAGGCATTGATGCATGGCATGTTGACCGTGACACCGAGCGCTTCATGTGTAGTGTGGAGGTGTCTCTGCTTAGGAGTAGTACCTATCTTGGGTTACTACTTTCACCTTCGATGCTTTTGTGCATATCGAGTTCTCTATTCCCATTAGAGACCTATGGGGTGATCAGCATCACACCCCTAGGGAGGATTTTATGGAGTTGACTGCTCGGACTCTTGTCCGTCGTGATGTGCCTTGACCAATAAATTTGCTCGTTCTGGCTCCAGAGGAAGATCCAATGAAGGAGATTACCCTTCAGGTGTTTGGGCTTGGACCGGCTCGAATTTTTATATGGTAGTTGTGCACATCTTCAATATTGTTTGAATATATAAGTAGTATGTTTTGTATTAACAATACTATATGTTATGGATATATATGTATTTATGGAATGTATTTTCATTCAGCAGTTTTGTTTTAAGAGTTGTGTACTAAATATACTTCATTTGTGGCTTATATTTTCTATATATGCACAGTGATTAAATTTGTAAAACTTGTTGTTGAGTTGTAGCATGCCTAAACTTAGTGACTGTGGCATAATGACGATTGTGCTGTGGGTGTTAAATCTAGGGGTGTTACATTAGGTGGTATCAGAGCAGTTCATCCTGTTGAGTAGGGTATGGACTGACTATGCTTAGACATGTTAGAAGTTTTTGTATGTTGTGCCCTTCCTTGTCTCTTGGCTGAGATGTTGGGAAAGGAATGTGTGGCTTGTCATAGGTTGAATGTTAGTAGCTACTGTGATGCAGTTACATGGTATTAAGGACTAGCCTACTTAATATGTAATGTTCTGTGTGGATAGGAAACTATGACTTCACCTAGGCATACTAAGAGAATATGAGTTCTTTTAGTAAGCAGTCCAGCTAGTATGATTAAACTCTTTTAGAATTTGGTATTCACACTTTTTGTTGTAATACCTCTAAAGCCCAGGTTTGAGTCTTCCAGACTTGTGGTTAAGTTTGTCTGGTTTGTGTTGCGTGATTCTTTGTGGTTGGTTTATGAAAAGAGCCAATATTGTTTGAAAGGGGTTGCGATTGGTTTTTGCTAAGTTTTGATTCGTTTGTCTTCAAAGGAAAGTAATGGTTCGTGGTAGGCGTATGCGTGTGAATGTAGGGCGAGACAACGATGGAATGGCTGCTACTGTAGAAGTAATGAAAAGAATGGTTGACGTAGCAGTACAACATAATTAGAGGGCCATTCAACAGCAAGAATTGATAGTCGAGGCTCAGATTTTGTTAGAGTTGAATCAGTCTCAAGACAGGGGACCCCATGACGTTGGACCATATTGGTTCCGAAGGAGGCAAAATCATAAGGTCAAGTAATTCCAGTGGAAACCACATTCACGACCATCAGGGAAGCAACAACAACAACAACTGTATGAAGGTAGTGCTAGTGGCAGTAGATCTAGGCAAACCTTGGTATTTTTACCAATATGTAAGATCAAAGGGGTAGTTTGTTTCAAGTGCGGGAAGCTCGAACACATTTCTAGAGACTGTGCTCCACTAAAGAGGAAGTCTTCTGTTAGTGATGCACATGCTTTAAGACCTTAAACTGAAGGGAAAGTTTATACCATGGGTGGAACGAAGGTTTCCCAGACTGAAGATCTAAACAATGGGGATTTTGCCATAGGAGATGATCCCTTAACTTTGCTGTATAATTCTGGGGGCAACCCATTTCTTTATGGATATGACTGTATGGATTGATTTGGGTTATTGCTGTCTTCATTACGTCTTGACTTGTTCATTTATGCTTCTATTATTAAACCTATTGTTACTATCCAACTACTCAAACTATTCTATTTGTGTTAAAGACCAAATCTTCTCTGTTGATTTGAATTGTTTACCTCATTGTCGAATAGATATGATTTTAGGAATGGATTGGTTATTTTCTAATCATATCCTCCTAGATCGTTCCAATGAAAACCTTAGTGTTTCCTGAAACTGAGACCTCTGAATTTTTAATGAGCAACCAAGTTGAAGCTTTATTAAGGAAAATGAGCCCAATGATACATGCTATTATCTTCTTTGGAAGTCAAAAGTAAGGAGAATGTGAATAATGATCTTGTAATCAATGAGTTTCTCATGATAAGCTTCAGTGCTGTTAGTTAAGGAGAGGGATGGAACTTTTCGGTGACATAGGATTTATCTCCAGTTGAATAAGATTACGATCAAGAATGAGTATCCTCGGAAGAAGATAGATGATTTGATGGATCAGCAACAAGGGAGTCGCTATTTTTTCCAAGATGGATTTATGCTCTAGCTATCCTCAAATTTGTGTGAAAGTAAAGGATGTTCCCAGAACAGCTTTTCAAATGCACTATGGGCATTATGAGTATCTTATGATGTCGTTTGGAGTTCATGGATTACATCAATTGGATCTTTTGTCCTTATTTAGACAGATTTGTCGTTGTCTTTATCGATGAGATTTTGATCTATTCTTGAAAATCAGGAGGAACATGTTGAATATCTTGGTATATTTCTCCAGATTTGGAAGGAGAAGAATTTTGAACGCCTAGTTGTCAAATTTCAAATTTTGGTTGGAGGCGGTTAAACTTTTGGGTCATGAGATTTCAAAGGAAGAAATTACTGTGAATTCATCGAAGGTTGAAGTTGTTCTTCATTGGGAAAGACCAAAAATCGTGATGGAGGTTTGTGGCTTGTGGGACTAGCTAGTTATTATCAAAGATTCATCAAGGGATTCTCCAAGATAGTAGGACCTATCACCTAGCTTACAAGAAAAGAATCAAGCTTTTCTGTGAACCGACGCATGTGAAGAAAGTTTTCAAGGGTTGAAGAAATGTTTGACTACTTCGCTAATCTTAGTTCTACTTGATCCCAATGAACCCTTTGTGTTGTTTTGTAATGTTTCACATCAAGGTTTAGGGTGTGCGCTTGTGCAGAATAGGAAGGTTGTGATGTATGCTTCAAGGCAATTGGGAGTACATAAGAAGAACTACCCTACACGAACTTGGAGTTAGCTATTGTGTATTTACATCGAAGATCTAGAGGCATTTTCTGCATAAAGCAACATTCAACGTCTATAGTGATTATTAGAGTAAAAAAAATCTAGTTGATTAGAAGGAGTTAAATATGAGGCGTGACATGGACGGCGATGTAAGACACCTTGTGTTGGCACCAAGACAGTGAAAGAATTGCGATTAGACACGAGCTTGTACAATAAGCAGTGGATAAAGTTAAGATGACTCAGGAAAATATATAAACAACTTAGAGGGAATGAATTGCATTAGTAAAGGTGATCTGGAATGATGTAATTGGAGACACAACGTGGGAGCTAGAGGACAAGATGAAGGAATAATATCCACATCTGTTCTAAGGTATGACAAATTTCGAGGAAGAAATTTCTTTTTAGAAGGGGAGAGTTGTAACACCCCAAAAATTGTTTGTTTCATGATAAATAGTCATTTTATAATATTTGTGATTTTTGTAAATTTTTGTGGATTTTTTCAGAAATGTTGATTATTTTAATATATTTCTCAATTTACGTGCACACTGAATAGAGCTGGGAAAATAAAATATTATCCCAGGGGCTGGAAAACCTTGGACTGTGGAAACGTCGATGAGAGATCTTACTAAACTTGAGATCAGACATAGTTTACGAAGTTTTTATTTTTCGATATTTTATTTGATAAATAAAATTGCAATACACTTTATTATTCGTTGGACAATAAAATACTAGTTTTGTTAACTATGACTTTTGTCCATTGGATAATATCTTATAGTAAAATGCTTATCATCTTTTCTAGAATATCTACTTTATGTTACATCGCTTTGACTTCTTTTCAAAAAGTGAAGAATTGGCTTCTTGAAGAAGCTTTGTTTTTGGCTTGTTGGAGAAGCCAATTCCACCAAGCTTCTAGAGGAAGCTTCACTCTCTCTCTCTTTTCCTTTGGCACACTCCATGGCAATGAAGGGGGGAAGGTGACACAAATTGTCACCTTTCCACTAAAATCACTCATTCACTTTTTACTCTTAAAACTTTCAAAACTTTTCTATCACTTTCTCTCTCTACCATTTCTCTTCACTCACTTTTTCTCTCACATTTTCTTCTTCCTTCTTCCTCCTCTCTTCCATGGCTAAACCCCTCCATTTCCCCTCCATGCATGCTTGATTTCAAACAACCACTTTGCTTGAACCCACATTTCCTTTGAAGCTTTTCATTTCTTGTTGGAACCACCTTCAAGAACTCAACTTTTCCTCTCCATTCTCTCCTCTCTTCCACAGCCAAGAAACCCACTTTTGGTCATCCACATTTTCTTGCTCAACCAACCTTGTTTCTTACATCTCCTCATCATCTTAAACCTTTTCTCTTTTGTGACCATCACCTAAATCTACCATTTTCATCTTCTTCTATAAAGTTCTAAAGTTTGAAGCTTTGAGGTAAAGTTTATGACTTCTTATTTTTCTCTTCTTTTTTTCGTGATCCTTGGTCATTTTGGTGATCAAGGATTCTTCTTTTAAGTTTTGGTTGGTGATTATGTGAGTTTGACCATCCTAGGGTTTTGGGGGAGGAGTTGGAAGAATTTCAAGAGCTTAAAGGAGCTTCCTTTTGATCTTCTCTCGAGGTAAGGGGGAGATTAACCTCATCGACCAAACATGGTAGTGAGAAAATGGAAGATTTGTGTTTGTAAGTAAAGAATCCATGTGAGGATTTCCTTCACTTGATTGTGTGGTTATGGTTTGTGCTTACTTGTTGAATATGTGCTTATTTGTTACTATATGAATTTGATTTTGTATGATTTATGCTTATATGCTTAGTCATGCTCTATAATGATTTATGCATGGATGTGCTATAGTGTGACTTGATAATTGAAGTATGATATGTGCTTAGAATCTTGTTGTTGGAGGATGAAAATTTAGATGTCTAAGGACCATGAGGCTCACGGCCATTAAGCACATTTTGGGGCAATCCAAGTAAAAAATATTTTATAAATTGTGAACTTAGTTGATTAGGTAATAGGGATATGAATGAAAGATTTTTATGTGTGGAAAGGAAATGAAAGTGATTTTATTAATTGGAAAGAATGGATTTTTAACATAGGTCATAAAGAATGAATTTGGAAGATGATGTTTAGTTTAAAGTATTTTGCTTAAAAAGGATTTCTAGAGGAGTATGGAAATGTGTAATTTTAAAGAATAAATAATGATTTTGCAAGAGAAATGGAAAAAAGAGTTTTAAAGGTGATTAGAGATTCAAAGTATTTTACTTAAAGAGAATGGAACAAAGTGTTATTATTAGATAATAGTGTTTTAATTAAGATGATGGAGGATTAGTATTAAAAGTGATTTAGAACTCAATGTATTCTGTTTAAGAGGATTTTAATAAAGGTAATGAAAGTAGTTTTTAGTAAAGTAATATAATACAGATTTTTTGGGAAAACATTGGAAAATGTTTATGTGATTAGCGGTTTGCTATCAGGCTAACGTAATGGACTCGATTTCGTTAAAAATATGGTCTATGGCCTATGGTAGCTTAGATTCTTCATTGAATTATCGTGTATTGAACACTATCATACATTGAACATTCTACACTGTTCTGTTGTTGTGCTGATGTGCTGGACTTGGGTGGATCAGTGTTATTATATAATTATATGGGCGGTCATGTAATATCATTGATACTAATGGTATCAGACAATTGTATGGTTGGTTGTTTTGATATCATTGGGAACAGTACAATGGTGGCTTGAGTTATGCATTGAGTTATCATGCATTGAACATCATACAGTCCGTGTCTGTATGGCTTTGTTGCTAAGGAGTGAATGAGAATTGAATAGTGAGATCTATGATGGATCTTAGGGGACCGTAAGGCGCGGTGATTCATAGTGATAATTGTTCACCTTATACACCTGCAGCCGTGATGAACCGTTGCAACACATTACGCGCTCGACAACACTATCTCGTTTCGTGGTCCGGCGTAGACTGTCATTGAGGGTGGCAGATCTTCTGGAACGTTCATCTCCAAATTTGAGTATTAGCTCTATGGAGTAGGAACTGGTTCAGTATGCATACACATGGTCAGTACACATATTCGTGGCATAGTCAACATACATATTGTGGTGGCATAATCATTACATACCCCATTGTGGATATCTGTTGTTATAGTGTTGTCAATGTTTATATTATTGTGGGATATGCTTTCTAAAGATATTTATGAAATTGATAACTTGAATGTATCTGTAATAACTGTATGTATGGAATGACTTTGTCGTTCGTATCATTTTCTTCGCTGCTATTTTGGTATGCGATGTAAGAAATCTCACATCTTTGTTGTATTTTTTGGGTTAAAATTATGTTGGAGAAGACAGTGAAAGAAGGCAGGGTTGAATTGTCTGGATTTTACTAAAGTGATTTCTTATTACGGTGATGGCGTCTGGATGAGATTTCTTTGGCTACGTGCAGGTACGACTTCATGGAGGCATTGATGCCTGGCGTGTCGATCGTGACACCGAGCGCTTCGTGTATAGTGGGGAGGTGACTCTGCTTAGAAGTAGTACATATCTTGGGGTTACTACCTTCACCTTCAATGCTTTTATGCATGTGGAGTTCTCTATTCCCATTAGAGACTTGTGGGGTGATCGGCATCACACCCTTAGGGAGGATTCTATAGAGTCGACTGCTCAAACTCTTGTACGCCGTGACGTGCCTCGACTGGGAAATTTGCCCGATCTGGCTCTAGAGGAAGATCAAGTGGGGCAGATTACCCTTTAGGTGTTTGGGCTTGGACCGAGTAAAATTTTATATGGTAGTTGGGCACATCTTCAATATTGTTTGAATATATAAGTAGTATGTTTTGTATTAACAATACTTTATGTTATGGATATATATGTGTTTATGGAATGTATTTTTCTTCGGCGATTTTGTTTTAAGAGTTGTGTACTAAATATACTTCATTTGTGGCTTATATTTTCTATATATGCACAGTGATTAAATTTGTAAAACTTGTTGTTGAGTAGTAGCACGCCTAAATTTAGTGACTGTGACATAATGACGATTGTGTTGTAGTTGTTAAATCTAGGGGTGTTATATGTGTTGAATTTAGCATGTCGCGGCGCTCATTGTTCATGTCATGGCGTTCAAATTTCATACCTCTATGCCAGAAAATAGGGGATGCCACACATCGCAGCGCCAACTTGCCCACGCCGCAGTGCTGAATGCTGAACTTCACCTGGTGCTTTCTCTTCCGATGCAACTCTAAGTCCTTGACCATTATATTCATTTTGAGCCCTTGCTGCAATTAAGAAGTCACCATATTAATAGCAATAGTACGTTCACATAATCATAGGAAGAATTATACCAATTTGCTCAAAAAACATATTAGAAGATGTCACTATTAAAATCAATGAATATAGCTTAAAATCTTCCAAATATGCTTGATAACAAAGACTAAGCAATCAATGAAGCATATATATAGGGCCACAACACAATTTCATGGAGTTATCAACGATACATTATTCTCTCATCACTTTCATCAATGATCTAACTATCTCAGACATATCACAATTATCTTTTCAGAAAACTTTCCTATTCTCTCATATTCGCCTAGGAGGTGTTATAATTTCCCGTTCACACAGAACATTACATATTGAGTTGGCCAAACTTGACATCATGTAACAATGTGCTAGTAATTATCAACATCCAATCCTACGGCTGTCATGTAATCCTATTCACATATCTCACTTTGAGATAAAAGAATGCACGACACCAACCAAAACATCTAAACATGCTCAAAAGCATAGTCAGTCCATTCCCCAGCTCGACAGGAAGAACTACTCTGATACCAAAATATAACATCCTAATCCAATTCACTGTAGTATACCCTACGTATACTAAGTAAATAGAATTAGTATACCACTTTCTTACTTCAACGTAATTCATAACCTATTCAATCATTATTTAACGAGTAAACATATATAGAGCCTCTACAGAAGTAAGAAAGCAAGACATTTTACAGCTCAGGAAACTTGTTCTGTACTAAACATCTCTCTGAGATTATAAACCTTTACAAACAAATACTTGAGTTCCTACCACTTTCATTAATCTCCTAACACCAGTCCACCACTCTGCCTCCCCCTTTAACAAATAGGAAGCAAAAGAGATCTTCTGGTCATCTGTACAATCCATCATCGTAAAGATCTTCTCTATTTCCCTTAAGCATTCTTCAGACTTTGCTAGATTGCATTCTCCCTTGAAAGGTGGAGGATTTACCTTTATGAATTCAGAGAGGTCATAGAAGTTTTGGTTCCTCACTATTGTTGCATCTTCGGTGGGTTGTGGAGGTGGATTTGCCCCTATTCTTTCTAGTACTCTATTGGTGATGGTGGTTTGCTCCCTCATCGCATCCACCATCTATTTGAAAATTCCTTTCATGTCTGCTATATTTTTATTAGCAGATTCCTTGTTTCGTTACCTTTGCCTAAGAGGTGTCATAATCTCTTTTACAAGCACAACAATACATATTGAGTTGATCAGTCTCAATATCATGCAATAATGCGACGGTAACTATTAACATCCATACCTAAGTCTGTCATGCAATTCTATTCATACATCATAAGAAAATGCATAACATAAAACAAGAACATCTAAATATGCCAAAAACATAGTATGTCGATACTATTCGGATTGAAGAACGCAGGGGCAACTTACCAACGAATAACAGACAAGGTCTTTAAAGGTTAGATTGGTAAGATGCTTGAAGTGTACATTAACAATATGATCATCAAGACAGTGGAGACCAGTGACCACATCAAGGATCTGGAAGATATGTTTACCTAAATTTAGAAGCATAACATGAGGCTGAATCTGGAGAAATGCGCCTTTAGAGTTCAGGCTAGCAAATTCCTAGGGTTTTTATTGGTAAACCAAGGTATTGAAGCTAACCCCAAAAAATGTCGAGCCATCCTCAACATGCAAAGCCCATAATCTATGAAAGAAGTCCAATAACTGACAAGCCGGATATTAGCTCTCACACATTTCCTTACTAAGGCTGCCTAAAGTATCTTCACTTCTTCAAAATTTTAAAAAAAAGGAAAGAATTTTGAGTGGACCTCAGAGTGCGAAGCTGCCTTTCAAGAGCTAAAGAAGATATTGTCTACACCACCAATCTTGACAAGACTAGACCTCAGTAAAACACTTTGTGCCTACCTCTCTGTCAGCAACGAGACGATCAACTTAATTATAATAAGAGAAACTAAAGAAGGTCAGAGACTGGTTTACTTTGTTAGCACTATTGACTACCGCACGAAGGTTGAGACAATACTTTCAGTGTCATCCCATGATAGTGAGGACAGACCCGCTAATCAGGCAAGTACTACACAAGTCGGATCTTGCTAGAAGAATGATTGCTTGGTCAGTGGAGTTCTTATAATCCAATACCAGCTATAAAGGCTCAAGTATTATTTGATTTCTTGGTTGAGCTTACACTAGACTCCAGCTATCCTAGAACACATTCTTGGATCATCTACGTCGATGGATCCTCAAATCCCAAGGGGAGCGATGCTAGAGTAATGTTAGAAAATGAAGCTGGCCTCGTGTTGGAACATTCACTAAGGTTTGAGTTTCCCACTTCAAATAACCAAGCTGAATACGAAGCATGTATCACAAGTATCAACATGGAAAAGGAGATGGGAGCCACAAACATCTTCTTAGGCAACGATTCACAGCTGGTGACATCTCAGATCTGGGGTGAATACCATGCTAAGGAGTCCCCTTTTATAAAGGTACTTAGCCAAAGTTAAGAAATTCATCGAAAACTTCAATAGTGTTAAGGTAGAGCACATTCCAAGGGAGCAGAACTCTAGAGCGGACATCTTATGAAAACTTGCCAGTACCAAGAACCCTAGCAATAATAAGTTTGTGATCCAGGACACTTTACTCACTCCCAATATTACGGACAATGAAGTCTTCTTACCTAATTTTGCTATAGCTCATTACCTAAAGATCATAATGAAGCCCAAAAGATAGTATGAACGGTGGCCTAATACAACATCTTTAATAGCCAGTTATATCGTCATGGGTTCTTTTCACCCCACTTTAAGTGCCTTGGTCCCAAGGAGATAGAATACGTCTTGGCCGAGATTCATGAAGGGAACTCTGGCCATCATCTCGGTGGGAAGTCTTTAGCAAAGAAATTGTTAAGGGTTAGATATTATTGGCCCACTATGGAAGCTGACAACAAGGAACACATATAGAAATATGACCAATGCCAGTGCCATTCAAACATCTATGTAGCACCACCATAGGAGTTATTTATGATATTCGTCCCCTGGCCATTCTACTAGTGAGGGATGGACATCCTAGGTCCTTTCCCCCAAGCACTAGGGCAGGTAAAATATCTAGTGGTGGTTGTTGACTACTTCACCAAATGGATTGTGGCAAAACCATTATCCACCATTACCTCTGTACTGTAACACCCTTGTGGGGATGTCACATTTATAAAGAAAATAAAAGAAAGATAAATAAAATCTACCCAAGTTGTAAAACATTTATTACGTACTAATATGAGTTGTAAAATAATTCCTGTTAAACAGAATATTATTAAATAAAATAATGCAGAAATATAAAATAAACAGAAACAACATCACTCATAATATACATATGGTTCAAGTTATAAGTTATACAAATAATTTACAACTACAACTACAAATATTTAAATAGAAACAGTAAAGAAAAACAGTAAAGAGTCAATATATACATACGCAGACGCGCCCAAAAATACATCATAAATATTTAATCCTCTGATGGATCACTCTCAGGAAACTCATCAGAAGATAAATATCCAGGATGCCTCGACACTCGGCGGACATGAGACCGCGCAGTCGATACGAGAGTCATCTCACTAGGCTCAGTGGACACACCACCCCAGCAACGCCTAAGAGATAAAGGCAACTCTAAATGCAGAAACACAATAGTCGTCATGACTGGCTCTCCATCAAACTCATGTCGTATGGACACAGTCAACCGTCCCACGTACGTCACAGAGTCTCTGTCTCCCCTCAGATGCCAAGCTAACGATCCACCATGAAACTCGAGTGTCACAAATCCCAAAAATCCTGGCACCGCCATATCCAAACTAATCAGTCCAATGGGTATGGATGATCAGATGGTTCTTGGTCGTCGTACTGATCTTCGGCTTGCTGCTCTTCTTCCTCCTCAAAATACACAATCTCAAGAGGCTGTTTCTCTTCCTCAAACTCTTTACCACGTAAAATAAATATACAGGAAACACGTACAATAAAGAGGTAAGACAAACTAAAATCATCACAAACATGGCAAATAAGAAAATGACAAACAACAGATATACAGTTCATGCAATATGAAAAGCTATAACATTAATTAGTAATAGAATAGTATCATAACAGCACATAATATCACAGATAAAATATTATCACGAATAAAATAAAGTAAGGAATAAACAAATTATCATAACATTAATTAAATAAAATAAACAGATAAAATAAAATAATATCTAAGATATAATCATATATAATATGACACGACCCTACTCCATGGAGCTAAACACAAACAGATATCAGAGAGAGAATGACTCGAAAAATCTATTAGTATCACGGCTGCCCAACCAAACTATTGCGCTGTCACACTTTGCGTCTATAGCCCCACGTCATATAGAATCCATCATCCAAAGCATGTTGTAGTTCACGGTCTCACATTGTGGCACTACAAGCAATGTACTATTAGACTTTACGAAATCTCGATTAAAAATAGTGCGTGTCAAGTTCATTAGTGTGCTATCGGTTACCACAGCCCAGTGGAGCGACCTACTGTCCATATATGGGATCCCGTACACTAACGTCTCCAAGTTCATAAAGACAATGAACCACACTATGTTTATCGCATCGACAACACGATGTGATTCACCTCGTCAACCAATCCACCAAAAACTGGCATAATCTCAAATTACCAAGATATCCTCAAAGATAAAAAGATACAGTAAGTCCCACCGGACAAATACTGTTCCAAAGCCTGTACGGGTTCACCTCATAGCCCGACAGCAGAAAAGAGAAAAATAACAGAAAGTACCGTTTTGGTCAATCGCGTAGAAATTTTATCGCGTTTTCACAATCTCGTCGTTTTTACAAACGTTTTTAAATCGCGTAAATTTATTTTTCTGTTTTTAAAATCGCGTAGAGTTTTTAATACGTTTTCTCAATCGCGTAAGGTTTTTAAATCATTTTATGGTCCAAATCCCTTAAAAATCACTGTTTAAATAAACAGAAATAATAAATAATACGTTTAAACTACGTAAAATATTTTCAATACCGTATACTGTCTTTTGGACATCTTTTCTATCTTAATTGCCCGTTTTTATTAAAAATTGACAGTATTTTGTTTAGAAAATTATATTAATGGTTTCCTAATTTTACTGTAAAAATTCTATTTACTTAATTTTTAACCGTATAATTTAATCCTTTTGAAAACCACTATCATGCTTCAAAATAAAGTATGAGCTATATGTTAGAAATTTTCGAAAGTTACTATATTTCTTTTCTAACAATAAAATCAATAGTTTTAATTGGTTAAACTTAATTCAATTCAATTTATTTCTTAAAAACTCATTTTAGAAAAATTCTTTTTAACATATATTGCATCTTTATACTTGGAAATGGTTTGGAATTGATTTTAGAAATTATGAATTCTTGGTTTGGCATGTTGGCCGAAATATATGTTTGGATCATTTGACTTCTAAATTCATTTTCCTTGATCTAAACAATTCTATCTCTTGTTAATTTTCCTAGGTTAATTAAATTACACTTTAGGAAAATAATGAGAACATTTTGGTTCTCCTTTTGAGTCAATGGCCGTGAGCCTTAGGATTGTGTTCTTTGGAACACTCATGCATACCTTAGCATGTTATTCACATCCTATACATTATCATGCATTTCTATCACATGTAAATTATCAAAGCTTGTAGACATGCAATTTAAAGCTTGTAGACATGCAACTACGTACAAATTATTACAATTATCAAATAGGAAAGCTACTAACAACCACACAAACAAGCTACTAAACAACCACAAACAAGGAATCCTTATGGATTCTACAATCAACAATCAATTTTTCATTTTCTTACCACCACCCATGGATGATAAGATTTGTCTTCCTCTTACCTTAAATGAAGACAAAATATTATTTCACTCCTCCTCTAGGTTTCGGTTTTCTCCTTCAAGTCACCTAACAAACTTAAACAAAAATCTACAAGTTACTAACCATAGAAAGAGAGCTTAAACCATGGAGAAATCATGGCTTAGAACTTTGAAAAAGAGTTTAGAAATAGAAAACTAGAAATTTCACCTTCTAGGTAAAATTTTCCAAGTTGGTTTCCAAGCTTCAAATGAAAGATTTTGCAAGAACTCTCAACTAGAGATGTTCTTAGGATTGTGTTTAGGTTTAGAAAACTTGGTTGGATAGAATTTTGGGTGGTTGGATGGTGTAGAACTAGGCTTGGCCGAATGGAGCTTCAAGAGAGCTTCAATGGTGTTTAGGGTTTTTGGAAGAGAGAGAAGAGAGAAAGTTGCATGAAGACAAAGTGATTTTGGTCTTCCAAAGGCCAAATGGCCGTGAACTTCACTCCATGCAAGGTGTAGCCTTGCTTGGCTTCATCTAAGCCTTTGGATGAATCAAAGATCAAGATTAAAACTTGGTTAGCAAGCTTAGCCCTCATTGGTTCATCCTTGCCTTGTCATCCACCTTAGTCACTAACCTAGTCATTAGCTTAGTCACTAATTAGCTTAGTCACACACTTAGTCATCATGTTCTAGAGAATTCCTTCACTAATGATGCTTAATTAAGCTACTAAGTTAACTGTATTAGCTAAACGTGGGTCTCGCAAAACATTTCCGGGTCCACTGTCATCTAATTATACTGACTAATAAAATAATATACAAAATTATTTTATTGGACAGTTAAATCCTAAAAATTAAAAGATTAATTATCGTCTCATTCAGAATTGGGTTTAGTAAGATCCCCCAGTCTGAATAATTAAAACAAGATTTCCCCGGCCCGGAAAAATATTATTTTCCTGTCCCGGAGCAAATCACACAAAAAAGTCCAAATAAAATCACAGACAGTAATATTAAGCACTGTAACATATAGAAAAATTAAAAACAGTACAATCGGGATATAACGATCATTTTTTTATTTTTCCCCACGACGAAGCAAATCATCCAAAACGTTCAAATAAAATTACAGACAAGTATTAATTGTCTGTATATCACCAGAAAAAAATTAAAACAAGAGGCTCGAGAAAATTTTTATTTTACCGTCTCGAAGTAAAATACGTAAAACGATCAAATAAAATTTTAGCCTGTAAAACATATTTGTATTTCATACAGAAAAACAAGAAACAGTAAAATAGGGACATAACAGTCATTTGCACAAAAGCTTGAAAAACAGCAAACAGAACATTCGGGACATTTTCTAAAAATTGGGGTGTTACATGTACGAATCCAAAAGTTCACTTACAAGAATATCATCAGTAGATTTGGAATCCCAGATTCAATTGTCATGAATAACAGAACTCAATTCACGAACCAGAAGTTCATGGATCTCCTAGCCGATCTCAAAATCAAGCAACATTTCACCTTGGTTGAGCATCCAAAAACCAATGGGCAAGCATAAGCTGCCAATTGGGTTATACTTATGGGATAAGAAAGATACTTAACGATGCTAAAGGGAATTGGGTTGAGCAACTTGATCATGTCCCATGGGCATATCGGACCACATGACATTCCTCTACTGGAGAAACTCCCTTTAAGTTAACCTATGGTTATGAAGCTATGATCCTAGTGGAAACAAGATAACTGAGTTGGAGAAAATAGAACTTTTTTTAAGAAGCTAATTTAGACGTCATTTGCCATGAATTGGACTTGTTGGAAGAACAATGCCACATTCCCCATGTCCAAGAAGCCGTTGGAAGAACAATGCCACATTCCCCATGTCCAAGAAGCCGACCTTAAATAAAGAATTGTTACATTGTATAACTCTAAAGTAATTTGACGAAGATTTAATCCTGGAGACCTTGTTCTTCATAGGGAGGATATCAGAGGGAAAAATGCGAAGGATGGAAAGTTAGCTCCTAATTAGGAAGGTTCGTACAGGATTGTATCCAAAACCAACACAGTAGCCTACACTTTGGAAACTCTCTCTGGCAAGACCATCAAGAATTTCTGGAACGCAAACAAGTTAGGAAAGTATTATAGTTAAGTATCTTTAAATTGCTACTTCTATCATCTAAGAGACGTCTTCTAACGTGAATAAATAAGTTATTTCTTCAACATTTGCTTGTTTTATTCAATTATGACAATTGCAACCCACAAGGTTATCACACCTTGGATAGGTCCAAGGAATACAAGGTCCGAAGAGGATCAGACATTTTGACATCCGTTCATGATGGCAAAATAGAGGAATCCACTTAACCGGTATCCGAGATCAAGGAGTGTATTTAAGGGTTTTCACCCATACCCTAATGAGCCTGACCTTAACCCATAAATCGAACAAGTTTACTGTAACATCTTGAATTTCATTTTTTCTGAATATATATGATTTTTATAATTTTTATGATTTTTGTGAATTTTTGTGATATTTTAGATATTTTGAATATTTTTATATATTTTAGATATTTTAGGATATTTTGAATATTTTAATATATTTGAGATATTTCGAGATATTTTGAATATTTTATTATATTTTTATATTTTGGAATATTTTGAATATTTAATATATTTTTGATATTTTAGGTTGTGTGTGGGCTAGCGGCGGGCCCGAAAAAATAAAAATTTTTCGGAGCCGAAAAATTTTGTACTATTGATTCGGGGACGGGGGAGCTTACTAAACTCGAAATCAAAAACAGTTTTTGAAGTTTTTTTCTACGATTTTATCTAATAAAATAAAATTGGGGTATGTTTTATTATTCATTGGATAAAAGCTTTTAGAAAAAATATATAGTGGATGATTCTAGACGCAAGTCTAGTCACCCACTCTAGAATGTTCTAGACAATGACTCATCGTTTGGTGACTCACCTAGATGACTAGCCTAGTGACTCACATATCCTAGACTATTCTAGAAGATTTTAGTGTGTGTGACTCACCTTGTATGCACCAATGAGGAGCTGGTCAAATTTGGCGACTGTGACTCAATGTGATGGACCAATAAGAGTTGGACACCTTGCGTGGACACTTCACCCTGTGACTCATTGTATTCTAGAAACTTGTTGAATGATGACTCGCCATGTTCTAGAATGTGGTAGAACGGTGACTCACCCTGTGACTCGCCACAGTGAGTCACACGTTCCAGAAGGTTCTCTTTGTGACTCAGCGCTAGGACTCTCCATGTTAGCTCACCTGTTCTAGAAACCTCATAGTGACTCATCGTAGTCAATCACATGTACTAGAAACTTCTCTTTGATGACTCGTTTTGTGACTCATCAAGGGTAATTAGTAGGAAAAAAAATGATCCACAATAGTTACTACCCAACTAGAGCAAGAGAAAAATCTAGGTATATTTTATTCTCCATTGGACAATAGACGCTGACTTTATAAGCAGTAATTATTATCTATTAGTTAAAGTATACCGAAAAATATCTTGGAAGCTAATCATGACAACCTTTATGATGAACCAATGGGAGAGCTTGCTTACCTAGTAAGTTTTGAAGAAAAGTCAACAATAGCGACTTGCACAAAAATGGACCAATGAGTGGCTTTCTTGGTGGCTAAGCAAGGAGGAAATAGAAGAGAAGTTGGATGCTCTTTCTTGAAAATATCTTTTGTAAATATCTTTTTGATAAATATCTCCTTGATAAATATCTTGCTTGAAATATCTTGGATTAAAAATCTTTGTAAGATATTTTGATTAAATATCTTGGATAAATATCTTAGTTAGATATTTTGCTTTGATGAAAATATCTTGATCAAAATATCCTAAGCTTTTATCTTTTTCATGAAGCTTATAAATAGAAGGGCTTTAGTTCTATTAATCCCTATTGCTCTTACATAAAATTTTCACCCATTCTCTCATCTAACCTCATGGCCATGCTTGTTTAAGGAGGCCAAGTTTGTGTTTTATTTCATCTTATCCATCATTCTCTCAAAGCAACCAAAAGCCAAACACAAAATCCTCACCTTTTCTTCCATTGAAGCTCACGGCCAAGGCCAAGAAAACCACCCTCCACTCTTCAATAATTTTAACCAACCATAGATCTTGAATCTTCATGCAATTCTAAGAAACTTTTATGTTGAGATCATCTTCCAAATCATCCATCTTCAAGCATTTTTTTCTAAGATCTAAGTTTGAAGGATAAAGGGTGAGGTTCTTGATATTCTTTTCTAATCTTATATTCAAAGTTATAAACCATGATTTGAATCCATGGTCATCCTAGTTATGCCTTAGATCTTAATATTTTGGTATTTGTTTTTGTTTTCAAGAATCTTTTAGTGGTGAAGGGTTGATTCAAGAGGACAAGCAAGGAGCTTAGGAAGCATCACAAAAAGGTAAGAAGGACATTAACCTCACCGACCATCCATGGCGGTGAGGAACGAATTGTGTGTGTATGTGTGAATAATCCATGTGAAGATTTATTTCCTTATTATATAATTTCACTTGTTTGTGTTTGATTGCTTTATGTGATTTATAGTTTTAATAGTATGCATGATATTTATTATGGCTGCTTATTAGCTATATGTGATGTGTGATTTTGATAGTATGATGTTAATGTTGTGATTGATTATTGGATGTTTATTGTGATGTTCATAGTATGTATGAAATTGTTATGATAGGACTAGGATAATTGATATATGTTGTATATGTGAATCACATGGAAAAAAAATGATTTTTGGTTCCAAAGACCAGTTGAGGCTCACGATCTCTAAGCTCAAAATAGGGATATTCAAGATGGAAATATTATACTAATGGTGAACTTAATGAATTTTGTAACAAGAGTACAAATTCAGGATTTTCAAGTTTGGAAAGGAAAAAAATAAGTTTTGGTCCCAATGACCTAAGAGGCTCACGGCCTTCGTGCCTTTTTGTGGTAAACCAAGTGAAAATATTCTATTTAAATATGAACTTAGTTGATTTTATAACAAGGTTATGGATTAAGATTTTTCAAGTTATGGAAGGAAGTGAATAGAGTTTTAATATTGGAAAAGCATTGATTTTCAGTTAAGAGAAAAGGAAATGGATAAGATTTTATTATTGGGAAAAGAATGGATTTTTTATTATGAGAAATGAAATAAGTTTAAAAGATATTTTGAAATATTAGTTGATAAGGAATTTGATTAAATTGAGGATTTTTAGATGAATATGGAAACATATAGTTTTTATTGGACAAAGGATGATTTTTGGGAAATAGAAATGGAAAAGGAATTTTAAAGGGTGATGTTGAGATTTAAGTATTTTATTTAAAGAAAGACATGGAGCAAAGTTTTATTGTGGAACATCAAGCAAATTTTAGTTATATTGTTGGAAATCAATTTTGAAAGTGATTTAGAACTTAAAGTATTTTATTTAAGAGGATTTTAGTAAAATAGATGGAATTTTTAGTAGATTAAGAATAATGCAGTTTTTATGGAAAACGTCAGAAAATATTACATAAAAGAATTTTAATGGCAAAAATTGGATTTAAGGTCCAAATTATATTTTAAACTTAGAAAGTTTTGAAATTAAAAATAAAACATTAAAGAAATAGTTTTATATGGTGTAAAATAGTAGAAAAACCTTACGAGTTTCAAAAACGTAGATTTTTAAGCTACGCAATTTAGAAAATGTTTAAACATTTTTATGTGACTGAGAAAACGTTGGATAATGGTTACGCGATTGGAAAACGTAACAAAGGTGTTACATGATTATGAAAATGCGATAAAAATATTATGTAATTGAGAATGATAGCAGTTGTTGTAGGACTGATGTACTGGACCCGGATGGATCAGTGGTATTATGTAATTGTATGGGTGGTATAATACCATTGATACTAATGGTATTAGATAATTTTATGGGCGGTTGTTTTAATATCATTGCGAACAACACAATGGTAATTTGTGTTATGCATTGAGTTATCATGCATTGAATATGGCTTTTGTTGCCTATGAGTGAATGAGAATTAAGTAGTGTGATCCATGATAGATCTTGGGGAGGCGTTGAGGTGCGGTGATTTACTAGTGATCTTTTTATCACATTATACAGATTTGGCTGTGATGAACTGTTGCAATGCATCAGTGAATACCTGACAAACACTATTCTTTTTGCGGTCCAATATAGACTGTCATTGAGGCTAGCAGATCTTCTAGAACGTTCATCTATGAAAATTGAGTTTAGCTCCACGGAGTAGGAACTTGTGCATTGTGCATATGCATGGTTAGAACACATATCATTGACATTTATATTCGAAGTAATGTTGACATCTGTATTGTTGTGATATGTGTTTATGGAAGTTATTTATTAATTGATAGTATGATTATATCTATGATTTCGGTGATATTTATATTATATGTTAAACATATTTGTAGAAGTATCTGTTGAATTATTTGTATTAAATTATCTGTTACTTGATAACATGAATATACTTGTTGCTCTGTGTTTGAATGGCATTATTGTCATTTCTATTGTTTCTCCACTTCCATGCTAGTATGTGATGTAGGGGATCTCACCTCTTCATTGTTTTGTTATGTTTTATGTTTATGTTCTGTTAAGATCGTGGTGGATGGAAGCGGAGATCTTCTTGGTTTTCACTCAGAAACAGTGCTATGAAAGTTTCATCATTTGGTGTATCCGTCTGGATATGGACGTTTAGAGTTGTGTCAAGTCTGTTACCGTGCTATTAAGTGGGACCCGTCATAGGGTTACTGCTATTTTCTTCTTGAGTATGTAAGTTTGAAATTATGTTTTGTCAAGAACAAGTATGATATAGTTATTTTAATGTTGTTGGATATTATGTGTCATAAGTAATGTGTTTTAATCAGTTCAAAGTATTTCAGTATTTTCTATATCCTTGGTAAGTTTATAATACAAAAAGTAATGTCCTACGAAGGGTCTTACATTTACAAAGGTTAAGCATATCCGACTATAGCCCGGGACAATGAACTACACACTAAGAGGCTTTCGTGTTAACCATATTCTCAAGGCTAAACCTATAAACCTAAAAAAGGTTTAACGCAGTTTCAATACTAAACTTAACCCATAAACTTGAAAAAGGTTTAATGTGGTTAAAAAACTAAGCCTAACCCATAAGCCTGAAGAGGGTTTAATGCGGTTACGAACATTAGACCGTTGTCCGAGATAGTGAACATCACTCCAAGAGGCTTTTGTGTGATACATTTACACCTAAATTTTAACTAAGTGTCAAATATTTCTAAGCGATCCAGATCACCAAGATCGAGCTTTAGACTTGTCTTGGTTGGGAAAAAATGAGTGTTCGATTAAGTTTAAAAACAGTCACTAAGATCGAATGTTGGACCTAACTTGTAACATCCTCCCTATTCTGTTTGCTTCAATGATTGTTATAGTAGTTCCTTAGCACTTGTGTGACTTACTTGTGAATTTTTGTACTTTCCTGAGTTAGTTTAGGTGTAACAATATAACACAAAATGTGAAAAATAGCTTATATTAGCCCATAAAATTAGCATAGATTGCTTAAATGATAGCAATAAATATGAAACATTTATTTCTAATTCATAAATAATTAGAATGAATTACGATAATTTTTGGGGAATTAAATAAATTAGTTAGGTATTTTTTTTAATAAATAGAATAAGTATTTAAAGGCCAAATAAATTATTTCTCTCACATTTTCTTCTTCCTTCTTCCTCCTCTCTTCCATGGCTAAACCCTTCCATTTCCCCTCCATGCATGCTTGATTTCAAGCAACCACTTTGCTTGAACCCACATTTCCTTTGAAGCTTTTCATTTCTTGTTGGAACCACCTTCAAGAACTCAACTTTTCCTCTCCATTATCTCCTCTCTTCCACAGCCAAGAAACCCACTTTTGGTCATCCACATTTTCTTGCTCAACCAACCTTGTTTCTTACATCTCCTCATCATCTTAAACCTTTTCTCTTTTGTGACCATCACCTAAATCTACCATTTTCATCTTCTTCCATAAAGTTCTAAAGTTTGAAGCTTTGAGGTAAAGTTTATGACTTTTTATTTTTATCTTCTCTTTTTCGTGATCCTTGGTCATTTTGGTGATCAAGGATTCTCCTTTTAAGTTTTGATTGGTGATTATGTGAGTTTGACTATCCTAGGGTTTTGGGGGAGGAGTTGGAAGAATTTTAAGAGCTTAAAGGAGCTTCCTTTTGATCTTCTCTTGAGGTAAGAGGGAGATTAACCTTATCGACCAAACATGGTAGTGAGAAAATGGAAGATTTGTGTTTGTAAGTGAAGAATCCATGTGAGGATTTCCTTCACTTGATTGTGTGGTTATGGTTTGTGCTTACTTGTTGAATATGTGCTTATTTGTTATTATATGAATTTGATTTTGTATGATTTATGCTTATATGCTTAGTCATGCTCTATAATGATTTATGCATGGATGTGCTATAGTGTGACTTGATAATTGAAGTATGATATGTGCTTAGAATCTTGTTGTTGAAGGATGAAAATTTAGATGTCTAAGGACCATGAGGCTCATGACCATTAAGCCCATTTTGGGGCAATCCAAGTCAAAAATATTTTATAAATTGTGAACTTAGTTGATTAGGTAATAGGGATATAAATGAAAGATTTTTATGTGTGGAAAGGAAATGAAAGTGATTTTATTAATTGGAAAGAATGGATTTTTAACATAGGTCATAAAGAATGAATTTGGAAGATGATTTTTAGTTTAAAGTATTTTGCTTAAAAAGGATTTCTAGAGGAGTATGGAAATGTATAATTTTAAAGAATAAATAATGATTTTGCAAGAGAAATGGAAAAAAGAGTTTTAAAGGTGATTAGAGATTCAAAGTATTTTACTTAAAGAGAATGGAACAAAGTTTTATTATTAGATAATAGTGTTTTAATTAAGATGATGGAGGATAAGTATTAAAAGTGATTTAGAACTCAATGTATTCTGTTTAAGAGGATTTTAATAAAGGTAATGAAAGTAGTTTTAAGTAAAGTAATAAAATACAGATTTTTGGGGAAAACATTGGAAAATGTTTATGCGATTAGCGGTTTGCTATCGGGCTAACGTAATGGACTCGATTTAGTTAAAAATATGGTTTATGGCCTATGGTAGCTTAGATTCTTCATTGAATTATCGTGTATTGAACACTATTATACGTTGAACATTCTACACTGTTCTGTTGTTGTGCTGATGTGCTGGACTTGGGTGGATCAGTGTTATTATATAATTGTATGGGCGGTCATGTAATATCATTGATACTAATGGTATCAGACATTTGTATGGGTGGTTGTTTTGATATCATTGGGAATAGTACAATGGTGGCTTGAGTTATGCATTGAGTTATCATGCATTGAACATCATACAGTCCGTGTCCGTATGGCTTTGTTGCTAAGGAGTGAATGAGAATTGAATAGTGAGATCTATGATGGATCTTAGGGGACCGTAAGGCGCGGTGATTCATAGTGATAATTGTTCACCTTATACACCTGCAGCCGTGATGAACCGTTGCAACACATTACGCGCTCGACAACACTATCTCTTTTCGTGGTCCGGCGTAGACTGTCATTGAGGGTGGCAGATCTTCTGGAACGTTCATCTCCAAATTTGAGTATTAGCTCTATGGAGTAGGAACTGGTTCAGTATGCATACACATGGTCAGTACACATATTGTCGTGGCATAGTCAACATACATATTGTGGTGGCATAATCATTACATACCCCATTATGGATATCTGTTGTTATAGTGTTGTCAATGTTTATATTATTGTGGGATATGCTTTCTAAAGATATTTATGAAATTGATAACTTGAATGTATCTACAATAACTGTATGTATGGAATGACTTTGTCGTTCGTATCATTTTCTTTGCTGCCATTTTGGTATGCGATGTAAGGGATCTCACTTCTTTGTTGTATTGTTTTGGGTTAAAATTATGTTGGAGAAGACAGTGAAAGAAGGCAAGGTTGAATTGTCTGGATTTTACTAAATTGATTTCTTATTACGGTGATGGCGTCTGGATGAGATTTCTTTGGCTACGTGCGGGTACGACTTCATGGAGGCATTGATGCCTGGCGTGTCGATCGTGACACCAAGCGCTTCGTGTATAGTGGGGAGGTGACTCTGCTTAGGAGTAGTACATATCTTGGGGTTACTACTTTCACCTTCAATGCTTTTATGCATGTGGAGTTCTCTATTCCCATTAGAGACCTGTGGGGTGATCGACATCACACCCTTAGGGAGGATTCTATGGAGTCGACTGCTCAGACTCTTGTCCGTCGTGACATGCCTCGACTGGGAAATTTGCCCGTTCTGGCTCTAGAGGAAGATCAAGTGGGGCAGATTACCCTTTAGGTGTTTAGGCTTGGACCGAGTAAAATTTTATATGGTAGTTGTGCACATCTTCAATATTGTTTGAATATATAAGTAGTATGTTTTGTATTAACAATACTTTATGTTATGGATATATATGTGTTTATGGAATGTATTTTTCTTCGGCGGTTTTGTTTTAAGAGTTGTGTACTAAATATACTTCATTTGTGGCTTATATTTTCTATATATGCACAGTGATTAAATTTGTAAAACTTGTTGTTGAGTAGTAGCACGCCTAAATTTAATGACTGTGACATAATGACGATTGTGTTGTGGTTATTAAATCTAGGGGTGTTATATGTGTTGAATTTAGCATGTCGCGGCGCTCATTGTTCATGTCATGGCGTTCAAATTTCATAGCTCTATGCCAGAAAACAGGGGATGCCACACATCGCAGCGCCAACTTGCCCACGCCGCAGTGCTGAATGCTGAACTTCACCTGGTGCTTTCTCTTCCGATGCAACTCTAAGTCCTTGACCATTATATTCATTTTGAGCCCTTGCTATAATTAAGAAGTCACCATATTAATAGCAATAGTACGTTCACATAATCATAGGAAGAATTATACCAATTTGCTCAGAAAACATATAAGAAGATGTCACTATTAAAATCAATGAATATAGCTTAAAATCTTCCAAATATGCTTGATAATAAAGACTAAGCAATCAATGAAGCATATATATAGGGCCACAACACAATTTCATGGAGTTATCAACGATACCTTATTCTCTCATCGCTTTCATCAATGATCTAACTATCTCAGACATATCACAATTATCTTTTCAGAAAACTTTCCTATTCTCTCATATTCGCCTAGGAGGTGTTATAATTTCCCGTTCACACAGAACATTACATATTGAGTTGGCCAAACTTGACATCATGTAACAATGTGCTAGTAATTATCAATATCCAATCCTACGGCTATCATGCAATCCTATTCACATATCTCACTTTGAGATAAAAGAATGCACGACACCAACCAAAACATCTATACATGCTCAAAAGCATAGTCAATCCATTCCCCAGCTCGACAGGAAGAACTACTCTGATACCAAAATGTAACATCCTAATCCCATTCACTGTAGTATACCCTACGTATACTAAGTAAATAGAATTAGTATACCACTTTCTTACTTCAACGTAATTCATAACCTATTCAATCATTATTTAACGAGTAAACATATATAGAGCCTCTACAGAAGTAAGAGAGCAAGACATTTTACAGCTCAGGAAACTTGTTTTGTACTAAACATCTCTCTGAGATTATAAACCTTTACAAATAAATACTTGAGTTCCTACCACTTCCATTAATCTCCTAACACCAGCCCACCACTCTGCCTCCCCCTTTAACAAATAGGAAGCAAAAGAGATCTTCTGGTCATCTGTACAATCCATCATCGTAAAGATCTTCTCTATTTCCCTTAAGCATTCTTCAGACTTTGCTAGATTGCATTCTCCCTTGAAAGGTGGAGGATTTACCTTTATGAATTCAGAGAGGTCATAGAAGTTTTGGTTCCTCACTATTGTTGCATCTTCGGTGGGTTGTGGAGGTGGATTTGCCCCTATTCTTTCTAGTACTCTATTGGTGATGGTGGTTTGCTCCCTCATCGCATCCACCATCTATCTAAAAATTCCTTTCATGTCTGCTATATTTTTATTAGCAGATTCTTTGTTTCGTTACCTTTGCCTAAGAGGTGTCATAATCTCTTTTACAAGCAGAACAATTGAGTTGATCAGTCTCAATATAATGCAATAGTGCGACGGTAACTATTAACATCCATACCTAAGTCTGTCATGCAATTCTATTCATACATCATAAGAAAATGCATAACATAAAACAAGAACATCTAAATATGCCAAAAACATAGTATGTCGATACTATTTGGATTGAAGAACGCAGGGGCAACTTTCCAACGAATAATAGACAAGGTCTTTAAAGGTTAGATTGGTAAGATGCTTGAAGTGTACATTAACAATATGATCATCAAGACAGTGGAGACCGGTGACCACATCAAGGATCTGGAAGAAATGTTTACCCAAATTTAGAAGCATAACATGAGGCGGAATCCGGAGAAATGCGCCTTTAGGGTTCAGGCTAGCAAATTTCTAGGGTTTTTATTGGTAAATCAAGGTATTGAAGCTAACCCAAAAAAATGTCAAGCCATCCTCAACATGCAAAGCCCATAATCTATGAAAGAAGTCCAATAACTGACAAGCCGGATATTAGCTCTCACACATTTCCTTACTAAGGCTGCCTAAAGTATCTTCACTTCTTCAAAATTTTAAAAAAAAGGAAAGAATTTTGAGTGGACCTCAGAGTGCGAAGCTGCCTTTCAAGAGCTAAAGAAGATATTGTCTACACCACCAATCTTGACAAGACCAGACCTCAGTAAAACACTTTGTGCCTACCTCTCTGTTAGCAACGAGACGATTAACTTAATTATAATAAGAGAAACTAAAGAAGGTCAGAGACTGGTTTACTTTGTTAGCACTACTGACTATCGCACGAAGGTTGAGACAATACTTTCAGTGTCATCCCGTGATAGTGAGGACAGACCAGCTAATCAGGCAAGTACTACACAAGTCGGATCTTGCTAGAAGAATGATTGCTTGGTCAGTGGAGCTCTCCGAGTTCAGAATTACTTATAATCCAATACCAGCTATAAAGGCTCAAGTATTATTTGATTTCTTGGTTGAGCTTACACTAGACTCCAGCTATCCTAGAACACATTCTTGGATCATCTACGTCGATGGATCCTCAAATCCCAAGGGGAGCGATGCTAGAGTAATGTTAGAAAATGAAGCTGGCCTCGTGTTGGAACATTCACTAAGGTTTAAGTTTCTCACTTCAAATAACCAAGCTGAATACGAATCATGTATCATAAGTATCAACATGGAAAATGAGATGGGAGCCACAAACATCTTCTTAGGCAACGATTCACAGTTGGTGACATCCCAGATCTGGGGTGAATACCATGCTAAGGAGTCCCCTTTTACAAAGGTACTTAGCCAAAGTTAAGAAATTCATCGAAAACTTCAATAGTGTTAAGGTAGAGCACATTCCAAGGGAGCAGAACTCTAGAGCGGACATCTTATTAAAACTTGCCAGTACCAAGAACCCTAGCAATAATAAGTCTGTGATCCAGGACACTTTACTCACTCCCAGTATTACGGACAATGAAGTCTTCTTGCCTATTTTTGCAATAGCTCATTACCCAAAGATCATAATGAAGCCCAAAAGATAGTATGAACGGTGGCCTAATACAACATCTTTAATAGCCAGTTATATCGTCATGGGTTCTTTTCACCCCTCTTTAAGTGCCTTGGTCCCAAGGAGATAGAATACGTCTTGGCCGAGATTCATGAAGGGAACTCTGGCCATCATCTCGGTGGGAAGTCCTTAGCATAGAAATCGTTAAGGGTTAGATATTATTGGCCCACTATGGAAGCTGACAACAAGGAACACATATAGAAATATGACCAATGCCAGTGCCATTCAAACATCTATGTAGCACCACCATAGGAGTTATTTATGATGTTCGTTCCCTGGCCATTCTACTAGTGAGGGATGGACATCCTAGGTCCTTTCCCCCAAGCACTAGGGCAGGTAAAATATCTAGTGGTGGTTGTTGACTACTTCACCAAATAGATTGTGGCAGAACCGTTATCCACCATTACCTCTATACAAATCCAAAAGTTCACTTACAAGAATATCATCAGTAGATTTGGAATCCTAGAGTCAATTGTCACAAATAACAGAACTCAATTCTTGAACCAGAAGTTCATGGATCTCCTGGCCGATCTCAAAATCAAGCAACATTTCACCTTGGTTGAGCATCCAAAAACCAATGGGCAAGCATAAGCTGCCAATTGGGTTATATTTAGAGGGATAAGAAAGATACTTAATGATGCTAAAGGGAATTGGGTTGAGCAACTTGATCATGTCCCATGGGCATATCGGGCCACATGACATTCCTCTACAGGAGAAACTCCCTTTAAGTTAACCTATGGTTATGAAGCTATGATCCTGGTGGAAACAAGATAACTGAGTTGGAGAAAACAGAACTTTTTTGAAGAAGCTAATTTAGACGTCATTTGCCATGAATTGGACTTGTTGGAAGAACAATGCCACATTCCCCATGTCCAAGAAGCCGACCTTAAACAAAGAATTGTTACATTGTATAACTCTAAAGTAATTTGACGAAGATTTAATCCTGGAGACCTTGTTCTTCATAGGGAGGATATCGGAGGGAAAAATGCGAAGGATGGAAAGTTAGCTCCTAATTGGGAAGGTTCGTACAGGATTGTATCCAAAACCAACACAGTAGCCTACACTTTGGAAACTCTCTCTGGCAAGACCATCAAGAATTTCTGGAACGCAAACAAGTTAGGAAAGTATTATAGTTAAGTATCTTTAAATTGCTACTTCTATCATGTAAGAGACGTCTTCTAACATGAATAAATAAGTTATTTCTTCAACATTTGCTTGTTTTGTTCAATTATGATTATTGCAACCCACAAGGTTATCACACCTTGGAGAGGTCTAAGGAATACAAGGTCCGAAGAGGATCAGACATTTTGACATCCGTACATGATGGCAAAATAGAGGAATCCACTTAACCGGTATCTGAGATCAAGGAGTGTATTTAAGGGTTTTCACCCATACCCTAATGAGCCTGACCTTAACCCATAAATCGAACAAGTTTACTGTAACATGTTGAATTTCATTTTTTCTGAATATATATGATTTTTATAATTTTTATGATTTTTGTGAATTTTTGTGATATTTTAAATATTTTGAATATTTTAATATATTTTAGATATTTTAAGATATTTTGAATATTTTAATATATTTGAGATATTTCGAGATATTTTGAATGTTTTATTATATTTTTATATTTTGGAATATTTTGAATATATAATATATTTTTGATATTTTGGGTTGTGTGTGGTCTTGCAGTGGGCCTGAAAAAATAAAAATTTTTCGGAGCCGAAAAATTTTGTACTATTGATTCGGGGACGGGGGAGCTTACTAAACTCGAAATCAAAAACAATTTTTGAAGTTTTTTTTCTACGATTTTATCTAATAAAATAAAATTGGGGTATGTTTTATTATCCATTGGATAAAAGCTTTTAGAAAAAATATCTAGTGGATGATTCTAGACGCAAGTTTAGTCACCCACTCTAGAATGTTTTAGACAATGACTCATCGTTTGGTGACTCACCTAGATGACTAGCCTAGTGACTCACATATCCTAGACTATTCTAGAAGATTTTAGTGTGTGTGACTCACCTTGTATGCACTAATGAGGAGCTGGTCAAATTTGGCGACTGTGACTCAATGTGATGGACCAATAAGAGTTGGACACCTTGCGTGGACACTTCACCCTGTGACTCATTGTATTCTAGAAACTTGTTGAATGATGACTCCCATGTTCTAGAATGTGGTAGAACGGTGACTCACCCTGTGACTCGCCAGAGTGAGTCACACATTCCAGAAGGTTCTCTTTGTGACTCAGCGCTAGGGCTCACCATGTTAGCTCACCTGTTCTAGAAACCTCATAGTGACTCACCGTAGTCAATCGCATGTTCTAGAAACTTCTCTTTGATGACTCGTTTTGTGACTCATCAAGGGTAATTAGTAGGAAAAAAATGATCCACAATAGTTACTACCCAAATAGAACAAGAGAAAAATCTAGGTATATTTTATTCTCCATTGGACAATAGGCGCTGACTTTATAAGCAATAATTATTATCTATTGGTTAAAGTATACTGAAAAATATCTTGGAAGCTAATCATGACAACATTTATGATGAACCAATGGGAGAGCTTGCTTACCTAGTAAGTTTTGAAGAAAAGTCAACAATAGCGACTAGCACAAAAATGGACCAATGAGTGGCTTTCTTGGTGGCTAAGCAAGGAGGAAATAGAAGAGAAGTTGGATACTCTTTCTTGAAAATATCTTTTGTAAATATCTTCTTGAAAATATCTTCTTGATAAATATCTCCTTGTAAATATCTGCTTGAAATATCTTGGATAAATATCTTTGTAAGATATTTTGATTAAATATATTGGATAAATCTAAGTTTGAAGGATAAAGGATGAGGTTCTTGATATCTGGTCATCCTAGTTATGCCTTAGATCTTAATAGTTAGATGTTTTCAAGAATCTTTTAGTGGTGAAGGGTTGATTTTGACATTAACCTGACCATCCATGAAAATATCTTAATCAAAATATCCTAAAGCTTTATGTGATTTATAGTTTTTTATCATGATATTTTTTCATGTGAATTTTATAAATAGAAGTGGCTTTAGTTCTATTAATCCCTATTGATCTTACATAAAATTTTCACCCATTCTCAAAATAGGGATATTCAAGATGGAAATATTATCTAACCTCTTAATGAATTTTGACCATGCTTGTTTAAGGAGGCCAAGTTTGTGTTTTATTTCATCTTATCCATCATTCTATTTAAATATGAACTTAGTTGATTTTATAACAAGGTTATGGATTAAGATTTTTCAAGTTATGGAAGGAAGTGAATAGAGTTTTAATATTGGAAAAGCATTGATTTTCAGTTAAGAGAAAAGGAAATGGATAAGATTTTATTATTGGGAAAAGAATGGATTTTTTATTATGAGAAATGAAATAAGTTTAAAAGATATTTTGAAATATTAGTTGATAAGAAATTTGATTAAATTGAGGATTTTTAGATGAATATGGAAACATATAGTTTTTATTGGACAAAGGATGATTTTTGGGAAATAGAAATGGAAAAGGAATTTTAAAGGGTGATGTTGAGATTTAAGTATTTTATTTAAAGAAAGACATGGAGCAAAGTTTTATTGTGGAACATCAAGCAAATTTTAGTTATATTGTTGGAAATTAATTTTGAAAGTGATTTAGAACTTAAAGTATTTTATTTAAGAGGATTTTAGTAAAATAGATGGAATTTTTAGTAGATTAAGAATAATGCAGTTTTTATGGAAAACGTCAGAAAATATTACATAAAAGAATTTTAATGGCAAAAATTGGATTTAAGGTCCAAATTATATTTTAAACTTAGAAAGTTTTGAAATTAAAAATAAAACATTAAAGAAATAGTTTTATATGGTGTAAAATAGTAGAAAAACCTTACGAGTTTCAAAAACGTAGATTTTTAAGCTACGCGATTTAGAAAATGTTTAAACATTTTTATGTGATTGAGAAAACGTTGGAAAATAGTTACGCGATTGGAAAACGTAACAAAGGTGTTACATGATTATGAAAATGCGATAAAAATATTATGTAATTGAGAATGATAGCAGTTGTTGTAGGACTGATGTACTGGACTCGGATGGATCAGTGGTATTACGTAATTGTATGGGTGGTATAATACCATTGATACTAATGGTATTAGATAATTGTATGGGCGATTGTTTTAATATCATTGGGAACAACACAATGGTAATTTGTGTTATGCATTGAGTTATCATGCATTGAATATGGCTTTTGTTGCCTAGGAATGAATGAGAATTGAGTAGTGTGTTCCATGATGGATCTTGGGGAGGCGTTGAGGTGCGGTGATTTACTAGTGATCTTTTTATCACATTATACAGATTTGGTCGTGATGAACTGTTGCAATGCATCAGTGAATACCTGATAAACACTATTCTTTTTGCGGTCCAACATAGACTGTCATTGAGGCTGGCAGATCTTCTAGAACGTTCATCTATGAAAATTGAGTTTAGCTCCACGGAGTAGGAACTTGTGCATTGTGCATATGCATGGTCAGTACACATATCATTGACATTTATATTCGAAGTAATGTTGACATCTGTATTGTTGTGATATGTGTTTATGGAAGTTATTTATTAATTGATAGTATGATTATATCTATGATTTCAGTGATATTTATATTATCTATTAAACATATTTGTAGAAGTATCTGTTGAATTATTTGTATTAAATTATCTGTTACTTGATAACATGAATATACTTGTTGCTCTGTGTTTGAATGGCATTATTGTCATTTGTATTGTTTCTCCACTGCCATGCTAGTATGTGATGTAGGGGATCTCACCTCTTCATTGTTTTGTTATGTTTTATGTTTATGTTCTGTTAAGATCGTGGTGGATGCGAAGCGGAGATCTTCTAGGTTTTCGCTAGGAACCAGTGTTATGAAAGTTTCGTCATTTGGTGTATCCGTTTGGATGTGGACGTTTAGAGTTGTGTCAAGTCTGTTACCGTGCTATTAAGTAGGACCCGTCATAGGGTTACTGCTATTTTCTTCTTGAGTATGTAAGTTTGAAATTATGTTTTGTCAAGAACAAGTATGATATAGTTATTTTAATGTTGTTGGATATTATGCATCATAAGTAATGTGTTTTAATCAGTTCAAAGTATTTCAGTATTTTCTATATCCTTGGTAAGTTTATAATACAAAAAGTAATGCCCTACGAAGGGTCTTACATTTACAAAGGTTAAGCATATCCGACTATAGCCTAGGACAGTGAACTCCACACTAAGAGGCTTTCGTGTTAACCATATTCTCAAGGCTAAACCCATAAACCTAAAAAAGGTTTAACGCAGTTTCAATACTAAACTTAACCCATAAAATTGAAAAAGGTTTAACGTGGTTAAAAAACTAAGCCTAACCCATAAGCCTGAAGAGGGTTTAATGCGGTTACGAACATTAGACCGTTGTCTGAGATAGTGAACATCACTCCAAGAGGCTTTTGTGTGATACATTTACACCTAAATTTTAACTAAGTGTCAAATATTTCTAAGCGATCCAGATCATCAAGATCGAGCTTTAGACTCGTCTCGGTTGGGAAAAAATGAGTGCTCGATTAAGTTTAAAAATAGTCACTAAGATCGAGTGTTGGACCTAACTTGTAACATCCTCCGTATTCTGTTTGCTTTAATGATTATTATAGTAGTTCCTTAGCACTTGTGTGACTTACTTGTCAATTTTTGTACTTTCCTGAGTTAGTTTGGGTGTAACAATATAACACAAAATGTGAAAAATAGCTTATATTAGCCCATAAAATTAGCATAGATTGCATAAATGATAGAAATAAATATGAAACATTTATTTCTAATTCATAAATAATTAGAATGAATTACGATAATTTTTGGGGAATTAAATAAATTAGTTAGGTATTTTTTTAAATAAATAGAATAAGTATTTAAAGGCCAAATTAAATAGGAGAGAAGCTTGGAAAATTATGAAAATTTGTGGAGTTGTTAAATGGAGGATAAAAATTATTTTAAAAATGATTACGGGTTAGAGTAGATACTTGTAAGCATATTAATTTACTTCCTTAAGTTTATATTAATTTAAGGAAAAGTAATAGAGCCTAATAGCTATTAAATGATGTGTATAGGAACTTAATGGAATCCTAGAATTTTCTATAACACCTATGGAAGCTAGAAACTCATCAATGGAAGACCAAAGTGTCCCTAAGAGAAAAATCTCTCATACCAAATGACAACCACACATTTGGCTTTATCTTTCTCCCTCTCCACAGCCACACACACACTCATAATTTCATTTCACACTTTTCTTTCGGCAGAACAGGAGGGAAAAAGGAGAGCAAGTAAGCCTAGGAGGAACGAAGGAGAGAAAAGAAACACCATCATTAACGAAGCCTAGGTAAGGGTCTATTCCTACTTCTTGATACTATTTTCTTCTTCTTAGTTATGAATGAGTGTTGCATGTGGTGATTAACGTAAAAAAAATTGAATGATCTGCAATGGATTAGTTGATGTGGATTCTTGGTTTCTTAGAGAATTAAGGGTATAAAATTGATCTTTAATCTTTTCCTCTCATCTATGAACTTGTTAACACGATAGTATGTTGAATTGCGTGTGGTTTTGATAGAGGTGAGGTTTTCGGTCTCAAGAAGAACAAGGGTGATTCTTAGGATTCTCTTTAATTTTTCCTTCTTTCATGTGTTTTCATGATCGTATGAATTGATTAGTATCTTTCAATTGAGGTTTGAATGATGAGTTGGAAATTTGGCCTTAGAGGCTGGGGCAAGGCATGAAGGATTAATAAGTTAATTTTTCTATTTTGTGGTTAATTAAGGGTTTAGCTTAATAATACTTTGATGTTGATTATCTTAACTTGTATCATGTACATTGTGATGTTGTTGTTTTATGTTGTTTTGTGAGTAGATGTTAATTGTCGATTGTTATGTGTGAAGCTTGATTAGTTGATGATAAATGCAAGAATTTATTCATAGAAGAGGTCTAAGCCATGATAGAGGAATGGAGACATCGAGACTTATTCATCAATGCTTCTAGAAGTATAGTTGATTAAATCTCATTTTTATGATGATTTGGTGATTATATCTTATTTAGGAAAATTGATATGCTTGTTTTTGTGACTTGGCCATACACTCTTGCATGTTTATATTAGAATTTATCATGTATAAGTGTTACTTGTTGATGGACGATTCTAAATTTTACATGATTAAGAGCTTTATTGAAGCTTAATTAAATACTTTGATGCAATTATGAATGTGAATAAAATTTTGAGGAAGTGGTGATTTGAAATTGTAGCTTGGCCGAATTGCCTAGCCTTGAGCTTTTCCATGAATATGTGTTATTTGTTGTTGTTTAGTAGTGGATACTGAGGTGTACCTGAGATAGGCATGTACATGGTGGATTCTTCCTTGTGCAGTAGCTGAGCGTGTTGAGACGAGGGGGGTTGGTACCTACAAAAGGACTCCAATGCTCACGTTAGACTGTGCACAAGTAGGGTTTATACTTAAGAGCAATAAGTTACCTGTAGAAGATGAATAAGCATGGTATTTATAGAGGTTGGATTGGGAGATATGCTCCCATAATAATTGCAGAGAATCCCTATAATATTGGAATGTTAATACTACAGTTATGAACAGTTAAAAGCGATTATGGAAATTATTACTACGCAAGATCATGATTGGCAATTATTGATACTTGTAAGATTTATTGTAATATCCCTGATAACATGTTAGGCTTATAAAGGGTTACCAAGGTAGCCTAATACTATTTTAACATGCCTATAAAGTTTCATGATAAACTGAGCTAGTTCAGACACTTTGTCATAACACAGAATGTGGAAAGTGGCCTAAAATGACCGAGAAAATGGCATAAATTGCCTAGATAAGAGAAATAATTATGGATAAGTTATTTTTAAGTCATAAATAAGTTAAGAAAATTGTAGTTAAAATTTGAAGGTAAACTGAGTTCATTTGTAATTTTTAAGCACATCGAGTACGTGTTTTCATACCGAATGGACTCAGCATAGATATGAAAAATTAAGGAAACTGTGAATAAGTATTAAGGTAAATCTTAAAATTTATTTTAATATTTATGGAGGTTAGAAAACTTGAAATAATAAGATCAAAGTATTCCTAAGGCATAGGAAATTTTAGTGAAAGGACAAAAATGCCCTTAATGTTAACATTTAAATTGAGAGTTTCTCACTTTTCTCTCCCCCTCTTTCATGTGGTTTTGGTCTAAAAATGAAGAAAAGAAACAAAAATAGAATGGAGAAGAGGGAAAGGGAGACGAAGCAGAAAATGGAGAGAATAAAGGGGGGAAAGATGGAGCAAAGTCGAGATTTGCAATCAATCTTCATCAAGAAGTAGGGGGATCTATTTTTAACTTGCTTCTCACTCTATTTTCTTCATTTTCTTTTTTACATGGTTGTTGTTTATGATGTATAAAATGAGATTTATGTGGAATATGAAGCTTCTTTTGGTTTGGATTGATTGTGGTTGAAGTCTATGACAAGGTAGTGCTTTGAAATTTCCTTGGTTTTTTGATGAAATGAAAATGGGTTTTATTGAGATTTAGGGTTGGGTTTTAATCGTAAAATTAATGATAATTGGAACGGGTTTGAGGTTATGAATGATTGAAGCAAAGTATGTCTTATACATAATATTATTCGCAAAGATTATGGATTGAGAAAGAATGTTTATTTAATGAGTGTTGAGATAGAATGAATGCATGATATTCAATGCTTGAATGTAATGACTTAAAGTATTTATGAAGTGAATCATTGTATGTTATTGATAAAGATTGGATGATATATATATATATATATATTGAGACTCTCCATTTGGTGTGATTATGCTTGAGACTCTCTATTTGGACATTTGATGCATTTAGTTCCAAAAATCATGCTTAGTTGAGGTATAATAAGTCAAAATAGGATTTTGAGGTATTTAAAGTGTTTTCTTGTTTGAATGTGTTTTTAATGGTTGTTTATAACTTGTTCATGATGGGAGTTTGAGTTAGAAACTTGGGACTCTTTATTTGGACCTTCGATGCACAAAGTGAGAAAAATGATATTTTTCTTACTTAATTGAGTTTAAATCTATGATTGATGAGTTGAATTTAGTGTTTAATGATCCTAACATGATTAGAAACCATGATTAGGGTTGATGAACACTTAGAATCCATGATTTGAGGATTAGAACTTGGTTAGAAACCAAGTTCACAAAGAACCTGAATTATGCAGAAATAGTATATCATCCAAGTAGTATATGATGTTTGTTGTATAACTTGAGTTACAGACATTATATTTACCTAATTCTAGCGCCATTTGAAAGCTAAGACATAAGGCTTCATGTAGTAAAATTTTCAGAATTATTGAGCAACCCAAATAGTCCCAGTTTTGATTTGAAATCGAGCCAAATTCTGCAGAAAAAGCAATTTCGCGCCTATTAAACCAGATTGCATAATTCCTTGCTCCGATGTCGTATTTACATGAAACTAATGGAATTCAAAGTTAACACATAAGACTATTTGACTGTTAAATTTTAGAATTATTGAGTTCTTAGTTTGTTCCTAGTTTCATTTCAAAGTCAAGTCATTTTTGGGTAAAACAGAGAATACCATGTTTTAGCTTCTGCATAATGTCGTATAACTTTGACTACATTTATCCAAATGAGGTGAGGTTTATGGCATTTGAAAGATATGAGAGAAGGTTATATGATTGTAAAATTTTAGAATTTTTAAAGTTAGTATGTGTATTTGGTGCACTCATGAAAAACAACATTTTTTAGGCGAAAATTGAGGTGTTTTTGAGAAAGTTTGGACCCTAGAAACTTTAGTAGCTTCTTTAATAGTTAAAGTTGAATTATGAAAGTGTATTAGAAATGTGTTTGCCCCTTTACGGGTTACACTTGAATTAAATACTCTTTTATTGAGCTTGAAATGAAATATATACAAGATATTGATGTATAAATGTAATGGATTGAATGACTTATGAAGTAAATCATTATATGCACTTAGTATGACATGAATGACATATGTGAATGATGTTGACGTTTAATACTATGGTCTTAAAATGATTATGTTATAATACACTAAATATACCTTGTATGGTATGGATGAAGTTGATGAACATGATATTGGGAACTAATATAAAAGAAATGGTAAAGGTAGATGAGGTTGAATGAGTCCCTCTCTACAAACTTGTATAGTAATATACAAATGGAAAGTTTAATGATTATGGTAATTGTTTCCCTATTATGTAAAGTAAAGTATGATTATGTACAAAGTGAAAGAAAAAAGGTTTTTAATATTGTTGCATGTTTTGTTTTCAAACTTATTCTTTGATGTTTCCATGTGTTATAAATTTATAGCTTGGACAAAAGGGCTCCACATGTCAAAGTTATGATTGTTTGATAGTGCAAGGAACAAAAGAGCATCCTGCCTACTGAGAAACAATACAAGAAACAAAAGGACTTCTTGGAAATAATCAAATAACATGTGTTTTCTAAAAACAAAATCTTTTAAAGAATCATTATATGAATATACTTTAGGATTCTCATCAGGCATAATCATATATAACCATGCATTGCACAAAATTGGCAATTGTATGGGCAATTGTCTTGTTTTTATTAAATGTTGTTACAAATTGTATTGTGCTACATTGGTTGAAGATCAAGGTGTAGCTTAAAGGTGTGTAATAAAGAGAATGAGTACGCTTGCTAGCCTCCATAACTGATATAATGAATATATATTGACTTATGTTGAATTTTTTATATAATGATTAAATTATTTTCTTTATTAAATGAATTGTCTGTTTTGGGAAAGGAAAGGACTGAGAATTGACTTATGTCACCTTTCCAAAAGATTAAGTACAATTTGGGTTTTACCCCAAAGCTGCTAGATTTACCATGATGTCATAATTTAAATTTTACTACTGAGAATCATTAATTATCACCCCAGTCTTTTTATGTGTTTCATGATAAATCCAAAGGAGGACTAAATCATGTACAAGATGAGGCGATCAAGATTTAGTTAAGTTGTTGATGTAATAATGTTAGTTATGTATTTATATTAATAGCTCTGTATTTAAGTTTATGTAATTAGTTTTGTAAAGGTTTGTAATTTCAAACATGTCAGATAGATTTCTAGTAAAGAGCAAGGTTCCTGAGGTGTAAAATGTCTTGCTCACTTACTTCTGCAAAGGCTCTATATATTTAGTCATTAAATAGATATTGAACAAGTTATAAATTACGCTTAAGTTAGAAAGTGACATACTAATTCTATTTACTTACTATACGTAGGGTATACTACGGTATATAGAATTAGCATGTTACATTTATCCACTATGTAAATATCACAGTAATGTTGTTGATACCTAATGTTGTGGTCTAATGTCCATTGTGGTGGGATCTCAGTAGTTTACCATAAATGCCTGTTGGGGTGTTAATGACGAACTCAGGCTAGACGCGTGTCGGGTTGACCTATGGGATAAGATCCCGGATCATGGTCCAGAACAATTGTCCCCAGCTTGGCACTTAGATGAGATAGTAAGTGTCAAGGTACCAAGTTTAATAGGAGTACACGGTATGCGGTTGACAAACGGATCCAAGTTAGAGTTAATGTCAGATCTCACGATGTTTTCCAAAGGGCTGAGGTCTATTATGTAATATAGTATATCTTCGGGGTTGACGTGCAAGGTTAGGATCCGAGGTGGATCGCTCTTCTTACGTTGTTATTTCGCCATCTGAGGTAAGTCATTTGTTTCCCCCATGGCAGTTCACGGGGTCTTTGTCCTTTCTTACAACTTTTACCCTGTAGCTTGTAGCAGTTAGAACTTGCTTGGAGAACCGTTGCTTTGAGTTTATTGGGTGTTAAAAACCCTTTTAAAAAGGATAGAAGTTTCAAAGTATTTCCCAACTACTCGTTGTTCTTATGGTCAATCAGAGAAATAGAGCAATAAAACGCGACCTCAAATGTGCAGTCAGTTTTCCTTCTCATGGGCCAATCAGAATGCTTTATTTCTCCTATAAATAAGGAATGTTTGCATTAAGGCTCGCATTCCTTTTGTTCTTTGATTGTTTTTTAGGACAAGCTCTTTCTAGAAAATGATCTCTTTTTCCATTTCTCGTATGCAAGTGGACAGCTTTGCCCCCATCTGAAACCATCTTCCTATTTTTCCAAAAATCTTTAAAGGTGTTTCCTTTATTACTGCCAATCCCTCCAATGGAGGCCTTTCTTTCTCGGTGTAATGGCTTGACGAGGACTAGGTAACTGCCCTACGTGGGCTAGCCAACATGTATCTGTGTAGTAGAAGCCTTTCTCTTATGGCGTATGCAGGAATGTGCAACCTTTCTGTGTGCACCGGGGGGGGTTCGCTACTTCTGTTTAGTTCCTATGATGCATAGGGGTGCTCCACATTCTGTTCTCCTCCTTTCTTGATTTTTCTGGAGGCATTTAGCCAAGTGCCTTAGTAATTTCCCTTCCTAAGTGCAGTTGGACATGTAGGAGGGCTCTAAGGTGGAAAAATCTCTTGGAGCAACTTGGAGTGATTGTGAAGCCTGCTATTGTTAGGGTGGAACAATCTTTTGGAGTGGAGAATTCTCATGTTGGCTAGTAAGGAAGAGATGGGTGCTGGTTACAAGAAGAGTCGTGGAGGTGGTCGTGGTCAGTGGTCAACATCATCATCACTGTCTTTGTCTGGCTTCCTTTCTGGCTCTCTCTAGTGGGCATTCTAGACTTAGAGCAGTTTATATACTTTTTTTTGTTAGAGCTGGCGATGTATTGAATGTGAATGAAAATAAAAGTCCTTTCTTGAATCTTGTATCTTCTATTTTCCATTTCTATTTTCTGCTTTCTTTTCCTTTTCTCTAAGATGATGCCAATGCTCATCGAATAGATGTATAGTTAGCCTTGTTGTGTTGCCCCAGCTTGGTGCTTGGCTTATATATCAAAGTAGCAAGATAAGTCTCAATTCCCTAGGTGATGGTATCTGTGCTTCTACTGAAGCCATGGTCCTATCTGCCCATAGGGTTAACAACTTTAATCTGGAGGTGTTTACAACGAAGTTATGACATTCATAGACATGTCGTAGTCCGGGTAGGCTCCACTCATCAATTGACCATAAATGGATATTCCAGGGGTATAGTCGGGGTCCATAGAAAAAAATTTGGGGTCTGTAGAAAAAATCCAGACTCAAATTGTAGGGCTTACGTGACGTTTGATTTTCTGAGCAACTGTCTCTTCAACTACTACGACAGTTGTGATGCCCACATGGCATGTTCTAACTAGATAGTCATGCTTAGTGTTTTACGCGCCATGATGAGGGGTTTTTTGAAAATCGAAGGTGTTTGGATAGAATTGTCCCCTGATTGCCTCATCCCTATCAATAGGGGCCTTGCGCGCCTCTTCCATACTTTACTTTTTCTGATAATTTTTTGGTTACTCAAGAGGTTTTTTGGCAGCCTTGCACGGCGAAGAAGCGTGGTAGTGAGTGGTTCAAAATGATTTTCAACAGTTTCACTTCAGTTAAGCATTTTAGCCGTCCATTTTCTCCCCTTTTTCAAGGTATACCTCCTTCCGCCCTTCTGTTTTTGCCATTTTCAGCATTCTAGAGGGTTTATGTCTTCTTGTTTTGGGGTATACCCTTTTTTTCTTCAGTAAAAAGAGTAGGGACACCAGCCTTTCTGGGTCCTTTTATTGGTGTTGCTCTATGGAGCATAGTCTTTGTCATGTCGAGGACGACGGAGGTGTCCAACTAAGACTTAGACGTTTGTGGGTGTAGAGGCTGGTATTCATATTGCTGAAGGACAGATTCGGGTGTTAGCTTTCCATGATTCTTTCCATAGTTCGTGTAACACCCTCCGTAGGGCATCACAATTTAGACTACAAACTTGCCAAACTATAATTAAATTGTAAAATGTTTAATGTTATAAAATATGGGTTATAAAATTTCTTTTGGCTGAAAATATAAACTTACCAAAGATATAGGTAATATAAAAATATATTGAGCTGATTAATACCCACACTACATATACCACATAATATTCAACAACTTTCACAACATAAAACTTACAGACTCAAAGAGGAACAGTGGCAAATCCCATGACGGGTCTTACTTAAAAGCATGGTAATAACACTAACGAGAAAAAAACTTAACTCGCACACGGTAATAACACTAACGAGAAAAAAACTCAACTCGCATGAAAACCAGATGCAAACTTCATGCGTCGGTACCCTCACAAGCTACGTCCTTAAAGAAGATTCTACCTCACTGCCACCACAGACTTCACCGAACTTAAATATAAAATAGAATAACAGAACAAAACACACAGAGTTGAGATCCCCTACATCAAATCCAATATGGCAGCAAGGAAACGATACGAATAACAAAGTCATTCCATACATACAGATATCACAAGTATATTCATGTTATCAATTCATAAATATCTTTAGTAAATATATCTCACAATAATATAAACATTAATAGTATTGTAACAACATATATCAACAATATATATAATGACTATGCCACCATAATATGTACCTTGACCATGCCACAACAATATGTATACTAACTATATATATGCATAATGAATCAATTCCTACTCCATGGAGGTAAACTCAAATCCAGAGATGAATGACCCAGAAGATCTGCCAGTCTCAATGACAGTTTATGCCAAGACGTGAAAGGAATAGTATTTGTCAGGTATCTGCTGATGCGTTGCAATAGTTTCATCATGGCCAGAGGTGTATAATGTGATAAAAAGATCACTAGTGAATCACCGCGCCTCGACGCTTCCCTAAGATCCATCATAGATCACACTACTCAATTCTAATTCACTCCTAGGCAACAAAATCCATAACAACCACTGATTGTATAATGTTCAATGCATGATAACTCAATACAAACCATTATTTGACTGTTCCCAATGATATTAGAACAATCGTCTATACAATTGTCTAATACCATTAGATCAATGATATTATATAACCGCTCATACAATTACATAATACCACTGATACACACAAGTCCAGTACGTTAGTCTGACAATAAACTGATTGTATTTTCAATCGCGTAAAATTTTTATCACATTTTCACAGTCACATAACAATCTAGTTACGTTTTTAAATTGTGTAACCATTTTCAAACGTTTTTGCAATCACATAAAAATATTTAAACATTTTCTAAATTGCGTAGCTAAAAAATCCATATTTTTGAAATGCGTAAGGTTTTTCTACTACTTTTCACTGTATAAAATATTTCATGACGTTTTAAATTCCATTTTGAAACTTTCTAAGTTTAAAATATAAATCGGACTTTTAAATCCCATTTTTCTCATTAAAACTCCTCTAAGTAATAATTTCTGACGTTTCCCAAAAATTTGTATTATTTTAATTTGCTAAAAACTTCATCCATTACCTTTACTAAAATCCTCTTAAATAGAATATTTTGAGTTCTAAATCACTTTCAAAACTTATTCTCCATCATCATAATCAAAAATCACTTTTATCTCATAATAAAAACTTTATTCCATTCTTCTTAAAAATACTTTAAATCTCAAATCACCTTTAAAAACTCATTTTTTGTTTCTATTGCCAAAAATCATTCTTTGTCTAATAAAATCCATATGTTTCTATATTCCTCTTAAAAATCCTTTCTAAATAAAACATTTTAAACTTCATAGCATCCTTCAAACTCATTCTTTATGATTATTACCAAAAAATCCATTTCCTCTAAATAATAAAATCATTTTCATTTCCTTTCCAAACTTAAAAATCTTTGATTCATATTCTTATTGCCTAATCAACTAAGTCCATAATTAATAAAATATTTTTGACGTGTTTGCGCCAATTTTGGGCTTGATGGCCGTGAGCCATAGTTGTCCTTGGAACCAAAACTTCTTTACTTTTACATATATATTTATAGCATGCATCATATCAAAATTCTACTATACAAGTTTATGCATACTTTTAAAGCAATAATGATAATATAGGCAAACAAGTACAAACTATCTAACTCATGCAATCAAGTAGGTAAATCAATATAGCAATTAAACAACCATATAACTTTCATGCATACTATTAACATAATATTATCAAACATAACTAAATAAGCACAAGTAATCACAACCACATAATCAAGTGAATAAATCCTCACAAGGATTCTTCACTTACAAACACAAAATCAATTTCTCACCACCATGTTTGGTCGATGAGGTTAATCTCCCTCTTATCTTGGATGATGATCAAAGCTCATTGTTGTCCTTCTTTGAGTAAGCCTCCACCACCACCAAGTTGTTCCTTAAAACAAAACAACCAAACAAATATTAACATCTAAGGTTAGACTAGGATAACCATGGATCTAAGTCATGGTTTAGAACTTTGAAATAGATAGAAACATAAAGATGAAAGAACTCCACCTAAAGAGCTTCAAACTTGAGCTTGAAGAACAAGCTTGAAGAAGGATGAACTAGATGATGGTCTCAACATGAAAGTATCTTGGATTTGTGTTTAGATTCAAGATACATGATTGACTTGAATTATAGGAGATTGGATGTGATATATAGGCAGTTGGCTGTGTGCTACCAAAAGGAAAGGGTGAGAGATTTTTTTGTGTAACTTTTGGCTTTATGATGGAATGATAAGAAAGATGACTAAGTTAGAAACTTAGCCCTCCAAAGACTAGCTTGGCCGTGAGTTTTAGAAAAGGAAATGTGAGAGTTTTTGTGTTTAGCTTTCTTGGTTCTTAGTAAGATGAGAAGAAATGAACTAAGTATAGAATTAGGTCTTCAAAGGGTGTCTTGGCCGTGGGTTATGGGTGAATAAAGTGAGATTGGTTGTGATATATAGGCAGTTGGCTGTGTGCTACCAAAAGGAAAGGGTGAGAGATTTTTTTGTGTAACTTTTGGCTTTATGATGGAATGATAAGAAAGATGACTAAGTTAGAAACTTAGCCCTCCAAAGACTAGCTTGGCCGTGAGTTTTAGAAAAGGAAATGTGAGTGTTTTTGTGTTTAGCTTTCTTGGTTCTCAGTAAGATGAGAAGAAATGAACTAAGTATAGAATTAGGTCTTCAAAGGGTGTCTTGGCCGTGGGTTATGGGTGAATAAAGTGAGAGAGATTTTCATGACAATGAGAGAGTTTGGTGTATAATTTTTGGTCTCTTGGATGAAATCAATAAAAGATGAGTAAGTGTAGGAACTTAGCTCTCTAAATGGTCATGAAATAAAAGATGATATGATTAGCTTTAGATATTTGTTAAACAAGATATTTTCTTAACCAAAATATCTAATCAAAATATCTAACCAAAATATCTAATCAATCAAAATATCTAACCAAAATATCTAACTAAGATATTTAACCAAAATATCTTCAAGCTTTAGCTTAGTTAGTAAGCTTTCCATCCATTGGTCATATTTTGTACAAGCCACTTTGTTGGACTTTTCAACAACTTAGCAAGCAAGCTTGCTCTTCTATAGGAACACCACAAAAGCTTGTCATGATTACTCATGATGAGCTCCAAGATATTTTTCGGTAGTTATTACCTAATGGACAATAACTACTGCGTTTTATCGTCCAATGAATATAGAATGTACTTAGATTTTATTTGTCAGATAAAATCTTAGAAAAATAAAACTTTGAAAACTGTTCCCAATTTCGGGTTTAGTAAGCTCCCACGGGCCCACAAGAATACTCCAAAATTTTTGGGCTTTGAAATTTTGTTTTTTCAAACCCACCCCGGACCCACACATAGTCCAAAATAATAATAAAATAAAAATAAATCAAATAATTCACAAAATCACAAAATCAATCCAAAATATCTAAAATATATTAAAATATTCAAAATATCTCAAAATATCTAAAATATAATAAAATATTCAAAATAACTCAAAATATCTAAAATATAATAAAATATTCAAAATATCTCAAAATATCACAAAAATAATAAAAACTACATATAACTAAAAAGAAAGAAATTTTGGGGTGTTACAGTTTGTCCGCTTACATGTCTAAATCCATTGGCCGATATTCTTGATTCTAACATTAATTTACCAACCTCGATGGGTGTTTCTAGGAGTAGCTTCAAGGCAAAGGGTCTTGGCTACTGAAGAGCCTTTGGTGCTTACCCTTATAAGGAACGTGTACGCATGGGTTGGGGACAACGTCTGGGACCATATGTGTAACCCCTTTGGAGGATGTCACACATAAAAGAAAATAAAAGAAATAGAAATAAAATCTACCCAAGTTGTAAAACATTCATTAAATAATAGTATGGGTCATAAAGTAGTTCCTGATAGACAGTTTAATAAAAATAAAATATTGCGGAAAACATAAAATTGACAGAACAACATTTCTCATAATATACATATGTTCTATGTTATGAGTTATACAAATAATTTACAACTACAATTACAATTATTTAAACAGGAACAGTAAAATAAAAACAGTAAAAGTGTCAATATATACATCCATACGCAGACGCGCCCAAAAAAAACATCAAACATATTCACTCCTCTGAAGGATCACTCTCATCATGAAAATGATCATCAGGGGACAAATATCCTGGATGCCTCGACTCTCGGCGATAACGTGATCGCGCAGTCGATACGATACTTATCTCACTAGGCTCCGTGGTCATACCACCAAAATGACGCCTAATGGATAAGGGTAACTCTAAGTGTAGAAACACTGTCGTAGTCATGATCGGCTCTCCATCAAATCTATGGCGTAGGGTCACCGTCATCCGTCCAGCATATGTCACCGAATCTCTATCTCCTCTAATGTTCCACGATAGAGATCCACCGTGAAAATCCAGCGTCACGAACCCCAAAAATCCGGCACAGACCATACCAAAACTAATCAATCCAATGGATATGGATGATCAGATGGTTCTTGATCGTAGAACTGGTCGTCGGTTTGCTGATCTTCCTCCTCCTCGGGGTACAAGACCTCAAGAGGCTGTTCCTCTTTTTCTTCCTCAAACTCTTTACCGCATAAAGTAAATATACAGAAAACACATACAATAAAGAGGTAAGACAATCTAAAATCATCACAAACATGGCCAATAAGAAGACGACAAATAACAATTATACAGTTCATGCAATACGAAAAGCTATAACAGTAATAATAGTGAAATAGAGTAAAACTTAGATATCATAACGTTACATAACATCACACAGATAAAAAAAACACAGATAAAACAATATCACAGATAGAATAAAATAAGAAATAGACAACCATCATAATAATTACCGGATAAAGATAAATAGAGAAAATAGAATAACATCCAATATATAACCAGATAAAGATAAATAGAGAAAATAGAATATCATCCCAGATATAACCAGATAAAAATAAATAGAGAAAATGGAATATCATCCAAGATATAACCAGATAAAAATAAATAGAGAAAATGGAATATCATCCCAGATATAACCATATACACTAAGACACAATCCTACTCCATGGAGTTAAACCCAAACAGATATCAGAGAGAATGACTTGCAAAATCTATTAGTACCACGGCTGCCCAACCAACTATTACGCTGTCACACGTTGCGTCAATAGCCTACGACACTGGGAATCCACCATCCAGGCGTAGTATAGTTCACGGTCTTCCGTTGTGGCACTATAGGCAATGTACTACTAGACTTTACAAACCTCGATTAAATATAGTGCGTGTCGAGTCCATTAGTGTGCTATCGGTTTACCACGGCCCAGCGGAGCTACCAACTGTCCACATGTGGGATCCCGTACACTAAAGTCTCCAAGTTCATTAGAACAATGAACCACACTACGTTTATCGCATCGACAACACGATGTGATTCGTCTCGTCAACCAAAACACCAAAAATTGGCATAAAGACAATACATAATTCTAAATATATAAAATTACAAAAATGCCCTCAAGATAAAAATATGCCCTCAATGGCAGAAAGCCTGTACGGGTTCTCATTTTCTCGACAGCGAAAGCTTGCCCTCATTGGCAACAAATATAAAGAAAACCTATACGGGTTCACATTTTCCCGACAGCAAAAAATAAATATAGTAACGGTCAATCGCGTAGAAATTTTATCGCATTTTCAAAATCTCGTCATTTTTATAATCGTTTTTAAATCGCGTAAATATATTTTTCTGTTTTCAAAATCGCGTAAGATTTTTAATACGTTTTCTCAATCGCGTAAGATTTTTAAATCATTTTCTTGACCGAATTCCTTAAAAATCACTGTTTAAATAAACAGAAATACTAAATAATACTTTTAAACTACGTATAATATTTTTCATACCGTATACTGTCTTTTGGACATCTTTTCTACCTTATTTGTCCATTTTTACTAAAAATTGACAGTATTTTGTTTAGAAAATTATATTAATGGTTTCCTAATTTTACCATAAAAATTCTATTTATTAAATTTTTAAACCATATAATTAAACCTTTTGAAAACTACTAACATGCTTCAAAATACAGCATGAGCTATATGTTAAAAATTTTCAAAAGTTACTGTATTTCTCCTTACAGTGAAAATCATTAGTATTAACTTCTTAAACTTAGTTCTAACCACTTTATTTATTTAAAACTCATTGTAGAAAATTTACTTTAACTTGTATTGCTTCTTCTTGATTGAAAATAACTTGGAATTGATTTTAGAAATTATGAATACCTAATTTGGCATGTTGGCCGAATTTGATAAAAATTTTGCATTTGATTTCTAAATTGTTTTTCACTTTCTAAATACATGTTAAGTCTCTTGTATTGTCTACATTGATTAAGTTATTACCTTAGAAAAAAATTTTAGAAATCAAAATGTTGAAATTAGGCTTGTTGGCCGAAAATATAGGTTATGGCATTTGATTTCCATATTCATTTTTCTTGACCTAAACCACTTGAAACCTTCTTAATTCTCCTAGGTTAATTAAATCACCTTTTAAGAAAATTAAGAGAACATTTTGGTCCTCCATTTTTGTTAATGGCCGTAAGCCTCATGGAAGTGTTCTTTGGAACACACATGCTTTTCCTTGACATGTTGTTCACATCCTATACGTTATCATGCAATTCTATACTTTATCATGCAATTCTAACACATGCAATATTATCAAAGCTTATAAACATGCAACTTAAAGCTTGTAGACATGCAAAATTATTACAATCACCAAATAAAGAAAGCTACTAACAAATACCACATAATTACTAACAAACACAAAAATTAACAATTAAACACATAACAACCACATTACCACCGAATCCTTATGGATTCTACAAACACCACAAATTAATCCATCCTCTTACCACCACCAAGGGATGATAAGATTAGTCTTCCTCTTACCTTAAATGAAGACTAATGATTTGCTTTCACTTCTCCTAAGGTTCGGTTTTCCTCTACCAAATACCTAGCAACTCAAATGAAATTCTACAAGTTACTAACCATGAAAAAGAACCTAAACCATGGATAGATCATGGCTTAGAACTTTGAAAAAGAAGAGAGAAAAGAAAAGCATGAGATTTCACCTTCTAGGTAAAATCTTCAAGGTTGGTTTCCAAGCTCCAAATGCAAGAATTTGCAAGAACTCTCAACTAGAGATGTTCTTAGGATAGTGTTTAGGTTTAGAAAAGTTGGCTTGATTTAATTTTGGGTGGTTGGATGATTAAGAAGTAAGCTTGGCCGAAAATGGTGAAGAAAAGGAACAAGAATGGTGGCTAGGGTTTTTGATGAGAGAGAAGAGAGAATTGTTGCATGGAAACAAAGTGAAGAATGCCTTCTCTCCTCCCTTGGCCGTAGCTCATCAAAGAGCATGCAAGGTGGGCACCTTGCTTGGCTTCATCCAAGCCATTGGATGCATCAAAGGTTAGGATTAAAGCTTGCTTAACAAGCTTGTCTCCTATTGGTTGATCATGGGTGACTCACAAGCCTAGTCACACTGCTTCATTAATTATCAGCTTAGTCAGCTAGCTGAGTCAGCTTGTTCTGGAAAGTTCTACTGCTTATGATGTTTAATTAAGCTACTAAGTTAACCGTATTAGCTAAACGTGGGTCCCGCAAAACATTTCCGGGTCCACTGTCATTTTATTATACTGACTAATAAAATAATATTATAATATTATAAAATTATTTTATTTGACAAGAAAATCCTAAAAATTAAAAGATTATTTATCGTCTCATTTAGAATCGGGTTGAGTAAGATCCCCCAATTCTAAATAATAAAATAAGATTTCCCGGCCGGAAAAATATTATTTTCCCGCTCGAGCAAATCACACAAAAAGTCCATATAAAATCACGACAAGTAATATCGGACATTAAATCAAGTAGAAAACAATTAAAAACAGCAAAAATAGCGAAAACAGCACGTTCGGGACGTAATGGTCATTTTTCCATTTTTTCCCACAACGTAGCTAACTGTTCAAAAAGTTCAAATAAAATTACAGACAGTATTAATTGTCTGTATATCTTCCAGAAAAATTAAAACAGTAGCTCGGAAAAACTTTTATTTTACCGTCTCGGAACAAATTACGTAAAAAGACCAAATAAAATTTGAGCCTGTATAAACGTATTTGTATTTCATACAGAAATCGAGAAACAGTAAAATAAGGACACAACGGTCATTTACACAATAACTTGAAAAACAGCAAACACTACATTCAAAATATTTTCTAAAAATTGGGGCGTTACAATATGTCTGAACTCTCTTTTGAAGAGAACCATAGAATGCTCCTGGTCTATTTGCAGCTGACGGAAGGGGGAACATAGGATCATGAGTATCAAGTTCTGTCCTCGAAGTGGGATGAAAGAGTGTGTTAAGGCGAGGAGGTATGTCCGCATTATATGTTCCTGTATGAAGCTCTTTTCGTTCGATTGGGACTCCAGATTTCATTCACCGACATTCAAGTCACAGTCCTCCAGACTCTCAACGTAGCTTCATCCTAACTTCACCCTAACAGTTGGGGGAATATCCTTGTAACGCCCCCTTCGGGAGGGCGTCACACCAAAAACGAAACTCAAAAGATAACACTTAGACCCAGTTTACATATATATCGATAGTAACCTGTTCATTTATAAAGCATATAATAATTTAGTAATTTCTTTTTTTTTCTTTTGTAAGTGAAAAACATAAACTTAGCGGAAATTAACATGAAGATGAAACCATACATTTATACAAAAGATATATGACAGAAGTATTTAGATACACCAACAGTTTTATCAAAAGAAAGCAGAAGCTTTACATGCCTAAAAAAGATATATACAGACAACCTCCAAGGCTACAAAAAGTATCATGGCCCCAACAACTACTGAGAAGGAGCCTCAGATGGGTCCTCCTCAAGTTCTTCCTCAGGATCCTCCTTGGAAGAGGAAATCCTTATAGGAGCAATAGACTCACGAATAGGGGCTCGTGCAAAGGACAGGAACGAATCCTTATGTGGGGTATACTCGTGATCAGCCTACACCTCACGTATCGACACGTAGAACTCCAACGATACTGCAACATCAAAAGAGAAAATAGGTGGATCATATTGATCCAAATCCAAAGATATAGCCACATTTCCCACGTAGATGAAATGCTCGGTGTTCAAGTCGATGTGCCAACAGTCAACGCCTCCGTGAAACCTCAGTCTAGCATATCCAAGAAAGCCTCGTCGGGATGCCATCACAAAATAGAAGACTAGGTTGACTGAGAACTAGGAAACTCAGGCTCTTCCTCACCTCGGTCTTTAAAGAAGCATATATATAAACAGAATAACAAAGCAAAAAGGTGAGATATCCAACATCATTACCAATTATGGCGGCAAAGAAACATAAAAGGCGTATAACGCCAAATAACACAGTAAAATAGTAAGTAGCTTGAAGATTCAGAAAATAAACAGTTTAATAACCAAACAATCATAATATCAATAAAAGAAACAGTTCCATAATCACACATATATATATATGCCAAGTAAATATATTGACCGACTATGCACATGCACAAGATACCAAAATCCTACTCCATGGAGCTAAACACAACATCAGATAGAATGATCAAGGAGACATGTCTATATCTCATCAACCTCAAATCAAGTGCTTCAATATCAATAAATTGCGCAACATGGCTTATACAAGACATTCTTCACAAGATCACGATATAGGTTAGTGTCTTGGTCTGGATCGTCGGTGCAATTGCATCGGTCTATCCCACGACACAGAGGAGATACCAATTGCCCATTATGAGATACCTGCACCTCGACGTCCCCAAGGTCAACAAGTGACCTACACTAGTCTATTCGCATGCGCACTAAGGTGTGATTTATCTCCTAGGCATAAAGCATTATAAACACAGTCCACCAAACTTTCAATGCATGACCAATGATTCAATGCATGAACAATAAACAATCACGTGATACAAAGTAGCCACCACTAGGCTCAACAAGATATTAATGGGGAGCACTAGTGCTCTTAGTGAAGAAGAAGGATGGTAGTATTTGTAACACCCTCCGTAGGGCGTCACATTTTAAATAAAACATAAAACCAAATGAAATCATTTTATGAAAGCTTTGAGTTTTAAAAGATAAATTTTAAAATATCTTTTTGCGGAAATATAAACTTACCAAAATTATAAGTAAAACAGAAATTAGATTGAATTAATTAATACACATATTATATATGTCACAAAATATTCAACAACAATTTAAAATATAACATTTACAGACTCAGAGAAACAGTAGCAAACCCAAAGAAGGTTACTACTAATGGCACGGTAACAACACTAACGAGAAAACCCAACCTACATATTCCATTTCTCCACCAAACTGTATCTTGTTGAAACTTGGAAGATTACACCTTGACGCCGTCACCATCTTCAGAATATAGCCTCCAGTAGGTCTAAGAAACTTCCTCCATCTACTATACGAATTTAACAATACAAACACAACAAAAACAATACAGGAAAGAGGTGAGATCCCCTTTCACCAATACCAGTACGGTAGCAAAGAATTATACGAATGACAAAGTCATTCCATACACACAGATATCACAAATATTATCATGTTATCAATTTATAAATAAAATCAAATAAGCATATATCATAATAAAATGAATAACAATAACAACATATAACATCACAGATAAATATATACTAAATAACGACATATAATATCATGGATAAAAATATAAGAAATAACCACATCTAAGAAATAATCACATATAAGAAATAACCACATATAAGATCCGAGATAAAAAGATAATAACAACATATAATCATAAGATCACAGATAAAAGATAATAATGTACAGCATATAAACATATGCAATATGACACAATCCTACTCCATGGAGCTAAACACATACAGATATCAGAGGGAATGACTCGCAAAAATCTATTAGTACCACGGCTGCCCAGCCAACTATTCCGCGGTCATACGTTGCGTCTATAGCTCCACATCACTGGGAATTTACCATCCAGGCGTGGGGTAGTTCACTGTCTCACATCGTGACACTACGGGCAAATGTACTACTAGACTTTACAAATCTCGATTAAATATAGTGCGTGTCGAGTCCATTAGTGTGCTATCGGTTACCACGGCCCAACAGAGCGACCGACTGTCCATATATGGAATCCCGTACACTAAAGTCTCCAAGTTCATTAGAACAATGAACCACACTACGTTTATCGCATCGACAACACGATGTGATTCACCTCGTCAACCAAAATTCACCAAAAATTGGCAAATTACCAAAATACCCTCATGGTATAAAAATATGCCCTCATGGCTTGCCCTCAATGGCAAAAATATACAGTAAGTCCCACCGGACAAATACTGTCTCAAAGCCTGTACGGGTTCACCTCATAGCCCGACAGCAGAAAATACAGAAATCTAGAAAAATACTATTTCGGTCAATCGCGTAGAAATTTTATCGCGTTTTCACAATCTCATCGTTTTTATTAACGTTTTTAAATCGCGTAAATTCATTTTACTGTTTTTAAAATCGCGTAGAGTTTTTAATACATTTTCTCAATCGCGTAAGATTTTTAAATCATTTTCTTGTCCGAATTCCTTAAAAACACTGTTTAAAACAAACAGAAATAATATTTAATACATTTAAACTACATAGAATATTTTTCATACCGTATACTATCTTTTGGACATCTTTTCTATCTTATTTGTCCGTTTTTAATATAAATCGACAGTATTATGTTTAGAAAAATTATAATAATGATTTTCTAGGTTTACTGTCAAAAATTCTTTTTATTTTTATTACAACCAATAAATTACACTTTTGAAAATTACTAACGTGCTTCAAAACACAAGGTGAGCTATACGTTAGAAATTTTACAAAGCTACTGTATTTCTTCTAACAGTAAAAATCATTAGCTTAAACTTCTTAAACTTAATTCTAATCAATTTATTTCTTCAAAACTCATTGTAATAAAATCCTTTGGCATTTATTACTTAAACTTAGTTGAAAACAATTCTATAAATCAAAAAGATTTAAATTTGGCATTTTGGCCGAAAATCATTCTATGCTTTATAATTCATTCCTAATTATTTCCATACATTTAATCTCTTATAAAATTCTTGATCTAATTTATTTTTATTAAATTATCTAGTCCATAATTAGAAAATAAATTTGGATTAAAAGTATGTGACATGTTGGCCAATTTTAACAAAATCCTTGCATTTGATCTTTAAATTATTTTTCATCTTTTAAATCAATGTCAAATTCATTATATTCATTAAATCATTGTTTTAGAAAATGGTTTTAGAAATCAAAACATTTAACTTAGGCATGTTGGCCGAAATACCTAATTTCATTCTTGGATCCATAAATTCATTTTTCTTACTTTAAATCAATTTGTAACTTGTCAATTTTCCTAGGTTAATTAAATCACACTTTTAGAAAATTTAAGAGAACATTTTGGTTCTCCTCTTTGCCTTGAGGCCGTGAGCTTAGGTTTGTGCTCTTTGGAACACTCATGCAAATCCTTGTATATTATTTACATGTTACAATAATTATCATGCATATATATATATACCATATGCTAAAACAACCATAAAACACGTACAAATTATTAAAGCTATTAGACATGTTACACACATAGCATATACAAAATATTAAAGCTATTAGACATGCTTTCACATATAATCAATCACAATTAGGAAAGGCTATAAAAAATCAAGTGAATGAATCCTTATGGATTCTTCACCACAAATACAAACATTCCTCACCACCAACACATGGTTGATGAGGGTAATCTCCTTCTTACCTCTTGAAGAACCTCCAAGCTCCTTGTATGTCTCCTTCAAGCAAACTTTCTCCACCAAAATTACCTAACAAGTTTAAACAAAATTTCTACAATTTACTAATATTAAAGAGAGCTTAAACCATGGATAAATCATGGCTTAGAACTTTGAAAAAGAATTTAGAAATAGAAAACAAGAAATTTCACCTTCTAGGTAAAATCTCCCAAGTAGGTTTCCAAGCTTCAAATGAAGGATTTTGCAAGAACTCTCAACTAGAGATGTTCTTAGAATTGTGTTTAGGTTTAGAAAACTTGGTTGGATAAATTTTTGAGTGGTTGGATGGTCTTGAAGTGTGTTTGGCCGAATCCATGGGGAAGAGAAAAAGGAAAGAAATTTGGTTGCTTGGTCTTGGTTCTTTGGAGAAAAGGATATAGAAGAGAACAAGTGAGATAAATGGGTGAAGTTTGCCCTCTTCTTGGAAGCTATGGCCATGAAACACAAGGAAGGAAAAAGGGATGAGAGCTTTTGCTATTTGGAGAATTTTGGAGTAAGAGGAAGGTCTTGACTATGCTTGGCCGTGAATGACCTTGAGAGAAAGTAAGAAATATTGGTTGTTTTGTTTCCTTGAATGATAGCTAATTGTAGGATTTCACCAAAGGTGAATTGCCGTAGAAGCCAACAAGGAGAGCCACTAAAATTGACTAATTTTAGGAAATGGAAATTAGCTTTATTTCCTTTTTGAAATGCTTGGAGAGCAAGAATATATTGAAGTGTTGGAATTGCCTTCCTAAAGGCATGCATTGCCGTAAATGCATCATGAAAAGAAGCCATCAATATTGACTTTGTCATACTTAGTTAATTAATAAAAGATAGAAAGAAATCAATTGTAATATTTTGCCTTACAAAGATTTAGCTTTGCCGTGGAAGCAACAAAGAAAAGCCACTAAATTTGACTAGTCTTCCTTTTATTCAATTTGGCATCTTACATGCATTTTACAAAGCCTTCTACGTGAATTTACTTTATGAATTTGGCTATTAGAGCCAATTCCTCCACCGTAGAACCATTGCATTTCAAGAAGCCTAAATTTATTTGATAGCTTGTTTTCTATTGGTTCTTAAAAATTCAAGCCATTAATCTTAACCAATTTCTATTGGTTAAATATTTACTAACTTGATTCTTGTTGGTTGTTATTTTTGTTGACCAATTTCTATTGGTGCACACTATATATATATATATTTTTATAGTATACTTTAACCAATGAACAATATTTATTATTTATAAAGTCAGTATCTATTATCCAATGGATAATAAAATACACATAGATTTTTATTTTATACTAACAGAGTAGTGATTATTATTGTTCATTTTTTTTTCTACTGATTACCCTTGATGAGTCATAAAGCGAGTCATCAAAGAGAAATTTCTAGAACATGTGACTCACTACGATGAGTCAGTATGATGAGTCATCGTGGAATTTTCTAGAACGGGTGAGTCAACATGGTAAGTCAGCGTAGATATTTTCTAGAGCAGATGAGTCAGCATGGCGAGTCATCAGCTGAGTCACTGACTGCATCATTGGTTGTGTCAGCATGGCGAGTCAGCATGCTGAGTCATCGGAGAAGCTTCTGGAACTGGCGAGTCATCATGGTGAGTCACGCTGAGTCACCACTTATGGAACCTTCTAGAAGCTGCTGAGTCATGATCTTTGAGGTGTCACGCCACGTGTCATCGTCCTATTGGCCCGTTGCGATGAGTCATAGCCACCAATTTTGACCAGCTCCTCATTGGTCCACGTGTACAGCACTTGATGACTAAACGTGGGTCCCGCAAAATATTTCCGGGTCCGTTGTCACTTATTTGTACTGACTAATAAAATAATATTATAATAATATAAAATTATTTTATTTGATAGTTAAATCCTGAAAATTAAAAGATTAATTTTAGGCTCATTCAGAATTGGGTTTAGTAAGATCCCCCGCCTCTGAATAATTAAAAACAGATTTTCCCGGTCCGAAAAAATATTATTTTCCTACCCCGGAGCAAATCACACAAAAAGTCCATATAAAATCACAGACAGTAATATTGAGCACTGTATCAAGTAGAAAACAATTAAAAACAGCAAAAACAGCAAAAACAGCACATTCGGGACGTAATGGTCATTTTCCCATTTTTTCCACAATGTAGCTAATCATCCAAAATGTTCAAATAAAATATCCAGCAGTATTATATAGCTGTATATTACACAGAAAAATTTAAAACAGTAATTTGATAAAAATTTTATTTTACTGTATCGAAACAAATTATGTAAAATGACCAAATAAAATAACAAACAGTATTATTTTTCTGTATGAAATACAGAAAAATAAGAAACAGTAAAACAGGGACACAACGGTCTTTTACCTAAAAGTTGGGGTGTTACAGTATTAGATTGTTTGTAGATTATAGATAATTAAATAAGGTAACCATCAAGAATAAATACTCATTACCTAGAATAGATGATTTGGTGGATTAATTAAGATGGGCTACAGTGTTTTCAAAGATTGATTTAAGATTTGGATACCATCAAATCAAAGTTAAGGAAGATGATATCTTTAAAACTTCCTTCAGGACTAGATTTAAACATTATGAATATCTTGTAATGTCCTTTGGTTTAACACATGCACCTACGGTGCTTATGGACTATATGAACAAGATTTTTATACCATACCTAGACAAGTTTGTGCTTGTCTTTATAGATGATATTCTTATCTATTCACGAAAAATTGAAGAACATGAAGAACACCTTAGAGCAGTTCTAGAAATCCTAAAGGTAAAGCAATTGTTTCCCAAATTGGCAAAATGTGAATTTTGGATGAAAAATGTACAAAATTAGGAGCTTCTTAGGACTGGCAAGGTACTATAGGAGGTTTATAAAGGGATTTTCTCAAATAGCTTTTCCTATAACTAGATTAACTAGGAAATGTAGCTTATTTGAAAGGACTCAAGATGTGAAGATAGTTTATAAGACTTGAAAGAGAAATTGACCACAACATCTGTTCTAGTAATTCCTGTAACACCTCAGAAATTATTTGTTTCTATTATATATGTTTTTTATAATATTTATGATTTTTGAAAATTTTTGTGAATTATTTAGATGACTTTGATTATTTTATTATATTCCTCGATTTGCATGCACATTAAGCGGGGCCAGAACAATAAAATATTTTTCGAAGCCGAAAAATTTTGGACTGTGAAACGGGGCCCGAGGATCTTACTAAACCCAAAGCTGGACATTGTTTACGAAATTTTCATTTTTTGAGATTTATCTGACAAATAAAATCAGGGTACGTCCTATTATCCCACAGACAATAAATACTAGTTTTGATAATTGTAACATTTACCCATTGGATAATAGCTTTTAGTAAAGTACTAGTCATCTTTTCTAGAATGTTCATTTTATGTGGCATCATCCATGTGACATCACCTTTATGACATCACCTTTGACTTTCTTAAAGTGAAAAATTAGATTCCTAAGGAAGCTTTGGAGAAACTTAGTGAAGAAGCCACTTAACAAGCTTGTTGGAGAAGCCACTTGACAAGCTTGTTGGAGAAGTTTGCATTTCTCTCTCCTCCTTTGGTGATGCTCACAGTTTTCAGAAGGAAAAAGATGACAAAGTGTCATCTTTTCACTTAAGTTACATTCATCTTTTCATTTCCAAAAAGCCTTCACCTTTTCTCTCACTTTTTCTCTTCTTATTTTCTCTCCACACCTCATGGCCACCACACCCATTTCCCTCTTCTCTTTTGTTAGCTCCAATCAATTTCACTCCTTGAATCTACACAACCATGGGATGATTTTCTATGTTGTGATCTTCATCTAAATCTTTCATCTTATCATTTTCTTTCAAACCCTAACTTGAAGTTCTTAAGGTAAGATTTATGATCTTCATCTTTTCTATTCTCTTTTTCATGTTCAAGGTCATCATATTGACCATGGTCTTCTCTTTTCAAGCTTTAGGTATTGATCTTGAAAGTTTGAATCTTCTAAAGTATTGTTGGAGGTGTTGGACGAAATTTCAAGAGGCACAAGGAGCTTTCTTTTCTTGTTATCTCTTTAGGTAAGAGGGAGGTCATCCTATTCAACCATCCATGGTGGTGAGAAACGAATTTTGTGTATGAATGATCCATTTGTGGATTTCATTCACTTGTTTGTATAAGTTCAATGTTTTATGATTATTTGATTTATTTGATTTTATTGCTTTGAATGTTATACATGAACTTGCTTGGATGGAAATATCATGATTGTCATATGTTGTATAATGTGAATCAATTGAAAAGGAAAAAGATTTTTGGTCCCATGGACTTTGATGGCTCACGGCCAAGTAGGTGAAAATAGGATATCCAAGACAAAATTTTGTATTAATTAGGTACTTAATAAATTAGGTGATTAGTGATTTATAAAATGAAGGAAATTTTGGGTTTCTAGACCCTTAGGGTTCATAGCTATGTAGGGAAACTAAGGCTAAGGAAATTTTGTATCAAATTGGAACTTAGATAATTAAGTAATTAGAGACATAATTAGGGACTCATAAAATGGAAGAGAGAAGAACAAAATTTTATCCTTACCTCAAGAATGATTTTTGGCCAAAGTGGTTAAAATGAATTTGAATGATGTTTAAGAACTTAATAAATTAAGTGGTTAGTGATTTATAAAATTTAGGTATTCTAATCAAGAGAGTTTTCTAAAGGTAATGGAAAAAAAAGGTTATGGTAAATTAAAGTAATATGGACTTTGGTGAGTAATGTTAGAAAAATCTTTCCTTGAAAGGTTTTGTTATGATGGACATTGGAAATTGAGGTTGATTTTTGTATTGAGTTTTAAAAGGTTAAAGACAGGGTTTTAAATAGTAATGACAATGTTACATAATTGAACATAAACGGTGATTTTGCTGTCGTGTCCACAAGGGGGACCCAGATATATTGAGGATTGTCATGGCCAAGTTGTGGTGTATGGTTATGAAGAAAATCATAACATTGTTAAATGTGTATGCATTAAGCCATTCATCATGCATTGTGAAAGTCCGTTGGCCATTGTTTTGTTAAAGCTGCAAGCTTAGGAGATGAATTATACCTTTGTACGGTGCGATATGCGTAGTGTAGGTCATTAGTTGACCTTGGGGACGTCGGGGTGCGGCTTATCCCACAAGTAGCCAGTTAGTAGTTCCACTGCATCGTGGTACAGATCAATGCAAACACATCAATGATCTGGACTGAGATACTATCCTTAATCATGATCTGCTGTAGACTGTCTTGTATAAGCCATGTTGTGCAAATTGAGAAAAGTGAAAGCACATAAATTAAGGCTGATGAGATACAAACAAATGTCTTCTAGATCATTCTCTCTGAATCTGTGTTTAGCTCCATGGAGTAGGAAGTTGGTCACATTATGCATATGCATAGTCAGTCGACATCTCATTATGGCATTTACATATCTATTGAATTATCCATTAGAATATTTATTGAATGATCTATCATATAAAATAATGATTATATGTGTATTTCTATATTTTGAATGACATTATTATCATTGTTGTTTCTTTGCTGCCATATTGGTATTGTCATAGGAGATCTCATCTCTTTACTATGTTATTCTGTTATGTGTATATATATATATGCTCGATGAAGAATAAGAAGAAGGTGTAACATCCTGGGACTGCCTGTAGGATTGATGAGTGTCTCCACAAACCAACACGGGTCTTTTCTGCGTGCTTTGTCCTCACTCACATGCATCCTAGGAAACTTCTCAGGAGCTTACCCATCCCACAATTGTTCCAGGTCAAAACACACTTAACCATGGAGTTCTTAAGTTCTAGGCTCCCGAAAAGAAGTTGCAACTTATTGATATAGTTACGCCTAATCAATTCCTTTAAGTCATCCTCAACTATGAGGTCACACACCTGCATAGTCCTCGAATCCTTCTCATTCCGGTGTGTATTCAGTTCATTCATGGGACCCTTCACCTAGAAGCCTACCAAGAGTTGCTTATTGATGCTTTCACTTTAGCACCGGTGACCACTCCCCGCCCTCATTGGCCCCGGGACGCCGCATGCCCACCAACTTCCGCTTGGTTCAGCCCCGAACCACACCATACTGGGAGAGGTCCCATCTCTGATACCATCTGTAACATCTTGAGAAGTTTCTTAGGATACGTGTGAGTGAGAACAAAGCATGCTGAAAAGACCCGTGTTAGTTTGTGGAGACACTCGTCAATCCTACAGGCAGTCCCGGGATGTTACAGATGGTATTAGAGACGGGACCTCTCCCAGTACGGTATGGTTCAAGGATGAACCAAGCGAAAGTTGGTGGGCATGTGGCGTCCCGAGGCCGACGAGGGCGGGGAGTGGTCGCTGGTGCTAAAGTGAAAGCATCAATAAGCGATTCTTGGTAGGCTTTTAGGCGAAGGGTCCCATGAATGAACTGAATACACACCGGAATGAGAAGGATTCAGAGACTATGCAGGTATGTGACCTCATAGTTGAGGATGACTTAAAGGAATTGATTAGGCGTAATTATATCAATAAGTTGCAACTTCTTTTCGAGAGCCTAGAACATAAGAACTCCATGGTTAAGCGTGCTTGACCTGGAGCAATTGTGGGATGGGTGACTTCCTGGAAAGTTTCCTAGGATGCATGTGAGTGAGGACAAAGCACGCAGAAAAGACCCGTGTTGGTTTGTGGAGACACTCGTCAATCCTATAGGCAGTCCCGGGATGTTATAGAAGGCGAGGGAGATCGCACCTTTTTGTTGTTTTGTTTTGTTGGCGATGGCGGCTAGGAGAGATTTCATTGGTTTTGTTAGAGTACAATTCCTTGATGGCATAGACGCATGGCGCATTGATTGTACTGCTGAGAGCGTTAGATATATAGGGGATGTGACTATATTAGTTCACAGGACTCATGATGGAGACCCTTGATGTTACATTACGTTTGGAGTTCAACATGCCCATCAGAGAGCTATGGGGTGACTGCTTTTATACTCCACATGAGGACTCGTTTGCATCTTCTGATCTGGCTCCTGCCCGCGAGCCTATGGCTCCTATCAAGATTACCTCTTTTGAGGAGGATCCTAAGGAGGATCCATCTGTGGGTCCTTCTTAGTAGCTTGGGGGTCTGATATATTTTGTCTTTTTGGTGGTGTTATTTATAATCTTTTTAGGTATGTAAAGCTCATATTTTTATTTTGCTAAGAACTCTTGATGTATATGTGCCTATAATATGTATATTTTATTTGGTGTATGGAATGTTTCTTGTATCATTTTCTATAAAATTTATGTTTTCTGCACATAACTATAAGTATATTAAAAAGAAAAAAAAAAAGAAATCAGCAAATTCATATACTTATTTGATAAACAGGAAAATTTTATAAATTGGGTTTTAGTTCCTTTTGAGTTTCATTTTAGTTTTTTTGTCGTTGTGACGCCCTTTGCGAAGAGGGGCTTTACAATTCCAAATCCATAAGAAAAGTATGAAGTATATTGTGATATTTCAAAGAAGGGATTAGGATGTGTTTTAATGCAAAATGGATGGGTAGTTGCTTTTGCTTCTAGGAAACTGAGACCTCATGAAGAAAACTATCCTACTCATGATTTGGAATTGGCAGTTATTGTGTTGTTTACTTTGAAGATTTGGAGACATTATCTATGGAGTTATATATAAAGTGTTTAGTGATCACAAAATTTTGAAATATTTATTTGATTAGAAATAATTGAATATGAGCCAAAGAAGATGGATGAGATTTTTAAAGGATTATGATTTTGAATTGAAATATCATCTAGGTAAGGCCAATGTAATGGTCAATGCACTTAGTAGAAAACTTCTACATATGTCCCGAATGATAATACAATAAATGGAGCTTTTAGAAAACTTTAGGAATTAGAGTCTAGCAGTGACTATGTTACCACATAGTCTCTGTATGAGTAGATTAGGCGTCAATAATGATTTGAAGACTCTGTAATTGGTAATTGACTTATAAAGACTTTGTTTTCATGATAACAAACATGAAGATGTTGCAAAATTAAGTCCAATACCTTCAACAAAAATTGATAATCAAGTGATTTGCGAAAGATTTGTGAAAATACTTTACAAACTCAATTCACCCCCCTCTTGAGTATTGAAGCCACTTGGTAACAAGTGATATCAAAGCTAGACTCTTGTGTAAAGAGCTTAGCAGCTTCAAGAGAAGTGATGGCTTCAAATAGTTTTTCTTCCAAAAGTTCTTCTATAAATAGACCTCCATTTTTCAATGGGGATGGTTATGCCTATTGGAAAGAAATGATGAATATTTTTATTGAAGTTATTGATCTTGATGTGTGGGATGCTATTGAAAATTGTCCATTTGTCCCTACATGTATCGTTGATGGTGTAAAAACCAATACACCAAGAAATGAATAGGCTGATGAAGAAAAGAAAAAGGTCCAATACAATTTGATAGCCAAGAACATCATTACCATTTCCTTGGGGTATGATGAGTTCTTTAGGGTATCAAATTGTAAGACCGCCCAAGAAATGTGGGACACTTTACAAGTAATCCATGAGGGTACAAGTAAAGTGAAAAGATCAAGAATAAATACTCTCACTCACGAGTATGAAGGTTCCCTCACCAAAATAAGGTAAGCATACAAAGGTTCCCTCACCACTAAAATGGTTGAAGTGAGTAGTCTCCCTCTTACCTAAAGGAAGAACACAAAAATGGTCTCCTACTTGGTCCTTGATGGTTCGGTTTTGAGCTTCCCAAAACCCTAGAAATTTTAAGACAATGAATCAACATCAATGGTTGAAAAATAAGAGATCCATGGTCATCAAAGAGACCATGGAACACGAAAATGAAGAAAAAGAAGAAGAAAAATGAAAACTTTACCTGAAAGCTTGAAGCTTTATTTTGGATGACAATGGGAGAAAGGTTGGATTTTGAGGAAAATTTCTAAATAGAAGATGTAGAGAAGGTTGAGGTGAGTATGGAAATGGTTTTGATGAAGAGAAAATCAAAGAAAATGGTCACTCAAGGGGCTGTAATTTTCGGATGGAGAAGGGAGAAGAAGAGAGAAAGAAGAGAAAAAAATGAAGAAGATGAAGTTAGAAAGAGAAAGTGTTGGAGGAAATGTAATGTTTTTAATTGAAAATACATTAAGTGAGGAGAGAATTTTTGTCTCCTTTGGCCATGCATTACTGCGGCAATGGGGAGAGAGAAGGGGGAGATTTTTGGCTTCCCCAACAAGTCAAGGGCATTCTTGTCCTTTGGTGGTCAAAGCTTCTCAAAGAAGTTTTAATTAAAATACATTAAATTTGAATTAAAGTAAGTTTGATTTGACTTAAAGTAGATTACATTAGGATAATGTGATAAGATTTTTAATACATGTTATTATCCAAGAGATGATTGTTATAGTTGACGAAAGTCAGTATTAATTTATCTGACAGATAAAATTTACACAGTAATTTATTATTTTATCTATTAAAATTTCTCAAAAAATGTAAAATTTCGTAAACTGTGTCCAGTCTCGGGTTTAGTAAGATCCCCAGTCGACGTTTCCACAGATCAAGGTTCTCAAAAAAAATATCTCATTTTTCCGACTCCGCTCAGTTTGCACGTAAAATGAGAAATAATATTAAAATATTCCGCTCTCTCAGAAAAATCCAAAAAAATTCTCAAAAATCACAAATATTAGAAAATGAATATTTATCATAAAATAAATAAATTTGGGGTGTTACAACTCTCCCCAACAAATATGAATTTCGTCCTCGAAATTTTCATTCCTTAAAATAGTCATGGGTATTGCTCCTTCATCTTGTCCTCTAGCTCCCATGTCGCATCTCCAGTTGCCACGTTCCAAATCACTTTCACCAATGAAATGTCTTTCCCTTTGAGTTGTTTCATTCTCCTATCCTCAATCCTTACAGGAGTTGTTTCATAAGTCAAGTTTTTCTTTAATTATACTGAATCGGATGCTATGACATGATTAGGACTCGGAATGTATTTTCGAAGTTGTGACACATGAAAGACATTATGGAGATTTGAAAGAAAAGGTGGTAAAGCTATTTGGTAAGCAACATGACCTATCTGACGAAGAATTTGATAAGGTCCAAGGAATTTTGGAGTGAGCTTTCTAGATTTAAGAACCCGACCAACCCCAGTCGTAGGCGTGACTTTCAAGAACACATGCTCTCCTTCCTCAAATTCAAGAGGTTTTCTTCTTTTGTCCGCATAACTCTTTTGTCGACTTTGGGTTGTTCTCATCTTCTCCTGAATCATCTTGACCCTCTCGGTTGTCTGTTGAATAAGATCAGGTCCGATGGTAAGTCGTTCTCCATCTTGATACCAACATATAGGTGTTCGGCATCTTTGTCCATACAGAGCCTCATAGGGTGCCATCCCTATACTCGAATGGTAACTGTTGTTGTAGGTAAATTCTACTAATGGTAAAATTTTGTCCCAACTTCCAGTTTGCTCTATGGCATAAGCTCTTAGCAAATCTTCCAACGATTGTATTATTCTCTCTGATTGGCCATCAGTTTGAGGATGGTAAGAAGAACTTAATCATAACTTTGTTCCCATTGCTTCTTGAAGACTCTGCCAAAATTTCGATGTAAATCTCGGATCTCTGTCAAAGATAATACTAGTAGGCACACCATGCAGTCTTACGATTTCACCAATATACAACTGAGTCAATTTCTCTAAAGGATATCTTATGTTGATCGGTAAGAAGTATGCTGACTTTGTAAGTCAATCCACAATTATCCATATTAAATCATATCCTCTTCTAGTCTTTGGCAATCCGACAACAAAGTCCATGGCAATACTATCCCACTTCCACTTGGGAATTGTCAAAGGTTGTAATATTCCAGATGGTCGTTGGTGCTCGATCTTTGTTTTCTGCTAAACTAAACAAGAAGATATGCATCTAGTAATATCTATTTTCATTCTATGCCACCAATATAATTTCTTCAAGTTTTGGTACATTTTGATCATTCAAGGGTGCATACTCAACTTGCTAGTATGAGTATGTTCAGGAATGTACTTCCTGAGTTCCTCATCCTTAGGCACACAAACCCTACCTTAGAATCTCAAAATTCCATCGTTTCCTTCCTTTAATGTTGATACACCACCCTGCTGTATCAGTTCTCTTCCCTCTTGCAAGAACTTGTCAACCTTCTACTTCTCTCTGATGTCGTCCATCAAGTCACTTGAGATGGTAACCATGTTCATGCAGATCTTACCTGGCATCAATTCCACAAAAGACCATATGTCTCTGAACTGTTCTATCAAATCTTTCTCGTTAATCATCATGGCAGAAACACTGATCGTTTTCCTACTTAAGGCATCGGCCACAACATTCGCCTTCCAGGGTGATACTGAAGTTGGAAATTGTAGTCTTTCAGGAATTCTAACCATCTTCGTTGTCTCATGTTCAACTCTTTTTGATCGTACAGGTACTTTAAGCTCTTGTGGTCATTGAAGACGTTAAACGTTGCTCCATAAAGATAATGTCTCCATATCTTCAAAGCAAATGCTACAGCTGCTAATTCTAAGTCATGCATTGGGTAGTTCTTTTCATGCACTCGCAATTGTCTTGAGGCATAAGCCATCACTTTTCTGCCTTGCATAAGGACACAACCCAATCTTTAGTATGAAGCGCCACAATACACCTCGAACGGTTCATTTAGATCAGTTACAACTAACACTGGCGAAGTAGTTAGTCTCCTTTTTAGTTCTTGAAAACTCTCTTCATAAGCATCCGTCCATTCAAAAGCTTGATTCTTCCTGGTGAGTTGAGTGAGAGGTCCAGCAATCTTAGAGAATCCTTCAATGAACCTCCGGTAGTAGCCCGCTAATCCAACAAAACTTCGAATCTCTGTCACCGTCTTCAGTCTTTCCTATTAAAGAACAGCTTCTACCTTCGAAGGATCTACAACAATTCCTTCCTTTGAAATCACATGGACCAAGAATTTAACTTTATTCAACCAAAACTCACACTTTGACAACTTGGCATACAACTCTTTCTCCTTCAGGGTCTGAAGAATGATATTGAGATGCTCAGCATGATCCTCCTGATTCTTTGAATAGATCAAGATATCGTCGATGAAAACAACGATGAATTTGTCCAAATAAGGACGAAATATTCTATTCATATAATCCATGAAAGTAGCAGGTGCATTGGTCACACCAAAAGGCATCACCAAGTACTCGTAGTGTCCATAATGAGTACGAAAGGTCGTTTTAGAAATGTCTTCAGCTTTCACTCTGAACTGATGGTAGCCCGATCGCAAATCGATCTTAGAAAATATTGCCACTCCTTTTAACTAATCTATCAAGTCGTCTATCCTCGGCAATGGATACTTATTCTTGATCGTGACCTTGTTCAACTGATGATAATCCACGCACAATCTCGAAGTACCGTCTTTCTTCCTAACTAGCAATACCGGTACTCCCTATGGTGATATACTGAGTCTCACGAATTGCTTCTCCAAAAGCTCTTCCAGTTGCTTTTTGAGCTCAGTTAGCTCTGCAAGTGACATTCGGTAAGGCGCTATGGAAATGGGACCAGCTCCAGGTACAAGATCAATGGCAAATTCGATCTCCCGCTCTGGTGATAAACCAGGTACATCTTTGGGAAAAACTTCAGGAAATTCTCGAACCACTGAAATTGCGTCCATATCAATCTCATTCTCGACTTTCAAAGAAAACAACAACATGTATCCTCGAGCTTCTTTTTTCAAGAAAGCTTTCACTTGATTGGCAATAAAAAATCTAGAATTCTCATCCAAAGGGAAAACTATGGTTTTTCTAGAACAGTCTAATAGGACATGGTTAGAAGATAACCAATCCATTCCTAAGATCATATCTAATTGAGATAATGGCAAACAGATCAAATCAACAGAAAAGATTCGACCTTCAACAATCAATGGACAATTCAAACAAACTTTGGTTGTAAGAACAGATTTAGCAGTGGGAGTTGAAATAGTCAACTCAAAAGGTAAAGAAGACACAGGTAAACCAAGTCTTCTCACACAGTCATAGGAAATGAAAGAATGCGTTGCACCTGAATCATACAGTACAGTTAAAAGATTACCTTCAATGAGACCTTCCCCTTGTATGAGATCTTCGGATTTGGAGGCTTCAGCACCACTCAGGGTATGAAGCCTATGGTTTAGCAGTTCTAGCAGCATTGACGGAAGGTTCTGCCTTAGGTTGATTGTAGTCACGAGAAACGTGTCCAGGTTTCCCGCATCTGAAGCAGATGATCCCTTTGATATTGTAGTCTCTCGTATAGTGCTCTTTCCCGCACTTCATGCATCTCGACATAGATGCCATTGTTTAACCAGTTCTGCTCGGACTTCCTCTAGGACTTCCACCTTGTGGCTTCTGTTGCTGACTTCCAGGTGGTCTGGAATAGGGCTTCTTCTGATGACAGTTAGCATTACTACTTCCTCCTCTTTGGGACTGAAAAGGCCTAAAGTTTTTGTTTCTTGCATCTCGCGCCTGGTCCAAGTCTTCCACCCGGCGACAAGTATCAAGTAGTTCTGAGAACTGAGTGATCTTCAAAGTAATGACAGCTCTCTTCACGTCATATCTTAGACCTTATTCAAACTTCTAACATTTCCATGCCTCATTTGGTTGGTGTTGAAAGTAGGTTGAGAATTTGAACAAACTCTCAAACTTAGTAGCATATTCACTCACAGTCATAATGCCCTGCCTCAGGACAAGAAATTCCATCTCCTTAGCATGTCTAGCACTTTCCGAAAAATACTTATTTAAGAATCTCTCCTTAAATAATTCCCAATTGATTGCTCAATTTTCTGCCTCCAATAACCTCTGCTCTTCGGTCCACCAATCCTCTGCGTCCCCAATCAACATGAACCCAGCTTAAGTCACTTTCCTGTTGTTGGCACAATTTATGCCCGTGAAAATCTTTTCCAGCTCTTTGATCCACAGAGTAGCTTTCTCAGGATCATACTCTCCCTTAAATTGTAGAGGGTTAGTGCGACGAAATTCCGCCAAATTTTGGGCATCAGCAGTAGCCTCCAATTGTTGTACAGTCCTCGCTTGATATTGAGCCGTTTGCTAGTTTTGTTGTAGCATAGCTTCAGCCATCTTCTGAATTGCCTTGATTGCAGCAGTCATGTCTCCTCTACGAGCCATAATTCTTCTCAAATCAAGCTATACAAAACACAGAGAAAGGTCAGATGTATCCTTGTAGAATACTAAACATAGAGAGTCACACAGTACAAACAAGACAGTCCAAAACCACATGACCCAAAAGAAAACCTAAACCGGGGCTCTAATACTAAGACAGTGTAACACCCATTTTTCTTAACGTTGCGAAGAAGGAACGTCACACCATAATATAGAGAAAGAAAACGTAATATAAAATTTGCAAAAAATAATAATTTCATTGATTATTTAAGACCTGGTTCATTATTAACACAAGATTAAATAGGTTGCATTCTTGGATGATAAAATAATCGAGTAATTGAAATGTCTGTATATATGTATATTTTTTTTGGAAAGAAATAAGAATGATTACTGATATAATAGAATCATAACAGAATTTAAAATCATACATTCACAATATATATATATTATATGCATCAGCCTATTTAATTACATCATAATATTTATACAAAAAGCAAAAGATGTACCCACCCGAAAGGATACAAATATACCCTCAACATATATAACAAAACATCAGGCTTCCCAAAAAGATAAATGGTTAGCCATCAGTAGCCACCTACAGTATCAGCCCCTAAGACTGACGAGAAGGGACCGTAGCCGGGTCCTCCTCAGGGTCCTCATCATCCGACAAAATTGCCATCAGAGCGACCAAGTTTCGGGCAGATGCCCAAGCAGTGGAGAGGAAAGAATCCTCTTGAGGGGTGTAGAACATATCAGTCCACATGTCCCTCACGAGTAGGTAAAATTCTAAAATAACAAAAGCTGAAAAATCAAACACAGGGGCGTCATAACAACCCCAAGATAAGGACACCGTCAGCTCCCCGAGGTAGACGCATTGGTCTGTCTCCACATATAAATGCCAGCAGTCTGGTCCTCCATGGAAGGTCAACTTCACGTATCCCAAAAAACAGCGTGGGTGTAATGACATCCTCAACAGCTCTAGTCGTAGAACGGCCAGAAACTCGAAAACTTAGTTGTTTCCTTCTCTTCCTCATGAGTGTCTTCTCAGAAACACAGTCCAACAAAGATACAAAAAATACAAAAAACATAAAAAATACAGAAAGAGGTGAGACACCCAGCTTTTATCACCAAAATGGCAGCGAGAAAACGAAACGGCGCTAGACGCCCACATATAACATAGTTCATACATCAATCATAATATTGATTAAAATTAATAGTAAGAGCAGATCAATAATAATTAACATCAATAACAGGTAGACAACATTAACATTCCAACATTCAACATTTTATTATCCAAGGGATAATTGTTACAGTTGACAGAAGTCAGTATTAATTTATCTGATAGATAAAATTTACATAGTGATTTATTATTTTATCTGTTAAAATTTTTCAAAAAACGTAAAACCTCATAAACCGTGTCTGGCCTCGGGTTTAGTAAGATCCCCCATCGACGTTTCCACAGATCAAGGTTCTCAAGAAAAATATCTCATTTTCCCGGCTCCTTTCACTTTGCACGTAAAATGAAAAATAATATTAAAATATTATGTGTTCTCAGAAAAATCCAAAAAAAATCTCAAAAATCACAAATATTAAAAAATGTATATTTATCATGAAATAAATAAAATTTGGGGTGTTACAGCCACTATCTAACTTAAGCGTAATTTATAACCTATTCAATATCCATTTAACGAATAAATATATAAAGCCTTTATAGGAGTAAGAGAGCAAGACATTTTATACCTTAAGAAACTTGTTCTTTACTAAACATCAACCTGATATGTCTGAGATTACAAACTTTTACAAAAAACTAATCATAATAATTTAATTACAGAACCATTAATATAATTGCATAACCAAAATAATTACATTAATAACTTAAATAAATCTTCATCGCCTTGCCTTGCGCTTGCTTTAAACCTTTGCTGGATTTATCATGGAAAATATAAAACAAGACTGGGGTGAGAATTAATAATTCTCAATAGTAAAATTTAAATCATGACATCATGGTAAATTCAGTTGCTTTGGGGTAAAACATAAATTGTACTTAATCATTTGGAAAGGTGGCATACGCCAAAACTCAGTCCTTTCCCTTCCCAAAGCAGACAATTCATTTAATAAAGAAAACACTTCAATCATTATATAGAAACTCAACATAAGTTAACATTTATTCATTATAACAGTTATGGAGGCTAGCCAGCATACTCATTCCCTTCATTACACACATTTATTACTTTGATCTTCAACCAATGTAAACCAATACAATTTATAACAATATTTAATTCACTTTAAATACTACTTTCAACCTTTTCTAACCAGCTTTTATCCTTAATCTTCACATTTAATAAAAACAAGATAATTACCTATACAATTGCCAATTTTATGCAATGCATGTTGATGTTTGATTATGCCTAATGAAATCCTAAAGTATGCTCATGCAATGATTTCTTAAAAGGTTTTATTTTAGAAAACACATGTTATTTGAGTATTTCCAGGAAGCCCTTTTTGTTCCAGAAAGCCGTTTTGTTCCTTGCACTACTAAACATTTTTAACTCACTTGGAGCCCTTTTGTCCAAGCTACTTGGAACCCTTTTATGCAAGCCCTAAATTTACAATACATGGAAACATCAAATAACAAGTTTGAAAACAAAACATGCATAATATTGAAACATTTCCTTCCTTAAGTTTTACTTAATTATAATTTTCCTTGCATAATAGGGAAGCTAGTACTAGAATCATTAAACTTTTCATTAATACATTCCATTACATCATTGTAGAGAGGGACTCATTCAACCTCATCTACCTTTACCCTTCTTTTTACATTACTTTCCAAAATTATGCCTATCATCAACATTAATACCATACAAGGTATATTCAATGTTTCATAATATGATCATTTTTATACCATAGCATTAAACATCGACATCAATTACATTTGTCATACATCACATTCTATCATGACTCAATGCCTTATTTTCATTATTTATCAATACATGACATAAACAATGATTCACATCCTTTAAATAAATCATTTTGACATAACATTACAAAGCAAAATCTATCATATAAGGATCTAACACCCTTTTATCATATCATCCTAGCTCAACATTATCCAAAAAGAGAGCAACACATGGCTCACAAACCCTTCAAGCTCAAACTATCCCAAAACACCTCAAATCTTGCCTAAAAAGGATGATTTTCAAGATTGCACCAAATGTGTATCATAACTTCTAAAATTCTATTTTTTTTTTAGAAAATACATTTCTCTCATATATTTCAAATGCCATAAACCTCATCTCATTTGGATAAGTATAGGCAAAGTTATGCAACATTTTGTAGAAGCTAAAATAGTGCATTCACTATTTTTCTAGAATCTGACTTAACTTTAAATTGAAACTAAGAATAAACTAAAAGTGGTAAAATTATGAAATGTTACAGTCAAGAAGCCTTACATGTTAGCTTCAAAATTCCACTGGTCTCATCTTGATAACTTCACAAAATATAGTTATTTGTGTCATATATCTGTACTCTATTGATTGCTTAGTCATTATTCTTAGGCATATTTGGGAGATTTTAGGCTTATATTTGTCAAATGCAATTTGAATATCTTCATATATGTTATTAAGCAAATTGTGCATATTCTTTAAGCGATTAAGTGGATTTACAACTTATATTTGACTTGGTAATTTCTCTAATGTAGGATGGGCTCAAAAGAGATGAATTGATGCAAGTCAAGGCCCAACATTGGAGGAGAAAGCCAAGGAAGCATTCTAGCAGAGCACGCCGCGGTGTTGGGTATGTCACGCCATGGCGGGATGCGCATCACCTGCTGTTAGTACTTACACCCGAGGCATGCGCACCGCGGCATAAGGAAGTGTACACAACAGCGTGAGGTGTAAAACTGAGCCTATTAATAGATTTTTATCAGATTTTCTTAGAATGGCCATTTAGGGTTAGAGAAGCTACGCTAAGTCTTTATTTCTAAGGCTGAAGGAGGCCAAGGGTGCCAGGGTTAAAGGCTATCTTCCTCATGGAGGGAGATTCAAGCATCAATGGCCACATCGCCTTTCCTCCATTCTCCCTTTTCTTTCTTCTCTTCTCTGATTTTGAACATGAATTTTTGTATTGTATTTTCATGTTCAATGATGTAGCAGCTATTTTAGGGAATACTTTGAATCCTTTTTATGAATATCAATGATTTTGTTCTCCTTTGAGTTTGTATGGATGTATGGTTTTATTCAATTATATTATTCTTAATGCTCTTGAATACCTGATTGTAATTGGCATTGGCTAAAGCAATGGTTTTGATGATAAAAAACAAGGACAAGAAATAGAAGAGCAATGATCAAGTCCAAGGATCTTCAAGATTAGCTTATAGGACTTAGATATTGTGTAAAGGTATTTGGGAATCACACTAAGCTCAAACATGTTTTTAAATCTTTACAAATGGTTTTCACATGCTAAAATGCTTAACAAACAAGTTTTGAAAAGCTAGTCTTGGTGGTTGTTCAAATCCATGAAAAATAGTCAAGTTTGTGTTTTGCAAAGCTGACCTTTGTTCACTCTTTTGATCATAACTTCCAAAATATTTTGAGTTTTGTTCTGAAACTTATTTCATATGAAAATAGACTCAAATACCTTTCCAATGACTGGTCATTTGTTTAAAACGGATGAGAAATGAAGAAGTTATGACCATTTAAAGTTAGCTTTCAAAACTAGAATGCCATAACCAAATATGGGAATATGCATAACCGAATATAGCTTCTTTATATTTGATTATTTGGTATTTCTAAACGTAACCACCTGTTTCTAAATGGCCATATTCGAATATGGCATAACTCATAACAAATTATGAGTGTTTCATAATAGGTTATGAACCCCTTCATATTCAAATATGAGTAAGCCCATAATAGGTTATTTTGTAAGTCAGAAACGTTGGAAATCTTTCTAAAAAGCCATATTCGAATATGGCATAACTCATAACACATTATGAGTGTTTCATAATAGGTTATGAACCCCTTCATATTCGAATATGAGTAAGCCCATAACAGGTTATTTTGTAAGTCAAAAACGTTGGAAATCTTTCTAAAAAGCCATAATCGAATATGGAAATGCCATAACAGATTATGGACACTTCCAGAACTCTTCTCCAACGGCTTTTTCAATGGCATTTAATGCCCTCAACCACTTCTAACGTCTCTAAACTCTTTTGGGCTATAAATGAAAGTTATTGGGCATTGATTAAAGGTTGGAGAACAATCTGAAAATCATTCTTGAGCATTAAATTTGTATTTCATCATTTCTTTCTCCAAAACTCTGTTTTGAGCTTCAAAGTGTGATTCCTTGATACCCATAGAGCTTCAATTTGTATTATCCACTCTTTGAGAGAGGTTCTATCATTCAAACACTTTGTATAATCTGTAAAGAGGGTGAGGTATCTCTCTAGAGAAAAAGGGTGAGGTATCCCTTATTTGTAAAGAATGTGAGGTATCCTTCTAGATTTGAAAAGGGTGAGGTATCCCTTGTTGCAAAGAAGGTGAGGTATCCTTCAAAGGTTCTAAAGAGGGTGAGGTATCCCTCTTGTGAAAAGGGTGAGGTATCCCTGTTTTGAGGCTCAAGCACAAAGGGTGAGGTATCCCAAGGTGTGGTGAGTGCTCTATTGTATAAAGGTTTTCAAGTACCCGTTCAAGCTTGAAGTTTAGTGAAAAATCTCGAGTGGTTTGCTTGAGGACTGGACGTAGGTCACAGGGGTGGCTGAACCAGGATAAATCATTGTGTTTGTTTTTCTCTAACTCTATCTCTTTACATTTGTGCCTTAATTATATAAGCTTGAGTTGAATTTGATATCTAGCTTATTTACCTGATTTATCCTATAGCCCAAGTGGTATTTGTGAAATCACTAATAGTTCCACCTTTGTTAAACTTATTCCGCTGTATTTATTAATTGAGTTATTCAAAATGCTTAATTTCTCAAAGATGTTTTAAAATTTGTAATCACCTAATTCACCCCCCTCTTGGGTGATGGTTGCCATGACTAACAAGTGGTATCAGAGCTTCGTGCTCTGGTAAAAGCTTAACCGCTTAGAGTTAAAGATCCTTGTTTGTTGGCAATCATTAAAAAGCTTTTCAAAATGGAAGGTTTTGAAATTGATAAACCACCATTTTTTGATGGTGTGAATTTTGTTTATTGGAAAGCTAGAATAGAGATTTATATGCAATCTATTGATATTGATTTGTGGGATATTGTGCTTGATGGATTTACTTGCAAATCAAAACAAACTTAGAATAATTATGACAAGAAATGTTTTTCCTTGAATATTAGAGTAATGCAAATTTTAAGAAGTAGTTTGAATGATGATGCTTATGCTAAAATTAAGAGTTGCTCTAATGCTAAAGATATATGGGATGCTCTTGATTCTATTTATCATGCTAACAATGATTTCTTGTAGAAAGTTGTATATAGAGAGAAAGAAGAGCAAAAACCTCTAGAGGAAGACAACATTGAAAAATGTCCTCAAGAACATGTTCAAAGTAAGAAAATGAGCTCAATGCCTCTTGGTGATAATGGTGCTAGATTTGAAGAAGAGGCAAAGCAAAATAAAATTGAGAAAGAAGATGTTCTTGATTGCTTGATGGACAACAATGAGGAAGAACCAAGTATGTTGGAAATTGAGACTACTTCCTATATGGCTCAAAAGGACTTTGAGGTAAGTAATGATAAATTAAATTATAGTCCTTTCTATTATGAGCTATAATGTGCATATGATGAATTGTATGATGGTTTGTTGAATTTAGAAAAGAAAAACTTCTCTTGTTTGGAAAACATTTCCTCCATTGAAAATGAAATTGAGACTTTGAAAAATGAATATGCTTTTCTTGATGAGGAAATGCCTTTGAAAAGTGAAACCTCAACTTTTTTTAAAAAGTGCATTGATTTAGAAAATCAAGTTGAGGACTTATCTTTGGAATTTGCCAAAGCTAATGATTTTAATTACTTACATTCTATGCTTGTTAATGAGAATAAAATCAATGTTATTCTACATGAAAATTCAAGCAAGGCTTATGGCAAAAATAGTTTAGAATGTAAAAATAACAAAAGGCTTAAGTTTTCCAAAGATGATTTTCAAAAGACCAAATCATCATTGAATTCAATTGTTTGCAATTTTTGTGGTCATTTAGGACATATTTTTCATTTGTGCAATTATAGAAGAAATCCTTATATGAGAAATAACTTAGTTTGGGTTCCAAAAAGTCGTAAAAGTTCTAGTACTAACATTCAAGAACCTAAGATGAAGTGGGTACCAAAAAGTCCTCCTAGTGTTTCAATTATGCAGAAAATTTCTCAAAAGGATGGACAAATTGGTCAAAGAATAGAAAAATCATCAAGAAGAATTCTTCCAAAGCCTAATGGTAGAAATTTTGGTCAAAGAAGGAAGATGACTTCAACCAAAGCTTCTCAAGTACAAAATGTAGAACTTGTAAAGTTCAAAACTCCAAAAGAGAAGCAATGGGTAAGAAAAAGTATTTCCTTGATTACAAAGGCCAAGGTATCAAAAGTTTTGACCTCTTATACACATTCACTTATAAAGTCAATGAATTTGAGGTATATTCCTTGTAGGCCTTAAGTGATTGATAGAATCATGTGTACTAAGTAAAATATGCATATATTGTTTAGCACATGATTATCCTTGTAGGCCATAGCTCATTAATTTGTTATACATCTTGGTACATAAGGTTCTACAATGCCTAAGTATGCTTGCTATATTTTTGAATTGTCTAAATATCATAAAAGTAAGCATGTTATTGGCTATATGCATAATAGTAATTGATTATTTGATTTGTTGTGCTTAATTTATATACTATGGAAAAATTGATCGTTATGAGAGCATAATGAATTAATATTCAAAAATTAACACACAAGGACCCAAGAATATTTGGGTACCAAAAGCCAAAGATTGAAATGTGTTATAAGTGTGCTTGAAGGCCAAGAACTGTATTTGGAACCTCAAAAGTGGCTGCTACAAGCACAAGATCAGAAATTACTCCAAGTTCTCTTCTTTGTCTCCAAGAAGCTTGGACTTGCAATCTTTGGATAAGTGGAGATTTGTTTTATTCTTTAACTTGCTTTAAAGTTGTATTTTTCTAGGTTTATATCTTAAAAATATCTTTACATGTGTCAATATGCTAGATAAGTACACTTCTTGTTTGAAATGACATGTTTGATGATAATATCTTCGTAATTGTCATAACATTCCTAATATGATCATTGTTTGCCCTAAAATGCATATATGAGAGGAGAATTAGGAATAATTGATCAAACATGCATTTGAATGAATGCTTGTGTTAGATACTTTTTATCTTGGAATATTGGATCAATCTTGCATTCATATTTGAAATATAACCTTGCTGCATAAACTGGCCTCTATTGCATAATCTGCATAATTGCTGCATAATCTGACATACTACACTATACTTTTGTCTTAAATTGTTTTTGAATCCAATATTGACTTGAGCGTCAGAGTTTTTCCTAAGTTTGTTTTATAGGTACTTGATCCATACTTAAGTCCCCTAATCTCATATCTCAAGTTCCTATTGTGGAAAAATTGTTCTTGGAGGTTTTGAAGATGTTTAATCCATTATTGGGCTGAATTTTTATGTTTAGAAAGGATGGAAATTGAAACCAAGCCAATATGATCTTCAAGAAAGAATGAGTTTGTGTTTCAAAGGCTGAATTCTTGAAGACTTTTCTGGTTAGTTGGTGAAAGGCAAGTTTTGATAATCTTGAAGGATGGAATCTTAAAGTTTTTTGATCTAAGGGGAAATGGCAAGTGTTAATGGTCTTAAATTGTTGATTTCTTGAAGACTTGATCTGGTTTTATCTTAGAAATCAAGATTTAGGAGATGGACATAATCTATTATGCAAATGGTGTAATCTGTTATTGATGTCTAAAGGAGTTTTGGCAAGATAAACTTGATCTCTGTCAAGCATAATAATTGATTATGAATCATCTCATATTCGGTTATGGGCTGTTTTGTGACTCTGGGAAGTTTTTCAGCTCAAGAAAATGGTTTCTGGAAACAATGCACATATTCGGTTATGACAATCTAAATGATTTTGTGAGCTTGCAAAATACTCACATTCGAATATAAGTATTTTCATAACATGTTATTTGTTGAACCCGAGCCATGCCTTTCCTCCTTGGCCTTCACCATATTCGAATATGGCATGGTTTGATTTCCCACATATTCAGTTATTTCACTCTCCAAGAAGCCAAGCATTTCACTCATAACCGATTATGACCATATACATAATCGGTTATGCCCCCCCTTCTTGTACAAAACTGAGCAGCCCCTATCCTCACGATGTCCCCCCCTTTCCTCCATAGCTTTCTTCCTCCTCTACCACCCACTTCCTCAAACACCTCTCCCTCCTCAAATCTAACGCAAATCCACCAATTAAAATCCCACAAATTCTTCTAAAAATCTCACTCCACTTCAAGATGGTTAATGGTGCTTGGGTTTATGGTGTTGGGCATGATACTGCCACACAAGAAAAAGAATTGCCCACTGCCCTTGCTGATGTAATTATGTAAGAGACTTGAGCAACGCTTTCTGGAGGATCATAAGACTTGAGTTTGGACCCTTTTTACCCTATCAATGGGTTTGCTATAAATATAACTCTGTCTTGCTCTGTTTAGCTATTATCATGATACATACTTGACGAGCGCCGAACTTAGTCAAAATTATAACCGAAGTTATTACCTAAACTTGTAGTATAGTGAACAACACTGGATCGTCTCCTCAAGGATCGTAAATGCAATTTAATCAAATCAAGTGAAAGTTAGCAAAAAAGGGGGGGTTTGACAGTTTAAGATCGCACTTAACAAAATTAAAGGAAGAAATAACAATTAAAGAGCAGTCAATTTAGAAACCTATCCAAGATTGGGTGGATTCAATCATAGACCCTTCATAGAACACTTGAAGCGCAATTGAATTGTTAATTTGGATCTAACCGAGATCTCTGCATCAAATCCAGAATTCATACTAGACGATCGTCTAGAATTCAATTAACAAGTGATAAACACAAATCCGCAATCGCACCATTCATGAAGATCTATGTTAATTTCAAGTACCGAATTCAATTAACTTAGGCACAAATCAGTAACCTAACCTTTTCAATTCTGTGATTAATTTAGATCAATCAGTTCTAAGTTTCATCACAAATCTCGATCTTCATTTATGTGATTAGTTTAGATCAATCAGTTCTAAGTTTCATCACAAATCTTAATCTTAAACCAAGATCAATCAGATCAACATAAATAGAATCACCATTCATGCATTCAAGATCAAGAAGAAGAAAAAGAAGAAGAAAGGAGGAATTCAATTACAAATCAAATACAATACATAACCAAGGTCTCAAGAATCCAAACCACAATCTCTTCAAGAGTTCTAAATTGACCGAAAGTAGCTTAGCCCTCCATTACCATGAAGGGGAGCATCAAAATATACAAAAAACTATGAGAAACTATGAAGAAACAAGAAGAAACTATGAGAGAAATGAAGGAGAATTACATGTTGTTCATGATAAATGGTGCCTTTTATAGAAGTCTAAGGTAACAAAATGACAAAGGGAAGTGGGTGGATGAGTGGATGAGTGAGTGGAGTGTTTGAGTGGATGGATTAGTGGGTTGGTTTAGTGGATTGGTTTAGTGGATGAGTGAGTGGAATGGTTGAGTGGTTGAATTAGTGAAAAATGCCAAATTTCTTTTGGTGAGTGGGAAAATATGGACATGAATGGGTGAGTGGATGGATTAGTGGATGGATTAGTGGATGAGTGGGTGGAGTGGTTAAGTGGTTGGATTAGTGTATGAGTGGATGAGTGGGTGAGTTAGTGGATGAGTGGATGAGTGGATTAGTGGATGGATGAGTGGGTGGTTGAGGACGAAAATTTCGTGTCTGACTTGGAAGCCAAAAACGACCCACTATACTTCAGAACCACAAAAAGTGTTCTTCATGAAAGTTGTAGATCCTTGTCTTGGCTATAAAATGGATAGCTGGTTCGTCCAATTTGGCTTCCTTAAGCCTAAGATATGTCCCAAATACCGTAGGTTGCTCAAACCCAACTTCAGCTCCTCTGTTCCGACTTGGAAGCTCAAAATGACCTACTAGACTTCTTTTTCTCAAAATGTGTTCTTCATGAAAGTTGTTTATTTGGATCTTGACTATCCACTGTCCAACTTTCATCCCATCTCCATTATTACATCTTGACATATGATTTTATGAGTGCACACTGTTCGGATTCTACTGATAGAACCCGTATTCTTACTTCCATGTAAACTTAGGTCCCTTAGACATCTGAATCGGACTTCGAGCTCTTCATCAAAGTTGTAGAGCTTCCTCTTAGCTTTCCTACAAGGTAAAATTCATGTTCATCAGATATTAGGAACTCAAGTTATGGCCAAAATACAGAAACAGTGTCAAATCTCAATAATGCTGAAAATATTCAATTAGGACCAATTTGAGCTCAAACTCACAAAATCATACCAAACTCAATCAATTAAGAATATGGAGAGTGTAAATGACTAAAAATAAGGGTTTCTTAATGAATAAAATATGTGATTATCAATACTATACAACTCTATTTATGGTTAGTTTATGCTCTTGCCTTGAATATTATGACGTTGATGACATTTTGTGACAATCTATTTATGTTTTGATGATTATCTTGTAGCTAATATACTTATTGAATATTTATTGGTATTGTGTTACTTCCCTTTGTCAAAATCTATATATTGTATATCTTTTTTATCATGACAAAAGGGGGAGAAGTTGTGTCATTGAGAAGAGTCAAGGTAAACAAAAGGTATAAATTCAATGATTCTAGGATTCAAATATCAAGAGGGAGCTGTGCAAACTCTGAACTTGTCACATCTTGAAAAACAAAGGGGGAGTAAGTTTTATTTAACACCTTTTGTGAATTCCAATTTATTTGAACTAACCTTTTCTCAATGGTTATTTGTCATCATCAAAAAGGGGGAGAATGTAATTAGCATTGGCTAAAGCAATGGTTTTGATGATAACAAACAAGGACAAGAAATAGAAGTGCAATGATCAAGTCCAAGGATCTTCAAGATTAGCTTATAGAACTTAGATATTGTGTAAAGGTATTTGGGAATCACACTAAGCTCAAACATGTTTTTAAATCTTTACAAATGATTTTCACATGCTAAAATGCTCAACAAACAAGTTTTGAAAAGCTAGTCTTGGTGGTTGTTCAAATCCATGAAAAATAGTCAAGTTTGTGTTTTACAAAGCTGATCTTTAGTCACTCTTTTGATCATAACTTCCAAAGTATTTTGAGTTTTGTTCTAAAATTATTTCATATGAAAATAGACTCAAATACCTTTCCAATGACTTGTCATTTGTTTAAAACGAATGAGAAATGAAGAAGTTATGACCATTTAAAGTTAGCTTTCAAAACCAGAATGTCATAACCGAATATGGGAATATGCATAACCGAATATGGCTTCTTTATATTTGATTATTTGGTATTTCTAAACATAACCACCTAGTTCTAAATGGCCATATTCGAATATGGAATAACTCATAACAGATTATGAGTGTTTCATAATAGGTTATGAACCCCTTCATATTCGAAAATGAGTAAGCCCATAATACGTTATTTTGTAAGTCAGAAATGTTGGAAATCTTTCTAAAAAGCCATATTCGAATATGGCATAACTCATAACAGATTATGAGTGTTTCATAATAGGTTATGAACCCCTTCATATTCGAATATGAATAAGCCCATAATAGGTTATTTTGTAAGTCAGAAACGTTGGAAATCTTTCTAAAAAGCCATAATTGAATATGGAAATGCCATAACAGATTATGGACACTTCCAGAACTCTTCTCTAACGACTCTTTCAAGGGCATTTAATGCCCTCAACCACTTCTAACGTCTCTAAACTCTTTTGGGCTATAAATGAAAGTTGTTGGGCATTGATTAAGGGTTGGAGAACAATCTGAAAATCATTCTTGAGCATTAAATTTGTATTTCATCATCTCTTTCTCCAAAACTCTGTTTTGAGCTTCAAAGTGTGATTCCTTGATACCCATAGAGCTTCAATTTGTATTATCCACTCTTTGAGAGAGGTTCTATCATTCAAACACTTTGTAGAATCTGTAAAGAGGGTGAGATATCCCCCTAGAGAAAAAGGGTGAGGTATCCCTTATTTGTAAAGAAGGTGAGGTATCCTTCTAGAGTTGAAAAGGGTGAGGTATCCCTTGTTGTAAAGAAGGTGAGGTATCCTTCAAAGGTTGTAAAAGGGGTGAGGTATCCCTCTAGTGAAAAGGGTGAGGTATCCCTATTTTGAGGCTCAAGCACAAAGGGTGAGGTATCCCAAGGTGTGGTGAGTGCTCTATTATGTAAAGGTTTTCAAGCACCCGTTCAAGCTTGAAATTTAGTGAAAAATCTCGAGTGGTTTGCTTAAGGACTAGACTTAGGTTACAAGGGGTGGCTGAACCAGGATAAATCCTTGTGTTTGTTTTTCTCTAACTCTATCTCTTTACATTTGTGCCTTAATTATATAAGCTTAAGTTGAATTTGATATCTAGCTTATTTACTTGATTTATCCTATAGCCCAAGTGGTATTTGTGAAATCACTAATTGTTCCACCTTTGTTAAACTTATTCCGCTGCATTTATTAATTGAGTTATTCAAAATGCTTAATTTCTCAAAGTTGTTTTAAAATTTGTAATCACCCAATTCACCCCCCTCTTGGGTGATGGTTGCCATGACTAACGCTGATCATCATTTTAGTTGATTTGATAAAATCTAATGAGCCTACACATAGGACTTTTGGTTTGAGATTATATGTATGGTTTATGCATGTTCGATTCCATTCCAACGGCAGGTTGAATTGATTCACTCATTGGATAGAAATATACCTCTTACCATGCATATTGTGTGTTTGAGAATAGACTTGAAAGAGTGGATTTTGTGTTAGTTCCCATGGAAACATAGTGAGTTGGGCAAATGAAGCCATGGTTGATTGACCTTTAGACATAGGCTTTCAACTAATGAAGATTCTCAAGCTAACCTAATCATTGCATTCATATTTATGAAGAGGATTGCATGTTGTTGGTTGAAGTAAGGGGTGAAGAAGGATTTCCCTAAGCTCTAACAATTATCTTTACTGCTTTTTAGTTTTTAGTTTATGTTTCTTTTCCAAATTTTTATGTTCTTGAATAGAATTATATAAGCTATTAGTTAATATTTAGCATTGGAAGTAAACTTCTCCTCAAGGCAATGATCTTTACTCTTCATTTTATTACTTGTACGACCCGTGTACTTGTGGCCTATTTTGGGACAAACATATGTCAACATGACATTAGAGCAAGAAATTATGCAATCTGGTTTACTGGCTGCTAGAATGTCTTATCTGCATAATCTGTCTCGGATTCAAACAGAAACTAATATTGATTGGCTTGCTCTAAAATTCTAAAATTTTTATTACATGAATCCTTATGTCTTAGCTTTCAAATGCCACCGGAATCAAGTTAATACGATGTCTATATCTCAAGTTATGCAACTAAAATCATAGGCTGTCAGAATTTGGGCACAATTGCGCCTAGGCATGGCTCATTGGCGCCATGTTCTCTGTCTGAAACTTATCAGTCTGCACCTAGGCATGGCAAATGGCGCCTAGGCGCCATTCTGCAGTAGAAATTCTACAGAAACGAGTTTTCTGTGTAACACCCCAACTTTTGGTTAAAGTACGATATTGTCCTAAATATATTGCTTTGTGTTTTCTGTGAGTTATAAATGAATTTGACTATTTCGTGATTGTATTTGACTGTTGTGTGTGATTTTCTCTGAGTCAAGAAAATAATAATTTTCTGGCCGGAAAAATCTTAATTTAATTATTCGGAGCTCAGGGATCTTACTAAACCCAATTCTGAGTGATACATGTATTGATCTTTAATTTTTAGGATTTAACTGTGCAATAAAAATATTTTATATTATTATAATATTATTTTGTTGTACAGTACCTACTATCTTAAAAACAGTAGAATTCTGCTCCAAAATGGACCATGGACCCAGAAAAGTCTGTGGGACCCACGTTTAGAGAACCAGTCAACGTTTCTGGCTAGGTTTAATCCTAAGCTAATGAGATCTAGTCAACAATAATGGCTTGAAGATTTAAACCAATAGGAAGCAAGTCCACAAAAGTGGTTGCACTTGTTAGTTTATGACTAGAAAGCTTAACCAAGTTAGCTTAAACCTAACTAAGTTAGTATAGGAAGCTTATGTAGTAACTAAATGAAGTAAACCTAGTTAGCTACACCTTAGAGTTCTAGTTAGAGAAGGTTCTAATGACATTAAGACAAAGGCTAGTTATCCTAAGTAACTAGATAGTTAGACAAGTAACTAAGCAAACTAACTAAATGCACCTAATTCTAACTAGATTGCATAAATGAACACAAACCTAGTTTGCTCTCCCTTGGAGCAATTCAGCCAAGGCTCTTCAAGAAGGATCAAGAAGTGCTTAGTCACTTGATGACTTAATTTCCTACACCAATGAGAAACAAGCTTGGAGACAAAGACTTTGATATCCACCCTTGATCACATCTAAGGTTATTAGGAGGTCTTGGAAGGTCAACAAAGGAGGCCACCTCCTTTGGAGCTCCACGGCCAAGTACTTGGTGTTAAGAGATAATTTTCATTTCATTTTCATTTTACTATCACTCAAAATCTCTCTTCTCTTTCTACCAAAAGCTAAGAACACCATTGTTGCTCTTTGAGAGCTCACGGCCAACACCCTAAACCAACACTTCTACTCTTCTAAATTTTCATCTAACTTTACTTCTCAAATCCAAACATCATTCTAAGAACATCTCTAGTTGAGAGTTCTTTCAAAATCATTCACCTTAAGCTTGGAAAATCACTTTGAAGATTTTTCCTACAAGGTGAAAATCTTTGTTTCTTATTTCTAACTTGATTTCTTAGATTCTAAGCCATGATTGATCCATGGTTTATATTTTTCTCCTATAGTTATGACTCTTTAAAAATTTGTTTGAGTTGTTAAGGATTCTTTGGAGGCCACACGAAATTACTAAGAGGAGTTAGAAGGAGTTTGTCTTCCCTTAAGGTAAGAGGGAGATTGAATCTCATTAACCTTGTGTGGTGGTGAGAAGATGGATGTATTTGTGGTGAAGAATCCATAAGGATTCATTCACTTGGTTGTTTATTGTCTTTTCTATTTTATGATTGATTATGTGTGCATGCATGTTTATAACTTTAAAATATATTGTATGTGTTTATAGATTTATAGTAATTATTGTAGGATGTGAATAATATGTGAGGAATTGCATGAGTGTTCCAAAGAGCACAAGGAAGGTCACGGCTTCTGTAATACCCTTGTGGGGATGCCACATTTATGTTGCAATAAAATAAAAATAAATAAACTATTACCCAAGTTATGAAGCATTTGATACGTAATTTAATATGAGTTATAAAATTTTTCCTTTTTATACAGGATATCGTTAAATGAAATAACATGGAACATAAAATAAAGCAAACTGTCATCACACACATAATATATATATGATTTTATCTTAAGTTATACAAATAATTTATAACTACAAAATATTTAAACAAAGCAGTAAAGAGTTAATATTCAATACAACAACATAAAGTATCCAAGTGCACATCATAGATTCTTAACCCTCCGAAGGATCACTCTTAGATGAAACCTCGGGTGATAGAAATCCAGGATGTCTCACAGCACTACGGACAGGAATCCGTGTTGTTGACACTATATTGATCTCACTGGGTACACGAAAAAGTCCTCCCCAGTGGCACCTCAGATCCAAAGGCATCTCCAGATATAGATACAAAGTAGTAGTAAAAACTGGTTCAACATCAAACTCTCCACGTAAGGACACAGTCAAACGTCCTAAGTAGATCACCGATCCTAGATCCTCTTGCAGATGCCAGGCCTCCGAACCTCCGTGAAACTCCAGTCTCACGAAACCAAGAAAGCCCGGCAACGCCATGATCACAAGATCAGTCCAAAGGATATGAATGATCGGATGGCTCGCACTCGTCAAACTGATCACCCGTCTGTTGTTGCTCCTCCTCAGGGTACAAACAGTCTAGAGGCTGCTCCTCTTCCTTAAACTCTTTAAAAATATAAATAATAATACAAAAAAAATACATATAGAGAGGTGAGACGACCTACATCATTACTAGCGTAGCAATTAAGAAAACGATGAAATAACAAATGCCACAGTTTGATATAATATACATAACACAATATCATAAACAATAACACAATTTAACACATCATACGTAATATCACAAATAATACAATAAAGATATATGTCACAATGCAAAATGCATAACGATTCATCCCTACTCCATGGAGCTATACACAGACATCAGAGAGAATGACCCATAAAGATCTATCAGTACCTCAGGCTGCCCAACCAAACTATTCCACTGTCCAACGTCGTGTCTATAGCCCACAGTCCAACGTCGTGTAGTAGTACACAGTCCAAAATACGTCGTGCACTACAGGCATTGTACTAAATAGTCTTTACAAGATCTTGATTAAGTATAGTGCGTGTCGAGATCATTAGTGTATTACCAGTTACCATGACCCAGAGGAGCGACCAACTGTCCACATGTGGAATACTTCGCACACTAATGCCTCCAAGTCCACTCGATGAACCACACTATGCTTATCACACCGACAACACGATGTAATTCACCTTGTCAATCAATCGCTAATTCCAAACCAATTGACATGACTCTCAATGCATGAATAAGAACAATAATTACCAAAACACCCTTGGTCTCAAAATATTACTATATTTACACAAATGCCCTCAATCTCAAAGATTCCAATATATAGTACGTCACCACTTGACAGTACCATATCTCAACATGTCCGGGTCCACCACTTTGGCCCGACAGTAAAACTCGTTGTTCCATTTAATCGCGTAGAAATTTTATCGCGTTTTCACAATTGCGTCGCTTTTACAAACGTTTTTAAATCGCATAAATATATTTTGCTGTTTTTAAAATCATATAGTATTTTTAAATCGTTTTCTCAATCGCGTATGATTTTTAAATCATTTTCTTAACTGTAAAGCTTTAAAATCTCTATTTTAAAACTGCGTAAGCTATTTTTCATACTTTTAAACTACGTGGAATATTTTTCCTTATGTTATGAATATATTATAAAACGTTCTCTTTTATTCGTCTGTTTCTAATAAATTTTGACAGCATTTTGTCTTTAAAATCTATTAAAATTGTGTTTTCTATGTTTTTCCTTTAAAAATTCATTTGGTTAAGTTATTACTACAAAATACACTTTGAAAATTGTCATTATACTTTAAAACTCAAAGGTAAATATTTTTCAAGAGTTTTGTTTATTTTTCTTCTATACCATATTTCTAATAAAAATTAGTTTACTTCTTTAAGTCTTAAAAATCCATTACAAAGGTATTCTTTTTAGGTTAAACATCTAATCTACTCTTAGAAAATAATTTTTGGATTAATTACTCATTAAAAGCATTTTGGCCGAATTTAACAAAACCTTGGCATTTGATCTTTGGATCATTTTCCATCTTCTAAATCATTTTGGAATTCATTAATTTACTTAGATCCATTAAATCCCTCTTTTAGAAAATGGTTGAGAACATTTTGGTTCTCTTTTCTTGTTGAAGCCGAAAGCTCCATGGTTGTGTTCTTTGGAACACTTATGCAAACCTTACATATTATTCACATCCTAATTAATAATCATGCATATATCAACACATGCAATATATTTTAAAGCTTATAAACATGCATACAAACAATATCAAACACAAATAGGAAAGCATTTAAACAATCAAACAAGTGAATCCTTATGAATTCTTCACACACATACAATCCATTTTCTTATCACCACACATGGTTGATGAGATCAAATCTCCCTCTTACCTTAAAGTAAGATAAAGCCTTCTACTCTCCTTCCTATGGATTTCGTGTGGTCCTCCAAAGAATCCTAACATGCTCAAACAAATTTTAAAGAGTTATAACTATATGAGAAAAACATAAACCATGGATCAATCATGGCTTAGAACCTTAGAAATGAAGTTATAAATGAAAAATAAGGAGTTTCACCTTGTAAGAAAAATCTCCAAAGAAATTTTCCAAGCTTAAGATGAAGGATTTTGGAAAAACTCTCAACTAGAGATGTTCTTAAAATGGTGTTTAGAGTTGAGAAATAAGGTTGGGTGAAATTTTAGATGGTTGGATGGTGGTGTAGGGTTGTTGGCCGAATGGTCTTCTAAGAAGACAACAATGGTGGTTCTTGTCGTAGAAGAGAGAAAGTGTAAGTTTAGTGATGGTAAGAAATGAGAATGAAGAGCAAAATGGTCTCCTTTTCCTAATGCATAGCCGTAGAGCTCCTTCGAAGGAGATGCCTCCTTTGTTGACCTTTCAAGACTATTTAATAGCCTTAGATGTGATCAAGGGTTGCTATGCAAAGCTTTGCCTCCAAGCTTGTCTCTCATTGATGCATGAAAACCTAGTCACTAAGTGACTAAGCTCTTCTTGAAGCTTCTTAAATCTCCTTGCTCAAGCTTGACCGAATAACCCTAATGGAGAGCAAACCAAGTTTGTGATCCATTTGGTCTTCTAGTTACATTTAGATGCATTTGATTAATTTGTTTAGTTACTTGTCTAACTATATAGTTACTTAGGTTAACTAGGTTAGTCTTGACATTTTGAGAATAATTCTCTAACTAAAGCTTAAGTAGATAACTAACTAGGTTTCCATCACTTAGTTACTTAACAAGCTTTCTATACTAACTTAGTTAGGTTCATGCTAACTTAGTTAAGCTTTCTAGTTTGATTTCAACAAGTCTAAGCACTTTTGTAGACTTGTTTTCAATTAGTCCAAACCTTTCAAGCCTACATCGTTGACTTGTTCCTATTAGTTTAGAATTTAGTCTAGCCAGAAACGTTGACTACTTCTCTAAACGCAGGTCCCACAGATTTTTCTGGGTCCATGGTCGTTTTGGAGCAAATTTCTACTGTTTTTGAGACAGTAGGTACTGTCAGATAAAATAATATTATAATAATATAAAATTATTTTACTACACAGTTAAATCCTAAAAATTAAAAGATTAATATATATATCACTCAGAATTGAGTTTATTGAGATCCCCCAGCTCCAAATAATTAAAATAAGATTTCCCCGGCCCGAAAATTATTATTTTCTTGACTCGGAGTAAATCACACAAAACATTCAAATATGAACACGAAACAGTCAAATAAATTTTATAGTATACAGAAAAACATAAAATAGTACAATCAGGACAAAATTGTTATTTTTCCAAAAATTGGGGTGTTACAGCTTCACCAAGAAAAAGAGAACCAAAATGTTCTCAACCATTTTTTAAAGCAATGACTTAATCAACTTAGGTAAAACAATGAAATTGAAATTGATTTAGAGGATGAAAAATGATTTAAAGATTATTTGTAAAGATTTTGTTGGATTCGGCCAAAATGTCACATTTTGTATATTTGATTTCTAAAATTATTTTCTAATATAGATTAAGTAATTAACTTAACAAGAATTCAATTTCAATGAATTATTGGAGAACGAAATACATGAATTTAGTTTTAGAAAACCAAATTAGAGGAATTAATTGTAAATAAGAAATAAAGTGAACACTTGAAAAATGTTAATGTAGAGTTCACCTTGAGTTTTGAAGCGCATTAATGAGTTTCAAGTAGTAAATAATGGTTAAGGCTAACAGAAATAATTTTTAAAGAAAACGTAAATAATATCATTTAACGAATTTTCTAAAACGAAATTCTGTCAAAATTAACTAAAAATGAACAAATAATGGAGAAAGTTTCAAAATATGATTATAACATGAGGAAAATATTCTACGTAGTTGAAAAGTGTTAGAAATAGCTTACGCATATTTAAAATAATGATTTTTAAGCTACGCGATTGAGAAAACGATTTAAAAATGTTACGCAATTGAGAAAATGATTTAAAAATACTATGCAATATTTAAAACGTCAAACAATATTTATGCGATTTGAAAACGTTTAAAAAAGGTAACGCGATTGTGAAAATGCGATAAAATCTTTACGCGACTAAAAGAAATAGTGAGTTTTACTGTCGGGTCAGAGTGGTGGACCCGGACATGTTGAGAAATAGTACTGTCAAGTGGAGACATACTATATTTGGTTTATGCTGATATTGAGGGCATTTGTGTAATTATGATGATAATGAGGGCATTTGAGTAATTTTTGGTTCATGTTCATATATTGTGAGATATGTCAATTTGGTTGAAAATTGGCGATTGACTGATGAGATGAATTACACTGTGTTATGGGTGTGATAGGCGTAGTATGGTTCATTGACTGAACTTGGAGGCATTAGTGTGCGGAGGATTTCACATGTGGACAGTTGATAGCTCTTCTAGGCCGTGGTAACGAGCAACACACTAATGATCTCGACAAATACTATTCTTAATCAAGATCTTGTGGAGACTGTCTAGTACAATGCCTGTGGTGCACGATGTTTTGACTGTGTACTACTTACCACGATGTTTTGACTGTGGGCTATTGACACGACGTTTGACAGTGTAATAGTTAGTTGGGCAGCCTGAGGTACTGATAGGTTTTCCGGATCATTCTCTCTGATGTCTGGGTTTAGCTCCATGGAGTAGGAATGAGCCGGTGTACATTAGCATTTGTGGTTTGCATTATACTGTGATTATTTGTGATTATTTTATATTATGCTTGATGTGTTAATGTGAGATATCGTGCATGATGTGATGATATGGATTTTTGAATTAATTGTGATATCTGTATGTATTGTCGTTTTGTCGTTTTCTTTACTGCAATGTTGGTAATGATGTAGATTGTCTCACCTCTTTGTATGTATTTCTTTGTATTATTATTTATATTCTGTAAAGAGTTTAAGGAAGAGGAAGAGGAGCAACCTCTAGATATCCAGTACCCTGAGGAGCAGTAGCCAAGTGATTAGTTCGAGGAAGGCAAGCCGTTAGATTACCCATATCATCTGGATTGATCTTTTGGTTATGACTTTGCCCAGATTCTTTAGTTTTGTGAGACTTGAGTTTCACGGAGGGTCTGAGGCCTGGCAACTACGTGAAGATAGAGGATCGGTAGTCTATGTAGGGCGTTTGACTGTGTCCTTGTGCAGAGTTTGATGGAGAGCCTATTTTTACTACTACTCTATATTTACATCTTGAGATGCCTTTAACTCTTAGGCACTGCTGGGGAGGACTTTTTCATGTGCCTAGCGAGATCAGTAGTGTATCGACAACACGGACTCCTGTCCGTAGAGCTGCGAGACATCCAGGATTTCTGTCATCCGATGATCCATCTGAGGAGGATCCTTCGGAGGGTTAGAAATCTTTGATGTGCACTTGGGCATGTATATGTTTTAGTATTATGATGACTTTTTACTGTTTTATTAAATATTTGTAGTTGTAAATTATTTAGACAACTTAAGACAAAAACATATGTATATTATGGTGTGTGATAATAGTTTGCTTTACTTTATGTTTCGTTTTATTTTATTTAATGCTATTATGTATAAAAAGGAAAAATTTCACAACTCATATTAATTATGTACCAAATGTTTTATAACTTGGGTAAGGTTTTATTTTATTGTATCGAGAATATGACATCCTCATTAGGGTGTTATATTCTACATAATCTTGGTTTCTGATCAAGTTCTACCCCTCAAGATCAATTCTTGGATGATTTCTATCATCATTCAAGACCTCTAATCATGTTGTAACTCTTATATAACCTATTGTCTCACCTAGGTATGGATTTACAGTAAAAAACACAACCACTAATACTCATCTTTCAACTTCAAAATCAAGAAGCTCCATGGATATACTCAAGACAAAAACTAGCAATCAAGCCTCTATCAATTTTAGTTGATCTATAGGCTAGGTTTATAACAAGTTAATCCAAACCAAACAATGGAAAATCTATAGCAAAACCATTTTCAAACCTCACCATGGACATCCTAAAGCTAAAGAGAAGATAGCAAAGATGAGAGTTTGAGAGCAAAACCCCTTACCTCAATCTTGGATCTTGGTTCTTGATTCCCACTTATTTTCTCCTCTTTTCCTCCTCCTTCGTCTCCCCCTTCTCTTCCCCTATTTTTCTTTCTTCATTCTTCTCTGCATAGCTATGAAAGAGAATGGGAAAGATGAGATAAATCGTATCTTTTGGAAAGATGACACTAAGGGTAATTTTATCCTTTCGCTAAATTTTGTATCTGCTAAGAAATGTAACACCCCAAAAATTGATAATTTCGTGATAAATAGTCTTTTTATAGTATTTGTGATCTTTGTGAATTTTTGTGGATTTTTTCGGAAACATTGAATATTTTAATATATTCCTCATTTTGCATGCGCGCTAAGCAGAAATGGGAAAATGAAATATTTTCCTCGAGGCTGGTAAATCTTGAACTGTGGAAACATCGACGGGAGATCTTACTAAACCCGAGGTTGGGCATAATTTACGAGGTTTATATTTTTTGAGATTATTATCTGATAAATAAAAATCGTTATACAATTTATTATCCTTTGGATAATAAATATTGACTTCTGCTAATTGTAACCTTTGTCCATTGGATAATAGCTTGTAGTAAAATATAAGTGCTCTAGGATATTCACTTTAGTGACATTACCATTACATCACTATTGACTTTTCAAAAAGTGAGCTTTTAGCTTCTTGAAGAAGCTTTGGAGGAAGCTTCCTAGCAACTTCCTAAGCAAGCATGAAGTCATTTCTCTCTCTCTTTCTACCTCTCCATGCAAGGTCAATTTTGGGGAGCCAAAATTTGCTTCTCACTTTATCACTCTTACCCCTACATTTCAAACCATAAAAATCTATTACTTTCTCTCTCTACCATTTCCCTTCTCTCATTTTCTCTCAAGCTCTTCTCTTCCTCTTCTCTTCTTCTTCCTCCACAGCACCACACCACTTGGAGACCATCTCCACTAGTTACCAGACTACTTCCATTTCTTGCTTCCTCTCATCATCCTAAGACATTTTTCCTTGATGGCCATCCTCTAGTTTTTCCTTCTTCACCTTCCACCATTGAATCCCAAGCTTGAAGCTTTTGAGGTAACGTTCTTGACTTTCTTCCCGTTTCTTCTCTTTTTTGTTTTTCTTGACCACCTATGTGACCAAGGACTCCTTTTTTCATGGTTTGAGTGAAGATTTTGAAAGTTGCTCACCTTAGGGTTTTCTTAAAGGTGGAGGGCAAAATTCCTAAAGGAAAAAGAGCTTGCTTTCCTTGTTATTTCTCTAGGTAAGAGGGAGATAATCCTCTTCAACCTATCTTGGTGGTGAGGAAACGTTTGTTTGGTGTTGATGATGAGGGAATTCATGTGGGATTGCTCTATTTGTTGTATTATTTTTCATGATTTTATTGTTATTTTGATGTGCATGAAACTATTGATTTTCATTGTGTATCTTGATGATTTTGGACCATGTATTAGATTGCTTGAGATTGATGACAAACCTTGAAATGGGGACTAAGATTTTGCAGAAAACGAGTTCTGAAAAATTCTTGCTGATGCATGAGCGCTCAAGTGTTGTGTAGAGAGTGCCCAAGCATTCAACCGGCACTTAGGCGCTGGAGTTTGGATGCCTAAGCACTAAACGCCCAGAAAAATTATCCTGTAACGCATCTCGGTGAGAGCTCAGGCCCTACGTATAGAGCGCCTAGGCGCTCAACCAGCGCTCAGGTGCTTAAGATATGGCGCCTAGGAGCCCAGAGCAAAATTAGCCAGGTATATGTAAGATACATTAGGACTTCAGTATAAGGATGTTAAAATTAAACTAAAGTAAAGAACTTGACTAATTAACAGAAATGAAGATTGAATGAGGATTACAAGAGAATTCCTCTAGAGAAAGATTTCATAAGAATTGTTAAACTAAAATGAAATTCCATAATGAATCTTAAAAAGTGTTTTGCGACTTTTGAGAGCTTGATAACATGTTATTATGGGTCTATGAGCGGGACCAAGGAATTATTGATGTTTAACTTGACCAAATTGTGATATGTTATGGATGAATATATCATTTGTTGAATATACATGAATATGCATTGAGTCATCATGCATTGTGAAAGTTCGATGGACTCTGTTGTAAGGTTGTATGCCTAAGAGATTGAATCACACCTTAAAGTGGGTGCGAATAGACTAGTGTTGGTCATATCATTCACCTTGGGGGCGTCGGGGTGCGGGTGTTTCACAAACGGACAGTTGGTAGCTCTTCTGGGCCATGGGATAGACTGATGCAAATGCACCGACGATCCAGAGCGAGACACTGTCCTATATCACGATCTTGTGAGAATGTTGTTGTATAAAGCCTTGTTGCACAAATTATGAATTTTTCTAGAAAGCACTTGATTTTATGGTTTATGAGATACTAGTATGTCTCCTTGATCATTCTCTTTGATGTTTGTGTCTAGCTCCATGGAGTAGGATTTGCAGTACCGAATGTTGGATTTTGGTACCATGTGCACGTGCATAGTAAGTCAACATATCATTTGGCATTTATTTATTCACATGATGATAAAATGTTGTTTTATTGATATTATAACATGCCTGAAATTGTTGAGTTATTTATTATTTGAATTTTAATACTGATTATTATCCCTGCTATGCTATGTGGGCGCCTTGCGCAGTTCTGTTTCTTTACTTCCATAATTGGTACTGAATGTAGGATGTCTCATCTCTTTTCTATTTTTCTGTTATTCTGCATATTTATATGTTTCTCTGAAGACGTTGGTGAAGAAGGAGAAGTGCACGAGTTCCCCAGCTTTTGGTTCGATTTTGATTAATACTTGTTTGGAGCATGACGTCCCATCCACGTGGCTTTTTGGGTTATGTTAAGTTGACTTTTCATGGAGGTCTGGACTATTGGCACATCAACCTATATACAGATCGCTGCGTCTACCTTGGAGGTATAACAGTGTCACTGGCTTAGGATCGTTATGACCCATTTATTTTTACTTTCACTGCAAATGTTCATTTAGAGTTTTACTTACCCATTCGTGATATATGGAGTGATCTTTACTACACTCCACGTGAGGATTCGTTTTTATCCTCTGCACGAGGCCCCGCTTGTAACTCAGTTGCTGCGATAAGGATTTCATCTGATGATGAAGACCCTGAGGAAGATCCAGCCACGGTTCCTTCTTGTTAGTTTTAGGGGCTGATGCTATTGATAACCACTGATGCGTATTTGTAAATCTTGTGAGTGCCTGATATTTTGTCTTCTGGTGGGCTGTACATGTGTAATCTTTTGGGGCGAGTAAAGCTTTTGCTTATTTCATATATCTATTGATGTAACTAAACAAGTATGATATAAGTATATATATATATATGTATGATGTATGGCTTATTTCTCAAGTTGATTCTACTGTAATTATGTTTTATCATTTTCTTACAATGATAAAGAAAAAAAGAATTCGCTAAATTATTTACATGATTTACCACTAAACAGGCTTATTGATATTTAAATGAACCAGGTCTTAATTTATGTTTTATTTCTGCATTGTCCTTTTTGGTGTGACGTTCCCTCCTCAAAAAGGGGCGTTACACTAGTTTGGTATCAAAGCCCTAGTTTAAGTCTTTCTTTTGAGTCTTTGTGTTTAGGTCTATCTTGTTTGTGATGTGTGATTCTTTGTGTTTGGTATTCCGAAAGGATACATCTAATTCTTTCTTGTGTTGTCTTCCATAGTTATCTCTGAAAAAGTGAAATGGCACGTGGTGGAGGTATTGCTGCAGCTGTTGAAGTAATGGAACAAATGACAGACGTTATTGCATAATAAACTGAAAGAGCTGCTCAACAGTAGGAAATGGCTGCACAATAGTTGGCATCTATCGATGCTCAAAATCTGTTAGAGTTCCATCGTAACAACCCTCCTCAATTTAAGGGAGAATTTGATCTAGAGAAGGCTAGTCTATAGATCAAGGAGCTAGAGAAAGTTTTCAGAGGCATGAACTATGTGGATGATAAGAAAGTAACTTATGATGCTTTCATGCTAATCGGAGATGCAGAAGAATGGTGGAACGGAGCACAGAGGCTACTAGAAGCTAAAGGTCGAGTAATCACCTGGGAGGTATTCAAGGATGGATTCTTGGAGAAGTACTTCCCAGCAAGTGCAAGACATGCAAAATAAATAGAGTTCCTTAACTTGAGACAGGGAACCATGGCTGTCAGTGAGTATGCTGCGAGGTTTGAGAGCTTGTCCAAATTTTCAATGTATTTCCAATCATCCGAATAAGGTGTGGAAGTGTCAGAAATTTGATAAAGGATTAAGGCATGACGTGAAAAGGGTGGCCATAACCTTGAGGATCAACCAGTTTTTAGAGCTGTTGGATACGTGTCGTCGAGTGGAAGATCTGGATCAGGGGCGGGACACGAGGAACCGTAACTTTGGACCTACTAGGTTCCAAAGAGAAGGTGACAACAATGCAAACTGCTTTTAAAAGAAACCTTATTCCCGACCACTAGGAAATTAGCAACAGTCACCTGGTAGAGGTTGTTGGGAATTGCGGATCAAAAGTCTCGCAGCGGAATAATAGAATTCCCTCACAGGATCCATGCGAAAAATCCATAATCCGAGTCTTTAAAAATTTACCTCTTGAAGCGTGATAATCACAAGCGAGGTGAATCACCAACACCGTAATAGTGACGATGTCTCTGTGGTATCCACACGAACAGACTTGCAAAAAGGAGTCACGCCTCTGTTTCGTAGTGCTAGCTGCGAAGAGAGGAGAAGAAGACCTCACTATCTCTCACTCACTTTCTGTAGGTGCGGCTAGGGTTGTGATGTAACCTAGTAGCAACCCCCTTAGCAGTATTATTTATAACAGTGGTTGCCTTAAGTGAATGTGAGTAGTAGCAAGGTAAGTGGTGCAACCCTAAACCTATCTGTCATGAGTTAGGCCCACAATTGAATCCGAGTCCAACTTGGATTCTGATTACTCCAATTTAGTGTGTTCTAAGTGTGCGACCCTGCAGGTTCTCATGACATTGGTAGTAATATTAAAATCTCATTTTAATATTACAAATAGTGAGCGGTATCTAGCAACACATCACTGCTACCCAAGTAATGAGAATGTCAGTGATTTGACATAACCTATCCGTGACCAATGTTTCCGTGTAGTTTAGTCCCTTTGTCCAGATATCCATATTGAACACAAGACATGGAATGTGTCACCCTTGTTTAGTTCAATCTTCAGTTTCCTGATTCCCGAGTAGACATAGTAATAACAAATGAGATCAATATCTCATATTGACTCATTTAAGCATGGTCATGCATTTCGTAGTCTCACTCAATCAGGGGCCCCGAAGATATCACTCCTGTTATGTAGGAGGGACAAATCCCATCTAGGTCACTCACATCCCTCCACATGTATCGCGGTATATCTAATAACCAACTTTATAATCATCTTGTTACAGATGACGTTTGATGGCATTAAAACACATAACTCCTCATGTAGGAATCGTAGTGATTTTAGGTCAAAGGACCACATACACCATTATCACTATGAGAATCGCTTATGACACTCATGTAACGATCCACGTAGCGTTCTCATGGCGGGTCTGTCCAATACATCATTACTCTAATATGTATCCATGTGTAGACTTGATATCTCATATCCATGACCCGTGAGATGTGGTCATCAGTCTACGCACATACTAGTCTCAATGCATTATTGTTGTCATAATTAACAATAATACTTGACTAGGGACATTTAAGAATAGTGTTTTATCCAATAGGATCTCACGATCAAGTCATCCACTTGATGTCCTATGGTATCAAACTTACTATTCTAAGGACTTTATTATGTCTACAAAAAAAAAAACACAATAAATGAAATGCCTCATATAAAATAACATAATATAATGTATGTAAATACAAACAAAATGTATTGGCCACTAGGGCATACACCAACAGAGGTCCTAGTGGAGGTTCTAGTGGAAATTGAACTGGTCAGAATGTGGTGTCTATGCCAAAGTGTATGAAGTGCAGGAAGGATAACTTAACGAAGGATTGCACCACCAAAGGAATCATCTATTTTCGATGCAGGAAGCCTGGACATATCTCTTGTGATTGTAATCAGGATAAGGTAGAGCCTTCAATCAACACTGCCAGAGCTGTAAAACCGCAAGCAAGAGGTCGAGTCTATACTATGAGTGAAGCGAAAGCCTCCAAATCTGACGATCTTGTAGAAGGAGAGGGTACTATAAGAGGTAATCTTTTGACTGTATTGTATGACTCTAGGGCAACCCACTCTTTCATCTCTTATGACTGTATGCGATGACTTTGTTTACCTGTATCTTCTTTACCTTTTGACTTGACTGTTTCTACCCCTACAGCTAAACCTGTTATTACCACCAAAGTTTGTTTATATTGTCCTTTAATTGTTAAAGGTCGAATCTTTTATGTTGATTTGATCTATTTACCTTTTTCCTAATTAGACGTAATTTTGGGAATAGATTAGTTGTCTTCTATCCATATCCTGTTAGACTGTTCAAGTAAGACCATAGTTTTCCCTATGGATGAGAATTCTAGATTTTTGACGGCTAACCAAGTTTAAGCTTTCTTGAAAGAAGGAGCTCAGGAATACATGCTATTCTCTTCCTTAAAAGTTGAGGGCGAGGCAGATATGAATGTAATTCTAGTGGTTACTGAGTTTCCCGAAGTCTTTCCTGATGATGTACTTGGTCTACCATCGGAGCAGGAGATAGAGTTCACCATTGATCTTGTGCTTGGATCTAGTCCTATTTCTATAGCACCCTATAGGATGTCATCATCAGAATTAGTTGAGCTCAAGAAGCAGTTAGAAGAACTCTTGGAAAAGCAGTTTGTTAGACCCAATGTATTACTATGGGGAGCATCGGTGTTGCTAGTCAAGAAGAAGGATGGGACTTCACAATTATGTGTAGACTATTGCCAGTTGAATAAGGTCACGATCAAGAACAAGTATCCACTTCTGAGGATAGATGACTTAATGGATCAACTAAAAGGAGTAGCAGTGCTCTCAAAGATCGATCTGCGATTGGGCTACCATCAGATTCGAGCAAAGGTGGAAGATATTCCTAAGACGAATTTTCGTACCCGTTACGGACATTACGAATATCTTGTGATGCCGTCTGGGGTGACGAATGTTCTTGCCATATTCATGGATTATATGAATAGAATATTTCGTCCTTACCTGGCCAGATTCATTGTTATCTTTATTGACGATATTCTAATCTACTCTAGAAATTAGGAGGATCATGCTGAACACCTCAGTATAGTTCTCCAGATTTTGAGGGAGAAGAAGTTGTATGCCAAGCTGTCGAAGTGTGAATTATGGCTAGAAAAGGTCAAGTTTTTAGGCCATGTAATCTCAAAGGAATGGATTGCTATAGACTTGTCAAAAGTGGAAGCGATTCTGCAAATGGAAAAGACCGAAGATAGTGACAGAAATTCGAAGCTTTGTGGGATTAACTGGATATTATCAGAGATTCATTGAGGGATTCTCTAAGATTGCGGGGCCTCTCACTCAGCTAATGAGAAAAAATCAAGCCTTTGAATGGACTAATGCTTGTGAAGAAAGTTTTCAAGAATTGAATAGACGACTAACTACTTCATCAGTATTGGTTCTACCTAATCCGAATGAACCCTTCAAAGTGTATTGCGATGCTTCATACCAAGGATTAGGATGTGTGCTTATGCAAAACTGAAAAGTGGTGGCTTACGCTTCGAGACAGTTACGAGTGCATGAGAAGAACTACCCAACATATGACTTGGAATTAGCAGCTATGGTATTCACTTTGAAGATATGGAGGCATTTTCTTCATGGGGCAACGTTCAACGTCTTTAGCGACCACAAGAGCTTGAAGTATCTGTATAACCAAAAAGAGTTGAATATAAGGCAACGAAGGTGGTTGGAATTTCTAAAGGATTATGATTTTCAACTTCTGTATCACCCAGGAAAGGCAAACATCATGGCAAACGCTTTAAGTAGAAAGATGCTCAGTATCTCTGCTATGATGGTCAAGGAAAAGGATTTAATAGAGCAATTCAGGGATGTATGGTCCTTCATGGAATTAGCACTAGGGAAGATTTATATGAACATGGCCACTATCTCAAATGACTTAATGGAAAACATTCGAGAGAAACAGAAAGTTGACAAGTTTTCGCAAGAAGGAAGGGAGCTAATGAAGCAAGGCAAAGCGACAACATTAGAGGAAGAAACTGATGGAATCCTAAGATTCAGAGGTAGAGTTTGCGTACCCAAAGATCAAGAGCTTAGGAGCTTTTGAGGTAAAGTTCTTGACTTTCTTCTCTTTTCTTCTCTTTTTCATTTTTCTTGGCCACCTATGTGACCAAGGACTCCTTTTTTCATGGTTTGAGTGAAGATTTTGAAAGTTGCTCACCTTAGGGTTTTCTTGAAGGTGGAGGACGAAATTCCCAAAGGAAAAGGAGCTTGCTTTCCTTGTTATTTCTCTAGGTAAGAGGGAGCTAATCCTCTTCAACCTATCTTGGTGGTGAGGAAACGTTTGTTTGGTGTTGTTGATGAGGGAATCTGTTACCCAAGTGGCTTCAGTACTCAAGAGGGGGGTGAATTGAGTAATTAAAAAACTTTTTTGCAAACCTTTTTTAACGCAAATTTCTTGAAGCATTATAATGAATATATATAAAGATGATAAAATGCCTTAAGAACAGTAAATAAATAATTAAGCAATAATAAATAAATTGCTAAAAATAAAGAGATAAAGGAGAGAAGAGCAGGCACAATATTTATCCTAGTTCGACCACCAACCACTTGTGGCCTACGTCCAGTCCCCAAAACACAGTTCGAGATTTTTCACTATTCAATACAAGCTTAAAACAGGTGCTTGCAACCTTTACACAACAGGGATACCTCACCCTATTTACTAGAGGGATACCTCACCCCCTTTGAAGGATACCTGACCTTCTTTACAACAAGGGATACCTCACCCTTTTACTGAGGGATACCTCACCCTCACAAATTCACTAAGGGATACCTCACCCTCTTAGAAATACAGTAGAGAATAAATGAAAAATAAACTCTCACAAAGAGTAAATATCACAAGTTGAAGCACTATAGAGCTTTCTAAGGATATCTCAAGATTCTGGCAAAAAGAGCACAGAAAATATGAAAAAAAATGAAAATCACTTTTTGGCACAAGAAAAAAATAATTCAGATTATTGGGCAACCTTCAGAAGAGACCCAAGGTCTCTATTTATAGAGCATTTGAGGAAAACAATCATTGGAACAATTAAAACACCATTAAATGCAAATATGGCTGTTTCTTTCTAATTCAGAAAGCTTTGTAAAATCCATTTCTGAAAAATGTTATTCGAATGCCTTATGAGGTATTTGAATAACTCATTTTGAAAAGCTTCGTGAAAACCAGTTCTGAAGAAGGTTATTCAAATACCTTAATAGGTTATTCGAATACCACCGATTTAAAATGACTTGGAGAAATAGTTCAGATAAAGGTTATTCAAATACCAAGTGTGGTTATTCAAATACCATTTTGAAAAACAGAAAACGTATGAATATTGAAACATGGTTATTTGAATACCATAGGGTGTATTCGAATACCCCTGAGATAAAAATAGTTTTAACACATTCGAATGAGCAGAAGATGATTTTTTTTGTATTTTGGAAACTTATTTTGAAAAGCATTTCTTTGCAACCTAAACCAATGAGATATCCAAAAAGGCTCCTTACAAAGATTCGAAGTCCTAAACTATTCTTTGAAGATCTTGGACTTGGTCTTCTCATCATCTTCATGTTTGTTATCATCAAAACAACTATCAATGTTAGCTAGCCAATTATGAAACGCACCTAAATCTAACAACCACAGCGCAATCGTCATTACACCAAAGTTACTAAATCCAAGTGTGTCACAGTCATGATAAAGGTAACTTCTAAATCTCAAGAGTCCATTTTTAGTTTCTTTTTGATAAATATGCGTAAGTAGGAAATACGAGCCTCGAAATGAAATATAAATATACTAACTCATCATCGAATACAATATCATTTTGTACACAACCACCGAAATAAAATCATATTCCTTATATATATTTTATAGTCAACTAACACATATCGCTAATAACATAGAATATAGTAGTTACAGAGTCAAATAAAATACAGCGGGAATAAAAACATTAAAGGGAAAAAGTAGTAACCCAGGGATGGGTACTACCAGCAGACAAGGTCGCAACTCTATGTGCACATGACACTCAGCGTCCCAGTTGACACAACAGGAATCAATACCTCCACGCAGCTGTACTCCTACGAAATCAAAGAAATCTTGTCCAGATTCCTAACCCCATCGGCAAGGTGTGGTTCCTCATCATCTTCTTCACGGTCTTTTATCAAATATGAATACAAATAGCAATACAGAAATACATGAAAGAGGTGAGACACCTATCTTTCATTACCACTATGGCAGTAAGAAAATAGCACGGCGCAAAGCGCCTACAAAGCAATACAGTTCATACATTTGTTAACAACAATAGCGGAATTTATAATAATAGCAGTTCAGTCATAAGCAATAATAAGAATCAATAATAATAGTGATATTTATAATAAAAGCAGAACAACAGCAGGCAATAGCAAGATTTAACAATATCAAACCAATCATAATAAGATCTCCAGAAATCAGCACAATGGTCAAATAGTCATCTACAGAAGTAAAACAGATACTTTAACAGATGTTCATGCTCAACGACTTATGAGACTGACAATGAACGACGCACAGTGCATTATGGTACCAAATCCTACTCCATGGAGCTAAACATTAACCTTTTCAGAGTGAATGATCAAGGAGTAATGTCAGCATATCGTTAGCCTTAAAACAGTGTGCTTCATCTCATAAAATATTTGCGCATCATGGCTTCTACGTGGCACCTCAACAGTTGATCGCGACATAGGACAGCGTCCCAGTCCGGATCGTCAGTATGTTTGCATCGGTTTATCCCACGACATAGACGAGCTTGAAATTGTCCATGTGAGGGACTCGCACCCCGACGCCCCCTAGGGCCAACAACATATGGCACCTACACTAGTCTATTCGCACCCACACATAGGTGTTATTCAACTCTTAGGTTTATATATGCATGATGACTCAATGTCCAATCATGTATGCTCATCAATGATGCATTTATCATATACAATACCACAATGGCATATATTCGTTTTCAATATCAATAAATCATTTCTCATCAAGAATTAAACCAACAAATATATAACCCTTCATAGGGACTCACAACACATAGAGTTAAATCTCAATATTAATATATATTATGGCTTGTCAAAACCACTATTTCCCACTAAGGGTTTAACAATTCCACGAATCTAAATCTTGATCAATTATGCAAACCTTTAGGTTAACTAACCTTTAAAATCGTAGCCTCACAAGCCCTCAAGGTTCTAAATTCCTTCTCGCGTTATGCTCTAGTCTCTTGATACCAATCACTTCGTTTTTATTTTACATGAGATCAATCCAATTCCTCAACATTATTAGGTATTCATGGTTCATCAATTATCATCATATCCACATTAGGGATTTTTCATGTCTTTAAACTCCTAATCTCCAAAGATGCACAAAGGTATCATCTAAACTTTAAGTTTTTCATAATCAACTCCACTATGATCATAAATCCTTTAGTATTCAATTACACAAGCTTTATTACTTACTAACTCAATCCAAACTCTCATCATCATGGGTCCAAACCGTGGCCCTTCAAGTCCTCAAAGATCCAATTTCTTTCCATTTTATGTATTAACTTCTTAATATCAATTTACTTAAATTTTGATTTATCAAAGTCATTTCAATTCCTCATGATTTTAAGCCAAAACCATGGCCATCATTTGTCATCAAAGTTTCAATTCTTCACCACATTATGCATTAGTTACTTAATACTTAATCACTCAATTCTATTCCTCACAAGATCAATTCAATTCCTAACTTTCCAAGGTCCAAACCGTGGTTTCGCAAGTCCTCTAGTTTTTACTTTTTCTTTCCTTTTTATGTACTAGGTCATCATTATCAATTCACTTAAATTTTAGTTCATTAGGACCAATCCAATTGCCTAAGGTTCAATGCCAAAATCATGGCTTCAAATTGAATTAATAAACCCTTAAAACTTTCCATCTCAAATTCCAACATTAACATTCAAATCTTCAATTACATAGCTTCATCTCACAGTTACCTAGCTGGTTCTGTTCTGGGCACCTAGGCGCCATATCTGGAGCGCCTGAGCACTGGTGTAGCGCCTGGGCGCTGACCACGAAGCGCCTGCGTGCTCACCAGGCCGCATCACAGGGAAAACTTTCTGGGAGGCGCTCTATGCACAGCGCCTGAGCGCTAGTGCATTAACAAGGATTCTGCAGAATTCGTTTCTACAGAGCCCTGGCCCATCCTTCATCAAAGTTTCTCATTTATTTTCCAACGATCCAAAATATGATTCATGTCCTCTAAACACAAAATAACAATGTATAAGTTCATAATCATCAAAGCACACAATGTAAATCCATATATTCATACAAGTCAAACAACTACAAAATCATGGAAATGACATAATATAACAAAGAGAGAAATCTAACATGGATTCCCTCATCAACACAATACACAAGACATTTCCTTACTACCAAGATTGGTTGAAGAGGATTATCTCCCTCTTACCTATTTGGAAGACAACACAACGGTGCTACTCTTTTTTTTGCTCTTGATTTTCGTTTTCCCCCTTCAAGAAAACCCTAGGGTGAGCAATTCCCAAAGTGTTCACTCCAATCATGGAAAAATGACTCCTTGGCCACAAAGGTGACCAATAAAACAAAAATGAGAAGAAGATAGAAGAAAGTTGAAGACTTTACCTTAAAAGCTCCAAGCTTTAGCTTCAATGGTGGAAAATGGAAGAAGAAGAAGAAGAACCAAGGATGGCCACAATGAAAGTGGTCTTGGAATGATGGAAGAAAGGTAGATATGGAAGTGGTGAGGCAAGGAAATGAAGATGGTGAATGGTGAGCGTGTACGGTGGAGGAGGAAGAAGAAGAAGAAGAAGAAGAAAGAAGAGAGTGAGAAGAGGAGTGTTTAGAAATAGAAGTGAAGTAATAAAATGAGAAGGTGAATAATGGGCTCCCCAATGGCCTTCTTTGTAGAGAAGAGTGGAGAGGGAAGAGAGAGAGAAATGTGAAATGGGAGGAAATTTCCTGGAAACTTCCTATATTGGTTTTGAATTAACTTTACCTTTATTTTGAAAATAAAGCAAATGGATTTAACACAAGGTAGATTTTTAGATAATGTGATAAGGTTTTTAATACATATTATTATTCAGTAGACAATCGTTATAGTTGACCGAAGTCTGTATTAATTTATCTGACAGATAAAATTTATACAGCGATTATAATTTTATTTGTTAAAATTTCTTGAAAAATGTAAACCTCGTAAACCGTGTCTAGCCTCGGGTTAAGTAAGATCCCCCGTCGACGTTTCCACAGATCGCAAAACGAGGAATAATATTAAAATATTCCGCATTCTCAGAAAATCCAAAAAAATTCCTAAAAATCCCAAATATTGTAAAATGATCATTTATCCTGAAATTATTAATTTTTGGGATGTTACAAATTACATTCTCCCCCTTTTTGCTGATGACAAACTAACATTTAAGAAAAACATTAGTTCATATAAATTGGAATTCACAAAGTAGTTTAGAAATACTTATTCCCCCTCTTTTTCATAAGAGGTGATTTATATCGGAGATGTGCACAACATCTTCCCCTTACTTTTGGAATCCAATTTCCATTTTTGTCTTATCGAACTTTTACTTTTTCTCCCCCTGACTTTTCTCAAACAAAGAATTCAAGCTTTTTCTCCCCTTTTGTCATGATAAAAAAGATGGGGCAAGATAAAGCATACAAGAATAGCAACAGAGTATAATTTTATAAATTTAGCAAGATAAGCACAATATTCAGCACATGAGCAAAGATATATTCATTTATAGATCGACCAATCGCATTGTATAGTGTAACACCCTCCGTAGGGCGTCACATTTTAAATAAAATAAATAAATCTTAAAACTAATTAAAATTATTTTATAAAAGCTTTAAGTTTCAAAATATGGATTTTAAAATTTCTTGTCGCGGAAATACAAACTTACCGGAAATTTTAAGTAAAATGGAAATTTAATTTAATAGTTTAACATACACATCACCAATCATTTCATATAAGTTAAAACGTAATATTTACAGACTCAGAGAAACAGTAGCAAACCCAAAGACGGGTACTACTAATAGCACGGTAACAACACTAACGAGAAAATTTCAACCTACATAGTATGTTTCTTCACTAACTGTATCTTGTTGAAACTTGAAAGACCACTCAATGACGCCGCCACCATCTTCAGAATATTGTCTCCCCTAGGGTTAAGAATGTGCTCCGCCTACTATATGAATTCGAAGAATACAAACCAAACAAAAACAACACAGGAAAGAGGTGAGATCCCCTTTCACCAGTACCAGTACGGTAGTAAAGAATGATTCGAATGACAAAGTCATTCCATACACCAGATAATCACAATTATAGTCATGTTATCAATTTACAAATATTTCTAATATGCATATAACCTAATAAAATAAACAGCAATTACATTATCAGGATAGATATAATAATTCATACCATATAAAATATCATAACAGTAAGTCATAACAATATAAAAGGAAGATTAAAGATACCAACAACATATAATATCACAAATAAAAGATAACCATGTACAGACAAAATTATAACATATAAACATATAATATCACAGATAAAAGATCACAGATAAAAGATCACAGATAAAAGATCATAGATAAAAGATCATAGATAAAAGATCATAGATAAAAGATCATAGATAAAAGATCATAGATAAAAGATCACAATGTACAGCATATAAACATATGCAAGATGACACAATCCTACTCCATGGAGCTAAAAACAAACAGACATCAGAGAGCGAATGATCCGCAAAATCTATTAGTACCACGGCTGCCCAACCAAACTATTGCGCTGTCACACGTTGCGTCTATAGCCCCACGACACGGGAATCCACCATCCGGGTGTGGTGTAGTTCACGGTCTCACGTTGTGACACTACGAGGCAATGTACTATTAGACTTTACCAGATCTCGATTAAACATAGTGTGTGTCGAGTCCACTAGTGTGTCGCCATTTACCACGGCCCGAGAAGAGCAACCAGCGTCCACATATGGATTTATGCACACTAATGCCTCCAAGTCCATTCAAGATCGAACCACACTACGCTTATCACACCGACAATACGATGTTATTCACCTCATCAATCAAACCAAAGCCTGTACGGGTTCACCTCATAGCCCGACAGCGAAAAATATACAAAGCCTGTACGGGTTCACATTTTCCCGACAGCGAAAGCTTGCCCTCATTTGCAACAAATATATACATAAAGAAAACCTATACGGGTTCACATTTTCCCGACAACGAAAAATATATATATATATAAAGAAAACACATGTACGGGTTCACATTTTCCCGACAAATGAAAAATACGAGAACGTTCAATCGCGTAGAAATTTTATCGCATTTTCACAATTCCGTCGTTTTTACAACCATTTATAAATCGTGTAAATATATTTTCTTGTTTTAAAAATCGCGTAGAATTTTTAATACGTTTTCTCAATCGCGTAAGATTTTTAAATCGTTTTCTTGTCCAACTTCCTTAAAATAACTGTTTAAAACAAAAGAAATAATATTTAGTACTTTTAAATTACGTAGAATATTTTTCATAGCGATATCTTGTCTTTTGCTCATCTTTTCTGTTTTATTTGTCTGTTTTTAATAAAAATTGACAGTATTTGATTTTAAAAAATTATAATAATGGTTTTCTAGGTTTACCGTCAAAACTCCTTTTATTTTTATCACAACCAATTAATTACACTTTTGAAAATTACTAACGTGCTTCAAAACACATGGGGAGCTATCGTTAGAAATTTTATAAAGCTATTGTATTTCTTCTTACAGTAAAAATCATTAGTATTATCCTCTTAAACTTAATTCTAATCAATTTATTTCTTCAAACTCATTGTAGAAAATTTACTTTAACTTATATTGCTTCTTCTTAATTGAAAACTGACTTGGAATTAATTTTTAGAAATCATGAATATCTAATTTGGCATGTTGGCCGAATTTGATAAAAACTTTGTATTTGATTTCCAAATTATTTTTCACCTTCTAAATACATGTTAAATCTCTTGTATTGTCTACATTGATTAAATCATTACCCTAGAAAATAATTTTAGAAATCAAAGTGTTGAAATTAAATATGTTGACCGAAAATATAAAGTTATGCCATTTGATTTCCAAATTCATTTTTTTCTTGATCTAAACAAATGGATATCTTACCAATTCTCCTAGGTTAATTAAGTCACCTTTTAAGAAAATTAAGAGAACATTTTGGTTCCCCATTTAAATCATGGCCGTGAGCCTTGTTAATGTGTTCTTTGGAACACTCATACAATCCTTGACATATTATTCATATCCTATATTTCATCATGCATTTCTAACACATGCAATATTATCAAAGCTTGTAGACATGCAAATTAAAGCTTGTAGACATGCAAATTATTACAAATATCACATAAGAAGACTACTAACAAATACACAACAACTTACTAGTAAGCACCAAATTTTCAAACACACAAATAACAAACACACAAATAATTAACACATCAACACAAGCACACCACCGAATCCTTATGGATTCTACAAGCACAACCACATATATTCCTCACCACCAACACTTGGTTGATGAGGGTAATCTCCCTCTTACCTCTTGTAGAACCTCCAAGTCCTTTGTATGTCTCCTTCAAGCAAGCTTCCTCCTCCAAGAGCTCCTTGAAAACAAAGAAAACATACAATATTAATACCTAAGGCTCTAAACTAGAATAATCATGGATTAAAATCATGATTAAAACTTTAAATGGATAGAAACACATGAAGATTAAAGAATTTCACCTTCATGGTTTCAAACTTGAGTTTTGAAGAACAAGGTAGAAAATGGAAGATTTAGGAAAAACTTCCAACATGAAATTTCCTTAGAATGGTATGGAGATTCAAGATCTATGGTCATTTAAATTTTTAGAAGCTTGGAAGAGGATTTTTGGTGATTGGCCGAATTCAAGAGGAAGAGAAAAGGAAAGAAATTTGGTTGCTTGATCTTGGTTCTTTGAAGAAAAAGATATAGAAGAGAACAAATGAAACAAATTGATGAAGATTGTCTCCATTTAGGAGCTTTGGCCGTGAACACAAGGAGAGAAAAGAAGGAAGAATATTTGAGAGGTTGGCTTGATAGCTTTTGAGAAAGATGAAGACTTTAGGTTAAACAAAAGCAAAGTCTCCTATTTTAGAATGCATGGCCGTAAATGACCTTAAGAGAAAGTGAGAGATATTTGTTTTGCTTCCTCCAAATGCATGGTCACAATTGCATAGGAAATAAGCATGAAATGAATTATTGAATATTGCCTTTCTTAAGGCATTCAATTGCCGTAGAAGCATGAAGAGAAGAATGAATTGAAATGCAATATTTGCTTTTCCAAAGCATGCAATTGCCGTAGACACAAGTGAAGAGAAGCCACCAAAATTGACTTTGTTATACTTGGGTAATTAAATGTAAGATAGAAAGAATTGAATGGAAATATTAGCTTCACACAAAATGGCTTTACCGTAGAATGAATTCAAAGAGAAGCCACCAATGTTGACTTGGTTAACTAGTTGAAAGATAGGAAAGATAGAAATGTGATATTGGCTTTGCAAAAATTTGCAATTGCCGTAGAAACAACAAAGAAAAGCCACTAAATTTGACTAGTCTTTATTTGGTTAATTTGGCTTTCCAAATGATTTGTCTAAAGCTTTCTACGTAAATTCACTTTGGTGAATTAGGCTATTAGAGCAAATTGCTCATTCCTCCTTTACGTAGAACCATTGCATTTCAAGAAGTCCAACATTATTTGATAACTTATTTTCTATTGGTTCTTAAAATTCAAACCATTAACCTTGACTAATTTTCATTGGTTAATTATTTACTAACTTAATTCTTATTGGTTGCTATTTTTGTTGACTAATTCCTATTGGTGCACACTTTATATTTTCTAACATACTTTAACCAATAAACAATAATTATACAACAATTACTGTTTATAAAGTCAAGTATATATTGTCCAATGGGTAATAAAATATACATAGATTTTTATTTTAGACTAACAGAGTAGCAATTATTATTGATCATTTTTTTTCTACTGATTACCCTTGATGAGTCATAAAGCGAGTCATCAAAGAGAAATTTCTAGAACATGTGACTCACTACGATGAGTCAGTATGATGAGTCATCGTGGAATTTCCTAGAACGGGTGAGTCAGCATGGCGAGTCAGCGTAGATATTTTCTAGAGCGAGATGAGTCGGATAGATATTTTCCAAAACAGGTGAGTCAGCATGGCGAGTCAAGACATCTTTGAGTCCTTGATCGCATCACATCCTGCATCATTGGTGCATCATCAATGGCGAGTCACGGCCGAGTCATCGGAGAAACTTCGAGGCGGCGAGTCACAGCGCTGAGTCACAGGCCGAGTCAGCGTTTCTGGAACCTTCTAGAAGCTGCTGAGTCATGATGCTGAGGTGTCACGCCACGTGTCATCGTCCTATTGGCCCGTTGCGATGAGTCATAGCCATCAATTTTGACCAGTTCCTTATTGGTCCACGTGTACAGCACTCAATGACTAAACGTGGGTCCCGCAAAATATTTCCGGGTCCGCCGTCACTTATTTATACTGACTAATAAAATAATATTATAATAATATAAAATTATTTTATTTGACAGTTAAATCCTAAAAATTAAAAGATTAATTTTAAGCTCATTCAGAATTGGGTTTAGTAAGATCCCCCGCCTCTGAATAATTAAAAACAGATTTTCCCGGTCCGGAAAAATATTTTTTTCCTACCCCGGAGCAAATCACACAAAAAGTCCATATAAAATTACAGACAGTATTATCGGACATTAAATCAAGAAGAAAACAATTAAAAACAGCAAAAACAGTAAAAACAGTACGTTCGGGACGTAACGGTCATTTTTCTATTTTTTCCCACAACGTAGGTAATCGTCCAAAACGTTCAAATAAAATATCCAGCAGTATTATATAGCTGTATATCTTTCAGAAAAATTAAAACAGCAGACTCAAGAAAAATTTTATTTCACTGTCTTGAAGAAAAATACGTAAAACGATTATATAAAATACTAGACAGTATTATACATCTGTTTTTGATACAGAAAAATTTAAAACAGTAATTTGAAAAAAATTTATTTTACTGTATCGCAACAAATTATGTAAAACTACCAAATAAAATAACAAACAGTATTATTTTTCTGTATTTCATACAGAAAAACAAGAAACAGTAAAATAGGGACACAACGGTCTTTTACCCAAAAGTTGGGATGTTACAACACTCCCCACCAAAAAGGAATTTCGCCCTCGAAATTCGCAGCAGTTTCTGAACAGTCCCTTCGTCTTGTCTTTTAAATTTTCACGTTGCACCTTCGTTTACACCACTCCAGATTACCTCGATTAACGAAAACTCCTTGCATCGCGTAAAACATGGAGAATAGCATTTTAGTGTGATTCTTCATGATTTCGAGCATAGATCAGAATGTCGTTAATAAAGATAATGACAATTCTGTCTAAATAAAGACTAAAGATATTATCCACTACGCTTCCATTGCGTCACTCTGATCAGTACCATTTGAAATTATCCCTGACTTTGTACCACTTCACTCTTCTGCCTTTACTTTTAACTGGAAGTGCCTCACAATCCAAGTTCTCTTTTTCAACAATACTGTATTTGATATTTATGACATAATTTTGACTAAAAACATCCTTTCTTTACAATTGCAACACACAAAAGGACATTATAAAAAAAATTTAGAAGAAAAGGTAGAGAAATTATCTGAATTGTTATCAGACTTGTCTAACAAAGAATTTGACATTGCCTGATTTTAAGAATAAGATTTCTGGGACACCAAAGTTTTACTAAAACAATCTATAGGATATGATTAAAGATAACACATCCATATATAAGATCACATCTATCTCGCGAAAGAGGTAGACAGTTTAGATTAACAGAAAAGATTGTTTAAGGACTGGATAATAACAATAGGTTTGGTAACAAAAGCAGAAATAGATAAATCAAAAGGTAACAGAGGTATTGATAGCTCTAATTAACCCAAATAGTCAATTAATTATAAAAGAATGAGTTAAACCAAAAGTACATTTTTCGCAATTGCGGTATATGAAAGATGTCGTGAAGACATAGAAATAAAAGATGATAGAATCATCCATACCACCGAACATATCCACTAGAGAGAAATTGATATGGTACGATGAATTTAAAAGTAAGCTTTTTAACTTGAACAATTCAACTGATAAGTCTAACAAAGTATGGATGGTTGGAAAAATACCCAATCCATATTTTTAAATTGCATCCGTTTTGAGAACGAAGCATACAAATTGAATCAACAAAAAAGATTCAATTATTTAATAGACTTAGAATGGTTCAAGCAACTCAAGTTCTCAACTACATGTTCTAATAACAGAAGTAGAAACAATCAGGCCAAAAGAATAATGAAGACACAAATAATTCTAATTGACTCACACAATATATGCCATAGAGAAATAGGCTACTCTCGGAATTATACAGTATAGTTAAAGAATCACCTTTTTGTGACACAATCTCCTTTGTTTAGGTCCGCAACCTAAGATGCTTTTGCTCCACTTGAAGAATCGATGTTCCACTCTACTTAAGATGTCGAAGCACGTACGTTACTAACAGATGACTTCGTTTTTAGCAAGATACACTGTTCAGCAAAACGTCCGAGCATCCTATACTTGAAAATAGATGATTTTCCTTTGATTGCACAACTCCTCGTTAGATGATCTTCCTCACACTTTCAACACGTTGGTGCAGATGTCACAGTCTAACCAAACTTGCTACCGCTAGCTTTTCCTTTACAAGATTGTTGTTGTTGTTGACTTCCCGATGATCACGAATACGTTTTTCCACTGGACTTGCTTGGCCTTAAGACTTCTCCTCCTTCAGAACTAATACGGTCTAACGTTACGAAATTGCGTATTCTAAGATTTATTCCGACTTTGTCCGATCTTAAACCTCGGCTATCGTTCCTTGCTGCTGAGTAATCCTCAAATCATGTTGTACTGTTCCTTCAACTATTCTTTACCTTGCTTTCATAGTTGTAGTCATATCACCGCTATCATGTCCTGCTTCCTCACGTGCATGTTTACCATGAATCATTGCCTTCCTTCAAAGACGGATGAATCATAGTACAATGGATACCAAAGTAACCATTCCAAAGAAACATTGTCTCCTTTCGGAGTCCAAGCACAGAGAGTCACACAACAAAAACAAGACAAACCCAACCACAAACCCCAAAAAGACTCTAACCGTGCTCTGATACCAACTAATGTAACACCCTCCGTAGGGCGTCACATTTTAAATAAAATAAATAAATCTTAAAACTAATTAAAATTATTTTATAAAAGCTTTAAGTTTCAAAATATGGATTTTAAAATTTCTTGTCGCGGAAATACAAACTTACCGGAAATTTTAAGTAAAATGGAAATTTAATTTAATAGTTTAACATACACATCACCAATCATTTCATATAAGTTAAAACGTAATATTTACAGACTCAGAGAAACAGTAGCAAACCCAAAGACGGGTACTACTAATAGCACGGTAACAACACTAACGAGAAAATTTCAACCTACATAGTCTGTTTCTTCACTAACTGCATCTTGTTGAAACTTGAAAGACCACTCAATGACGCCGCCACCATCTTCAGAATATTGTCTCCCCTAGGGTTAAGAATGTGCTCCGCCTACTATATGAATTCGAAGAATACAAACCAAACAAAAACAACACAGGAAAGAGGTGAGATCCCCTTTCACCGCACTCAATACGGTAGTAAAGAATGATTCGAATGACAAAGTCATTCCATACACACAGATAATCACAATTATAGTCATGTTATCAATTTACAAATATTTCTAATATGCATATAACCTAATAAAATAAACAAAGCAATTACATTATCGGGATAGATATAATAATTCATACCATATAAAATATCATAACATGAGTAAGTCATAACAATATAAAAGGAAGATTAAAGATACCAACAACATATAATATCACAAATAAAAGATAACCATGTACAGACAAAATTATAACATATAAACATATAATATCACGGATAAAAGATCATAGATAAAAGATGAGATAAAAGATCACAGATAAAAGATCATAGATAAAAGATCATAGATAAAAGATCATAGATAAAAGATCATAGATAAAAGATCATAGATAAAAGATCACAATGTACAGCATATAAACATATGCAAGATGACACAATCCTACTCCATGGAGCTAAAAACAAACAGACATCAGAGAGCGAATGATCCGCAAAATCTATTAGTACCACGGCTGCCCAACCAAACTATTGCGCTGTCACACGTTGCGTCTATAGCCCCACGACACTGGGAATCCACCATCCAGGTGTGGTGTAGTTCACGGTCTCACGTTGTGACACTACAGGCAATGTACTATTAGACTTTACCAGATCTCGATTAAACATAGTGTGTGTCGAGTCCACTAGTGTGTCGCCATTTACCACGGCCCAGAAGAGCAACCAACTGTCCACATATGGATTTATGCACACTAATGCCTCCAAGTCCATTCAAGATCGAACCACACTACGCTTATCACACCGACAATACGATGTTATTCACCTCATCAATCAAACCAAAGCCTGTACGGGTTCACCTCATAGCCCGACAGCGAAAAATATACAAAGCCTGTACGGGTTCACATTTTCCCGACAGCGAAAGCTTGCCCTCATTTGCAACAAATATATACATAAAGAAAACCTATACGGGTTCACATTTTCCCGACAACGAAAAATATATATATATAAAGAAAACCTGTACGGGTTCACATTTTCCCGACAGCGAAAAATACAGTAACGTTCAATCGCGTAGAAATTTTATCGCATTTTCACAATTCCGTCGTTTTTACAACCATTTATAAATCGTGTAAATATATTTTACTGTTTTAAAAATCGCGTAGAATTTTTAATACGTTTTCTCAATCGCGTAAGATTTTTAAATCGTTTTCTTGTCCAACTTCCTTAAAATAACTGTTTAAAACAAACAGAAATAATATTTAGTACTTTTAAATTACGTAGAATATTTTTCATAGCGTATACTGTCTTTTGCTCATCTTTTCTGTTTTATTTGTCTGTTTTTAATAAAAATTGACAGTATTTGATTTTAAAAAATTATAATAATGGTTTTCTAGGTTTACCGTCAAAACTCCTTTTATTTTTATCACAACCAATTAATTACACTTTTGAAAATTACTAACGTGCTTCAAAACACATGGGGAGCTATACGTTAGAAATTTTATAAAGCTACTGTATTTCTTCTTACAGTAAAAATCATTAGTATTATCCTCTTAAACTTAATTCTAATCAATTTATTTCTTCAAACTCATTGTAGAAAATTTACTTTAACTTATATTGCTTCTTCTTAATTGAAAACAGCTTGGAATTAATTTTTAGAAATCATGAATATCTAATTTGGCATGTTGGCCGAATTTGATAAAAACTTTGTATTTGATTTCCAAATTATTTTTCACCTTCTAAATACATGTTAAATCTCTTGTATTGTCTACATTGATTAAATCATTACCCTAGAAAATAATTTTAGAAATCAAAGTGTTGAAATTAAATATGTTGACCGAAAATATAAAGTTATGCCATTTGATTTCCAAATTCATTTTTTCTTGATCTAAACAAATGGATATCTTACCAATTCTCCTAGGTTAATTAAGTCACCTTTTAAGAAAATTAAGAGAACATTTTGGTTCCCCATTTAAATCATGGCCGTGAGCCTTGTTAATGTGTTCTTTGGAACACTCATACAATCCTTGACATATTATTCATATCCTATATTTCATCATGCATTTCTAACACATGCAATATTATCAAAGCTTGTAGACATGCAAATTAAAGCTTGTAGACATGCAAATTATTACAAATATCACATAAGAAGACTACTAACAAATACACAACAACTTACTAGTAAGCACCAAATTTTCAAACACACAAATAACAAACACACAAATAATTAACACATCAACACAAGCACACCACCGAATCCTTATGGATTCTACAAGCACAACCACATATATTCCTCACCACCAACACTTGGTTGATGAGGGTAATCTCCCTCTTACCTCTTGTAGAACCTCCAAGTCCTTTGTATGTCTCCTTCAAGCAAGCTTCCTCCTCCAAGAGCTCCTTGAAAACAAAGAAAACATACAATATTAATACCTAAGGCTCTAAACTAGAATAATCATGGATTAAAATCATGATTAAAACTTTAAATGGATAGAAACATGAAGATTAAAGAATTTCACCTTCATGGTTTCAAACTTGAGTTTTGAAGAACAAGGTAGAAAATGGAAGATTTAGGAAAAACTTCCAACATGAAATTTCCTTAGAATGGTATGGAGATTCAAGATCTATGGTCATTTAAATTTTTAGAAGCTTGGAAGAGGATTTTTGGTGATTGGCCGAATTCAAGAGGAAGAGAAAAGGAAAGAAATTTGGTTGCTTGATCTTGGTTCTTTGAAGAAAAAGATATAGAAGAGAACAAATGAAACAAATTGATGAAGATTGTCTCCATTTAGGAGCTTTGGCCGTGAACACAAGGAGAGAAAAGAAGGAAGAATATTTGAGAGGTTGGCTTGATAGCTTTTGAGAAAGATGAAGACTTTAGATTAAACAAAAGCAAAGTCTCCTATTTTAGAATGCATGGCCGTAAATGACCTTAAGAGAAAGTGAGAGATATTTGTTTTGCTTCCTCCAAATGCATGGTCACAATTGCATAGGAAATAAGCATGAAATGAATTATTGAATATTGCCTTTCTTAAGGCATTCAATTGTCGTAGAAGCATGAAGAGAAGAATGAATTGAAATGCAATATTTGCTTTTCCAAAGCATGCAATTGCCGTAGACACAAGTGAAGAGAAGCCACCAAAATTGACTTTGTTATACTTGGGTAATTAAATGTAAGATAGAAAGAATTGAATGGAAATATTAGCTTCACACAAAATGGCTTTACCGTAGAATGAATTCAAAGAGAAGCCACCAATGTTGACTTGGTTAACTAGTTGAAAGATAGGAAAGATAGAAATGTGATATTGGCTTTGCAAAAATTTGCAATTGCCGTAGAAACAACAAAGAAAAGCCACTAAATTTGACTAGTCTTTATTTGGTTAATTTGGCTTTCCAAATGATTTGTCTAAAGCTTTCTACGTAAATTCACTTTGGTGAATTAGGCTATTAGAGCAAATTGCTCATTCCTCCTTTACGTAGAACCATTGCATTTCAAGAAGTCCAACATTATTTGATAACTTATTTTCTATTGGTTCTTAAAATTCAAACCATTAACCTTGACTAATTTTCATTGGTTAATTATTTACTAACTTAATTCTTATTGGTTGCTATTTTTGTTGACTAATTCCTATTGGTGCACACTTTATATTTTCTAACATACTTTAACCAATAAACAATAATTATACAACAAATTAATGTTTATAAAGTCAGTATATATTGTCCAATGGGTAATAAAATATACATAGATTTTTATTTTAGACTAACAGAGTAGCAATTATTATTGATCATTTTTTTTTCTACTGATTACCCTTGATGAGTCATAAAGCGAGTCATCAAAGAGAAATTTCTAGAACATGTGACTCACTACGATGAGTCAGTATGATGAGTCATCGTGGAATTTCCTAGAACGGGTGAGTCAGCATGGCGAGTCAGCGTAGATATTTTCTAGAGCAGATGAGTCAGCATAGATATTTTCCAAAACAGGTGAGTCAGCATGGCGAGTCAGCATGCTGAGTCACTGACTGCATCACAACTGCATCATTGGCTGCATCATCAATGGCGAGTCACAGCGCTGAGTCATCAGAGAAACTTCTGGAACTGGCGAGTCACTGCGGTGAGTCACAGGCCGAGTCAGCGTTTCTGGAACCTTCTAGAAGCTGTTGAGTCATGATGCTGAGGTGTCACGCCACGTGTCATCGTCCTATTGGCCCGTTGCGATGAGTCATAGCCATCAATTTTGACCAGTTCCTTATTGGTCCACGTGTACAGCACTCAATGACTAAACGTGGGTCCCGCAAAATATTTCCGGGTCCGCCGTCACTTATTTATACTGACTAATAAAATAATATTATAATAATATAAAATTATTTTATTTGTGATTAAATCCTAAAAATTAAAAGATTAATTTTAAGCTCATTCAATTGGGTTTAGTAAGATCCCCCGCCTCCGAATAATTAAAAACAGATTTTCCGGTCCGGAAAAATATTATTTTCCTACCCCGGAGCAAATCACACAAAAAGTCCATATAAAATTACAGACAGATTATCGGACATTAAATCAAGAAGAAAACAATTAAAAACAAAAAAGCAAGAAAAACAAGCGATTCGTTCGGGACGTAACGGTCATTTTTCTATTTTTTCCCACAACGTAGGTAATCGTCCAAAACGTTCAAATAAAATATCCAGCAGTATTATATAGCTGTATATCTTTCAGAAAAATTAAAACAGCAGACTCAAGAAAAATTTTATTTCACTGTCTTGAAGAAAAATACGTAAAACGATTATATAAAATACTAGACAGTATTATACATCTGTTTTTGATACAGAAAAATTTAAAACAGTAATTTGAAAAAATTTTATTTTACTGTATCGCAACAAATTATGTAAAACTACCAAATAAAATAACAAACAGTATTATTTTTCTGTATTTCATACAGAAAAACAAGAAACAGTAAAATAGGTACACAACGGTCTTTTACCCAAAAGTTGGGATGTTACATATAGTCATCACAATAGTCATGTACATTTACCAAGAGATTCATTTATATTTGGTACCACTTGTTATCAAAATGTAACTTGTTATCAATTTCTTATAAATCTTCCATATATCAAGAGAATCATAGATATTAAACATTTTACATTGATGAAATATGTTATATGGATCAGAGCATTGTATAGAACTAACTTTATTTACCTTATATGCAATGACAACATTAGCAAGTTAATATCTAATTTGGCACATTATCAATGCTAAGCATACTACTCATGTAAGGAAAATATTTAATCATTTAAGATTAATTAATCAACGAGTATCATACAATCCATATAGAATATCACAATTACTTCTTTGTAATGGTCTTCGTTTATTGGTTCTTTAAGTTTGAGCTTTCTTCCATTGAGTATTCCATTCCATTGTTCTTGAAGAAAGTCTTATCATGTCTCTCTTCATTCATTTCCCTCAAGTTGAATAATCTTTTTCATTTAAATGTGTGCTTGAGGTAGTTATCATCCTACAATAACATTTAAAGAACTTTCCTTAGTTTCCATTAATTTTTGGATCCACAAAGGTTAGCCAAACTCATAAGCAAGTAAGCATTCAAAATAATAAGTCAAAAACAGCAAAGGAGTTCATAAGAGCAGAAGATATTTTGTTGATTAATTTGGCCAAGTGACCACTTGTTTAATACCACTTGTTGCAATTGTTATCACATTCATATATTTATCAAAACAGTAGCCAATTACATTAAGCATTTGTATTACAAAGAATTTAAATATGCAACATATTCTTGAGAAAAAGAAGGGGCAAGAACAAGCTAAGGAATATACATTTAAGAACATCATGTAATTTTCATTTAAGGCATAAATTTAGGCTCAAAAGAAATGAGATGTATTTCAACTAAAGCATGTTATTCATAGTCAAAATATATTTACATTGCATATGCATCATAAAAGACAGAAACGAAACAGAGAACAAGATGTAAATTTGGTTTTCAGTCATGGGTTATTCGAATACCTCTTACTGTATTCGAATGCCCACCTCAAAATTTTGAACAAAGCAAGAGCAAGTATTCGAATACCTTGGAATCTATTCGAATACTCCAGAAAGCATGTGACAAACACTGATAAAGATGTCTCAGGTTATTCGAATACATGTTTAGTTATTCGAATATACCAACTTATAAAACCATAAGAACGATGTACTGATGTATGGTATTCGAATACCATAGGAAGGTATTCGAATGGACCTATCAGAAAAGAACACATTTTACAGGTACAGGGCAAAGGTATTCGAATACCAAAGAGAGTTATTCGAACAACTTAAATAGGAAAGCATGTATATTATGTCCAGAAATACATATTTGAGAGACGAAAAACTTACCTAATGATGGAAACACTTAAAAAAAATGCAAGTCCAAGCTTGATAGAGACAAGGTGGAGAGCTTGGAATTATTTTCAGTCTTATGCTTGTAGTAGCCACTTTCAAAATGCCAAAGTCAGCTCTTGGCCTTCAAGCACACCTACAACACATTTCAAATTTTGGTTTTTGGTACCCAAAAATTCTTAGATCCTTGTATGTTAGTTTTGGGTAAAGTACGCTTAGGAACCCATACCATTTTAGTTCTAATTTTTGAGTTAATATTTTTCCTTACATTGCATGTTGATGCACTATGTCCTTTCTTTCCATAGTAGAAATATTTAATAAAAGGACTGCTTGAAGTACTTGAATGCATAAAGAAATTTTTATAAAATTTTTGTTGATTTTTAAGATTATAGCCTATTCCAGCTTTTTGAAAAATAACTCTTTGTTTTCCTAATAAAATATTTAAATTATCTCGTCCAAAAGTGAATTTAGAAAGAGTGTTCTTTTAATCTTCAATTTCTTTTTCAAGAATATGGCAAGATGAACAAGACAAAGATGTAGAAGCATGTGAAGTGCAGGTTGAGCATGCATCAATTAGTCCTAATATCTCATTTTCAATTTTTAATTCTTCAATTTTTTTATTCAAAATTAGGATTTGATTTTCCAAAGAAGAAATAGTTTTCTTAGATGAAGAAATTAATTTTGTGAGCTTTATTGATTCGTCATGTAATTCTTCGAAAGCATCTTATAATTCATCATAAGAATAAGATAATTCACAATTAGAAATTACCTCAATGTCGCTTTCTTGATCTTCTTCTCCTTTGGCCATAAAACATAGATGGGCTTCTTCACTATCTAAGCTATCAGTAGAGTCCATATCATTGTCATCCCATGCTATGTAGACTCTTCTTTCTTTGGAGGGTTTCTTTTCAAATTTCTTTGGGGGAAAAGGCGATCTTCTTTGAGTTTCCTTTTACCTGAGAAATTTATCAAATTTTCTTACCAGAAGATTGAGATTTTGTTCATTTAGCTCAACATTGTCCACGTCATCTCCACATCTTCATCTTCATTATTGATAATAGAGGTGGTGGCTTTAAGTGCAATCCCTTTATTTTTTTTATCATTTTCTTCACTTAGGTCAAGCCTGTTGAGTTCTAATTCGTGCTCTTGAAATTTTTCAAAAAGCGTAGCTAATGTCATTGTTAACAAGTCTCTTGATTTAGATATAGCTGCCACCTTAGGCTGCCAAATCCAGCTCAAACATCTCAATACTTTGTTAATTAAATCTTCGTTAGAAAAATTCTTTCCTAATGATGCAAGATGATTTACTATATGGGTGAACCTCTTTTGCATTTCCTGAATGCTTTCAGCATGGTTCATTCTAAATAATTCATATTCACGAGTTAGAGAATTAATTTTCGACCTCTTAACTTCACTAGTACCCTCATGGGTAACTTGTAAAGTGTCCCACATTTCTTTAGCAGTTTTGCAATTTGAAATTCTGAAAAATTCATCATACCCTAAAGCAGTGGTAATGATGTTTTTAGCTATCAAGTTATATTGAACTTTTCTTTTATTATCTTTAGACCAATCATTTCTAGGTGTTCGGTTTTTACACCATCAACAACTCGTGTAGGTATAAATGCGCCATTTTCGACAGCATCCCACACATCTAGATCAATAGCCTCGATAAAGATTTTCATTCTTTCCTTCCAATATGCATAACCATCCCTATTGAAAAAGGGTGGTCGATTTATGGAAGTTGCTTCTGAAAAACCATTTGATGAAGCCATGTACTCTTAAAGCGGCTAAGCTCTTTATACAAGAGTCTAGCTCTGATACCACTTGTTACCCAAGTGGCTTCAGTACTCAAGAGGGGGGTGAATTGAGTGATTAAAAAACTTTTTCGCAAACCCTTTTTAATAGAAATTTTTTAAAGCAATATAATGAATATATATAAAGATGATAAAATGCCTTAAGAACAGTAAATAAACAATTAAGCAATAATAAATAAATTGCTAAAAATAAAGAGATAAAGGAGAGAAGAGTAGGCATAATATTTATCCTGGTTCGACCACCAACCACTTGTGGCCTACGTCCAGTCCCCGAAACACAGTTCAAGATGTTTCACTATTCAATACAAGCTTAAAACAGGTGCTTGCAACCTTTACACAACAGGGATACCTCACCCTATTTACTAGAGGGATACTTTACCCCCTTTGAAGGATACCTCACCTTCTTTACAACAAGGGATACCTCACCCTTTTACTGAGGGATACCTCACCCTCACAAATTCACTAAGGGATACCTCACCCTTTTACAAAGCCTTCGAGGGATACCTCACCCTCTCAAAAATACAGCAGAGAATAGATGAAAAATAAACTTCCACAAAGAGTAAATATCACAAGTTGAAGCACTATAGAGCTCTCAAAGGATATCTTAGGATTTTGCCGAAAAGAGCACAGAAAATATGAGAAAAATAAAAATCACTTTTTGGCACAAGCAAAAAATAATTCAAATCATTGGGCAACCTTCAGAAGAGACCCAAGGTCTCTATTTATAGAGCATTTGAGGAAAACAACCATTGGAACAATTAAAACACCATTAAATGCAAATATGGCCGTTTCTTTCCAATTCAGAAAGCTTCGTAAAATCCATTTCTGAAAAACGTTATTTGAATGCCTTATGAGGTATTCAAATAACTCATTTTGAAAAGCTTCGTGAAAATCAGTTCTGAAGAAGGTTATTCAAATACCTTAATAGGTTATTCGAATACCACTGATTTAAAATGACTTGGAGAAATAGTTTAGATAAAGGTTATTCGAATACCAAGTGTGGTTATTCGAATACCACTTTGAAAAATAGAAAACGTATGAATATTGAAGCATGGTTATTCGAATACCATAGGGTGTATTCGAATACCCCTAAGATAAAAACAGTTTTAACACATTCGAATGAGCAGAAGATGATTTTTTTTTGTATTTTGGAAACTTATTTTGAAAAGCATTTCTTTGCAACCTAAACCAATGAGATATCCAAAAAGGCTTCTTACAAAGATCCTAAGTCCTAAACTATTCTTTGAAGATCTTGGACTTGGTCTTCTCATCATCTTCATATTTGTTATCATCAAAACAACTATGAATGTTAGCTAGCCATTTACATTCTCCCCTTTTTTGATGATGACAAACTAACATTTAATAAAAGCATTAGTTCATATAAATTGGAATTCACAAAGTTGTTTAGAGATACTTACTCCCCCTCTTTTTCATAATAGGTGATTTATATCAGAGATGTACATAGCAGCTCCTCCTTACTTTTGGAATCCAATTTCCATTTTTGTCTTACCGAACTTTTACTTTTTCTCCCCCTGACTTTTCTTAAACAAAGAATTCAAGCTTTTTCTCCCCCTGTTGTCATGATCAAAAAGATGGGGCAAGATAAAGCATACAAGAATAGCAACGGAGTATAATTTTATAAATTTAGCAAGATAAGCACAATATTCAGCACATGAGCAAAGATATATTCATTTATAGATTGACCAATTGCATTGTATAGTCATCACAATAGTCATGTACATTTACCAAGAGATTCATTTATATTTGGTACCACTTGTTATCAAAATGTAACTTGTTATCAATTTCTTATAAATCTTCCATATATCAAGAGAATCATAGATATTAAACATTTTACATTGATGAAATATGTTATATGGATCAGAGCATTGTATAGAACTAACTTTATTTACCCTATATGCAATGACAACATTAGCAAGTTAATATCTAATTTGGCACATTGTCAATGCTAAGCATACTACTCATGTAAGGAAAATATTTAATCATTTAAGATCAATTAATCAACGAGTATCATACAATCCATATAGAATATCATAATCGCTTAGGGATAGAGATACATATTGAATTAGATAAAGAGAGATGCTTCTTTGTAATGTTCTTCGTTTATTGGTCCTTTAACTTTGAGCTTTCTTCCATTGAGTATTCTATTCCATTGTTCTTGAAGAAAGTCTTATCATGTTTCTCTTCATTCATTTCCCTTAAGTTGAATAATCTTTTTCATTTAAATGTGTGCTTGAAGTAGTTATCATCCTACAATAAAATTTAAAGAACTTTCCTTGGTATCCATTAATTTTTGGATCCACAAAGGTTAGCCAAACTCATAAGCAAGTAAGCATTCAAAATAATAAGTCAAAAATAGCAAAGAAGTTCATAACAGCAGAAGATATTTTGTTGATTAATTTGGCCAAGTGACCACTTGTTTAATACCACTTGTTGCAATTGATATCACATTCATATATTTATCAAAATAATAGCCAATTACATTAAGCATTTGTATTACAAAGAATTTAAATATGCAACATATTCTTGAGAAAAAGAAGGGGCAAGAACAAGCTAAGGAATATGCATTTAAGAACATCATGTAATTTTCATTTAAGGCATAAATTTAGGCTCAAAAGAAATGAGATGTATTTCAACTAAAGCATGTTATTCATAGTCAAAATATATTTACATTGCATATGCATCATAAAAGACAGAAATGGAATAGAGAACAAGACATAAATTTAGTTTTCAGCCATGGGTTATTCGAATACCTCTTACTGTATTCGAATGCTCACCTCAAAATTATGAACAAAGCAAGAACAAGTATTCGAATACCTTGGAATCTATTCGAATACTCTAGAAAGCATGTGACAAACACTAATAAAGATGTCTCAGGTTATTCGAATACATGTTTAGTTATTCGAATACACCAACTTATAAAACCATAAGAATGTTGTACTGATGTATGGTATTCGAATACCATAGGAAGGTATTTGAATGGACCTATCAGAAAAGAACACATTTTACACGTACAGGGCAAAGGTATTCGAATACCAAAGAGAGTTATTCGAATAACTTAAACAGGAAAGCATGTATATTATGTCCAAAAATACATATTTGAGAGACGAAAAACTTACCTGATGATGGAAACACTTAAAAAAAATGCAAGTTCAAGCTTGATAGAGACAAGGAGGAGAGCTTGGAATTATTTTCAGTCTTGTGCTTGTAGTAACCACTTTAAAAATGCCAAAGTCAGCTCTTGGCCTTCAAGCACACCTACAACACATTTCAAATTTTGGTTTTTGGTACCCAAAACTTCTTGGGCCCTTGTATGTTAGTTTTGGGTAAAGTACCCTTAGGAACCCATACCATTTTAGTTCTAATTTTTGAGTTAATATTTTTTCTTACATTGCATGTTGATGCACTATGTCCTTTTTTTCCATAGTAGAAACATTTAATAAAAGGATTGCTTGAAGTACTTGAATGCACAAAGAAATTTTTATAAAATTTTTGTTGATTTTTAGGATTATAGCCTATTCCAGCTTTTTGAAAAACAACTCTTTATTTTCCTAATAAAATATTTAAATTATCTCATCCAAAAGTGAATTTAGAAAGAGTGTTCTTTAAATCTGCAATTTCTTTTTCAAGAATATGGCAAGATGAACAAGACGAAGATGTAGAAGCATGTGAAGTGCTGGTTGAGCATGCATCAATTAGTCCTAATGTCTCATTTTTAATTTTTAATTCTTCAATTTCTTTATTCAAAATTAGAATTTGATTTTCCAAAGAAGAAATAGTTTTCTTAGATGAAGAAATTTATTTTGTGAGCTTTATTGATTCATCATATAATTCTTCGAAAGCTTCTTGTAATTCATCATAAGAATGAGATAATTCACAATTAGAAATTACCTCAATGTCGCTTTCTTGTTCTTCTTCTCCTTTGGCCATAAAACATAGATGGGCTTCCTCACTATCTGAGCTATCAGTGGAGTCTATATCATTGTCATCCCATGCTATGTAGACTCTTCTTTCTTTGGAGGGTTTCTTTTCAAATTTCTTTGGGGGAAAAGGCGATCTTCTTTGAGTTCCCTTTTTCTTGAGAAATTTACCAAATTTTCTTACCAGAAGATTAAGATTTTGTTCATTTAGCTTAACATTGTCCACGTCATCTCCATCATCTTCATTTTCATTATTGATAGTAGAGGTGGTGGCTTTAAGTGCAATCCCATTATTTTTCTTATCATTTTCTTCACTTAGGTCAAGCCTGTTGAGTTCTAATTTGTGCTCTTGAAGTTTTCCAAAAAGCGTAGCTAATGTCATTGTTGACAAGTCTCTTGATTCAGATATAGCTGTCACCTTAGGCTGCCAAATCCTGCTCAAACATCTCAACACTTTGTTAATTAAATCTTCATTAGAAAAATTCTTTCCTGATGATGCAAGATGATTTACTATGTGGGTGAATCTCTTTTACATTTCTTGAATGCTTTCAGCATGGTTCATTCTAAATAATTCTTTTTCACGAGTTAGAGAATTAATTCTCGACCTCTTAACTTCACTAGTACCCTCATGGGTAACTTGTAAAGTGTCCCACATTTCTTTAGCAGTTTTGCAATTTGAAATTCTAAAAAATTCATCATACCCTAAAGCAGTGGTAATGATGTTTTTAGCTATCAAGTTATATTAAACTTTTCTTTTATTATCTTTAGACCAATCATTTCTAGGTGTTCGGTTTTTACACCATCAACAACTCGTGTAGGTATAAATGCGCCATTTTCGACAGCATTCCACACATCTAGATCAATAGCCTCGATAAAGATTTTCATTCTTTCCTTCCAATATGCATAACCATCCCCATTGAAAAAGGGTGATCGATTTATGGAAGTTGCTTCTAAAAAACCATTTAATAAAGCCATGTACTCTTGAAGCGGCTAAGCTCTTTATACAAGAGTCTAGCTTTGATACCACTTGTTACCCAAGTGGCTTCAGTACTCAAGAAGGGGGGTGAATTGAGTATTTAAAAAAAAATTTCGCAAACCCTTTTTAATACAAATTTCTTGAAGTAATATAATGAATATATATAAAGATGATAAAATGCCTTAAGAACAGTAAATAAACAATTAAGCAATAATAAATAAATTGCTAAAAATAAAGAGATAAAGGAGAGAAGAGCAAGCACAATATTTATCCTGGTTCGACCACCAACCACTTGTGGCCTACGTCCAGTCCCCGAAAACAGTTCGAGATTTGTTACTATTCAATACAAGCTTAAAACAGGTGCTTTGCAACCTTTACACAACAGGGATACCTCACCCTATTTACTAGAGGGATACCTCATGCCCTTTGAAGGATACCTCACCTTCTTTACAACAAGGGATACCTCACCCTTTTACTGAGGGATACCTCACCCTCACAAATTCACTAAGGGATACCTCACCCTTTTACAAAGTCTTCGAGGGATACCTCACCCTCTCAGAAATACAGCAGAGAATAGATAAAAAATAAACTCTCACAAAGAGTAAATATCACAAGTTGAAGCACTATAGAGCTCTCTAAGGATATCTCAAGATTTTGGTGAAAAGAGCATAGAAAATATAAGAAAAATAAAAATCACTTTTTGGCACAAGCAAAAAATAATTCAGATCATTGGCCAACCTTCAGAAGAGACTCAAGGTCTCTATTTGTAGAGCATTTGAGGAAAACCGTCGTTGGAACAATTAAAACACCATTAAATGCAAATATAGTTGTTTCTTTCCAATTCACAAAGCTTTATAAAATCCATTTCTGAAAAACGTTATTCGAATGCCTTATGAGGTATTCGAATAACTCATTTTGAAAAGCTTCGTGAAAACCAGTTCTGAAGAAGGTTATTCAAATACCTTAATAGGTTATTCGAATACCACTGATTTAAAATGACTTGGAGAAATAGTTTAGATAAAGGTTATTTGAATACCAAGTGTGGTTATTCGAATACCACTTTGAAAAATAGAAAACGTATGAATATTGAAGCATGGTTATTCGAATACCATAGGGTGTATTCGAATACCCCTGAGATAAAAATAGTTTTAACACATTCGAATGAGCAGAAGATGATTTTTTTTTGTATTTTGGAAACTTATTTTGAAAAGCATTTCTTTGCAACCTAAACCAATGAGATATCCAAAAGGCTCCTTACAAAGATCCTAAGTCCTAAACTATTCTTTGAAGATCTTGGACTTGGTCTTCTCATCATCTTCATGTTTGTTATCATCAAAACAACTATCAAATTTAGCTAGCCAATTACAGAATCTATGTGGGATTTCTCTATTTGTTGTATTATTTTTCATGATTTTGTTGCTTTTTGATGTGTATGAATCTATTGATTTTCATTGTATATCTTGATGACTTTGGACCATGTATTGGATTGCTTGAGATTAATGAGAAACCTTGAAATAGGGATCAAGATTCTACAGAAAATGAGTTCTGCAGAATTCTTGCTGATGCGTGAGTGCTCAGGCATTGCGTAGAGAGTGCCCAATCGCTCAACCGGCGCTGGAGTTTGGACGTCTAAGTGCTAAACGCCCAAAAAAATTATCTTGTAACGCATCTCGGTGAGCGCTTAGGCCCTGCGTATAGAGCATCCAGGTGCTCAACGAGCGCTCAGGCGCTTAAGATATGGCGCCTAGGCACCCAAAGCAAAATCAGCCAGGTATATGTAAGATATACTAGGACTTTAGTATGAGGATGTTAAAATTAAACTAAAGTAAAGAGCTTGACTAATTAAGAGAAAATGAAGATTGAATGAGGATTACAAGAGAATTCCTCTAGAGAAAGATTTCATAAGAATTGTTAAACTAAAATGAAATTCCATAATGAACCTTAAAAAGTGTTTTACCACTTTTGAGTGTTTGATACCATGTTATTGTGGGTCTATGAGTGGGACCAAGGAATTATTGATGTTTAACTTGACCAAATTGTGATATGTTATGTATGAATATATCACTTGTTGAATATACATGAATATGCATTGAGTCATCATACATTGTGAAAGTCCGATGGACTCTGTTGTAAGGTTGTATGCCTAGGAGATTGAATCACACCTTAGTGCGGGTGCGAATAGACTAGTGTAGGTCATATCGTTGACCTTGGGGGCGTCGGGGTGCAGGTGTTCCACGAACGGACTGTTGGTAGCTCTTCTAGTGTAGCACCTTAATACCTATAGCCTTGTATATCAAAATATACCTGTATAAGCAGTATTAGTTATGCTACTTCTAACTTAACATAATACTAATCCATATCATTTAAACAAATAATAATGGAGAGCCTTACAGAAAACTAAAAGTTATACATATAACATTGCTACTAAAGGACTCATTGTATACATAAACTTCCTGAACAAACTAAAAACCTGTAAATAAATACAAGCTTTAAACTAGAAAGCATAAAAACTATCTTTGTCTTCAAACTTCTTCTTCTTGCCTTTGGATGAACATCCAACTGGATTTATATGGCAACAACGGGGTGAGAAATCACATTTCTCAGTATAAGTATACCAAAACCAGCAGTTTAAACATTCACAATGAATAAACCCAACTGAACTAATACTTCCTGCATAAAAAACAATTACAACTCTCTCTTTTTGTAATGTTCTTTAGCAAACTATACTTCTATTTTGATAACCGAAACCACTATGATATCAAACAATTGCCCATACAATCATTTGAAATCATCAACCAGACAACTGTCTATACAACTGTCACCGAAGGGAACAATGCAATAAGCAAACATATATAAGAAAATACAATTCCAATCCAAACAATATTAAATAATGCAATGATAAGATGATATATGGTTATGTTCAAAGAAAAGTGTATGATAGTGTAGGTGCAATGTCATGAATACTTAACTATTCCCCTAGGTAGGGAGGGAATCTGGTACAATAACAACTAACCTCCTATAACCTACCAAGTAGGGAGGGAGTCTGTTGTCATATCATGTAACCTCCTATAACCTACCATAAACTGGGTGGATATCGCCACCAAAATCTGAGTGGATGCCTCCGCTATCTGCTCTCTAGGAATAACAAACATATGTGAGATGTGATGTATGTGTAAATGCAAAGTTATATCCGAACTCTAACATAACCACTACATAACCTTATACTAAGTCCATCTTTACATTACTAACTCTACCTCTTCTTAGTGAGAGTACTTCATGCACTACGACATTGAACCAATGCCAACTAGACTTAGTACACTACTATCTTTGCATTACTAACTCTCTTTCATTCTTTGAGAGCTCTTCACACACTATGGCATTCACCCTTGCCAGCTAGGGTCTATGGCACTTAACTTTTGCCAACTTGGCACCTTGGCCCTTAACTCTTGCCAATTAGGCACTATGGCACTCTACTATTACCAACTCAGCACCTTGGCCCTTAACTCTTTCCAATTAGGCACTATGGCACTCTACTATTTCCATCTTGGTTCTTAAATCTCTTATCACATCTCTTGTGACATCTGTGCAACTTTAAGTTGCTTAAGAAACTAAAATTGTTGATCTATGTCAATCCATGTCTAATGGATGCACAACTGTACTCTTATCTTTCCTTGTATGCCTCTAGGTTTTTTTATCTAAGAAATACGCTTTCTAGTGCCTCAACACATTCTACTAGGCACAACCAAAGGATTTCATCAACTAAAGGACTTAAAACATTCAAAAACAACATTTTTGAAGCTTCAGGCTCTCATGCTGCGGCACAAAACTGTGCACGCTGCGACGCCCAACTCTCAGGTGCAACTTTTGGGTAGAAAACTGCCCCACGCCGCGGCATGCTCACGCCTCAGGCCACGCCTCGGTCCATGCCGCGACATGATATGCAGAACTCAGATTCTACAAAATTTTGCAGAAATAGTGGTACTGTTCCATTGATTTCTTTTCTTGGATTTTGGCCATTTCAATCAAATTTCTAAGTGATTCTAAGTCTATAATCAGTCCTTTAACACATAGGAAACATCAATCACTAACTAAAATCTCTTAATTTGTATTATGGATCAAAATCACATACCTTAACCTAAACCCCTCTTTTGGGCATCAAAGGTCTAAAAATGGACATCTTTTGTTTCTAATTCAAACTCTTTGCATGAACAAGTCATAAACCTCATTTATAACTCATCCAAACAAGAAAAACACCTACAACATCTCTAAAACTCAAAATGACACATTAACCTCAAATAGGCTTAACATGGAAAATGAGGAAGAATATGAAGTTAGAGCTCAAGAACCCCTACCTCTTGCTGGATGAAGATCTTGAAGCCTTGAACTTGCTCTTGGATCTTTTCCCTTTTGCTTTCCTTCTCTTCCTTTTCCTTTCTCCTCTTTCTTCCTTCGGTTTCTCTTTTCTCCTTTCTCTTTTTTTTCTTTCTTTTCTTGCTTCTATTTGGGTTCCTTTCTGCTGTGAGTAGCACTTTGCTACTTATAGAAAAATTCCCATACTGCTAAAACACTTAGATTCCTCCAAATCCAATAATCTAACTTCCAACAGACTCGAAATAAATCCTAAGATTCATTAAAAATCATGTTGTACTTTTTCTTTATTTTTTCATATCTGCTGGGAGTCAATCTGGTATTAAAACACACAACCAATATGCTTAAAAATACCAAACTAACTCAGATTATCTTAAAACTTTAACCACACCTTACATACCTCATTTGTGACCTAGAAACAAATTATCTAAATCTATTTCTCTTAACCTAGCAACTTATGCTACTTTCTGGGTCATTTTAGGCCACTTTCCACACTCTGTATTGTAATAAAGTGCCTAAACTAACTCAATTTATCACAAAACTTCACCAATATGCTAAACAAGTAATATATTACCTTTGTTACCAATTATAAGCCTAACATGATTTCTGGAATGTTACATCTGGGCCGTGGGATAGACCGAGGCAAATGCACTGATGATCTGGACTGAGACACTGTCCTATATTGCGATCCTGTGAGAATGCCGCTGTATAAAGCCTTGTTACACAAATTATGAATTTTTCTGGAAAGCACTTGATTTTATGGCTAACGAGATATGGGCATGTCTCCTTGATCATTCTCTCTGATGTTTGTGTCTAGCTCCATGGAGTAGGATTTGTAGTACTGAATGTTGGATTTTGGTACCATGTACATGTGCGTAATGAGTCAACATATCAATTGGCATTTATTTATTTACATGATGATAAACTGTTGTTTTATTGATATTATAACATGCCTAAAATTGTTGAGCTATTTATTATTTGAATTTTGATACTTATTATTATCCTTGCTATGCTATGTGGGTGTCTTGCGCAGTTCTGTTTCTTTACTGCCATAATTTTTTTATAAGCCTTTACGGCCATAATTGGTACTGAATGTAGGATGTCTCACCTCTTTTTTGTATTTATGCTATTCTGTATATTTATATGTTTCTCTGAAGACGTTGGTGAAGAAGGGGAAGTGCACGAGTTTCCTGACTTTTGGCTTGATTTTGATTAGTACTTGTTTGGAGTATGGCATCCCGTCCACGTGGCTTTTTGGGTTATGTTAAGTTGATTTTTCATAGAGGTCCAGACTGCTGGCACATCAACCTACGTACGGATCGTTGCGTCTACCATGGAGGTATGACAGTGTCACTGGCTTGGGGTCGTTATGACCGACTTATTTTTACTATCATTGCAAATGTTCATTTAGAGTTTTACTTACCCGTTCGTGATATGTGGAGTGACCTTTACTACACTCCACGTGAGGATTCATTTTTATCCTCTGCACGAGCCCCCGCTGGAAACTCAGTTGCTCCAATGAGGATTTACTCTAACGATCAAGACCCCGAGAAGGATCCAGCCACGATTCCTTCTCATTAGTTTTAGGAGTTGATGCTGTTGATTGCCACTGATGGTTATCTGTAAATCTTTTGAGGGCTTGATATTTTGTCTTTTGGTGGGCTATATGGTGTGGTGTGGATTATGATTAAAATTTAGAATGAAAATCAGTTGCCAAGTTCCACCAAAAATAAAAACCTTGCAACCAGTTGTAGTTAGTAAGGGTCGATCCACAGAGAACTAATTCAAATAACACTATAATTTGAATCCTAATTTAAACACTCAAAAACAGTAAACAATAAAACGGGGGTTTTGTTTGTTGAAATTAAAAACATAAATTGAATTCAAAACAAAAATAGTAAATATAATTTGGAAAATCAATTAAAAGAAAATGGTTAAGAGATGGAATCCACCACTAGATTTATATGATCATGCTAACCCACATATCCTTTATACGAACATGGTCAATTATGTTTTTATGTGATTGTGAGATTAATTCTCTGTTTTCCTTAAGTTTTGGTTAATTCAGCAACTGCTCAAATCAATCCCTAATCAATAATTATTTGTAAAGCAACCGCTCTTACACCTACTTATTGATTGCATTAAGATTTAGAAAACCAATCACACTAAGATCCAATCTCACACCGGGATTAAATTACTTAGATCATATGCCTCACTAGTCCTACCACCGCAACCGCGCATAGCAATCCTAGTTTTATCACTTTCGAAATTGGCAAAGAGTATAAAAACCTTTATACCAAATTAAGAACAGAAACATATGAATAAAAACACAATTGTATTGATATGAAGAAATATGCAAGAATCACATAATCAAAACTAGGGTTTCATATTCCCTTAATCATATAAGAAAACTAGCCACACATGGCAAATTCAAAACCAAAAGAATAATAGAAGAACAACATTGTCAAGAATAGAAGTGCAGAAGAAAACTAAAGATCAAACTAGTTTCCAAAGGTTGGGGATGATTGATCTCCAATTGCTCGAACCCGAGACTCCAATCTTCGATCCAATCTCCTTCTCCATTGTTCTTGGTCTTCTTCTTAGCCTCTTGGCAGTTTCCCAGTCCAGACCTTCTTTTCATGACCCTAGGCAACCCTATTTATATTTTTGGATACCTAACACATCATTAGAATTCGTATCTAATGTTTTGATGCGATGACACGGGCCGTGTCATTTGACATGGCCTACCCCGTGTCAGGTTTTGGTAACACAAATTCAAGTGTTTTGCAAGTCAGAGAGAAACACGGCCCACCCCGTGTCATTTGACACGAGCCGTGTTGATGGTCAATGCTCAAAATTGGATCCTCTTGTGAAGACAGAGATGTACACGGCCTACCCCGTGTCATATGACACAGGCTGTGTTGTTGATCAGGTTCATGTTGAAGATCCAGAGAAAGACAAGGCCTACCCCGTGTCATGTGACACGGGCCGTGTCACTTACTTTCTTTAAATTCCTCTCTCTTTCTTTGCTTCTAGGGGTGATATTAATCTCCTGAAAAACACAATGCAATTATGAGTGCTTATAAACACACTTAAGCATAGTTTCACAATAAAGATCCGATTAAACTTCATATCCAGAAACTTAGCTAAAAGTAAACAATTAAGCACACATGAAGTCTAATTAGATCAAATATAAGACACTCAAGTTATGAAAATAATCGACAGATCAAATACCCCCACACTTAGCCTTTTGCACTCTTGGGCAAAACATAAGACCGAACCAGGGAACAAAGAAAAACAAAAACAAAACTAAAAACTTTAAAAGGCTCAATTTCCAATGATATTCAAGAAAGGCCAAAATTTGTAAGCAGAAAGAGCAAGAAAAGATTCAAGGAGTCAATATATTCAAGAGATAACAAATCTTCACATCTCAAACCAACAAGCAAGGTATCTTCAATTTGAAAAGCATGAATCAAGAATGATAGATCCTCACAAGATACACTCTCAATCTCTCAAGTGTTTACAAGGTAAGTATCTCACTTAATTCAACCCATGAAAAATGCACTACCATAAGCTTGCTTATCTTCTACTTCTCCACTATTCAAACACATGCACACAAAAATCAAGAGGACTTTGTTCAAGGTTGTAATGGGGCCAAGTTAAGGGAAGGAAATAGTATGGATATGGCAAGATAAATACTAAAGAGAATAAAAGAATATTGGGGAGGAACTCAAATGACAAATAACAAGCATGAAAATTTTCTCCCAATTCCATATAATGCACATTCTCTTCACATATTCCTTTCCTTTTTCTTTCTTTCCTTTTACAACCTTTCTTGCATTGATTCTTTTTTTCTTTGCATTTTTTTTTCAACCAACACTTTACATATTGTACATCAAGAACACAACCCCCACACTTGTATTACACATTGCCCACAAGTAAAAGAGCTCTTCCAATGAAATTGAACCAATATTCTCCCATTCCCTAAGGTAAGGTAAAATCATGGTTTTTCACATAAGGCATATAATGAGCTAAGACAAAGAATAGGCAATAGGCTCAAGGGGTTAATCAAAGGAAAATGATGCAAGGTTAGCTATTTGGCCAAAGTAGTTACTCAAGAAAGAAGGCCTCAATCATGTTTATGCATGCAAGTGAAAATGTAGCCTCAAAAAGAATCAAAGCAAGTTCTAGAGTGATCAAATGACATGAGTGAAAATCACACAAGAAAAAGGAGAATGACAAAAATGCTCAATTCATCCATCAATAGGCTCAAAATCTCACAAGGTATGCATCTATCAATCTCAATCCACAAATTAAACATTCAAAACCAAGCATGTCAAATTCAAGACAGAAGAAGAAATTTATAAAACACACCCTTGAACTTCAATTGCTTCAAACTCATAAGCTTTACAAATCTCAAAATATCATTGAAAATCAATCAAAAACATTTTTTTTTTCAAAAACAGAATTAAATAAAAATTAAAACAGAGAGTAGAATGTAAACTCTTCCCCCACACTTAAATTCTACACTGTCCTCAATGTAAAGCTCAAAAGAAAATAATCATCAAAATCATCAATTAAACCAGGACAAGTAAAATAAAAGAAAGACAGAAGAAACATCCTGATCAAATGAGGAGGTCTTCCACCAGGGTCCCATTGCTTGAAATGTAATGACCAACTTATGCTTGAAGTTGCATGAGAGCTTCCACCGGGGTCCTATTGACCCTCTCTAATTCCCTTGGCGTCACCATTGGAATGCAATATGTGTACTTTATCAACTTCATGTGCATCATTGTTTATGTTGGACCAAGGTCCAAAAACAAAATCCACAGTAGTGACTGTCATCCTGTGCTTTTCTCCCCCCTTTGAAAATTCTTTAGTGACCTGCAATTCCACCTCCCTTTGGGTCTTAGATTCTGCAACTACGTCAAGAACATTGTTGATGGATCCTTCAAAACTCTTAGCTGCTGCGTAAACAGAATCATCAACTTTCAAGTATGCAGAAATCTCAGTACAAATAGCACATTTCATATCACCGTCACAATCAATACATGAGTGGCAATGAATAGAATTATTGAAACCAATAAAATCAGGAAATTCATCACACAACTCATCATAACTTTCCTCCACTACAATAGGAAGGGGTTCAAGAATACTTACCTTGGGGGCCTTAAAGTTTTGCCCTTCCTCATTTACCTCTTTAGTCTCTTGGTCTTTCTCTTCAGTGGCTTGTGGAGGAGAAGTAGGTTCACCTAACAACTTATCACTTCGCGATGTGATATCACTAGCATTTTCCTCCACATTCACTTCTGGTGGTGAGGGAAGTTCTTCAGAAAATAAGCTTTGCACCTTACTTAATTCTATGGTTAACTGCCCTATTAGGTTTTGCAGGTTGATAACTTAGGCTTTTGTTTCTTCTTGAAATTGAATGTTGTTAGTGGCCATTTGCCTCAGTAGCTCCTCCATTGAAGGTTCAGGTTGCCTTGGTGCTTGAGCTTGCTGTGGTCTTGGGGGGAAAGGTGCTTGCCTCTGCTAAAATCCTAAATGTCCATAAGCTGGAGGTTGATTTTGGGATTGTATTCCATAGCTCAAGTTAGGATGATCCCACCACCCCAGGTTATATGTGTTGGAGTAGGAGTAGGAGTTGTAGTTGTTGGAAGGTTCATAATATCCTCCTACTTCTTTTTCCTCTACATTTGTGTCCCCTAGGAAAGTGGGACACATATCAGTGATATGTCCAGGTGATAAGCAAATCCCACAAGCATGTATTGGCGCTTTCCCCATATCCATTAATCGCGTCACCAATGATTGAAGGACATTAGCATCTACAAGACACTTAGAAACAATAAATCAAAAATTAAAAATAAAACACAAACAGAGTCAAAAATAGGAAACAAATTAATAGCGCAATTGGATAATTAATTCCCCGGCAATGCACCAAAATTTTGGTGTGTTGTGGATTGTGATTAAAATTTAGAATGAAAATTAGTTGCCAAGTTCCACCAAAAATAAAAATCTTGCAACCAGTTGTAGTTAGCAAGGATCGATCCACAGAGAACTAATTCAATTAACACTATAATTTAAATCCTAATTTAAACACTCAAAAATAGTAAACAATAAAACAGGGGTTTTGTTTGTTGAAATTAAAAACATAAATTGAATTCAAAACAAAAACAGTAAATATAATTTGGAAAATCAATTAAAAGAAAATGGTTAAGAGATGGAATCCACCACTAGATTTATATGATCATGCTAACCCACATATCCTTTATACCAATATGGTCAATTATGTTTTTATGTGATTGTGAGATTAATTCTCTGTTTTCCTTAAGTTTTGGTTAATTCAGCAACCGCTCAAATCAATCCCTAATCAATAATTATTTATAAAGCAACCGCTCTTACACCTACTTATTGATTGCATTAAGATTTAGAAAACTAATCACACTAAGATCCAATCTCACACCGGGATTAAATTACTTAGATCATATGCCTCACTAGTCCTACCACCGCAACCGCGCATAGCAATCCTAGTTTTACCACTTTCGAAATGGGCAAAGAGTATAAAAACCTTTATACCAAATTAAGAACAGAAACATATGAATAAAAACACAATTGTATTGATATGAAGAAATATGCAAAAATCACATAATCAAAACTAGGGTTTCATCTTCCCTTAATCATATAAGAAAACTAGCCACACATGGCAAATTCAAAACCAAAAGAATAATAGAAGAACAACATTGTCAAGAATAGAAGTGCAGAAGAAAACTAAAGATCAAACTAGTTTCCAAAGGTTGGGGATGATTGATCTCCAATTGCTCGAACCCGAGACTCCAATCTTCGATCCAATCTCCTTCTCCCTTGTTCTTGGTCTTCTTCTTAGCCTCTTGGCAGTTTCCCAGTCCAGACCTTCTTTTCATGACCCTAGGCAACCCTATTTATATTTTTGGATACCTAACACATCATTAGAATTCGTATCTAATGTTCTGATGCGATGACATGGGCCGTGTCATTTGACACGGCCTACCCCGTGTCAGGTTTTGGTAACACAAATTCAAGTGTTTTGCAAGTCAGAGAGAAACACGGCCCACCCCGTGTCATTTGACACGGGCCGTGTTGATGGTCAATGCTCAAAACTGGATCCTCTTCTAAAGACAGAGATGTACACGGCCTACCCCATGTCATATGACACGGGCCGTGTTGTTGATCAGGTTCATGTTGAAGATCCAGAGAAGGACACGGCCCACCCCGTGTCACTTACTTTCTTTAAATTCCTCTCTCTTTCTTTGCTTCTAGGGGTGATATTGATCTCCTGAAAAACACAATGCAATTATGAGTGTTTATAAACACACTTAAGCATAGTTTCACAATAAAGTTCCGATTAAACTTCATATCCAGAAACATAGCTAAAAGTTAACAATTAAGCATACATGAAGTCCAATTAGATCAAATATAAGACACTCAAGTTATGAAAATAATCGACAGATCACTATACATGTGTAATCTTTTGGGGCGGGTAAAGCTTTTGCTTATTTCATATATCTGTTAATGTAACAAAACAAGTATGATATAAGTATATATATATGTATGATGTATGGCTTGTTTCTCAAGTTGATTCTGCTATAATTATGTTTTATCATGTTCCTACAATGACAAAGAAAAAAAAAAGAATTCGCCAAATTACTTATATAATTTACCACTAAACAAGCTTATCAATATTTAAATGAACCGGGTCTTAATTTATGTTTTATTTTCGCATTATCCTTTTTGGTGTGACGTTCCCTCCTCAAAAAGGGGCGTTACACTAATTTAGTATCAGAGCCCCGATTTAAGTCTTTCTTTTGGTCTTTATGGCTAGGTATGTCTTGTTTGTGCTGTGTGATTCTCTGTGTTTGGTATTTTGAAATGATACATCTAATTCTTTCTTGTGTTGTCTTCCATAGTTAATTCTAAAAAAGTGAAATGGCACGTGGTGGAGGTATTGCTGCAGCTGTTGAAGCGATGCAATGAATAACGGACGTTATCACACAACAAACTGAAAGAGCTGCTCAATAATAGGAAAGGGCTACACAACAGTTGGAAGCATTTGCCGATGCTCAAAATCTGTTAGAGTTTCATCGTAACAACCCTCCTCAGTTTAAGGGGGAATTTGATCTAGAGAAGGCTAGTCTATGGACCAAGGAGCTTGAGAAAGTTTTCAGAGGCATAAACTGTACGGATGACAAGAAAGTAACTTGTGCTACTTTCATACTGATCGGAGATGCAGAAGAATGGTGGAACAGAGCATAGAGGATGCTAGAAGTTGAAGGTCGAGTGATCACTTGGGAGGTATTCAAGGACAGATTCTTGGAGAAGTACTTCCCAGCGAGTGCAAGATATGCAAAAGAAACAGAGTTCCTCAATTTGAGACAGGGAACCATGACTGTCAGCGAATATGCTGCGAGGTTCAAGTGCTTGTCCAAATTTTCAACGTATTTCCAACATCAGTCGAATGAGGTGTGGAAGTGTCAGAAATTTGAAGAAGGATTAAGGCATGACGTGAAAAGGGCGGTCATAACCTTGAGGATCAACCAGTTTTCAGAGTTGTTGGATACGTGTAGAGAGGGACTCATTCAACCTCATCTACCTTTACCCTTCGTTTTATATTTCTTTCCAAAATTATGCCTATCATCAACATTAATACCATACAAGGTATATTCAATGTTTCACAATATGATCATTTTTATACCATAGCATTAAACATTGACATCAATTACATTTGTCATACAACACATTCTATCATGGCTCAATGCCTTTTTTTAATTATTTATCAATACATGACATAAACAATGATTCACATCCTTTAAATAAATCATTTTGACATAACATTACATAGCAACATCTATCATATAAGGATCTAACACCCTTTTATCACATCATCCTAGCTCAACATTATCCAAAAAGAGAGCAACACATGGCTCACAAACCCTTCAAGCTCAAACTATCCCAAAACACCTCAAATCTTGCCTAAAAAGGCTGATTTTCAAGATTGCACCAAATGTGTATCATAACTTCTAAAATTCTAATTTTTTTTGAGAAAATACATTTCTCTCATATATTTCAAATACCACAAACCTCATCTCATTTGGATAAGTATAGGCAAAGTTATGCAACATTTTGTAGAAGCTAAAATAGTGCATTCACTATTTTTCTAGAATCTGACTTAACTTTAAATTGAAACTAGGAATAAACTAAAAGTGGTAAAATTATGAAATGTAACAGTCAAGAAGCCTTACATGTTAGCTTCAAAATTCCACTGGTCTCATGTTGATAACTTCACAAAATGTAGTTATTTGTGCCCTATATCTGTGCTCTATTGATTGCTTTGTGATTATTCTTAAGCATATTTGAGAGATTTTAGGCTTATATTTGTTAAATGCAATTTCAATATCTTCTTGTATGTTATTAAGCAAATTGTGCATATTCTTTGAGTGATTAAGTGGATTTATAACTTACATTTAACTTGGTAATTTCTCTAATGTAAGATGAGCTCAAAAGAGATAAATTAATGCAAGTCAAGGCCCAACATTAGAGGAGAAAGCCAAGGAAGCATTCCAGCATAGCACACCACAGTGCTCGGTATGTCACGCCATGGCATGATGTGCATCACCTGCTATCAGTACTTACACCTGAGGCATGCGCGCTGATTGGGGTGAAATCCGCAAGTGTACGGTTTCGTCGTCAAGTAATAAAAAGATCGAATCCACAGGGACTATGTCTATGAATACCAATTAATTAATTCAATTAAATTAAACAAAAGGAATGTAGTTGTGGAGTGATAAGAACGTAGTAACCAAACAATAAAAATTAAAATGTAAAGTTGAGATCAAAAACAGTAATTGTTAAGGAAAGGTTTTCAGATTCAAGAAAGCTTCCAGGATTGGGGTTAACCACAATGATACAAGACTCCTAATTGACAATCCTCTTATTAACACTTGAAATTCAATTGAAGGTGAATTACCCTAAATTAGTTAATGTTCCCTTTCAAGATACAAGAACCGTGCCCAATTAAACCAATTCCTACTCTCGTGGTAATTGAATCTAAATTGAACCCATTACGCTTTTTGGTAATTCATTAATCCTCGAAAAGCTAAACCTACTCTCGTGATTTAAACCTTAAGTTTAATTCTTATAGTTCCAACACCTAGGTTCACCTTTCAGTACGTCCCTAGATATCTATGAGATGCAAATAAGTGGCCAGCAAATTCACATGAATAATCGCAATAAGGATTGAATCAACAACATTCAAGATTAATAAAAGGGGTAAACAATATCAATTAATCATCATCAATGTATCAAAGGGCATTACCCAATCCTAGAAACAAAAGGAACTACTCAGACATGGAGAAGAAGAAACCAGAAATCAAGTTCCAAGAACATCCAAACCCGTAATCCTAGAGAGAAGAGAGGAAGATGAAGATCAAGAGCCTCCAATGTGCCTCCTTCCAAACCAAATTCGAACCCTAATGTTGTCTTCAGAACATCTATATATACCTCATGGGTTAAAACTGGTTCAAGCCCATCAGAAAAGAGAAAAACGAACTTAAAAATCTGACACGCACACCGAACCACGGCCGTGGTGGGTACCACGGCCAGGCCGTGGTCAGTTCTGGACTTAGAGTTCTCAACCAGACTCTCAACCACGGCCGTGGTGGCCACCACAGCCAGGCCGTGGTTGTCTCTGGACTTCTCCTTTTGCTTTTTCACGTAGCTGCTCGATCCATGGCCGTGGTTCAGGCCACGGGCAGGCCGTGGAACTCTTTGGAATGAGCTTTTTGTCCCAAATTGCTACCCTTTAAGCTCCAACTTCAATTGTGCAAGCTTTCCATCCATTTCAAGGCCAATTAAGCACCAATCCTACACAACAACACCAAAAACACCGCAGTTATCCGAACTAAAGGGAAAAATAAACAAAAAAGGAAACTAAAATGCCTAGAATGTATAAAAATGCATGCAAACACATAAACAAAATATGATGTTGTTTCACACACATCACGCGCCGCAGCACAAGGAAGTGCACACCACAACGTGAGGCGTAAAATTGAGCCTATAAATATATTTTTATCAGATTTTCTTAGAATGGCCATTTAGGGTTAGATAAGATGCGCTAGGTCTTTGTTTCTGAGGCTGAAGGAGGCCAAGGGAGCCAAGGTTGGAGGCTATCATCCTCATGGAGGGAGATTCAAGCATCAATGGCCACATCGCCTTTCCTCCATTCTCCCTTTTCTTTCTTCTCTTCTCTGATTTTGAACATGGATTTTTGTATTGTATTTTCATGTTCAATGATGTAGCAACTATTTTAGGGAATACTTTGAATTCTTTTTATGAATATCAATGACTTTGTTCTCCTTTGAGTTTGTATGGATGTATGATTTTATTCAATTATATTATTCTTAATGCTCTTGAATACCTGATCATCATTTTAGTTGATTTGATAAAATCTAATGAGCCTAGACATAGGACTTTAGGTTTGAGATCATATGTATGGTGGATGCATGTTCGATTCCATTCCAATGGCGGGATGAGTTAATTCGCTAATTGGATAGAAATATACCTCTTACCATGCATAGTGTGTGTTTGAGAATAGACTTGAAAGAGTGGATTTTGTGTTAGTTCTCATGGAAACATAGTGAGTTGGGAAATGAAGCCATAGTTGATTGACCCTTAGACATAGGCTTTCAACTAATGAAGATTCTCAAGCTAACCTAATCATTGCATTCATATTTATGAAGAGGATTACATGCTGTTGGTTGAAGTAAGGGGTGAAGAAGGATTTCCCTAAGCCTTAACCATTATCTTTACCGCTTTTTAGTTTTTAGTTTATGTTTCTTTTCCAAATTTTTATGTTCTTGAATAGAATTATATAAGCTATTAGTTAATATTTAGCATTGGAAGTAAACTTATCCTCGAGGGAATGATCTTTACTCTTCATTTTATTAATTGTACGACCTGTGCACTTGCGGCCTATTTCGGGACAAACACATGTCAATACGACATTGGAGCAAGAAATTATGCAATCTAGTTTACTGGTTGTCAGAATGTCTTTTCTGCAGAATCTGCATTGGATTCAAATAGAAACTGGTACTAATTGGCTTGCTCTAAAATTCTGAAATTTTTATTACATGAATCTTTATGTCTTAGCTTTCAAATGCCACTGGAATCAGGTCAATACGATGTCTATAGCTCAAGTTATGTAACTAAAACCACAGGCTATCAGAATTTGGGCATAATTGCGCCTAGGCATGGCTCATTGTCGTCGTGCTCTTTGTCTAAAACTTATCAGTCGGCACCTAGGCATGACAAATGGCGCCTAGGCGCCATCTTGCAGTAGAAATTCTGCAGAAACGAGTTTTCTACATAATCTTGGATTCCAACCAAGTTCTACCCCTCAAGGTCAATTCTTGGATGATTTCTATCATTATTCAAGACCTCCAATCATGTTGAAACTCTTATACAACCTATTGGCTCACTTAGGTATGGATTTAGGGTAAAAACTATAACCACTAATACTCATCTTTCAACTTCAAAATCAAGAAGCTTCATGGATATACTCAAGACAAAAACTAGCAATCAAGCCTCTATCAATTTTAGTTGATCTATAAACTAGGTTTATAATAAGTTAATCCAAACCAAACATTGGAAAATCCATAGTAAAACCATTTTCAAACCTCACCATGGACATCTCAAAGCTAAAGAGAAGATAGCAAAGAAGAGAGTTTGAAAGCAAAACCCCTTACCTCAAGCTTGGATCTTGGTTCTTGATTCCCACTTATTTTCTCCTCTTTTCCTCCTCCTTCGTCTCCTCCTTCTCTTCCCTTATTTTTCTTTCTTCATTCTTCTCTGCATAGCTATGAAAGAGAATGGGAAAGATAAGATAAATCTCATCTTTTAGAAAGATGACACTAAGGGTAATTTTGTCCTTTCACTAAATTTCGTATCTGCTAAGAACTGTAACACCCCAAAAATTGATAATTTCGTGATAAATAGTCATTTTATAATATTTGTGATTGTTGTGAATTTTTGTGGATTTTTCTGGAAACGTTGAATATTTTAATATATTTCTCATTTTGCATACGCGCTGAGCGGAAATGGGAAGATAAAATATTTTCCCTGAGGCTGTTAAATCTTGAACTGTGGAAACGTCGACAGGAGATCTTACTAAACCTGAGGTCACACAGTTTACGAGGTTTGTGTTTTTTTAGATTTTTATCTGATAAATAAAAATCGTTGTACAATTTATTGTCCGTTGGATAATAAATACTAATTTCTGCTAACTGTAACCTTTGTCCATTGGATAATAACTCGTAGTAAAATATAAGTGGTCTAGAATATTCACTTTAGTGACATTACCATGACATCACCATTGACTTTTCAAAAAGTGAGTTTTTGGCTTCTTGAAGAAGCTTTGGAGGAAGCTTCCTAGCAACTTCCCAAGCAAGCATGAAGTCATTTCTCTCTTTCTCTCTCTTTCTCCCTCTCCATGGCAAGGGCAATTTTGGGGAGCCAAAGTTTGCTTTGAACTTTATCACTCTTACCCCTACATTTCAAACCATAAAAATCTATTACTTTCTCTTTCTACCATTTTCCTTCTCTTATTTTCTCTCAAGCTCTTCTCTTCCTCTTCTCTTCCTCTTCTCTTCTTCTTCCTCCAAGGCACCAAACCACTTGGAGACCATCTCCACTAGTTTGCCACACTACTTCCAGTTCTTGTTTCCTCTCATCATCCTAAGACATTTTTCCTTGATGACCATCCTCTATGTTGGTGTATGCCCTAGAGGCCAATACATTTTGTCTGTGTTTACATACATTATATTATGCTATTTTTTGATATACAAGGCATTTTATTTATTGTGTTATTTTTGGTAGACATAATAAAGTCCTTAGAATAGTAAGTTTGATACCATAGGACATCAAGTGGATGACTTGATCATGAGATCCTATTAGATAGAGCACTATTCTTAAAATGTCCCTAGTCAAGTATTTTTGTCAAATAGGACAACGATAATGCATTAAGACTAGTACGTGCGTAGACTGATGACCACATCTCACGGGTCATGGATATGAGATATCAAGTCTACACATGGATACATATTAGAGTAATGATGTATTGGACAGACCCACCATGAGAACGCTACGTGGATCGTTACGTCAGTGTCATAAGCGATTCTCATAGTGATAATGGTGTATGTGGTCCTTTGACTTGAAATCACTACGATTCCTACATGAGGAGTTGTGTGTTTTAACGCCATCAAACGTCATCTGTAACAAGATGATTATAAAGTTAGTTATTAGGCATACCATGATATATGTGGAGGGATGTGAGTGACCTAGATGGGATTTGTCCCTCCTATATGACAGGAGTGATATCTTCGGGCCTCCTGATTGAGTGAGACTATGAAATGCATGGCCATACTCAAATGAGTCAGTATGAGATATTGATCTCATTTGTTATTACTATGTCTACTCGGGAATCAAGAAACTGAAGATTGAACTAAATAAGGGTGACACATTCCATGCCTTATGTTCAATCTGGATATCTGGACAAAGAGACTAAACTACACGGAAACATTGCTCACGGATAGGTTATGTCAAATCACTGACATTCTCATTACTTGGGTAGCAGTGATGTGTTGCTAGATACCGCTCACTATTTGTAATATTAAAATGAGATTTTAATATTACTACCAACATCATCAGAACCTGCAGGGTCGCACACTTAGAACAGACTAGATTGAAGCAATAAGGATCCAAGTTGGACTCGGATTCAATTGTGGGCCTAACTCATGACAGATGGGTTTAGGGTTGCACAGCTTACCTTGCTACTACTCACACTCACTTAAGGCAGCCACTATTATAAATAGTACTGCTAAGGGGGCTGCTACTAGGTTACAACACAACCCTAGCCGCACCTACAGAAAGTGAGTGAAAGATAGTGAGGTCTTCTTCTCCTCTTTTCGCAGCTAGCACTACGAAAACAGAGGCGTGACTCCCTTTTGCAAGTCTGTTCGTGTGGATACCGCAGAGACATCGTCACTATTACGGTGTTGGTGATTCACCTCGCTTGTGATTATCACGCTTCAAGAGGTAATTTTTAAAAACTCAGATTATGGATATTTTCGCATGGATCCTGTGAGGGAATTCTATTATTCCGCTGCGAGACTTTTGATCAGCAATTCCCAACAGTGGTATCAAAGCCACTTGCGAAACCATGATTCGATTTTCTACTTTTCTTGTTATATGCGATAACATGATTCGTTGCTTTCTTTTGATAAAAGATATGATCTTTATATGTTATTTCTGAAATCGAAATAATGATGTATGAAACCATGTTCTGTTTTATTTGTTGTTTATGAAACAAGTTGATGTTTCTGAAACCATGAAGATGTTCATATGTTTCTGCGAAAACAATTTTGAAAGCTTTTTGTTTCTGCATTTTTCTGATATATATGTGTGATATGTATGAATTAAAATCGTTTTGAATGCTTTCTATTTTTGCGTTTATCTGGTATATATATATGTGATATGTATGATTCTGCGAAAATTATTTTGAATGCTTTCTGTTTCTGCATATTTTCTGTATGAATGCAATATACACAGCAGCGTGACACAAGGTTTTGGAAACCTTATTTCCGTTTTGCAGCGGCTATGAAGCTTCCTCATGACATAAAGTGTTCATGTCTTCACGCATTCTGGAAACCTTGTTTCTGGATAGGTGATGATGGCTGTGAGGAACCCCTGCAGCACATGAAGCGTTCATGTGTTTGCGGGCCTTAGGGTTCAAGTGTTATTGCCCTAGCCGTCATAGAGGCAGAAGGAGTCCGACTCGAATTTTTGTTCAAGTAACCAGCGGGATCCCCGTCGGGGCGCTACCCCGAACCCCGTTTCGTGGTGTGTGATATTCGAAAGTGCAATATTCAAAACTGTTTTTATAAGTTACAAAATCCTTATTGCTTTGTGTTTATGTATTCTTAGAGATGCATGGTGCATGGTTATGGCCTTAGTCTTTATTTTATACTATTTTGGTTATTTTAAATACGACCTGTGTGTCGTGCCTTTCTCTCTACATTCTGATTGTACATTCTCTTCTTATCTAACTCCCCTCGAATGTAAAAGAGGTTTCTATAATGTAATCTTCATGTGGAGACAAGGAGACGACATCAAGTAAGGACGTTGGTGGGAGACGCTTGGTGAAGCTGCATTAATTAATGCTACTTTCTTAGAGGCCATAACCATGTCACATTTATTATATGCTTTATATGTATGAGATGCATGGATGATGTTTATGGTATGTTAAACAAGTTTAATAAATGGTGAGATCTAACAATAAAATTTCCTCAAAGAAAATATTAAGTCATTATGTGATGCCTTCCAATGCGTGGCACTCGTCAAGACTAATATAGATCAAGTGTAGGTCTGCCAAAGCAGGGTGCCTTTATCTATATTAGTAAGATGCGATAGGATAATAGTAATATCCAAATGTCAACCATTGGGTTTGACTTAACTAGGCCATTTCAATAGGATTGAAGGTTTAGAGGCATAAAGTTGGGCTTTAGTCCATTAGATGGATTAGAATAAGTGTTATTCACCCAACTATCCAAGAGTTACATGAGATGTAATTGGAAAGAGTTTCCTACCTAAATAACTAAATTTTGGGCGATCAACCAAAGCTGACTCAAAACTAGGTGAAATATGGATCTTGGCCCACTAGGAAATCTTTCAATGGGATTTTTCGAGTCAATGCTGAGGGTCATTGATTTGAATAAAATAGTGGGAGGCGTATTTAATTAAAAGACCTTGTTAAATATGTTTATAGCATAATACTTATATTTTGCATATTTCTGTTGATAGATTACCATGGCAACAAACACATCAAGTAGCTTATCATTGCGATCGGTCCTTAAGAAGGACAAGTTATGCGGGACAAATTTCCTAGACTGAGTATGCAGGAACTTGAGGATTGTCCTCAAGCAAGAGAAAAAGTTGTATGTTTTAGAACTGACCTATTCCGAGCCACTGCTGCCGCTAATGCCCCTAGAGTGAAAGAGATGCTTATAAGAAGCATCAAGATGATGCCTTGGACATTGGATGTCTAATGCTAGCCACCATGAACTCTGAGCTCCAAAAGCAACACGAGAACATGGAAGCCTACGATATGATCGTACACCTTAAAAAGCTTTATCAAGAGTAAGCTAGACATGAGAGATATGAGGTATCCAAAGCACTCTTTCAGTGCAAGCTGGTAGAGGGAAGCCCTGTTGGTGCTCATGTACTCAAGATGATTGGGTACATTGAAAACCTTGAGAGACTCGGTTTTCCTATGGGCCAAGAGTTGGCCACTGACTTAGTCCTGCAATCGTTGCTGGAGAGTTTTAGTCAATTTGTCATGAACTACAACATGAATGAAATTGACAAATCACTACTAGAGCTGCTAAGCATGTTAAGAACTACTGAGCAGAACATAAACAAAGGCAAAGGAAAGGCCATAACGATGGTCCATAAGAATAAGGGCAAGAAACAACAGAAAAAGCCACAGGACAAGTGGAAGGGTAAGGGCAAGGAAAAGTCCAAGCCTAGCACTTCTAGCTTGAAACCAGTGGGTGGAGTGGCTAAGGAAGGTACATGCTTCCATTGCGATCAGACCGGACATTGGAAGAGGAACTGTGCCAAGTACCTAGAGGAGCTCAAGAAGAAGAAGGGAAGTGAGACTTCCACTTCTGGTATTTTTGTTATAGAAGTCAATTTATCTACTTCTGCATCATGGGTATTAGATACTGGATGTGGATCTCACATTTGTGTAAATGTGCAGGATCTAAAGAGCAGTAGACCATTGACCAAGGGCGAAGTCGACCTACGAGTGGGAAATGGAGCAAAGGTTGCAGCATTAGCCGTAGGGACTTATTTATTAGCTTTGCCCACTGGGCTTGTAATTGAATTGGATAATTGTTATTTTGTGCCTGCTATTAGCAGGAATATCATTTATGTTTCTTGTTTGGACAAGAAAGGTTTTACTTTTATAATAAAGAACAAATGTTGTTCTATTTATATTAATGATATTTTCTATGGTAGTGCGCATTTGAGTAATGGACTTTATGTCCTTGATCTCGAAACGCCCATTTATAACGTAAATACAAAGAGGTTCAAGTCAAATGATATGAACCCGGCTTATCTCTGGCATTGTCGTTTAGGCCACATAAATGAGAACCGCATTTCCAAACTCCATAAAGATGAATTCTTAGACTCGTTTGATTACGAATCATATGAGACATGTGAATCTTGTTTATTGGGAAAGATGACTAAGGCCCCATTCACTGGACAAGGTGAAAGGGCTAGTGATCTTTTAGGCCTTATACATAGTGATGTATGTGGGCCACTAAACACACTAGCTAGAAGCGATTTTCAGTATTTCATTACATTTACTGATGATTTCAGTAGATATGGATTTGTATATCTTATGAAGCACAAATCAGAATCCTTTGAAAAGTTCAAAGAGTTCAAGAATGAAGTATAAAACCAACTTGGCAAGAGTATTAAAATCCTTCGATCAGATCGAGGAGGTGAATACTTAAGCCAACAATTTGATGATCATCTGAAAGAGTGTGGGATAATATCTCAACTCACTCCTCCTGGAACACCACAATGGAATGGTGTTTCTGAAAGGAGGAACCGGACCTTATTGGATATGGTCTGATCCATGATGAGTCATGCAGACCTTCCATGCTCCTTCTGGGGATATGCTCTGTTAACAGCAACCTTCACACTTAACCGTGTTCCATCTAAGACAGTTCAACAGACACCATATGAGACGTGGACTGGGAGACGACCCAGTATGTCTTTTATGAAGATTTGGGGTTGCGAAGCTTATGTGAAACATCAAGTTTCTGACAAGCTTGGCCCAAAATCAGATAAATGCTTCTTTGTGAGGTATCCTAAGGAAACCAAGGGATACTATTTCTATAATCCTACCGAGGGCAAAGTGTTTGTCGCACGGACTGCTGTATTCCTAGAAAAGGAGTTTATCTCCAAAGGAATCAGTGGGAGGAAAGTAGAACTTGAAGAAATTCAAAGTTCACAGAGTAGCAGCGAACCAATAGTAGAAATAGAGCAGCCTCCACAAATCGTTGTGGAACCACAATCTGCTCTAGTAGCACAAGACCCGTGTAGGTCTAACAGGATACGTCGTAAACTAGAGAGATATAGATTTCTCATGACTCAACAAGGTGACATATTGCTCATGGATCAAGATGAGCCTGTGACTTACCAGGAAGCCATTATTGGCCTAGAATCTGAAAAATGGCTTGAGGCCATAAGATCTGAAATGGAATCCATGTATGCCAACCAGGTATTGACCTTGGTTGACCCACCTGAAGGGGTAAAACCCATTGGGTGCAAGTGGGTTTTTAAGAAGAAAACCGACATGGATGGTAATGTGTATACCTTTAAGGCGCGATTAGTGGCTAAAGGTTTCAAGCAAATTCATGGTGTAGACTATGATGAAACTTTTTCTCCAGTTGCGATGCTTAAATTCGTTCGGATCTTGCTTGCTATTGCAGTATACCATGATTATGAAATCTGGCAAATGGATGTCAAAACTGCTTTCCTTAATGGAAATCTTCTCGAGGATGTGTACATGACACAACCTGAGGGTTTTGCCACTCCACAGGATGCTAGAAAGGTATGCAAGTTGCAACGATCTATTTATGGATTGAAGCAAGCTTCCAGAAAGTGGAATCTTCATTTTGATGATACAATCAAACAGTTTAGTTTCATCAAGAATAAAGAAGAATCTTGTGTCTACAAGAAGGTTAGTGGGAGCACAATTGTCTTTTTAGTATTGTATGTAGATGACATACTACTAATTGGAAATGACATCCCTGCCCTACAATCTATAAAGACTTGGTTAGGGAAGTGCTTTTCTATGAAGGACTTAGGCGAAGCCACCTATGTATTAGGTATAAGGATCTATAGAGATAGATCGCAGAGATTGCTTGGCCTAAGTCAGAGTACATACATAGACAAAGTGTTAAGACGATTTAACATACATGAATCCAAGAAAGGACTCTTGCCTATATCGCATGGTATAAGCCTATCTAAGGCTCAATCCCCTTCTACCTAGGATGAGAGGGATCGCATGAGTAAGATTCCATATGCATTTGCAATTGGATCTATCATGTATGTCATGTTATGTACTCGACCAGATATCTCGTATGCTTTGAGCATGATGAGCAGGTACCAGTCTGATCCCAGTGAGAGTCACTGGAGTGCTGTCAAGAACATCCTTAAGTACTTGAGAAGGACTAAGGATTCGTTCTTGGTATATGGAGCTGAGGAGGAACTAGTTATAAAGGGTTACACTGATGCTAGCCTCCAAACCGATAAGGACGACTCCAGATCGCAATCGGGTTTTGTTTATTGCCTGAATGGTGGGGTTGTGAGCTGGAAGAGTTGAAAGCAGGAGACAGTCGCTGATTCTACCATAGAGGCTGAGTATATTGCTGCCTCCAATGCAGCAAAGGAGGCCGTTTGGATTAGAAAGTTCATTATTGAGCTTGGTGTAGTTCCTAGCATTGTGGACCTAGTGGACCTCTATTGTGATAATAATGGAGCCATTGCATAAGCTAAGGAGCCCAGATCTCACTAGCGATCCAAACATATACTTAGGCGCTTCCATCTCATTCGAGAAATCATCGATAGAGGAGATGTGAAAATATGCAGAGTACCGACAGATGATAACATTGCTGATCCACTGGCGAAGCCTCTTGCACAGCAGAAGCATGAGGGTCACACTAGGTCTTTAGGCATTAGAAATATGCCTGATTGGCTCTAGTGCAAGTGGGAGATTGTTGGTGTATGCCCTAGAGGCCAATAAATTTTGTCTGTGTTTACATACATTATATTATGCTATTTTTTGATATATGAGGCATTTCATTTATTGTGTTATTTTTGGTAGACATAATAAAGTCCTTAGAATAGTAAGTTTGATACCATAGGACATTAAGTGGATGACTTGATCGTGAGATCCTATTGGATAGAGCATTATTCTTAAAATGTCCCTAGTCAAGTATTATTGTCAAATAGGACAACGATAATGCATTGAGACTAGTACGTGCGTAGACTGATGACCACATCTCACGGGTCATGGATATGAGATATCAAGTCTACACATGGATACATATTAGAGTAATGATGTATTGGACAGACCCGCCATGAGAACGTTACGTGGATCGTTACGTGAGTGTCATAAGCGATTCTCATAGTGATAATGGTGTATGTGGTCCTTTGACCTGAAATCACTACGATTCCTATATGAGGAGTTGTGTGTTTTAATGCCATCAAATGCCATCTGTAACAAGATGATTATAAAGTTGGTTATTAGACATACCATGATATATGTGGAGGGATGTGAGTGACCTAGATGGGATTTGTCCCTCCTACATAACAGGAGTGATATCTTCGGGCCCCCTGATTGAGTGAGACTACAAAATGCATGGCCATGCTCAAATGAGTTAGTATGAGATATTGATCTTATTTGTTATTACTATGTTTACTCGGGAATCAGGAAACTAAAGATTGAACTAAACAAGGGTGACACATTCTATGCCTTGTGTTCAATCTGGATATCTGGACAAAGGGACTAAACTACACGGAAACATTGGTCACGGATAGGTTATGTCAAATCACTGACATTCTCATTACTTGGGTAGCAGTGATGTGTTGCTAGATACCACTCACTGTTTGTAATATTAAAATAAGATTTTAATATTACTACCAACATCATGAGAACTTGCAGGGTCGCACACTTAGAACAGACTAGATTGGAGCAATAAGGATCCAAGTTGGACTCGGATTCAATTGTGGGCCTAACTCATGACAGATGGGTTTAGGGTTGCACAGCTTACCTTGCTACTACTCACACTCACTTAAGGCAGCCACTATTATAAATAGTACTGCTAAGGGGGCTGCTACTAGGTTACAACACAACCCTAGCCGCACCTACAGAAAGTGGATGAGAGATAGTAAGGTCTTCTTCTCCTCTTTTCGCAGCTAGCACTATGAAAATAGAGGCGTGACTCCCTTTTGCAAGTCTATTCGTGTGGATACCGCAGAGACATCGTCACTATTACGGTGTTGGTGATTCCCCTCGCTTGTGATTATCACGCTTCAAGAGGTAATTTTTAAAAACTCGGATTATGGACTTTTTCGCATGGATCCTGTGAGAGAATTCTATTATTCCGCTGCGAGACTTTTGATCCGCAATTCCCAACACTCTAGTTTTTCCTTGTTCACCTTCCACCATTGAAGCCTAAGCTTGAAGCTTTTGAGGTAAAGTTCTTGACTTTCTTCTCTTTTATTCTCTTTTTCATTTTTCTTGGCCACCTATGTGACCAAGGACTCCTCTTTTCATGGTTTGAGTGAAGATTTTGAAAGTTGCTCACCTTAGGGTTTCTTGAAGGTGGAGGACGGAATTCCCAAAGGAAAAGGAGCTTGCTTTCCTTGTTATTTCTCTAGGTAAGAGGGAGATAATCCTCTTCAACCTATCTTGGTGGTGAGGAAACGTTTGTTTGGTGTTGTTGATGAAGGAATCCATGTGGGATTGCTCTCTTTGTTGTATTGTTTTTCATGATTTTGTTGCTATTTTGATGTGTATGAATTTATTGATTTTCATTGTGTATCTTGATGACTATGGACCATGTGTTGGATTGCTTGAGGTTGATGAGAAACCTTGAAATAGGGATCAAGATTCTGCAGAAAACGAGTTCTGCAGAATTCTTGCTGATGCGTGAGCGCTCAGGCGCTGTGTAGAGAGCGCTCAGTGTAACACCCCAACTTTAGGATAAATGACCATTATATCCTGATTGTACTATTTTATGTTTTTCTGTATGATATAAAATTTATTTGACTATTTCGTGTTCATATTTGAGTGTTTTGTGTGATTTGCTCTAAGTCAGGAAAATAATAATTTTCAGACCGGGGAAATATTGTTTTTAATTATTCTAAGCTGGGGGATCTTACTAAACCCAATTCTGAATGATGTGTGTATCGATCTTTTAATTTTTAGAATTTATCTGTACAATAAAATAATTTTATAATTTTATAATATTATTTTATTAGTCAGTACAAATAAAACAACAATGGACCCGAAAAAGTCTGTGGGACCCACTTTTTGTTTGTAGGACCCACAATTGGTTTACAGAACCCACGTTTAGATAAAGTAGTCAATGTTGATGGCTTGATTTATTTTAAGCCAATAGGAATTAAGTCAACAAAGAAGGCTTGACTTGATTTGCACCATTGGATGAGAAGGTTTAGTTTTGAATATCAGTCGTTGATCTAATCAATGGTTGTAAAGATAAGCTTAATAAGGAAGGCTTTGGATATCCACCATTGATCTAATGTACGATGGAGATTGGTCTCACAAAATGGCAAGAATCATTTGTGACCATTGGATGGGGGGAATGTAGAGAAGATCTTGACCCTTTATTTTTGAAGATGGATCTAATGGTTTGGATTTCATGGAAAAGAGATCTAATGGCTTAGATTACAAGAATGCTAATTAATTAGTAATGTAACCAATTAACCTAATTAAACTAGATTAAGTGTGCATAGAAACTTAATGAGATTAGTAACTTGATTAGTAGCTTAATTAATGATCACCATTAGGGTAGAACATTCAAGAACATGTGACAAGGCATGTGACAAGGCTTGAATGAGCCAATAGGAAGCAAACTTTAGGGAGAAGCTTTGCATGTGAGCCCTTGATGAAAGCTAAGGCTAGGATGGAGTCTTGGAAGTCAAACAAAGAGGCCACCTCCTCATTGATGAGCTCCACGGCCATGCACATTAGGAGACCATTTTTCACTTCATCTTCTATCACTTAACTTACACTTTCTCTCTTCCAAAAACAAGAAACCGCCATTGTTGTTCTTCTTTGATCCATTCGGCCAAACCTTATACCTTACCATCCATCCATCTAAAATTTTATCCAACCTTATTTCTCAACTCTAAACATCATTCTAAGAACATCTTTAGTTGAGAGTTCTTCTAAAATCTATCATCTTAAGCTTGGAAAATTGCTTTGGAGGTTTTTCCTAGAAGGTGAAAATCTTTGTTTTTCATTTCTAACTTCATTTCTAAGGTTCTAAGCCATGATTGATCCATGGTTTATGTTTTTCTCCTATGGTTATAACTTGTAAAAATTTATTTGAGTATGTTAGGTTTTCTTGGAGGAGATCACGAAATCACTAGGAGAAGGAGTAAAAGATTTTATCTTCCTTAAAGGTAAGAGGGAGATTTAATCTCATCAACCAAGTGTGGTGATGAGAAAATAGATTGTATGTGTGTGAAGAATCCATAAGGATTCACTTGTGTTGATTGTTTAATGCTTTCCTATTTGTGTTTGATATTGTTTGTATGCATGTCTACAAGCTTTAAAATATATTGCATGTGTGATATATGCATGATTATTACTTAGGATGTGAATAAGATGCAAGGTTTGCATGAGTGTTCCAAAGAACACAAGAAGAGGCTCACGGCCTCAACAAAAGAGAACCAAAATATTCTCAACCATTTTCTAAAGGAAGGATTAAATGGAATTAGGTGAATGAAGGAAATCCAAAATGATTTAGAAGGTAGAAATTGATCCAAAAATCAAATGCCAATGTTTTATGAAATTCGGCCAACATGCTTTGTAAAGGAGTAATCAATCCAAGATTTATTTTCTAAGTGTAGATTAAATATTTAACCTAAAAAGAATACATTTGCAATGGATTTTCAAGATTCAAAGAAGTAAACCAATTTTTATTAGAAATGTGATATAGAAGAAAAATGAATAAAACCCTTGAAAAATACTTACTTTTGAATTTTAAAGTATAGTGATAATTACTAAAGTGGATTTTGTAGTTATAAAATAAATAAAAGAATTTTTAGAGGAAAAACGTAGGAAGTACATTTTTAATAGATTTTATAAACAAAATGTTTGTCAAAATTTATTAAAAAAACGACTAATAAAAGAGAACATTTTATAATATATTTATAATATAAAGAAAATATTCTACGTAGTTTAAAAGTATTAAAAATAGCTTATGTAGTTTTAAAATCTCTATTTTTAAGTTTTTCGATTAAGAAAATGATTTAAAAATCTTACGCGATAGAGAAAATGATTTAAAAATACTACGCGATTTTAAAAATAGCAAAATATATTTATGTGATTTAAAAACGTTTGTAAAAACGATGAAATTGTGAAAACGCGATAAAATTTCTACGCGATTAATTGGAACAGTAAGTTTTGCTGTCGGGCCAAAGTGGTGGACCCAAACATGTGGAGATATAGTACTATCAGGTGGGATGTACTATATATTGGAACTCTAAGGTTAAGGGTATTTTTTGTAATTATGAGAATATTTTGAGACTAAGGATAATTTGATAATTATTGTTTTTATTCATGCATTAAGTTGTGCCAATTTAGTTGATATTGGTGATTGATTGACGAGGCGAATAACACCATGTTGTTAGTGTGATAAGCGTAGTGTGGTTCATTTTATGTGGACTTGGAGGCATTAGTGTGCGAAGTATTCCACATGTGGACAGTTGGTCGCTCCTCTGGGCCGTGGTAACTGGCAACACACTAGTGATCTCGACACGCACTATACTTAATCAAGATCTTGTAAAGACTATTTTAGTACAATGCCTGTAGTACACGATGTTTGGACTGTGTGCTACTACACGATGTTTGGACTGTGGGCTATAGACACAACGTTAGACAGTGTAATAGTTTGGTTGGGCAGCCTGAGGTACTGATAGATCTTTGCGGGTCATTCTCTCTGATATTTGTGTCTAGCTCCATGGAGTAAGAATGAGTCGTATTGCATTCACATTTGTGTCATGCATCATAACATTATTAATTGTGATATTATATGATACTATTGTATTAAAATTTTTGTATTAAAATTTATAGTATTGTTTATGTTGTTATGTTATGCTTTATTGTATTAAACTGTGATATCTGTTGTATTGTCGTTTTCTTATTTGCCATGCTGGTATTGATGTACGATTATCTCACCTCTCTATATATATTGTTTCTGCATTATTAAATTATATTATAAAAGAGTTTGAGGAAGAGGAACAACCTCTAGATTGTGTGTATCCTGAAGAGGAGCAGTAGCAGCAGACGGGGGATCAGTTCGACGAGTGCGAACCTTCTGATCATCTATATCCGTTGGATTGATTAGGCGAGTATAGCGTTGCCGGGATTTCTTGGTTTCGTGAGGCTAGAGTTTCACGGAGGTTCAGAGGCCTGGCGTCTGCGAGAGGATCAAGGATCAATGATCTACTTGGGACGTTTGACTTTGTCCCTACGAGCAGAGTTTGATGTTGAGCCTACTTTTACTACGACTTGTATCTACAGTTGGAGATGCCGTTGGATCTGAGGCGTCACTGGGGAGGAATGTTTCGTATCCCTAGTGAGATCAGTATAGTGTCGACAGCGCAGACTCCTATCCGTAGAGCTGCGAGCCATTCGGATTTTCTATTGTCCGATGATCCATCGGAGGGTTAGAAGTCTATGATGTGCACTTGGGCACTTTATGATGTTGTATCGTATATTAACTCTTTATTGCTTTCTTTAAATATTTTGTAGTTGTAGATTATTTGCCTAACTTAAAACAAAATCATATGTATATTATGTGTGCGATGACAGTTTGTTTTATTTCATATTCTGTGTTATTTTATTTAAGGTTGTTATGTATAAAAAGAAAAATTTTATAACTCATATTAATTATTTATCAAATGTTTTATAACTTCGGTAATATTTTATTTTATTTTATTTTATTGCATCATAAATGTGACATCCCCATAAGGGTGTTACACTCAGGCGCTCAGGCGCGGGAGTTTGGACGCCTAAGCGCTAAATGCCCAGAAAAATTATCTTGTAACGCATCTCGGTGAGCGCTCAGGCACTACGTATAGAGCACTCAGGTGCTCAACCTGTAACATCCCAAAAATCATGTTAGGCTTGTATTTATTTACAAAGGTAATATATTACTTGTTTAGCATATTAGTCAAGTTTGGTGGCAAACCGAGTTAGTTTAGGTACTTTGTTGCAATTCTGAGTGTGAAAAGTCACCTAAAATGACTCATAGAATAGTATAAACTGCTATTTGAAGGGAAACAAGTTTAGATAATTTATTTCTAGGTCACAAATGAGTTAAGTAAGGTGTAGTTAAAGTTTCAGAGTAATCAGAGTTGATTTGGTATTTTTAGGCATACTGGTTATGCATTTTAATATCAGATTGACCCCAACAGATATGGAAAAAAAAAAGAAAAAAGTGTAACATGATTTTTAATTAATCTTAGGATTTATTTTGAGTCTGTTGGATGCTAGAATACTGGATTTGGTGGAATTTAAGTGTTCATAGTAGATCAAAAATATCAGTACCACATTAGTGGTTGGCTTATAAGAAGCCAAAATGAGTTTTTCCTTCTTCATTCCACGGCAAAAGTAGAAAACAGTGGAGAGAAAGGAGAAGGGAGAAACTAAGCGAAGAGAAAGAGAGGAAGAAGGAAGGCCAAAGAGGAAAATCAACCATCAAGGAAGAGGAATCAAGTAGATCTCGGCTTCATCTTCATCTTCAAGACCAAGAGGTAAGGGATTCTATTCATCTTTTCTTATTGTTCATCATGGATGAACATAGGGTTCATGAATGGAAGTAAGGATTTGGAAAGCCAAATCCATGTTTTTGACTTGGTTCTTGATTTCAAGGACTAGGTTAGTATATATTTAGTTTAGTGAGTACTAGATAGCCATTTCTGGCTCAAGATCAATCATTAGGGTTCATAGAAAAGGAACTTTGTGATGGTTGGAGTTTTGGGGGTTTTGGACTTAAATCTATGCGTAAGTGAATTAATAGGTTGTATGAAAAATACAACAAGTTTAGGGGCCTAGATTGGTGTTAGAAATCACCTAGGAACCAATTTTGGATGATTGAAAGCCAAGAAAATTTGAATGGAACAGTAACCCGTAGCTGCAGAATTCTGCAAAATCTGAGTTCCGCATTTCATGTCGCGGCGTGGCCCGAGGCGTGAGCATACCATGACGTGGATCATGGCATGCCGCAGCGTAGGGCAGTTTCCTGCCTAGAAGTTGCACCCGAGAGTTAGGCGCCGCAGCGTGCACAGTTTTGTGCCACGGCGTGAGACTCTGAAGCTTCAAAAATGTTGTTTTTGAATGCTTTAAGTCCTTTAGTTGATAGAATCCTTTGGCTATGCCTAGTTGAATGTGTTGAGGCACTAGATAAGGTATTTCTTAGATAGAAAAACCTAGAGGCATACAAGGAAAGATAAGAGTAAAGTTGTGCATTCATTAGAGATGGATTGTCATAGATCAAGAGTTTAGTTTCTTAAGCAACTTAAAGTTGCATAAATGTCATAAGAGAGGTGATAAAAGATTTAAGAAACAAGATGGCAATAGTAGAGTGCTATAGTGCCTAATTGGCAAGAGTTAAGGGCCAAGGTGCTGAATTAGCAAAAGTTAAGTGCTATAGACCCTAGTTGGCAAGGGTGAATGCCACAGTGCATGAAAAACTCTCAAAGAGTGAAAAAAAAGTTAGTAATGCAAAGATAGTAGTGTATTAAGTCTAGTTGACATTGATTAAATGTTGTAGTGCATGAAATGCTTCCACAGAGAAGAGGTGGAGTTAGTAATGCAAGATGGACTTAGTATGAAATCATGTGGTGGTTATGTTAGAGTTAGGACATAACTCCGCATTTACACACACATCACACTTCACATATGCTTGCTATCCCTAGAGAACAGGCAGTGGAGGCATCCACTCAGTTACGCTGGCGATATCTACCTAGTTAAGGTAGATTACTTGGTGATCTACGGGTGTAAGAGGTCATGTGTTGTGATAACAGACTTCGTTCCTAAACAGTAGCCTATAAGGGGTCACACGTTATCATGGCAGAATTCCTCTACGCCTAGGGGGAATAGTTTTGTATTCATGACATTGCACCGACACTAACATACACTTTTCTTTGAACATAAACATATATCATTCCATCATTGCATTATTTAAAATTTTGTTTGGATTGGATATATTTGTGTGATTGTTGTTAATGTGTTATTTGGTGTCTTCAGTGACAATTGTATAGGTAGTTGTTTGGTCGATGATCTCAAATGATTGTATGGGCGGTTGTTTGACATCATCGTGGTTTCAGTTATCAAAATAGTCAGAATTATATTTTGCTTAAGAACATTACATAAAGAGAGAGTTGTAATTGTTTCTTATGCAGGAAGTATTAATTTAGTTGGGTTTATTCATTGCGAATGTTTAAACTGCTGGTTTTGGTATACTTATACCGAGAAATGTGATTTCTCACCCCGTTTGTTACCATGTAAATCCAGGTGGAAGTTCATCCAAAGGCAAGAAGAAGAAGGGTGAAGACAAAGATAGTTTTCATGTTTTCTAGTTTAAAGCTTGTATTTATTTACGTGCTTTTAGTTGTATGAAGTTATGTATACAATAAGCCCTTTTGTGGCGATGTTATATGCATAACTTTTAGTATTTCCCGCAAGGCTCTCCATTATTATTTGTTTAAATGATATGGATTAGTATTATGTTAAGTTAGAAGTAGCATAACTAATACTGCTTATCCAAGTATATTTGATATACTAGGTTACCGGTATCAGCATCCAGATTCAAATAATAAACAATTTAACAAATTCAGGCAGTTATAACATCAGTAAAATAGCAGTTCCATCATCATGCAAATAAATGCCAAATATTATGTTGACTCACTATGCACGTGCACATGGTACCAAAATCCAACATTCGGGACTACAAATCCTACTCCATGGAGCTAGACACAAACATCAGAGAGAATGATCAAGGAGACATGCCAGTATCTCGTCAGCCTAAAATCAAGTGCTTTCCAGAACAAAATCAATCATTTGCGTAGCAAGGCTTTATACAACGACATTCTCACAGGATCGCGATATAGGATAGTGTCTCGGTCTGGATCATCGGTGCACTTGCATCGGTTTATCCCACGGCCCAGAGGAACTACTAACTGTCCATTCGTGAGGTACCCGCACCCTGACACCCCCAAGGTCAACGATATGACCTACACTAGTCTATTCTCACCCGCACTAAGGTGTGATTTAATCTCCTAGGCATACAGCCTTACAACAGAGTCTACTGGACTTTCACAATGCATGATGACTTAATGTATATACATGTATATTGAACAATAATATACTTTTTCATGACATGCCATAATTTGGCCAAGATAAACATTAACACATTCTTGGTCCCACTCATGGACCCACAATAACATATCATCAAATTCTCAAATGTGATAATACACTTTTAAGGTTTATTATGAAGTTTCACTTAAATTAACATTTCTTATGAAATCTTTCTCTAGAGGAATTCTCTTGGTTAGCTAAGTTCTCTACTTTAAGTTTATTCATACTCACTTAGAAAATTATTCTAAGCTTCTCCAAGTCTTACACACTCTCTTATTCTTTTTTTAAGTCCAAAATTGTTCTAAGTTATAGAAAAAAGTCTTATTCTTTATTCTTCCCATTTTATGAACTTATAATAAATCTCTAATTTTCTAATTAACTAAGTCTCCACTTTAACATTACATTTTTGGCATTTTCACCTTAAGAGGTCGTGAGCCTCAAGGAAATTAGGAGTTCTAGATTTTTATTTCTCCATTGATTATTATTCACTTGATTAGTTATCTTTCCAACTTGTTACAAAATTTTAACCATGAACACCCTATTAAAGGGGTTATGGCCGTGAGCCTCCATAGGGAAAGCAAGGAACTTTTGCTTCAAATTCATATTTCCAATCCATCACAATCAATCCAAGATCATCAACATAGACAAATACAACCAATAAAACCACATAGGAGAAAATCAATACAATGATCATTAGAAAATCCATAAAATCAAGAGAGCAACCCTAACATGGGTTTCTCAAAATCAACACACAACAAGCTTCCCACTACCAATAGAGGTTGAAGTGGATAGTCTCCCTCTTACCAAGAGAAATAACAAGGAAAGCAAGCTCCTTTTTCTTTAGGAATTTTGTCCTCCACCTTCATGAAAACCCTAAGGACATCAAACTCACAAGAATCACAATCAAAGCTTCAAAAAGGCATCCATAATCACCAAAGTGACCATGGATCACGAAAATGAGATGGAAAAATGAGAAAGCTATGAACTTTTACCTTAAAGTCTCCAACTTTAAAGCTTGATGGAGGAAAACGAAAATGGTGGATTTTGGTGATGGTCACAAAAGAGAAAATATTCTAGGTGATGAGAAAAGGTAGGAAATGAGGTTGGTTAAATGAAAAGCTTGGATGGCCCTAAAAATGGAGTCTTTGGTCGTGAGGGGGTAAGAAAAATGGAGGGGAAAATGTTGAGTTTTTGAAATGATCACCAAAGAGAAAAGCCTTAGGATGATGAGAGGAAGCAAGAAATGGAAGTAGTTTTAGCAAGCTAGTGGAGATGATCTCCAATGGTGTTGGTGCCGTGAAGAGGAGAAGAGAAGAGGAAAAGAAGAGCTTGAGAGAAAAATGAGAGAGAAAGTGGAAAGAGAAAGTGATAGCTTTTCATGTTTTCAAAATTAGAATGAAATAATAAAGTGAAAAGCTAACTATTTGGCTCCAAAAATTAGCCATTGTCGTGGAACAAAGAGAGAGAGAGAGACAGAGAGAGAGAGAGAGAGAGAGAGAAGGGAAAATGTTCTAGAAGCTTAAGGAAAGCTTACTTGAGAAGTTTGATACAAAGCTTCTTTGAGAGGCTTTGTTAAATTTTTTAAAAAGTCAACATGATATGACATAAAGTAGACACTTTTAAAAATGTGACAAATATTTTTAATACAAATTATTATCCAATGGACAAATGTTACAGTTAACAAAAATCAGTATTTATTGTCCAACGGATAATAAATTGTACAACGATTTTTATTTATCAAATAAAAATCTCAAAAAATATGAACCACGTAAACTGTGTTTGGCCTCGAGTTTAGTAAGATCCCCCGTCAACGTTTCCACAGTTCAAGGTTTACCATCCTCGGGGAAAATATTTCATTTTCCTATCTTTGCTCAGTGCATGCGCAAAACAAGAAATATATTAAAATATTCAACGTTTCCGGAAAAATCCACAAAAATTCACAAAAATCATAAATATTATAAAATGACTATTTATCATGAAATTAGTAATTTTTGGGGTGTTACAACTCTCCCCTTCTAAAAAGAAATTTTGCCCTCGAAATTTTCATACCTTAGAATAGTTGTGGATGTTGCTCCTTCATCTTGTCTTCTAACTCCCACGTTGCATCTCTGGTTGTGTCATTCTAGATTATTTTTACCAATGGGATCTCCTTCCCTCTGAGTTGCTTTATTCTCCTATCCTCAATCCTTATAGAAGGTGCCTCATAGGTTAAGTTCTCTTTCAATTGTACTGTGTCAGGTACTATGACATGGCTTGTGTCAGGAATATATTTTCACAATTGCGATACATGGAAAACATTACGAAGGTTAGAAAGAAAAGGTGGTAAAGCTATTTTGTAAGCTACTAGACCTATTCGGCGAAGAATTTGGTAAGGTCTAAGGAATTTGGGAGTAAGTTTTCTAGATTTCAGAACTCGGCCTACCCTAGTCGTAGGTGTGACTTTCAAAAACATGTGCTTGCTGTGAATGCTTATGTTTTGAAGCATATCAAATGAGTTTTTGATGATAACAAAGTCAAAGATGAAGACCAAGATCAAAAGAAAAAACCAAGACCAAAAGAAGAAGACCAAGATCAAAAGAGGTATATTAGATATAGGTCTTAGAACATCAATGTGAAATGCTCTCAAGGTATCTCAATTATATCTCAAATGGTTTTTTAAAGATGTTTTTAATCAACTTGTTTTTTTAAAGTTCATATTCTAAAAAGATATTGTTTTTAATCTTGGATCATGCTAAACATATACCAATATTAATCAATCCAAGTTTCCTAAAGTTAGAAATGACATGGATCCTCATTTAGGCTTGAAAAATGTGTTCAAAGTAGAAAGTAATCGATTACACACTCTTGGTAATCGATTACCAGCAAGTCAGAAGACGTGTAATCGATTACACATAAAATTGTAATCGATTACCATATGCCCAGAAAAGGAAGAACGCGTTTAAAGGGCCATGTAATCGATTACACTAATATTGTAATTGATTACCATAAAGTCAGAGGGCGTGTAATCGATTACAGAAGTCATGTAATCGATTACCACAAGCTCAAATAGCCAAGAACATGTTCTATCTTCCATGTAATCGATTACCAAAGCCCTGTAATCGATTACCAGCTTTCTGACATGCCCAACGACTATATTTTCTTAGCATTTAATGTTGCCACAAAAGTCCCCAACGGCTCTATTGATCTAAAAGCTTATAAATACACTTCTTGGGGCATCATTTGTGGTTAACCAACAATTGAGAAACATCATTCCATCACTTTAATCTGAGAATCATTATTAAATCTCTTTTGCTCTGTTTTTGTATATATATTTGAGATATTCTTGAAGGGCATCATAGGGCTTCTATTTGTATAATCTACTCTTGTGAGAGTTTCATCTTGCAAACACTTTGATTCTTTGTAAAGGAGGTGAGGTATCCCTCTAGAGAAAAGAGAGTGAGGCATCTCTCAAAGTTTGTAAAGGGTGAGGTATCCCTTTGTTGAAGGTGAGGTATCCTTCAAAGGTTGAAAAGGGGGTGAGGTATCCCTCTAGTGAAAAAGGTGAGGTATCCCAAGGTGTGGTGAGTGCTCTATTGTGTAAAGGTTTTCAACCACCTGTTCAAGCTTGAAGTTTAGTGGAAAATCTCAAGTGGTTTGCTTGAGGACTGGACGTAGGTCACAAGGGGTGGCCGAACCAGGATAAATCCTTGTGTTTGTTCTTCTAAACTCTATCTCTTTACATTTGTGCATTTATTTTATATGCTTGCTTGAATGTTATTCAACTTGGCTTATTTAATTGTGAGTGAAGTATTCAATCTCATTTATCTATTCACTTCAATCATCCAATAACTTCAACGAAAATTGATAATCAAACGTTTTGCGAAAGATTTACGAAAATATTTTACATACTCAATTCACCCCCCTCTTGAGTATTGAGGCCACTTGGTAACAAGTGGTATTAAAGCTAGGCTCTTGTGTAAAGAGCTTAGCAGCTTCAAGAGAAAGTGATGGCCTCTTCAAATGGTTTTTCTGAAAGTTCTTCTCTTTATAGACCTCCCTTTTTCAATGGGGATGGGTATACTTATTGGAAAGAAAGAATAAAAATTTTTATTGAAGCTATTGACTTAGACATATGGGATGCTGTTGAAAATGGTCCTTTTGTCCCCACACAAGTTGTAAATGGTGTGAGAATTAATACACCAAGAAGTGAATAGATGGATGATGATAAAAAGAAAGTTCAATATAATTTGAGAGCCAAAAACATCATTACCACTGCTTTGGGTTATGATGAGTTCTTTAGAGTCTCAAATTGTAAATCTGCTTAAGAAATGTGGGACACCTTACAAGTAACTCATGAGGGTACTAGTGAAGTGAAAAGATCAAGGATAAATACTCTTACTCATGAGTATGAACTTTTTAGAATGAACTAAGGTGAAAGCATTCAAGAAATGCAAAAACAATTTACACATATTACAAATCATCTTGCTTCATTGGGAAAGACTTTTCCTAATGAAGATCTTATTAACAAAGTGTTAAGATGTTTAAGCAGGGATTGGCAACCTAAAGTGACGGCTATCTTGGAATCAAGAAATCTAGCAACTATGACCTTAGCCACACTTTTTGGAAAGCTACAAAAGCATGAGTTGGAGTTGAATAGGCTCAATCAAAATGAGAAGCATGACAAGAAGGAAAAGAAAGAAATTGCTCTAAAGACCACCTGCTCCATGATTAATGATGATGATGATGAAGATGATGGAGATGACTTGGAGATTAATGAGGAGAATCTTAGCCTTCTAGTAAAGAAGCTTGGAAGATTCTTCAAAAAGAATGGAGTTCAAAGAATACCTCCCTTTCCCTCAAAGAATGCCTATCACAAAGGGGAAGGAACCTCAACCACTCCTAAATGCTATGAATGTGGAGAATTAGGTCACATAAAGATGGAGTGCCTAATCTATCAATGGAAAATGGAGAAGTATGAAAAGAGGTACTCAAAGGAAAAGAAAGAAAGAAGAACCTACATAGCTTGGGATGAAAATGACATGGATTCAACCGATAGTTCGGACAATGAAAAAGTCAATCTATATTTCATGGCTAGAGGAGAAGAGGAAGATGAAGATGACATGGAGGCAACATCCTCAAATTCTGAATTAAATTTTTTCCCTTCTTATGATGAATTGCAAGATGCATTTGAAGAATTGCATAATGAATCTATGAGACTTGCAAAACTTATTTCATCATCCAAGAAAATAATTTCCTCTTTTGGAAACAAAATCTCTATTCTAAACAAGGAAATTGAGGAACTTAAAATTAAAAATGAAACTCTTGGACTCTTTGATGCAAATTCCTCATGCATGACATGTTCTTTACTTGATAATGCATCTACATCCTTTTCTTGCTCATCATGCAAAACTTTAGAAAAGGAAACTGAAGACTTGAAAAATACTTTATCAAAATTTACCCTTGGAAGAGATAATTTGAACATATTGCTTGGGAATAAAAAATGTGTATTTCAAAAGGCTGGTTTAGGGTACAATCCCAATAATCAACAAAAACTTTACAAGAATTTCTTTGTTCTCTCAAGTACGTCAACAAGTCCTTTTATAAAGTGTTTTCATTGTGGCAAGAAAGGACATAGTACATCAATTTGTAATGTGAGGAAGAATATCAATAATAAGAATGAAACTAAAATGGTTTGGGTTCCCAAAGGCACTTTGCCAAAAACTAACACACAAGGACTCAAGAAAACTTGGGTACCAAAAGACAAAAATTGAAGTGTGTTGCAGGTGTGCTTGAAGGCCAAGAATGGACTTTGGAATATCAAAAATGGCTACTACAAGCACAAGATCAGAAATTACTCCAAGTTCTCTTCCTTATCTCCAAGAAGCTTGGACTTGCAACCTTTTGATAAGTGGAGATGTGTCTTATGCTTTAACTTGCTTTGAAGTTGTACTTTTCTAGCTTAATATCTTGACAATATCTCTATATGTAATAATATGCTAGATAAATTCACTTCTTGTTTGAAATAGCATATTTGATATAAAACATCATTGAACTTGACATATTAGATCAATCATGCATCTAAACTCTTGCTGCACAATTTTGATGCATAATTTTCTGCATAATCTCATTTCTGCTGCATAATGAACTCATTTGCTGCATAAAATGCAACTTTTCTGCATAATGCATGATTTTACTACATAATCTGTTTTCTTGCTGCATAATATGGTGTTTTTGCTGCACAACTACCTTGATTTAATCAATTTTGAATCCAATACTGACTTGAGCGTCAGAGGTTCCCTTTTAGTTATTTTGCAGGTACTTCATCATGCCAAAGATCCTCAAAAAGCTCAAAAACTTCACTAATCCATCAAAAGGGTGTAATTCTTGGTAAAAATGATGTTTTTGCATAAATATGGGTTGTGGATCATAGTCTAATCAGTTTCTATGCTCGCATGATGTTTGGAATTGATTTGGAATGCTTTGGAACAAAAATTGAAAGGTTTAAAATTGGTCATTTACTGTTTAAAATGCAAAAACTGAGTTTTAGTAATCTGGTAATCGATTACAAAACCTTTGTAATCGATTACAGAGGCTCTGCCATGTGTTCCAAGCCAAGTCAGAAAGTAGGTAATCGATTACACCTCCAATGTAATCGATTACAACATTCCCAGAGAGCATGTAATCGATTACACAAACTTTGTAATCGATTACAAGGAAAACAGAACACGTGTAATCGATTACAATAAAAGGGTAATTGATTACAAAGCCTTATTTTTCACAATCGTGCTTAATCTTGATGTTCTATTCTTTCATGATGCTTTCCTTATGCTTAATATTTATCTAACCCCATTTGCTCTTATATATGACTCTGAATTCTTTTGGCATAAATGATAAATATTATCTACGATTTCTTTTTCATATGCATTTGCTATTGGTATCACATATTGTTGTGCTAAACTACTTATACTCTGATATTGATCTTGCTGGGCTGAAATGATTATACAATGCTGAATGCTTATGTTGTTTTTTTTTATAATGCCAACGGGGGAAAGATTAGTGAAATATGTTGCATTGCTCAAGATTAGTGAAATATGTTGCATGCGTACGGGGGAGCTTTTGCACTTTTACATGAAAATTATTTATCCTATCTCATGCATACATTACGGGGGAGAGTTGTGCTTAATCTCTGATAGATAAATAAATGCAAATATTTCTCTATTTTCAATGTTTATTTTGTCATCATCAAAAAGGGGGAGAATGTGAATGCTTATGTCTTTAAGCATATCAAATGAGTTTTTGATGATAACAAAGTCAAAGATGAAGACCAAGATCAAAAGAAAAGACCAAGACCAAAAGAAGAAGACCAAGATCAAAAGAGGTATATTAGATATAGGTCTTAGAACATCAATGTGAAATGCTCTCAAGGTATCTCAATTATATCTCAAATGGTTTTTTAAAGATGTTTTTAATCAACTTGTCTTTTTAAAGTTCATATTCTAAAAAGATGTTGTTTTTAATCTTGGATCATGCTAAACATATACCAATATTAATCAATCCAAGTTTCCTAAAGTTAGAAATGGCATGGATCCTCATTTAGGCTTGAAAAATGTGTTCAAAGTGGAAAGTAATCGATTACACACTCTTGGTAATCGATTACCAGCAAGTCAGAAGACGTGTAATCGATTACACACAATATTGTAATCGATTACCATATGCCCAGAAAGGGAAGAACACGTTCAAAGGGCCATGTAATCGATTACACCAATATTGTAATCGATTACCACAAGGTCAGAGGGCATGTAATCGATTACACAAGTCATGTAATCGATTACCACAAGCCCAGAAAGCCAAGAACACGTTCTATCTTCCATGTAATCGATTACCAAAGCCCTGTAATCGATTACCAGCTTTCGGACATGCCCAACGGCTATATTTTCTTGGCATTTAATATTGCCACAAAAGCCCCTAACGGCTCTATTGATCTAAAAACTTATAAATACACTTCTTGGGGCATCATTTGTGGTTAACCAACAATTGAGAAACATCATTCCATCACTTTAATCCGAGAATCATCATTAAATCTCTTTTGCTCTGTTTTTGTATATATATTTGAGATATTCTTGAAGAGCATCATAAGGCTTCAATTTGTGCAATCTACTCTTGTGAGAGTTTCATCTTGTAAACACTTTGATTCTTTGTAAAGTGGGTAAGGTATCCCTCTAGAGAAAATAGAGTGAGGCATCTCTCAAAGTTTGTAAAGGGTGAGGTATCCCTTTGTTGAAGGTTAGCTATCCTTCAAAGGTTGAAAAGTGGGTGAGGTATCCCTCTAGTGAAAAGGGTGAGGTATCCCGATTTTGAGGCACAAGCACAAAGGGTGAGGTATCCCAAGGTGTGGTGAGTGCTCTATTGTGTAAAGATTTTCAAGCACCCGTTCAAGCTTGAAGTTTAGTGGAAAATCTCGAGTGGTTTACTTGAGGACTGGACGTCGGTGACAAGGGGTGGCTGAACCAGGATAAATCCTTGTGTTTGTTCTTCTAAACTCTATCTCTTTATATTTGTGCATTTATTTTATATGCTTGCTTGAATGTTATTCAACTTGGCTTGTTTAATTTGTGAGTGAAGTATTCAATCTCATTTATCTATTCACTTCAATCATCCAATAGCTTCAACGAAAATTGATAATTAAATGTTTTGCGAAAGATTTACGAAAATATTTTACATACTCAATTCACCCCCCTCTTGAGTATTGAGGCCATTTGGTAACACTCGCCTTCCTCAAACTCAAGAGACTTTCTTCTTTTGTTGCATAGCTCTTCTGTCGACTCTGAGCCGTCATCATATTTTCCTGAATCATCTTGAGCTTCTCAGTTGTTTGCTGTATAAGATCAGGTCCAATAGTAAGGCGCTCGCCATCTTGGTACCAACACAAAGGTGTTCTGCACCGTCATCCATATAGAGCCTCATAGGGTGCCATCCCTATGCTCGAATGAAAACTATTATTGTAGGTGAACTCTACCAAGGGTAAAACTTCATCCCAACTTCCAGTTTGTTCCAAAGCGTAAGCTCTAAGCAAATCTTCCAATGATTGAATCATCCTTTCCGATTGACCATCGATTTGAGGATGATAAGCAGAACTCAACCGAAGTTTAGTCCCTAACGCTCCTTGCAAACTTTGCTAAAACTTTGATGTGAACCTTGGATCTCTATCGGAAATAATACTGGTAGGCACACCATGCAGCCTAACAATTTCACTAATATACAGTCGAGTCAACTTCTCCATGTTATACCTTATGTTGATTAGTAAGAAATATGCTGATTTTGTGAGCTGATCAACGATTACCCATATTGAATCATAACCTTTTCTGGTCTTTGGCAATCCAACCACAAAATCCATCGCAATACTATCCCATTTCCATTCAGGAATAGCTAGGGGTTGCAACATTCCAGAAGGTCTTTGGTGTTCAACCTTTGCTTTCTAGAAAATCAGATAAGACGACACACATCTGGCAATATTACTCTTTATTTCGTGCCACCAAAATAACTATTTCTGATCTTGGTATATCTTAGTTATTCCAGATGCATACTCAACTGGCTCGTGTGAGCGTGTTCGAGAATATACTTCCTAAGTTCTTAATCCTTGGGTACAAAAACTCTGCCTCGAAACCTTAGAATTCCATTAGTTCCTTCTTCTAATGTTGTCACACCGCCTTGCTTCATCTGCTCCCTTTCTTCTTGCAAAAACTTGTCAACTTTCTATTTCTTTGGAATGTCTTCCATTAAGTCATTTGAAATAGTGGCTATGTTCATACAAATCTTTCTCGGTGTCAATTCCATAAAGGACCATACATCCCTGAATTGCTCTATCAAGTGCTTTTCCTTGACCATCATAGTAGAGATACTGAGCTTCTTTCTACTTAAAGCATCTGTCACTACGTTTGCCTTTCCAGGATAATATAAAAGTTGAAAATCATAATCTTTCAGAAATTCCAACCACCTTCGCTATCTCATATTCAACTCCTTTTGGTCATACAAGTACTTCAAGCTCTTGTGGTCGCTAAAGACGTTAAATGTCGTCCCATAAAGAAAGTGCCTCCATATCTTCAAAGCGAATACCACGACTGCTAACTCCAAGTCATGTGTTGGGTAGTTGTTCTCTTGCAATAGCAACTGTCTCGAAGCGTAAGCTACCACTTTCCTGTTTTGCATAAGCACACACCCTAGTCCTTGGTACGAAGCATCGCAATACACCTCAAAGGGTTCACTTTGATTAGGTAGAACTAACACTGGTGAAGTAGTTAGTCATTTCTTCAATTCTTGGAAACTTTCTTCGCATGCATTAGTCCACTCAAAGGCTTGATTATATCTCGTGAGTTGAGTGAGAGACCTTGCTATCTTAGAGAATCCCTCAATGAATCTCTGATAATATCCAGCTAATCCCACAAAGCTCCGAATTTCTATCACTGTCTTCGGTCTTTCCCATTGCAGAATTACTTCCACCTTTGACGGATCTACTGCAATCCATTCCTTAGAGATTACATGGCCTAAAAACTTGACCTTTTCTTGCCAGAACTCACACTTCGACAGCTTGGCGTACAACTTCTTCTCCTTTAGAATTTGGAGAACTATGCTGAGGTGTTCAGCATGATCCTCGTATATTTGAGAGTAGATCAGAATGTCATCGATGAAGACTATAACAAATCTGTCCAAGTAAGGACGAAAGATTCTATTCATGTATTCCATGAATATGGAAGGTGCATTTGTCACACCAAACAACATCACAAGATATTCGTAACGACTGTAAAAGGTACGAAAAGCCATCTTAGGAATATCTTCCACCTTTACTCGAATCTGATGGTAACTCGATCGCAGATCGATCTTAGAGAACACTGCTGCTCCTTTCAGTTGATCCATCAAGTCATTCATCCTCAGAAGTGGATACCTATTCTTGATAGTGACCTTATTCAGCTGGTGATAGTCCACACACAATCGCGAAGTCTTATCCTTCTTTTTGACTAGTAACACTGGTGCTCCCCATGGCGATACACTGGGTCTAACAAACTGCTTTTCTAAGAGTTCTTCTAACTGCTTCTTAAGCTCAACTAACTCTGATGGTAACATCTTGTAGGGCGCTATAGATACAGGACCAGATCCAGGCGTAAGATCAATGGTGAACTTTATCTCCCACTCTGGCAGTAGACCAAGTACATCATTAGGAAAGACTTCGGGAAACTCGTTAATCACTGGAATTGCATTCACATCTGCCTCACCCTCAACTTTTAAGGAAGACAATAGTACGTATCCCTGAGCTCCTTCTTTCAAGAAAGCTTGAACTTGGTTGGCCGTCAGAAATCTAGGAACTTCATCCATAGGGAAAACTATGGTCTTACTAGAACAGTCGAATAGGATATGGTTAGAAGACAACCAATACATTCCTAATATCGCATCTAATTGGGAAAGGGGTAAACAGATCAAATTAACAGAAAAGATTCGACCTTCAACAATTAAAGGACAATCTAAACAAACTTTGGTGGTAACAACAGGTTTAATTATAGGGGTAGAAACAATCAAGTCAAAAAGTAAAGAAGACACAACTAAACCAAGTCGTCACACACAGTCATAAGAAATAAAAAAAAGGGTTGCCCCAGAGTCATACAGTACAGTCAAAAGATTACCTCCTATGGTACCCTCTTTTTGTATCAGATCTTCATATTCGGAGGCTTCCGCTCCACTCATGGTACAGACTCGACCTCCCGTTTGCAGTTTTGTAGCTCGTGTAATGTTGACTGAAGGCTCTGCCTTAGCTTGGTTGCAGTCACGGGAGATATGCCCAGGTTTCCGGCATCGAAAATAGATGATTCCTTTGATGGTGCAATCCCTCGTTAGGTTATCCTTCCCGCACTTCATACACTTTATTGTAGACGCCACATTCTAACCAGTTCGATTTCCACCAGAACCTCCGCTGGGACCTCCACTAGGTGACTGTTGCTGATTTCCCGATGGTTGAGAATAAGGTTTCTTCTGAAAGCGGTTTGCATTGTTGCCACCTCCTTTTCGAAACCTAGTAGGTACAAAGTTACGGTTCCTCATGTCTCGCACCTGATCCAGATCTTCCACTTGGCGACACGTGTCCAACAGCTTTGAAAACTGGTTGATCCTCAAGGTTATGACTGCCTTTTTCATGTCATGCCTTAATCCTTCTTCAAAATTCTAACACTTCCACACTTCATCTAGCTGATGTTGGAAATACATTGAAAATTTGGACAAGCTCTCGAACCTCATAGCATAATCACTGACAGTCATGTTCCCTTGTCTCAAACTGAAGAACTCCATCTCTTTGGCATGTCTTACACTTACTGGGAAATACTCCTCCAAGAATCTATCCTTGAATACCTCCCAGGTGATTACTCGACCTTCAGCTTGTAGTAGTCTCTGCGCTCCATTCCACTAATCTTCTGTGTCTCCGATCAACATGAAAATAGCATAGGCTACCTTCTTGTCATCAGTATAGTTCATGCCCTAGAAAATTTTCTCTAGCTCCTTAATCCAAAGACTAGCCTTCTCCGAATCAAATTCCCCCTTAAATTATGGAGGGTTGTTACGATGGAACTCTGACAAATTTTGAGCATCAGCAGATGCTTCCAACTGTTGTGCAACCCATTCTTGTTGTTGAGTAGCTCTTTTAGTTTGTTGTGCGATAACGTCCGCCATTCATTACATGGCTTCAACAGCTGCAGCAATACCTCCACCGTGTGCCATTTCACTTTTTCAGAGTCGAACTAAATAAAACACAAAGAAGAATTGCATGTATCCTTTTGGAATACCAAACACAGAGAAGCACACAGCACAAACAAGACAGACCTAATCACAAAGACTTAAAAGAAAACTTAAATTGGGGCTCTGATACCAAACTAGTGTAACGCCCCTTTTTTAGGAGGGAACGTCACACCAAACACCACAATGCGGAAAATAAATCATAACTTAAGACCCGATTCATTATAATATAGATAAGCCTGTTCATTTGTAAACATCTAATAATTTGGCAAATTCTTTTTTTTATGAATAGTAAAATATAATTATAGCAGAAGTTAACATGAAAAGTAAACCATACATTCATACACACACACACACACACACACACACACACACACACACACACACACACACATACACACACACACACACACACGCAAATATATATAGCCATCAGTAGCCACCAACAGTATCAGCCCCTAAAACTAAAGAGAAGGAACTATGGTTGGGTCCTCCTCGGGGTCTTCCTCATCAGAGGAAATCCTCATCGGAGCAACCGAGTTACGAGCGAAGGCTCATTCAGAGGATAAAAATGAATCCTCTCATAGGGTGTAGTCAGGATCACCCCACATATCACGAATGGGCAAGTAAAACTCTAAATAAACTTGTGCATTGAAATTGAAGACAGGTGGATCATAAAGACCCCATGCCAGAGACACCGTCACGTCTCCATGGTAGACATAGCGGTCCGTACTCAAGTTGATGTACCAGCAGTCTGGACCTCCATGAAATGTCTGCCTAACATACCCCAAAAATCCACGTGGATGGGACGTCATATTCCAAATAGGTGCTAATCAAAGTCAGGCCAAAAGCCAGGGAATTCATGCACTCCCCCTTCTTTACCAACGTCTTCAGAGAAATGCATAAACAAACAGAATAACAGAGATATAGAAAAGAGGTCAAACATCCTACATTCAGTACCAATTATGGCAGTCAAGAAATAGAACGGCACAAGATGCCCACATAACATAGCAGAAATAATAATCAACATCCAGATTCAAATAATAAACAATTTAACAAATTCAGGCAGTTATAACATCAGTAAAATAGCAATTCCATCATCATGCAAATAAATGCCAAATATTATGTTGACTCACTATGCACGTGCACATGGTACCAAAATCCAACATTCGGGACTACAAATCCTACTCCATGGAGCTAGACACAAACATCAGAGAGAATGATCAAGGAGACATAACAGTATCTCGTCAGCCTAAAATCAAGTGCTTTCTAGAAAAAAAATCAATCATTTGCACAACAAGGCTTTATACAGTGGCATTCTCACAGGATCACGATATAGGACATTGTCTCAGTCCGGATCGCTGATGCATTTGCATCGGTCTATCCCACGGACCAAAGGAGCTACCAACTGTCCATTCGTGAGACACCCACACCTCGATGCCCCCAAATCAACGATATGACCTACACTAATCTATTCGTACCCACACAAAGGTGTGATTCAATCTCCTAGCCATACAGCCTTACAACAGAGTCCACTGAACTTTCATAATGCATGATGACTCAATGCATATACATGTATATTGAACAATAATATACTTTTCCATGACATGCCGCAATTTGGCCAAGATAAACATCAACACATTCTTGGTCCCACTCATGGACCCACAATAATATATCAACAAATTATCAAATGTGATAATACACTTTTAAGGTTTATTATGAAGTTTAACTTAAATTAACATTTCTTATGGAATCTTTCTTTAGAGGAATCTCTTAGTTAGCTAAGTTCTCTACTTTAAGTTTATTCATACTCACTTAGAAAATTATTCTAAGGTTCTCCAAGTCTCATACACTCTCTTGTTCTTTTCTTAAGTCCAAAATTGTTCTAAGTTATAGGATAAAGTCTTATTCTTTATTCTTCCCATTTTATGACCTTCTAAAAAATCTCTAATTCTCTAATTAACTAAGTCTCAACTAAGTCTCCACTTTAACATTACATTTTTGGTATTTTCAACTTGAGAGGTCGTGAGCCTCAAGGAAATTAAGGATTCTAGATTTTTATTTCTCCATTGATTATTATTCACTTGATTAGTTATCTTTCCAACTTGTTACAAAATTTTAACCATGAACACCCTATTAAAGGGGTTATGGCCGTGAGCCTCCATAGGGAAAGCAAGGAACTTTTGCTTCAAATTCATATTTCCAATCCATCACAATCAATCCAAGATCATCAACATAGACAAATACAACCAATAAAACCACATAGGAGAAAATCAATACAATGATCATTAGAAAATCCATAAAATCAAGAGAGCAACCCTAACATGGGTATCTCAAAATCAACACACAACAAGCTTCCCACTACCAATCGAGGTTGAAATGGATAGTCTCCCTCTTACCAAGAGAAATAACAAGGAAAGCAAGCACATTTTTCTTTAGGAATTTCGTCCTCCACCTTCAAGAAAACCCTAAAGACATCAAACTCACAAGAATCACAATCAAAGGTTGAAAAAGGCATCCATGATCACCAAAGTTATGGATCATGAAAATGAGATGGAAAAATGAGAAAGCTTGAACTTTTACCTTAAAGTCTCTAACTTTAAAGCTTGATGGAGGAAAACGAAAATGGTGGATTTTGGTGATGGTCACAAAAGAGAAAATGTTCTAGGAGATGAGAAAAGGTAGGAAATAAGGTTGGTTAAATGAAAAGCTTGGATGGCCCAAAAATGGAGTCTTTGGTCGTGAGGGGGGTGAGAAAAATAGAAGGGAAAAGGTTGAGTTTTTGAAGATGATCACCAAAGAGAAAAGCCTTAGGATTATGAGAGGAAGCAAGAAATGGAAGTAGTTTTGGCAAGCTAGTGGAGATGATCTCCAATGGTGTTGGTGCCGTGGAGAGGAGAAGAGAAAAGGATGAGAAGAGCTTGAGAGAAAAATGAGAGGAGAGAAAGTGGAAAGAGAAAGTGATAGCTTTTGATGTTTTCAAAATTAGAATGAAATGATAACGTGAAAAGCTAATTTTTTGGCTCCAAAAATTGGCCATTGCCATGGAATAAGAGAGAGAGAGAGAGAAGGGAAAATGTTCTAGAAGCTTAAGGAAAGCTTACTTGAGAAGTTTGATACAAAGCTTCTTTGAGAAGCTTTGTTAAATTTTTGAAAAGGTCAACATGATATGACATACAGTGGATACTTTTGAAAATGTGACAAGCATTTTTAATGCAAGTTATTATCCAATGGACAAATGTTACAGTTAATATCAATCAGTATTTATTGTCTAATGGATAATAAATTGTACAATAATTTTTATTTATCAGATAAAAATCTTGAAAAATATAAACCTCGTGAATTGTGCTCAGCCTCAGGTTTAGTAAGATCCCATGTCGATGTTTTCACTGTTCAAGGTTTACCAGCTTCGGGGAAAATATTTCATTTTCCCAGCTCAGCTCAGTACGCGCACAAAACGAGAGATATATTAAAATATTCAACGTTTCTAAAAAAATTCACAAAAATTCATAAAAATCACAAATATTATAAAATACCTATTTATCATGAAATTAGCAATTTTCGGAGTGTTACAAATTGAATTAATAAGCTTTCAGGTACTAGTCTAATCTGTTTCCATTCTCCAATCAATTCTTTATCCTCTAATTAATAATTACTCATAATCTTATAATTTTTTAAGTTATTTTGAGCTATTTCTCATGCCCAATATGATTGATTTATGCTTACCTCAACCCAAATCATTACCACAACTTTCATGCAACTTCAACCAATTTTATTGAGCTCCTATAACTTCAATCAAGACTAGATCAGGGCTATTAGGTTGGACAGAATGTTACAATTCTCCCCTTTTTTTATAAAATTTGTCCTCAAAATTTGATTTACCTCATTTGAAAAATCTTGGATATCTCTTTTAATTTCCTAACTTCGTGCTTTTGTTTAGGGGGTAAGATTGAATTTGACAGTGAAGTCAACTAGACCAGGAAGCTCATCAAGAACATCTCCCTTATAATAATGAAATACCTTGCTCAACATCTTACATAAATCTTGTATAATAGCCACGTTCCTTTTATCTGTGTCCTTTTGCAAAGTGTTTTCAACCAAACCAAAAAGTTTCCTATAACAAGAATATGTTTTCCACTTATGAATGAGTAAGGCAAGTCTAGATATTCCCAACTTTGAAAACTTTGGCCGCACAAGATTTACAACACCAAACACCTTCCTGTCATGATTTTGATATAGTGTTTCTAACAAGAAAATTGAATCCTTCAACTTGATGAGGTTATATAATAGCCTCTTTTTAGAATGTTAGACTAATTTATGGTTACAAAGGTAGCATAACACTTGTTTTACATGCCTGTCTATTTTTGTGACAAACTGAGTTAGTTTAGGCACTTAGTTGCAACCCAGAAGTTGAAAAGTAGCTTAAAATGACTCAGATAGTACCATAAATGGCTAAGTAAAGTGAAATAACTCAAGAGAAGTTATTTCTAAGTCATAAATAGGTGTAAGAGGATGTACTAAAAATTTGAGAATAATCAGAGTTAGTTTGGTATTTTTAGGCATATAGGTTATGCATTTAATGCCCGATAGACTGGTAGCAGATATGAAAAATTATGATATCGGTGAACCAACATTTTTAATGAATCGTAGTATTTATTTAAAAGTTGTTGGAAGCTAGAAAACTTGATTTAGCTAAATTTAAGCTTGCTTGAGCATGTTTTGGTAAAGAATGAGTATTTTGAGTTGAGTTCTTGGAACTCAAGTTCATGTTTTGATAAGGCAAAATAGAGTTAAGAGTTCAAACATGATTGAGGTCCATGAGCTGAGTTGAAAAACTATGTAAGTTTGGTTCTAGAGGTGTGAAATTGGTTTGAGAATCCAATGGCATGGCGGAAAGCTGTTGCACGTTCCATTCTATTTTAAAACAGCTCACATAACCGGTTAGGAAAGTCCTGTAATCGGTTATGTGTTGGAGTAGGACATACTAGTGTGTTCAATAATTGGTTAGAAGTGGAGCATAACTGATTATGCAAAGATTGAAGTGGCTCAGACTTTTTATAATAACAGGTTAAGAGAATAACCTAATCAGTTATTCATAGTTCTAGGATGCTTAATAAAAGGTTGTAACTGATTATTGTGTTAAACTAATTAGTTATAAATACTTAGAAAACACATTGAAACAGAAAAACAAAGGATAATAACCAATTATAGAGATTATGTAATTGGTTGTAATTGGTTAAAGGCCTAGCAAAACAAATTTTTGGCTTCTTTAAGGTTAAAAGTAATCCTTAATCAAGCTATGTAATGATTGTTAGTGACCCAATCAAGATAAGTGATGAAAGATAAGAGCTCTAAGAGCCTTAGATTCATCCTTAGTGTATAGTTACTCTTTTAATAGTTAAAGTTGAGTTTAAATTGCAAATTTATTTAGAATAATTATCATAATTAAGGAAGTAAGCCAAACTCCTTAATCATGCAAAATAGTGAGTTAAACTCTTTGCTTAGAAGATAACTGAGAGAGGTAAGTGTCAGTACAACACTTCACCTAGGGCAAACTAGTAAGCTAAACTGTTTGTCAAGCACATGAAGAATATGATCAACCTTATGTAAGTGTAGTAAAGTGAGTCAAACTTACTAACATGAGCCTTGGGATGAGTTAAGTCCTAAGTTAGGCATTGAAGCGAGTTAAACAAATTGCCAAGTTTAGTTGATGTTATACAGTTGTATGGGCGATAGTATAATATGATTATTAATTATGTTTATAAGTGATTTACATTAATGTGTGCCATGAAATACATGTTTAATTACTGATAAATTTTATGTTCTCACCATTTTTATGTTTCAATGGTAAAAGCAGGTCAAAACCCCTTATCAAGGGTTAAAGAAGTTAAGGGAAATACAACGAGAAATAGATAGTTTTACTTTTACCACTTGAGAACTCTTGTATATTTCTACTTTGAGATGTAATTATAGTGTATATATAACATTTTGCCTTTAGAGGCTTTTGATGTATATATGTAAGACGTACTTTTATCGTGACTCTCTTTTTGTAATTTCTTTAGGTGCTATTTATAGAAGTATAGTAAGAATATAAATGACATGATTAATGCTTTTTATCTTTACATATATAAGTTATATCAAGATATTGGTATTAGGATGTTACAAGTTTCAAATGCTTTATCTGCTGTGGATGTGTACAGGTTACAGTTACTATGAGATCTCATTAAATAATTTTAATTGCCAATACATCTGCATTTTCTTGCCATTGACATAACGTCCATTTCAAATCATTATGAAATTCTAATTTGTCCAACAGATACTATATGACAACATAATCACTGTCAGGCTTGAGTTTTATAAATTCTTTAAAAGTTCCATCTCTCATATCATCATATAGAACACATGCAGAAATCATCTGCTTAGTGCATCGACCACATCATTGGAACTCTATTTATCATCTTTGTCTCATATTTAACTATTTTTAGTCAAACAAGTGTTTCAAACATTCATGGTCACTAAAGACCTCAAACTTAACTTCATATACTCTGAGATTTCAAATCTTCAAGACAAACACAACAGTTGTCAATTCTAGGCTATGGGTTGGATAGTTGTTCTCATGCAGTCTCAATTTCTTAGAGGCTTAAACATCCTACCTCTTTCCTTGAGGCACCAGAGTATATCTTAAAGTTTCCTTGAGGATATGGGACCACTAGAATTGGTATAGTAGTTAATCTCTTTTTTAGTCATTGGAAATTGTTTTTGCATTTTTGGATTTAATCAGAAACACTGCCTTTTCAATTCTTGTGTTTATTCTTACTTGGATTTACAAATATCCCTTTTTAGAAATTACATGTTCTAACAATTGCACCATGCCAACATATAGTTACTTCTCTTTCGGGATTTCTTGAACCTTCCTGAGATGATCTTCATGCTCTTTAAAAGTCTTTTAATAGATGAAAATATCATCTACAAAGGCCACAATCATTTTGTCTAGATATTGTTCAAAAAGCCCGTTCATCTAGTCCATAAGGATTGTAAGTGCCCAGTGCTTGCATCTGGTTCTAAGAACATTCTTCAGATTATTTTCTCTTAAACTCTGTTCTGATAGCACCCTGACCTTAAGGCATTCTTTGAGAACACTATTGTTCCCCTCATTCAAAATTCAGGAATTCTATTTTTTTTATAAATTATAGAATTATATTTGCCCATTAAAGCAACTTCCATCATCTTCTAAGTAATTTAGGCTCCTACTACTTCTAGCAACCTCCTGGGATCATCCCACCATTTTTCAGTCTTTCTAACTAACATATTCGAGGCCACAGACTGGAACTAATCACATTATGATTGAAGGAATATCAAACTGTCCTGGTGAACCATGTAACACATCCATGCATAAAATGAGGGTAAAAACTTTGAAAACAATAAGAAGAGAATAAGAATATTCAACACCCAACAATGAATTCAACCCACCAAGCTTGGCATTGATCTTCAACAAAACATTATTCAGATATTGGTCATTGACCCTTGTAAGAGCCATGCACTGAGTAATAATTCCATACTCAACAAGATTCTTCTTCTTCCATGGAATATAAATATCATAGTGTTCCTAATCAAGGAACAGAAAGAAAAAGAACTAAGGAGCCCCAAAATGTTTAAACTGGATGTTCTCAAACATCTTCTCTACTCTAACCATAAGTAGGGCATGCCTAAACTTAGCATTCTCTTCAAACACATCAAACAGGAAATTCGTTAGAATTCTTTTCATTTCTCATATTCCACAATATTGCATTTGTTTAACAAAGTATGGAAATTTTAAATTTCCAATGGGCATACAACCTGGCTCCTTCTCGAACTAGCCTCAAATTTGAAATATTCCCATTTTTCATCCATACTAAACTTGAAGTGTGGGGAGAACTTAAATAATTCTTCAAACTCTATTAAATATTGACCCACTATCAAGTGTCCTTACTTAAGTTCTAGAAATTCCAACTCCTTCTTTTCTTGAACATTTGGTGAGAAGTATTTCTCTTGGAATGTGACTTTAAACACCTTCCATGTAACTTGAATTTTTGTAGCCTCCAAAAGTCTCTTGACATCATTCCTTCAAGTTCAACTTTCCCTTTCAACATAAAAGAGACATAGGAAATCTGCTACTCATCCACGCAGACCAACTCAGCAAATATCTTTTCAAGCTCCCTTATCCACTTCTAGTCTTGGCTAAATCATATCTGCCATATAAGGTGAATGGAGGTTATAAAAAGTTTAGTCTCTCACCATTGCTGCTTCATTCTCTGGTCACGGATGTGCACTTTTTCCCTTCCTTTCCAACATCTTAGACATAACTACACATATTTCTTCGTGGCCATGGATATTCCTCCTTACTCTCTTTCATTGAAGTTACCATCTTCCTGAATACTTCCATTATGTCTCTCATTTTTTTACTGGCAGATATTCTGCCTCTACTCGTATGCCTGGTCGATGTTATAGTCTCCTGTACATACCGCACATTATATATTAAGTTGATCAGGTTCAATATTATGTAGTAGTGTGATAGTTAACTATAAACATACAAACTCAAGGTAGTTATGCAATTCTACCTATGCATCTTATCATTAGGATAAGATAAATGCATAACGAGACATAGCTAGTCCATACCCCAGCTCAACAAGATGAACTGCTCTGATACCAAAATATAACACCCTAATACTAGTACTATTGGCAAGCCTAGGATCATGCCTTAGTGATTAGTACTAATGATGTCATTTTAAAATTAATTACAAGTTTATGAAAATAAATATACCTTATATGAAAATATGAGCCTGATATGGGTGTAAACGTGTACATATATTGAATGTTCTTATAAAAATACTTATTTAAATAATACAAATACTACCTTAAATACCTCTGGTAAAATCTATACAAGTCCTATACAATGTTTTGTCTAATAACTACAACTAATTTTTTCTTCTTCAATTCCAGTCTTCTTTTTCTTGTGCTAATGCCTTCAGAGTTTCTGGAAATAATACGGAAATACAAACACATGGGGTGAGAATTCAAAGAATTCTCAGTAGTTTTATAGAAAACATGACATCGTAATATTTCCAACTGTTTCAAGCAAAAACACATTCTTTATTTAAAACTTAACATAAATATATTAGTATAAGTCAGAGAGGAGGCATAATGCCAAATCTGATCCTCTCTCTTCTCGAAACTGAGGTTCAATTATTAACCTTTGTAAAATCATTGTATATTCAAATGCAACATATATGACCAAATCAAGTTCTTTATCAAATCAAATCATTTACATAATCAAGCCAAATATCATATCTAATCATATAAAATATTTGTCCTACTAATAATTCTTCACAATAACACATAAAGTAACAAATCAAATTAGTTATTATATTGATCCACAACTAAACTTAGTTTTTATATCATATATTTTTTTATATCTCATCATTCTCGTATTCATATAATCTTTATGCTTCAAGTTCCATATTCTGATGCAATACTTTTCATATCTCTTACTTTATAATTACACACTTCATCTATAATTGTATTTCATTGCTTCGGGATACTTTCAAGTCAAGCTTCCACCTTGGTCCCTGTTACTTTAATTCTGAAGACAAGACAATTGCCCATACAATTGTCATTTTATGCAATGCATTATGATGTATGGTTATGCCTAATGAATGCCTTGATGTATGCTTTTGCAATGTTTGTAAAACATTTTGTTTTAAGAAAACTCGTGATATTTGCATATTCCCAGGACAACGTTTGGTCCTTATATTTCCTATGGGTATTGGGAAAACCTTGGTTCCCAGGTAAAATGAGGTATTGGGAAAACCTTTTTTCCCTGACCTCCCTTCATATCATAACCTTGGCATCAAGTGCATGTAACACCCCAATTTTTCTTATCTATAATTTTTTTTTATTTTTATGAATTATTTAACTTATTTTGATTATTATAATATTATTTTTTAAAAAAATTGGACTGTTGATGTAATATCACGAAAATTTATAATTTTAGAATAAATGATCAGTTTACAATATTTGGGATTTTTAGGAATTTTTCTGGATTTTTCAGAGAACGCGAGATATTTTAATATTATTCTTCGTCTTGCGTGCACATTGGGCGAAATTGGCAAAACGACTGTAACGCTCCCAAAGTTGGAAAATTTTATTACGAATAGTCATTTTCTAATGTTTGTGATTTATGTGAGTTCTTTCAGAATTTTTCGGAAACAACGAATATTTTAATATATTCCTCATTTTGCGTGCGTATTGAACAGAGTCGGGAAAATAAAATATTTTTCTCGAGAACCTTGGACTATGGAAACGTCGACGGGGGATCTTACTAAACCCGAGGTCGGACACAGTTTACAAGATTTCACATTTTTCGAGAAATCTTAACAGATGAGATAATAAAACACTGTGAAGAATTTATCTGTCAGATTTGTTAATGCTGACTTCTGCCAACTATAACCATTGTCCAATAAATAATAACATGTATTAAAAATATTATCACATTATTCAAAATCTGATTTTTGTATCACATCTACTAGTTTTAATTTCAAAAGAAGGATTAAATTTAATCTAAGCTTGTTATGGGAAGCTTCCCAGCAATTTCCCTTGTAACACATTTTTCTCTCTCTCCCTCCCCACTCTTCTTACCGTGGATGGCATTGAAAGCTATAATCACATTTTCATTTTATCTCTTCTTCTCCTCTCTTCTCTTCTCTTCTTCTTCTCTTCTTCTCCTTGCTACACCACCGTACACACCCTCTCATTGGAGATCATCTCCATTGTTTGCTACAACTAAACTCATGTCTAGCCTTCTTCCATCATTCCAAGACTATTCTCCTTGGTGGTTATCCTTTGGTTGTTCTTCTTCTTCTTCCTCCATTTTTCACCATTGAAGCTAAAGCTTTGAGCTTGGAGGTAAAGTCTTAACCTTTCTTTCACTTTCTTCTCATTTTCGTTTTTCTTGGTCACTTATATGATCAAGAACTCATTTTTCCATGGTTTGAGTGAACATTATGGAAATCACTCACATTGGTGTTCTTCTTGAAGGGAAAACGAAAATCTAGGGCAAGAAGAGGTGACACATTGTGTTGTTTTCCAAATAGGTAAGAGGGAGATGATCCTCTTCAACCAACCTTGGTAGTAAGGGAATGTCTTGTATGTGTGTTGTTGTTGATTTTTGAATCCATGTATAAAGTTCTCTCATTTTTATATTGTTCTTGATGATAATGTACTTTGTGGGTTTGTATGATTTATTGATGTCTCTTGCAAGATTTGAAGGTGTGTTTGAGTATCCTGTTGATTAAATATGATGAGAAATGGTTTGGTTTCAGTTAGAGGACCTGAAGAACTCTATTTTCTGCAAATTTTACGCATGGTAATCGATTACACGGGGCTTGTAATCGATTACCAAGCTCTTAAAGATACAAAATCGTGATTCTGGTAATCTGGTAATCGATTACGTCTGGTGTGTAATCGATTACAGAGATTTTGTTTAGCTTGTAATCGATTACAAGAGGAGTGTAATAAATTGCCAAGCCTCTGATGTCACGAAAAGGTGCTTCTGGGAATCACGTAATCGATTACAACTTGTGGGTAATCGATTATGGAGGTTCTGTCCAATTGGTAATCGATTACAACAGTTGTGTAATCGATTACCAGGGCCTTGAAGTTACGAAATGTGGTTATGGGAATCACGTAATCGATTACAATGAGATTGTAATCGATTTACAGATTCTGTTTTCTCTGTAATCGATTACAGTGGTGATGTAATCGATTACCAAGACCAAAAATGAGATTTTTGAGCTGGAAATGATTGAGATTATGGTTCTTTGTCCTTTGTAACTCAAGCATAACCTAAAAACCCTGGATTCAAGGATTTTACTTTACGTAAATGTGATAAGAATATGTATTCATACCAATAGAGAAGAAATGATTTTGAAAATGGAATCCTTGGATCCATGACATGGAAATTGTGGTATGTAGGAACATATATTCCTAGTGAGAATTATTGATGCAAATGTGATTCCCTATATGGGTTATGCAGTTATTGATTCAGTATTCAATGAGATAAGAAATGATGATATGCCATTGAGGCAATATTTTGATAGATGTATTGTTGATATGTCATGTTGATCATTGAATAATGCTTATGTGCCATTGAGGCAATGCTTATGTTGAATGCATCATTGATGAACATACATGATTGGACATTGTGTCATCATGCATATGTATTGTCCGTGGGACATTGTTGAGAAGGCTATGTTGCCTAAGAGTTTGAATAGCACCTATGTGCGGGTGCGAATAGACTAAGCGTAGGTGTCATATATTGTTGACCCTAAGGGCGTCGGGGTGTGGGTGTCTCACAATGGGCAGCGGTAGCTCCACTGGGGCCGTGGGATAAACCAATGCAACACACTGACGATCCTGACTGTGACGCTGTCCTACGTCGCGATTAACTGTTGAGGTGCCATGTGTGAGCCATTTTGCGCAAATGTTTTTATGAGATGAGCACACTATATTTTTTAAGGCTAACGATACGCTGGCATTACTCCTTGATCATTCACTCCGAAAATGTTTATGTCTAGCTCCATGGAGTAGGAACTTTGGTACCCTTGTTGCATTGTGAGTTGTCAGTCACATGGTCCATTGAGCATTTATAATTGAATAATGTGTTTACTATTATGACTGTGGTATTTATTGATTCTTGGTAATGTTAATGTTGCTAGCTGGCTATGGATAATGTTATCTATTGTTCTTTGCTGCTTTACTCTCGTTAATTGCTTTCATGTATTACTGTACTTGTATGTATTAACTGTGTCTTATGTGGGCGTTCGACGCCGTTTATTTTCTTGCTGCCCTGTTGGTATTGAAAGCTGGAAATCTCACCTATTTCCTATATTTGTACATTTCTGTTTTACATTTATGTTTGATCAAAGATCGTAAGAGGAAGATAAATAGGGACCATACCTAGGTTGATTGACTTGAGCATCTGGACAAGATTTTGTCGACTACGTAAGAGTGCAGCCGCGTGGTGGCATTGATGCCTGTCGTATCTACTGGAGCGCCGTGTGTCATGTGCATATGGGGTTGCGGCCTTGTCTGCTGGTAGTACCCATCCCTGGGTTACTACTCCTCCCCTTTAATGTTTTTATTCCCGCTATATTTTATTTGACTCTGTAATTGTTATATTCTATGTTATCAGTAATTCGTGTAAGTTGGCTATAAACTATATATATATAAAGAACGTGATTTCATTCCAATGGTTGTATTAAGGGTTGAATACATTTATAATTCATTCATGGCTCATATTTTCTACTTATGCATAAATGCGAAAAAGGAAAAAAAATTAAACTCTTAAATTTGGAAACTACTGTTATCATGACTGTGACACACCTGGATTTAGTAACTCTGGTGTAATGACGATTGCGCCGTAGTTGGTATATTTAGGTGCGTTACAGTTGAAGCGAGACCAGGAGAGCTTACTGAACCCGAGACTGGAGACAATTTTTGAAGTTTTCTTTATTTGATATTTTATCTGAAAAATAAAATCTAGGTACATTTTATTATTCATTGGACAATAAATACTAGTTTTATTAACTGTAACTTTTGTCTATTGGATAATAGCTTTTAGTAAAGATCTAGTGGATGGTTCTAGATATAATCCTAGTCTCCTTCTTCTAGAGGCTTCCCTTGATGACATCACCCATGTGACCACACCTTTGTGACATCACCATTTGACTTATCTCTTTTTGGACCAATAGGAAGCAAACTTCCTAAGCAAGTTTGGAGGAAGCTTGTTGGACAAGGTTGTCACCCTATCTCCTTGGGAAGCTCATAGTAATCACATGGCAAGGAGGGTTCTAGGACTTTGATTTTCACTTATTCACTTCACTTAGTTTCACTTTCATCTTTCTACCAAGAACCAAAAAGCTACACACTTTCTCTCTCACTTTTTTCTCTCATTTTCTCTCCACCAAGCTCATGGCCTCACCATCAAAACCCGCTCTCCAATCTTCTTTGATTTCAACTAATTATATTTCTTGAATACAAACCTCTTTTGAAGACACTTTGGTGTTGTGATCTTGATCTAGTTCATCCATTTTCAAGTACTTCTTCAAGTTAGGGTTTTGAAAGCATTTAAGGTGAAACTCCTCCATCTTCATCTCCTCTTTTCATTTTCAAATTCTAAGACCAAGATTTTGATCCATGGTCATTCTATTTCCAAGCCTTATATGTTGATTCTTTTTGTATGTTGTTTTCATTTTCAAGAGCATCTTGGAAGAGGAAGTTTGATTCAAGAAAACATCCAAGGAGTTTTTGGTCATCATCTATGGTAAGAGGGAGATTAACCTCTTCAACCTATCACGGTGGTGAGGAACAAAATCGTATGTTGTAAGTGAGGAATCCATGTGAGGGTCGTTCACTTGATTGTATTAACTCTTGGTGATTTTGTGGTTTTTGCCCTATATGATTTTATGGTTTAATATTATGCATAATTTTGGCTGAGTATAAAGTTTGATGATTGAAGTATGTGGTATACTTGGAATCTTGTTAATGAGGATAAAAATTTTGAGGTCCAAAGACCTTAGGGGCCACGGCCAAGTGACCTTAAATAGGGTATCCAAGACAAACTTTTTATGTTGATTTGGAACTTAGGTGTTTAGGTGAAAAGGAATTGGATTAAGAATTTATAATAATGAAAGAGAGATAGAATAAAATTTGGTTATTTAATAAGAGAGGGGTTTCGGCCATTGAGTGGAAAAATAAGCTTGAAAGGGAAATTGAAAACTTAAGGTATTTTTTTTAAAGGCAAGGGAAAAGGATTTATTAAATTAATACAATGTGGATTCCTTTTTATGTTCTTTGTGAAAAATATTAGGAATTATTACCTAGAGGAACCTAGTTAGAAGAATATTGGAACTAAAGTTAATTTCTATATTAATCCTTGAAAGTTTCAAAAAATTAAGCTTAAAAGTGTAATAAAAGTTTTACGTGATTGAAAAATAGTGATGATGTCTTATGTAATTTGAGAATGATGACTTTTGAATTACGTGATAAAGATGCCTTGCGATTGAAAATAACATCAGTGTGTTGTCGGGCTCTTAAACAGGACCCGGAGATGTTAATGACTGGTTTGGCTTATGAGTAGCTTATGTTTATGGAGAATCATGATATTAATATGTGTGTATGCATTGAGTCATTGATCTTGCATTATACTTGCAGTGTCGGTTGAGGCTGTATGCCTAGGAGTTGAATTACACCTTAGTGCGGGTGCGAATTGCGTAGTGTGGTTCACTTGTTGAACTTGGAGGCGTCAGGGCGTGGGTATCTCACAAGTGGACAGTTGGTAGCTCCACTAGGCCTGGTGATTGTGCAACGCACCGACGATCTTGACCATGCACTATTCTATTCACGATATGGTGTTGACAGTTGTGTATAAGCCATGATGTACAAATTGAGAAATTATAGCACTTAACTTGAGGCTGACGAGATACAAACATGTCTTCTAGACCATTCTCTCCAAAATTGTGTTTAGCTCTATGGAGTAGGAATTGGTCCATTGTGCATATGCATTGTCTAACACCCCAAATTTTATTTATTTTGTGATAAATATTCATTTTCCAATATTTGTTATTTTTAGAAATTTTTTTAGATTTTTCTGAGAATGCGGAATATTTTAATATTATTTTTCATTTTACGTGTAAATTGAGCGGACCCGGAAAAATGAGATATTTTTCCTGAGAACCTTGATCTGTGAAAACGTCAATGGGAGATCTTACTAAACCCGAGGCCGAACACGATTTACGAGATTTCACGTTTTTTGACAAATTTAAACAAATAAAATAATAAATTGCTATGTAAATTTTATCGGTTAGATAAATTAATACTGACTTCTGTCAACTGTAACAATTATCCATTGGATAATAACATGTATTAAAAACCCTATCGCATTATCCTAATATAATCTACTTTATGTCTAATCAATTCACTTTAATTCAAATTTAATGTATTTTAATCAAAGCTTCTTTGAGAAGCTTTGACCACCAAATGACCCATGTACCCTTGGCTTGTTGAGGAAGCCAAAATTTCCCTCTCTCTCCCCTCTCATTGCCGCGGCAATGCCCCTCCATGGGAGGCAAAATTTTAGCTCCTCACTTAATGCCTAATACACAAAATACCTCATTTCAACATAACACTTTCTCTATCTAGTTCTTCTTCTTCATATTTTCTCTCTTCCTTCTCTCTTCTTCTCCCCTCTCCATACGGTTTTGCAGCCCATATCTCCAACCATTTTCTTTGATTTTTCTCTTCATCAAGATCATTTCTACACCACCTTCACCTTCTCTACACTTTCTCTTTAGAAATTTTCTTCAAAATCTAACATTTCCTCCATTGTCATCCAAGACAAAGCTTCAAACTTTAAGGTAAAGTTTTTATTTTTCTTCTTCTTTCTCTTCATTTTCGTGCTCCATGGTCTCTTTGATGACCATGGATCTCTTCTTTTCCAACCCTTAATGTTGACTCATTGTCTTGAAATTCCTAGGATTTTTGGAAGCTCAAAACCGAACCTACCAAGGACCAAGTAGGAAGCCATTTTCGTGATTCTCCTTTAGGTAAGAGGGAGACTACTCACTTCAACCATTATGGTGGTGAGGGAACCTTTGAAAGCTTACTTTGTTTTAGTGATTTTGTATGCTTATGTATTTTGTTGTTGTTGGATTAATGTTTGGATGGTGATCTTGGATGTATTGAAATGCTTGATTATGTTAGGGTTGTTAAATGGAAAATTTGGAATTTCCTACCCTAATATGATGCCACGGTCTTGACTAGATTTGAGGGGTATAAATTGATTTTTTGTATATAATGAAATGAAGCATATATGATCAATTGTTAAATGATGATATTAAAAAAATTAATGAATGGAGAATTTTAAGGGTTTAATACCCTAGGATGAAGCCACGGTTTTGATCTAGAAAGTTAGGAGATTGGATTGGTTTTGTGTAAAATAAAAATTTGAATGATTAGATACTAAGTAATTGATGCATAAAATGGAAGGAAATTGGAATCTTGATGACCTAGAGAAGCCACGGTTTTTAGAGAAAATTAGGGGTTAAGTGATGCCTTGATACATCTTTGGAAATTAGGAATTTAGAGACATTCATAATCCATAATAAAGTGGAAGGATTGGATTGAAAAACAACACTCAAGAAGGACACGGTTTTGAAGGGCTATTTAATAAAAAAAATGTCATAATTGACCAAAATATAAAACTTGTGATAATTGGAGAACCATAAATGTATATTGATGTTGAGGATTGATTCCATAATATTGTGAAATCTCTATGTGGGCTAAGTACTTGTAAATTGTATACTTGAGGAATCTTTGACATAATGATGTTGAGATGTGAATATATATGCCATTGTGGTATGCTTATGATAAATGCATCATTGATAAACATGTATGATGTACATTGTGTCGTCATGCATATGTGTTGTCCATTGGACATTGTTAAAAAGGCGGTGTATGCCTAGGAGTTTGAATAACACCTTTGGGCGGGTGCGAATAGACTAGCGTAGGGTCATAGTTGGTAGCCCTGGGGGCGTCAGGGTGCGAGTGTCTCACAATGGCCAGTGGTAGCTCCATTCGGGCCGTGGGATAGACCGATACAAACGCACCAACGATCCGGACTGAGACGTTGTCCCATATCGCGATCAACTATTGAGGTGCCATGTATAAGCCATATTGGGCAAATGTTTTTATGTGATGAGCAAACTTTTTTTAAGGCTAACAAGATACTGGCATTACTCCTTGAACATTCACTCCAAAAATGTTTATGTCTAGCTCCATGGAGTAGGAACTTTTGGTACCCTTTGCATTGTGAACTGTCAGTCTCATAATTCAGTGAACATGAGTATTTATAATTATGCAAAGTATTTGTTATTATTACTGCAATAATTATTTAATTGCTTGGATTATTGAATGTTGGAAATGTCGATGTTGTCCTCCTGTTATTAATGATACTTACTATTATTTGTTGTTGTTCTGTTTTTATTGTTAATTTTAATCATTACAGTATTTGGATGCATGAACTGTGTTTATATGTGGGCGTCCAGCGCCGTTTTGTTTTCTTACTGCCATTTTGGTACTGAAAGTTGGGTGTCTCACCTCTTTCTGTATTTTCTGTATCTTTGTCGGATTGTGTTTCTGAGAAGAAGCTCGTGAGGAAGAAAAGGAAACAACTGAGTTTTCGGGTTTCTGGCCGCACTACGACTAGAGCTGTTGAGGATGTCGTCACACCCACGCTGCTTCTTGGGATACGTGAAGTTGACCTTCCGTGGAGGACTAGACTGCTGGCACTTACATGTGGAGACAGACCGATGCATCTACCGCGGGGAGCTGACGATGTCCTTATCTTGGGGTCGTTATGACGCCCCTGTCTTTGATTTTTTAGCTTTTGTTTGTTTAGAATTTCACCTACCCGTGAGAGACATGTGGACTGATATGTTCTACACCCCTCAAGAGGATTCTTTCCTCTCCACGGGTCAGGCTTCTGCCTGAAACTCAGTCGCTCCGATGGCAATTTCGTTGGATGATGAGGACCCTGAGGAGGACCCGGCTACGGTCCCTTCTCATTAGTTGTAGGGGCTGATACTGTTTGGTGGCTACTGATGGCTAATTGTTTATCTTTTTGGGAAAGCCTGATGTTTTGCTGTACTAGATAGGTGTATATTTGTATCTCTTTGGGTAGGTACATATTTTGTTTTTTTTTTTTTGTATAATTTGTAATGTAATTAAACAAAGTGATGCATAATATAAATATATAAATATATATATATATACATGAATGTTGTAAATGTATGGTCTTTTGTTTATGTTGATTTTATTGTATTGGGAGTTATTCTTATTTCTTCCATTACAAAAAAAAAATGTAGTACTTATTTCGATGTACAATTATTTCCACTATCAAGAATACAAACTTTAATTTTGTGTCAATAATGAATAGGGACTTAATTAACCACTGTAACTAAAATTTCTAGAATGTATTCCGTTTTCGTCTTTTCTATTATGGTGTGACATTCCTTCTTTGAGACGCTAAGAAAAAAGGGCGTTGCACTATCTTTGTATCAGAGCCTCAATTTAGGTTTTCTTTTGGGTCATATAGTTTTGGACTGTCTTGTTTGTGCTGTGTGACTCTCTGTGTTTGGTATTCTGCAAGGATACATCTGACTTTCTTTGTGTTTTGTATAGCTTGATTTGAGAAGAATTATGGCTCGTAGAGGAGACATGACTGCTGTAATCGAAGCAATCCAGAAGATGGTTGAAGCAATGCTGCAGCAAAACCAGCAAACAGCTCAATAGCAAGTAAGGACTGCACAACAATTGGAGGCTACTGTTGATGCCCAGAATTTGGCGGAATTTCATCGCACTAACCCTTCACAATTTAAGGGAGAGTATGATCTCGATAAAGCTACTCTGTGGATCAAAGAGCTAGAAAAGATATTCACAGGCATGAACTATGCCAATGATAGAAAAGTGACTTATACTGCGTTCATGTTGATTGGGGATGCAGAGGATTGGTGGACCGGAGAACAGAGGGTATTGGAGGCTGGGAATCGAGCAATTAATTAGGAATTGTTCAAGGAGAGGTTCTTGAATAAGTATTTCCTGGAAAGTGCTAGGCATGCTAAAGAGATGGAATTCCTTGGTTTGAGGCAGGGAAATATGACGGTGAGTGAATATGCTACCAAGTTTGAGAGTTTGTCCAAATTCTCAACCTACTTTCAACATCAACTGAACGAGACATGGAAGTGTTGAAAGTTTGAAGAAGGTCTCAGACATGACGTGAAGAGGGCCGTCATAACTTTGAAGATTACACAGTTTTCAGAATTACTTGATACGTATCGTCGAGTGGAAGACTTAGACCAGGCACGTGACGCAAGAAATAGAAACTTTGGGTCTTTTCGGTCCCAAAGAGGATGAAGTAGTAATGCTAATTGTCACCAGAAGAAGCCTTATTCCAGACCACCTAGAAATCAACAACAGAGGCCACAAGGTAGAAGTCATGGAGGAAGTCCAGGCAGAACTAGTCAAACAACGACATCTCCGTCGAAATGCCTAAAGTGCGGGAACAATCACTACACGAGAGACTGCACTATTAAGGGAATGATCTGTTTCAGATGTGGGAGACCTAGACACATTTCTCATAACTGTAATCAACCCAAGGCAGAACCTTCCGTCAATGCTGCTAGAACTACTAAACCGTAGGCTGGAGGTCGGGTTTATACTCTGAGTGGTGCTGAAGCCTCTCAATCCGAAGATCTTATACAAGAGGAAGGTCTCATTGAAGGTAATCTTTTAAATGTACTGTATGACTCTGGTGCAACTCATTCTTTCATTTCCTATGACTGTGTGAAAAGACTTAGTTTGCTTGTGTCTTCTTTGCCATTTGATCTGACTGTTTCAACTCCCACAGCTAAACCTGTTCTTACTACCAAAGTCTGTTTGAATTGTCCATTGATTGTTGAAGGTTGAATCTTTTCTATTAATTTGATCTATTTGCCACTATCTCAATTAGATGTGATCCTAGGAATGGATTGCTTATCTGCTAAGCATGTCCTATCAGACTGTTCTAGAAAAACCATAGTTTTCCCTTTGGATGAGAATTCTAGATTTTTGACTGCCCAGCCAAGTGAAAGCTTTCTTGAAAGAAGGAGCTCGGGGATACATGTTATTATCTTCTTTGAAGGTCGAGAATGAGGTAGATGTGGACGCAATCACAGTGGTTAGAGAATTTCCTAAAGTTTTTCCTGAAGATATACCTAGTTTGCCACCGGAGCGGGAAATTGAATTTGCCATTGATCTCATACTTGGAGCTGGTCCTATTTCCATAGCGCCTTACCGAATGTCGCCTACAGAGCTAGTTGATCTCAAGAAGCAACTAGAAGAGCTTTTGGAGAAGCAATTCATGAGACCTAGTGTATCACCTTGGGGAGCACCGGTATTGCTAGTTAGGAAGAAAGACGGTACTTCGAGATTGTGTGTGGATTATCGTCAGTTGAACAAGGTCACGATCAAGAACAAGTACCCATTGCCGAGGATAGATGATCTAACGGATCATTTGAAAGGAGCAGCTGTGTTTTCTAAGATCTACTTGCGATTGGGCTACCATCAGATCAGAGTGAAAGTGGAAGATATTCCTAAAACGGCTTTTCGTACTCGTAATGGACATTACGAGTACTTGGTGATGCCTTTTGGTGTGACCAATGCACCTTATTTGGACAGATTCGTCATTATTTTCATCGATGATATCTTGATCTATTCAAAGAATCGGGAGGATCATGCGGAGCATCACAGTATAGTTCTTCAGACCCTAAAGGAGAAAGAGTTGTATGCCAAGTTGTCAAAGTGTGAGTTTTGGTTGGATGAAGTTGAATTCTTGGGCCATGTGATTTCAAGGGAAGGAATTGTTGTAGATCCTTCGAAGGTAGAAGCTGTTCTTCAATAGGAGAGAATGAAGAAGGTGATAGAGATTCGAAGTTTTGTTGGATTAGTAGGCTATTACCGGAGGTTCATTGAAGGATTCTCTAAGATTGCTAGACCTCTCACTCAACTCACCAGGAAGTATCAACCTTTTGAATGGATGGATGCTTGTGAAGAGAGTTTTCAAGAACTGAAAAGGAGGATAACTACTTCACTGGTATTAGTTCTACCTAAGTCGAGTGAACCATTCGAAGTGTACTGTGACGCTTTATACCAAGGATTAGACAGTGTCCTTATGCAAGGCGAAAAAGTGGTGGCTTATGCCTCAAGACAATTGCGAGAGCATGAAAAGAACTACCCAATGCATGACTTGGAGTTAGCTACTGTTGTATTTGATTTGAAGATATGGAGACATTATCTCTATGGAGCAACATTCAACGTCTACAGTGACTACAAGAGCTTAAAGTACTTGTATGATCAAAAAGAGTTGAACATGAGATAGCGAAGATGGTTAGAATTTCTGAAAGACTACGATTTTCAACTTCAGTATCACCCTGGGAATGAATGTTGTGGCCGATGCCTTAAGTCGAAAAGCGGTCAGTGTTTCTGCTATAATGATTAGGGAGAAAGATTTGATAGAACAGTTCAGAGATATATGGTCTTTTGTGGAATTGATGCTGGACAAGATCTGCATTAACACGGTTACTATCTCGAGTGACTTGATGAACGACATCCGAGAGAAGCAGAAGGTTGACAAGTTTTTGCAAGAGGAAAAAGAACTGATACAGCAAGGTAGTGTATCATTAGTAGAAGAAGGAAATGATGGAATTTTGAGATTCCAAAGTAGAGTCTGTGTGCCAAAAGATGAAGAGCTTAGGAAGTACATTCTAGAACATGCTCATACAAACAAGTTGAGTATGCACCCTGGAATGACTAAAATGTATCAAGACTTGAAGAAATTATTTTGGTGGCATGGGATGAAAAGAGATATCGCTAGATGTGTATCGTCCTGTTTGGTTTGCCAAAAAACAAAGATTGAGCACCAACGACCATCTGGAATGTTACAACCCTTGACTATTCCCAAATGGAAGTGAGCTAGTATTGCCATGGACTTTGTTGTCGGATTTCCAAAGACTAGAAGATGATATGATTCAATATGGGTAATTATGGATCGACTTACGAAGTCAGCACATTTCTTATTGATCAACATAAGATATCCATTGGAAAAGTTGACTCAGTTGTATATCGGCGAAATTGTCAGACTACATGGTGTGCCTACAAGTATCATTTCTGACAGAGACCCGAGATTTACATCGAAATATTGGCAAAGTCTTCAAGAAGCAATGGGGACAAAGCTACGATTGAGTTCTACATACCATCCTCAGACTGATGGCCAATCAGAAAGAACAATACAATCATTGGAAGATTTGTTGAGAGCTTGTGCCATAAAGCTGATTGGATATTGGGACAAAATTTTACCATTGGTGGAATTCATCTACAATAACAGTTATCATTCAAGTATCGGGATGGCACCCTATGAGGCTCTATATGGGCGAAGGTGCCGAACACCTTTCTGTTGGTATCAAGACGGAGAGCGACTTACGGTCGGACTTGTTCTTATTCAGCAGACAACTGAAAAGGTTAAGATGATGCAGGAAAAGATGAGAACGGCTCAGAGTTGACAAAAGAGCTATGCATATAGAAGAAGAAAACCTCTTGAGTTCGAGGAAGGAGAGCATGTGTTTCTGAAAGTCACGCCTACGACTGGGGTTGGTCGGGTTCTCAAATCTAGAAAGCTCACTCCAAAAATCCTTGGACCTTATCAAATTCTTCGTCGGATAGGTCCTATTGCTTACCAAATAGCTTTACCACCTTTTCTTTCAAATCTACATAATGTCTTTCATGTGTCACAACTTCAAAAATACATTCTGAGTCCTGATCATGTCATAGCACCTGATTCAGTACAATTAAAGGAAAACTTGACTTATGAAACAACTCCTGTAAGGATTGAGGATAGGAGAATGAAGCAACTCGGAGGGAAAGACATTCCAATGGTGAAAGTAATCTGGAACGAAGCAACAGGAGATGCAACATAGGAGCTGGAGGACAAGATGAAGGTGTAATACCCAGAACTGCTTTAAGGTATGAAAATTTCAAGGATGAAATTCTTATTTGTTGGAGAGAGTTGTAACACCCCAAATTTTATTTATTTTGTAATAAATATTCATTTTTCAATATTTGTGATTTTTGAGAATTTTTTTGGATTTTTCTGAGAATGCAGAATATTTTAATATTACTCCTTATTTTGCGTGCAAACTAAGCAGAGCCGGGAAAATGAGATATTTTTCCTGAGAACCTTGATCTGTGAAAACGTCAATGGGAGATCTTACTAAATCCGAGGCCGAACACGGTTTACGAGATTTCACGTTTTTTGACAAATTTAAACAAATAAAATAATAAATTGCTATGTAAATTTTATCGGTTAGATAAATTAATACTGACTTCTGTCAACTGTAACAATTATCCATTGGATAATAACATGTATTAAAAACCCTATCGCATTATCCTAATATAATCTACTTTATGTCTAATCAATTCACTTTAATTCAAATTTAATGTATTTTAATCAAAGCTTCTTTGAGAAGCTTTGACCACCAAATGACCCATATACCCTTGGCTTGTTGAGGAAGCCAAAATTTCCCTCTCTCTCCCCTCTCATTGTTGCGGCAATGCCCCTCCATGGGAGGCAAAATTTTACCTCCTCACTTAATGCCTAATACATAAAATACCTCATTTCAACATAACACTTTCTCTCTCTAGTTCTTTTTCTTCATATTTTCTCTCTTCCTTCTCCCTCTCCATACGGTTTTGCAACCCACATCTCCAACCATTTTCTTTGATTTTTCTCTTCATCAAGATCATTTCTACACTTACCTTCACCTTCTCTACACTTTCTCTTTAGAAATTTTCTTCAAAATCCAACCTTTCTCCATTGTCATCCAAGACAAAGCTTCAAGCTTTAAGGTAAAGTTTTTATTTTTCTTCTTCTTTCTCTTCATTTTCGTGCTTCATGGTCTCTTTGATGACCATAAATCTCTTCTTTACCAACCCTTAATGTTGATTCATTGTCTTGAAATTCCTAGGGTTTTTGGAAGCTCAAAACCGAACCTACCAAAGACAAAGTAGGAAGCCATTTTTGTGATTCTCCTTTAGGTAAGAGGGAGACTACTCACTTCAACCATTATGGTGGTGAGGGAACCTTTGAATGCTTACTTTGTTTTAGTGATTTTGTATGCTTATGTATTTTTTTTTGTTGGATTAATGTTTGGATGGTGATCTTAGATGTGTTGAAATGCTTGATTATGTTAGGGTTGTTAAATGGAAAATTTAGAGTTTCCTACCCTAATATGATGCCACAGTTTTGACTAGATTTTAGGAGTATAAATTGATTTTTTGTATGCAATGAAATGAAGCATATGTGATTAATTGTTAAATGATGATATTAAAAAAATTAATGAATGGAGAATTTTAAGGGTTTAATACCCTAGGGTGAAGCCACAGTTTTGATCTATAAAGTTAGGAGATTGGATTGGTTTTGTGTAAAATAAAAATTTGAATGATTAGATACTAAGTAATTGATGCATAAAATGGAAGGAAATTGGAATCTTGATGACCTAGAGAAGCCACGGTTTTTAGAGAAAATTAGGGGTTGAGTGATGCCTTGATACATATTTGGAAATTAGGAATTTAGTGACAATCATAATACATAATAAAGTGGAAGGATTGGATTGAATAACAACACTGAAGAAGGACACGGTTTTGAAGGGCTATTTAATCAAAAATTGTCATAATTGACCAAAATGTAAAACTTGTGATAATTGGAGAACCATAAATGTATATTGATGTTGAGGATTAATTCCATAATATTGTGAAGTCCCTATGTGGGCTAAGTACTTATTGATTGTATACTTGAGGAATCTTTGACATAATGATGTTGAGATATGAATATATATGCCATTATGGTATGCTTATGATGAATGCATCATTGATAAACATGTATGATGTACATTGTGTCGTCATGCATATGTGTTGTCCATTGGACATTGTTAAAAAGGTGGTGTATGCCTAGGGGTTTGAATAACACATTTGTGCGGGTGCAAATAGACTAGCGTAGGGTCATAGTGGTTGGCCTTGGGGGCGTCGGGGTGCAGGTGTCTCACAATGGGCAGTGATAGCTCCACTAGGGCCGTGGGATAGACAGATGCAAACGCACCGATGATCCGGATTGAGATGCTGTCCTATATCGCGACCAACTATTGAGGCGTCATGTATAAGCTATATTGCGCAAATATTTTTATGTGATGAGCACACTTTTTTTAAGGCTAATGAGATACTGGCATTACTCCTTGATCATTCACTCTGAAAATGTTTATGTCTAGCTCCATGGAGTAGGAACTTTTGGTACCCTTTGCATTGTGAACTGTCAGTCTCATAATTCATTGAGCATAAGTATTTATAATTGTGTAAAGTATATGTTATTATTACTGCAATAATTATTTGATTGCTTGGATTGTTGAATGTTGGAAACGTCGATGTTGTCTACCTGTTATTTGTTGTTGTTATATTTTTACTGTTAATTTTAATCATTATTGTATTTGGATGCATGAACTGTGTTTATATGTGGGCGTCCAATGTCGTTTTATTTTCTTACTGCCATTTTGGTACTGAAAGCTGGGTGTTTCACCTCTTTCTGTATTTTCTATATTTTTTGTATTTTTGTCGAATTGTGTTTATGAGAAGACGCTCGTGAGGAAGAAAAGGAAATAACTGAGTTTCTGGGTTTCTTGCCGCACTACGACTAGAGCTGTTGAGGATGTCGTCACGCCCATGCCGCTTCTTGGGATATGTGAAGTTGACCTTCCATGGAGGACCAGACTACTGGCACTTACATGTGGAGACAGACCGATGCGTCTACCGCAGGGAGCTGACGGTGTCCTTATCTTGGGGTCGTTATGACGCCCTTTTCTTTGATTTTTCAGCTTTTGTTATTTTAGAATTTCACCTACCTGTGAGGGACATGTGGACTGATATGTTTTACACCCCTCAAGAGGATTCTTTCCTCTCCACTGCTCGGGCTTCTGCCCGAAACTCGGTCACTCCGATGGCAATTTTGTTAGATGATGAGGACCCTGAGGAGGACTCGGCTACGGTCCCTTCTCGTCAGTCGTAGGGGTTGATACTGTTCGGTGGCTATGGATGGCTAACCGTTTATCTTTTTGGAAAAGCCTGATGTTTTGTCGTACTAGATGGGTGTATATTTGTATCTTTTTGGGTGGGTACATATTTTGTTTTTTTTTGTATAATTTGTATTGTAATTAAATAGGTTGATGCATATATATATATATATATATATATATATATATATATATATATATATATATATGAATGTTGTAAATGTATGGTCTTTAGTTTATGATGATTTTATTGTATCAGGAGTTATTCTTATTTCTTCTATTACAACAAAAAAAATGTAGTACGTATTTTGATGTACAATTATTTCCACTATCAAGAATACAAAATATTTAATTTTGTGTCAATAATGAACCGGGACTTAATTAATTAACGTAACTAAAATTTCCCGAATGTATTCTATTTTCGTCTTTTCTATTATGGTTTAACGTTCCTTCTTCGCAATGCTAAGAAAAAGGGGCATTGCACATAGTCTATCTATATATCATTGTGATATTTTATATTTACTAAATTATCTAATACTTGATGCCATAACTGCAATTATTATTTCCTGTATATGAATGATATTATTGTTCTCTATTGTTTCTATGCTTCCATATTGGTATTGATGTAGGGAATCTCACATCTTCGTTGTATTGTTCTGTTTTACATGTATATGATTGATAAAGACTGAGAGGAAGACGAAGAAGATCACTTCTTTTCTATTGTTATATTTTTCTGCGTTGGCGGCTAGAACATATTTTGTTGGTTTTGTTAGAGTTCAGTTACATGGTGGTATAGTTGCTTGACATATCGATTGGGATATTGAGTGTGTTAGATATGTAGGAGATGTGACTATATTTGTACGTAGCACCCGCAATGGGGTCCCCTTTTTCCCTCTTGATGTCTCTGTACATTTAGAGTTCGTGATGCCGATTAGGGAGTTGTGGGGTGATTTGCATTACAACCCTAGGAAAGATCAGGACTATAAGGTGTCATCTGCTAGGACATCTGTCTGTGAGATCTTACCCTGGCTGAAGGTTTTGTCTGGTGGAGACTCAGAGGAGGAGGATCCAATGGAAGACCCTACTCCCTAGGCATATGGACTTGGGTAAGCTTATGTTTTGTTAAACAATTTATATGTAAGTCTTTTGTGCTCAACCTTTATGCATTTTGGGTGGACTAAGATCCACACCATCTTTTGTATATTTTGATGTGTAAATATTTAGTATTATGTCCTATGTTGCTTTGTTATGTTTAAATTTATGTTTTCGAAAAAAAAATTTAAAAATCCGTATTTTACTATATTCAGCCTTCTACACGTTTTGTTAAGTTTTGAAGTTTTAGTCGTAAATGTGATACCCTAAGGGAGGGTGTTACATTAGTTGGTATCAGAGCCCAAGTTTGAGTCTTATGGGGTTTGTGATTGGGTCTGTCTTGCTTGTGTTGTGTGATTCTATGTATTTGATTTTTGAAAGGTTACATCTAACTTTCATTGTGTATTGTTTAGTCTGACTTCAAAGGAACATGATGGCTCGAGACAGAGGTGTACATACGGATGCTGAACGAGACAATAAGAGAATGGCTGTAGCAGCTGAAGCTATGCGGAGGATGACAGATGTTATAGTGCAACATAACCAAATGGCTGCCCAATAGTAAGAAGCGACCGCTGAAACTCAGAATTTATTAGAGTTTCGCCACAACAACCCACCACAATTCAAAGGGGAATTTGATCTAGAAAAAGTAAGTCTTTAGATCAAAGAGCTAGAGAAGATATTCAAAGGAATGGGAAATACCGATGCTCATAAGGTAACCTATGCTACCTTTATGCTTGTTAGAGATGTTGATGACTGGTGGGCAGGAGCCCAACGATTGATGGAAGCTGAGGGAAGAGCAATCACCTGGGAAGTCTTTAAGAACAAATTCCTAGAGAAATACTTTCCAACCAGTGTGAGGCACGCAAAAGAAATGGAGTTTCTAGATCTAAAACAAGGGAGCATGACAATCAGTGAATATGGTGCTAAGTTTGAAAGCTTGTCAAAATTCTCAAGGTATTTCCAACTACAGCCAGATGAGGAGTAGAAGTGTCATAAGTTCGAAGAATGATTGAGGCATGACTTGAAGAGAGCAGTATTGCCTTTGGGAATTAAGGAGTTCCCAACTCTATTGGATAAGTGTTGCAGGATTGAGGAGTTGGACCAATCATGAGACCTGAGAAACTATATAATGCCCCATTTTCTTAATGTTGCGAAGAAGGAACGTCACACCATAATACAAAAGAAACGAAATAAATTATGGAAAAGAATAGTTACAGTGATTAATTAAGTCCCGGTTCATTATTAACACAAGATTAAATAGTTTGCATTCTTTGATAATAAAATAGTTGAGTATTGAAACATCTGTAAGCATGTTTTTTACAATAAATAACAATGGAGAGATGATATAACGGTAAGGAGATAATAATAATTATCAATGCAACAGAATTGAGACAAAATTAGAAATTATACATCCACAATATATATATATTATATGTATCAGCCTGTTTTAGTTACATAACAAAATATACAAAAAAGTAAAGGCTTTACCCACCCAAGATAGTTACAAATTTACACCCATATTAGCAAAACGTCAGGCTTCCCCAAAAAGATAAACGGTTAGCCATCAGTAGCCACCTATAGTATCAGCCCCTAAGGCTGACGAGAAGGGACCGTAGTTGGCTCCTCCTCAGCGTCCTCTTCATCGGACGAAATCACCATCGGAGCGACCGAATTTTGGGCAGAAGCCTGAGCAGTGGAGAGGAAAGAATCCTCTTGTGGAGTGTAGAACATATCAGTCCACATATCCCGTACGGGAAGGTAAAATTCTAAAATAACAAAAGCAAAAAAATAAAAAAACAGGGGCGTCATAACGACCCCAAGATAAAGGCACCGTCAGCTCCCCGCGATAGATGCATCGATCCGTCTGCACATGTAGATGCCAGCAATTAGGTCCCCCATGAAAGGTTAACTTCACGTACCCCAAAAAGCAGTGTGGGCATGACGACATCCTTAGCAGCACTAGTCGTAATGTGACCAGAAACCCAGAAACTTATTTGTTTCCTTCTCTTCCCCACGAGCGTCTTCCCAGAAACACAATTCGACAAAGATATAGAAAATACAGAAAGAGGTGAGACACCCAACTTTCAGTACCAAAATGGCAGCAATAAACGAACGTCGCTGGACGCCCATATATAAATACAGTTCAGACATCCAATTGCAGTAATAATTAAAACAAATAGTAAGAACAGAACAACAATAAATAATAGTAAATATCATCAATAACAGGCAGACAACATTAACATTTCTTACATTGAATAATCCAAGCCATCAAATAATTATTGCAATAATAATAACAGATGATTTCCACAATTATAAATGCTTATGCTTAATGAATTATGTGACTGACAGTTCACAATACAAATGGTACCAAAATTCCTACCCCATGGAGGTAGACATAAACATTTTCGGAGTGAATGATCAAGGAGTAATGCTAGTATGTCGTTAGCCTTTAAAAATAGTTGCGCAATATGGCTTATACATGACACCTCAACAGTTGATCGCGATATAGGACAACGTCTCAGTCTGGATCTTCGGTGTGTTTGCATCGGTCTATCCCATGGCCCTAGTGGAGCTACCACTGTCTATTGTGAGACATCCGCATCCCGACGCCCCAGGGCCAGCCACTATGACCCTATGCTTAGTCTATTTGCACCCGCACCTAAGTGTTATTCAAACTCTTAGGCATACATTGACTTTCCAACAATGTCCAACGGACAACACATATGCATGACGACATAATGTACATCATGTATGTTTATCAATGCTACATTTATCATAGTATACCACAATGGCATATTTTCATGTCATAATATCAATATGTCACGAATTCTTCAAGTACACAGTCAACAAGTACTTAGACCACATAGGGATTTCACAATAACATAGAATCAATCCTCAACATCAATATGTATTCATGGTTCATTAATTTTCACAATTCCACATTATGGATCCTCATTTTCAAAGTCTTAAGCTTTAGTCAATTATGAAAATTTTAGGGTAAATAATCCTTCCAAAACCGTGGCACTCTCAAGAGTCATTACTCAATTTAATTCTTCTACTTGAGTACGGATTATGCAAGTCTCTATATTCTTAATCTCCAAAGATTGATCAAAGTATCATTTAACCCCTAATTTTTCTCTAAAAACTGTGGCATCACTTGGTCATCAACATATTATGCATTAGTCTTTTGAGATCTAATCACTTAAATTTTAGTGGACACCAAACCAATCTAATCCCTCAAAATTAAAGTCAAAATTGTGGCCTCACTTTGGGGTATTAAACCTTTAAAATTTTTCATTCATTAATATTAATGTTATCATCCAACTTTTAATCACACAACCTTTATTTGATTTGTGAATCAAAAACAAATTTCTATCCCTAAATTCTAGTCAAAACTGTGGCATCACATTAGGATAGGAAACTCTAAATTTTCCATTTAGCAACCCTAACATGATCAAGCATTTTCAATACATCCAATACATCTAAGATCATCAATCAAGTATAAATCCAATTTCAAGAATACATAACATGCAAAATCACCAAAACAAAGTAAGCATACAAAAGTTCCCTCACCACCAATAATGGTTGAAGTGAGTAATCTCCCTCTTACCTAAAGGAAGAACACAAAAATGATCTCTTTCTTGCTCCTTGAAGGTTTCAGTTTTGAGCTTCCAAAACCCTAGGAATTTCAAGACAATGAATCAACATCAAAGGTTGAAAAAGAAGAGGTCCATGGTCATCAAAGAGACCATGGAGTACGAAAATGAAGAGAAAGAAGAAGAAAAATGAAAACTTTACCTTAAAGCTTAAAGCTTTGTCTTGGAAGACAATGGAGGAAAGGTTGGATTTTGAAGAAAATCTCTAAATAGAAAGTGTGGAGGAGGTTGAGGTAAGTATGGAAATGGTCTTGGTGAAGAGAAAAATCAAAGAAAATGGTCACTCAAGGGGCTGCAATTTTTGTAGCCAAGAAGGAGAAGAAGAAAAAAGGTAGAGAAAATATGAAGAAGAAAACTAGAGAGAGAAGTGGATAGATGAAAATGAGTGAAAATGACTAAGTGTGTTAAGTGTGTGTGAGTCAAATTCCCCCCCCCCCTTGGGCAAGGGAATGCCATGGAAAATTGAGAGAGAGAAGGGGAAAAATTAGCTTCCCCAACAAGCTAAGGGTAGATTGATCATTTAGTGGTCAAAGCTTCTCAAATAAGCTTTGATTAAAATACTATAAATTTAAATTAAAGTGAGTTTAATTAGACATAAAGTGGATTATATTGAAATAATGTGATAGGATTTTTAATACATGTTATTATCCAATGGACAATTGTTACAGTTGACAGAAGTCAATATTAATTGTCCGACGGATAAAATTTTACACAGCAATTTATTATTTTACCTATTAAAATTTTTTGAAAAATGTGAAATCTCGTAAATCATGTCCAACCTTGGGTTTAGTAAGATCCCCTATCGACGTTTCCACATATTAAGCTTCTTGGGAAAAATATCTCATTTTTCCATCTCCGCTCAGTTTGCATGCAAAACGAGGAATAACATTAAAATATTCTGAGTTCTAAGAAAAATCCAGAAAAATTCTCAAAAATTATAAATATTAGAAAATGAATATTTATCATAAAATAAATAAAATTTGGGGTGTTATAACTCTCCCCAACAAATAAGAATTTCGTCCTCAAAATTTTTGTACCTTAGAACAGTTCTAGGTATTGTTCATTCATCTTGTCCTCCAGTTCCCATGTTGCATCTCCAGTTGTCTCGTTCCAGATTACTTTCACCAACGAAATGTCTTTCCCTCTGAGTTGCTTCATTCTCCTATCCTTAACCCCTACAGGAGTTGCTTCATAAGTCAAGTTTTCCTTTAATTGTACTGAATCGGGTGCTATAACATGATCGGGACTCGGAATGTATTTTCGAAGTTATGACACATGAAAGACATTATGAAGATTTGAAAGAAAAGGTTGTGATTAGCCATTGACTAATGAAGAACTTAGTTTTGATGATAACAAGTATGAAGACATGTCAAGACCTTATCCAAGACCTTCAATACTAGTTATAGGCCTTAGATCATTGTGTAAATGTATAAATGATTCACCTAAAGCTCAACAAATAATCTTTTCAAAGAACTCAAATAGCTCACATATTCTTGAGGCTTCAAATTGGTTTTTGGTTTCCAAAGAAACAAACACAAGTGCCCAAAAGCTTACTAGACCATTTGAGATTAATTTGCAATACTCAAAAGCTATAAGAAAAGATTTTTCTAAAGGCGCTTAATGTATTATTCGAATAACAATTCAAAATTATTAAGGCGCTTAATGTATTATTTGAATAACATAAGTGTTATTCGAATAACACACCTTCTCAGAAGCATTTCTAAAATGGCTTATTCGAATAACCATAATGTTATTCGAATAGCAAGATTTTCCAGAAACCAATCTATAAGTTGTTATTCGAATAACAATAAGTGTTATTCGAATAACACGTTCCAGAGGCAAAATTGTCCTGAGCTATTTGAAGCCTTATTCGAATAACAAAATTGTTATTCGAATAAGAACACGAACCAGAAGAGGAAATAACAGATAGTAAGCTGCCATTCATGCTCCCAACCACCCTCCAACGACTCTATTCTTGAATGGGCTTTAAATACAAGTTGTTGGGCATTTATAGGGGCTGATCAATCAAGCTGAAAAACCTAGTTGAGCATTAATACGAGTTGCACTATCAGTTTTCATATACTCTCTATTTTGATCATCATCAAGTGAATCATTAATACACATAGAACTTCAAGTTGTATTATTCACTCTTGAGAGAGAGTTTCTATTCATCTATATTCTTGTTCAATCTGTAAAGAGAGGGTGAGGCATCCCTCAAAGTTGTAAGGGTGAGGCATCCCAAGTTGTGTTGAGTGCTCAATCTTGTAAAGGTTGTCAAGCATCTGTTTGAAGCTTGAAGATATACTGGAAATCTTAGGTATTTACTTGAGGACTGGACGTAGACCACAAATGGATTAGTAGTTGAACCAGGATAAAGCTTTGTGTTTGTCTTCCTAAACTCATCTTATTAACTTTGTGTATTATTTTATTAGTTATCTTGCATTCTATCTTGTTTGATTGATTTACTTGTATGTGTAAACCCTCTAATCTCTCTATTCATTCATTTCTATCAAACAATAACTTCAACGAAAATTGATAATCAAGCTTTTTACAAGAGATTTGTGAAAAGTTTTTATAAACTCAATTCACCCCCCCTCTTGAGTATTGAAGCCACTTGGTAACAAGTGGTATTAGAGCTAGACTTTTATATAAAAAGCTTAGCCGCTTCAAGAGAAAAGATGCCTTCAAATGGTTTTTCTAATGAAGGTTCTTCTATAAATAGGCCTCCCTTTTTCAATGGGGATGGTTATGTTTATTGGAAAAAAAGGATGAAGATTTTTATTGAAGCTATTGATATTGATGTGTGGGATGCCGTTGAAAATGGTCCTTTTGTCCCCATACGTCTTGTTGACGGTGTTAGAACAAATACACCAAGAAATGAATGGACCGATGATGACAAGAAAAAGGTCTAATACAACTTAAGAGCTAAGAATATCATTACTACTTCTTTAGGATATGATGAATTTTTTAGGGTGTCAAATTGTAAGACCGCTCAAGAAATGTGAGATACATTGCAAGTAACCCATGAAGGTACAAGTGAGGTAAAAAGATCTAGAATAAATACACTCACCCATGAATATGAATTGTTTAGAATGAATCAAGGGGAAAGTATTCAAGATATACAAAAATGATTTACTCATATAGTTAATCATCTTGCTTTATTGGGAAAAACTTTTGCCAATGAAGATCTTATTAACAAAGTTTTGAGATGTTTGAGCAAGAGTTAGCAACCCAAAGTGATGGTTATATCGGAGTCAAGAAATCTAGCCACAATGACCTCAGCCACCCTCTTTGGAAAGCTTCAAGAACACGAGTTGGAGCTAAATCGACTAAATAAAAAATGAGGAGCAAGATAAGAAGAAAATGATCTTGAGAATATGAAGATGAAGATGATGGAAATGATCTTGAGAATATTGAGATGAATGAAGAAAATTTCAGTCTCCTTGTGAAGAAGTTTGGAAGGTTTCTCAAGAAGAAAGGAAATCAAAGAAGGCCTCTTTTTCCTCCTAAGAATTCAAATCAAAATGGAGAAGGAACTTCATCCACTCCAACTTGCTTTGAATGTGGAAAACCAGGGCATATGAAGATGGAATGTCCGGTTTATCAAAAGAAGATGGAGAAATTTGAAAAGAAGTCTTTCAAGGAAAGAAAAGGAAGAAGAGCATAAATTGCATGGGAAGACAACGATATGGACTCCACCAATGATTCGGAAGAGGAGGAAATCGAGATAACCTCAACTAGTCTTGAACTATCTCCTTCATATAGTGAATTGCAAGATGCTTTTCAAGAATTACATGATGAATTCATGAGACTCACTAAAATGGTTTTAACTTCCAACAAAACAATCTCCTTAATGATTAACAAAATTTCTATTTTAATTAAAGAGATTGAAGAACTTAAAGTTGAAAATGAGACTCTTGGACTTATTGATGCTAACTCATCATGCATGATTTGTTCTTCACATGATAATGCACCCACACCCTTAACTTGTTCTTCATGTAACGCACTTGAAAATGAAATTGAGGACTTGAAAAATACTCTTGCAAAATTTACTTTGCGAAGGGATAATTTAAATATGTTACTAGGAAAACAAAGGTGTGTTTTTCAAAAAGCCGGTTTAGGATATAATCCAAATAATCATAAAAAATCCTACAATAATTTCTTTGTTCCATCTAGAACATCAAGTACCCCCTTTATCAAATGCTTTCATTGTGGAAAGAAAGGACATAGTGCATCTATATGTAATACTAGAAAGAAAAGAAACACCAAAGTAGGAACTAAAATGGTTTGGGTTCCTAAGGGCATCGTGCCTATTCCTAACACACAAGGACCCAAGACAATTTGGGGACCAAATGTTAAAACTTGAGTATGTGTTGTAGGTGTGCTTAAAGTCCAAAAGCTCAAGTTGGTATCTTGATAGTGGATGCTCCAAGCACATGACCGGTGATGGCTCTAAGTTTTCCTTCATTGTACCCAAGAAGAGTGGTCATGTGACTTATGGTGACAACAACAAAGGAAAGATTCTTAGAGTTGACAAAGTTAGTAAAATCCCTTCCTCATCCATTGATAATGTTTTACTTATTAAAGGACTCAAACATAACTTGCTTAGCATTAGTCAATTGTGTGATAAGGGGAATAGAGTAATATTTGATTCTAATTGTTGCATAATTGAAGGAAAGGATGATAAGCATGTTAAGTTTGTTGGTCATAGGGTCAATAACATAAATATGATTAGCCTTGATGACATTTCCTCAAATGATGCTAAATGCTTGATGACTAAAGAAAATGATTCATGGTTATGGCATAGAAGAATTGCTCACATTCACGTGGATCACTTAAACAAATTAGTTTCTAAAGAACTAGTAATTGGTCTTCCAAAGCTCAAATTTGAAAAAGATAAACTTTGTGATGCATGTCAAAAAGGAAAACAAGTAAAGGTCTCTTTTAAAGCTAAAAATGTGGTTTCAACTTCTAGACCTCTACAACTTTTGCACATGGATCTTTTTGGTCCCTCTAGAACTATGAGCTTTGGTGGGAATTACTATGCCTTAGTGATTGTGGATGATTTTTCTAGGTTTACATGGACTTTGTTTTTGTCTCACAAAAATGATGCTTTTCAATCATTCAAAAAGCTTGCCAAAGTTATCCAAAACGAAAAATGTTTTTGTATGGTATCCATAAGAAGTGATCATGGTGGTGAATTTGAAAACCATGAATTTGAAACCTTTTATAATGAATATGGCATTGAGCATAATTTTTCAGCCCCTAGGAAACCACAACAAAATGGTGTTGTAGAAAGGAAAAATCGATCTTTGGAAGAAATGGCAAGAACTATGTTCAATGAGGCCAACCTTCCTAAGTATTTTTGGGCGGATGTGGTTAACACCACTTGTTATGTTATGAATAGGGCTTTAATAAAGCCAATTTTAAAGAAAACCCCCTATGAATTATACAAAGGAAGGAAACCAAATGTCTCACATTTTTATGTTTTTGGATGTAAATGCTTTGTTTTAAATAATGGAAATGATAACTTGGGGAAGTTTAATGCAAAATCTGATGAGTGAATATTTCTTGGTTATTTTATACATAGTAAGGCCTTTAGAGTTTATAACAAACGAACTATGGCCATAGAAGAGTCCATACATGTTGCATTTGATGAAACTAACCCAAACGAGCCGAGAAAGGAGCTTGTTGATGATGTTGCAGAAATCCTTGCAAGAACTCACCTAGAAAATCAAGAAAAAGAAGTCATGCAGCAAGAAGAAAACTAATATGATTCCCCAAGACAAAAGGACTCAAATCATGGATCTTCCCAAGGAATAGAGGACATCAATATATCATCCTCTTGACAAAGTGATAGGTGATGTATCAAAAGGGGTAATCACTCGTAACTCTCTTAGAGATGCATGTAACCATATGACTTTTGTTTCTCAAGTTGAACCTAAAAACATAAATGAGGCCATTAATGATGAACATTGGATCTTGACTATGCAAGATGAACTAAACCAATTTGAGAGGAATCAAGTTTGGGAATTAGTCCCCAGGCCCAATGATCATCCCATAATTGGCACCAAATGGGTTTTTAGGAACAAACTTGATAAAATAGGCTTAATAATAAGAAACAAAGCTAGGCTTGTAGCTAAGGAATATAATCAAGAAGAAGGTATAGATTATGAAGAAACATATGCTCTCGTAGCTAGACTAGAAGCCATTAGAATGTTACTTGTATATGCTTACATCATGGATTTTAAACTTTTTCAAATGGATGTCAAAAGTGTCTTTTTAAATGGTTTTATCCAAGAAGAAGTGTATGTGGATCAACCTCTCGGTTTTGAAAACTTTGAACTGCCCAACCATATTTTTAAACTTAAAAAGGTATTGTATGGCTTGAAACAAGCTCCTAGAGCTTGGTATGAAAGGTTGAGCAAGTTCCTTTTGGAAAATGGCTTCTCTAGGGAAAATGTTGACACCACTCTCTTCATCAAGCATAAAAAGCATATCGTTCTGCTTGTTCAAATATATGTTGATGACATTATATTTAGTGCTACTAATAACTCTCTTTGTAAAGAATTTGCCAACATTATGCAAAGTGAGTTTGAGATGTCCATGATGGGTGAACTCAACTTCTTCCTTGGTCTTCAAATCAAGCAAATAAGGGATGGGACTTTCATACGTCAATCCAAATATTGCAAGGAGTTGCTCAAGAAGTTTGGAATGGAAGGAGCCAAGCAAATGGCTACACCAATGGGAACTTCTTGTTACTTGGACAAGGATGAAGGAGGTAAATCCATAGAAATTACCAAATATAGAGGTATGATTGACTCACTCCTTTATCTTACAGCAAGTAGGCCGGATATCATGTTTAGTGTATGCATGTGTGCTAGATTTCAAGCAAATCCTAAAGAATCACACCTAAGTGCTGTAAAACGAATTATGAAATATCTAATAGGCACTTCACAAATGGGATTGTGGAACCCTAAGGGTGCCTCATGTAGCTTGGTTGGTTATTCTGATTCTGACTTTGCTAGTTGCAAAATGGATAGGAAGAGTATTAGTGGGACATGCCACTTGCTTAGAAACTCATTAGTTTCTTGGCATAGCAAAAAGTAAAATAGTGTGGCATTGTCAACAGCTGAAGCTGAATATATTGTAGCTGGAAGTTGTTGTGCTCAAGTCCTTTGGATGAAGCAACAACTCCTAGACTATGGTCTTGAGCTGGATCACATCCCCATTAGATGTGATAACACTAGTGCCATTAACTTGTCAAAAAATCCCATCTTGCACTCAAGAACAAAGCACATAAAAATAAGACATCATTTCATAAGAGACAATGTTTAAAAGGGTGATTACATGCTTGAATTTGTGGAAACAACTAAGCAATTAGCTAATATCTTCACCAAACCTCTAGCAAAAGAAGCATTCTATTTTATTAGAAGAGAATTGGGCATAATTGTTCAATCATGCATATGAATAAATGTTTACATTGGTTTATCCTTGATCTACTTCCATTAAATCATCACTAACTTGGGTGTCGAAGTTTTCCCTAAATTTGTTTTGTAGGAACTTCACAAAATCCAGTAAGAATTCCTTTTCAATTTGATGCTAAAAATGTGCTTAATTGATGCCTAAATAATTACCTTATTCAAATAAGAAGAATCTTATTTGAATAACATGCTACAACATCCCTTATTTCTATCTCAAACGCTTGCCTTATTCGAATAAGGCCTCCCTTATTTGAATTATGTCTTACAGTATCTCCCCAAGTGTTCTGCTCTTTAACATGTTATTCAAATAACCATTTGGTTATTCGAATAAAATATGTCAGGAAGTATCAAATGATTCACTATTCGAATAACACATCTTGTTATTCGAATATCATATGGCAGAATGCCATGTCCCTTGTGCTTCAATTCTGTTATTCGAATAACATAACTTGTTATTTGAATAACGTTTAGCAGAATGGCCAAAATGCTTGATCTACCACCTTGTTATTCGAATAACATGCAAGATATAAATAAGTTCCCCGCGTTTCTAAACTTCATTTCTGAAGTATTTCTCCTTTCTCTGTTTTCTTCTCCACGATCCTCCATCATCCCTCCTTCTAAAATCCATTTCCCTTTCCACCACAATCACCCATCCATCCTTCAAACTCTCCAATGGCATCCTCATCCAAACGCCCACGTTCAAAAATCGGTCCTACCAACAATCCTCTCAATCTCAGAAGGCTCTCATCCAACAAAGCTGACCTGATAAGATTTAGAGAGCAATTTTGGAACCGAAATCTTGTGCAACCAAAGTACATGGACCAAAAATTCTTTGAAGACGAAGTTGGGTTTGAGTTCCTAGACTTTCTCAATCACCAAGGTGTTCTCATGTTCTGTAGCTACTGTGACACCATCTTCCCTGACCTAGTGAAGATGTTCTATTGCAATTTGAGGTTAGATGGTCCAAATATTATCTCTGAGGTCAAGGACCAACAAATTGTGATCATACTAGTAGATTGGATGGAGTACTTTAACCTGAATGCTATAGGCACTGGCATTGAAGAAGACAGTAGGCCATACATACAAGAGTACGTCAAGGAAGAAGCTATGCCTCTCATTGTAAAGCCTGGCACGCAATGGCCTAAGGTTGGGTTGAAAAGCGGGACACTGAATAGTCAAGACAGGTTGTTTCATTACGCCTATGCTCATATCCATGCACCCTGTGGTGGCAATTATATCTATTTAACTGAGGATGATATTTTTATGGTCTGGGTTTTGAGGAGAAATTGGAGAATCAACTGGCCAAACTTCATTGGCAAACACATGTTGAAGGCAAAGCATCAAGAAAACTCCAATTTGCCCAATGCTCTGCTCATCTCAGCTTTCCTAAAAAAATACAACATACTCCGGGAAACTGAGCGACCAGTTAAGCTCACTCATTTTAATATCTTTAGAGAATATACTTTGAAGAAAATGAAGATGGTCCCAGATGATGTTGGAGGATGGGTATACCCTGATGAACTAGAAGAAGCTGTGGCTGGTGCTCCTGCTATGCCTGGAGAGGCTCCTGAAGAAGCTCCTGAAGATGTTGTTGTTGCTGCTGCTGCTGATGTTCCTACTACTAGTCATGTGACGAATGATCAGCTTATGTCAACCATGCTCAACCTCAAAGCTTACATTAAAAACACCAACACCATCATCTTTGACAAGCTTGAGGCTATCGAGCGAGAGCAGCCTGCCCTAAGAACCTTGTTATCTGGACAAGCTCCCACCACTCCTCCTCCTCCACTGGATACTTTCTTCTAGTATCTATACCTCTTAGGATTTTTTTTTTTTTGCTTATTGATGCTTTTGAATTCATGCAAGTCATGCCTACGAAATCCTTAATGTAATTGGCTTATTTTTCTTTAATGACAAATGATCCTTGTTTGCATATTCATGATTGGTCTGATCTTCTCCTTATTGATTTAATAGTTCAAATATCTGTGTGATTGCATGTCTGTCTGTGCTTCTGTTGCCCCATCTTTTTAATAATGACAAAAGGGGGAGAATATGTTATAGTGTTATTATATTAACAATTTTTTGGAGATTGTGTTGAGAAAAGACAGGTTAGAAAATCTAATCCTAAAAAGGATCAAGAACTCCAAAAGAAAGGGGGAGCTACGCATAACTCAAAAACCTAATTCTCCTCTTACAAAGTAGAGGAGGTGTAAGTCTCTCTTTTAATTTTTGTGAAATCCATTTAGTTGAACTAACCTTTTTTCTCAAATGCTTGGTTTGTCATCATCAAAAAGGGGGCGAATGTGATTGACCATTGACTAATGAAGAACTTAGTTTTGATGATAACAAACATAAAGATATGTCAAGACCTTATCCAAGACCTTCAAGACTAGTTATAGGCCTTAGATCATTGTGTAAAGGTATAAATGATTCACCTAAAGCTCAACAAATAACCTTTTCAAAGAACTCAAATAGCTCACATATTCTTGAGGCTTCAAATTGGTTTTTGGTTTCCAAAGAAACAAACACAAGTGCCTAAAAGCTTACTAGACCATTTGAGATTAATTGGCAATACTCAAAAGCTATAGGAAATGATTTTTCTAAAGGCTTATTCGAATAACAACTTTTGTTATTCGAATAACCAATATCAGAGAAGCCAAATAATCTCATCTACGTAAGGGTTATTCGAATAATGCCCTGTGTTATTCGAATAACAGTTCAAAATTATTAGGGCACTTAATGTATTATTTGAATAACATAAGTGTTATTCGAATAACACACTTTCTCAGAAGCATTTCTAAAATGGCTTATTCGAATAACCATAATGTTATTCGAATAGCAAGATTTTCTAGAAACCAATCTATAAGCTGTTATTCGAATAACAATAAATGTTATTCGAATAACACGTTCCAGGGGCAAAATTGCCCTGAGCTATTTGAAGCCTTATTTGAATAACAAAATTGTTATTCGAATAAGAACATGAACCAGAAGAGGAAATAACAGATAGTAAGCTGCCATTAATGCTCCCAACCACCCTCCAACGACTCTATTCTTGAATGGGCTTTAAATACAAGTTGTTGGGCATATATGGGAGTTGATCAATTAAGCTGAAAAACCTAGTTGAGCATTAATACGAGTTGCACTATCAGTTTTCATATACTCTCTATTTTGATCATCATCAAGTGAATCATTAATACCCATAGAACTTCAAGTTGTATTATTCACTCTTGAGAGAGAGCTTCTATTCATCTATATTCTTGTTCAATCTGTAAAGAGAGGGTGAGGCATCCCTCAAAGTTGTAAGGGTGAGGCATCCCAAGTTGTGTTGAGTGCTCAATCTTGTAAAGGTTGTCAAGCACCTATTTGAAGCTTGAAGATATAGTGAAAATCTCGGGTGTTTACTTGAGGACTGGACGTAGACCACAAGTGGATTAGTGGTTGAACCAGGATAAAGCTTTGTGTTTGTCTTCCTAAACTCATCTTATTAACTTTGTGTACTATTTTATTAGTTATCTTGCATTCTCTCTTGTTTGATTGATTTACTTGTATGTGTAAACCCTCTAATCTCTTTATTTATTCATTTTTATCAAACAATAGCTTCAACGAAAATTGGTAATCAAGCTTTTTACATGAGATTTGCAAAAAGTTTTTATAAACTAAATTCACCTCCCCTCTTAAGTATTGAAGCCACTTGGTAACAAAGGTGGTAAAGCTATTTGGTAAGCAACAGGACCTATTCGACGAAGAATTTGATAAGGTCCAAGGAATTTTGGAGTGAGTTTTCTAGATTTGAGAACCCGTCTGACCCCAGTCGTAGGCGTGACTTTCAAGAACACATGCTCTCCTTCATCAAATTCAAGAGGCTTCCTCCTTTTGTTCGCATAGCTCTTTTGTCGACTCTAAACTGTTCTCATCTTTTCTTGAATCATCTTAACCTTCTCAGTTGTCTGTTGAATAAGATCAGGTCCGACTGTAAGTCGTTCTCCAACTTGATACCAACATAAGGGTGTTTGGCATCTTCGTCCCTACAGAGCCTCATAGGGTGCCATCCCTATGCTTGAATGGTAACTGTTGTTGTAGGTAAATTCTACCAATGGTAAAATTTCATCCCAACTTCCAGTCTGCTCTATGGCACAAGCTCTCAACAAATTTTCCAATGATTGAATTGTTCTTTCTGATTGGCCATCCGTCTGAGGATGGTATGCAGAACTTAATCGTAGCTTTGTCCCCATTGCTTCTTGAAGACTTTGCCAAAATTTGGATATAAATCTCGGGTCTCTGTCAGAGATAATACTTGTAGGCACACCATATAGACTGACAATTTCACCGATATATAACTAAGTTAACTTCTCCAACGGATATTTTATGTTGATTGGTAAGAAGTGTGCTGACTTTGTAAGTCGATCCACAATTACCGATATTGAATCGTATCCTTTTCTGGTTCTTGGTAGTTCGACGACAAAATCCATGGCAATACTATCTCTTTTCCATTCGGGAATAATTAAGGGTTGTAGCATTCCAGATGGTCTTTGATGCTTAATCTTTGTTTTCTGGCAAACTAAACAAGAAGATACGCATCTAGTAATATCTCTTTTCATCCTATGCCACCAAAATAATTTCTTCAAGTCTTGATATATTTTGGTCATTCCAGGGTGCATATTCAACTTGCTAGTATGACCATGTTCAAGAATGTACTTCCTGAGCTCTTCATCTTTAGGCACACAAACTCCTCCTTGGAATCTTAAAATTCCATCGCTTCCTTCTTCTAATGTTGACATACCACCTTGCTTTATCAGCTCTCTTTCCTCTTGCAAGAACTTGACAACCTTCTGCTTCTCTCGAATGTCATCCACTAAATCACTCGAAATGGTGACCATGTTCATGCAGATCTTTCCTGGCATTAATTCCACAAAAGACCATATGTCTCTGAATTGCTCTATTAAATCTTTTTCTCTGATCAGCATGGCAAATACACTGATCGTTTTCCTACTCAAGGCATCGGCCACAACATTCGCCTTCCCAGGGTGATACTGAAGTTGGAAATCGTAGTCTTTCAGGAATTCTAATCATCTTCACTACCTCATGTTCAACTCTTTTTGATCGTACAAATACTTTAAGATCTTATGATCATTGAAGACGTTGAACGCTGCTCTGTAGAGATAATGTCTCCATATCTTCAAAGCAAATACAACAGCAGCTAACTCTAAATCATGTGTTGGATAGTTCTTCTCATGCACTTGCAATTGTCTTGAGGCATAAGCCACCGCTTTCCCGCCTTGCATAAGGACACAACCCAATCCTTGGTATGAAGCATCACAGTATACCTCAAACGGTTCACTCGGATCAGGTAGGACTAACACTGATGAAGTAGTTAGTCTCTTTTTTAATTCTTGAAAACTCTCTTCACAAGCATCTGTCCATTCAAAAGCTTGATTCTTCCTTGTGAGTTAAGTAAGAGGTCCAGCAATCTTAGAGAATCCTTCAATGAACCTCCTGTAGTAGTCTGCTAATCCAACAAAGCTTTGGATTTCTATCACCATCTTCGGTCTTTCCCATTGAAGAACAACTTCTACCTTCGAAGGATCTACAACAATTCCTTCCTTTGAAATCACATGGCCCAAAAATTTAACTTCGTCCAACCAAAACTCACACTTTGACAACTTGGCATACAACTCTTTCTCCTTCAAGTTTGAAGAACTATACTGAGATGCTCAGCATGATTCTCCTGATTTTTCGAATAGATCAAGATATCGTCAATGAAAACAACAATGAATCTATCCAAATAAGGATGGAAGATTCTATTCATATAGTCTATGAAAATAGCAGGTGCATTATTCACACCAAAAGGCATCACCAGGTACTCGTAATATCCTTAATGAGTACGAAAAGCCGTTTTAGGAATGTCTTCCACTTTCACTTTGATCTGATGGTAACCTGATCACAAGTCGATCTTAGAAAACAAAGCTGCTCCCTTTAATTGATCCATTAGATCATCTATCCTCGACAATGGATACTTGTTCTTGATCGTGACCTTGTTTCACTTGGTATGCATAGTCGATGGCTGTGATGGCTTTTGTTGTTTAGGAATGAATGAGAGCTGGATAGTGTGATCCAAGTGGGTGATCTACTGGGGACGCCAGGGCGCGGTTATTCATAGTGACCTATTTGTCACATTATAAGCCTAGCCATGATGTACCATTGCAACGCACTGGCGTATTGTCCCGACAAACACTATTTATGTCTCGCGTCTAGCTTAAACTGTCATTATGGGTGGCAGATCTTCTGGACCATTCACATCCGAAACTATTTAGCTCCATGAAGTAGGAATATGAGGCATTATGCATATACATAGTCTGTGTACCTATTGTGGTATCATTGTCGGGATACATTTTATGGTGACATAATCATTATATATGTATATTATAGTTTATTGTATCAATCGTTTTATCTGTTATGGTAACATTATGACTATTCATTTTATTACAATATATGTTTATTAGAATTATTTGTAAATTGATAACATGATTATACTTGTGATATTTGTGTGTATGGAATGACTTTGTCATTCGTATCATTCTTTGCTACCATCCTGGTATTGGTGAAAGAGGATCTCACCTCTTTGCTGCATTGTTTGTTGTGTTTGTATTGTTTAAATTTGTATAGTAGGCGAATGAAGTTTCTTATACTCAACTGGAGGCAATGTTCTGAGTTCGGTGACGACATCAAGGAGGAATCTTCTCAGTTTCAACAGTGTACAGTTTGGTGGAGAAACGAAACATGTATGTTAAATTTTCTCATTAGTGTTGTTACCGTGCTATCAAGTAGGACCCGTCATTGGGTTTGCTACTGTTTCGTGAATCTTCAAATTATGTTTTAATGTTGTCGAATATTTTATGGTATAATAAACATGTGTATTAATTAGTTTAGTCTAATTCCTGTATTAGTTATATTTTCGGTAAGTTTATATTGTCAGCAAAAAGAAATTTTAATAATCCATATTTTATAACTCAAAGTCTTTTGTTAAATGGTTTTCAAGTTTTAAATTTTAGTCGAAAATGTGATGCCCTATGGAGGGTGTTACATTAGTTGGTATCAGAGCACGGTTAGAGTCTTTTAGGGTTTTGGGGTTAGGTCTGTCTTGTTTGTGCTGTGTGACTCTCTATGCTTGGACTCCGAAAGGAGACAATATTTGTTTGAAATGGTTACATCTAGTTTCCATTGTATTTTGATTCGTCTGTCTTTGAAGAGAGGACCATGACTCGTGATAGACAAAGAAAGACGATGGTTCGTGATAGACATGCGCGTATAGAAGCAAGACGTGATGATGGTGATAGGGTTGCAACTCTGGAAGTAATATAAAAACGGCCGATGTAATTATACAGCAAACTCAGAAGATTGTTTAGCAGCAATAATTAATAGTTGAAGCTAAGATTTTGTTAGAGTTGAATCAGACTCAAGATGTGAGACCCGATAACGTTGGACCATATTGGTTACAAAGAAGGAGAAATCGTAAGGTCAAGCAATTTCAACGGAAAACGTATTCACAATCATTGGGAAATCAACAACAGCAACAATCTTGTGGAGGAAGTACTAGTGGTAGCGGGTTTGGTCTGACCGTGACATCTGCACCGAAATGTTGAAAGCGTAGGAAAGATCATCTGGCAAAGGACGATACAATCAAAAGAATCATCTGTTACGAGTGTGGGATGCCCAGACATCTTGCTGGAAAGTGTATTCCACCAAAGACAATGCCATCTGTTAGTGATGAACGTCCTTCGACACCTCAAGTTAGATGGAGCGTTAATTCTCCAAGTGGAGCAAAAGCACCCCAGACTGAAGATCTAAGCAAAGAAGGTTGTGTCACAAGAAGTGATCCTTTGACTGTACTGTATAATTCTGGAGGTAATCCATTTCTCTATGACATATGATCGTGTGGGTCAATTTGAGTTATCTGTGTCTTCATTATCTTTTGACCTGGTTATTTATACTTCTATTACTAAAACTTGTGTTTGATAACTTAAGTTGTTTAAACTATCCTAAGCTTGTTAAATGACTGAATCTTTTCTATTGATTCAATTGTGTACCTTTTTCTCAAAACAGACGCAATCTAAAAATATGGATTGGGTTTTTTTTCCAACCATCCATGCTCTGTTAGACCTGCCGTTGAATTATTCAACTTAAAAAGCTCACTTCTAAATTTATCGGACCACATCAATTTCTCTATTGGATAGGTCCGGTAATGTATTAGATGACTCTATCATCTTTTCTTTTTACGCCTTCATGATATCTTTCATATGTCACAATTGCGAAAATATACTCTTGGTCCAACCCATTCTTTGATAGCTGATTGACTGTGTGGGTTGATTAGAGCTATCAGCATCTTTGTTACCTTTTGATTTATCTATTTCTACTTTTATTACCAAACCTATTGTTACCATCCAGTTCCTTAAATAATCTTTTCTGTTAATCTAAATTGTCTACCTCTTTCACGAGATAGACGTGATCTTAAGAATGGATTGGTTATCTTCCAACCATATCCTATAAGTTGTTTCAGTAAAATTTTAGTGTCCTAGAAAACTCATTCTTAAGAATCGGGCAACATCAAATTCTTTGTTGGATATGTCCGGTAACACATCGGATAGTTTCACTATCTTTTCTTTCTAACCTTTATAATGTCCTTTTATATATTGCAATTGCAAGAAAGGATGTTCCTAGTCCAATTCATGTCATAGTATCAGATACAGTACTGTTGAGAAAGTGAACTTGATTTGTGAGACACTTTTTGTTAAAGGCAAGGATAGGAGAGTGAAGTGGTACGAAGGAAAGGAAATTTCAAGTGATGCTGTTCGGAGTGGTGAATGCTCCCGTAATATTCATAGATTATATGAATAGTATCTTTTATTCTTATCTAGACAGAATTGTCAATATCTTTATTTACGACATTCTGATTTATTCTTGAAATCATGAGGAACATGCTAAACATTTCTGTGTGGTTCACCAAGTCTAAAAGAGGAGCAGTTATATGCTAAAGTTATCGAAATGTGAATTCTAGTTAGATGAAGTGCAGTTTTTGGGCCACGTGATTCAGAGGAAGGAATTGAAGTGGATGCGTCAAAAGTTGAAATAGTTCTTGAATGAGGAAGACTGAACGCTGCATTGGAAATTCATGGCTTAGTAGGATTGGCCGGTAACTATCAAAAAGTTATTGAGAGATTTTCTCAAGATCGCAGGACCTCTCGCCCAGTTTATCAAGAAAGAATCAAACGTTTGCATGGACTGATACATACAAGGAGTTTTCGTCAGTCAAGGTAATCTGGAATGGCGTAAACGGATATGCAACGTGAGAACTGGAAGACAAGATGAAAGAGTAGTATCCATGATTATTCTAAGACTACTACGAATTTCGGGGGCGAAATTCCTTTTAGGAGGGGAGTGTTGTAACACCCCAAAAATACGTATTTTATTTGTTTTCGTCAATTTCAAATTATTTTGAGTAATCCGACTCGACTTCTGTGAATTTTATGATTTATGTGATTTTTAGGAATTTTTGGGAGTTTTTACGTTTTTTATTATTTTAATATTATTTTGGGCGGTATATATATAAGCCTTCGTATTTTATTTCTTTCTCTCAATCCTTAATTATTTTTACTATTCTGATTTGATTTTCATGAGTTTCACATATAATATGATTTTTGTGAATTTTTATGATATTTCAAATATTTTGAATATTATAATATATTTTAGATATTTTAAGATATTTTGAATATTTTATTATATTTTAGATATTTTAAGATATTTTAAGATATTTTAGGATATTTTGAGATATTTTGAATATTATATTATATTTTTGATATATTTTGAATATTTAATATATCTCGATATTTTTTTGTCATGCGGGCTAATGCGGGACAGGCCCGGAAAAGTAAAAATTTTTATTGGCCAGAAAGCTTTGTACTGTTGATTCGGAGCCGGGGGATCTTACTAAACCCGAAATTGAAAACATTTTTTGAAGTTTTATTTTCCTACGATTTTATCTGACAAATAAAATCGGGGTATGTTTTATTATCCATTGGATGATATTTTTCTTGAAAATATCTAGTGGATGATTCTAGACGCAAGCCTAGTCACTCACTCTAGAATGTTCTAGACGATGACTCATCGTTTGGTGACTAGCCTAGTGACTCACATGTTCCAGACTGTTCTAGAAAACTCTGGAAGACGCCTCGTCAACGCACCTAGTCATCGAATGCTTTACGCGTGGACCAATAAGGAGCTGGTCAATATTGGTGGCTGTGACTCATCACGAAGGGCCAATAGAAACTCGACACATGGCGTGACACCTCAGCACCTGTGACTCAGCAGATTCTAGAAGGTTCCAGAAGCGGTGACTCGCCCTGTGACTCACCGCAGTGAGTCACCTGTTCCAGAAGCTTCTCTGACGGCTCACTATGCTGACTCAGCATCATGACTCACCATTGGTGACTCAGCTGATGACTCGCCATGCTGACTCACCCGTTCTAGAAAGCTCCACGGTGACTCATCATACTGACTCATCGCAGTGAGTCACATATTCTAGAAATTTCTCTTTGATGACTCGCTTTGTGACTCATCAAGGGCAATCAGTAGAAAATGATCAACAATAGTTGCTACCCAAGTGGAGCAAGAAAAAAATCTATGTATATTTTATTACCCATTGGACAATAAACACTGACTTTATAAACAGTAATTATTGTTCATTAGTTAAAGTATACTAGAAAATATACAGTGTGCACCAATAGAAATTGGTCAACAAAAATAGCAACCAATAGGAAACAAGTTAGTAAATATTCAACCAATAGAAATTGGTCAAGAATAATGGCTTGACTCTTTAAGGACCAATAGGAAACAAGCTATTAAACAAATTTGGACTTCTTGAAATTTATTGATTCTATGGTGAAGGAGAAGAGCAAATTGCTCTAAATGACCAATTCACTTTGTGAAATTCACGTAGAAAGACTTTGTGAAATTCACGTAGAAAAGCCTAAGTTGAACAAAATGAAGACTAGTCAATATTGATGGCTTTTCTTTGTTGTATTCTACGGCCAAGCAAATTTTTGTAAGGCAAAATATCACAATTTAATTCTTATTATCTTTCATTAATTAAACAAGTAAGACAAAGTCAATTTTGGTGGCTTCTCTTCATGTGCATTTATGGCAATGCATGCCTTTAGGAAGGCAAATTTCTACACTTCAATTCATTCTCATTTCTCTATGCATTTACGGCCATGCATTTGGAGGAAACAAAACCAAAAGAATTTCTCACCTTCACTCAAAGTGATTCACGGCCATGCATAACAAAAAGGAAGATTTGTTTTTATTTAATCAAAGTCTTCACTTTTCTCCAAAACTATCAAACAAGCAAAGCTCTCAAATTTTCTTTCTCCTTGTCTTCTTCAACCTCACGGCCTCCCCACCCAATCTCCTTATTCACTCTTCTATAATTCTAAACTACCTTATATCTTGCTTCCTTACTTCATCTCAAGATACTTTGTAGTTGAAACTTAAGCTTGAATCATCCATTTTCTGTCTTGTTCTTCAAAGCTCAAGTTTGAAGCCTTGAAGGTAGGATTCTTTAATCTTCATGTTTCTATCCATTTCAAAGTTCTAATCATGATTTTAATCCATGATTATTTTAGTTTAGAGCCTTAGTTATTAATATTGCATGTTTTCTTTGATTTTCAAGAAACTCTTGGTGGAGAAAGTTTACTTGAAGGAGGCATACAAGGAACTTGTGGACTACATCTAAGGTAAGAGGGAGATTACCCTCATCAACCATGTGTCGGTGGTGAGGAGTGGACTTGTATGTGTGTGAAGAATCCATAAGGATTCACTTGTGTTGATTGTTTAAAAGCTTTCTTACTTGTGTTTGATATTACTTTATGCATGTCTACAAGTTTTAAAAATTATTGTATGCATGTCTACAAGTTTTAAAATATTTTGCATGTGTGATATATGCATGTTTATTACTTAGGATGTGATTAACATGTAAAGGATTGCATGAGTGTTCCAAAGAACACAATAGAGGCTTACGGCCTCATCCAATAAAAGAGAACCAAAATGTTCTCAACCATTTTTTAAAGAAAGGATCTAATAGAATTAGGTTAATGAATGAATTACAAAATGATTTAGAAGAAGAAAAATGATCCAGAGATCAAATGCCAACATTTTATGGAATTTGGCCAACATGCCTAATAAAAGTGTAATCAATCCAAAATTTACTTTTCTAAGTGTAGAATTGATGTTTTATATAATAAGAATGCATTTGTAATGAATTTTCAAGAATTAAAGAAGTAAACCAAATTCTATTAGAAAGGTGATATAGTAACAAAATGCACAAAACCTTTGAAAAATACTTGCTTTTGAATTTTAAAGTATAGTAGAAATTTCTAAAGTGAATTTAGGAATAATAAACCATGTAAATGAATTTTTAGAGAGAAAACGTAGAAAATATAATTTTAGTAGATTTTAGTAGACAAAATATTGTCAGATTTTATTAAAAATAGACAAATAAAAGAAAACGTTTTGCAATAAATTCAAGACTTATGGAAAATTATTTTATGTAGTTTTAAAGTAGTGAAAATAGCTTACGTAGTTTTAAAACAGAGATTTTAAGACTATTCGATAAAGAAAACGATTTAAAAATCTTACGCGATTGAGAAAATGATTTTAAAACAGTACGCGATTTTAAAAACAATAAAATATATTTACGCGATTTGAAAACATTTGTAAAAACGATGAAATTGTGAAAACGCGATAAAATTTCTACGCGATTGATGAAAACAATGAGTTTTGCTGTCGGGCCAAAGTGGCGGACCCGGACATGTGGAAATATGATACTGTCAAGTGGGATGTACTATATGTTGGAATTCTGAGGTTATGGGTATTTATGTAATTATGGTTCATAAATATGCATTGAGTTGGTATGCATAGTCGATGGCTGTGATGGTTTTTGTTGTTTAGGAATGAATGAGAGCTGGATAGTGTGATCCAAGTGGGTGATCTACTGGGGACGCCAGGGCGCAGTTATTCATAATGACCTATTTGTCACAATATATGCTTGGCCATGATGTACCGTTGCAACGCACTGGCGTATTGTCCCGACAAACACTATTTATGTCTCGTGTCTAGCTTAGACTGTCATTATGGGTGGCAGATCTTCTGGACCATTCACATTCGAAACTATTTAGCTCCATGGAGTAGGAATATGAGGCATTATGCATATACATAGTCTGTGTACCTATTGTGGTAGCATTGTCGGGATACATTTTATGGTGACATAATCATTATATATGTATATTATGGTTTATTGTATCAATCGTTTTATCTGTTATGGTAATATTATGGCTGTTCATTTTATTACAATATATGTTTATTAGAATTATTTGTAAATTGATAACATGATTATACTTGTAATATTTGTGTGTATGGAATGACTTTGTCATTTGTATCATTCTTTGCTACCATCCTGGTATTGGTGAAAGGGGATCTCACCTCTTTGCTGCATTGTTTGTTGTGTTTGTATTGTTTAAATTTGTATAGTAGGCGAATGAAGTTTCTTAGACTCAACTGGAGGCAATGTTCTGAGTTCAGTGACGGCATCAAGGAGGAATCTTCTCAGTTTCAACAGTGTGCAGTTTGGTCGAGATACGAAACATGTATGTTAAATTTTTTCATTAGTGTTGTTACCGTGCTATCAAGTAGGACCCGTCATTGGGTTTGCTACTGTTTCGTGAGTCTTCAAATTATGTTTTAATGTTGTCGAATATTTTATGGTATAATAAACATGTGTATTAATTAGTTTAATCTAATTCCTGTATTAGTTATATTTTCAGTAAGTTTATATTGTCAGCAAAAATAAATTTTAAGAATCCATATTTTGTAACTCAAAGTCTTTTGTTAAATGGTTTTCAGGTTTTAAATTTTAGTCGAAAATGCGATGTCCTACGGAGGGTGTTACAAGAACAGGTTTAGCAGTGGGAGTTGAAACAGTCAAATCAAAAGGTAAAGAAGACACAATAAACTAAGTCTTTTCACATAGTCATAGGAAATGAAACAATGTGTTGCACCTGAGTCATACAGTACAGTTAAAAGATTACCTTCTATAAGACCTTCCCCTTGTATAAGATCCTCGGATTCGGAGGCCTTAGCACCACTCAGAGTGTAAACCCAACCTCCAGCCTGTAGTTTAGTAGTTGTAGCAGCATTGACAGAAGGTTCCGCCTTAGGTTGATTACAATCACGAGAAACGTGTCCAGGTTTCCGACATCTGAAGCAGATAACTCCTTTAATAATGCAGTCTCTCGTATAGTGCTCCTTCCCACACTTCATGCATCTTGATGGAGACGCCGTTGTTTGACTAGTTCTGCCCGAACTTCCTCCAAGACTTCCACCTTGTGGCCTCTGTTGTTGATTTCCAGGTGGTCTGGAATCAAGCTTCTTCTGGTAACGGTTAGTGTTACTGCTCCCTCCTCTTTAAGACCGAAAAGGCCCAAAGTTTCTATTTTTTGCATCACGTGCCTAGTCCAAGTCTTCCACCCGACGACACGTATCAAGTAGTTTCGAGAACTGAGTAATTTTCAATGTAATGACAACTCTCTTCATGTTGTGTCTCAGACCTTCCTTGAACTTCCGACACTTCCATGCTTCATTTGGTTGATGTTGAAAGTAGGTTGAGAATTTGGACAAACTCTCAAACTTGGAAGCATATTCACTCACAGTCATATTTCCCTGCCGCAAACCAAGAAATTCTATTTCCTTAGCATGCCTAGCACTTTCTGGGAAATACTTATTCAAGAATCTCTCCTTAAACAATTCCCAATTAATTGCTCGATTCTCTGCCTCCAATAACCTCTGCTCTTCGGTCCACCAATCCTTTGCATCCCTAATCAGCATAAACGTAGCATAAGTCATTTTCTTGTCGTTGGCACAGTTCATGCCTGTGAAGATCTTTTTCAATTCCTTGATCCACAGAGTATCTTTCTCAGGATCATACTCTCCCTTAAATTTTGGAGGGTTAGTACGATGAAATTCTGCCAGATTCTGGGCATCAGCAGTAGCCTCTAATTGTTGTGCAGTCCTCGCTTACTGTTGAGCTATTTGCTGGTTTTGTTGTAGCATAGCTTCAGCCATTGATGATCACATATTTTATACATTAATGAACCCTCATTTTTAGTCATTTACACTCTTCATGTACTTAATTAATTAAGTCTGATTATGTTTTGTAAGTTTGGACTCAAATTGGACTTAATTGATTTTTCCAGCATTATGTGGGTCTTATACTGTTTCTGTATTTCTGCCATATCTTGAGTTCTAAATGTATAAAAATTATGTATCTGACCTTGTAGGAAAGATAAGAGAGAGCTCTACAACTTTCATGCGGAGCTCCAGGTAAAATATGGACATCTAGAGGAACTAATTGGGCTTGGAAGTCAAAATACGGGTTTTGTAATTGGAACCTAAACAGTGTGCAGTAATCATAGTATAACTCGGGCTGAAGGAACTTTCTTAGGCTAAAATTTGGATACTTGAAAGTTAAGACTCATATCTACAACTTTCATGAAGAACATAAGAGCTCATTCGGACAGATTGGAGGTGATATTGGGTTTGGAAGTCAAAACAGAGGTGCTAAAACTAGGCCTAAATAGTCTGTAGTAATTGGGTCATATCTTGGGCTGTAGGACGAATTTTTGGATGATCTTGGTGGCATTAGAAAGCTGAGAGAAAATGCTACAACTTTCATGAAGAAAGCTGGTTGCAAATATTCACGCATGGTTCGCAACGATTGATTTTCATATTCATTATGTACACTTTCATTTTCAGTCATTGTGTCAATTGTGTGTGATTGTGATTCAAACAAATCAATATATAAAGTACCAGGATTAATTTTAACTAAACGACCAGCATTTAAATCACGATACCAATTAAGCATAAATAAATGACTTAAAATAGAAAAAATAATGTACACGTCTGTAGTTTACATCAGTCATTAAATATTAACAAGGATGTGGTATAAACCAACCACCCAATAAATATTAACAAGTAAAAAGTTAGATAATTGATAAAGTAAAAAGTTAGATAACTGATAAATTAAAAAGTTAGATAATTAGAGAGTTAATAATTAATAAGTTAGAAAGTGCAGAAAGTAAAATATAGAAAATAAAGTGCAGAAAGTAAATTACGTAAAATAAATTGCTAAAAGTAAATTGCATAAAATAAACTGCAAAAAGTAAATTTAAAATATTAAAAATCGGAGAGAGGCAGAGTCCCACCAGAGCCGACGAAAGAGAAGAGAAGAAGAAAGATAATTTGTTATGTTAGAAAGTAATAATAAATAACATAAATTAAAAATTTAGAGTGCAGGAAATAGAAGTTAGTAAGCAAAAAATAAATGACATAAATTAAAAGTTAGAAAGTTAGTATATTAGCAAGTTAGTAGGTTAGTAAGTTAGATAGTTACAAAGTTAGAGAGTTAGTAAAGAAACCGAAGGACCAGCAAGCTGATCTTTTGCTCTAGTGAAGGAAAAGAGAGAATAGATTTTATTAAAGAAAAAAAACCTCAATAAATTAAAACTTTAAACCAAGTCCCCGGCAACGGCGCCAAAAACTTGACTGCAGGATTTAAAGGATACAAATCCAAGTGCAAGTTGTCTCAAGTAATAAATTTCTCGAGAGTCCGAGGTCGATCCACAGGGAATTGATGAAGAAAAAATTAATTGAGGTAAGAAGAGGATTTGTCACAACACTAAAAGTAATAAAAGATGTTCACAAATGAATTTAAAAACTTACTTGAGTTAGGAGATCCACTCTTAGTAATAAATTAAAGGCAAGATTATTTCTCTTTATAACTCAATTGAAATCCACACACAACGGAGGTTCCAATCAGAAAATATAACATTCAAAGTTCAATTATATATGCAATCATATTATGATTCCTTTAATTATCTACCAATATTTGTAAATGAGTTCAAGCATTCACTGTGTCAATCCTATTGTCTACAATAAATCAAGATCTCCATTATACAAATAAGGTTTCTAAATTGATTGGAAACAAAATACAACACATATAATGTTCATTTGATAATATATCATTTAAGCACAAGAAATAGAATAATCTAACCTTATTTCATTATCAAGACCTTCACTCTTTCACCCAAGCAATATGAAAATTTAGTTACTCATAGATAAGAAGAAAGAAAGAGAGAAGAGAAAGATGAACATAGCTTCAATTTAGAGAAAGAGAAAATTACAACAAAGGAAAACAATAAACAAGCATAACCATAACTTCTAAAAAATTAAGCCTAACAACAAGAGCACCAAATAATCAGCCAATGGTGCCTTTTATAGAGGATTAGGGATACAAAATGATAAGGGGGCTGATTAAGAGTAGGTGGATGAATGGGTGAATGAGTGGAAAATGGTGAGTTGGTGAGTGGAAAATTATTAAGATTCTTTATCTCCGAAATCATTCGATGTTGATCTCATGGATGCCATCAGAATGAAATAACGTGCTTCATGAAAGTTGTAGCATTTTGTCTCAGCTTTCCAATGCCACCAAGATCATCCAAAAATTCATCCTACAGCCCAAGATATGACTCAATTACTGCAGACTGTTCAGGCCAAGTTTCAGTACCTCTGTTTTGACTTCCAGACCCAATATCACCCCTAAGCTGTCCGAATAAACTTTTGTGTTCTTCATGAAAGTTGTAGATATGGGTCTTAAATTTCAAAAGTCCAAATTTCAGCCCAAGATAATTCCTACAGCCCGAGTTATGCTCTGATTACTGTACATTATTCAGGTTCCAGACACAAAACTCGTGTTCTGACTTCCAAGCCCATTTAGCTCCTCTAGATGTCCATATTTTACCTGGACTCTCATGAAAGTTGTAGAGCTGTCTCTTATCTTTCCTACAAGGTAAGATATATAATTTTTACACATTTAGAACTCAAGATATGGCGGAAATACAGAAACAGTGTAAGACCCAAATAGTGCTGAAAAAATCAATTAAGTCCAATTTGAGTCCCAACTTACAAAACATAACCAGACTTAATCAATTAAGTACATGGAGAGTGTAAATGACTAAAAATAAGGGTTTATTAATGTATAAAATATGTGATCATCAAATTCCCCCACACTTAGCTTTTTGCACTCCAGGGCAAAACACATAAGACCAAAGTTAGGAAACAAAAAAAAATGACATAGACTCAAAAGCTAAAAACTCTAAAAGACTCGATGAAACAAGAAGAGCAACAAGAAATTCAAGGGATCAAAGCATTAATGAGGTAACATTTCTTCATATCTGAAACCGACAAGTAAGAAAACTTCAGTTGAAAAGAATGAATCAAGAATGATAGATCCTCACAGAATTCACTCTCAATCTCTCAAGTGTTTAAAAGGTAAGTATTTCACTCTATTCAACCCATGAACAATTGTACTACCATAAGCTTGCTCATCTTCTACTTCTCCGCTACTCAAACCACATGCATACAAAAATCAAGAGGACTTTATTCAAGGTTGTAATGGGGTCATGGTAAAGGAGAGGGGATAATATGGATGTGAGAAGATAAATACCAAAAAGAATAAAAGAGCATTATGGTACAGTTAGAGTGGAGAAAATGTTTGAGAACATTCATCATAAAGGACAATCACCAATATTTGACTAATGTTTTATTCAAGATCAATCCCAAATTGGTGAATTGCATTCATTGTTAGACCTAAACATTCTCCTTTTCTTCCTGTTGTTTCCAAGCATCCACCTTTATTCTAGATTCTAATAATCCTTTGATTGCAACAGTGGTCAATTTTTTTATTTTTTTTATTTTTTATTTTTTTTGCACATACTCCCCCACACTTGTTCAAGAACAATGTCAATGCTCTCTTATTCCCTAAGGTTGGGTAAAAACATATTTTTTTTTTACAGGCACGTAATGAGCTAAAAACAAAGAATGATCAAATAAGCTCAAAGGGGTTACACAAGGGAAAATATACAAGGATGGCTATTTGGTCAAAGTAGCTATTTCAAAATGCCTTAATCATGTTTCTATATGCATGTTAAAATGTGGCCTCAAAGAGAATCAAAGTAAGTTCTAGAGTAACAATTCCATGAGTGAAAATCACACAAGAAAGAAGAGAATGGTACAAATATTCAATCAATTCATCAATAGGCTCAAAATCTCACAAGGTATATTTCTATCATTCTCAATCCACCAATTCAACATCCATAACCAAGCATGTGAAATTTAAGAAAGAAGATAATTTATTCAATCATGCTATGATTCCTGAATTTCAATTGCTTAAAAGGATGTGAGAGTGCATTCGCTTAAATCTTTTAAAGGAAATCAAATAGCAAAACTTTGTTACTTCCACAAATAAACACTAAATAGTTACTACCCCAACTAAGATGTGTCTCAAGAGTAATAAATTATTTCCAAAATTTACTCCTTACTCTGCCATCCTTAATTGGTTTTACTACAAGTAGGTTTCTGATAGTTATATCACTAAACATACTTCCTAATTTAGATGCGTCTCAGGAGTAAAATTACTCCTTACTCTGCCATCATTCATTAGTTTTGTAAGTCCATGACAATCATATCATACTTCCAAAAAAAAAATTTTTTTTTGGTCAACTATCCTTCCCCCCAACTAGATCACAATATTGTCCTCAATGTTAAAATATAGATGAGTAAAGGATAGATGATATTACCTATTGGAGAAATTACTGAAAAGAGCAACCTGACACAAATTTAAACAGAAACAAAATACAATAAATAAAACTAAAGCTTAATATTATTTAAATAACTGGAGTGTCTGATCGGGCTTGCGATGCATACTGCTTCCTACTGACCAATCTATCTGAGCTATTACTGGGTCAGGTTTATGAACAAAAGCTTCTAATTTATCAATCAACTCATCAATAATGGAAGCAGAGATAAGAAGTTGTCTTGCCAAAAGTGTGATAAATTTCTGTTCCATAGCATGGTCAAGAAAGAGTAACAAAAATATCAAAGAAATTATTTACATTCAACAAACCTATGGATTTATGGTGGATGTTCAGTTGGGCCCAAGAGACAATTTGAAAAACTTCTTCCAAGGTACCAAAATCACTTGGTAAGGCAACGAATGCATCAGAGTTTTCAAGTATTATTTTCATTCGTTCATGCATTGATGATACCTTAAGTTCATTCTCAATTGTCTTTCCAGTGATGTTCTATTGAGCTAAAGGTCCAGGAATGACACCTAAAACCTGACTGCCTCTTATATATGCAGCAAGTGATACAGCTCCCATTAACCCACGATAACCTCCCCCATATACAAGATGAATATTCCTCGCAGCAAGTGATCGACCAAGAGTGGTAGCTGCGTTTACAAACTCTAAACCCTTCCCATACTTAGACCCGCAAAATACACAGATATTTTTAAGTTGACGAACAGAAACACCTTCCATTTCTATACTCACCTTCCCCTTGAGTGATTCTGAGTTAGAAGAACATAGAGAAAATGGAGTGTTTAAATAGGAAAAAGAATAGAAAGGATAATAATAGCACCTATAAGGGTAGGTTGGTTGTTGTTAGAAAAGTTTGAAATTGAGAAACACATAATCTTTTTTTTTATTTTTATTTTTGACTTCAAGAAAACCATCAGGGTAAAGAAGTCTAGAAACCCCTGAAGGACCCTGCTCAAAGGATCGTCTGTCTAAAACTAAAATACAGAAAAATCATATAAAGATAAAAGAAATATAATAGCAAATAATGACATACCTTTATGTACAGTTTTCATGGCGTATCTTTATACTGCGCATCATGAGTGCAGTAGTGGCAAATCTTTATACTGCGTGTCACTAGTACAGTAGACATTCATGTCCGTTTATTCAAAGAAAGGAGAAAGAAGAAACCATTGTGGGTTTCCATCCTGGGTCTGGAACCTGGAGAGCTCACACTTGTGCTCGTAACATCAACAAATATGCTAAAATCTAAAACCTGTAATGTCCAAGATCCAAAATGTCCCATCCCAGGGCGTTAAGAGCCCCTTCTAATAAAAGAGAGGATCAAACTCAGATGCCTCATACGCTTTGGCAGCCGTGGGTTACTTCTCACTAATAACCAGAGTGGGACGCTTCTGCCTGTCCATCAACTCCATAGTGCCTAGATGGTAAACATTGGGTTATGGAGTACGGCTCTCTACAGAGCATGGTACACGAACTTTTTTAAGGACCAGCGTGCAAAGGTCCACCCAAGTCAATGACGGGTCAGCCAAAGGCTGGGGCTTCACAACTAATTAAAGTCATGGTACTCCTTCTGGATCGCCCTTGTTCAAACATTTTTTTCTTTTTTTTTTTGCTTTCTTTTTACTTTTTTTTTGAAAGAAAACATGAAGAAGAAGAAGATAATATGTACAGATTGTTGTGGATATAGCTCACATTTGCCTCTGGTTTCATGTCCAGTAACGGCTTAAACACCTTCTATGAGTCGAGGATAAGCCTCCCATCCAATTTTCTTATAAATTAGCAAACAGGGTCTTTTAGAGTCAGATTCCCAAGACTGTAGCATTTTTCTTCATCCTTGAAGAGATTTCACAAACTAAGAAGTTCACGATGCACAAATCCACAAGAATGTGTCTCAAGAGTCAATAAGATATCATCTAATGACTCCTTACTCAGTCCATTCTTAATGAAGAAAATTTTATCTTCTCTATTTGCAGAAACCATCCCCAAAGAACGACATCGCTTGTTACAATTCCATCGTCCACATTTGTGACAAACTTGTAACCTTTTTGCTCTTCTCCTTTTAGAATACAAACTTCTTCCAAGACCTGACATGTATGAGTTAAATGAAATTGAAGACTCACCTGCTAGTCGGACCTTTGCTTCAATTATCCAGCGTACATCTTCTGGCATACCCTTGTGCATTAACAGTCTCAATCTTTCACATCTAACTTTGTAGATTTTTTTCAGGGCATTTTAAGGGAGAGAAGGAAAATGTTTTCTCAGGTTTGAAAGAATGACATCCATTTTAAAGGAGAAGAACGATTCAGTTATTTTGGGAAACTAAAAAACAAACCGACTTAAGAGTCACGGAGTACCATTATCCGCCACTTAACCGGTAACACAAAGAACTACAAAAACAAGGCAACAAAATTAGAGTGAATTCTATTCATAACAAGGATAGAAAAGAGAGATGAATTCTACCTCATCAACTTGGTTTTCCAGAAATGGTTTAAGCCTTTGTCCATTGACTTTAAACACATTACCATTCCTAGGATTCTCAATATCTACGGCCCCATGAGGATACACATATTTGACAACAAAAGGACCACTCCACCTAGATCTCAATTTTTCAGGGAATAGGTGTAAGCGAGAATTATAAAGCAGAACTTTTTGACTAATTTCAAAAGATTTTCTCAAAATTGTCTTGTCATGAAAAGCTTTTGTTCTGGCTTTATAAATCTTTGAGTTCTCATATGCATCATTTCTCAATTCCTCGAGTTCATTTAATTATAATTTGCGTATCTTGCAAGCATCATCAAGATTTAGATTGAAAGCTTTAATGGCCTAAAATGCTTTATGTTCCAATTCTACAGGCAAGTGACAAGGTTTTTCATAGACTAACTGATAGGGTGACATGCCCAAAGATGTTTTGAAAGCAATACGGTAAGCCCAAAGTACATCGTTTAGTCTTAAAGACCAATCTTTATGATTTGGGTTAACCGTTTTTTCCAAAATTTGTTTAATCTTCCTATTTGCTAATTTAACTTGTCCACTTGTCTGAGGGTGATAAAGGGTGGAAATTTTGTGTGTAATACCATATTTCTTCATTAAAGATTCAAATGGTTTATTGTAAAAATGTGTTCTCCCATCACTGATGATAGCTCGAGGGATTCCAAATCGACACAAGATATTTTCTTTTAAAAATTTGAGAACAATTTTATGATCATTGTATCGGCATGGAATTACCTCAATCCATTTTGAGACATAATCAACTGCAACTAAAATATACACAAATCCAAATGATGATGGAAATGGACCCTTGAAATTAATTCCCCAATAATCAAAAATTTCAATGACAAGGATGGGGTTCAGAGGCATCATGCTTCTTTTTGAAATTGAGCCCATCTTTTGATAATTTTCACAACTTTTACAAAAAGTATAGCACTCCTTAAATAAAGTGGCCCAATAAAATCCGCACTGCAAGATTTTCGTAGCTATTTTCTTTGAAGAAAAGTGACCTCCACATGCTTCTGAGTGACAAAATTTAATGACACTACCTACCTCACTATTGGGCACACATCTCTGAAAGATTTAGTCAGGACAATATTTGAACAAGTATGGATCATCCCAAAAAAAATTTTTCACCTCTATCAAAAATTTCTTTCTATCTTGGTGCGTCCATTGAGGCGGCATCTTTCTTGTTACAAGAAAGTTGACTATATTAGCAAACCAAGGCATAGAATTGACAAAAAATAAAAGTTCATCAGGAAAAGAATTATTGATAGGTGTGGTATCAAAAGGTGAGCCTATTGTAAGTCTGGACAAATGATCAACGACAACATTTTTGGCTCCTTTCTTATCTTTTATTGTGATGTTGAATTCTTGAAGCAACAAGATCCACCTTATCAATCTTGGTTTGGCATCCTACTTAGACATCAAATATCTAACAGCAGCATGATCGGTGAAAATCATAATAGAAGAACCAATTAAGTAAGATCAAAATTTATCCAGTGCAAAAATTACAATAAGTAGTTCTTTTTCAGTAGTGGTGTAATTCATTTGTGTACTATTTAACGTTCTACTTGCGTAATAAATCACATGAGGCTTACCTTCCTTCCTTTGGCCTAAAATAGCACCCACAACAAATTCACTAGCATCACGTATCAACTCAAAAGGCAAAGACCGGTCAGGAGATTGCATGATATGAGCAAATGTCAGAAGACCAATTAATTTTTCAAAAGATTTTTGATATTCTTGAGTCCAATCAAATGGTGCATCTTTCAACAGAAGATTACATAATGGTCTAGATATGACACTAAAGTCCTTAATGAATCTTCTGTAAAATCCTGCATGTCCTAAAAAGGAACGAACTTCTCTGACTGCTTTTGGGGAAGGCAAATGAGCAATTATTTCAACTTTGGCCTTATTAACTTCAATTCCTTTAGAAGATACCTAACATTATTCCTGAGGTAACCATGTAATGATATTTTTCCCAGTTTAGCACAAATCCTTTTTCTTTGCATCTTTTAAGAACTTTTTCCAAATTATCAAGACAATTTTCAAAAGAATTTCCAAAAATTGTCAGATCATCCATGAAAACCTCTAAATAATGCTCAATCATATCACTAAAAATGCTTAACATGCATCTTTGGAATGTAGCCAGAGCATTACAAAGGCCAAAAAGCATTCTTCTATATGCAAAAGTACCAAATAGACATGTAAAAATAGTCTTTTCTTGATCTTCCAATGCAATTGGCATTTGATTATAACTCGAATAACCATCAAGAAAATAGTAGTATGGATGTCCTGCTACCCTTTCTCGAATTTGATCAAGAAATGGCAAGGGAAAATGATCTTTCCTAGTAGTATCATTTAATTTTCTAAAATCAATACACATACGCCAACTACATGAGACTCGCGTAGGTATTAATTCACCCTTCTCATTTTCAACCACTGTTATTCCAGATTTCTTAGGCACAACTTATGTAGGGCTTACCCATTGGCTATCAAAGATAGGATAGATAATTCCAACATTAAGCAATTTAAGGACTTCAGCTCTAACTACCTCTTTCATGTGTGGATTTAATCTTCTTTGAGGTTATTGAGAAGTTTTAGCATTATCCTCTAAATGTATTCTATGCGTACAAATTAATGGATTAATGTCTTTTATGTCCTTTAATGTCCATCCAATTGCACTTTTATGCCTTATAAGTACTTCTGTTAACATACCTTCTTGTTCTTCAGTAAGAGACAAGGAAATTACCATTGGAAAGTTTTGCTTTTCTCCCAAAAAAGTGTACTTCAACCCAGCAGGTAATGGCTTTAGTTCTGGTGTGGGTACTTCTTTATGAGCCTTATATTCATTGGTTTTAGCTCTTCAAATCTTAGTTTCCATCCCTTATACTCCATTACTTGTGTACAATCAAGCAAAGAATATATTTCAGAGATATCATCTTCTAATTGTTTATCTGACTCAAATGAATTGACTAAACAAATTTGTAATGGGTCAGAAGAACTCCTTGTTTGAAGATGATCATCTATAATGGCTTCAATTCCTTCAACTTCCTCCTTTTCATCAAGGACTTCCTGTGGTTGCTTGCACATGTTAAAAACATTGAGCTCTAGTGTCATGTTTCTAAAGGTTAGCTTCACCACTCTATTTCTGCAATTTATCAAAGCATTAGATGTTGCTAAAAATGGACGGCCTAAAATAACAGGAATTGACTTGCAACTATCAACCTTAGGTTCCGTATCCAAGACAATAAAATCCACAAGATATATGAATTTATCAACTTGAACCAACACATCTTCCACTATTCCTCTATGAATTTTAATTGATCTATCAGCAAATAGAAGAGTTACAGAAGTTAGTTTTAACTCACCTAAGTTGAGTTGCTGATAAACTGAATATGAAAGCAAATTGACACTAGCACCAAGATCAAGTAAAGCTTTTTCAATTTTATGTTCTCCAATAATGCATGAAACTGTAGGACAACCAGGGTCTTTATATTTCAATGCATTATTATTCTGAAGAATGGAGCTTACCTATTCAGCCAAAAATGCTTTCTTTTTCACATTTAGTTTCCTTTTAACAGTGCACAAGTCCTTCAAATATTTGGCATAAGAAGGAATCTGTTTGATAGCATCTAAAAGAGGAATATTGATCTTCACTTGTTTTAAAATTTCAAAAATTTCAGTGTGGTGGTCCAATTTCCTTGGATTATTCAATGCTTGAGGAAATGGGGGTGAAGGCGAGAGTTTGGTCTCTTTTTGGTCAACTTCCTCATTTTCTTGGGGAATTGGTTCATCTTCTTTCTCACAAGGCTCAGGAATTTGTTTTTCAACAACCTTTTCACTCCTAAGAGTTATCACTGACTTGACTTGATCTATTTGTTAGTTTTCTGAACTCCCCTCATTTAGACTGTACTGACCCTTGGGATTTGGTTGAGGTTGAGAAGGAAATTTTCCTTTCTCGTGAATGGTGAGTGCAGAAGAAAGTTTAGTTAGAGTTTCTTTTATGTCAATCATGGTTTGCTTGTTTTGTTTATGAATGGTCTCTTACTTTTCTATGAATACATACAATGTTTTTTCAAGGTTTTTCCTATATGGTGGGACATAAGGTACATATCCTTGAGAATTTTGAGAGTCTTGTTATGCCTGAGGAGGAGGTGGTTGCACGAATTGTGATTGATTATTATTCCTCCAGCTGAAATTCGGGTGATTTCTCCATCTCGGATTGTATGTATCTGAAAAAGAAGAAGTAAATGGCTTTTTAAAATTATTCATAGCATTTAATTGCTCATGTACAACTTCTTTAAAAATAGGAATCTTAGGATATTCATGTGTTGAGTGTCCTAAGTCATCACAAATGCCACAAATTTCTTCATTTTACACATATTTGATTTCTTCTATTTTTCTTAACTCCATGGCTTCAACCTTTCTAGCCAAACTAGCAAACCTAACATTTAGATCTTTCTCTTGACTAAGGTGATATTTTCCTTTATTAGCACTTGCAAGGTTAGATCTAATTGAATTTTCAGAAGGGTTAGTACTTTGCCAACATTGAGAATTTTCAGCCAACTAGTTTAAATAGTCTAAAGCTTCATCAAGTTCTTTATCAAGAAACTCACCATTGCACATTGTTTCCACAAATTGTTTAGTTTCAGGTGTTAAGCCTTCATAAAAGAAGCTTATAGTGCGCCATTTTTCAAAACCATGATGTGGGCAAGAATTTAAGAAATCTTTAAACCGTTCCCAACATTGAAAATATGGTTCATTTGAATTTTAGGAAAAATTTTGGATTTGTCTTTTCATAGCATTGGTTTTATGTGTTGGAAAAAATTTCTTTAAGAACTCACCTTGCATTTCTTGCCATGTGCCAATTGATCTTGGTTTCAAAGTGTTAAGTCAAGATTTTGCTTTATCTTTTAAAGAAAAAGGAAACAATTTAAGCTTAACAATCTCTTTAGTACAATTTTGGTCATTGAAAGCAATACATACTTCCTCAAATTCTTTCAGATGTAAATATGGACTTTCAGATTCTAAACCATGAAAATTAAGAAGTAAAGAAGTCATGCCTGGCTTAAATCTAAAATTATTGGCATTGAGTGGAAATATAAAACATGATGGACTAGAATTTTCGAGGTGGTTGCAAATATTCACGCATGGTTCGCAACGGTTGATTTTCATATTCATCATGTACACTTTCATTTTCAGTCATTGTGTCAATTGTGTGTGATTGTGATTCAAACAAATCAATATATAAAGTACTAGGATTAATTTTAACTAAACAACCAGAATTTAAATCACGATATCAATTAAGCATAAATAAATGACTTAAAATAGAAAAAATAATGTACAAGTTAGTAGTTTACACCAGCCATTAAATATTAACAAGGATGTGGTATAAACCAATCACCCAATAAATATTAACAAGTAAAAAGTTAGATAACTGATAAATTAAAAAGTTAGATAATTAGAAAGTTAATAATTAGTAAGTTAGAAAGTGCAGAAAGTAAAATACAGAAAATAAAGTACAGAAAGTAAATTACAGAAAATAAATTACTAAAAGTAAATTGCATAAAATAAATTGTAAAAAGTAAATTTAAAATATGAAAACTGGAGAGAGGCAGAGCCCCACTAGAGCCGGCGAAAGAGAAGAGAAGAAGAAAGATTATTTCATTATGTTAGAAAGCAATAATAAATAATGTAAATTAAAAATTTAGAGCATGAGAAAATAAAAGTTAGTAAGCAGAAAATAAATGACATAAATTAAAAGTTAGTAAGTAGAAAATAAATGACATAAATTAAAAGTTAGAAAGTTAGTATGTTAGCAAGTTAGTAGGTTAGTAATTAGATAGTTACAAAGTTAGAGAGTTAGTAAAGAAACAGAAGGATCGGCAAGCCGATCTTTTGCTCCGGTGAGGGAGAAGAGAGAATAGATTTTATTAAAGAAAAAGAACCTCAATAAATTAAAACTTCAAATCAAGTCCCCGGCAATGGTGCCAAAAACTTGACTGCGAGATTTAAAGGATGCAAACCCAAGTGCAGGTTGTCTGAAGTAATAAATTTCTCAAGAGTTTGAGGTTGATTCACAGGGAATTGATGAAGAAAAAATTAATTGAGGTAAGAAGAGGATTTGTCACAACACTGAAAGTAATAAAAGATGTTTACAAATGAATTTAAGAACTTGCTTGGGTTAGGAGATCTAGTCTTGGCAATAAATTAAAGGTAAGATTATTTCTCTTTATAACTCAATTGAAATCCACACACAACGGAGGTTCCAATTGAAAAATATAACATTTAACGTTCAATTATATATGCAATCATATTATGATTCCTTTAATTATCTACCAACATTTGTAAATGAGTTCAAACATTCAATGTGCCAATCCTATTGTCTACAATAAATCAAGATCTCCATTATACAATGAAGGTTTCTAAATTGATTGAAAACAAAATACAACATATATAATGTCCATTTGATAATATATCATTTAAGCACAAGAAATAGAATAATCTAACCTTATTTCATTACCAAGAGCTTCACTCTTGCACCTAAGCAATATGAAGATTTAGTTACTCATAGATAAGAAGAAAGAAAGAGAGAAGAAGAGAAAGATGAACATAACATCAATTTAGAGTAAGAGAAAATTACAACAAAGGAAAACAATAAATAAGCATAACCATAACTTCTAAAAAACTAAGCCTAACACCAAGAGCACCAAATAATCAGCCAATGGTGCCTTTTATAGAGGATTAGGGATTCAAAATGACAAGGGGGTTGATTATGAGTAGGTGAGGAGTGTAAGATCCCGAAAAATATCTGTTTAAGTATAAATGATCATTTTATATTATTCTTGATTTTTAGGAATTTTTCTAGAATTTTTCGGAAACAACGAATATTTTAATATATTCCTCGTTTTGCATGTACATTGAGCTGAGAATTGCTGAGGTCAGTGTATCGCTCTGAAGATTAATTATTTCATCACCAATAGTCATTTTCTAATATTTGTGATTTATGTGAATTTTTTTGGAATTTTTCGGAAATGATGAATATTTTAATATATTCCTCGTTTTGCGTAAAATTTGAGCAGAGTCGGAAAAACGACTGTAATGCTTCAAAAATTAGAAAATTACATGACGAATAGTCGTTTTATAATATTTTCAATTTTTTAGAATTTTCAAGGAATTTTCCAGAAACGTCGAATATTTTAGTATATTCCTCGTTTTGCGTACGCACTGAGTAGAACCGGAGAAACGCGATGTTTCCTCCGCGAACCTTGGACTATGGACATGTCGACGGGGGATCTTACTAAACCCGAAGCTGGACACAGTTTACGAGGTTTCATAATTTTCGAGAAATCTTAACAGATAAAATAAATCAATACTGCGAAAAAATTTATCTGTCAGATTAATTAAATACTGACTTCTGTCAACTGTAACTATTATCCATTGGATAATAGTGTGTAATAAAAACCCTATCACATTATCCAAATGAAATCCTCTTTATGTCTAATCAATCTACTTTAATTCAAATTTAATGTTAAATAATCAAAGCTTCTTTGAGAAGTTTTGACCAAACATTGACTTAAATGCCCTTGGTTTCTCTTGGAAGCCAACTCTCCCTCTCTCTTCTCTCTCTCAAGCACGGCAGCAGCCCTTGGTGGGGAGGGGGGGAATTTGGTTTCATTAATTCATTTTACACATTACATAAATTCATTTTTACCAAAACACTTTCTCTCTCTACCCTTTCTTCTTCTTCTTCTTCATTTTTCTTTTCCCCTCCTTCTCTCTAGACCAACCTCACGGCCAGCCCTCTTCTTCTCCCTTAACCATCACAAAAAATTAAACCAACTACATTTCCTTAATCCTCTCACCATTCTAAGCATCTTTTCTTCTTGGAGTTTCTTGAAATTCCTTCATTTTCACCATCTTCTCCAAGCTCCAAGCTTTGAGCTTTTGGGTAAGTTTCAAGACTTCTCTTCTTTCTCCTCCATTTTCGTGGTCATGGTCTTCATGTTGGCCATCCATACTTCATTTTCCAAGCCATTATGCTATTCTAACAAAGTCACCATTTTTAGGGTTCTTTTGGAGGTCAAATCCGAAAATTTCAAGAAGTCTTCTTGGAGCTCTCTTGATTACTTCATTTGGGTAAGAGGAAGACACTCCTCCTCAACCTCTCTTAGCATCTAGGAACTTTGATTGAGTTGTTTGTGGAAAAACCCTAATGAGGGTTATTCTTTGATTTTATGATTAGTGTGCTTATGTGTTGATTTTATTTGATTTATGCTATTGAATTAATTTGTTATATGTATGGATATGTTGGATTGGGTTTTGTGATTGAAAATGGAAGAAAACATTTGAGAAACCTTCTTGGAGGCTGACGGTTTTAGGCTAGGAATTTAGGTAAATTTGTGATTTAATTGTAACTAGCATAAGACTTAAATTAATCAATGGATAGGATGGAATTTAATGGAAGGAAAACTTGGAATGGAAATTCCTATGAGGGCTACGGTTTTGGGGCCAAGGAATTAGGGTTCTTGGTGAGCTAATTTAATAAGTAAACAATTTAAAGAACTAAGAGAATGGCATGCAAGATGATGACTTGAAAGGATTTGAAATTGGAGCCATTGTGAGGCCACGGCCTCTAGGGCATTTTTAGGTGTAAGTAGATGATTTTGGTAAGTTGGAAGCATAAGCAATTATGTGATTAAAAACCTATGTAATGGGATAGACAATTGATGAATTAGAAGAATTTAATATAATCAAGATTTCATAAATTTTAAAGGACCAAGAATGAAATTATCATAAGACTTGAAGTAATTATAAGTGAGTGAAGAACAAGAGAGTGTGAGACCTAAGAACTTGAACAATTTACAAATTGTATGAAAATTGAATTACCTTGGAAGATTTGTTTAATTGTAAGAATTGGATTTGACATGAACCTTGAAAGGAAAATAAATTCTAAGTTAGGATTCATAATGAACCTAAAAATGTACAAGTTGACTTGATCCTTATATTATGATGTTATGGGTCCATGTTAGTGACCATTTGCATATTGATGCTGATATTAGCCTATTGTGGCATGTTATGTAATTGTATGAGATTGCGAATCATACATGTTCATGCATAGTATCTTATGCATTGTGAATGTCCTTGTGGACTGTTGTAAGGCCAAGTTGCCTAGGAGATTGAACACACCTTAGTGCGGGTGCGAGTAGACAAGTGTGGGTTATGTTATGACCTTGGGGGCGTCGGGGTGCGGGTCCTTCACAAGGGGCGTTGGTAGCTCCTCCGCCGTGGGGCAACCGATGCAACGCACCGACGATCCGGACTTGACACTGTCCTATATCGTGATCTAGTGTAGAATATCTGTACAATGCCATGATTGTGCATGAGAAAATTTATTGATAGCACTGGCCTCGGCAGCCGAGTTACAGACATGTCTCCTGATCTTTCTCTCCGACTATTTGAGTCTAACTCCATGGAGTAGGAATTTGGGAAAGCATGCATGTGAGTCATGATATACATTGTCATTGTTAATATTCATTTTTCCTATCTATGACTGATTTGGCTATTACTGTGATGACTATCTCCCTGAATTGCTATTTGGGCGCGTGGCGCCGTGCTGTTTCTAGCTGCTATAATTGGTAATGATGGTAGGATGTCTTACCTCTTTCTTGTGTCTCTGTTACTTGCTGTATGTGTGTATACTGTATTGATCGAAGACGACGGTAAGGAGGCGGAAGATCCCGAGTTTCCCGGCTTCTGGCCCGAACGAGACTAGCTTCTACTGAGACGATGGCGGCACGTATACGTGGATTTCTTGGCGATGTGCGTCTGACCTTCCTCGGAGGGCCGGAATGTTGGCATATCGACTTGAATTCTGATCGCTGCGTCTACTTGGGAGATGTGTCGATTGCCCTAGCCTGGAGACGTCATGAGGCGCCTGTCCTCACCTGCCACATCAGCCTGCGATTGGAGTTCTACTTGCCCATCAGAGAGATGTGGGGTGACCATTACTACACCCATTGGGAGGACTCTTTTGATTCTACTGCTCGGGCTCCTGCCCGTGGTTCTGTGGTTCCCATGGAGGTTTCCTCTGAAAAGAAAGATCCTGCTGAGGACCCGGATACGGTCCCTCCTCATCTGAGAGACTGAGTTTACTGGTAGCTACTGATGGCTACCAGTGTTTTATTTTAGGGCCTGATGTATATTTTTATGGGCTATATATTTTGGTATCTCTGGGGCATATTTGTATAATCCTTTGGGGCAGGTATAGTTTTGCTTTTGGGTAATTCAGGCTTGTATCTAAGCATAAATGATGTTGGCACATTTTATATATATATCTATATGCATGTTATTCAGATGAGAATTTTGTCTACTATTTTATTCTTCATCGTCATTTATATTCCGCATGGTTAAAATGATTATCAAAACAAAAAAAAAATATTTCTGCTATTTTGCTCGCGTATTTAAGAATTGAACAAGTTAAACTTAAACGAATGAACCGGGTCTTGAAATGTTAAAACTTTACTTTTTCGCATTTTCTTTTATTTGACAATGTGACGTTCCCTCCCAAAAAGGGGCGTTACAAGGAGTAGGTGGATGAGTGGAAAATGCCAAATGGTGAGTTGGTGAGTGGAAAATTATTGAGATTCTTTGTCTCCGAAATCATTCAGTGTTGATCTCATGGATTCCATTAGAATGAAGCAATATGGTCTTCATGAAAGTTGTAGCATTTTGTCTAAGCTTTCCAATGCCACCAAGATCATCCAAAAATTCGTCCTACAGCCCAAGATATGACCTAATTACTGCAAACTATTTAGGCCTAGTTTCAGCACCTCTGTTTTGACTTCCAGACCCAATATCACCTCTAATCGGTCCGAATGAGCTCTTATGTTCTCATGAAAGTTGTAGATATGGGTCTTAACTTTCAAGTATCCAAATTTCAGCTTAAGAAAGTTCCTTCATCCCGAGTTATACTCTGATTACTGCACACTATTCAGGTTCCAATCACAAAACTCGTATTCTGACTTCTAAGCCCAATTAGCTCCTCTAGATGTCCATATTTTACCTAGAGCTCTCATGAAAGTTGTAGAGCTCTCTCTTATCTTTCCTACAAGGTAAGATACATAATTTTTACACATTTAGAACTCAAGATATGGCAGAAATACAGAAACAGTATAGGACCCAAATAATGCTAGAAAAATCAATAATGTCCAATTTGAGTCCAAACTTACAAAACATAATCAGGCTTAATTAATTAAGTACATGGAGAGTGTAAATGACTAAAAATGAAGGTTCATTAATGTATAAAATATGTGATCATCAGCCATCTTCTGAATTGCTTCGATTGCAGTAATCATGTCTCCTCGACGAGCCATAATTCTTCTCAAATCAAGCTATACAAAACGCAGAGAAAATCAGATGTATCCTTATAGAATACCAAACACAGAGAGTCACACAGCACAAACAAGACAGTCCAAAACTATAAGACCCAAAAGAAAATTTAAATCGGGCTCTGATACTAAGACAGTGTAATGCCCATTTTTCTTAATGTCGCGAAGAAGGAACGTCACACCATAATACAAAAGAAATGAAATAAATTGTGAAAAAGAATAGTTACAGTGATTAATTAAGTCCCGGTTCATTATTAACACAAGATTAAATAGTTTGTATTCTTAGATAACAAAATATTCGAGTATTGAAACATCTATAAGCCTTTTTTTTTTACAGTAAATAATAATGAAGAGATGATATAACGGTAAAGAGATAATAATAATTATCAATACAACAAAATTGAGACAGAATTAGAAATTATACATCCACAATATATATATATATATATATATATATATATATATATATATATATATATATATATATATTATATGCATCAGTCTGTTTTAGTTACATCACAAAATATACAAAAAAGTAAAGGCTTTACCCACCCAAGATAGTTACAAATTTACACCCATATTAGCAAAACGTCAGGCTTCCCCAAAAAGATAAACGATTAGCCATCAGTAGCCACCTATAGTATCAGCCCCTAAGACTGACGAGAAGAGACCGTAGCCGAGTCGTCCTCAGGGTCCTCTTCATTCGACAAAATCACCATCGGAGCGACCGAATTTCGGGCAGAAGCCCGAGTAGTGGAGAGGAAAGAATCCTCTTGTGGAGTGTAGAACATATCAGTCCACATATCCCATACGGGTATGTAAAATTCTAAAATAACAAAAGCAGAAAAATCAAAAGCAGGGGTATCATAATGACCCCAAGATAAAGACACTGTCAGCTCCCTGCAATAAATGCAGCGATCCGTCTGCACATGTAAATGCCAGCAATCGGGTCCCCCATCAAAGGTCAACTTCACGTACCCCAAAAAGCAGCACAGGCGTGACGACATCCTCAGCAGCTCTAGTCATAATGTGGCCAGAAACCCTGAAACTTCGTTGTTTCCTTCTCTTCCTCACGAGCGTCTTCCCAGAAACATAGTCCGACAAAGATACAAAACATACAGAAAGAGGAGAGACACCCAGCATTCAGTACCAAAATGACAGCGAGAAAACGAACGGCACTGGACGCCCATATATAAATACAATTCATACACCCAATTGTAGTAATAATTAAAACTAACAGTAAGAGCAGAATAACAATAAATAATAGTAAATATCATTAATAATAGGCAGACAGCATTAACATTTCTAACATTGAACAGTCCAAGCCATCAAATAATTATTGCAGTAATAATAACAGATTCTTTCCATAATTATAAATGATCACGCTCAATGAATTATGAGACTGATAGTTCACAATGCAAATGGTACCAAAATTCCTACTCCATGGAGCTAGACATAAACATTTTCGGAGTGAATAATCAAGGAGTAATGTTAGTATCTCATTAGCCTTTCAAAATAATGTGTTCATCACATAAAAATCATTGTGCAATATGGCTTATACATGGCACCTCAACAGTTGATCGCGATATAAGACAGCGTCTCAGTCTGGATCATCGATGTGTTTACATCGGTCTATCCCATGGCCCCAGTAGAGCTATCACTGTCTATTGTGAGACACCCGCACCCCGATGCCTCCAGGGCCAACCACTATGACCCTATGCTTAGTCTATTCGCACCCGCACATAGGTGTTATTCAAACTCCTAGGTACACATAGCCTTTCCAACAATGTCCAACGGACAACACATATGCATGATGACACAATGTACATCATGTATGTTTATCAATGCTATATTTATCATAACCATACCATAATGGCATATTTTCATGTCATAATATCAATATGTCACGAATTCTTCAATTACACAGTCAACATGTACTTAGCCCACATAGGGATTTCACATTAACATAGAATCAATCCTCAACATCAATATGTATTCATGGTTCATCAATTTTCACAATTTCACATTATGGATCCTCATTTTCAAAGTCTTAAGCTTTGGTCAATTATGAAAATTTTAGGGTAAATAATCCTTCCAAAACTGTGGCACTCTCAAGAGTCATTACTCAATTTAATTCTTCCACTTAATTACGGATTATGCAAGTCTCTGTATTCTTAATCTCCAAAAATTGATCAAAGCATCATTTAACCCTTAATTTTTCTCTAAAAATCATGGCCTCACTTGGTCATCAAGTTTTCAATTTCTTTACATTTTATGCATTAGTCTTTTGAGATCTAATCACTTAAATTTTAATGCACACTAAACCAATCCAATCCCTCAAAATTCAAGTTAAAACCGTGGCCTCACTTTGGGGTATGAAACCCTTAAAATTTTCCATTCATTAATATTAATGTTATCATCCAACTTTTAATCACACAAGCTTCATTTGATTTGTGTGTCAAAAACAAATTTCTATCCCTAAATTCTAGTCAAAATTGTGCCATCACATTAGGGTAGGAAACTCCAAATTTTTCATTTAACAACCCTAACATGATCAAGCATTTTCAACACATCTAATACATCCAAGATCATCAATCAAGTATAAATCCAATTTCAAGAATACATAACATGCAAAATCACCAAAACAAAGTAAGCATACAAAGGTTCCCTCACCACCAATAATGGTTGAAGTGAGTAATCTTCCCCTTACCTAAAGGAAGAACACAAAAATGATCTCCTTCTTGCTCCTTGAAGGTTTTGATTTTGAGCTTCCAAAACCCTTGGAATTTCAAGATAATGAATCAACATCAAGGGTTGAAAAAGAAGAGGTCCATGGTCATCAAAGAGACCATGGAGTACGAAAATGAAGAGAAAGAAGAAAAATGAAAACTTTACCTTAAAGCTTGAAGCTTTGTCTTGGAAGACAATGGAGGAAAGGTTGGATTTTGAAGAAAATCTCTAAATAGAAAGTGTGGGGGAGGTTGAGGTGAGTAAGGAAATGGTCTTAGTGAAGAGAAAAACCAAAGAAAATGGTCACTCAAGGGGCTGCAATTTCCGTAGCCAAGAAGGAGAAGAAGAGAGAAGGTAGAGAAAATATGAAGAAGAAAACTAGAGAGAGAAGTGGATAGATGAAAATAAGTGAAATTGACTAAGTGTGTGTGAGTCAAATTTTCCCCCCCCCCTGGGCAAGGGAATGCTGCGGCAAATGGAGAGAGAGAAGGGGAATAATTAGCTTCCCCAACAAGCCAAGGGTAGCTTGATCGTTTGGTGGTCAAAGCTTCTCAAAGAAGCTTTGATTAAAATACTATAAATTTAAATTAAAGTGAGTTTGATTAGGCATAAAGTGAATTACATTGGAATAATGTGATAGAATTTTTAATACATGTTATTATCCAATGGACAATTGTTACAGTTGACAGAAGTCAGTATTAATTGTCCGACGAATAAAATTTTACACAGTGATTTGTTATTTTACCTGTTAAAATTTCTCAAAAAATATGAAACCTCGTAAACCATGTCCGGCCTAGGGTTTAGTAAGATCCCCCGTTGACGTTTCTATAGATCAAGGTTCTCGGAAAAAATATCTCATTTTTCTGGCTCCACTCAATTTGCACGCAAAATAAAAAATAATATTAAAATATTATGTGTTCTCAGAAAAATTCTCAAAAATCACAAATATTAGAAAATAAATATTTATCATAAAATAAATAAAATTTGGGGTGTTACAACTCTCCCCAACAAATAAGAATTTCGTCCTCGAAATTTTTGTACCTTAGAACAGTTCTGGGTATTGCTCCTTCATCTTGCCCTCCAGTTCCCATGTTACATCTCCAGTTGTCTCATTCCAGAGTACTTTCACCAATGAAATGTCTTTCCCTCTGAGTTGCTTCATTCTGCTATGCTCAACCCTTACAGGAGTTGTTTCATAAGTCAAGTTTTCCTTTAATTATACTGAATCAGATGCTATGACATGATTGGGACTCATAATGTATTTTTGAAGTTGCGACACATGAAAGACATTATGAAAATTTGAAAGAAAAGGTTAGGATTGGCCATTGACTAATGAAGAACTTAGTTTTGATGATAACAAACATGAAGATATGTGAAGACCTTATCCAAGACCTTTAAGACTAGTTATAAGCCTTAGATCATTGTGTAAAGGTATAAATGATTCACCTAAAGCTCAACAAAAAACCTTTTTAAAGAACTCAAATAGCTCACATATTCTTGAGGCTTCAAATTGGTTTTTGGTTTCCAAAGAAACAAACAAAAGTGCCCAAAAGCTTACTAGACCATTTGAGATTAATTGGCAATACTCAAAAGCTATAAGAAATGATTTTTCTAAAGGCTTATTCGAATAACAACTTTTGTTATTCGAATAACCAATATCAGAGAAGCCAAATAATCTCATATGCGTAAGGGTTATTCGAATAATGCCCTGTGTTAATCGAATAACTATTCAAAATTATTAAGGCACTTAATGTATTATTCGAAAAACATAAGTGTTATTCAAATAACACACTTTCTCAGAAGCATTTCTAAAATGACTTATTCGAATAACCATAATGTTATTCGAATAGTATGATTTTCCAAAAACTAATCTATAAGTTGTTATTCGAAAAATAATAAGTGTTATTCGAATAACACGTTCTAGAGGCAAAATTGCCCTGAGCTATTTGAAACCTTATTCGAATAACAAAATTGTTATTCGAATAAGAACACGAACCAGAAGAGGAAATAACAGATAGTAAGCTGCCATTAATGCTCCCAACCACCCTCCAACGGCTCTATTCTTGAATGGGCTTTAAATACAAGTTGTTGGGCATTTATGGGGGTTGATCAATCAAGCTGAAAAACCCTTTGGAACATTAATACGAGTTGCACTATCAGTTTTCATATACTATCTGTTTTGATCATCATCAAGTGAATCATTAATACCCATAGAACTTCAAGTTGTATTATTCATTCTTAAGAGAGAGCTTCTATTCATCTATATTCTTGTTCAATCTGTAAAGAGATGGTGAGACATCCCTCAAAGTTGTAAAGGTGAGGTATCCCTTGGAAATAGAGACTCAAGCACAAGGGTCAGGCATCCCAAGTTGTGTTGAGTGCTCAATCTTGTGAAGGTTGTCAAGCACCTGTTTGAAACTTGAAGATATAGTAGAAATCTCAGGTGTTTACTTGAGGACTGGACGTAGACCACAAGTGGATTAGTGGTTGAACTAGGATAAAACTTTGTGTTTGTCTTTCTAAACTCATCTTATTAACTTTGTGTACTGTTTTATTAGTTATCTTGCATTCTATCTTGTTTGATTGATTTACTTGTATGTGTAAACCCTCTAATCTCTCTATTCATTCGTTTCTATCAAACAATAGCTTCAACGAAAATTAGTAATCAAGCTTTTTACAAGAGATTTAGGAAAAGTTTTAATAAACTCAATTCACCCCCTTCTTGAGTATTGAAGCTACTTGGTAACAAAGGTGGTAAAGCTATTTGGTAAGCAAAAGGACCTATTCGATGAAGAATTTGATAAGGTCCAAGGAATTTTGGAGTGAGCTTTCTAGATTTAAGACCCCGACCGACCCCAGTCGTAGGCATGACTTTCAAGAACACATGCTCTCCTTCCTCAAATTCAAGAGGCTTCCTCCTTTTGTCCGCATAGCTCTTTTGTCGACTCTGAACCGTTCTCATCTTTTCTTGAATCATCTTAACCTTCTCAGTTGTCTATTGAATAAGATCAGGTCCGACTGTAAGTCACTCTCTATCTTGATACCAACATAAGGCTGTTCGACATTTTCGTCCATACAGAGCCTCATAGGGTGCCATCCCTATGCTCAAATGGTAACTGTTATTATAAGTAAATTCTACCAATGGTAAAATTTCGTCCCAACTTCCAGTCTGCTCTATGGCACAAGCTCTCAACAAATCTTCCAATGATTGAATTGTTCTTTCTAATTGGCCGTCCGTCTAAGGATGGTATGTAGAACTCAATCTTAGCTTTGTCCCAATTACTTCTTGAAGACTTTGCCAAAATTTTGATGTAAATCTCGGGTCTCTGTTAGAGATAATACTTGTAGGCACACCATATAGTCTGACAATTTCACCGATATACAACTGAGTTAACTTCTCCAACAGATATTTTATGTTGATCGGTAAGAAGTGTGCTGACTTTGTAAGTCGATCCACAATTACCCATATTGAATCGTATCCCTTTCTGGTTCTTGGCAGTCCAACGACAAAATCCATGACAATACTATCCCATTTCCATTCGGGAACAATTAAGGGTTGTAGCATTCCAGATGGTCTTTGATGCTCAATCTTTGTTTTCTGGCAAACTAAACAAGAAGATACATATCTAGCAATATCTCTTTTCATCCCATGCCACCAAAATAATTTCTTCAAGTCTTGATATATTTGGGTCATTCTAGGGTGCATACTCAACTTACTAGTATGAGCATGTTCACAAATGTACTTCCTGAGCTCTTTATCTTTAGGCACACAAACTCTACCTTGGAATCTTAAAATTCCATAGCTTCCTTCTTCTAATGTTGACATACCACCTTGCTTCATTAGCTCTCTTTCCTCTTGCAAGAACTTGTCAACCTTCTGCTTCTCTCGAATGTCATCCATCAAATCACTCGAAATGGTGACCATGCTCATGCAGATCTTTCCTGGCATTAATTCCACAAAAGACCATATGTCTTTGAATTGCTCTATTAAATCTTTTTCTCTGATCATCATGGCAAATACACTGATCATTTTCCTACTCAAGGCATCAGCCACAACATTCGCCTTCCTAGGATGATACTGAAGTTGGAAATCGTAGTCTTTCAGGAATTCTAACCATCTTCGCTGCCTCATGTTCAACTCTTTTTGATCGTACAAATACTTTAAGCTTATGATCACTGAAGACATTGAACATTGCTCCGTAGAGATAATGTCTCCATATCTTCAAAGCAAATACAACAGCAGCTAACTCCAAATCATGCATTGAGTAGTTCTTCTCATGCATTCGTAATTGTCTTGAGGCATAAGCCACCACTTTTCCCACCTTGCATAAGGACACAACCCAATCCTTGGTATGAAGTGTCACAGTACACCTCAAATGGTTCACTCGGATTAGGTAGGACTAACACTGGTGAAGTAGTTAGTCTCCTTTTCAATTCTTGAAAACTCTCTTCACAAGCATCCGTCCATTCAAAAGCTTGATTCTTCCTTGTGAGTTGAGTGAGAGGTCCAGCAATCTTAGAGAATCCTTCAATGCACCTCTGGTAATAGCCTACTAATCCAACAAAACTTCAGATTTCTGTCACCATCTTCGGTCTTTCCCATTGAAGAACAGCTTCTACCTTCGAAGGATCTACAACAATTCCTTCCTTTGAAATCACATGGCCCAAAAATTTAACTTCGTCCAACCAAAACTCACACTTTGACAACTTGACATACAACTCTTTCTCCTTCAAAGTTTGAAGAACTATACAGAGATGCTCAACATGATCCTCCTGATTTTTCAAATAGATCAAGATATCATCGATGAAAACAACAACAAATCTGTCCAAATAAGGATAGAAGATTTTATTCATATAGTCCATGAAAATAGCAAGTGCATTAGTCACACCAAAAGGCATCACCAGGTACTCGTAATGTCCATAACGAGTACGAAAAGCCATTTAAGGAATGTCTTCCACTTTCACTCTGATCTAATGGTAACCCGATCACAAGTCGATCTTAGAAAACAAAGCTGCTCCCTTTAATTGATCCATTAGATCATCTATCCTCGGCAATGGATACTTGTTCTTGATCGTGACCTTGTTTAACTGACGATAATCCATGCACAACCTTGAAGTACCGTCTATCTTCTTAACTAGCAATACCGGTGCTCCCCAAGGTGATAGATACACTGGGTCTCACGAATTGCTTCTCCAAAAGCTCTTCTAGTTGCTTCTTGAGCTCAACTAGCTCTACAGGCGACATTCGATAAGGCGCTATGGAAATAGGACCAGCTCCTGGTACAAGATCAATGGCAAATTCGATCTCCCGCTCCGATGATAAACCAGGTACATCTTCAGAAAAAACTTCAAGAAATTCTCGAACCACTAAAATTGCGTGCATATCAACCTCATTCTCAACTTTCAAAGAAGACAACAACATGTATCTTCGAGCTCCTTCTTTCAAGAAAGCTTTCACTTGGTTAGCAGTCAAAAATCTAGAATTTTCATCCAAAGGAAAAACTATGATTTTTCTAGAACAATCTAATAGGACATGGTTAGAAGATAACCAATCCATTCCTAAGATCACATCTAATTGAGATAATGGCAAACAGATCAAATCAACAGAAAAGATTCTACCTTCAACAATTAATGGACAACCCAAACAGACTTTGGTGGTAAGAACAGGTTTAGCAGTGGGAGTTAAAACAATTAAATCAAAAGGTAAAGAAGACACAGGTAAACTAAGTCTTTTCACACAGTCATAGGAAATGAAAGAATGTGTTGCACCTTGTATAAGATCGTCGGGTTCAGAGGCCTCAGCACCACTCAGAGTGTAAACCTGACCTCCAGCATGCGGTTTAGTAGTTCTAGCAACATTGATGGAAGGTTCTGCCTTAGGTTGATTACAATCACGAGAAACATGTCCAGGTTTCCCGCATCTGAAGCAAATAACTCCTTTAATAGTACAGTCTCTCGTATAGTGCTCCTTCCCACACTTCATACATCTTGGCGGAGACGTCGTTGTTTGACTAGTTCTACCCGGACTTCCTCCAGGACTTCCACCTTGTGGCCTTTGTTGTTGATTTCTACGTGGTCTGGAATAAGGCTTCTTCTGGTAACGGTTAGTGTTACTCCTCCCTCCTCTTTGAGACCGAAAAGGCCCAAAATTTCTGTTTCTTGCATCACGTGCCTGGTCTATGTCTTCCACCCGACGACATGTATCAAGTAGTTCCGAGAACTGAGTAATTTTCAATGTAATGACAGCTCTCTTCACGTCGTGTCTCAGACCTTCCTCGAACTTCCGACACTTCCATGCTTCATTTGGTTGATGTTGAAAGTAGGTTGAGAATTTGGACAAACTCTCAAACTTGGAAGCATATTCACTCACAGTCATGTTTCCCTGCGGCAAACTAAGAAATTCCATTTCCTTAGCATGCCTAGCACTTTCTGGGAAATACTTATTCAAGAATCTCTCCTTAAACAATTCCCAATTGATTGCTCGATTCTCTGCCTCCAATAACCTCTGCTCTCCGGTCCACCAATCCTCTGCGTCCCCAATCAGCATGAACGCAACATAAGTCACTTTGCTGTCATTGGCATAGTTCATGCCCGTGAAGATCTTTTCCAATTCCTTAATCCACAGAGTAGCTTTCTCAGGATCATACTCTCCCTTAAATTCTGGAGGGTTAATACAACGAAATTCTGCCAGATTCTGGGCATCAGTAATAGCCTCCAATTGTTGTGCAGTCCTCGCTTGCTGTTAAGCTGTTTGCTGGTTTTGTTGCAGCATAGCTTCAGCCATCTTTTGAATTGCTTCGATTGCAGCAGTCATGTCTCCTCGACAAGCCATAATTCTTCTCAAATCAAGCTATACAAAAGACAGAGAAAATCAAATGTATCCTTATAGAATACCAAACACAGAGAGTCACACAGCACAAACAAGACAGTCCAAAATCACAAGACCTAAAAGAAAACTTAAACTGGGGCTCTGATACTAAGACAGTGTAATGCCCCTTTTTCTTAATGTTGCGAAGAAGGAACGTCATACCATAATACAAAAGAAATGAAATAAATTGTGGAAAAGAATAGTTATAGTGATTAATTAAGTCCCGATTCATTATTAACACAAGATTAAATAGTTTGTATTCTTAGATAATAAAATAGTTGAGTATTGAAACATCTGTAAGCATTTTTTTTTACAGAAAATAACAATGAAGAGATGATATAACGATAAGGAGATAATAATAATTATCAATACAATAAAATTGAGACAAAATTAGAAATTATACATCCACAATATATATATATATATATATATATATATATATATATATATATTATATGCATCAGCCTGTTTTAGTCACATCACAAAATATACAAAAAAGTAAAGGCTTTACCCACCTAAGATAGTTACAAATTTACACCCATATTAGCAAAATGTCAGGCTTCCCCATAAAGATAAACGGTTAGCCATCAGTAACCACCTATAGTGTCAGCCCCTAAGACTGATGAGAAGGGATCGTAGCTGGGTCCTCCTCAGGGTCCTTTTCATCTGACGAAATCACCATCAGAGCGACTGAATTTCAAGCAGAAGCCCGAGTAGTGGAGAGGAAAAAATCCTCTTATGGAGTGTAGAACATATCAGTCCACATATCCCATACGGGTAGGTAAAATTCTAAAATAACAAAAGCAAAAAAATAAAAAACAGGGGCATCATAACGACCCCAAGATAAAGACACTGTCAGCTCTCCGCGATAGACGCTTTGGTCTGTATGCACATGTAGATGCCAGCAATTGTAACACCCCTAAATATAACAACTGCAGCGCAATCGTCATTACACCACAGTTACTAGATCCAGGCGTGTCACTGTCATGATAACAGTAATTTCAAAATTTATGTAAGTTTATTTTTATTTTTTTCCATTTCTATGCATAAGTAGAAAATACGAGCCATGAATGAAATATAAATATATTCAACCCTTAATACAATCACTGCAATAAAATCACATTCCTTATATATATTATATAGTCAATTAACACAAATCACTTATAACATAGAATATAATAATTACAGAGTCAAATAAAATACAACGGGAATAAAAATACTAAAGGGGAAAAGTAGTAACCCTGGGGTAGGTACTACTAGCAGTCAAAGCCGCAACCCCATATACACATACGACACTCGGAGTCCCAGTCAACAAGTCAGGCATCAAAGCCTCCACGCAACTACACTCGTACGTAGCCGAAGAAATCTTGTCCAGACGCCTAATCCAATCGACCAAGGTGTGGTCCCTCTTTATCTTCACCACGATCTTTTATCAAATATAAATATAAAACAGAAATACAAAAATATAGGAAAGAGGTGAGACACTCATCTTTCATTACCATTACGGCAATAAGAAAACGACAAGGTGCAGAGCACCCACAAAGCAATACACTTCATATATTTATTAACAGCAATAGTGGAATTTATAATAAAAGTAATTCAATTATAAGCAATAATAAGAATCAATAATAACAGTGATGTTTATAGTAAAGGCAGAACAGCAGTAAGCAATAGCAGGTAGATTACAATTGTATTTCCAGGAATCAGCACAACAATTAGATAATCATTTACAGAAGTAAAACAGTTATCTTCACATTCACAGGTGTTCATGCTCAACAATTTATGAGACCGACAATGAACGATGCACAATGCATTATGATACCACAATCCCTACTCCATGGAGCTAGACATAAACATTTTCAGAGTGAATGATCAAGAAGTAATGCCAGTATGTCATTAGCCTTAAAATACAGTGTGCTTTATCTCATAAAATGTTTACGCAATGGCTTATACATGGCACCTCAATAGTTGATCGCAATATAGGACAGCGTCCCGGTCAGGATCGTCGGTGTGTTTACATCAGTTTACCCCATGGCACAGAGGAGCTCATAACTGTCCACGTGAGGAACCCGCACCCCGACGCCCCCAGGGCCAACAACATATGGCACCTACGCTAGTCTATTCACACCCGCACATAGGTGTTATTCAACTCCTAGGCATACATTGCCTTACAACAATGTCCAACGGACAAAACATATGCATGACGACACAATGTCCAATCATGTATGTTCATCAATGATGCATTCATCATATACACTACCACAACGGTATATAGTCATTCTCAGTATCAACATGTCATATCTCATCGAGAATTAAATCAATAAGTACATAACCCTTCATAGGGACTCACAACACATAGAGTCAAATCTCAATATCAATATATATTATGGTTTATCATTATCACCATTCCCCTAACAGTTTAGCATTTTCAAGAACTTAAGTCTTGATCAATTATGAAAATACTTAGGTTAACTAACCCTTAAAATCGTAGCCTCACAAGCCCTCAAGGTTCTAAATTCCTTCTCGCATTATGCTCTAGTCTCTTGATACCAATCACTTAATTTTTTATTTTACATAGGATCAATCCAATTCCTCAACATTATTAGGTATTCATGGTTTATCAATTATCATCATATCCACATTAGGGATTTTTCATATCTTTAAACTCCTAATCTCCAAAGATGCACAAAGGCATCATTTAAACTTTAATTTTTTCATAATCAACTCCACTATGATTATAAAACCTTTAGTGTTCAATTACACAAGCTTTATTGCTTACTAACTCAATCCAAACTCTCATTATCATGGGTCAAGACCGTGACCCTTCAAGTCCTCAAAGATCCAATTTCTTTCCATTTTATGTATTAACTTCTTAATTGCAATTTACTTAATTTTTGATTTATCAAAGTCATTTCAATTCCTTATGATTTTAAGCCAAAACCGTGGCCATCCTTTGTCATCAAAGTTTCAATTCTTCACCACAATATGCATTAGTTACTTGATACTAAATCACTCCAATTCTATTCCTCACAAGATCAATTCAATTCCCAAATTTCCAAGGTCCAAACCGTGGTTTTATAAGTCCTCTAAGTTTCACTTTTTCTTTCCTTTTTATGTACTAGGTCATCATTATCAATTCACTTAAATTTTAGTTCATTAAGATCAATCCAATTGCCTAAGGTTCAATGCCAAAACTGTGGCTTCATAGGTATCCAATGTCCAATTTTTTTCTTTCCACTTTTATGCATAAGTTTTCTTAATACTAGTTCACTTACATTTAATTCATCAAACTTAATCCCATTGCCTCTATATCAAGACTAAAACCATGGCTTCATGTGGGGTAGTAAACCCTTGAAATTTCATATTCATAAGTTTTATTTATCATCATTTAACATTCAATTTCATAGCTTCCTTTTATTATGTACAAAACAAATTTATCAATCAAGAATCATCTCAAAACTGTGGCATCAAGTCACGGTAGGAAACTCCACATTTTCCATTTAACAACCTTAACTTGATCAAGCATATTTAACACATCAAACATATTCAAGAACACAAATCAAGCATTAATCAAATTCAAGAACACTATATCATACAAATTTTTACAATTCAAGTAAGCACACAAGGATGGAATTCTCCATCAATATACATACAAAGTTCCCTCACCCCCATAAGTGGTTGAAGTGAGTAGTCTCCCTCTTACCTAGAGGAGACAATGCAAGAAAACAAACTCCTTGGTTCCTTGATTTGCAAATTCGGATTCCACCTTCAAGAGAACCATAAGATGGTCAAATTTTCATAATTACAAACTAAAGCTTAAAAAGAATGACCCTTGGTCACATAGGTGACCAAGGAAAATGAAATTGAGAAGTGAATGGGAAGAACTTTACCTAAAGCCTTAAGCTTGAACTCCTTGAGATATATTTTTGGTGATTTTTGGATTCCACTTACCCAAGAACCTTAGAGTGTTCAAAATCACTCAAATCACACATTAATGCTCAAAAGAGAAGCCCTTGGTCACATAGTAACCAAGGAAAACGAAAACGAGAAGAAATAGGAGAGAAATCAAGAATCTTTACCTTAGAAGATAATGGAGACAAGGTTGGATTTTGGGCAAACCTTCTAAATGAAACTTGTAGGGAAGGTGAAGGTGAGTATATAAAAGTGTTTAGTGAAGAGAAAAATCAAAATGCTTGGTCACCCATGGAAGAGTGATTTTCGGATTTGGAGAAGGAGGGGTAGAAAGGTTGGATTTTTGAAGAGATTTTCCAAAGAGAAAGTGTAGAGGAGGTTGAGAGAAGTCTAGAAATGGTGTTTATGGAGAGAAAAATGAAGAGAAAAAATGGTGGTGGTGGCTGGAAATTTCAGATTCAAGAGGAGGAAGAAGAGAAGAGGTGGAGAGAAAATGAAGATAGAGGTGGAAAATAAAGAAGCTTTCTACACAAAGAAGGTAGAGGAAGTAAAGGCAAGTGTAGAAATGAGTTTGGAGAGGAGAAAAGTTGAACAAAAATGGTGGAGGAAGGGCTGTTTTTCGTGGTCATGGTGGAGGTAGAGAGAAGGAGGAGAAAAGATGAAGAAGATGAAGTGAAGAGAGAGAAGTGAATAGGTAAAGTGAATTAGGGTATTGAGTGTTAAGTGTGTAGTAGAAGCTTGACCAAATTTGGCTCCAAATGGGCTGCCAACCTTAGCCCTATGAGAGTGTGGGAGGGAGTATTGTGTCATTTCCATGCCATTAGAGTGGGTAGTTAGGTCATTTTGGGTCAAAGCTTCTAGAAGCTTGATTAAAATAGCATTATATTTGAATTAAAGTAAATTTAATTTGACATAAAGTGGATTGCATTTGGATAAGGTGATAGGATTTCTAATGCATGCTATTATCCAGTGGATAATAGTTGCAGTCGACAGAAGTCAGTATTCATTTATCTGACAGATGAAATTTACACAGTGTTTTATTATTTCATTTGTTAAATTTCTTGAAAAACGTGAAATCTTGTAAACTGTGTCCAGCCTCGGGTTTAGTAAGATCCCCCATCGACGTTTCCATAGTTCAAGGTTCTCAGGAAAAATATTTTGTTTTCCCAGCTCCGCTCAGTGTGCACGTAAAACGAGAAATATATTAAAATATTCGACATTTCCAGAAAAATTCCAGAAAATTCTCAAAAATCACAAATATTGTAAAATGAATATTTGTCATAAAATTTTTCAACTTTTGAAACGTTACAGTCGTTTTCACAACTCTACCCAATGTGCACACAAAACGAGAAATAATATTAAAATATTTCGTGTTCTCAAAAAAATCTGAAAAAATTCTCAAAAATCTCAAATATTGTTAAATGATTATTTATCCTAAAATTATCAATTTTTGGAATGTTACATGGTCTCCCATGAAAGGTCAACTTCTCGTACCCCAAAAAGCAGCGTGGGTGTGACGACATCCTCAGCAGCTCTAGTCGTAATGTGGCCAGAAACCCGAAAACTCAATTGTTTCCTTTTCTTCCTCGACATTTCCACAGATCAAGGTTCGCGAGAAAAATATCTCATTTTCTCGGCTCGGCACATTTTATATGTAAAACGAAGAATAATATTAAAATATTCCGCGTTCTTAGAAAAATGCAAAAAAAATTTCAAAAATCACAAATATTAGAAAATGAATATTTATTATAAAATAAATAAAATTTGGGGTGTTACAAACTGTAACTTTGGACCTTAGTTCCAAAAAGGAAGGAATGGCAGTGGCAATTGTTTTCAGCAAAAGTCGTATTCAGGCCACTAAGGAATCAATCTCAGCAACAATCATATGGAGGAGGTTCTGGTAGCAACAAGTTTGGTCGGACTATGACATCTTTGTCAAAATTCTTCAAGTGTGGAAAAGACCACTTAACGAAGGATTGTACGATCAAGGGGATCATTTGTTTCAGATACAGGAAGCCCGGACACATCTCAAGGGATTGCAATCAACCCAAAGTGGAGCCCTTTGTTAGCAATGTACATGCTGCAAGACCTTAGGCAGGAGGAAGAGTTTATACTATGAGTGGAGCAGAAGCCTCCCAATCCGAAGATTTGATTCAGGGAGATTGTGCCATAGGAGGTAATCTTTTAACTATACAGTATGATTCAAGGGTGACCCATTCTTTTATTACCTATGACTGTGTGCATTGATTAGGATTATCTGTGTCTTCCTTACCTTTTGATTTGATTATTTCTACTCCTACTGCTAAACCTGTTGTTACTGCTTAAGTTTGCTTGAAATGTCCTATTTCTGTTGAAAATGGAACCTTTTCGGTCGATTTGATTTGTTTGCCTCTTTCTCAAATAGACGTGATTTTAGGAATAGATTAGTTATCTTCTAAGCATATCCTATTATACTGTTCCAATAAAACCTTAGTATTTCATGATCTTGAGATTTATGGTTTTGTAACTACCAACCAAGTCAAAACTTTCTTGAGGGAAAGAGCTCAAGGATACATGCTTTTGTCTTCCTTGGAGGTCAAGAGTGAGAATGATATGAATGTTATTCATGTGATCAATGAGTTTCCTAAAGTCTTTTTTGATGATGTACCTAGATTACCACTGGAAAGAAAGGTAGAATTTTCTATCGACCTTGTACCAAGATCTAGTTCTATATCCATAGCACCATATCAGATGTCGCCATCGGAGTTAGCTGAACTCAAAAAACAATTAGAGGAACTATTGGAGAAGCAATTTGTGAGACCTAATGTTTCACTGTGGGGAGCTCCCATGCTGTTAGTTAGGAAAAAGGATGGAACTTCTCGATTATGTGTGGACAATCGTCAATTGAACAAGATTACAATCAATAACAAGTATCCACTTCCAAGGATAGATGATTTGATAGATCAGCTGAAGGGAACCACTGTTTTCTCCAAGATTGATCTGCGTTCTGGCTATCATCAGATTCGTGTGAAAGTAGAGGGTGTTCCCAAGATGGCTTTTAGAACACGCTATAGGCATTATGAGTATCTTGTGATGTCGTTCGGAGTAACCAATGCTCCTGCTGTATTCATGGATTACATGAATCGAATCTTTTGCCCTTATATAGATAGATTTGTTGTTGTCTTTATTAATGGCATTTGATCTATTCTCGAAGTCAGGAGGAACATGCTGAACATCTTTGTAACACCCTAAAATTTCATGTTTCTTAGTAATATGGGATTTTACATTTTTGTGATTTCTGTGCCCTACTTAATTTATTTTGACTATTCTGTGATTGTTTTTGGACTTTTTGCGTGTTTTACTTGGTACCGAAAAATAAAATTTTTCGAGCCGGGGAAAAGCTTTGACGATTTATTCAAGGTCAAGGGAGCTTACTAAACCCGAAACCGAAAAACACAGTTCTTAATTTTATAATTTTTAGAATTTATCTGTCAAATAAAATTTTTTCGTATTTTATTATTCATTAAACAACAACTACTGGTTTGTAAGCAGTAGCTGTAACGCCCCTTTTTCTCCCTTAGTCATAATGGGTAAGAAGAAGGAACGTCGCACCATAGTGAAATGACGCACAAATGATTACGTAAAGTTTGAACATTTTTTTTAACATAAATCCGGTTAAAACTTCCATTAATGTACATATACACCTGTTTGTAAATATATCGCGTGATTGAGTTAAAATTAAAAGTTCCTCTTTCATATAAAACTTCTTATAAAAAACGTCAAAGAGAAATCAACATGGAATGAAACATACAACCATGCACAATATGGATAGTTACATACTTTGTACCAGAAATACAAGCCTGTTTAAATTACATTTCCAAAAAGATATACAAAAAGCAAAATGTGTACCTACCCCAAGAGATACAAATATCTACCCACTAATCCAGTAGTACATCAGGCTCCCTCAAAATAAACGAATAGCCATCAGTAGCCATCAATTTAAAACCAACCCTAAGACTGCCTAGAATGAGAAGGAACTGTAGATGGATCCTCCTCAGGGTCCTCGTCGTCCGACGGGACATCCATCGGGACGACAGAACAGCGGACAAGAGCCCGGGCAGTAGACAAGAAAGAGTCATCACGTGGGTTATAATACATATCCGCCCACATATCTCTTACAGGCATATAAAATTCCAACCACACGAAAGCATGAAAGTAAAAAATAGAAGCAGTGTAGCGTCCCCATGCTAAAGACACCGTCAATTCGTCGTGGTACACACATCGGTCAGTCTGCACGTTGATATGCCAGCAATTCGAACCACCATGAAAGTTGATCCGCACGTAACTAAAAAATCCACAGGGGCGAAATGACATTCTCAACAACTTCGGTCTCAGTCGAGATAAGGCCAGAAACCCTGAAACTCAGTAGTTTCCTTGTTCTCCTCACGAGTGTCTTCTCGAGAGCATACGATCCAATCCAAAATGCAAAATAAAGAAAATTACCGAAAGAGGTGAGATTCCCAGCTTTCAGTACTAACAAGGCAGCAAGAAAATAAACGGCGTCGAACGCCCACATAAGACACAGTTAATACATACAGGTATAGTAATACATGAAAGCAATAAATTAGAGTAAAGCAACAAGGAACAGTAGTTAACATCATCCATAGCCAACTAGCAACATTAGCATTACCAAGAATCAAATAACTATCATAGTCATAATAGTAAACACATTATCCAATCATGAATGCTCAATGGACCATGTGACTGACAACTCACAATGCAACAAGGGTACCAAAGTTCCTACTCCATGGAGCTAGACATAAACATCTTCGGAGTGAATGATCAAGGAGTCATGCCAGTGTATCGTTAGCCTTAAAAATAGTGTGCTCATCTCATAAAAACATTTGCACAAAATGGCTCACACATGGCACCTCAACAGTTGATCGCGACATAGGACAGTGTCACAGTCAGGATCGTCAATGTGTTGCATTGGTTTATCCCATGGCCCCAGAGGAGCTACCACTGTCCATTGTGAAACACCCACACCCCGACGCCCTCAGGGTCAACAACATATGACACCTACGCTCAGTCTATTTACCCGCACATAGGTGTTATTCAAACTCCTAGGCAACATAGCCTTCTCAACAATGTCCCACGGACAATACGCATCCATGATGACACAATTTCTAATCATGTATGTTCATCAATGATGCATTCAGCATAAGCCTTTCCTCAATGGCACATAAGCATTGTTCAATGTCCAACATGACATATCAACCTTGCATTTATTAAAACATTGCCTCAATGGCACATCATCATTCTTATCTCATTGAGTACTACATCAATAATCCTCATTACACACATACCACAATTTCCATGTCATGGATCCAAGAATTCCATATTCAAAATCATTTCTTCTCTATTGGTATGAATGCACATTCCTATCACAATTAAGTAAAGTAAAATCCTTGAATCTAGGGTTTTTAGGTTATGTTTGAGTTACAAAGGACAAAGAACTATAATCTCAATCATTTCCAGCTCAAAAATCTCATTTTTGGTCTTGGTAATCGATTACATCACCCTTGTAATCGATTACCCGAGGAACAGAATCTCTGTAATCGATTACAATCTCATTGTAATCGATTACGTGATTCCAGAACCACGTTTCGTAACTTCAAGGCCGGTAATCGATTACACAACCGTGGTAATCGATTACCAATTGGACAGAACCTCCGTAATCGATTACCCACAAGTTGTAATCGATTACGTGATTTCCAGAAGCACCATTTCGTGACATCAGAGGCTTGGTAATCGATTACACCACTCTTGTAATCGATTACAAGCTAAACAGAATCTCTGTAATCGATTACACAGCAGACGTAATCGATTACCAAATTTCCAGAATCATGATTTCATATCCTTAAGAGCTTGGTAATCGATTACAAGCCCCATGTAATCGATTACCACGCGTAAACTTACAGAAAATAGAGTTTTCCAGGTCCTCTAACTCAAACCAAACCAATCCTTATCATATTTAATCAACAAGATACTCAAATATACCTTCAAACCATGCAAGAGGCATCAATAAATCATACAAACCCAACAATATACACTATCATCAAGAACAACATAAAAATGAGAGACTTTATACATGGATTCAGAAATCAATAACAAGACACATACAAGACATTCCCTTACTACCAAGATTGGTTGAAGAGGATCATCTCCCTCTTACCTATTTGGAAAACAACACAATGTGCCACTCCTTCTTGCCCTAGATTTTCGTTTTCCCCCTTCAAGAAAAACTCCAAGGTGAGTGATCACCACAATGTCCACTCAAACCATGAAAAATAGGTTCTTGGTCACCAAGGTGGCCAAGAGAAACGAAAATAACAAGAAAATAGAAGAAAGTTGAAGGCTTTACCTTAAAGCTCCAAGTTTTAGCTTCAATGGTGGAAGAGAAATGGAAGAAGAAGAAGAACCAAAAGATGGCAGCAAGAGAGGACTTGGAATGGTGTAAGGAAGCAAGAATCTTTGATGATGAAGCAAACAAAGAATGGCTGCCTCCAGGAGTGGTTGCACGGTGGAGAAGAAAAGGAGAAGAGAGGAAATGGATATTTGGGGTTTAGAAAAAGTGAGAGTGTGATTTTAGGAAGAGAAGAAGTATTACTTAGGCTTTCCTATAGCCTCTGCCGTAGAAGAGTGGAGAAGGGAGAGAGAAAAATGTGTCAAATAGGAAGCTTCTTGGAAACTTCCTACAAGGGTTTTAATTAACTAATTTCTCTTTTTCTTCCTTCTTAAAAATAAGGCTAAAAGGGTTTGACACAAGGAAATTTTTGAATAATGCGATAAGATTTTTATTACGTGTTATTATTTATTGGACGTGATTATAGTTGGTAGAAGTCAGCATTAACAAATCTGACAGATAAATTCTTTACAGTGTTTTATTATCTCATCTGTTAAGATTTTTCGAAAAATGTAAAACCTTGTAAACTGTGTCCGGTCTCGGGTTTAGTAAGATCCCCCGTCAACGTTTCCATAGTTCAAGGTTCTCGGAGAAAATGTCTCATTTCTCCGGTTCCGCTCAGTACACACGCAAAACGAAAAATATATTAAAATATTCTGTGTTCTTAGAAAATTCCAAGAAAAATTCCAGAAAATCACAAATATTTTAGAATGAATTCTGATAGTAGAAAAGTAAATTTTGGGGTGTTACAACTCTCCCCAACAAATAAGAATTTCGTCCTCGAAATTTTCCATACCTTAAAACAGTTCAGGATATTGCTCCTTCATCTTGCTCTCCAGCTCCCACGTCACGTCTCCAGTTGCTTCATTCCAGATTACCTTCACTAGTGCAATGTCCTTTCCTCTGAGTTGCTTTGTCCTCCTTTCCTCAATCCTTACAGGAGTTGTCTCATATGTCAAGTTTTCCTTCAATTGTACAGAATCAAGTGCTATGACATGATTAGGATTTAGGATATATTTTCTGAGTTGTGACACATGAAAGACATTATGAAGATTTAAAAGAAAAGGGGGTAAAGCTATTTGGTAAGCAACAGGACCTATCTGACGAAGAATTTGGTAGGGTCCAAGGAATTTTGGAGTGAGTTTTCTAGATTTAAGGACACGACCGACCCCAGTCATAGGTGTGACTTTCAAGAAGACATGCTCTCCTTCTTCGAACTCAAGAGGTTTCCTTCTTTTGTCCGCATAATTCTTCTACCGACTCTGAGCCGTTTTCATTTTCTCCTGAATCATTTTAACTTTCTCAGTTGTTTGCTGAATGAGTTCAGGTCCAACGGTAAGCCGTTCTCCATCTTGATACCAGCACAGAGGCATCCGACACCTCTGCCCATATAAAGCCTCATAGGGCGCCATCCCTATACTTGAATGGTAATTGTTGTTGTAGGTGAATTCCACCAATGGTAAGATTTCATCCCAACCTCCAATTTGCTCTATCGCACAAGCTCTCAACAGATCTTCTAACGACTGAATTGTTCTTTCTGATTGACCATCAGTTTACCGATGGTAGGCAGAACTTAACTGCAACTTTGTTCCCATAGCCTCCTGAAGACTTTGCCAAAACTTCGAGGTAAACCTCGGGTCTCTATCAGAAATAATACTCGTGGGTATCCCGTGAAGTCTGACAATTTCACCAATATATATCTGAGTCAACTTCTCCAACGGATACCTTATGTTGATTGGCAGAAAGTGAGCTGACTTCGTAAGTCGATCCACTATTACCCATATTGAGTCATATCCTTTCCTAGTTCTTGGTAACCCGACAACAAAGTCCATGGCAATGCTATCCCATTTCCATTCAAGAATAGCCAAGGGTTGTAGTAATCCAGCTGGTCTTTGGTGTTCAATCTTCATTTTCTGGTAAACCAAACAAGATGACACGCATCTAGCGATATCTCTTTTCATCCTATGCCACCAAAATAACTTCCTCAAGTCTTGATACATCTTGGTCATTCCAGGATGCATACTTAACTAACTCGAATAAGCATGTTCAAGTATGTACTTTATGAGTTCTTCATCTTTAGGCACACAGACCCTTCCTTGGAATCTCAAAATCCCATCGCTTCCTTCCTTCAATGTTGATACACCACCTTGCCTTATCAATTCTCTTTCTTCTTACAGGAATTTATCGACCTTTTGTTTCTCTCGAATATCATCCATCAGGTCATTCGAGATAGTGATCCTATTCATGCAGATTTTACCCGGTGTTAACTCTACAAATGACCATATATCTCTAAATTGCTCTATCAAGTCCTTTTCTCTAATCATCATAGTAGAAACACTAATCGTCTTTCTACTCAAAGCATCGGCCACCACGTTCGCCTTTCCAGGATGATACTGAAGTTGGAAATCATAATCTTTCAAAAATTCTAGCCATCTTCGCTGCCTCATGTTCAGCTCTTTCGATCGTACGGTGTACTTCAGACTTTTGTGATCACTGAAGACGTTGAATGTGGCTCCATACAAATAATGTCTCCATATCTTCAATGCAAACACCACTGCAGCTAATTCTAGATCGTGTGTTGGGTAGTTCTTCTCGTGCATTCGTAATTGTCTTGAAGCGTAAGCTACCACTCCTCTGTTTTGCATGAGAACGCACCCCAAACCTTGATACGAAGCGTCACAGTACACTTCAAATGGTTCACTAGGATTTGGTAAGACTAGCACTGGTGACGTAGTCAACTTCCTTTTTAACTCTTGGAAACTTCCTTCACAGGAATCTATCCATTCAAAAGCTTGGTCTTTCTTGGTGAGTTGAGTAAGCGGTCTCGCAATTTTGGAAAACCCTTCAATAAACCTCCGGTAGTATCCAGCTAAACCAATGAAGCTTCGGATTTTTGTAACTGTAGTTGGTCTTTCCCACTGTAGTACGACTTCTACTTTTGAAGGATCCACTGCAATTCCTTCCTTTGTGATTACATGACCCAAGAACTTCACTTCATCTAGTCAAAACTCGCACTTGGATAGTTTCGCATATAGCTCTTTTTCTTTCAAGATCTGGAGAACTATGCTGAGGTGTTCAGCATGGTCCTCGTGACTTTGTGAATAGATCAGAATATCGTCGATGAAGACAACAACGAATTTGTCCAAGTAAGGACGAAAGATCCTATTCATGTAGTCCATAAATATCACAGGTGCATTTGTCACACCAAAAGGCATCACCAGGTACTTGTAATGACCATAACGAGTACGAAAAGTCATCTTGGGAATATCTTCCACTTTCACTCTGATTTGGTGATAACCCGATCGTAGATCGATCTTGGAAAACACAGATGCTCCCTTCAATTGGTCCATCAAGTCATCTATCCTCGGCAATGGATACTTGTTCTTGATCGTAACCTTGTTTAACTGACGGTAGTCCACGCATAATCTTGAAGTCCCATCTTTCTTCTTTACCAACAATACAGGTGCTCCCCAAGGTGACACATTGGGTCTCACGAATTGCTTCTCTAGGAGCTCTTCCAACTGCTTCTTAAGTTCCACGAGCTCTGCTGGTGCCATACGGTAAGGTGCCATAGAAATAGGGTCAGCTCCAGGTACCAAGTCGATAACAACCTCGACCTCTCTTTCCGGTGGCAAACTAAGTACATCATCAGGGAAAACCTCAGGAAAATCTCGAACAACAGAGATTGCGTCCACATCAACTTCACTCTCAACTTTCAAAGAAGATAACAGCATGTATCCTCGAGCTCCTTCTTTCAGAAAAGCTTTCACTTGGTTGGCAGTCAAAAATCTAGAATCCTCATCCAAAGGGAAAACTATTATTTTTCTGGAACAGTCTAACAAGACATGGTTGACAGATAGCCAGTCCATTCCTAATATCACGTCTAGTTGAGATAATGGTAAACAGATCAAATCGACAGAAAAGACTCGACCCTCCACTATTAAAGGACAACCTAGACACACCTTAGTAGTGACTACAGGTTTTGCAGTAGGAGTCGAAACAGTCAAATCGAAAGGTAAAGAAGACACATGCAATCCAAGTCTTTTCACACAATCATGTGAAATAAAAGAATGAGTAGCATCAGAGTCATACAGTACAATTAAAAGATTACCTTCAATGATACCTTCTCCTTGTATCAGATTCTCGAATTCAGAGGCCTCAGCACCACTCAGGGTGTAGACTCTGCCTCCAACTTGTGGTTTAAAAGTCTTAGTAGCATTGACGGATGGTTCCGCCTTGGTCTGGTTACAGTCTCGAAAAATGTGACCAGGTTTCCCGCACCGAAAGCAAACAAATCCTTGGATTGTGCAGTCCCTTGTGAAATGCTCCTTCCCACATTTCATGCATCTCGGAGTAGTTGTAGCATTCTGACCCATCCTTCCAGGGCTTCTAGTTGGGCTTCCTCCTTGAAATTTTTGTGGTTGTTGGCTTCCAGAGGGTTTGGAATAAGGCTTCTTTTGATAACGACTTGCGTTACCACCACCTCCTCTTTGGGACCGAACGGGCCCAAAGTTTCTGTTTCTCGCCTCGCATTCTTGTTCCACACTTTCCAATCTGCAGCAAGTGTCGAGTAGCTCGAAAAACTGACAAATCTTCAAAGCTATCACAATTTTCTTCACATCATGCCTCAGGCCTTCCTCAAACTTTCGACACTTCCAAGTTTCATTGGGTTGAAGTTGAAAATAGGTCAAAAATCTGGACAAGTTCTCAAACTTGGTGGCGTATTCACTCACAGTCATGCCTCCCTGTCGCAACCTCAGAAATTCCATTTCTTTTGCGTGCCTGGCACTTTTAGGAAAATACTTGTTCAAGAACCTTTCTTTGAACACTTCCCAAGTTATCACTCTGTTTGCGGCTTGAAGTAGCCTTTGTTCTCCCGTCCACCGATGTTCAGCATCTCCCATCAGCATGTATGCGGCATAGGTCACCTTCATATCATCAGCACAATTCATACCCGTAAATATTTTCTCCCACTCTTGAATCCACAATGTAGCTTTCTCCGGGTCAAACTCCCCTTTAAACTGTGGAGGATTAGCGCGACGAAATCCTTCCAAGTTCTGAACATCCGCTGTAGCCTCTAGCTGTTGTGCAGCCCTAGCCTGTTGTTGAGTTGTCTGCTAGTTCTGTTGTAACATTATCTCGGCCATCTTCTATATTGCCTCTATGGCAGCAGCCATATCACCCCGACGAGCCATTGTTCCTTCTCGGATTAGACTACGCAAAACACAGAGAAAGTCAGATATATTCATTTGAATACCAAACAGCAAAATCACAAAGAATGACACAGCACAAACAAGATAGTCCAAACCACACGACCCAAAGAAATATAACCGGGAGCTCTGATACCAAGACAGTGTAACACCCCTTTTTCTCCCTTAGTCATAATGGGTAAGAAGAAGGAACGTCGCACCATAGTGAAATGACGCACAAATGATTACGTAAAGTTTGAACATTTTTTTTAACATAAATCCAGTTAAAACTTCCATTAATGTACATATACACCTGTTTGTAAATATATCGCGTGATTGAGTTAAAATTAAAAGTTCCTCTTTCATATAAAACTTCATATCAAAAACGTCAAAGAGAAATCAACATGGAATGAAACATACAACCATGCACAATATGGATAGTTACATACTTTGTACCAGAAATACAAGCCTGTTTAAATTACATTTCCAAAAAGATATACAAAAAGCAAAATGTGTACCTACCCCAAGAGATACAAATATCTACCCACTAATCCAGTAGTACGTCAGGCTCCCTCAAAATAAACGGATAGCCATCAGTAGCCATCAATTTAAAACCAACCCTAAGACTGCCTGGAATGAGAAGGAACCGTAGATGGATCCTCCTCAGGGTCCTCGTCATCCGACGAGACATCCATCGGGACAACAGAACAGCGGGCAGGAGCCCGGGCAGTAGACAAGAAAGAGTCGTCACGTGGGTTATAGTACATATCCGCCCACATATCTCTTACAGGCATATAAAATTCCAACCACACGAAAGCATGAAAGTAAAAAATAGAAGCAGTGTAGCGTCCCCATGCTAAAGACACCGTCAATTCGTCATGGTACACACTTCGGTCAGTCTGCACGTTGATATGCCAGTAATCCGGACCACCATGAAAGTTGATCCGCACGTAACCAAAAAATCCACGGGGGTGAAATGACATTCTCAATAACTTTGGTCTCAGTCGAGATAAGGCTAGAAACCCTGAAACTCAGTAGTTTCCTTGTTCTCCTCACGAGTGTCTTCTCGAGAGCATACGATCCAATCCAAAATGCAAAATAAAGAAAATGACCAAAAGAGGTGAGATTCCCAGCTTTCAGTACCAACAAGGCAACAAGAAAATAAACGGCGTCGAACGCCCACATAAGACACAGTTAATACATACAGGTATAGTAATACATGAAAGCAATTAATGAGAGTAAAGCAACAAGGAACAATAGTTAACATCATCCATAGCCAACTAGCAACATTAGCATTACCAAGAATCAAATAAATATCACAGTCATAATAGTAAACACATTATCCAATCATGAATGCTCAATGGACCATGTGACTGACAACTCACAATGCAACAAGGGTACCAAAGTTCCTACTCCATGGAGCTAGACATAAACATCTTCGGAGTGAATGATCAAGGAGTCATGCCAGTGTATCGTTAGCCTTAAAAATAGTGTGCTCATCTCATAAAAACATTTGCGTAAAATGGCTCACACATGGCACCTCAACAGTTGATCGCGACATAGGACAACGTCACAGTCAGGATCGTCAGTGTGTTGCATTGGTTTATCCCATGGCCCCAGTGGAGGTACCACTGCCCATTGTGAGACACCCACACTCCGATGCCCTCAGGGTGAACAACATATGACACCTACGCTTAGTCTATTCGCACCCGCATATAGGTGTTATTCAAACTCCTAGGCAACATAGCCTTCTCAACAATGTCCCACGGACAATACGCATGCATGATGACACAATGTCCAATCATGTATGTTCATCAATGATGCATTCAACATAAGCCTTTCCTCAATGGCACATAAGCATTGTTCAATGTCCAATATGACATATCAACCATGCATTTATTAAAACATTGCCTCAATGGCACATCATCATTCTTATCTCATTGAGTACTGCATCAATAATCCTCATTACACACATACCACAATTTCTATGTCATGGATCCAAGAATTCCATATTCAAAATCATTTCTTCTCTATTGGTATGAATGCACATTCCTATCACAATTAAGTAAAGTAAAATCCTTGAATCCAGGGTTTTTAGGTTATGTTTGAGTTACAAAGGACAAAGAACCATAATCTCAATCATTTCCAGCTCAAAAATCTCATTTTTGGTCTTGGTAATCGATTACATCACCCTTGTAATCGATTACCCGAGGAACAGAATCTCTGTAATCGATTACAATCTCATTGTAATCGATTACGTGATTCCCAGAACCACGTTTCGTAACTTCAAGGCCGTAATCGATTACACAACCGTGGTAATCGAATACCAATTGGACAGAACCTCGTAATCGATTACCCACAGTTGTAATCGACACGTGATTTCCGAAGCACCATTTCGTGACATCGAGGCTTGTTAATCGATTACACCACTCTTGTAATCGATTACAAGCTAAACAGAATCTCATGTAATCGATTACACGCAGCACGTAATCGATTGCAGATTTTTAATCACGATTTCATATCCTTAAGAGCTTGGTAATCGATTACAAGCCCCGTGTAATCGATTACCACGCGTAAACTTGTAGAAAACAGAGTTTTCCAGGTCCTCTAACTCAAACCAAACCAATCCTTTTCATATTTAATCAACAAGATACTCAAATATACCTTCAAATCATGCAAGAGGCATCAATAAATCATACAAATCCAACAAAATACACTATCATCAAGAACAACACAAAAATGAGAGAACTTTATACATGGATTCAGAAATCAATAACAACACACATACAAGACATTCCCTTACTACCAAGATTGGTTGAAGAGGATCATCTCCCTCTTACCTATTTGGAAAACAACACAATGTGCCACTCCTTCTTGCCCTAGATTTTCATTTTCCCCCTTCAAGAAAAACTCCAAGGTGAGTGATCACCACAATGTCCACTCAAACCATGAAAAATAGGTTCTTGGTCACCAAGGTGGCCAAGAGAAATGAAAATGGCAATAAAATGGAAGAAAGTTGAAGGCTTTACCTTAAAGCTCCAAGTTTTAGCTTCAATGGTGGAAGAGAAATGGAAGAAGAAGAAGAACCAAAAGATGGCAGCAAGAGAGGACTTGGAATGGTGTAAGGAAGCAAGAATCTTTGATGATGAAGCAAACAAAGAATGGCAGCCTCCAGGAGTGGTTGCATGGTGGAGAAGAAAAGGAGAAGAGAGGAAATGGATATTTGGGGTTTAGAAAAAGTGAGAGTGTGATATTAGGAAGAGAAGAAGTATTACTTAGGCTTTCCTATAGCCTCTGCCGTAGAAGAGTGGAGAAGGGAGAGAGAAAAATATGTCAAATAGGAAGCTTCTTGGAAACTTCCTACAAGGGTTTTAATTAACTAATTTCTCTTTTTCTTCCTTCTTAAAAATAAGGCTAAAAGGTTTGACACAAGGAAATTTTTGAATAATGCGATAAGATTTTTATTACGTGTTATTATTTATTGGACGTGATTATAGTTGGTAGAAGTCAGCATTAACAAATCTGACAGATAAATTCTTTACAGTGTTTTATTATCTCATCTGTTAAGATTTTTCAAAAAATGTGAAACCTTGTAAACTGTGTCCGGTCTCGGGTTTAGTAAGATCCACCGTCGACGTTTCCATAGTTCAAGGTTCTCGGAGAAAATGTCTCATTTCTCCGGTTCCGCTCAGTACACACGCAAAACGAGAAATATATTAAAATATTCCGTGTTCTCAGAAAATTCCATGAAAAATTCTTGAAAATCACAAATATTTTAGAATGAATTCTGATAGTAGAAAAGTAAATTTTGGGGTGTTACAGTAGCTTCTGTCCATTGGGTAATAGCTTCAGTAACTTCTGTCCATTGGTTAATAGTTTCTAGAAAAGTCTTAGTCATTTTTCTAGAGCATTCTTGATGACTCACTTTGGTAAGCCAATTAGAGAGCTAGTTACTTAAGAGTAACCAATGAAAACTAGTCAATTTTAATGGTTAGACTTGTCTTGAACCAATAGGAAACAACTAGTTAAACTAAAAGACTTTGTGAACAAAACTTGGTTAGCCTTTTACATAGTGTTCCATGGCCAAGAGGGGTTCTAGGACCTTCACCATTTTGTGATTCATGCAATGACTCTTAGGCTTGAACCAATAGGAATGAAGGTGACCAAACCATAACATGTTAATGACCAACACCATATGATATTTCCTAAACTTGTTGATTAAGTCTTTAACTCCCCAAATGCATACACTCCACGACTAGGAGCTTGTAATGGGATATTTCTATTTCAAGTTTATCATACTTTGTGACCACGTATCATTCTCTCTGTTCTCTCTCTTCTATGAACAAAGAAAACCTCTCAACCTTTCCTTCCTAAAGCTCATGGCCAAATCCCTCCAAACCATCATCCAATCTCTCTTAATTCTATCTGACCTTGTTTTCTAAACTTACATATCATTCTAAGACTCTTTCAAGTTAAGAGCCTAGGCTAAATCATCCATCTTCTACCTTTATTACAAGCTAGGGTTCTCAAGTTTTCAAGATAAAGTTCTTGATTTTTTGTTTCTAAGTTTGATTTTAAAGTTCTAAACTATGTTTGATCCATGGTTTTCTTATTTTCAAGTCTTATTTGTAACTTTGGTATGGTTTAAAGATTTTTAGGGTTTGAGTTCTTGGTGTACGAAATCTTCAAGAAGACAAGAAAGGACTTGATTGATCTTCCCTTAAAGTAAGAGGGAGATTAACCTCATCAACCATGTGTGGTGGTGAGGAATGAAATTGGTTGTTAGTGAAAAATCCATATAAGGATTTGTTCAGTTGTATGTATAGGTTTTCATGCTTTGTGATTGTTTTGATTAATATGGTTTAATTGTTTTAATAGTATGCATGAATATGTGATAGTTAAAGCATGATAATTATGTGTAATATAAGATGTGAAGCACATGAAAAGGAAAGAAATTTTGGTTCCAAAGAACCTAAAGGCTCACGGCTTCCACACTTATTTTGGAGCAAACCAAATCAAGATATTGTATCAAGCATGAATTCAAATGATTTGGTAATAAGTAAATGAATTAAGGGTTTTTCAAAGAAAAGGAAATAGGAAATGAACAAATATTTTGTGATGAAACACTACTTGATTTTCAGCCAACATGTCAAGAATTGGAAATCTAGATAAAAAAATAATTTCTTAAGTGTAGTCATAGAGGATTAAGTATCAAGAATTTTAATTAGTGGATTTTGAGGTATAAAAATGAAATGCACAAATTTTTGGAACAATTTGGAAAGTAGATTTCAACTATGATGGGAATAAGTTTAAAAGAACTTGGGTTTAGCGACGTATAGCTCACCTATTTGGGTTTTGATGCGTGTTGGTAGACTTTGATCTATAAGGTTGGATTAAATCAAAGAAATGTGAATTTTTATAAGGAACAGTAGAAAATATTATTTAAAGGAATTTTAAGTAAGAAAGTATTTTAAATAAGGTTATTTGTATATTAAATATAAAGTGTTAAAAAGTTTATATTAGAAAGTCAAGAAATAATCTACGCGATTGAAAAATAGTTATAAATCCTTTCGCATTTTCAAAATAATGATTTTAGAGTTACACGATTGAGAAAATGATTGAAAATCACTATGCGATTGAGAAAATGTTCAAAAATTTTTACGCGATTTAGAAAACGTTTAAAAATATTTATGATGCTGAGAAAACGTTAGAAAATACTTAGTGAAAACGCGATAAAAGTAATATGCAATTGAAAATAATAGTAGTATGTTGTTAGGCCAACGTAGTGGACTAAGTTATGTTGGAAAACAGTTTTCGCCAAGTAATGGCGTGTTTTATGAAAAACTATGATATGAATGTATGTATGTGTATTGGATCATAAATCATGCATTGAAAAATGTGTCACTCTTATTAGTAAAGGCGAGTTGCCTAGGAGATGAAATACACCTTAGTGCGGGTGCGATATGTGTAGTGTTGATCACTGGTTGATCGATGGAGGCGTCGGGGCGAGGATTCCACAATTGCACAATTGGTAGCACCACTGGGTCGTGGTGTACTGTGCAACGCAGCGACGATCTCGACAAAACACTATCCTTAATCATGATCTGGTATAGACTGTCTTGTATAAGTCATGTTACGTACGCTGAAATTCTATTTTAGCACTTTATTTGGGGCTAACAAGATACATCTTCTGAACCATTCTTTCCAAAATTGTGATTAGCTTCATGGAGTAGGAATTGGTCTGTGTACATATGCATATTGGGTCAGCATATTGATGTGACAATTATATTTATCTGTTATTTTATCTATGATATGATAACATGATTTTACCTGTTAATGCTATATCTGTATGTTTACGATTATTCCTATACTATTGTACTAGTATTGATGTAGGGGATCTCACCTCTTCATATTATGTTTGTTATGTTGTATGTTTATATTAAATAAAGACAGTGTGGAAGACGAGTCAGGATCACCCAAATTCTATTTAGGATAGTTTATCCGTTATATATTGTGGCGTATCAACAAGGCATCATTGGGTTTATGCGTGTACAATTCCACGAGGGTACTGATGCTTGGACTATAGACTTGGAGAGAGATCGTGTTGTTTATCTTGGGGAGCTAACCCTAACCTTTAGGGGGTCCCGTAATGGGAACCCTATTTTGTCTACTACTGTCTCTTTACATTTAGAGTTCTCGATGCCCATGAGGGATTTGTGGTGTATTCCTTCTTACACTCCTAGAGATAACTCTATGGTGTCGTTTGTGCATACACCTATTCTTAGGTCTGTGCAGAACCTAGGGTCTTTGTCTTCGGAGGAGACTAAGGAAGATCCTTCTAAGGAACTTTCTCCCTAGAAGTGTTAACTTTGGTTAGTTTAATGTTTTGAAGTAACAGATGTACATATTTATTTTTGAAGTACAATCTTATGTATGTAAATTATTTGTAAATTGAGTTTTATCTTTATGCATATTATGAGTGAGTATTTTTCAGTTATGTATTGTATGGTTTTATTTATTTATCTAATTTTATATTATTCGTAAATGGAATTTTACAATCAGTATCGTTACAAGATTAATAATTCTTTTATAACTCGGGTAAGTTAAATAACTTTTAGTTTTAAATATGATATCCTACGGTGGGTGTTACAATCTCAGTGTGGTTTTTCAGATTCTGAAGGAGAAGAAGCTATATGCTAAGCTGTCAAAATGTGAGTTATGGTTGGAGGAGGTTTAATTTCTGGGTTACGTGATTTCAAAAGAAGGAATTGCAGTGGATCCATTAAAAGTAGAGGCAGTTCTTCAATGGGAAAGACCAAAGACGGTAACATAAATCCGTAGCTTTGTGGGATTGGCTGGTTATTATCGAAGATTTATCAAGGGATTCTCCAATATAGTAGGAGCTCTCACCCAACTTACAAGAAAGAATCAAGTTTTCGCATGGACAGATGACTGTGAAGAGAGTTTCCAAGAGTTGAAGAGACAGTTAACTACTTTGCCAATGTTGATCTTGCCCGATCCCAATGAAACTTTTGTCGTGTTTTGTGATGCTTCATATCAGGGTTTAGGATGTGTCCTTATGTAGAATAGAAGAGTGGTAGCGTATGCTTCAAGACAATTGAGAGTACATGAGAAGAACTATCCTACACATAACTTGGAGTTAGCAGCTACTGTGTTTGCATTGAAGATCTAGAGACATTTTCTTTATGGAGCAACATTCAATGTTTATAGTGATCACAAGAGCTTGAAATACCTGTTTGATTAGAAAGAGTTGAATATGAGGCAAAAGAGGTGGTTAGAATTTTTGAAAGATTATGATTTTCAACTTCAGTATCATCCCGGAAAGGTGAACGTCATAGCAGATGCTTTGAGTAGGAATATGCTTAGTGTTTCTGCTACGATGCTCAAAGAAAGCGAGTTAATAGAACAGTTTAGGGATATGCGGTTATTTGTGGAGTTGACACCAGGAAGAATATGCATGAATATGATCACTGTTTCAAGTGGATTGATGGAAGAAATTTGAGAGAAGCAAGGAAGTGACTCATACTTACAGAATGAGAAGGAGTTGGTGAAGCAAGGTGTTGTGTCAGAATTCAGGGAAGGACCAGATGTGATCCTAAGATTCAGAGATAGGATTTGTGAACTGAGTGATCTTGAGTGGGAAGGTTGATTCTAGATGAAGTGCATAAGAGCAAGTTGAGTATGCACCCAAGAACTACTAAGATGTACCAGGATCTAAAACTATTATATTGGTGGCAAGGAATGAAGAGGGATATTGCCAAGTATGTGTCATCCTGTCTAGTTTGTCAAAAAGCTAAAGTAGAACACCAAAAGTCTTTAGGAATGCTACAACCTCTAACTACTCCAGATTGAAAATGGGATAGCATTGCAATGGACTTCGTGGTTGGACTGCCAAAGACTAGAAATGGGTATGATTCAATATGAGTAATTGTTGATTGGTTTACAAAGTCAGTGCACTTTTTGCCAATTAACATTAGGTATTCGCTGGAGAAATTGACCCAAGTGTATATCGGTGAGATTGTTAGATTACATGGTGTACCCTCGAGTATTGTTTCTGATAGAGACCCAAGGTGTACATCAAGATTTTGACAGAGTTTGCAAAAAACAATGGGCATGAAGCTTTATTTAAGTTCTGCATACCATCCATAAACAGATGGTCAATCAGAGAGGACAATCCAATCATTGGAAGATTTGTTAAGAACTTGTGTCTTGGAATAGACTGGGAGTTGGGATGAATTCTTACCTTTGATAGAATTCACCTATAATAATAATTTTAACGCAAGCATTAGGATGACACTCTATAAGTGTAACACCCCTTGATATAGTAACCACGACCCAATCGTCATTACACCATAGTCACTAAATCCAGGTATGTCACAGTCTCAAAATAGTAATTTCAAAAATTAATTATTTCCATTATGCGTAAATAGAAAATACGAGCTCCGAATGAATGCATAATTAGTATCCAACCATTAAAGTACAACCATTAAAGGAAAACATATTTAATATATAATACATTCATCCTCAACATAAAGCACTGACCACACTAAATATAGCACTTACATATTCAAATAAAATATAGCGGGTACTAAAGCACAAAAGGGGAAAAGTAGTAACCATGGGATAAGTACTACTAGCAAACAAAGCCGAAACCCCATATATATATGACGCTCGATGTCCCAGTCGATACGACAGGCATCAATGCCTCCATGAAGTTGCACCCATGTGTAGCCGAAGAAATCTCATCCAGACACCATATCGAAAGTAATGAATCAGTCCAATCCGATCAGTAAGGGTGTGGTCCCTCATTTCATCCTCACGATATTTTATCAAATATAAATATAAAACAGAAAATACAAGGATACAGGAAAGAGGTGAGCTATCCTTCTTATATTACCAATTATGGCAATAAAGAAACAGAACGGCGCAGAGCGTCCACATAGCAGAGCAATAACATTTAAGCAACAGTAATCACATACGATAAGAGAAAACAGCAACAGAATCTGAGACAATGAAGAATTAAAACATTTCAGATAATCATGACATCAATAAAACAATAGTATAGTCATCGTATAAATGAGTGCCAAATGATATGCCGACTCACAATGCATGTGCACTTGGTACCAAGATTTTATATTCCATTTCAAAGATGAACATTCCAGAAGATTTATCCCCCTCAATGACAGTCTACGCTAGACCACGATGAGAATAGTGCTTGTCAGGCGCGTGATGCATTGCAACGGTTTATCATGGCCAGGGGTACAATAAGGTGATAACATCATCACGAAATGAACCACCACGCCTTATGGTCCTCAATCAAATTCTTCCATGGGATCACGCTATTCAATTCTCGCTCATTTACCACAAAAAAGAATAGTGATTTGTCAGGCGCGTAATGCATGCAATCGGTATACACCACGCCTTACGGTCCTTAATCAGATCCATCACAGGCCTCATCATTTAATTCTCATTCATTCTCCGAGTAAAGAATAGTGATTTGTCAGGCACGTAATGCGTGTAATCAGTATACAACGTGCCTTACGGTCCTCAATCAGATCCTTCCATTGAATCTCACTTATTCAATCCTCATTCATAGGCTCATATAGCCTTTTAACAGTCATCGACTGAGCAAATTCTTCAATGCGTTAACTCAATGCATAATCATAGGCTCATCCAGCCTTTTAATAATCATCAACTGAGCAATTTATTCAATACATGTTGACTCAATGCATGATCATAGGCTCATCTAGCCTTTTAACAGTCATCGACTGAGCAAATGTCCAATGCATGTTGACTCCATGCACAATCATGTATATTCAACAATAATGATATACCTTCCATAATATGCCACAATTTGGCGAAGTTAGATATCAACATATTCACATATATTTTATAATACACATTTTCCATAATATGCCACAATTTGGCCAATTTAAGCATTAACAGAATTCTTAGTCCTAAGCATGGACCTACAATAGTATAATGTTAATTTCTCAAGAGTGATAGCACACTTTTAAAAGTCCATTTCGGGGTTTCACCCTAGCTCAACAAGTATTATGAGATCATCATAAAGTTCCACTTTAATTAGCATCTATTATGGAATCATTATAAAGTTTCACTTAAATTAACATCTCTTATGAATTCATTTTCTAGAGGGATCCTCTTGAAGTCCTTATTGAATCATCATTCCTTTAGATTGATCAAGTTCCTTAATTTAATCAATTCTTGGTCACATAAAATTTCTCAAAGAATTTTACAAGTCTCACAAACTCTCTTGTTCTTCCCTTATGTTCAAAATCACTTTAATCCATAGGATAAAGTCTTTTCTTTTATTCTTTTCATTTTATGAACTCCTAAGGAATCTAAAATTTCCCAATCATCTAAGTCCTCATTTTAGCACTACCTTTTGTTACATTTTTCCTCAAAAAGCCTTGACCTTATTATAATAAAAGTCTAGTCCTTTTTCTTTCACCATAATATTGATCACTTAAATACCAATGTTGCACCAAGAATCACAACTTGGTCCATTAATCCCCCTAGAGGCCGTGAGCCTCCCTAGGGTAGAAGTCTCAAATCTTTTCCAATACAATTATCAATTCCTTAACACCTAATCACCTAAGTTCGAATATCCCCAAAATCAACCTTAAATCTTCAAAATTAGTCCTAAGGTCGTAGCCCCCAAATATAGTAAGAAAACCCTACATTCTTCCATACAACAATCCAAGCAATTTAACATATAATCCATAGCCATCAAGGCTTGCAAAGATAACTAATAACTCATACAAGTCCAAATAAATGCACAATCATGAAAAACAACACAACAAAGAGAGCAATCCACATATGGATTCCTCATCAACAACACCAAAAATGTTTCCTCACTTCCAAGATGGGTTGAAGAGGATTATCTCCCTCTTACCTATGGAAGACAACTCAAGAAAGCAAGCCTCTTGGTCCCTTGTAGAGATTTTCGTACTACACCTTCAAGGAAACCCTAAGGACATCAAAACTCATCAAAACCATCATCAAAGCATACAAAAGGAACCCTTGACCACCCAAGAGATCAAGGATCACGAAAATGAGGAGAAAAGGTAGAAAAGTTATGAACTTTATCTTAAAGTCTCCAACTTTGAAGCTTGATGGATCCAAAACGAAAATGGATGATTTTGGTGATAGTCACAAAAGAGAAAGTGTTCTAGGTGATGAGAAATGGTAGGAAATGAAGTTGTTTGAGCAAGAGAAGTGGATGCCCAAAAATGGGTCTTCTTGGTTGTGAAAGAGGAAGAGAATGGAGAGAAAAGGTGAGCTTTTTAGAGAGTGATTCCAACAAGAAAGCAAAATCTTCAATGGAAGTGTAGATTCAATCAAGATTGAAGCTTGAAATCAAGCATCCATGGAGTGTGGAAGGGTGTGGGGTGCCGTGGAGTTAGAGATAAGGAGAGAGAGGAGAAGAGAAGAAGAGAAGAAGAGAAAGTTGAGAGAAAAAGATGAAGAGAGAAGATAGAGAGAGAAAGTGATAGTAAAGTGATTTGAAGTGAAATGTGTAATTAGGTGCATTTTGTGTAAGTGTGTGAATTAAAATATGTGGCCACAAAAAGCCCTAAAAAATGTGTGGTGGAGAGGAGGAGAGAGGAAGGTGAGGCTCCTCCAATAAGCCAATAGGAAGGTGCAAGGAAGCTTCCTCCAAGCTTCTCCAACAAGCCAAAAAGAAGGTGCTAGGAAGCTTCCTCCCTTTGAAAAGTCAAAGTGATGTCATGGTGATGATGTCACCATGGTGATATCATTAAAGCGTTCTCTAAAATGTGACTAATACTGTATCAGATTTATTATCAGTGGACAGAAATCACAGTTAACAAAAACTAATATTTATTGTCCAATGGATAATAAAATTATTTTGCGATTTTTATTTATCAGATAAAAATCTTGAAAAACGTGAAACCTCGTAAATCATGTCTGATCTCGGGTTTAGTAAGATCCCCTGTCGATGATTCCACAGTTCAAGGTTCTCGAAAAAAATATCTCATTTTTCCCGACTCCGCTCAGCGCGCACGCAAAATGAAGAATAATATTAAAATATTTCACATTCTTAGAAAAATCCAAAAAAATTTACAAAAATCATAAATATTATAACACGACTATTTATCATGAAATTATTAATTTTCGGGATGTTACAACTCTCCCCTTCAAATAGAAATTTTGTCCTCGAAATTTTCATTTCTTAGAATAAATATAAATGTTGTTTCTTCATCTTATCTTCTAACTTTCACGTCGCGTCTCTAGTCACGTCAATTTAGATCACCCTTACCAATGTGATCTCCCTATCTCTTTGTTACTTTGCTCTCCTAACCTTAACCTTCACAGGAAGTATTCCATAGATCAAATTCTCTTTTAATTGTATTGTGCCTAGTTCGATGACATGGGCTAGATCGGGGATATACTTTCACAATTATGACATATGGAAGATATCATGAAGATTTAGAAAGAAAGGATGACAAAATCAGTTGATAGGCCACCGGACCAATCCGAAGAGGAATTTGATATAGTCCGAAAGATTTAGGAATGAGTTTGCTGGAAACTCAGACAAGATGACACTAAAGCTGGACGTCATACTCCTTCAAAATTTCTAGTCACCTTGTCTGTCTCATGTTCAGCCCCTTTTTTTTTTCTTTTTTCGACTGGATACTTCAGGCCCTTGTGATTGTTAAAGGCGTTGAACGCCGTTTCATACAGAAAGTGTCTCCATGTTATCAAAGCAAATACAACTGCGACTAACACCAAGCCGTGAGTTGGGTAATTCTCCTCATGCACCCTCAACTACCTCGAGGCGTAAGTCACAACTTCCTAACTTTACATGAACACACATCCTAGATCTTGATGTGAAGCATCACAAAACACTTCGAATGTTTCATTGGGATTGGGTAGAATCAAAACCGGAATATCTCCTCAACGTTTGAAAACTTTCTTCACATGTGTTGGTCCATAAAAATTTTGATTCTCTTCTTGTAAGCTGAGTAAGACGTTCTACTATCTTGGAGAATCCATCGATGCTTCTTCAATAAAAACCAACTAATCTTGCAAGTTACTAGGGTATTTCGGTCTCCAGTTTTTCCTATTGTAAAACTGCTTCAACTTTTGACGGACTCACAGCAATTCCCTTCCTTCGTAATTTCATAACCCAAAGTTTAACTTCCTCAACTAGCTCTTGTACCTTGATAATTTGGCGTACACTTCTTTTCCTTTAAAGTCTGGAAAACTATATCGAGATATCTAATATGCTCCTCTATATCTTAGAGAATAGATCAGAATGTCATCATTAATGACAACGACAATTCTATTCTAGGTAAGGACAAAAAAATTTGATTCATGCAATCCATGAATACGACAGGAGCATTCGTCACTCTGAACGACATCACAAGATACCCATGATGTCCAAAGCGCATTTGAAAAAATCGTTTTGGGAACATTCTCAATTTCCCACGAATTTAATGAAGACCAGAACATACATCTATCTTGGAGAGAACAATGACTCCCTTCTCGTTGATCCATCGAATTGTTTATCTTCCTTCGAGGATACTCTTCCTTAATCATATTCTTGTTCAATTGGTGACAGTCGTCATCTCATCGATAAGTTTCATTCTTCTCCTTAATTGACAGCACTGTAGCTCATCATGCGAAACTCACTGACTACAAGAGTGGCATTCATATTACCCTTGCTTTTGTCCTCCACAAAAGATAACATATATCCTTGGAATCCTTTTCCTCTCAAAGCTTTAACTTTGTTGGCCATTACAAATTCAAAAGTCTTAGTCTCAAGAAACACTAAGGTCTTCATTGAAATGATCTAGTAGGATACAACTAGGAAAATAACCAATCTATTCTTAAAATCATGAACTCTAATAGGTGTGACTTTAGGTAAGCAAGTCAAATCAACAAAAGATTCGATCTTTAGTAGAAATAGGATAGATTAGACAAACTTAAGCGTCAACGACAAGTCTTAGTAACAGAAGTAGAAATAATAAAGTCAAAGATAATTGAAGACACATATGAATCCAAATGATCTATACGGTCATACGTTATAAAGAAATGGGTTGCCCCAGAATTGTACAACACAATCAAGGATCATCTTTCGCAACACAATCTCTGTAACACCCCTTGATATAGCAACCGAAGCATAATCGTCATTACACCACAGTTACTAAATCCAAGTGTGTCACAGTCATGATAACAGTAACTTAAATTCTCAAGAGTCTATATTTTTTTTTGACAATTTGCATAGGTAGAAAATATGAGCCTCGAATGAAATATAAATGTATTCAAGCCATGATACAACCACTGAAATAAAATCATATCTCTTATACATATATATATATATAGTCAATTTACACAAATCACTGATGACATAGAATATAACAATTACAGAGTCCAACAAAATACAGCGGGAATAAAACACTAAAAAGGGGAAAAGTAGTGACCCAGGGATAGGTACTACTAGCAGACAAAGCCGCAACCCCATATACACATACGACGCTCGGAGTCCCAGTCAACAAGTCAGGCATCAATGCCTCCACGCAACTACACTCGTACGTAGCCGAAGAAACCTTGTCCAAACGCCCAATCCAATCAACCAAGGTGTGGTCCCTCTTTATCTTCCTCACGATCTTTTATCAATATAAGTATAAAACAGACATACGAAGATATAGGAAAGAGGTGAGACACCCATCCTTCATTACCATTGCGGCAAAGAAGAAAACGACACCACATGAGAGCCCATAAAGCAATACAGTTCATATATTTTATAACGGCAATAGCGGAATTTATCATAAAAGCAATTCAATTGTAAGCAGTAATAAGAATTAATAATAACAACGATATTTATAGTAAAGTAGAACAACAGCAGGCAATAGCAGGCATATCACAATAGTATTTCCAAGAATCAGCACAACAATCAGACAATCATCACAGTAATAATAATCAGGTCAGTCATAGTTACAGAAATTAAACATTAATAACGACAGAATATATCATGGTTCATATGCATGCTTTCTCAAAGTCCTACTCCATGGAGCTAAACCCAAACAATCGGAGAGAGAGATCAGGAGACATGTCTATGACTCGGCTGCCGAGGCCAGTGCTATAAATCAAATCGTGCACAATCATGGCATTGCACAGACATTGTTCACTAGATCACGATATAGGACAGTGTCAAGTCTGGATCGTCGGTGTGTTTGCATCGGTTTGCCCCACGGCACAGAGGAGCTCTAAACTGTCCATGTGAGGGACCCGCACCCCGACGCCCCCGAGGTCATAACACGACCCACACTTGTCTATTCGCACCCGCACTAAGGTGTGTTCAATCTCATAGGCAACTTGGCCTTACAACAGTCCACAAGGACAATCACAATGCATAAGACACTATGCATGCACATGTATGATCCACAATTTCATACAATCTCATAATATGCCACATTTAGGCCAATATAAGCATCAATGTATACATGGTCACTCACATGGACCCATAACAACATAATATCAATATCAAGTCAATTAATGCATTATTAGGTTCATTATGAATCCTAACTTGGAATTTATTCCACTTTTCAAGGTTCATGACCAAATCCAATTCTTGCAACTAGCTTAATATTCCAAGGCAACTCGATTTCCTATAACTTGTAAATTAATTAAGCTATTAAGCCTCACACTCTCTTGCTCTTCACTCACTTAGAATCACCTTAAGTTTTACAATGGTCTCATTCTTAGTCTTCTAAAATTTATGAAGTCTTGACTATACTAAATTCTTCCAATTTATTAGTTGTCCATTTATTACATAGGTTTCTAATTACCTAATCACTTATGCTTCCAAATTATCCAAACCACATACTTACCTAAAACTTGCCCTAGAGGCCGTGGCCTCACAATGGTTACAATCCCAAATTCTCTCAAGTCATCATACTACATGTCATTCCCTTAATTCATTTAAGTGTTCGCTTATCAAATTAGCTCACCAAGAACCCTAATCTTTATGCCTCAAAACCGTAGCCATCATTTAGGCTTCAATCTCAAACTTTTCTTCCATTAAATTCTATTTTGTCACTTGATTAATTCTAGTCTAATGCTTGTTACACATTAACCATAATTTATCCAATTTTCACCCTAAAACCGTAGCCCTCCAAGAGAGGTTCCCAAATGTTTTTCTTCCATTTCCAATCACATAATCCAATCCAACATTCCATTATCTACCACAACTCAATCTAAGGTCACAATTATCACATTATATGTTACACTCTTAATTCACTTAAATTTAGATCATCAAAATCAATCCATTTGTCTTTTTACCAAGACCAAAACCGTGGCACCCCTCTTGGATATTAAACCCTCAAAGTCTTCCATTCGTTAGTGTTAATACTATCATTCAATCTTTGATTATATAAGTCTTATTTCACTTGTATACAAAACCAATATTCACCCCTAATTTCTAATCAAAACCGTGGCACCATGTTGAGGTAGGAAACTCCAAATTTTCCATTTAGCAACCCCAACATGATCAAGCACAATTAATATATCAAACATATTCAATAGCATAATCAAGCATCAATCAAATTCAAGAATACTAAATTATACAAAATTTATAATTCAAGCAAGCATACAAAGAGCATACAAGGATGGATTTCTCCATCAACACACACACACAAAGTCTTCTCACCACCATAAGTGGTTGAAGTGAGTAGTCTCCCTCTTACCTAGAGGAGACAATGCAAGAAAACAACTCCTTGGTTCCTTGATTTGTGATTTTCGGATTCCACCTTCAAGAGAACCGTAAAGTAGTCAAATTCTCATATTTACAAATTTAAAGCTTGAAAAGAATGATCCTTGGTCACATAGGTAACCAAGGAAATCGAAAATGAGAAGAAAATGGAGAGAAATCAAGAATCTTTACCTTAGAAGACAATGGAGACAAAGTTGGATTTTGAGCAAACCTTCCAAACGAAACTTGTAGAGAAGATGAAGATGAGTGTATAAATGTGTTTAGTGGAGAGAAAAATCAAAAAGCTTGGCCATCCATGGAGGAGTGATTTTCGGATTTGAGGAAGGAGGGGTAGAAAAGTTGGATTTTTGAAGAGATTTTCTAAAGAGAAAGTGTATAGGAGGTTAAGAGGAGTCTAGAAATGGTGTTTATGGAGAGAAAAGTGAAGAAGAGACTCTCTAATGGTGGCTGGAATTTTTGGATCTAAGAGGAGGAAGAAGAGAAGAGGTGGAGAGAAAATGGAGATAGAAATGGAAAATGGAGAAACTTTCTACACAAAGAAGGTAGAGGAGGTGAAGGCAAGTGTAGAAATGGGCTTGGAGAGGAGAAAAGATGAACAAAAATGGAGGAAGGAGGGGCTGCAATTTCATGCTCATGGTGGAGGTACAGAGAAGGAGGAGAAAATGTTGAAGAAGAAAGAAGAAGAAATGGTAGAGAGAGAGAGTGTTTTGGAAATTAATGAATTCAAATGATAAAATGAATTAATGAATCAAGCAATTCTCACTTGCTTTGGGCTGCATTCATCCGTGAGTGGAGAGAGAAAAGAGAGAGTGAAATTGGCTTCCAAGAGAAGCTAAAGCACATGGGTCAATGCTTGGGTCAAAGCTTCTTAAGGAAGCTTTGATTATTTAATCAATAAATTTGAATTAAAGTAGATAGATTTGACATAAAGTAGATTACATTAGGATAATGGGATAGGATTTTTATTACACACTATTATCCAATAGATAATAGTTACAGTTGACAGAAGTTAGTATTTAATTAATCTGACAGATGAATTTTCCGTTGTATTGATTTAATTGTATCTGTAAAGATTTCTCGAAAATTATGAAACCTCGTAAACTGTGTCAAGTCTCGGGTTTAGTAAGATCCCCCGTCGACATGTCCATAGTCCAAGGTTCTCAGAGAAAACATCGCATTTCTCTGGTTCTGCTCAGCGCACACGCAAAACGAAGAATATATTAAAATATTCGACGATTCCATAAAATTCTCAGAAAATTTCCAAAAATTGAAAATATTATAAAACGACTATTCGTCATATAATTTTCCAATTTTTTGAAACACTACAGTCGTTTTCATGACTCTGCTCAATATTCACGCAAAACGAGAAATATATTAAAATATTCATCATTCCCGGATAATTCTAAAAGAATTCACATAATTCACAAATATTAGAAAATGACTATTTGTAATAAAATTTTCCAACTTTGGGAGCGTTACAGTCGTTTTGCCAACTCTGCCCAGTGTGCACGTAAAACGAGAAATATATTAAAATATTCTGCATTCTCAGAAAAATCCAGAAAAATTCCAAAAAATCCCAAATATTGTAAAATGATCATTTATCCTGAAATTATTAATTTTCGGGACGTTACAATCTCCATCGTTTAGATTTTCAGTTTAGGAAACCTTCACTCCATCTAGGGTGTAATCTTTCCCTTCAGCTTAGGATCTTGAAGCACACACATCATCAACAGAAGACTTCTTCTTTGCTGAAGCACAATGTTTAGAAACATGTCCGGGCTTTCCACATCTGAAGCAGATTATCCCTTTGATCTTACACTCCCTCATTAAGTGGTTCTTTCCACATTTCTTACATCTTGATAAAAATGTCGAGGTCTGATTGGATCTACTGTCACTAGCACTTTCTCCATGAGTTGGATGTTGCAGTTGTTTCCCTGATAATCGTGAATATGATTTCTGCTTAAACTGATTAACCTTTCTATTATTCCTCCTTTGGAATCTAGGCAGTCCAAGGTTACCCCAAAATTGACTTTCCTCCAACAGATTCTGAACCTCAACTTCTAATTCTTGCTGGTGTGCAGCCCTTAGATCTTGGTGAGTTGTCATGTTAGCCATCCTTTGTATTTCTTCTGCAATTGCAGTTATGCTTCCATTATCTCGTCCTGTGCTCACATGCGTACGTCTATCATGAGCCATTAATTTTTTTTTTCAAAGATGGACAAAACATGACACGACAAAGCAAACGTAATCATTTCAAATGACATTGTCTCCTTTCGGAAATCAAACACAAAGAGTCACGCAATTCAAACAAGATAAGTCCAATCCACGAAACGTAACAGTCTCCACTCGAGCTTCTTCATTCTGCCTTCCATGGCGCAACCTCTTGCAAGTCGTCAACCTCCAAACAGCTTCTCAAACCAAACTTACACCAATTATTCCTTTCTCCAGAAGATCGGTTTTCTAAAACCTCTTGATCTCCTTACTAAAGAATTCCTATTCTCCTAGTACAGTATGGTACGGTACGCCTAGGCGAAGTCATAAATTCTTGTACACACAGAACATTACATATTGAGTAGGCCAACCCTCAATATCATGCAAATGTATAACAGTAGTTCGGCAAGCCATGCATTCCTTTCCCATCATCTCAATCAAAAGACAATATACAAAAATTCTAATATGCCTAAACATAGCAAGTCCATACCTTGGCTCAACAGGATGAACTGCTCTGATACCATCTAGTGTAACGCGCCTTGATATAGTAACCACAGCCCAATCATCATTACACCACAGTTACTAAATCCAGGAATGTCACAGTCTCAAAATAGTAATTTCAAAAATTAATTATTTCCATTATGCGTAAATAGAAAATACGAGCCCCGAATGAATACATAATTAATATCCAACCATTAAAGTACAACCATTAAAGGAAAACATATTTAATATATAATACATTCATCCTCAACACAAAGCACTGACCACACTAAATATAGTACTTATATATTCAAATAAAATATAGCGGGTACTAAAGCACAAAAGCGGAAAAGTAGTAACCATGGGATAAGTACTACTAGCAAACAAAGCCGAAACCCCATATATATATGACGCTCGATGTCCCAGTCGATACGACAGGCATCAATGCCTCCATGAAGTTGCACCCGTGTGTAACCGAAGAAATCTCATCCAGACACCATATCGAAGGTAATGAATCAGTCCAATCCGATTAGTAAAGGTGTGGTCCCTCATTTCATCCTCACGATATTTTATCAAATATAAATATAAAATAGAAAATACAAGGATACAAGAAAGAGGTGAGCTATCCTTCTTATATTACCAATTATGGCAGTAAAGAAACAGAACGGCGCAAAGCGCCCACATAGTAGAGCAATAACATTTAAGCAACAGTAATCACATACGATAAGAGAAAATAGCAACAGAATCTCAGACAATAAAGAATTAAAACATTTCAGATAATCATGACATCAATAAAACAATAGTATAGTCATCATATAAATGAGTGCCAAATGATATGCTGACTCACAATGCATGTGCACTTGGTACTAAGATTTTATATTCCATTTCAAAGATGAACGTTCCAGAAGATCTGTCCCCCTCAATGACAGTCTACGCTAGACCATGATGAGAATAGTGCTTGTCAGGCGCGTGATGCGTTGCAACAGTTTATCATGGCCAGGGGTACAATAAGGTGATAACATCACCACGAAATGAACCACCACGCCTCACGGTCCTCAATCAAATTCTTCCATGGGATCACACTATTCAATTCTCACTCATTTACCACAAAAAAGAATAGTGATTTGTCAAGCGCGTAATGCATGCAATCGATATACACTGCGCCTTATGGTCCTCAATCAGATCCATCACAGACCTCACCATTCAATTCTCATTCTTTCTCCGAGTAAAGAATTGTGATTTGTCAGGCGCGTAGTGCGTGCAATCGGTATACACCGCGCCTTACGGTCCTTAATCAGATCCTTCCACTGGATCTCACTTATTCAATCCTTATTCATAGGCTCATATAGCCTTTTAATAGTCATCGACTAAGCAAATTCTTCAATGCGTTAACTCAATGCATAATCATAGGCTCATCCAGCCTTTTAACAATCATCGACTGAGCAATTTGTTCAATACATGCTGACTCAATGCATGATCATAGGCTCATCTAGCCTTTTAACAGTCATCGACTGAGCAAATGTCCAATGCATGTTGACTCCATGCACAATCATGTATATTCAACAATAATGATATACCTTCCATAATATGCCACAATTTGGCGAAGTTAGATATCAACATATTCACATATATTTTATAATACACATTTTCCATAATATGCCACAATTTGGCCAATTTAAGCATTAACAGAATTCTTAGTCCTAAGCATGGACCTACAATAGTATAATGTTAATTTCTCAAGAGTGATAGCACACTTTTAAAAGTCCATTTCGGGGTTTCACCCTAGCTCAACAAGTATTATGAGATCATCATAAAGTTCCACTTTAATTAGCATCTATTATGGAATCATTATAAAGTTTCACTTAAATTAACATCTCTTATGAATTCATTTTCTAGAGGGATCCTCTTGAAGTCCTTATTGAATCATCATTCCTTTAGATTGATCAAGTTCCTTAATTTAATCAATTCTTGGTCACATAAAATTTCTCAAAGAATTTTACAAGTCTCACAAACTCTCTTGTTCTTCCCTTATGTTCAAAATCACTCTAATCCATAGGATAAAGTCTTTTCTTTTATTCTTTTCATTTTATGAACTCCTAAGGAATCTAAAATTTCCCAATCATCTAAGTCCTCATTTTAGCACTACCTTTTGTTACATTTTTCCTCAAAAAGCCTTGACCTTATTATAATAAAAATCTAGTCCTTTTTCTTTCACCACAATGTTGATCACTTAAATACCAATGTTGCACCAAGAATCACAACTTGGTCCATCAATCCCCTTAGAGGCCGTGAGCCTCCCTAGGGTAGAAGTCTCAAATCTTTTCCAATACAATTATCAATTCCTTAACACCTAATCACCTAAGTTCGAATATCCCCAAAATCAACCTTAAATCTTCAAAATTAGTCCTAAGGTCGTAGCCCCCAAATATAGTAAGAAAACCCTACATTCTTCCATACAACAATCCAAGCAATTTAACATATAATCCATAGCCATCAAGACATGCAAAGATAACCAATAACTCATACAAGTCCAAATAAATGCACAATCATGAAAAACAACACAACAAAGAGAGCAATCCACATATGGATTCCTCATCAACAACACCAAAAATGTTTCCTCACTTCCAAGATGGGTTGAAGAGGATTATCTTCCTCTTACCTATGGAAGACAACTCAAGAAAGCAAGCCTCTTGGTCCCTTGTAGAGATTTTCGTACTACACCTTCAAGGAAACCCTAAGGACATCAAAACTCATCAAAACCATCATCAAAACTTAGAAAAGGAACCCTTGATCACCCAAGAGATCAAGGATCATGAAAATGAGGAGAAAAGGTGGAAAAGTTGTGAACTTTACCTTAGAGTCTCCAACTTTGAAGCCTGATGGATCCAAAACGAAAATGGATAATTTTGGTGATGGTCATAAAAGAGAAAGTGTTCTAGGTGATGAGAAATGGTAGGAAATGAGGTTGTTTGAACAAGAGAAGTGGATGCCCAAAAATGGGTCTTCTTGGCTGTGAAAGAGGAAGAGAATGGAGAGAAAATGTGAGCTTTTTAGAGAGTGATTCCAACAAGAAAGGAAGATCTTCAATGGTAGTGTAGATTCAAGCTAGATTGAAACTTAAAATCAAGCATCCATGGAGTGTGGAAGGGTGTGGGGTGTCGTGGAGTTAGAGAGAAGGAGGAGAAGAGAAGAAGAGAAAGTTGAGAGAAAAAGATGAAGAAAGAAGATAGAGAGAGAAAGTAATAGTAAAGTGATTTGAAGTAAAATGTGTAATTAAGTGCATTTTGTGTAAGTGTGTGAATTAAAATATGTGGCCACAAAGAGCCCTAAAAAATGTGTGGGGGAGAAGAGGAGAGAGGAAGGTGAGGCTTCTTCAACAAGCCAATAGGAAGGTGCAAGGAAGCTTCATCCAAGCTTCTCCAACAAGCCAAAAGGAAGGTGCTAGGAAGCTTCTTCTCTTTGAAAGGTCAAAGTGATGTGATGGTGATGATGTCACCATGGTGATGTCATTAAAGCGTTCTCTAAAATGTGACTAACACTGTATCGGATTTATTATCAGTGGACAGAAATTACAGTTAACAAAAACTAATATTTATTGTCTAACGGATAATAAAATTATTCTGTAATTTTTATTTATCAGATAAAAATCTTGAAAAATGTAAAACCTCGTAAATTATGTCTGACCTCGGGTTTAGTAAGATCCTCCGTCGACATTTTCACCGTTCAAGGTTCTATGGAATAATATCTCATATTTCCTGACTCTGCTCAGCGCGCATGTAAAATGAGAAATAATATTAAAATATTCTGCATTCTCAGAAAAATTTAAAAAAATTCACAAAAATCATAAATATTATAAAACGACTATTTATCATGAAAGTATTAATTTTCAGGATGTTACAAGTTGTATAAGCGACAATGTAGAACACTTTTGTGTTGGTACCAAGATGACGAAAATTTTGCAATAGGACCTGAGCTTGTACAACAAACAATTGAAAAAGTTAAGATGATTCAAGAAAGAATGAGGATAACTCAAAGTCGATAGAAAAGCTATGCCGACGAAAGGCAGTGACCTCTCGAATTTGAGGAAGGTGAGCATGTGTTTTTGAGAGTTACACCCATGACAGGTGTCGGAAGGGTTATTAAATCCAGAAAACTCACTCTAAAATTCATCGGACCCTATCAATTGCGAAAGTATATTCCTGATCCAGCCCATGTCATAGAACTGGATACATTACAACTGAAAGAGAACTTGACCTATGAAACACTTCCTGTTAAGATTGAGGATAGGAGAGCGAAGCAACTCAGAGGCAAAGAAATTGCATTGGTAAAAGTGATCTAGAATGATGTGACTAGAGATGTAACATGGTAGCTAGAGAAGAAAAAAAAAAGATCAATATCCGCATTTGTTCCAAGGTATGATGAATTTCGAGGACGAAATTCTTTTTAGAAGGGGAGAGTTGTAACACCCCAATTTTTTTATTTGTGATTTTTATGAATTATTTGACTTATTTTGATTATTTTAATATTATTTTCAAAAAATTTTGGACTGTTAAAGCGAGACCGAAGGAGCTTGCTGAACCCGAGACCGGAGACAATTTTTAAAGTTTCCTTTATCTGAGATTTTATTTGACAAATAAAATCTAGGTACATTTTATTATTAATTGGACAATAAATACTAATTTTGTTAACTGTAACTTTTGTCCATTGGATAATAGCTTTTAGTAAAGATCTAGTGGATGGTTCTAGATATAAGCCTAGTGACCTTTTTCTATAGGCTTCCCTTGATGACATCACCAATGTGACCACACCTTTGTGACATCACATTTTGACTTATCTCTTTTGGACCAATAGAAAGCAAACTTCCTAAGCAAGTTTGGAAGAAGCTTGTCTCCCTTTCTCCTTAGGAAGCTCATGACAATCACATGGCAAGGAGAGTTCTAGGACTTTGATTTTCACTTATTCACTTCACTTAGTTTCACTTTCATCTTTCTACCAAGAACCAAAAAGCTGCACAGTTTCTTTCTCACTTTTTTCTCTCATTTTCTCTCCATCAAACTCACGGCCTCACCACTAAAACCCACACTCCAATCATCTTTAATTTCAACTAACTATATTTCTTGAATCCAAACCTCATTTGAAGACACTTTGGTGTTGTGATCTTGATCTAGTTCATCCATTTTTAGGTACTTCTTCAAGTTAGGGTTTTCAAAGCTTTTAAGGCAAAATTCCTCCATCTTCATCTCCTCTTTTCATTTCAAATTCTAAGACCAAGATTTTGATCCATGGTTATTCAATTTCCTATCCTTAGATGTTGATTCTTTTTGTATATTATTTTCGTTTTCAAGAGCATCTTGAAAGAGGAAGTTTGATTCAAGAAAGCACCCAAGGAGTTTTTGGTCATCATCTAAGGTAAGAGGGAGATTAACCTCTTCAACCAATCATGGTGGTGAGGAACAAAATTAAATGTTGTAAGTAAGGAATCCATGTGAGGGTTTTTCACTTAGTTGTATTAACTCTTGGTGATTTTGTGGTTTTTGCCCTGTGTGATTTTATGGTTTAATATTATGCATAATTTTGGTTGAGTAGAAAGTTTGATGATTAAAGTATATGGTATGCTTGGAATCTTGTTGATGAGGATAAAAATTTTGAGGTCCAAAGACCTTAGGGGCCATGGCCAGGTGACCTTAAATAGGGTATCTAAGACAAACTTTTTATGTTGATTTGGAACTTAGGTGTTTAGGTGAAAAGGAATTGGATTAAGAATTTATAATAATGAAAGAAAGATAGAATAAAATTTGGTCATTCAATAAGATAGGGGTTTCGGCCTTTGAGTGGAAAAATAAGCTTGAAAGAGAAATTGAAAACTTAAGATATTTTTATTAAAGGCAAGGGAAAAGGATTTATTAAATTAATACAATGTGGATTCCTTTTTGTGTTTTTTGTGAAAAATATTAAGAATTATTACCTAGAGGAACCTAGTTAGAAGAATATTGGAACTAAAGTTAATTTCTATATTAATCTTTAAAAGTTTCAAAAAATTAAGCTTAAAAGTGTAATAAAAGTTTTACGTGATTGAAAAATAGTGATGATGTCTTACGTAATTTGAGAATGATGACTTTTGAATTATGCGATAAAGATGCCTTGCGATTGAAAATAACAACAGTGTGTTGTCGGGCTCTTAAACAAGACCTGGAGATGTTAATGACTGGTTTGGCTTATGAGTTGCTTATGTTATGGAGAATCATGATATTAATATGTGTGTATGCATTGAGTTATTGATCATTCATTATACTGGTGGTGTTGGTTGAGGCTGTATGCCTAGGAGTTGAATTATGTAACACCCCAAAATTTACTTTTCTATTATCAGAATTCATTCTAAAACTATTTGTGATTTTCTAGAATTTTCTTGGAATTTTCTGAAAATGCGGAATATTTTAATATATTTCTCGTTTTACGTGTGTACTGAGCGGAACCGGAGAAATGAGATATTTTCTTCGAGAACCTTGAACTATGGAAACGTCGACGGGGGATCTTACTAAACTCGAGGCCGGACACAGTTTACAAGGTTTCACATTTTTTGAGAAATCTTAGCCGATGAGATAATAAAACGTTGTAAAGAATTTATCTGTCAGATTCGTTAATACTGACTTCTACCAACTATAACTATTGTCCAATAAATAATAACATGTATTAAAAATATTATCACCTTATCCAAAATCTAATTTTTGTATCACACCTATTAGTTTTAATTTCAAAAGAAAGATTAAATTTAATCCAAGCTTATTATGGGAAGCTTCCTAGCAATTTCCCTTACAACATATTTTTCTCTCTCCTTTTTCCCACTCTTCTACGGCAGAACTACAAGGGGAAGCCCAAATATTACCCATCCATTGCCTCAATATTCACTCCCATTTTTCTAAACCTAACTACCCATTTCTCTCTTCCTCTCTTCTTCTTCCTCTCCACCGAACACACACACACACACCATCACATTGGAATACCAACTTCCTTATTGCCAAACAAATCACATTTTCTTGTTCCTTCCACCATTCCAAGACTGCTCTCCTTGTTGGTTATCTTTTGGTTCCTCTTCTTCTTCTTCTTCCATTTCTCTTCCACCATTAAAGCTAAAGCTTGGAGCTTTAAGGTAAAGTCTTCAACTTTCTTCCATTTCCTTGCTATTTTCGTTTTCTCTTAGCCACCTTGGTGACCAAGAACCTATTTTTCATGGTTTGAGTGAACATTGTGGTGATCACTCACATTGGGGTTTTCTTGAAGGAGGGAAAACGAAAATCTAAGACAAGAAGGAGTGGCACATTGTGTTATTTTCCATATAGGTAAGAGGGAGATGATCCTCTTCAACCAACCTTGGTAGTAAGGGAATGTCTTGTATGGGTATTGTTGATGATTTTTGAATCCATGTATAAAGTTCTCTCATTTTTATGTTGTTCTTAATGATAATGTATTTTATTGAGTTTGTATGATTCATTGATGTCTCTTGTATGATTTGAAGCTGTATTTGAATACCTTGTTGATTAAATATGATGAGGAATGGTTTGGTTTGAGTTAGAGGACCTGAGAACTGTGTTTTTCTGCAAACTTACGTGTGGTAATCGATTACATGAGGCTTGTAATCGATTACCAAGCTCTTAAAGATACAAAATCGTGATTCTGGAAATCTGGTAATCGATTACATCTGGTGTGTAATCGACATGAGATTCTGTTTAGCTTGTAATCGATTACAAGAGGAGTGTAATCGATTACCAAGCCTCTGATGTCACGAAATGGTGCTGTTGGGAATCACGTAATCGATTACAACATGTGGGTAATCGATTACAGAGGTTCTGTCCAATTGGTAATCGATTACCACGGTTGTGTAATCGATTACCACGGTTGTGTAATCGATTACCAGAGCCTTGAAGTTACGAAACGTGATTCTGGGAATCACGTAATCGATTACAATGATATTGTAATCGACTACAGAGGTTCTGTTTCTCAGGTAATCGATTACAAGGGTACTGTAATCGATTACCAAGACCAAAAATGAGATTTTTGAGCTGGAAATGATTGAGATTATGGTTCTTTAACCTTTATAACATAAAACATAACCTAAAAACTCTGGATTCAAGGATTCTACTTTGCTAAATTGTGATAGAAATGTGCATTCACCCCAATAGGGAAGAAATGGTTTTGAATTTAGAATTCTTGGATCCATGATTATGGAAATTGTGGTATATGTGTAATAAGAAATGCATGTTGATGCTGAGAATTATTGATGTAGTGCTCAATGAGATAAGGATGATGATGTGCCATTGAGGCAATGTTTCGAATAAATGTATTGTTGATATGTCATGTTGGACATTGAATATTGCTTATGTGCCATTGAGGAAAAGCTTATGCTGAATGCATCATTGATGAACATACATGATTGGACATTGTGTCATTATGCATGTGAATTATCTGTGGGACATTGTTGAGAAGGCTATGTTGCCTAAGAGTTTGAATAACACCTTTGTGCGGGTGCGAATAGACTAAGCATAGGTGTCATATGTTGTTGACCCTGGGGGCGTCAGGGTGTGGGTGTCTCACAATAGACAGTGGTAGCTCCACTGGGGCCGTGGGATAGACCAATGCAACACACCGACGATCCTGCCTGAGATGCTGTCCTATGTCGTGATCAACTGTTGAGGTGCCATGTGTGAGCCATTTTGTGCAAATGTTTTTATGTGATGAGCACACTATATTTTTAAGGCTAACGATACACTGTCATTACTCCTTGATCATTCACTCCGAAAATGTTTATGTCTAGCTCCATGGAGTAGGAACTTTGGTACCCTTGTTGCATTATGAGTCGTCAGTCACATGGTCCATTGAGCATTCATGATTGAATAATGTGTTTACTATTATGATTATGACATTTATTTGATTCTTGGTAATGCTAAGGTTGCTAGTTGGCTATGGATGATGTTAATTATTGTTCCTTGTTGTTTTACTCTCATTAATTACTTTCATACGTTGCTATACTTGTATGTGTTAACTGTGGCTTATGTGGGCGTATGACGCCGTTTATTCTCTTATTGCCTTGTTGGTACTGAAAGCTGGGAATCTCACCTCTTTCGGTACTTTTCTTTACTTTGCATTTTGGTTGAATCGTATGCTCTCTAGAAGACAGTCGTGAGGAGAACAAGGAAGCTACTGAGTTTCAAGGTTTCTGGCCTTATCTCGATTAATACCGAAGTTGCTGAGAATGTCTTTTCGCCCCCGTGGATTTTTTGGTTATGTGCGGATCAACTTTCATGGTGGTCCGGATTGCTGGCATATCAACGTGCAGACTGATCGATGTGTGTACCATGGCGAATTGATGGTGTCTTTGGCATGGGGACGCTACACTGCTTCTATTTTTTATTTTCATGCTTTTGTATGGTTGGAGTTCTATATGCCCGTGAGGGACATGTGGGGTGAAATGTACTATACCCCTCATGAGGATTCCTTTTTGTCTACTGCCCAGGCTCCTGCCCGCTGTTCTGTTGTCCCAATGGACGACTCGTCGGACGACGAGGACCCTGAGGAGGACCCGTCTACGGTTCCTTCTCATTCCAGGCAGTCTTAGGGTTATTTTTTTTATAGATGGCTACTGATGGCTATCCGTTTATTTTGAGGGAGCCTGACGTATTACTGGATTAGTGGGTAGATATTTGTATCTCTTGGGGTTGGTACACATTTTGCTTTTTGTATATCTTTTGGAAATGTAATTTAAACAGGCTTGTAATTATGGTACAAAGTATGTAGCTATCTATATTGTACATGGTTGTATGTCCCATTACATGTTGATTTCTCTTTAACATTTTTTTTTATAAGAAGTTTTATATAAAAGATGAGACTTTTAAGTTTTAACTCAATCACGCGATATATTTACAAATAGGTGTATATGTATATTCAATGGAAGTTTTAACCGGAACTATGCTAACAAAAAAAAATGCTCAAATTTTTCGTAAAGATTTTTGTGTTGTTTCACTATAGTGCGACGTTTCCTTCTTCTCACCCGTTATGATACAAGGGAGAAAAAAAGGCGTTACAAATTACACCTTAGAGCGGGTGCGAATTGCATAGTGTGGTTCACTTGTTGAACTTGGAGGCGTCAGAGCGCGGGTATCCCATAAGTGGACAGTTGGTAGCTCCACTAGGCCATGGTGACTATGCAACACACCGACGATCTCGACCAAGGACTATTCTATTCATGATTTGGTGTAAACTATCTTGTATAAGCCATGATGTGCAAATTGAGAAATTATAGCATTTAACTTGAGGCTAACGAGATACAGACATGTCTTATAGATCATTCTCTCCAAAATTGTGTTTAGCTCCATGGAGTAAGAATTTGTCCATTATGCATATGATTAGTCCGTCTACATATCATTGTGATATTTTATATTTGCTAAATTATCTTATACTTGATGCTATAACTGCAATTGTTGTTTCCTGTATATGAATGATATTATTGTTCTCTATTGTTTCTATGCTACCATGTTGGTATTGATGTAGGGAATCTCACCTCTTTGTTGTATTATTATGTTTTATGTGTATATGATTGATAAAGACTAAAAGGAAAACGAAGAAGATCGAATCTTTTCTGTTGTTTTGTTTTTCTGCGATGGCAGCAAGAAGAGATTTTTTTGGTTTTGTCATAGTTCAGTTCCATGGTGGTACAGATGCTTGGCGTATCGACTGGGATATTGAGCTTGTTAGATATATAAGGGATGTGACTATATCTATATGTAGGACCCACGATAGGGTCCTATTTTTCTCTCTTGATGTCTCTGTACGTTTAGAGTTCATGATGCCGATTAGGGAGCTGTAGGATGATTTGCATTATGTAACACCCACCGTAGGGTATCACATTTTATATTACTTATTATCGAATTACTTCCCAAGTGAAAATAATATTATTTAATAAAATACAATAATGAAGATTGAACACTTTCACTTACAAAAGAACTAACCAAACAAGATAGTATTCAAGCAAGCAAGCATAATCAATCCACAAAGAGAAAATAGTAGGTTAAGAAAATCAAACACAAGATTTATCCTGGTTCAGCCACCTATCCACTTGTGGCCTACATCCAGTCCTCAAGCAACCACTCGAGATTTTTCACTATATCTTCAAGTTTCAACAGATGCTTGACAACCTTTACAAACTGAAGCACTCAACACCTTGGGATACCTCACCCTTTTGTGCTTGAGCATCTACTTTCAAGGGATGCCTCACCCTTTACAAATTGGAGGGATGCCTCACCCTCTTGTACAGATTATTCAAGATTGATAAAAGAAAACTCTCACAAGAATAATTAATACAAATTGAAGTCTTACCAATGCTCTTCAAGAATATCTTAAATGATTTGTAAAAATAGAGAGCAATAAAGGTTTGAAAGATTGATTCTCAGATTAGAGTGATAGAGATAAGTTTCAAGCTGATGATTAACCACAAATGATATCCTAAGATGTGTATTTATAAGTTTCCAAATCAAAGAAGTCATTTGGTGGCATTTATGGTAGCATTGAATGCCAAGCAAAGAGTCGTTAGGTGTTGTCATACTTGATGTAATTGATTACAATGTCCATGTAATCGATTACATGGCTCTTAGAACGTGTTTTTGGCTTTTTGGACAGGATGTAATCGATTATAGCCTTCATGTAATCAATTACATGGCCTTTGTCAAGCTTATAATCGATTACAACCTCAATGTAATTGATTACAAGGCTTCTGTCATGCTTGTAATCAATTACAACACTCATGTAATTGATTACAAGGCCTATGGCTGACTTGTAATTGATTACAACACTTGTGTAATCGATTACAATGGCCCTTAAACACATTTTTCAAGACTAATTAAGCTTGATGGCCATTTCCAACTTACTAAATCTTGGATTCGCTTAGGATATGATCTTTAGTTACAAAAACCAAGATTAAAATTAGCATTTCTCTAACATGTGAACTTTGATCATTAAGTTAATTTATAAAGGATCTTTCAAAAACCAATTGAAGATAATTGAGATACTAGAGAGCATTTTACATTGAGATCCTAATACCCATAACCTACACAGAATATACCTCTTTTGATCTTAGTCATTTCTTTTGATCTTGATCTTCATCTTGACTTTGTTATCATTAAAAACTTCATTTGATATGCTTCATGACATAAGCATTCACAAGAAGGTTAGGAAGAGAGCCACTAATGAGTAACCTCAAAACCTAAACAAGGTATCCAGGGAAGGACAAGAATGTCAGTGTGAGAATTGTTTTTAGTGGGGCCAAAATGCTCGTAGGTGCCCAAGACCTCTAAATCCAAATAGAAAGATACATAGAAAGAAGAAGAAAACAAGTGCAGGCAATGGTTCTACTACAAGTAATCCCTCACTCCAATTGAAACAAATCTAAGTGCTGGTACTCGGAGTGTTCCATCTGATGCTATTATTGATAGTGTTCCATCTCATGCTCCAAGTGCGAATGCTCTCACTGGTCCAATTGTTGTAAGTCAAAGTGGTCCTGTAACTGCTATAAGTGGCCCAAGGGCACATGGGGTTGCGGTCCCAACCAACTTGGTTTCCATAGCTCAATTTCCCCACTTAGGAGACACACACGTGCTTTAACAAGAATGTCAATGACTCAACCAACATTAGGGGCATCAATATCAAGAATCAAAACACAGAAGTGAACAAAGAAAGATGGTGAATTGATAAAATAATAAATGAGTACTATTGTTATTATATGAATTATTATTTCATATAATAAGAAGGTTCCTTAAGTTCTCAATGTTATATACAAATACAAATGCTTACGCTTAATACTTTCATTATGATCATCTTCTTGATCATAATGGTATTTCATTAAGTATAACCTATATCAAGTAATATATGATGCTTTGGTACATCATACTTTTGGTTTAGTACATCATATTACATATCATGTTATTGTTCATTAATTATCACTAATTAAATAGTCAATTCTTTTGGTCATTATATTTGATAACATATTATCTCAATTTCTAACTTGAGATAGTTCAAGGTGCATCTTGAGAAAGATCCTGAACAACTTGAGAGAGTTCATCCTGAGGAGGTTGTGAGAAAGTTCAATAATGTGAAGATTCTTCACAAGGACCAAATCAAGAGCAAATCAGAAATCAAAAGGAAGTTTTCTTCATCTAAGTTATCAAGATGAAACATGAAAATGATGGTGAAATTAAGGAACAAGAGCTTTTGTGAAAGATCAAGTTTGAGAAAGTTGCTGAGAAAGTTAGTTAAGATGAATCTTAAAAGAGTTCCTGGACAGGCACTTAAGTAAGTACACTGACTCAGTATAACATCGCAAAATAATGGCTACCTGCCACAAGAAGGACAAATAACCATTAGGAGCTTCTGACAATTACTTTTCACAGACTATAAAAGGCTCCAAAATTGAAAAGAAGAAAGTTGAATGATCTAAGAAAGATTAAAGCTCATACACGAAGAACAACTCTCTCACCTCTACCTATTCTATTCTGAATGTTCTAAAATCCTTAGTAGGTGTGTTGTAGGTGCTTATACACTCCTTGAGTGATTTCGAGACCTACATACTTGTATTAAACACTTAAATCCTATTTTTGATTGTTAAGTGTTGGTGGTGAGCTTGTAGGTTGTGCAAGTCTCTTGGAAGCTTAGTTAAGCTGCTTGTAAGAACCTGGAGAGGCTTGGTAAGAAAGAATACTTGGTGAAACGCACCTGGAGAGCCTAAAGGAAAAGAATACTCGTTTGTAAGAGCCTGAATAGGCTTGGTAAGAAAGAATACTTTTACATAGTGAAAATCCTAGTATTTGCTAGGTAGTAGACGTAATCCCAATTGGCTTAGGAGTGAACCAGTATAAATACTGGTGTCTTGCTTCTCTTCCTTCACTCTTTCGCATTTCAATTAATGACTTTTTGATCAGGTTGAAAAGACTTCCTAAATATGTAACTATTATGCATGTAACATCCTGAAAAAACATATTAGACTTTTATATGTGTACAAAGGTAGCATATGACTTGTTTGATATGTCAGTGAAGTTTTGTGACGAACTGAGTTAGTTAAGGTACTTTGCTGCAGCACAAAATATGGTAAATGGCCTAAAATGACTCAGAAAATAGCATAAACTGCTATTTGAAGGAAAACTATTGTAGATAAATTGTTTCTAAGTCACAAATGAGCTAAGTAAGGTATGGTTAAAGTTTGAGAGTAATCAGAGTTAGTTTGGTATTTTAAGGCATGCTGGTTGTACATTTTAATACCGGATTGACCCTCAGCAGATATGAAAAAATAAGATAGAGATAAAACAAGATTTTTAATGAATCTTAAGATTTATTTCAAACTTATCAGAAGCTGGAAATATGGATTTGGAAAAATCTAAGTGTTCTTAGCAAATAGAGATTTTTGGCATCTATCCTTAAGAAGCAAAGTCTTACTTTGCTTTTCACGAATAAAGGTAGGAGAAAACAGAAAAGAAAAGAGGAAAAAGAGAAGAGAAAATCGAAGGAAGAAAGGAGAGAAAGAGAAGAGGAAAAAGGAAGAAAAACTAGAGGGCTAAGGATCAAGGCAAAGGGGAAGATTCAAGAGTTAATTTAAGGCTTCAAGATCTTCATCCAAGTAAGAGGTAAGGGGTTTCTATTCATGATTATTCTCTTTGTTCATATTGTTTGAGATTAGGTTTTCATGAATGGAAATAGGGATTTGGAGAGCTAAATCCGAATTCTTAGCTTGGTTCTTATTTCCAAGGACTAGGTTAAGTTTGTTTAAGCTTAGTAAACCTAAGATAGCCATTTATGGCTCAAGATCAACCATTAAGACCCATAGTTTTAGGATTTGGAGAATGGTTGGAGTTATGTGATTTTGGTTTTAGATCTAAGCTTAAGAGAAATCCATAGGTTGTAATTGAGTTACGACAAGTTGAGGGGGCATGGATGGGTGCTAGAAATCACTAGAAAACTGATCAAGAGTGGTTGGAAGTGAGATTTTGGACCATGAACAGTGCCATGGACCTGCAGAAGCATTTTGCAGTGTTTCTATCATAGAAACACGGTTTGTGTCCGAAAACACGAGGGGGTGTTTCTTTCCGGAAAATGTCCTGTTGTGTTTTTGTCTCAGAAACATGGGCCGTGTTTGAAAACATGGGTCGTGTCCCAAGATAGAGTGAGAACTAGCTTGTGTAGTCTTCATGAATGTATCTCATTCTCTTAGCTTTCCAACGGCACCAGAATCACCTGATTTCGAGTAGCTCAAGTTATGCTCATTTTACTAAGCAAAGGTCAAAGGTTGAGATTGAGCAAAAATGGCAAGATGTTATTTTGATGATTTGAGATCCCTAGTTGTTAGGATCCCTTGTTTATGCCTAGTAAAGGACGTCGAGGCACTAGAAGGGGTATTTCTTAGATAGAAAGACCAAGTGCTATACAAGGGAGAGAAAAGAAAAGTGTGTGCATCCATTGGACATGGATTGCCATAGACCAAGAATTTAGTTTCTTTAGGAACCTAGTGTTGCATAGATGTCACAAGAGAGGTGATAAGAGAGCTAAGAAACTAAATGGCAAGAATTGAGTGCCATAGACCCTAGTTGGCAAGGTTGAATGTCATAGTGCGTGAAAACTATTCAAGAGTGTAATATAGTTAGTAATGCAAGGATAAGAGTGTACTAAGTCTAGAGGGCATTGGTTAAATGTCATAGTGCATGAAGTGCTATCTCATAGAAAAGAGGAAGAGTTAGTAGTGCAAAGATAGACTTAGTATAGAGTAATATTATTATTTTTTAAGAAGACATAGATTAATTTGAGTTTGTACAAGAACATAGTATTGAATTAGTATTAATGTAGATTGATATTTGTTTTATGAAATGGTATGAATATTAATCATCTATCTCTCAAGTCATCCTATCTCAATAGGTCGATCGAACCTTGCAGTTATATGGTAGAAATTGATGGCTAGATGCTTTATGTGACTTTTATAGTATGAATCAAATTGCTATGGTAGAACTATGTTGAGTGGAATATGTTGTATGTGTGAATCATGTTGGAAGAATGAAAAGTTTTGGTTCCAAATACCAAGTGAGGCTCACGGCCTCCATGCCCCAAAATGGGTATTCCAAGTTGAAAATATTTTATTAATCATGGATTTAATTGATTTTATATTATGGTTATGTATTAAGGTTTTACAAGTTGATAAAGGATGTAAACAAAATTTAATTATTGGTAAAAGGATTGATTTTCATCATGAGAAAGGAAATGAGTTGAAAAGAGGATTTGGAATATTAAGTATTTGTTTAGAAGTATTTAAGTGATGGTAAGTAGAGAATGATTTTCGAAAGGAATGATTTAATAAAGATAATAAAGTTTTGTAAACAAACATTGGAAAATATTATTTAAAGGAGATTTGATTAAGGATTTACAAAGAAAATGGAAAAGGAAATGAATAAGGATTTTATAATTAGATATTAAATGGATTTCAGCCAGGAAAAATAAATTAGGGAAGTAAAATGGAACTTAAAATATTTTTATTGAAGCGGATTTTTAGTAAAATAAATGAAAAAGATTTTATTAAATGAAAATGATTTAGATTTTTGGGAAAATGTCAGAAAATATTATTTAAAGGTGTTTTCTTGAGAAAAATGGGAATGGTAAGTTCAAATTATATTTTAAACTTAGAAAGTTTCAAAATGGAATTTAAAACATCAAGAAATATTGATGTGTTTCAAAAATAATGATTTTTTGAGCTACGCAATTTAGAAAACATTTAAATGTTTTTATGCGATTGAGAAAACGTTAGAAAATGGTTACGCGATTTAAAAACATAACTAGATTGTTACGCGATTGTGAAAACGCGATAAAAAAATGTTACGCGATTGAAAATACAACAAGTTTATTGTCAAGATGACGTACTAGACCCGAATGTATCAGTGATATTATGTAATTGTATGGGCAGTTATATAATATCATTAATCTAATGGTATTAGACAATTGTATGGGCGGTTGTTTTAATATCATTAGGAATAGTGCAATAGTGATTTGTGTTATGCATTGAGTTATCATGCATTGAATATTATACAGTCAGTGGTAGTTATGACTTTTATTGCCTATGAGTGAATAAGACTTGAATAGTGAGATCTATGATGGATCTTGGAAGACCGTGAGGCACGGTGAATCATCTAGTGATCTTGTTATCACATTATACACCTCTGGCCATGAAAAACTGTTGCTACGCATCACGAGCCCGACAAACACTATTCCTTTCGCATCCTGCGTCGATTGTCATTGAGGCTGGCAGATGTTCTGGGCCATTCATCTCTGAAATTGTGTTTAGCTCCATGGAATAGGAACTAGTGTATTGTGCAAATGCATGATCAGTATTCATCCCAAATACTTTATTCCTGACCATGGTAGTGCTCGTTGAAAAACCATTTAAAGATCATTGAGATATCTTGAGAGCATTTTACATTGATGTTCTAAGACCTATATCTAGTACACCTCTTTTGATCTTTGTCTTTTTGATCTTTGGTCTTCTTTTTTTGATCTTTGCCTTTTTTATCTTTGGTCTTCTCTTGACTTTGTTATCATCAAAAACTCATTTAACATGCTTCAAGACACATGCATTTACATTCTTCCCCTTTGTATATATATATGTATATATATATGTATATATATAGAGAGATTTAAGCGCAACTCTCTCCCGTAATGTATACACAAGATAAGATTAATAGAATGTTCATGCGCAAGCTCCCCCGTACTTATACAAACACTCTAATATCTCCCTTATTGGCATTATCAAAAATATATAAGCAGTTAGCCAAAATTTCGATAGCATTTCAGCATGATTTCCATGATTCCTAAAACAGCAAGTATAACCATTCCAGCCCAGGCAATTTGCAATCAGAGGATTAACAATCCAACAATATAACCAATCAGATCAAACTACCAATATATTCAATAAACATATATGAACCATCAAAATATCAACTGATTTTATAATAAAAACAGATCCAATGTCATATACAATCAATCAATAAAGAAACAAGGAAAATATCATGACAAGGATCTATGGTCACTAGCAGTTGACTTGCTATCACTATCCTCATCTACAACGATATCTCCAAGGTCGACATCATCGTCACTGGGTTCAAGATCATCCTCGGAACTAAGGAGCTCCTCATCATCAACAAGAACTCTAGCTGGAGTATCAGAGGGATCAACAAATGACAGAGGAGCAGGAGGGGCAGAGGAGGTGGTAGGTGCAGCAGCTGCTCTCCATGATGCATATCCGGGTCCCTCTAGGAAAAAGCGAATAGATGCAAGCTCCTGATCTGAGTAATCCATCCTCAGCTCAAGGTGATCCACCTTCTGCTTAATGCGATCCATCCGAGTTTCCACCATAGTGGCCTAACATCGCATTTCTTGAAGCAGAAGGTCCAATGTAGCTAGAGCTAGAGCAGACTGCTAGCCTTCTTCTTCATTATCACTCTCCGAGTTATGAGGGATATGACCATAGCTGCTATGGGTGAGATAGTACCATCTGCCATCCACCTTACTCAACTGAAGCTTCTTCAAAGTGTGCAGGCCAATGGATTGTTGATAATCACATATTTTATGCATTAATAAACCCTCATTTTTAGTTATTTACACTCTCCATATACTTAATTTGTAACACCCTTGTGGGGATGTCACATTTCCGATGCAATAAAATAAAATTACCCAAGTTCTAAAATGTTTGGTACATAATTAATATAAGTTGTAAAAAAGTTTTCCTTTTATACATAATAACCTTATATAAAATAAAAACAAAATATGAAGTAGAACAAACTATTATTACACACCATAATATACATATAATTTTGTTTTAAGTTGTACAAATAATTTACAGCAACAAATATTTAATAAAGCGGTAAAGAGTCAGTACAGTACTAAAAACATAAAGTGCCCAAGTACACATCAAAGATTTCTAACCCTCCGAAGGATCACTCTTAGATGGATCATCGGATGACAGAAATCCAGGATGTCTCGTAGCTCTACGGACAGGAGTCTGTGCTGTCGACACACTACTGATCTCACTAGGCGCATGGAAAATTCCTCCCCAGTAACGCTTAAGAGTCAGTAGCATCTCAAGATGTAAATACAGAGTAGTAGTAAAAATAAGCTCCTCATCAAACTCTCTATGTAGGTTCACAGTCAGACGCCCCACGTAAACTACCGATCCTCTATCCTCTCACAGTCGCCAGGCCTCAAAGCCTCTGTGAAACTCAAGTCTCACAAAACCTAAGAATCCAGGCAACGCCATCAGCACAGAATCAGTCCAAATGATAATAGTGATCTGACGGCTCACACTTGTCAAACTGATCGCTTGGCTGCTGCTCCTCAGGGTACAGAATCTCTAGAGGCTGCTCCTCTTCCTCTTCCTCAAACTCTTTACAGAATATAAAAATAATACAGAAAACACATACAAATAAAGAGGTGAGACAATCTACATTATTACCAACATAGCAATAAAGAAAACGACAACACAACAGATATCACAGTTTAACACAATAATACATAACACAGTATCATAAACAACATCACAATTTAACACATCATACATAATATTACAAATAGTAACAAAAAGATGTATACCATAAATGCAAATGTATAACGACTTGTTCCTACTCCATGGAGCTAAACACAGATATCAGAGAGAATGACCTGGAAGAACAATCAGTACCTCAGGCTGCCCAACCAAACTATTACACAGTCAAACATCGTGTAAATAGCCCACAGTCCAAAACATCATATAAGTAGTACACAGTCAAATACGTCATGCACCACAAACATTGTACTAGACAGTCTTCCTAAGATCTCGTTTATGAATAGTGCGTGTCGAGATCATTAGTGTGTTGCCCGTTACCACGACCCAAAGGAGCTACCAACTGTCCACATGTGGAATCCTCCGCACACTAACGCCTCCAAGATTTAATAAATGAACCACACTATGCCTATCACACCCACAACACGATGTAATTCATCTCGTCAATCAATTCGTCAATTTTAACCAAATTGACATAACTCTCAATGCATGAATAAAACCATAATCACAAAATACCCTCAACCACAATATGTCACCATATTTGCAAAAATACCCTTAGTCTCAACATTTCTAAATATAGTATGTCTCCACTTGACAGTACTATACGTCAACATGTCCGGGTCCACCACTTTGGCTTGACAGTAAAACTCACTGTTCCATTCAGTCGTATAGAAATTTTTATCGCGTTTTCATAATCGCGTCACTTTTACAAACGTCTTTAAATCGTATAAATATATTTTGACATTTTTAAAATTGCGTAGTGTTTTTAAATCGTTTTCTCAATCGCGTAAGGTTTTTAAATCGTTTTCTCAATTGCGTAGCTTAAAATTGTCATTTTAAAATACGCGTAAGCTATTTCTAGTACTTTTCAACTACATAGAATATTTTTCTTACGTTATAAATATATTATAAAACTTTCTCTTTTATTTTCCCATTTTTAGTAAATTTTGACAACATTTTGTGTAGAAAGTTCATTAAATGATATTTTCAACGTTTTTCTTTAAATACTACATATTTTAACCTTAACCATTATTTACACCTTGAAACTTGCTAACGTGCTTCAAAACTCAAAGAGTGAGCTCTACGTTAGTACCTTTCAAGTGTTTGCTTTATTTTCTTACTTATAACCAATCCTTCTAACTTAGGATTCTAAAACTAAGTTCATTCATTTTATTTCCCAAATATTCATTGAAATTGAATTCTTTTGTAGATTACCCAAAGATTCATTGAAATTGAATTCTTTTGTAGATTAGTTACTTAACCCACCTTAGAAAATATTTTTGGAAATCAAATATACCTTGAATGGCATGTTGGCCGAATTCAACATATCCTTTACAAATGGTCATTAAATCATTTCCTACCTTCTAAACCATTTTCAAATTCATTGTTTTACCTAAATTTATTAAATCATTGTTTTAGAAAATGGTTGAGAACATTTTGGTTCTCTTTTTCTTGGAGGAGCCATAAGCTCCTTTTGTATTCTTTGGAACACTCATGCAATCCTTACATGGTATTCACATCCTACATTAATAATCATACATCTATAAACACATGCAATATATTTTAAGCTATAAACATACATGCAAACGTAATCAATCACAAATAAGGAAAGCATTTAAACAAATAAGTGAATGAATCCTTATGGATTCTTCACCACAAATACAATTCATTTTCTCATCACCATACAAGGTTGATGAGATTAAATCTCCCTCTTACCTTAAAGGAAGACAACTCCTTCTAACTCTCCTCCTAGGGTTTTTGTGTGACCTCCAAGAGAAACCTAACATACTCAAACAAATTTTAAAGAGTCATAACTATAGGAGAAAAACATAAACCATAGATCAATCATGGCTTAGAACCTAGGAAATCAAGTTAAAAAGAAGAAATAAGAATTTTCACCTTGTAGGAAAAATCTCCAAAATGATTTTCCAAGCTTAAGATGAATTTTTTTGGAAGGACTCTCAACTAGAGATGTTCTTAGAATGGTGTTTGGATTTGAGAAGTTAGGTTAGATGAAAATTTAGAAGGGTGGAAGTGTGGTTTGTAGGTGTTGACCGAATGGCTCTCAAAGAGCAACAATGGTGATTTTTTGTTCTTGGTGTTCTTGAAGAGAGAAAAGAGTAAGCTTAAGTGATAGCAAATATGAAGAATGAAGTAAAATGGTCTCCTAACCTAGCTTATGGCCGTGGAGCTCCAAAGGAGGTGGCCTCCTTTGTTGACCTTCCAAGACCACTTAACCACCTTAGATGTGATCAAGGGTGGATAACAAAGGCTTTGGCTCCAAGCTTGATTCTAATTGGTGTAGAAAATCTAGTCATCAAGTGACTAGCATCTTCTTCATCGTTCTTGAAGAGCTCTAGCCAAATTGCTCCAAGGGAGAGTAACTAGGTTTGTGTTCATTTATGAAATCTAGTTACATTTAAGTGCATTTAGTTAGTTTGTTTAGTTGCTTATCTAACTATCTAGTTACTTAGGATAACTAGGTTTTATCTTGATATTATTAGAACCTTTTCTAACTAGAACTTAAATAGATAGCTAACTCGGTTTCCTTCACTTAGTTACTAAACAAGCTTCCTATACTAACTTAGTTAGGTTTACGCTAACTTGGTTAAGCTTTCTAGTTTAATATTAACAAGTCTAACCACTTTTGTGGACTTGATTTCTATTGGTCTAGAATTTTCAAGCCACTATTGTTGACCACATTCCATTGGCTTAGAAATAATCTAGCCAGAAACATTGACTACTTCTCTACACGCAGGTCCCACGAACTTTTCCGGGTCCATGGTCATTCTGGAGCAGATTTCTACTGTTTTTGAGACACTAGGTACTGTCAAATAAAATAATATTATAATAATATAAAATTATTTTATTGCACAGTTAAATCCTAAAAATTAAAAGATTAATACACGTATCATTCAGAATTGGGTTTAGTAAGATCCCCCAGCTCCAAATAATTAAAATAAGATTTTTCCGGACAGAAAATTATTATTTCCTAGACTCGGAGCAAATCACACACAATGATCAAATACAATAATGAAACAGTCAAATTCTATTTATAACTCACAAAAAACATAAAACAGTACATTCAGGATAATATCGTACTTAACTCAAAAGTTGGGGTGTTACATAATTGATTAAGTCTGGTTATGTTTTGTAAGTTTGGACTCAAATTGGACTTAATTAATTTTTTTAGCATTATTTTGGTCTTACATTATTTCTGTATTTCGGTCATATCTTGAGTTGTCGATGTCTTATAATTATGTATCTTACCTTGTAGGAAAGATAAAAGAGAGTTCTACAACTTTCATGAAGAGCTCCAGGGAAAAATTAGACATCTAGTGGAGCTAATTGGGCTTGGAAGTCTGAACAAGAGTTTTGTGACTAGAACCCGAACAATGTACAGTAATCATTACATAATTCGAGTTGAAGGAACTGAAATGGGCTGAAAATTTGGTATTTGAAAGTTAAGGCCATATCTACAACTTTTATGAAGAACACAAGAGCTCAATCGGACATCTTAAAGGTCATATTGGGTCTGTAAGTCAAAACAGAGGTGCTGAAACTTGGCCTGAATAGTCTGTAGTAATTGGGTCATATCTTGGGTTGTAGGACAAAATTTTGGATGATTTTGGTGGTATTGGAAAGCTGAGACAATTTTCTAGAACTTTCATGAAGACCACTTTGCTTCATTCTAACGTTATCCATGAGTTCATCACTGAATGATTTTGGAGACAAGAAATTTCAATAATTTTTCACTCATAAAAGTTCTTTGGCATTTTCTACTCATCCACCCACTCATCCACTCACTCATTAATCAATTCCCTTGTCATTTTGTATCCCTAATCCTCTATAAAAGGGACTATAGGCAGATCATTTAGGTAATCTTAGTTTAGATTATGCTATTGTGCTATTTGTTGCAATTTTCTTTTGTTCTAAGTTGAAATTATGTTCATCTTTTTCTTCTACTCTCTTTCTTTCTTCTTGCTCATGGGTAACTAATCTTCATCTTGCTTGGGTGAAGGAGTGAAGCTTTTGGTAATCAAATAAGGTTAGATTAATTTCTTTCTTGTGCTTAAATGATATATTATCAAGTGATCATTATACGTGTTGTATTTTGTTTCCAATTAATTTAGAAATCCTCCTTGTAAAGTGGAGTTCTTAATTTATTGTAGACAAGTGATTTGGCACAATGAATGCTTGAACCCATTTATAAGTGTTGGTGTTGGTAAATAATTCCTCCTTGTAAAGTAGAATTATTGATTCATTGTAGATAAGTGATTTGTCACAATGAATGCTTGAACACATTTACAAGTGTTGGTGTTAGTAAATAATTAAAGGAACCATAATATAACTACGTATATAATTTCAAATGGACTTTGAATGTTTTATTCTCTGATTGGAACCTCCATTGTGCATGGATTTATTGAGTTATAAAAAGAATTAATTTTGTCCTTAATTTATTACTAAAAGTGGATCTCTTAGCCTAAGCAAGTTCTTTAACTTAATTGAGAACAAATTTTATTATTTTTATTGTTATGACAAAGCCTTTCCTTACCTCAAAGAATTTTTTCTTCATCAATTCCCTATGGATCGACCTCGGACTCCCAAGAAATTTATTACTTGAGACAACCTGCACTTGAGTTTGCATCATTTAATCCGCATCAAGTTTTTGGTGCCGTTTCCAGGGACTTGATTTGAAATTTTAATTTGTTGAGGTTTTCATACTTTAATAAAATCTATTCTCTCTTCTCCCTGACCAGAGCAAAAGATCAGCTTGTCTGTCCTTCGGTTTCTTTACTAACTCTCTAACTTTCTAATTCTCTAACTTTCTAACTTACTAACTTACTAACTTTCTAATTTTTTTATTTATATCAATTATTTATGTTTACTAACTTTTAATTTATGTCATTTATTTTTTCTTAATAACTTTTATTTTATGCTCTGTAACTTTTAATTTACGTCATTGATTTTCTCGCTCTCTAACTTCTAATTTTTGTTATTTATTATTGCTTTCTAACGTGATGAAATAATCTTTCTTCTTTTCTTCTCTTTCGCCGGCTCTGGTGGGGCTCTACCTCTCTCCAGTTTTCATATTTTAAATTTATTTTTTGTAATTTATTTTCTATACTTTCTAACTTACTAATTATTAACTCTCTAATTATCTAACTTTTTACTTTATCAGTTATCTAACTTTTTACTTATTAATATTTATTAGGTGGTTAGTTTATACCACATCCTTGTTAATATTTAATGGCTGGTGTAAATCGCTGACTTGTACATTATTTTTTTTATTTTAAGTCATTTATTTATGCTTAATTAGTATCGTGATTTAAATTCTAGTTGTTTAATTAAAATTAATCATGGTACTTTATATATTGATTTGTTTGAATCACAATCACACACAATTGACACAATGACTAAAAATGAAAGTATACATGATGAACATGAAAATCAACTATTACGAACCATGCGTGAATATTTGCAACCACCTCGAAATTCTAGTCCATCATGTTTTATCTTTCCACTCAATGCCAATAATTTTAGATTTAAGTCAGGTATGATTTTTTTACTTCCTAATTTTTATGGTTTAGAATCTGAAAGCTCATATTTACATCTAAAAGAATTTGAGGAAGTATGTATTGTTTTTAATGACCAAAATTACACTGAAGAGATTGTTAAACTTAAATTGTTTCATTTTTCTTTAAAAGATAAAGCAAAAACTTGGCTTAACACTTTGAAACCAAGATCAATTGGCACATGGCAAGAAATGCAAGGTGAGTTCTTAAAGAAATTTTTTCCAACACATTAAAACCAATGCTATGAAAAGACAAATCCAAAATTTTTCCAAAAATTCAAACGAAGCATATTTTCAATGTTGGGAACTGTTTAAAGATTTGTTAAATTTTTGCCCACATCATGGTTTTCAAAAAATGGCACACTATAAGTTTTTTTATGAATGTTTAACACTTGAAACCAAACAATTTGTAGAAACAATGTACAATGGTGAGTTTCTTGATAAAGAACCTGATGAAGCTTTAGACTATTTCAACCAGTTGGCTGAAAATTCTCAATTTTGGTATGGTATTAACCCTTCTGATAATTAAATTAGATCTAACCTTGCAAGTGCTAATAAAGAAAAATATCACCTTAGTCAAGAAGAAGATCTAAATGCAAGGTTTTCCAGTGATGTTTATCTATAATATTTTGTATACAATAGATAAATATAGAATGTCATTGTGCATGAAATAGTAGTGCACACATATACTACTTTCATTAAGTATAACCAATTATTATTTAATGGTATTTCATCTAATATTTAATATTAGTATATATTTCATACATTATCAAGAATCAATTCCTTTTTTTCTTTTGCAGGTGTCAATCTTGAATTTTATTTCATAACTTAGAGTAATTTTGATCAAAGGAAGAACATGAGTGTAAGTGAGAAATTGAGCAACTTGGATTCAATTACCCTAAGCAAGTTATGATTATAACTAAGAAAGAGACTTGTTCAATTTGAGTAATAAAGATTGAGTAAAATGCAAGAGAATTCCCCTAGAGAAAGACTTTATAGGAAACGTTGAAGTTAAAGAGAAATTCCATAATAAACCTTAACGAGTGTTTTCACATTTGAGAGCTTGATAATGTACTGTTGTCGATCCATAATTGGGATCAAGAAATTTGTTGATAATTTAACTTGGCCAAATTATGGTGTGATTGAGGAAAAGTATGTTATTGTTGAATATACATGAAATATGCATTGAGTCATCATGCATTGTGAAAGTCTGATAGACATTGTTGAAAGGCTGTATGCTTAGGAGATTGAATCACACCTTAGTGCGGGCTAGTGTAGAGTCATATCGTTGACCTTGGGGGCGTCAGGGTGCCGGTATCTTGCAATGGGCAGTTAGTAGCTCCTCTGTGCCAAGGGGTAGACCGATGCAAACATACCGACGATCCGGACCGAGACACTGTCCTATATCGCAATCTTGTGAAGAGTGATAGATTCTTGTTTGTTATGTTTCATCCTATAAGAAAAAGATAAAGTGAAGACCAATTTGATTTGAGCTTTTCCATTGATAATTTTAATTAGAAAAGTAGAAATGATAATTAAATTAATTTTAATAAAAAAAATAAATTTTAGTAGCACTTACACCTAGTGTAAATCTTAAGACTTACACATAATCTCTTATCATTAAATTTATTTTAATCTAATGGTTATTAAATAATTATTTAATAAAATTATATATAATTTATTGGTGTCAAATAATTATACAATGTTTACTTTTTATTTATTTATAATATTTACAGTATCCAACTTTTTGGATATTTATATAAAAAAATTATTTTTAATGAATTTATATCATAAGTTTTAAAGGTCGTTAATTAATTTTTCATGATAAACACGTATAGAGGAAAAATAATATTCTTGTATGCTATTATATAGTAATTGTATATGCTAATATTATTAATGGTTAAAATTCATGTGATATTTATATGATCAATTGATATATCTAATAATAAACACGTATATAGAGAATCCAATTTTTTTAGTAGTTAAAATATATAAAAAAACAAAAAAAATGTTATAAATTATATTCAACATTATATATTTTTTTAAAATCTAAAAAGAGACTTAATAACTAAAATTTATTTCTTCATTAAAATTAATTTAATTAGAAAGGTAGAAAGGATAATTAAATTAATTTTAATGAAGAAATAAATTTTAGTTATTAAGTCTGTTTGCATATTTAAAAAAATAATGTTGAATATAATTTATAACATTTTTTGTTTTTTTATATATTTTAACTACTAAAAAACAATTGGATTCCTATGTATATGTTTAGTATTAGAAATATCAATTGGACATATAAATATCACATATATTTTAACCATCAATAATAATAGCATATAAAATCACCATATAATGGCATACAAGAATATTATATTCCCTCTATATGCGTGTTTATCATGACAAATTAATTAACGACCTTTAAAACTTAACATATAAATTCATTAAAAATAATTTTTTTATATTAATATCTAAAAAGTTGGACAATCAGTAGATATTATAAATGAATAAAAAGTAAATATTTTATAATTATTTGACACCAATAAATTATAAATATTCTAAAATTATTTATCTCTATGTTTTTTTTTCTATTTGATAAGTGTTTATGGGTGAATTTGGTTAGGACAAACTCCAACAAACAAATATATTTTATCAGTTGAATGTGAATTCAGAGTTATGTGGTAATCTCGTTTTTAAAATGGTTTTGAAGAAACTTGTGAAAACTTGATTCAAGAAGTGAAGAGAAAGAACTGGAAGCTTTAAAAAAAAATTTGCAAAAAATTAAAGATGCAAAAAAAAAATAAAGGGCAAGAATTTAACGTGCAGGAAAGTAAAGTGCAAGAAATGTAACGTGCTGAAGATTAAAAGTGCAGAAAGTTTAAAATGTAGAAATCATAAAGTGCTTAAACTTAAAGTGCAGAAAATGTAAAGAAATTTAAAGAACAAGACTTAAAATAAAAAAATTTAAAAGAACATTGTATTAAAGTAAATGACTTGAAATGAAAATGGAAGGCATACTTGGAGTCAAAATCCGTTAATCTGCTCGAATGAGATGTTAGGATTGTATATCCAGTAACTAACCATTTTTACATCGTGAATACTAATATTTATAGGCAAATTATGAAAAATAACTGACTCCTAAAAACTGACCATGTTCATGGCAGTTATGCCACGTTTTCACTAACATCTTGCTAAACTTTTGACAGTAACCAACTCCTGACCATTTAATACTTGTGTCGATCACCACTTAAATCTAGTCTGTCGATTTCAGCGTTGGTAACTTTTCTTTTTACAAAACCAATTCCTGACCATTTAACACTGAGTTGGCCACCACTTGGATCATCATCTAACTGTCGAATTCAAGACTGGTATTCCCACCTTCAACATGTCGGTTCAACACTTGGAAAATTTCTTCAATGTCAACATCGAGCTATCGAAAATCTTTTCATCGAATATCTCAATGTTATCATCCAACTGTCGAAACCCTTATTCGTCGAATGTCTCAATGGTATCATCTAACAATCTAAATTATCTTCATCAAATATCTCAATATTATCATTCAACTGTCAAAAATATCTCAATGTTATCATCTGACTGTCAAAAATATATTCGTCAAATATCTCAATATTATCATCCGGCTATCGAAAATATCTTCATCGTTGAATATCTCAATGTTATCATCCGACTGTCAAAAATATCTTCGTTGAATATCTCAATATTATCATCCGGCTGTTGAAAATATCTTCATCGTCAAATATCTCAATGTTATCATCCAACTGTCAAAAATATCTTCATCGAATTAGAACTTGTAATTTTACTCCCATAATAAGCAATTGTAATAACATAAACAATTTTTCAGAGTTTGCATCTAACATGTTAATATAAACATGTTTGAAAAGATTTTTTTTTTATGTGATATTATGGTACAACTTTTACATATTTTTAATAAAATTATTTTTTATTAATAATGCAAACTTTTACACATGGGAACTTATAGTCACAACACCAGAGTATAACCAAAATATCTATATGAATAATTTTAACTATGTGAGTTGTTAAAATATTTACAATTGATTTCATTTAATGAACTTTTAATTATTTATTGAGAATATAATAATCAATGAAGTTTGACAAATTATATGTATAATACTCATAAGAATAATATAACAACTTACTATATACATATGATTATTGTACAACATTATTTCCTCCTTTCTCTAATTCTTCACCGCTGGAAGATTTTCTTTTTTTTTTTCTATCTTTCGAGGTTTAAGATGAAAAGAAAAAAGGAAAAAAAAAAGCACATGATTGCTGCAAGCAGCTACCTTCAGCCTGTAAAATCTTGTGCATTTCAAGAGTTTCCATTTCGACATTTGTGAGAAAGTAATATGGGAATTAATCTTATCTATGCTAGTGCCAAATGAAGCATTACCATTTTCTTCAATGATTATGGAAAGTTTTAATAATTATAGGTTTTTAGCAGATATTGATTGGATTTTGCTTCTCAGACAGTGGTACTTATTAGATATGTGCAACACTAGTGCAAGTAATTACCAATTATGACTTGTATATAAAAATAGTTAAAATATAATATATACTCATGGAAATTTCATTTTTCCTAAAAGAACAAACAAAGAATGGAGTGAATAATGGTTAAAAGGATACATGTTGACTATAATAGTGTGATAAGGATTACATGAAGAACTTGCTGGCACAGTAGTAATACTTGTTGTGGAAGAAAGAGTATACTAATTTATCGTACAAAGTGTTGGGGGTAAAATTATAAGTTCTAATTCGACGAAGATAATTTTGATGGTTGGATGATAACATTGAGATAATCGACGAAGAGATTTTCGACAGTTCGATGATGATGACATTGAAGAAATTTTCTAATGTGTTATAGTCAGATGTTGGTTTTTGTCGAAAGATCTCTGTTGCTTTCAATTATTAGTCTTGAATTCGACAGCCAGATGGTGATCTAAGTGGTGGCCAACTCTCAAATGGTCAAGGGTTAGTTTCGTTGAAAATAAAGTTACCAATTCTGAATTCGACGGGAGTTGGTTATTGTCGAAAGATTTCATAACTGCTCTCAGTTGAGCAAAATATTAGTGTAGAAAAATATGGCATAACTGCCATGTACGTGGTCAGTTTTTAGGAGTCAGTTATTTTTCATAATTTGCCTATAAATACTAGTATTCACGATGTACAAATAGTTAGTTACTGGATATACAATCCTAATATCTTACTCGAGCAGATTAACGAATTTGACTCTAAGTATGCCTTCCATTTTCATTTCAAGTCATTTACTTTAATGCAATGTTTTTTTAAATTCATTTATCTTCTGCTTTCCTTTACATTTCTGCACTTTTAAATTTCTCCACTTTACATTTTCTGCATTTTAAACTTTCTGTACTTTTAATCTTCAGCACTTTACATTTCTTGCACTTTACTTTCCTGCACATTTAATTTATGCACTTTAAATTCCTGCCCTTTATATTCTCTGCATCTTTAATTTTCTGCAAAGTTTTAAAGCTTTTTCTAAGCTTCCATTTCTTTCCCTTCACTTCCTGAATCAAGTTTTCACAAGTTTCTTCAAAGCCATTTTCAAAACGAGATTACCACATAACTCTGAACCCACATTCGACTGATAAAATATATTTATTTGTTAGAATTTGTCCTAACCAAATTCACCCATAAACAAATTGGCATGCCCGGTGGGACGAGTTCAGAGTAACTCGTAGTGTCACAAACCTCTTCATAAGAAGATGGTTTTATGCGTTTAAGAAGTGGAAAGTTAGTATATTATTTCCCTTCTCAAGATACGTAAATTATGAGTAACACAAATAACCAGGCGTCGAATGCACTTACAATTGATGTTAATGCACCACTTTCGACAGCCGTTACTACGTCACCTTTAACCATTGTTAGTACGGGTCCTATGGTTGATATAGTAGCAATTGGTACTCTCAGGAGTAACCCAACATTGGAACAAGTGGTGCTTGGAGTGACTCAGTCATCACCAAATCAACTAAGTAATCAAAGTGTAATGACCTCAAATTCAAGGTTGGCACCATAATATGGTTCGCCACTAAATTATGTTCCTCCTGTGTTGGCACAAATGGGACTTGGTTCTACTTTGGCCAATATTATAGGTCAAACAGTAGCTTAATAAGGCCAACAACAAATAAGTTTGACTTTAGTTAGTTTTAATGGCCAAGGAACAAGAGTTGCAAGTTCAAGTAATCCAACTCCTTTTTGACAGGAGAGATTGAATTTGGGACCAGTATTCCTAAATATGTCAAGAGATATTCCTCAGAATATAAGTGGGCCAACTACGAATTCTTTGGCCAGTTTTTGACAACAAATGGATGAAAGCAACCATGAAATGGTGCATATGTTCACTTAACAAATGGGTGTTGTGATTGCACTAATCATGGAAAATACAAATAATACTTGCAGCGCGTTGGCTCAACAAATGGCAAGGCTAAATCAAGCCTTGAGAATAGGTGAATTGGTTAATGATAATGCTCAAAGAGCCCAGCCTGGGGCAAATGCAGGAGTAGTTATACCCCAAGTAAACATAGGACAAGACCAGCAAAATCTTGGTCAACCTGGGCAAAATGATTAGCCACGCTTGTAATATGGGAATATCCATATGTTCTGTTGAGGTGATAAGGATCAAATGGCTAGAAATAATGCGGCCATGACATTGCTTCGACAAAATCTTGGGGGGCACCAAGTAATTGAACAAAATGTAAACCAAGTAGTGGAACAAGTGTTGAATAGGTTTGGGTTCAATGTTGGGTATGCCAACCAACCCTATTTTGTTTCGGCCTTTCCTGAGTGGGTACAACAAGCAGAATTACCCATACGAATTAAAATTCCTAAACTTTCAAAGTTTGCTGGAGAAAGTGGGGAATCGACCGTCGAACATATCGCACGGTATACAATAGAAATGGGGGAATTGGCCACTATTGAAGGCCTTAAAATGAGATTCTTCCCAAGTTCCCTTACTAAAAATGCATTTTCTTGGTTTTCGACATTAAGACCAAATTCGATTCATTCTTGGACTCAATTAGAAAGAAGTTTCCATGATCAATTCTTCAAGGGAGATTTGAAAGTTGGACTTACAGATCTCTTCAATATCAAGAGAATGTATAATGAGACAGTAGATGATTACTTATCTAAGTTTTGACAAATGAGAAGTAGATGTTTTACTCCTATACCTGAAGCAAAAATAGTGAAAATTGCTGCATGAGGCTTAAACTATTACAAAAGGAAAAAATTAGTATATCAACATTTAGTTGATCTTGCCTAACTAGGTGAGAAGGTTAGGCAAATAGAGCAACTAAAAGCTGAAAAGGTCCAAAAGCAAAAAAGATTCCTTAAAAGAGAGAAAGTGGCATTCATCGAGTTAGACGAATTCGACAATGAGACTGAGGATAGCAATGATGAATTTGAAGTTAACATTGCTGAACTTCAGAATGGTCCTCCTTATGTATGTCAAGCTTTACAGCCTACAAGAAATAAGGAAAAAATGAATTATGTCAATAGAAAAAAATATACATTTGACGTAACAAGAACCGACAAAATCTTTGATTTATTGTTAAAAGATAAACAAATTAAACTATCGGAAGGTCATAAGTTATTAAGATCTGATGAAATAAAAGACTGAAAATATTGTAAGTTTCATAATAATTTCGGTCATGTTACTAACGAATGTATTCGTTTCAGAGATCTAATTCAGAAGGCACTAATGAATTGGCGTTTGAAGTTTGCTGACAAGCCTAAGGTGGACATGAAAGTTGATACAGATCCATTTCAAGTTGGAATTTCATACGTCGATCAACAGGTTCCTTTAAATGTTGGAATGATCAACGTAAGGAATTTACAGGGATTCGACATTGACATGGAAGATGCAATGGATGTTTATCCCAAGCAAGGAGAATCTCTTGAAAATTTCTTTAAAAGAAAGAAAAAAAAAGGCAAGGTAAGGTTATGTCCAAGGTGCAATGTAGTGTATGATGAATTTGCTGCAAAGAAAGCCGCTTAGGAGCAACAAGGTAATTCACAAGGGAAAAAGAAGTTTTTCGACAAGAAAGTTGGAAAACTGCAACAGCCCATCAACACTCCAAAATCAGTTTACACTCCAAAGCCAGTTTTTACTCCAAGGCCTAAGCCAGTCTATATGCCCAGGCATAATATGAATGGCTGGTTGTTTGAGTCATCAGGTGAATCTATGAGGAGTAATGTATTTCCTAGGGGCTATGTCGGACCAGCTAGGACCAGAGTGCCACATGCCAATGTTACTGTGGACAAATGGGTTAAAATTCTGCAATGGCAAGTTACACTTATTTTCGACGAAACGTAGCTGCTAGGAAGAATAGATTTCAGAAGGATCAACCATTTTGGAATTAAGATTACAGACATGGTAGAATCAACCAAGATGAAATTTTGATTGGCCAGGATGTAGTAGAGCCATCAAAGTCTTTACCAATGACAAAGAGTCGAAAAAGAAGGCTGCAGAGGTTGAGATAGACACAGAAAAAAAAAAATTTGGTTGAAGGTTTGGTCATTAAAGAACAACCCACAGAAATAGGATGTTTGGTAGTCAAAGTTAAGCCAACACCAAATGAAAATAAAGATGACAAGAAATTGAGAAGTATTGTCAGAAAAGAACTTGCAGATACAAGGGGAGCAATTCCAGTTGAGCCGACAACAAGTGAAGATAGACGGTTGGATAGGAATAGTAGTCTTCGACAAGAAAAACTTACAGAGATAATGAGAGGGAAACAGGTTCAAGGGCCTACTCCAAACAAAATTGGAAGAAAATGGCCAGTTGGACTTGTAGCAATGGAAAAAGAAGCAAAAAAGAACAATCTGAGTCTTGATAGACAGAGGGGCAGCTATTAATCTGATCCGAAAGGAAATGTTAAAGAAACTTAGGAAGAATGAGTCTGAGTTAATGATAACTAACATGATTGTTACTGATTTTAGTGGTAAAACTTCCCCTTCAGATGGAGTAGTGATGTTAAATGTGTAAGTCAGATCTATTGAAAGGTCAACATTATTTGATGTAATTCTAACAAAATCCAATTACAATGTTTTACTGGGGAGAGATTGGATACATGCCGTTGGGGCAATACCATCGACAGTTCATTAGAAACTTATTCTCTGGAATGCAGATGATCAGGTGGAAATAGTAAAGGCAGATGACAGCCCTTGCTATTTACAACAGCTTTATGTTGATTTTAAAATCTATGCTCCAAATGTTAACCCGGTAACAGTAAATAATGGAGTTATCGACAAAGATGCGCTTGAAACATGCTTAATGGATCAGCTTAGCAGTCGACTAATGAATAAGGCCGAAATGGATCGGCCAAGCACTAGCCATGAGTGTTAATCAGTTGGATCAATTGTCGGCTTATTTGGCCGATAAGGTAGTGTACTCCACTGAAGGTGTACTGACGAATTGTATAATAGATGATGGCCCTTTGGGTTTTAAGAAAGGACTTAATGAAAGACAAGGTGTAGAGGTGGAAGATCCTTTAGAAGAAATAAACTTGGGCACTGAAACAAACAGAAGGCCTATATTTGTGAGTTCATTTCTGCCAAAGGAGTTCAAGGAAAAGCTTGTCGAATTAATTAGGGAATATAAAGATTGCTTTGCGTGGGATTACGATGAAATGCCTGGATTGAGTAGAGATCTTGTCGAGCATAGATTGCCATTGAAAGAAGGTTGTAGACCTGTCAAGCAAGCTAATAGAAGATTTGCGCCTGAGGTGGTTTTGAAGATAAAGGAAGAGGTCGAAAGATTGCTCAAAGTCAAGTTCATCAGAACAACCAGGTATGTCAAATGGCTTTCTAATATTGTTCCTGTAATTAAGAAAAATGGCAAGTTAAGAATATGTGTAGATTTTAGAAATCTAAACACTGCTACGCCTAAAGATGAATCTCCAATGCCAATTACGGATATGCTAGTAGATGCCATATCTGGACATAAATTGTTAAGTTTTATGGATGGCCATGCAGGTTATAATCAAATTTTTATAGCCGAGGAGGATGTGTCAAAACTGCCTTCAGATGTCCAGGAGCTATTGGGACATATAAATGGATAGTCATGCCTTTCGGTTTAAAGAATGCAGGGGCCACCTATCAAAAAGCGATGAACACAATTTTCTATGATGTCATTGGAAAATTTATGGAGGTGTACATCGACGATGTCATTATCAAGTCAGAAACAAAAGAGAGCCACTTGACAAACTTGAGGTAGGCATTCGACAGAATGAGAAAGCACAACCTCAAGATGAATCCGAAAAAATATAGCTTTGGAGTGTCAGCTGCCAAAATATTGGGCTTCTTAGTTCATAAGAAAGGTATTGAAGTGGACAAGAATAAAGCCAAGGTAGTTCTGGAAGCTGCACCACCAACGCACAAGAAGGAACTACAATCTTTCTTAGGGAAGGTGAATTTTCTGAGGAGATTCATATCCAATCTGTCGAGAAGAACCAGAATCTTTGCCTCATTGGTCAAGTTGAAGGCTGAACAAGATTTTGTGTGGGAACCTTGCCACCAAGAAGCCTTCAACCAGATTAAACAATATTTGATAAACCCTCTGGTTATGATGCCTCCAGTGCCTCATAAACCGTTGAAATTATACATATCAGCATCGAATGATACTATAGGTAGTATGCTGGCTCAAGATGAGAATGATGTCGAAAGAGTCGTGTATTATCTTAGTCTAGTTTTGAATGATGTTGAGAGGAGATATAGTGCAATAAAGAAACTTTATTTAACATTGTATTTCTCATGTACTAAACTTAAATATTATATGCTGCCTTGTAATGTATTGGTTATGTCAAAAACTGATGTAATAAAGTATATGTTATCAAAGCCAATATTAAATGGATGTATTAGTAAATGGACCATTGTTTTGTCAGAATTTTCTTTACAATATGTTCTAATGAAAGCTGTCAAAGGCCAAGCAATTGCTAATTTCTTGGCTAACCATCCATGTTTGGATGTTGATAATATAAATTTTGTCGGGTTAAAACCTTGACGCTTATATTTTGATGGCTCAAGGCATCAAAATGGAGTTGGAATAGGAATTCTAATTGTTTCTCCTCAAAGTATTCCAACTAAATTCATGTTTGAACTTAAATATACATGCTCAAACAATGAGGCTGAGTATGAACCCTTAATTGTCGGGTTAGAAATATTAATAGAAATGAAAGCATGTAATGTGTATATTTTTGGGGATTCACAGTTAGTCATTAAGCAACTCACCCAAGAATATAAATGCGTCAGTTATAATCTGACCAAATATTGTATTGTGGCGAGTAAGTTAATGAAGAAATTCGACGAAGTGATTATCGAACATATCCCTAGGAATTCGAATAGGGAGGCTAATGAATTAGCACAGATTACCTCTAGTATAGAATTTCGTCCAAAGTCCTGACAAATTTAATTGAGATTAGAGAACTTTTATATCTATTAGAGGAAAGAGATGTACTACAAAATGATATTTCGACAGTTAATGACTGGAGACAACCAATATTAAGCTATTTGGAAAATCCAAGTCAAAACGTAGACAGGAAGCTCAAATACAGAGTGTCAAAATTTGTAGTATTAGGAGGGGTGTAACATCCCGAAAAATATCTGTTTAATTATAAATCATCATTTTATAATATTCATGATTTTTAGGAATTTTTCTGGAATTTTTTCGAAATGTCGAATATTTTAATATATTTCTCGTTTTGCGTGCTCACTGAGCTGAGAATTGCTGAGGTCAGTGTAACGCTCCGGAAATTATTTATTTTACCACAAATAGTCATTTTCTAATATTTGTGAAATATGTGAATTCTTTTAGAATTTTTCGAAAACGATGAATATTTTAATATATTTTTCGTTTTACGTAAAATGTGAGTAGAGTCGAGAAAACGACTGTAGCGCTTCAAAAATTGGAAAATCACATGACTAATAGTCGTTTTATAATATTTGTAATTTTTGAGAATTTTCTGAGAATTTTTCGGAAACGTCGAATATTTTAGTATATTTTTCGTTTTGCGTGCGCATTGAGCAGAACTGGAGAAACGCGATATTTTCTCCGTGAACCTAGAACTATAGACATGTCGATGGGGGATCTTATTAAATTCGAGGCTGGACACAGTTTACGAGGTTTCACAGTTTTCGAGAAATTTTAACAGATAAAATAAAATAATACTGCGAAAAATTTATCTGTCAGATTAATTAAATACTGACTTCTGTTAACTGTAACTATTACCCATTGGATAATAGCATGTAATAAAAATCCTATCACATTATCCAAATGCAATCTACTTTATGTCTAATCAATCTACTTTAATTCAAATTTAATGTAAAATAATCAAAGCTTCTTTGAGAAGCTTTGACCAAACAATGACCAAATGACCCTTAGCTTCCAAAGGAAGCCAAAAACTCTCTCCTCCCTCTCTCCTCAAGCTTGGCAGCAGCAGCCCTAAACAAGGGAGGAAATTAATTTGTTTCATTTAATCAATTTCACCACACTTTAATTCATTTAACCTAAAGCCTTTCTCTCTCTACCTTTCTTTTTCTTTCTCCATTTTCTTCTTCTCCTCCTTCTCTCTAGAGCTACGGCCAGCTCTCTTCTTGCCCACTCATCCATCACAAAAATTCAAACTAACTACATTTTCTTAATCCTCTCCTTCTTCTAAACATCTTTCTTGCTTGGAGCATCTTTAAATTCCACCATTTTCACCATCTTCTTCAAGCTTCAAGATTTGAGTTTTTGGGTAAGTGTCAAGACCCTCCTTCTCCTCCCTTCATTTTCGGTTTCAAGGGTGTTCTTGTGACTACTCACACTCCATTTTTCAAGTCCTTATGCCATTCTAACCAAGTTGAATTTTCTAGGGTTTGGTGAAGCTCCAATACAAAATTACAAGGAGATTCTTTGGTGTTTCTTTTGTTTTCTTCACTTGGGTAAGACGAAGACACTCCTCCTCAACCTCTATTAGCATCTAGGAACCTTGGTTATACTTGTTTGTGAGAAAACCCTAATGTGTGGTATTCTTTAAATTAGATGATTTATATGTTGCATGTTGATTTTATGATGTTTATGATATTGGATTGGTTGGTTGTGTATATTGATGTCTTGGAATAGATTAGATGACTTGAAAATGGAAGAAAAACAATTGAGAACCACTCTAGGGAGGCCACGGATTTTGGACTTAATATTTGATAAATTGTGGAAAATTTGTAATAAGACTTAAATTAATCAAGTGATAAAATGAAATCAATGGAAGGAAAAACTTGGAATTGGAACTTCTAGGGTGGCCACGGTTTTGAGCCCAAATTTGGGGTTATTGGTAAACCAATGCAATAAGTAAAGGATTAAGTGAATTAAGAGTGTAACCTATAATATAATAAATTGAAAAGATTTGGGAATTGAATCCCTAGAGAGGCCACGGCCTCTAAGTTTTTTTTTTTTTTTTGGTGTAAATATGTAACTTTGGTAACTTGGAGGCATAAGTAATTATGCAATTAAAAACCAATGTAATGAGTTGGACAATTAATAAATTGGAAGAATTTAATATAATCAAAGATTACATAATTTTTAAAGGACTAAGAGTGAGATTGTCATAAGACTTAAGGTAATTGCAAGTGAGTGAAGAACAAGAGAGTGTGAGGCCTAAGAACTTGAATAATTTACAAATTGTATGAAATTAAATTACCTTGGAAGATTAAACTAATTGTAAGAATTGGATTGGACATGAACCTTGAAAGGGGAAACAAATTCTAAGTTAGGATTCATAATGGACCTAAGAATGTACCAATTGATTTGATCTTTATATTATAATGTTATGGGTCCATGTGAGTGACCATTTGTATTTTGATGCTTATCTTGGCCAATTGTAGCATATTATGGAATTGTATGAAATTGTGAATCATAGAGTCTTATGCGTTGTGAATGTCCTGTGGACTGTTGTGAGGCCAAGTTGCCTAGGAGATTGAACACACCTTAGTGAGGGTGCGAGTAGACTAGTGTAGGTCATGTTTGACCTTGGGGGCGTTGGGGTGCGGGTCCTTCACAATGGGTGGTTGGTAGCTCTTCTACTCGTGGGGCAAACCGATGCAAATGCACCGACGATCCGGACCGAGACACTGTCCTATATCGTGATCTAGCGTGGACTGTCTATACAATGCCTGATGTGCATATGGAAATTATTGATGTATAGAACTTTGGCCGCGGCAACCGAGTTACAAACATGTCTCTTGATCTTTCTCTCCGACTGTTTGTGTCTAGCTCCATGGAGTAGGAATCTGAGTACCGTGTGTACATGCATTATGGAATGTGAAATCATTTGATAATTACTGCTTTGTGAATTTGAATTGTTTGTTTAATGTTGCAATAAATGACTGCCTGGAACTGTTTATCTGCTTACTATTGAATTTACTGCCTATTACTTGGATATGTTGTTTCTGAACTACTACCTGGGCGCGTTGCGGCGTTTTGTTTCTGGCTACTATAATTGGTAATGATGGTAGGATGTTTTACCTCTTTTCTATATTTCTATTATTTGCTGCCTGTGTGTACACTGTATTGATCGAAGACGACGACAAGGAGGTAGAAGATCCCGATTTTCCTGGCTTCTGGCCCGAACGGGATTAGCATCTACTGAGGCGATGGCGGCACGCATGTGCGAATTTCTAGGTGATGTGCATCTGACCTTCCTCGGAGGGCTAGAGTACTGGCATATCAACTTGAATTCCGATCGCTGCGTCTACATAGGGGACGTGTCGATTGCCCTAGCTTGGAGACGTCATGAGGCGCCGATCCTCACCTGCCATGTCAGCCTGCGACTAGAGTTCTACTTGCCCATCCGAGAGATGTGGGGTGATCGTTACTACACCCCTTGGGAGGACTCTTTTGATTCTATTGCTCGGGCTCCTGCCCGTGGTTCCGTGGTTCCCATGGAGGTTTCCTCTGAAGAGGAGGATCCTGCTGAGGACCCGAATACGGTCCCTCCTCATCTGAGGGACTGATTTTCTTGGTAGCCGCGATGGTGCCGGTGTTTTATTTTGGGGGCCTGATGTATTATTTTTGGTGGGCTGTATATTTTGATATTCTGGGGGATGCATATGTAAGATCCTCAGGCAGGTATAGTTTTGCTTTTTGGGAATTTTCAGGCTTGTATCTAAAGTACAGTTGATGTTTAAATATATATATACATATGTATGTCATTCAGGTGTGAATTTTAGTTTCCTTCTCATTCTTTACTGCTGTATAAGCTTCGCCATTTAGTTTATTAATTAACAAAAAAAAATATACTGCTATTTTATCCACGTATTAAAGTATCGAACAAGTTAACTTTAAATTAAATGAACTGGGTCTTAATTGTTCAAAATTTTATTTTTCGCATTTTTATTGATGTTTAATAATGTGACATTCCCTCTCCAGAAAGGGGCGTTACACTAAGTTGGTATCAGAGCCCCGGTTTGTGTTACTTTGGGTCTTGTGTGTGAGTCTGTCTTGTTTGTGCTGTATAGATCTCTGTGATTGGTGTTTTGAATGGATCTCTTTGACCTTTCCTGTGTTTTTCAGCTAATCTAATTCAAGAGAAAGTAAGATGGCGAGAGGCGGTGATATGGCAGCTACTGTAGAAGCGATGCAGCAGAAGGCGGAAGTCATCGTGCAGCAAAATGAGCGTGCTGCTCAACAACAAGAGAGGGCTACCCAACAGCTCGAGGTGACTGCTGATGCGCAGAACTTAGCATAGTTTCGTCGCCACAACCCTCCGCAGTTCAAGGGAGAATTTGATCCGGACAAGGCTAGTTTATGGATCAAAGAACTGGAGAAAGTCTTCCGTGACATGAACTACGCCGAAGACAAGAAGGTGAACTATGCTACCTTCATGCTTGTCGGCAACGCCGAAGACTGGTGGAACGGAGCTCAGAGAGCACTGGAAGCCGAAGGAACTGACATCACATGGGACATGTTCAAGAACAAGTTCTTGGACAAATATTTTCCTACAAATGCGAGACATGCGAAAGAGATGGAATTCCTCAACTTGAGACAGGGGAATATGACCGTTAGTGAATATGTGGCCAAATTTGAGAGCCTGGAGAAGTTCTCAACACACTACCAACATCAAACTGATGAAGCCTGGAAATGTTGGAAGTTCACTGAAGGATTGAGGTATGAAGTGAAGAAGGACATGATCACCCTGAAAATGAAGGTGTTTTTTGAACTGTTGGACACATGTTGTGAAGTTGAGGCCTTGGAATAGGCTAGAGACTTGAGGAGCAAGAACTTTGGGCCTGCAAGGTTCCAAAGAGGTGGAGGCAGTGGTTCAAATCGCTTCCAAAAGAAACCCTATTCCCGACCAACGGGGAGTCAGCATCAAGCCGGTGGAAGTTCTGGTGGAGGTTCTTCTGGGAACCAGACTGGTCAGAATGTGACATATCCTTCCAAATGTCTAAAGTGTGGGAAAGATCATCTCACGAGAGACTGCACGATCAAGGGGATCATCTGCTTCAGATGTGGCAAACTGGGCCACATATCCAGAGACTGCAATCGAGCAAAGGCTGAACCTTCAGTCAATGCAACTCGAGCCAAGAAACCGCAAGCCAGAGGTCGAGTTTACACCATGAGCGGAGCTGAAGCCTCCGAATTCGAGGACTTGATTCAAGGAGAAGGCGCCATAAAAGGTAATCTTTTAAAAGTACTATATGACTCTGGGGGAACCCATTCTTTTATATCATATGATTGTGTGCTACAACTTGACTTACCAATGTCTACCTTACCTTTTGATTTGACTGTCTCAACCCCTACTGATAAACCGGTAGTTACTACCAAAGTTTGTTTGAAGTGTCCCCTAGTTGTTGAAGGTCGAGCCATTTCTGTCGTTTTAATCTGCCTACCTTTGTCACAATTAGACATAATCCTAGGGATGGACTGATTGTCTTCCAACCATGTTCTGTTAGATTGCTCTAGAAAAACAATAGTCTTTCCTGTGGATGAGGATTCTAGATACTTGATGGCCAACCAAGTGCAAGCTTTCTTGAAAGAAGGAGCTCAATGATACATGTTACTATCTTCTTTGAAAGTCGAGAGCGAGGCTGATCTGAGCACTATTCCTGTGGTGAAGGAGTTTCCTGAGATCTTCCCCAAAGATGTACCTGGTTTACCACCGACGCATGAGATAGAGTTCGCTATTGACCTTGTACCGGGAGCTGGTCCCGTGTCTATAGCACCTTATCGGATGTCGCCGATGGAATTGGCTTAACTTAAGAAATAGCTAGAAGAGCTTTTGGAGAAACAGTTTATCAGGCCGAGTGTATCACCGTGGGGAGCACCAGTATTGCTAGTTCGAAAGAAGGAAGGTACCTCGAGATTGTGTGTGGACTATAGGCAGTTGAACAAGCTGACGATCAAGAACAAATATCCTCTCCCGAGAATCGATGATTTGATGGACCAATTGAAGGGAGCAGCGGTATTTTCGAAGATCGATATGAGATCTAGGTACCATCAGGTAAGAGTGAAAACACAGGATATACCCAAGACTGCTTTTCGTACTCGATACAGTCATTACGAATACCTTGTGATGCCGTTTGGTGTGACGAATGCACCTGCTATCTTCATGGACTACATGAACAGAATCTTTCGCCCTTATTTGGATAAATTCGTTATCGTCTTCATTGATGACATCTTGATATATTCCTGGAACCAGGAGGATCATGCTGAACACCTCTGCATAGTTCTTCAGATTCTGAAGGAGAAAGAACTGTATGCCAAACTGTCAAAGTGTGAGTTTTGGCTTGATGAGTGAAGTTTTTAGGCCATGTGATTTCAAAGGAAGGGATTACAGTGGATCCGTCAAAAGTAGAGGCAGTGCTACAGTGGGAACAACCGAAGTCAGTGACGGAGGTTCGTAGCTTTGTGGGGTTAGCTGGATATTACCGAAGATTCATAGAAGGATTTTCCAAAATTATTGGACCGCTCACTCAGCTAACGAAGAAGAATCAGACTTTTGACTGGACTGATAGCTGCGAGCAGAGTTTCCAAGAGTTAAAGAAACGGCTGACTACCTCACCAGTATTGGTGCTACCTGATCCGAATGAACCATTCGAGGTGTACTGTGACGCTTCATACCAAGGATTGGGATCTGTTCTTATGCAACACAGAAGAGTGGTGGCCTATGCTTCGCGACAGTTGCGAGTGCACGAGAAGAACTACCCGACGCATGATTTGGAGTTAGCAGCGGTGGTTTTTGCCCTGAAGGTATGGAGGCATTTCCTCTATGGAGCAACATTCAACATCTTCAGTGATCACAAAAGCTTGAAGTACTTGTATGATCAGAAGGAGCTGAACATGAGGCAACGAAGATGGTTGGAATTTTTGAAGGACTATTGCTTTTAGCTATTGTATCACCCCGGCAAGGCGAATGTCATGGCTGACGCATTGAGTAGAAAGACTATCAGTGCTTCTGCCCTAATGATCAAGGGAAAGGAGCTTATAGAACAGTTTAGAGATGTTTGGTCATTCGTTAAGTTGAAACCCAGAAAGATTTGTATGAACATGGTCACCATTTCAAATGAATTAATGGATGACATACGGAAAAAGCAGAAGGTCGATGAATTCTTGCAAGAAGCGAGAGAACTGAAGAGGCAAGGTAAAGAAACGGAATTTGAGGAAGGCACGAACGAAATTCTGAGATTTCGGGGTAGAGTTTGTATTCCCCGTGACCAAGAGCTTAAAAGATATATTGTGGATCATGCTCACACCAGGAAGCTGAATATGCACCCGGGCATAACGAAGATGTACCAAGACTTGAAGAAGTCGTTCTGGTGGCATGGGATGAAGAGCGATGTCACTAGATGCATGTCGACTTGTCTAGTTTGTCAAAAAGCTAAGGTGGAACATCAAAGACCTGCAGGATTGCTGCAACCATTGTCTATTCCTGAATGGAAATGGGACAGCATTGCAATGGATTTTGTTGTGGGTTTGCCAAGGACAAAGAAAGGACACGACTCGATTTGGGTAATAGTGGATCAACTTACAAAGTCAGCTCATTTCCTCCCGATCAACATAAGGTACAGCTTGGAGAAGTTGACCCGACTATATATTGGAGAAATCATTAGACTGCATGGTGTGCCTACGAGTATTATTTCGGATAGGGATCCGAGGTTTACTTCAAAATTTTGGCAGAGTCTCCAGGCATCGTTGGGAACATGGTTACGTCTGAGTTCGGCGTACCACCCACAAACCAATGGTCAATCGGAAAGAATGATCTAATCTTTAGAAGATTTGCTTAGAGCTTGTACCATAGAACAGACTGGATGTTGGGATGAAGTTCTACCACTGATAGAGTTCACCTACAACAATAGTTATCATTCGAGTATAGGGATGGCACCCTATGAAGCTCTGTATGGACGACGGTGTCGGACACCATTGTGTTGGTATCAAGACGGTGAACGTCTCACGATTGGACCAGATATCATTCAGCAGACAACTGAAAAGGTCAAAATGATCCAAGAGAATATGAAGACTACTCAGAACTGGCAAAAGAGTTATGCAGATAAAAGGAGAAAATCTCTTGAGTTTGCGGAAGGTAAGCATGTGTTCTTGAAAGTCACACCCACGACTAGGGTCGGCCGGGCTTTGAAATCTAGGAAACTCACCCCAAAATTTCTTGGACCTTACCAAATTCTTCGCCGGATAGGTCCAGTAGCCTACCAGATAGCCTTACCCCCTTTTCTTTCTAACATACACAATGTCTTCCATGTGTCACAACTTCGCAAGTATATACCTGACCCAAGTCATGTTCTAGTAACAGACACAGTACAATTAAAAGAGAACTTAACCTATGAGGCACCTCCTGCGAGAATCGAGGATCAACGGATAAAACAACTTAGAGGCAAGGAGATCCCATTAGTAAAGGTAATTTGGAACGAAACAACTGGTGATGCGACTTGGGAGCCGGAAGACAGGACGAATAAGTAACATCCAGAACTATTCTGAGGTATGTAAATTTCGAGGACGAAATTCCTTTTAGTAGGGGAGTGTTGTAACATCCCAAAAAATATCTGTTTAATTATAAATCATCATTTTATAAAATTCATGATTTTTAGGAATTTTTTTGGAATTTTTCGGAAACGCCGAATATTTTAATATATTCCTCGTTTTGCGTGCACACTGAGCTGAGAATTGCTGAGGTCAGTGTAACGCTCCGGAAATAATTTATTTTACCACGAGTAGTCATTTTCTAATATTTTTGAATTATGGGAAATCTTTCAAAATTTTTCGGAAACGATGAATATTTTAATATATTTTTCGTTTTGCGTAAAACTTGAGCAAAGTCGGGAAAACGACTGTAGCGCTTCAAAAATTAGAAAATTACATGACGAATAGTCATTTTATAATATTTTCAATTTTTGATAATTTTCTGGGAATTTTCCGAAAACGTCGAATATCGACGGGGGATCTTACTAAACCTAAGGCTGGACACAGTTTACGAGGTTTGCAGTTTTTGAGAAATTTTAACAGATAAAATAAAATAATACTATGAAAAATTTATCTATCAGATTAATTAAATACTGACTTCTGTCAACTGTAACTATTACCCATTGGATAATAGCATGTAATAAAAATCCTATCACATTGTCTAAATGCAATCTACTTTATGTCTAATCAATCTACTTTAATTCAAATTTAATGTAAAATAATCAAAGCTTCTTTGAGAAGCTTTGACCAAACAATGACCAAATGACCCTTAGCTTCCAAAGGAAGCCAAAAACTCTCTCCTCCCTCTCTCCTCAAGCTTGGCAGCAAGAGCCCTAAACAAGGGAGGAAATTAATTTGTTTCATTTAATCAATTTCACCACACTTTAATTCATTTAACCTAAAGCCTTTCTCTCTCTACCTTTCTTTTTCTTTCTCCATTTTCTTCTTCTCCTCCTTCTCTCTAGAGCTACGGCCAGCTCTCTTCTTGCCCACTCATCCATCACAAAAATTCAAACTAACTACATTTTCTTAATCCTCTCCTTCTTCTAAACATCTTTCTTGCTTGGAGCATCTTGAAATTCCACCATTTTCACCATCTTCTTCAAGCTTCAAGATTTGAGTTTTTGGGTAAGTTTCAAGACCCTCCTTCTCCTCCCTTCATTTTCGGTTTCAAGGGTGTTCTTGTGACTACTCACACTCCATTTTTCAAGTCCTTATGCCATTCTAACCAAGTTGAATTTTCTAGGGTTTGGTGAAGCTCCAATCCAAAATTACAAGGAGATTCTTTGGTGTTTCTTTTGTTTTCTTCACTTGGGTAAGACGAAGACACTCCTCCTCAACCTCTATTAGCATCTAGGAACCTTGGTTATACTTGTTTGTGAGAAAACCCTAATGTGCGGTATTCTTTAAATTAGATGATTTATATGTTGCGTGTTGATTTTATGATGTTTATGATATTGGATTGGTTGGTTGTGTATATTGATGTCTTGGAATAGATTAGATGACTTGAAAATGGAAGAAAAACAATTGAGAACCACTCTAGGGAGGCCACGGATTTTGGACTTAATATTTGATAAATTGTGGAAAATTTGTAATAAGACTTAAATTAATCAAGTGATAAAATGAAATCAATGGAAGGAAAAACTTGGAATTGGAACTTCTAGGGTGGCCACGGTTTTGAGCCCAAATTTGGGGTTATTGGTAAACCAATGCAATAAGTAAAGGATTAAGTGAATTAAGAGTGTAACCTATAATATAATAAATTGAAAAGATTTGGGAATTGAATCCCTAGAGAGGCCACGGCCTCTAAGTCTTTTTTTTTTTGGTGTAAATATGTAACTTTGGTAACTTGGAGGCATAAGTAATTATGCAATTAAAAACCAATGTAATGAGTTGGACAATTAATAAATTGGAAGAATTTAATATAATCAAAGATTACATAATTTTTAAAGGACTAAGAGTGAGATTGTCATAAGACTTAAGGTAATTGCAAGTGAGTGAAGAACAAGAGAGTGTGAGGCCTAAGAACTTGAATAATTTACAAATTGTATGAAATTAAATTACCTTGGAAGATTAAACTAATTGTAAGAATTGGATTGGACATGAACCTTGAAAGGGGAAACAAATTCTAAGTTAGGATTCATAATGGACCTAAGAATGTACCAATTGATTTGATCTTTATATTATAATGTCATGGGTCCATGTGAGTGACTATTTGTATTTTGATGCTTATCTTGGCCAATTGTGGCATATTATGGAATTGTATGAAATTGTGAATCATACATGTTCATGCATAGAGTCTTATGCATTGTGAATGTCCTGTGGACTGTTGTAAGTGTAACACCCTCCCTAGGGTATCACATGTCTGACTTCCGACTCATAATCTGAAAATGTTTTCATAAAAGGTTTGAGTTAAAAACGTGGGTATAAAAATTTCTTTCTTGCTGAAACATAAACTTACTGTAATTTATAAGTAATACTAAAAAAAACATATTGAAACTAATTCATTTATCATTGACACCAATTAATATTTAACAATTTGAAGAGAAATATAAAACTAACAGACTCTTCTTTTTTTTTAACAGTAGCAAACCCCATGACGGATCCTACTAAATAGCACAGTATAACACTAACGATAAAACTTAACATACTCATTCCTTATCTTGTATCCAGCTTGTTGCATCAGAACTCTACTCCTTGTCTACTCAGAACACCTTCGAACTTGAGACAGCCACTCTTCAATGTTTTCATCAATCTCTGAGTATCCATCGCCGTTATGTCTAAGACAACTCGATCGATCCTTCTATCATTTGATTTTAACAGTACAGACACAGCAAACAACATAACAAAGAGGTGAGATCACCTACGCCAATACCAACATGGCAGCACAGAGATAACACAAACAGCAATATCATACAGATATGTCATACCAGAATTTCAATAATGCACTCAACATTAATCAACTATCATCATCATACTATTAACATTATTATCATCACACAATAATCACAATAATACCATCAACATGATTATCATCATCATCATCCAAGTATTTCAAAACAATTGTCATAGCCAATATTCCTCAATTAATATATATCATGCAGATATGGACACTCAAATTTATGCATATGTTATGCATGTGCACATAGACTCAGTTTTTCAAAAACAACTCTATGGAGGTTTTCACAATTTCGAGGAGAATGCTCTGTCAATTGTCAGCCTTAGCCCAAAGACAATCTTCCAGTTGTTGAAAAGAATCGTGTTCTTGTCGGGTATCGTCAATGCGTTGCAACGGACTGCATCGCCAAGTGGCACAGGGTAGTCTTGTGTCCACTGGTCGATCGCCGCGCCTCGACGCCCCCAAGATCCATCATAGACCTCACTATCAATTCTCATTCCCTCTTCAACCACAAGGGCCATATACAATGCACGAATATATCCGTGCAAGTCCAACCCCAAAGGGCCAAATCTTTTCAATTTCATTTGTTCAATGTATCATATGCCTCAATGCATATTTTTTCCCAATGCATGTATAATGCACCAAATCCAATCACAAGCATCTCTTTCCAATGCATATAAAATGCACCAAATTATACTGTATTTTCAACAGCAAAAATCATGTTATCACATTTTCATAGTTATAAAACACTTTCGTCGTGTTTTCAAAATTGCGTAATATTTCCGTTTCATTTTCACAATTCCAAAACGTTTCTGTTACGTTTTCACAATTCTAAAATGTTTATATTACGTTTTCAAAATATCGTAACACTTATGTTACGTTTTCAAAATTCTGAAACGTTTCTGTTATATTTTTACAATACCGTGACACTTCTGTTACGTTTTCACAATACTGATAACATTTTACATTACGTTTTCAAAATATCGCAACTCTTCACGTTGCACTTTTAAAACACGTACTAATTTTTTAACGTTTTTCTTAATCGCGTAAAAATATACGTTTCTCAAAATTGCATAATATTTTTTCACTGTTTCAAAATCGCGTAACTTAAAAATCATTATTTTAAGTCGCATAAATCATTTTCCGTCATTCTCAAAGTATTTAAAACACTTTTCAAATCACATAACGATTTTCTGCTATTTTCACAATCATGTAAAAATAATTCATCACTTTTCCATCACGTAGTGATTTTTCAATAGTAATTCAGATTATGTAAAATATTTAAACGTAATTCAAATCGCGTAGAAATATTTTAACATATTTAAAATCGCGTAGAAATATTTTTCCATATTACGTAACTTAAAAATCAAATTTTTAAGATACGTAAATAATTTTTCACCACAATTTCATTTGAGAAAATATTTTTTGACCTTTAAAAATTCCTTTTTAACTTTTCTCAAAATAATATAACCTTACACTTCATTTAATATATTTTCTTACTCAAGAAAAATTTTTTATGATTCTTTACTCAAGAAATTCTTTTTCAAAATATAATTCACAAAATCACTTTTTCATTTATGTAAATCAGCGTTTCAAAACTTAACATTTTCTAACGTATTTCAAAACTTGAAAATAAGTTATACGTTAGTAAATTTTCAAAACACCATTATACTCTCCATTTTTTCCAAATCAATTCTAAAATCAATTCTTTTCAAAACAAATTAAGATTCAAACCCTTGCAACTTTTCTTTTTCATTTTCATATGAAAGTTCATTTCTCAAGTGATAAAATACTTTGATTCCCTTTCCAAAATCCTTATACTAAAACATTTTATTCAAACATTTTGTTTCCACTTTAAAATTATTTTGTTTCATAAAACCAAAATTATTCCAACCTCCAAAAATCGTAGAGTCTTTGGCCATTGAAGCCATCAAATATTTTTCTTCTAAATTGATATGGTTTTACACAAACAAAACCATTAAAAATTCTTTGTTTTCAAAACCAAAATACCAATGGTCATAAAAACTAAACCTATTTGTTCAAATTCATTTTTACTTTCCTTACAAATCCTTTTTCACTTTCTTTGCAAATCCTTAAAATTATCATTGCTATTTTCATTTAAATCTCATGTTTAGTAAAATACTTAAAAACTTTTTACACAAAATAAATCAATAAAAATCCTTCTAAAACTGTATTCATGTACTCTTTGAAAAATAAACTCTTTGTTTATTTTCCTTACTTTTCTAAACATCCATTTTCATCATTCAAGAAAATATTAATTTTGTGAACACCTATCTTGAGGTGTCTTGACCAAAATTCACCATGTTCTAGGGATCAAAAATTAATTCCCTTGTTCTTGAAAAATTTCAACATGGAACCCTAACCTTGGGTGCCAAAATCGTATTTATTCTTTGGCCATTGAAGCCAAAAATTGATTTTCTTTCCATCATCAAATCATGGCATATACATACATATTCAAATATAAATTATAAGCATGCCATAATCAAAGCAATAAATCATGCATAGTATAAACATACCATCAAAGTCATAAACTCATGCAAAGCATATCAAGCATAGGCAAATAATCAAAGCTCATAAACACAAATAAATTATTACATGACCATGGATAGGAATCCTCACATGGATTCACCATTCATCAAATATAAAACCATCTCTCACCACCATACTTGGTTGGTGAGATGGATCTCCCTCTTACCTCTTGAAGATCCTCAAGAACTCCTTGTTTTGCTTCTTTTTCCAAGTCCTTCATCACCAAGGACTTCTCAAATACAAAACAAAATACATGAAAATTAGTATACTAAGCTTGATTAAGAGAACCATGGATCAAACATAGTTTAGATCATGAAAAAGAAAGAAGAAATGAAGTTTCCTTACACTTCACCTCAAAAACCTTAGAACTTGCTCTTGGAAAAACTCCTTGAAAATGAATGATTTAGAGAAAATCTCCAACATGAAAGTTGCTTAGAATATCATGTAGATTCAAGATCTATGGTTGGATGAAATTAAAAGAGATTGGATGGTGGTTTTGAGTGTCTTGACCGAATGGTTTCTCTTGAAGCACAAAGATGAAATTTTTGATTTTTGATAGAAACTTGAAGCTTGAATTTGAAGATCAAGATGAATGATTTTGGAAAAACTCATAACTAGAGATGTTCTTAGAATGACGTTTAGGTTTAGGAAATCAAGTTGGATGAAATTTTTGAGTGATGGAAGGTGCTCTTGGAGTGCTTGGCCGAATGGTGTGCTTAGGGAGAGAAATAGAGTTTTCTTTGGTTTTGCTTCTTGAAACTTGAAGGAAAAGATGAAGATGTAATAATAGAAAGCATGAAAATGAATTCTTTGGTCTTCTTAAGAGTGCATAGCCGTAGCCTCACTTGGAGAGAAAGAAAAGAATATTTTTGCTAAGTTATTTTGCATACAACTTGTAATAATGGGAAAAGGTGATAGATTCTTGTTTTCATTTTTTTCTTTGGCCTAAAAAGCCTACTTCAAAATGTCTCCTCCTTCCTTTTCATCTTCAAAACCGTCCCCCCTCCAAGCCATCTCCTAAGGATGCAAACAAAGAAATAATGAAACAAAATTGACTAAAGCAAATCATAATTGACATAAAGCATCAATTAATGTATTTGAAACTTTTCCTTTGTCTTCTAAACAAGCCAAAACCGTCCCCTTCCTCTTCATAATGCATTCAAGTAGTTGTCTTCATTATTTGCCACCCTTTGAAGCATTTCTAGCCATTGATTAGTTCAATGGTTAGGATTTAGGTAGATTTTTAATTTTAGAAGACTAAATCTAGGCTATTGGATTTTTCTCCTTTAAATTCTAGCCCTTAGATGTTTTTGATATAATTGGAATATTTTGAATATTTAATATATTTTTGATATTTTATATTGTATGTGGGCTCGAAGCAGGTCCGGAAAATAAAAATTTTTCGGAGCCAAAAACTCTTATACTGTTTATTCAGGGCTAGAGGATCTTACTAAACCTGAAATTGAAAACAATTTTTGAAGTTTTGTTTTTCTTCGATTTTATCTGACAAAATAAAATAGGGGTATGTTTTATTGTCCATTGGATAATAATTTCTGAAAAAATATCTAGTGGATGATTCTAGAAGCAAGTCTAGTTACCCACTCTAGAATGTTCTAGACGATGACTCGTCATTTGGTGACTAGTCTAGTGACTTACATGTTCTGGACTATTTTAGAAGATTCTAGAAAGTGTAACACCCCAAAATTTACTTTTCTACTATCAGAATTCATTCTAAAATATTTGTGATTTTTTGGAAATTTTTCCTAGAATTTTCTGAGAACGCTGAATATTTTAATATATTTCTCGTTTTGCGTGTGTACTGAGCGAAACCGGAGAAATGAAATATTTTCTCCGAAAACCTTGAACTATGGAAACGTCGACGGGGGATCTTACTAAACCCGAGGCCGGACACAGTTTACAAGGTTTCACATTTTTCGAGAAATTTTAACAAATGAAATAATAAAACACTGCGAAGAATTTATCTATCAGATTTGTTAATGCTGACTTCTACCAACTATAGTTGCGTCTAATAAATAATAACACGTAATAAAAATCTTATCGCATTATTCAAAAATTACCTTGTGTCAAACCCCTTTTTAGCCTTATTTTCAAGAAAGAAGAAAAAGAGAATTTAGTTAATTAAAACCCCTTGTAGGAAGTTTCCAAGAAGCTTCCTATTTGACACATTTTTCTCTCTCCCTTCTCCACTCTTCTACGGCAGAGGCTATAGGGGAAGCCTAAGTAATTTCTCTCCTCTTCCTAATATTACACTTTCATTTTTCTAAACCCCAAATATCCATTTCCTCTCTTCTTCTTTTCTTCTCCACCGTGCAACCACTCCTGGAGGCACCATCCTTTGCTTGCTTCATCATCAAAGATTCTTGCTTTCTTACACCATTCCAAGTCCTCTTCTGCTACCATCTTTTGGTTCTTCTTCTTCTTCTTCTTCTTCTTCCATTCTTCTTCCACCATTGAAGCTAAAGCTTAGAGCTTTAAGGTAAAGCCTTCAACTTTCTTCCATCTTTCTTGCTATTTTCGTTTCTCTTGGCCACCTTGGTGACTAAGAACCTATTTTTCATGGTTTGAGTGGACATTGTGGTGATCACTCACATTGGAGTTTTCTTGAAGGGGGAAAACGAAAATCTAGGGCAAGAAGGAGTGACACATTGTGTTGTTTTCCAAATAGGTAAGAGGGAGATGATCCTCTTCAACCAATCTTGGTAGTAAGGGAATGTCTTGTATGTGTGTTGTTATTGATTTCTGAATCCATGTATAAAGTTCTCTCATTTTTATGTTATTCTTCATGATAGTGCATTTTGTTGGGTTTGTATGATTTATTGATGCCTCTTGCATGATTTGAAGGTATATTTGAATAGCTTGTTGATTAAATATGATAATGATTGGTTTGGTTTGAGTTAAAGGACCTGGAGGACTTTGTTTTCTGCAAGTTTATGCGTGGTAATCGATTACACGGGGCTTGTAATCGATTACCAAGCTCTTAAGGATCGAAATCGTGATTCTAAAATGCGTAATCGATTACGTCTTGTGTGTAATCGATTCTGAGATTCTGTTTACGATAATCGATTACAAAAGTGGTGTAATCGATTACCAAGCCCTCGATGTCACGAAATGGTGCTTCTGGAAATCACGTAATCGATTACAACTTGTGGGTAATCGATTACGGAGGTTCTGTCCAATTGGTAATCGATTACCAGAGATGTGTAATCGATTACCAGGGCCTTGAAGTTACGAATCGTGGTTCTGGAAGTCACGTAATCGATTACAATGAGATTGTAATTGATTACAGAGATTCTGTTCCTCTGGTAATCGATTACCAGGGTGATGTAATCGATTACCAAGACCAAAAATGAGATTTTTGAGCTGGAAATGATTGAGATTATGGTTCTTTGTCCTTTGTAACTCAAACATAACCTAAAAACCCTAGATTCAAGCATTTTACTTTACTAAATTGTGACAAGAATGTGTATTCATACCGATAGAAAAGAAATGATTTTGAATATGGAATCCTTGGATCCATGATATGGAAATTGTAGTGTGTGTGTAATGAGGAATATATATTGATATTGAGAATTATTTATGCAAGTGTGATTTCCTACGTGGGTTATGCACTTATTGATGTAGTACTCAATGAGATAAGAATGATGATGTGCCATTGAGGCAATGTTTTAATAAATGTATTGTTGATATGTCATGTTGGACATTGAATAATGCTTATGTGCCATTGAGGAAAGGCTTATGTTGAATGCATCATTGGTGAACATACATAATTGGACATTGTGTCGTCATGTATGTGTTGTCCATTGGACATGGTTAGTAAGGCGATGTATGCCTAGGAGTTTGAATAACACCTATGTGCGGGTGCGAATAGACTAAGCGTAGGTGTCATATGTTGTTGACCCTGGGGGCGTCGGGGTGTGGGTGTCTCACAATAGACAGTGGTAGCTCCACTGGGGCCGTGGGATAGACCAATGCGACACACCGACGATCCTGCCTAAGACGCTGTCCTATGTCGCGATCAACTATTGAGGTACCATGTGTGAGCCATTGCGCAAACAATTTTATGAAGGAAAGCGCACTGTATTTTTTAAGGCTACTGATACACTAGTATTACTCCTTGATCATTCACTCCAAAGATGTTTATGTCTAGCTCCATGGAGTAGGAACTTTGGTACCCTTGTTGCAATGTGAGTTGTCAGTCACATGGTCCATCGAACATTTATGATTAGATGATGTGTTTACTATTATGACTGTGATGTTTATCTGACTCTTGGTAATGCTAATGTTGCTAGCTGGCTATGGATAATGTTAACTATTGATTTTGCTGTTTTACTCTCATTAATTGCTTTCATGTATTACTGTACTTGTATGTATTAACTGTGTCTTATGTGGGCGTTCGACGCCATTTATTTTCTTGCTACCATGTTGGTACTGAAAGCTGGAAATCTCACCTCTTTCGGTAATTTCTTTATTTTGTATTTTGGTTGGATCGTGTGCTCTCGAGAAGACGCTCGTGAGGAGGACAAGGAAACCACTGAGTTTCAAGGTTTCTGGCCTCATCTCGACTGAGATCGAAGTTGTTGAGGATGTCATTTCGACTCCGTGGACTTTTTGGCTATGTGCGGATCAACTTTCTTGGGGGTCCGGACTGCTGGCATATCAACGTACAGACTGACCGATGTGTATACCACAGCGATGTGATGGTGTCCTTAGCATGGAGACGTTATGACGCTCCTATTCTGGATTTTCATGCTTTTGTATGGCTGGAGTTCTATATGCCCGTGAGGGACATGTGGGGTGAAATGTATTATACCCCTCGTGAGGATTCCTTTTTGTCTACTGCCCGGGCTCCTGCCCGCTGTTCTATCGTCCCGATGGAGGTCTCGTCGGACGACGAGGACCCTGAGGAGGATCCATCTACGGTTCCTTCTCGTTCCAGGCAGTCTTAGGGTTGGTTTTAAATTGATGGCTACTGATGGCTATCTGTTTATTTTGAGGGAGCTTGACGTACTACTAGATTAGTGGGTATATATTTGTATCTCTTGGGGTAGGTACACATTTTGCTTTTTGTATATCTTTTTGGAAATGTAATTTAAACAGGCTTGTATTTCTGGTACAAAGTATGTAATTATCCATATTGTGTATGGTCGTATGTTTCATTCCATGTTGATTTCTCTTTGACATTTTTTACAGAAGTTTTATATGAAAGAGGAACTTTTAATTTTAAATCAATCACGCGATATACTTACAAACAGGTGTGTATGTACATTAAATGGAAGTTTTAACCGAATTTATGTAAAAGAAAAAAAAATGTTCAAACTTTTCGTAATCATTTGTGCGTCATTTCACTATAGTGTGACGTTCCTTCTTCTTACCCATTATGACTAAGGGAGAAAAAGGGGCGTTACAGAAAGCGCCTAGTCACGCGCCTAGTCATCAAGTACTTGAGTACTTGCTTTATGTGTGGACCAAATGAGGAGCTAGTCAATGATTGCGGCTGTGACTCATCGCGGAGGATCAATAGAAGTTTGACACTTTGCGTGATACCTTAGCACCTGTTACTCAGCGTGTTCTAGAAGCTTATAGAAGCGATGGCTCGCTATATTCTAGAATGGTGACTCGCCACATTCTAGAAGGATGTAGAACGCTGACTCACCCTGTGACTCATCGTATTCCATAGGTTTCTAGAATGCTGACTCACTTGTTCTAGAAATCTCCATACTGACTCATCGTAGTGAGTCGCATGTTCTAGAAGTAAAACAGACAATATATGTAGGAAGATCGGATTTGTGCGGGTTTAAAGTTTATAAACCCGCTACTCAATGCATATTCTACAAGTTGAGACATTTTTTTAACTCGACTTAACTTACTGACCGATCTAACTTATATTTTTTTTTGGATTAGGTTGAAATCTGTAAATTTATAGGCTAATCCGACTCGTTAGACACCCTTAGGATAAAAAGCGATAAGAAGAAGAAAGGATGAGGGGTATGTGCTTGTAAGACTTTTTGTGAGTCATTTTTGTGATTAAAATAACAATACTATATATACATACTTACATAAACATTATTTTAAATCAACATAATTTTTACTATTTGATTATAATTAAATTCACTTCATTTTTTACATGCATACATTTTAATTTTATCACTTAAACAAATATGAGTGATAAGAGAGCAAAAATAACATGTGAATAGCATTTTTCTTAAAATAGCCGGTGTTGTAATCACAAGTTGCAACTCAATTAATAAGTTGAACTTCACTCCCATTGCTTGGATTGAGAGAAAATTGGAGGAAAGAAGTTGGGTGGGGAGAAAATGAAGAGAGATTGATATTTTCTCTTTGTTTGCTTAGGCAAAAAAACATGGGATATGAATCCTATGCAGTTTAAAAAAAAAATTACAGGATGTGTAGTTGTAATTCTAATCACAGAAACAAACTCTATTCTCTCACTTTTCCATGTGTTTAAATTATCATAAATTAAATCAAAGACTAAGATTTCCAGCCGTGTTTAAAAATAGAAGAGGTCTTGATCTGAAAACACGAGAGAAAGAAAAATACACTTGTACGATCCACAAAATTTTTCTCTCCAACAATGTAGAGAAAACAGAAGTAATCCTCATGACACAAAGTTCTAAAAGAAGAAAAGCTGCAATAGAATATTTTAATATTTTAACTAGGAATAGTTACGAAAAAAAGAATACTAAGGTAATAAGGAAAAATAAACTAATTAAATAATATTTTTTTGATTTTCTTTCTTTTTATCTTCTCTTCATTTATGACACAAATTTTTTCTCTATTTTTTTATTTATTTTATTTTTTCTCTTTTTTTTTTATTTTGTCACTTTCTATTTTCTCTCATCCTCCAAGCAAAGGGACATGTGAAAGGAAGTTAGTTTCACGCTTAAAAAATCAACCCCGATAATCCTACCGCGCACAGTAACCACACCCGTTTTAACACCAGTTACTGTTCACGGGACCCACCTGTGAACAACACCAAATCATGTTTTTCGTCTTTTTTTTTTATAGTATATGTCCATTAACCAACTTCTCTACGTGGTTAACCACTTTTTTGTTCTTCGTTAACTAATTTATTTCACGAGCATAAAAATCATGTGGTAAAATCTTGTGTCATTAACCAACTTTTGTACGCAATTAACCACTTTTTTGTTCTTCATTAACCAATTTTTTTCACGAGCATAGAAACAAAGTTGGTTAATGAAGAACAAAAAAGTGGTTAATTACATATAGAAGTTAGTTAATGACACAAGATTTTACCACGTGGTTTCTATGTTCGTGAAAAAAGTTGGTTAACGAAGAACAAAAAATGGTTAACCACGTAGAGAAGTTGGTTAATGGAGATATACTTAAAAAAAAAACAAAACAGAAGCTGATTTGGTACTGTTCATGGGTGGGTCCCATGAACAGTAACGGGTGTTAAAAATAGTGTTGGTACTGTACGCGATAAGATGAACATTTTCCTTAAAAAATATAAAAACGCCTACTGTTGTGACAAGTAGAACAAGGAAACGTGTAAAATGTTGGTGCTTAAAATAATAGTTTTGTAGTAAACAAATAAAAAAAAAGAAGTTTTGCCCTAGGAATATCCAGTTGCTCTGAACTTGGTGGACGTGTCAAATAAGGATTTGTCAACTTTAGATTTCCTCGTCCAGTTTTCCCTAACAACTAGGGGTAGCTTGATTGGGGTGAAATCCGCAAGTGTACGGTTTCGTCGTCAAGTAATAAAATATCGAATCCACAGGGACTATGTTTATGAATACTAATTAATTAATTAATTCAATTAAATTAAACAAAAGAGAATATAATTGTTGAACAAGAACGTAGAAACCAAACAATTAAATAAATAAAAGTTAAGACGCAAAATTGAGAATAAAAATAACAAATTGTTGAGAAAAGATTTCAGATTTAAGAAAGCTTCTAGGATTGGGGTTAACCACAATGATACAAGACTCCTAATTGGCAATCCTCTTATTAACACTTGAAATTCAATTGAAGGTGAATTATCCTAAATTAGTTAATGTTCCCTTTCAAGATACAAGAACCGTGCCCAATTAAACCAATTCCTACTCTCGTGGTAATTGAATCTAAATTGAACCCATTACGCTTTTTGGTAATTCATTAATCCTCGAAAGGCTAAACCTACTCTCGTGATTTAAACCTTAAGTTCAATTCTTATAGTTCCAACACCTAGGTTCACCTTTCAGTATGTCCCTAGATATCTATGAGATGCAAATAAGTGGCCAGCAAATTCACATGAATAATCGCAATAAGGATTGAATCAACAACATTCAAGATTAATAAAAGAGGTAAACAATATCAATTAATCATCATCAATGTATCAAAGGGCATTGCCCAATCCTAGAAACAAAAGGAACTACTCAGACATGGAGAAGAAGAAACCAGAAATCAAGTTCCAAGAACATCCAAACCCGTAATCCTAGAGAGAAGAGAGGAAGATGAAGATCAAGAGCCTCCAATGTGCCTCCCTCCAAACCAAATTCGAACTGCTAATGTTGTCTTCAGAACATCTATATATACCCCATGGGTTAAAACTGGTTCAAGCCCATCAGAAAAGAGAAAAATGAACTTAAAAATCTGACACGCACACTGAACCACGACCGTGATGGGTACCACGGCCAGGCCGTGGTCAGTTCTGGACTTAGAGTTCTCAACCAGACTCTCAACCACGGCCGTGGTGGCCACCACGGCCAGGCCGTGGTTGTCTCTGGACTTCCCCTTTTGCTTTTTCACGTAGCTGCTCGATCCATGGCGTGGTTCAGGCCACGGCGGCCGTGGAACTCTCGGAATGAGCTTTTTGTCCCAAATTGCTACCCTTTAAGCTCCAACTTCAATTGTGCAAGCTTTCCATCCATTTCAAGGCCAATTAAGCACCAATCCTGCACAACAACACAAAAAACACCGCAGTTATCCGAACTAAAGGGAAAAACAAACAAAAAGGGAAACTAAAATGCCTAGAATGTATAAAAATGCATGCAAACACATGAACAAAATATGATGTTGTTTCACACACATCATAGCTTTGCTCATTATTCTGCTTCTTCTACTGCCATTCAATGTCAGTCTTTACTCGTTCCTTTTATTGAATATTAAATTTTATTTTCTCTTGCAGGTGTCAATCTAGAATTTTAATACCCTACTCTTGATAAATGAAAGTATTATACATTTAATAAAATAGTCAATTATATGATAGCATTCGATATGATGTTAATATATCGAATAGTCCTCATATTATTTAATGCTATTTGCCCCACACATATGATTCGGGCTAGATACTTGTTCTTCTAGCATTTATATTAATTTCAAGTCATTACACTTATCAAAACTCCATTCAATATATTTTGTATTATATTTTCATCTTCATATCAACATACTCATTTAGTTTATGAAGTGGACATAAACGAGGACCTTCCTCATTTGGCCACATGAAACATTCTATAGATTTCAAGAAGCCACATGAGAGTTAGAGACATTCATGAGAAAAGAATTTCTATTTTTATTTTAAGGTATGTAAAATTTTGAGGACAAATATTTTTTTGTTAGTGGGAAAGGAATATAACACTCCAAATTCTTAATTATGGTAAATTTAGGAATTCTTTGATTAACTTGATTAGAGAATTAAGTACAAATCTTAGATAATAACAAATGGTAGGTTTAGTAGCTAGTAAGTAAATATTTAATGAAGGTGAATTGAGAAGCTTTAATTCAATTAAAGTTCCCTAGGTAACCATTAGCGAGTCCATGGCAAGACCAAGGAAGCTAGCCACTTGGTTCCATGGTTTCAAGACACTTGTTCAAACATTGAAAATGAACATCATCATGAGTTACACGACTTGGCAAAGAAAGAAAGAAGGTTTCATGCAAGAAGACATGTGGCGGTTTCCTTGCTAAAAAGGGCTAAGTGTCATCTCTTTTGTAAAGGTTGACATAAGAATATGATCATTAGGAACCTAAGTGTCAAAGATTAATCATAGTAAAAAAAATAAAATTTATGCAACTAGAAAATTAGCAAACAAAGTAAGATGATTAGCAAACTAAGCAAGAATTAGAAATAAAATCAAGATGTATCTCCATCTAATGCACACGGTTGCAAGAGGAGAAGCAAGAATAGACACTTGGACATCATGCTCACAAGGCTATAAGGAATATATTCCTTCAAATTCCAATAAAGCCATGGCTAGGACAGATGTGCAGCTGCATGCACACTTTTGAGCATGCAAATGACACCTTTCAAGACATTTGAGGATGCCAAGACAAGTGGGCAGCTGCATGCTCCTCATCCAAGCAAGGTGACATGGCTAAGACATGCAAAATGACACTCACATGGCCAAGACTAGTGTGTAGTTGCATGCTCTTCAAACCATGCAAGCTGACACCTCAAATCTAAAGAGAAATCATTCCTAACCTACAAGAATGTAGGGCTGCTAAGTTGCTTTTTTCCTTCACCCATCAATCCCTCATTTCATTTCAATGGAGTGACACCTTGTGATGTCCCTCAAGCTGTCCTCTAGGCCAGCACCTTGAAGTTGCAAAGAGATGCATGCAAATGGTCACAACACCAAGCCTAAGCCTACCTTAGTATGGCTTGACATCATGATGACTACAGAGCTGCCCAAGAGGAAAGTATCCACGACTAGAAGGAGCAAATTTAAGGGTAAGAAGTCTTAAATGTAACTAACACAGACAACATCTTTCTTGTTCTCAAAATTTCCCTCAAAACCAAGAGCACCCTAAACCATCTTTCTCTCTTCTTTTTTATCTAATCCTTTTCACTTTCCTTGCTTAGTTCGTGCTCCTTTGGAGGTGCTAGCTGAGTGGTTTCATCTCTTTGTGGAGGGTCAAGTAAGGTAGGAAATGAGGGTTAAATATGCTCTAATTACTTCTTTAATTCGAAACTTTGATTGGAACAATGTCTACCTCTACTTTTCTTTCTTTGTTTGGTTATAACTATTGTTTTAGATTGTTGAATTACCGTAGAGATGTTTTAATTTGCTAACTATGGTATTTTCTCATCTTAATATAAGCTATGAACATGTATATGAGTGTATCTTTAAGCTTAAGTGATCATCCTTCCAAAGAAGGATTATGCTGTCCTAAATTGTTCTTTTGCTAAGTTAACCAATTTATACTATGATATTAGATGGTATTAAACTGAATTAATCAAAAGGATACACGTGTTAATGGCTTAAGGATTGACGATGTTCATTCTTGACGTGGAACTACGAATTTTTACCTATGTTTTACTTTAGAATTGCTTTGGACTTGTATGAACATGACATATATGATATCTATGCTTTGATTGGAATGCTTTGAATGCCCTTTGGATTAGATACCTATGGTTGGATTGAACCTATGGACCTTGGACATGATGATGATGGAGGTTGTGAGCCTTGGATACTTTTTGGACTAAGTTGACATGTCCTTTTTGCTTATGGTCGTGGGCCTTGGAACATTTTGAAACCCTTGATAATGTTTAATCCTAAGATAAGAGTAAACTTTTAAAAACAAAGTTTCATGGGATAAGCTGACACGAAGATCGATGATGAGTAGATTGGCAGGGTGGTGAAAACTCTTTGGGAGTAACATGTGTAACACCCATTGTAGGGTATCACATTTTATATTAATTATTATCAAATTACCCCGAGCTATAATATAATATATTATTATATAAATGCGAGTTATAAAATTTCTTGATACTGATAATATAAACTTACCAGAATACCAAATAGTATCACTAAATAATTTACATCATACACAAAACATAGGTACTGACAAACTTGAATATATACAAATGAAGTTTTCAAAAGAAATAAACATTATTATAACCACTATAACTGACCCTAGTATACACACCTATGGAGCAAAACCCTTAGATGGATCTTCCTCAGGATCTTCCTCTGTCTCCTCTAAAACCCCCAGATGATAAGTAGTCCTACGGATAAGAGTCCGGGAGTACGACACTACATTGACTTCTCTAGGGGTGCGGTAACGACCACCCCAAAACTGTCTAATGGATAAAAGAAACTCTAGGTGTACATACACATCAACAGAAAAGAAAGGAACCTCGTGATAGGTCCTACTTAGAGATACAATCAACTCTCCAACATAAATAAGACACTCCTCATCAAGGCTGAGACACCAGACTTCAGCGCCATTATGAAACAGCAGCCTCACATAACCAAAAAAACTAGGTCTCGATGCCATTAACTCAAAAATCAGCGCAAACAAAAGGAATCTACTCTTCACCGCCTTCCTCACAGTCTTTACCAAATACAAGTACAACATAGGAATAACATACAAAGAGGTGAGACTACCAACACCAATACCAACATGGTAGAAAAGAGACAGTAATACAATACAGTCGCACAGAAACAGTAATAATACATATAGACAGTATATTAAACAATAGAATATTTAACAAACATAAATATAACATTCATAATGAAATGCTAACTGACTCTATATATACATAATACACCAATCCCTACTCCATGGAGCTAAACAACAGATTCAGAGAAAATGATCTAGAAGATTTTTCTGTATCTCGGTCGCCTCAAACCAAGTGCTATAATTCATATCCATTATGCACATTAGAAATTATACAAGACAGTCTACATATAGATCGTGAATAAGTATAATGTCTTGGTCCGGATCGTCGATGTGTTTGCATCGGCCTGTACCACGACGCAGTGGAGCTACCCACTGGCCACTTATGGAATAATCCGCACCTCGACGTCCCCAAGGTCAACAAGTGACTTGTACTACAGATATCGCACCCTCACAAAAAGTGTAATTCATCTCTTAGGCAATAATAGCCTTAACTGACATTGCCGGTATAATGCATGATTACTGATCTAATAACAATAATAAGCCACTACGGCCATAATCCATATACCAACTGTACCGGGTCCAATATATCATCCTAACAGTAAGCTATTGTATTTTCAGTCGTGTTGTACTTTTTCTGCATATTTACAATCGCGCAACAATTTTATTGCATTTTTAAATCGTGTAAATATTTTTTAATATATTTTCTCAATGCGTAGCTATTTTAAATCATTTTCTCAATCGCGTAGCCATTTTAAATCATTTTCTCAATGCGTAGCTATTTTAAATCATTTTCTCAATCGCGTAGCCATTTTAAATCATTTTCACTTATGTAAAACATTTCTTGACCTTCCAAATTAAATTTTGAAACTTTCTAAGTTAAATACGAATTTTGAATAGTTATTCTAAGTTTTTTTGATGTTTGTCGTCAAAACTGTATTATTTTTAGTTAATCATCCTTTCTAAAACATTCTTCCATTAAATCTCCTAAGAAAGATTAAGTGGCCCTAGTTTATATGATTTATGATCTATGAGGGTAAATGTGGTGGCAGATGCACTCTCAAGAAGGTATAACTTGCTTACTACCCTTGAAACTAAATTGCTTGGCTTTGAACATATTAAGGAGTTATATGTGCATGATAAGGATTTCTCTAATATATATGCTTCATGTGAGAAAATAGCGCAAAATGTTTTCTTTAGGCATGATAATTATTTGTTCAAAGATAAAAGACTTTGTGTTCCTAGGAGTTCCATGCGTGAATTGCTTATTAAAGAAGCTCATGAAGGGGGTTTGATGGGGCATTTTAGGGTTCAAAAGACTTTAGATATATTGCATGAACACTTTTATTGGCCTTGTATGAAGCATGATGTGCAGAAAATTTGTGAAAGATGCATTGTTTGTAAGAAGGCCAAATTAAAGGTGATGCCTCATAGACTTTATACTCCTTTGCCCATTCCTAATTTTCCTTGGATTGACTTGTCTATAGATTTTGTTTTAGGGCTGGCACGCATCAAGAAGGGAAATGATTCTATCTTTGTGGTCGTTGATAGATTTTCAAAGATGGCTCATTTCATTCATTGCCACAAGGTTGATGATGCAAGTCATGTGGCTGGAGTTGTAAAATTTCTTAAATATCTATAAGATAAACTTAACAGAAAATGAAAATATTAAACATCATCACAAATAATTTACATCATATACATTACATAAGTACTGTCAAATTTATTTATATACAAACCAGGTTCTCAAAAGTATTTAAACATTTATACATTACCATACTTGCCTAAGTACATCTAAATAGCAGAACCCTTAGATGAGTCCTCCTCAACATCAGCCTCAGATCCCTCAGAAGGTAGGAACCCAATTTGACGCGTCGCCCTACGGACTGGTGTCCGAGCAGACGATACAATGCTGATCTCAGTTGGGACATGGTAACGACCGCCCCAATATTGTCGAATGGATAAAGGAAATTCTACATGTACATATATGATAATAGAAAAGAAAGGATCTCCATAAAAGATCCTGCTCATATTCACTATCAGATGTCCCTGATAGATAAGTCCCTCCTCATTGGGACTAACATGCCACGCACCAGCCCCACCATGAAACTACAGTCTAACATACCCAAAGAAACTCAATCTGGTTATCATCTAATCAGAACTCAACTTCCTCAATAGGAATCTGTTCTTCTCTGCCTTCTTGGTCAATACCTTGCTCAGTGTCTTTATCAAATATATAAATACAATACAAGAATAGGCATACAAAGAGGTGAGATTACTTATGCCAATACCAATATGGTAGCACAGAGATAACATAGACAATACATCATACAAATATATCATTCAATGATACAGATATAATAAACAATAACATAATCATTCTATTCAACATTCATCAACGTTTGACAAATACTATATCATTAAATATTCAAACATGTCCAAGTTATGCATATGCTTACTTACTCATTTTACTACTCCATGGAGCTAAACTTAGGTATCCAAAAGATCTGTCTGTACTAACATGCCTCAGACCACGTGCCACAATTCTCATAAGTGTTTACACATCTAGCATATACACGACACTCTTTACCAAATCTTGATTAAGAATAATGTCTCGGTCTGGATTGTCGGTGTGTTGCATAAGTCTAATCCACAGTACAGAAGAGCTACCAACTGCCCATTGTAGATAACCTGCACCTCGACGCCCCCAAGGTCAATAAGTGACTTACACTACACATATCGCACCCACTCAAGAGGTGTAAATCTCTCCTAGGCAATTAGCCTTAACATAGTCCATCGGACTTTTCCCAATGCATGCTCAATGCATACAAACCATTCTCAGTTCAAATTCATAATTTCATATAATTGGTCCATACACTGGCCCAATAGTATCTTTACTGTATTTTCAATTGCGTAAACATTTTACTGTGTTTCTCAATCACACAACATTTTTGTCGTATTTTCACAATCGCGCAATATTTTTGTCGCGTTTTCAAATCGCATATTGATTTTCTAACACTTTCTCAATCGCGTAAAAATATTTAAACGTTTTCCAAATCGCATAGCAATTTTTCAACATTTTTGAAATCGTGTAGCTTAACAATCACGTTTTTAAGTTACGAAAAACATTTTTCATTATTTTTCCACTATGTAACATATTTCTCAACCTTCTAAACCTCATTTTGGCCTTTTTAAAAATTTATACCACTCCTTACTTTACTTTTCCATATTTTCTCACTTAAAATTTTTAAACGCGCTCAAAAACCCAATGAGTGAGCTATACGTTAGTAAATTTCAAGTCACTAATGTATTCTCCATAATTCTCAATCAATTCTAAAAATTAGTTCTCTTTAAAATAAGTTGAGGTTCAAACACTTTCAACCTCTCTTTTCCTTTCATAAACGAAATCTTCATCTCTCAAGTGACAAAGTATTTCTCTTCCATTTCTTAAATCCTTTTATTAATTTCTTGTACTAAAACAATTAACTTTTCATTTCTAAATCAAAATTTTACATAAGGTGAAACAATTTTCAAACCTTCAAAACTGTAACTACATGGTCATTGAAACCATCATATCTTTTCTTTTCCTTTTCCTTCTAATAATCTATTTTTATTGTAACACCCTTATGAGGATGTCACATTTTCGATACAATAAAATAAAACCTTACCCAAGTTATAAAACGTTTGGTACATAATTAATATAAGTTGTAAAACTTTTTCTTCTTATATATGATAGCATTTAAATAAGATAAAACGAATCATAAAGTAAAACAAACTAGTATCACACACCATAATATACATATGATTTTGTCTTAAGTGTACAAATAATTTACAACTACAAATATTTAATAAAGCAATAAAAAGTCAGTATAATACTAAAACAGTAACATGCCCAAGTGCACATCAAAGATTTCTAACCCTCCAAAGGATCCTCCTCAGATGGATCGTCGGATGACAGAAATCCTGGATGTCTCGCTGCTCTACGGACAGGAGTCCGTGCTGTCGACACACTACTGATCTCACTAGGCGCATGAAAAAGTCCTCCCCAGTAACGCCTAAGAGTCAAAGGCATCTCAAGATGTAAATACAGAGTAGTAGTAAAAATAGGCTCTCCATCAAACTCTCTACGCATGGACACAATCAGACGCCCCACATAAACTACCAATCCTCTGTCTTCACACAGTCGCCAGGCCTCAGAGCCTCTGTGAAACTTAAGTCTCACAAAACCAAAGAATCCGGGCAAAGCCATAACCAAAAGATTAATCCAAATGATATGGGTGATCTAACGGCTTGCCTTCCTTGAACTGATCACTCGACTGCTGCTCCTCAGGGTACTGAATATCTAGAGGCTGCTCCTCTTCCTCTTCCTCAAACTCTTTACAAAATATAAATAATAATACAGAGAAATACATACAAAGAGGTGAGACAATCTATATCATTACCGATATGGCAGTACAAAAAATGACAATACATATATATATATATCACAATTAATTCAAAAATCCATATAATGACATCATGCACAATATCTCACATTAACACATCAAACATAATATAAAATAATAACAAATAATCACATTATGATGCAGACCACAAATGCAAATGTACACCGACTCATTCCTATGCCATGGAGCTAAACCCAGACATCAGAGAGAATGATCTGAAAAACTTATCTGTATCTCAGGCTACCCAACCAACTATTACACAGTTAAACATCGTGTCAATAGCCCACAGTCAAAACATCGTGGTAAGTAGTGCACAGTCAAATACGTCGTGCACCACAGGCATTGTACTAGACAGTCTCCACAAGATCTTGATTAAGAATAGTATTTGTCGAGATCATTAGTGTGTTACCCGTTACCACGGCCCAGATGAGCTACCAACTGTCCACATATGGAATCCTCCGCACACTAATGCCTCCAAGTTCAGTCAATGAATCATACTACGCCTATCACACCCACAACACGGTGTAATTCATCTCGTCAGCCAATTGCCAATTTTCAACCAAATTGACACATCTCTTAATGTATGAACATGAACCAAAAATTACTCAAATGTCCTCATTATCATCATAATTACACAAATGCCCTCAGTATCGGCATAAACCAAATATAGTATGTCTCCACTTGACAGTACTATTTCTCAACATGTCCAAGTCCACCACTTTGGCCCGACAGTAAAACTCACTGTTCCTTTTAGTTGCGTAAAGATTTTATCGCGTTTTCACAATTGCGTGACCTTTTTCAAACGTTTTCAAATTACATAAATATTTTTTGACGTTTTAAATATCGCGTAGTGTTTATAAATCATTTTCTCAATCGCGTAACATTTTTAAATTATTTTCTCAATCGTGTAGCTTAAAAATTATTATTTTAAATACGCGTAAGCTATTTCTAGCACTTTTCAACTACATACAATATTTTCCTTATGTTATAATCATATTTTGAAACTTTCTCCATTATTTGTGCATTTTCAGTTAATTTTGATAGCATTTCGTTTAGAAAATTCATGAAATGATATCATTTACGTTTTCCTTTAAAATTACCTTTATTAGCCTTAACCATTACTTACTACTTGAAACTTACTAACGCGCTTCAAAACTCAAGGTGAGCTCTATGTTAACATTTTTCAAGTGTTCACTTTATTTCTTTTTTATATAATTAATTCCTCTAATTTGGTTTTCTAAAACTAAATTCATTTATTTCATTCTCCAAAAATTCATTAAAATTGGATTCTTTTTAAATTAACTACTTAATCTATATTAGAAAATAATTTTGGAAATCAAATATACATTGAATGGCATTTTGGCCGAATTCAACATATTCTTTACAATTGATCTTTAAATCATTTTCCATCTTCTAAATCATTTTCAAATTCATTAATTCACTTAAATCAATGAAGTCATTCTTTTAGAAAATGGTTGAGAACATTTTGGTTCTCTTTTTCTTGGTGAAGTCGTGAGCTTCCTTGTGTTCTTTGGAACACTCATGCAAAACCTTACATGTTATTCACATCCTACAATATTTAACATATATCTATAAACACATACCATATATTTTAAAGCTATAAACATGCATGCACACATAATCAATCACAAAATAGAAAAGACATTAAACAACCAAGTGAATGAATCCTTATGGATTCTTCACCACAAATACATCCATTTTCTCACCACCATACAAGGTTGATGAGATTAAATCTCCATCTTACCTAAAGGGAAGACAAACTTCTCCTAGACTCCTCCTAGTGATTTCGTGTAACCTTCAAAGAATCCCTAACAAGCTCAAACAAATTTTAAAGAGTTATAACTATAGGTGAAAAATATAAACCATGGGTCAATCATGGCTTAGAACCTAAGAAATCAAGTTAGAAATAAGAAACAAAGATTTTCACCTTGTAGGAAAAATCTTCAAAGTGATTTTCCACGTTCAAGATGATTTTTTTTGAAAGAACTCTTAACTAGAGATGTTCTTAGAATGATGTTTGGATTTGAGAAATAAGGTTAGGTGAAATTTTGGAAAAGTGGAGGTATTGGTTTAGGGTGTTGGCCGTGAGCTTTCAAGGAGTAACAATGGTGTTCTTAGCTTTTGGTAGAAAAAGAAGAGAGATTTTGTGTGATAGTAAAATGAAGATGAAAATGAAGATTGCCTCCTAACACCAAGTACTTGGCCGTGGAGCTCCAAAGGAGGTGGCCTCCTTTGTTGACCTTCCAAGACCTCCTAACAACCTTAGATGTGATCAAGGGTGGATATCAAAGACTTTGTCTCCAAGCTTGTTTCTCATTAGTGTAGGAAATCAAGTCATCAAGTGACTAAGCACTTCTTGATCCTTCTTGAAAAGCCTTGGCCGAATTACTCCAAGGGAGAGCAAACTAGGTTTGTGTTTATTTATGCAATCTAGTTAGACTTAGGTGCATTTAGTTAGTTTGCTTAGTTACTTGTCTAACTATCTAATTATTTAGGATAACAAGCCTTTGTCTTGATTTTATTAGAACCTTCTCTAATTAGAACTCCAAGGTGTAGCTAACTAGGTTTACTTCATTTAGTTACTACATAAGCTTCCTATACTAACTTAGTTAAGTTTAAGCTAACTTGGTTAAGCTTTCCAGTCATAAATCAACAAGTCCAACCACTTTTGTGGACTAACTTCCTATTAGTTCAAAACTTCAAGCCACTATTGTTGACTAGATTTCATTGGCTTAGGATTAAATCTAGCCAGAAACGTTGACTGGTTCTCTAAACGTGGGTCCCACAGACTTTTTAGGGTCCATGGTCCATTTTGGAGCAGAAATCTACTGTTTTTAAGAAAGTAGGTACTGTATAATAAAATAATATTATAATAATATAAAATATTTTTATTGCACAGTTAAATCCTGAAAAATTAAAAGATCAATACACGTATCACTCAGAATTGGGTTTAGTAAGATCCCCCAGCTCCGAATAATTAAATTAAGATTTTTTCGGTCAAAAAATTATTATTTTCTTGACTCGGAGTAAATCACACACAACAGTCAAATACAATCACGAAATAGTCAAATTCATTTTATAACTCACAAAAAACATAAAATAGTACATTTAGGACAATATCATACTTTAACCAAAAGTTAGGGTGTTACATTTATCATTCATAAAAATCTTAATTTGGAAACACCTATTTTGAGGTGTTGAGGCTGTGAGCCTCTTGGTCATTGGAACCAAAATTATTTTCCTTGTTCACAACTATCATAGCATACATAATATATTCACATCATACATATCATAAGCATACCATAAACAAAACAATAAATCATGCAAAACATACAAAGCATAAACAAATAAATCAAAACACATAAACATCCACAAATAAGTTACACAACCATAGATATGAATCCTCACATGGATCCACCATCCATCACAAACAATTTCACCTCTCACCACCACACATGGTTGGTGAGATAAATCTTCCTCTTACCTTAAGGAAGATCAAATTCTTCTTGAATCCTTCTCTTAGGGATTTCGTGTGGCTCAAAAAAAAATCCTATCAAGCTTAAACAAAGCACAAATCACAAACTAAGCTTTGAATAAGAAGAGCCATGGATCAATCATGGCCTAGAGAAAATAAGAACCAAACTTTGAGTCAAAAACAAAGTCTTTACCTCTTTGAATAGAAACATCAAGCTTGTTTTCCAAGATCAAGATGGATGATTTAGAAGAAACTCACAACAAGAAAGTTGTTTAGAATATGATTTAGGTGTAGGAAATGATGTTGGATAAAATTATAGGTGAGTAGAAGTTGGTTAATGGTGTGGTTGCCGAAAGCTCTCCAAAGAGCAACAAACGAGTTTTTGATTTTTGTAAGAGAAAGATTAGAGAGAATAGGCTTCTTCGACTTGGTTAAGATAAAGAATGAAGTGAAAACACTTGTTTTCTCTTAGTGATAGTGATAATCACATATTTTATTCATTAAGAAACCCTTATGTTAAGAAACCCTTATGGTAGTGCAATTTTCATGGGTTGAATTGAGTGAAATACCTACCCTTTAAACACTTGAGAGATTGAGAGGGAATCTTGTGAAGATCTATCATTCTCGATTCATGTTGAAGATACCTTGCTTGTTGGTTTGAGATGTGGAGAATTGTTAACTCATGAATGTTTTGATCCCTTGAACCTTTGGTTGTTCTTCTTGATTGTAAAATTTTGGTCTTGAGTTTTGCCCAGGAGTGCAAAAAGCTAAGTGTGGGGGAATTTGATAATCACATATTTTATTCATTAAGAAACCCTTATGTTTAGTCATTTACACTCTCCATATTCTTAATTGATTGAGTTTGGTATGATTTTGTGAGTTTGAGCTCAAATTGGTCCTAATTGAATATTTCCAGCATTATTGAGATTTGACACTGTTTCTGTATTTTGGCCATAACTTGAGTTCCTAATATCTGATGAACATGAATTTTACCTTGTAGGAAAGCTAAGAGGAAGCTCTACAACTTTGATGAAGAGCTCGAAGTCTGATTCAGATGTCTAAGGGACCTAAGTTGACATGGAAGTCAGAATACGGGTTCTGTCAATAGAATCCGAACAGTGTGCACTCAAAAAAATCATATCTCAAGATGTAATAATGGAGATGGGCTGAAATTTGGACAGTGGATAGTCAAGATCCAAATAAACAACTTTCATGAAGAACACATTTTGAGAAAAAGAAGTCTAGTAGGTCATTTTGAGCTTGCAAGTCGGAACAGAGGTGCTGAAGTTGGGTTTGAGCAACCTACGGTATTTGGGACATATCTTGGGCTTAAGGAAGCCAAATTGGACGAACCAGCTGTCCATTTTATAGCCAAGACAAGGATCTACAACTTTCATGAAGAACACTTTTCGTGATTCTGAAGTATAGTGGGTCGTTTTTGGCTTCCAAGTCAGACACGAAATTTTCGTCCTCAACCATCCACTCATCCATCCACTAATCCACTCATCCACTCATCCACTCATCCACTAACTCACCCACTCATCCACTCATACACTAATCCAACCACTTAACCACTCCACCCACTCATCCACTCATCCATCCACTCATCCATCCACTCACCCATTCATGTCCATAATTTCCCACTCACCAAAAGTCCTTTGGCATTTTTCACTAATTCAACCACTCAACCATTCCACTCACTCATCCACTAAACCAATCCACTAAACCAACCCACTAATCCATCCACTCAAACACTCCACTCACTCACCCACTCATCCACCCACTTCCCTTTGTCATTTTGTTACCTTAGACTTCTATAAAAGGCACCATTTATCATGAACAAGATGTAATTCTCCTTCATTTCTCTCTAAGTTTCTTCTTGCTTCTTCATAGTTTCTCATAGTTTTGTATATTTTGATGCTCCCCTTCATGGTAATGGAGGGCTAAGCTACTTTGGGTCAATTTAGAACTCTTGAAGAGATTGTGGTTTGGATTCTTGAGACCTTGGTTATGTATTGTATTTGATTTGTAATTGAATTCCTCTTTTCTTCTTCTTTTTCTTCTTCTTGATCTTGAATGCATGAATGGTGATTCTATTTATGTTGATCTGATTGATCTTGGTTTAAGATTGAGATTTGTGATGAAACTTAGAACTGATTGATCTAAATTAATCACAGAATTGAAGAGGTTAGGTTACTGATTTGTGCCTAAGTTAATTGAATTCGGTACTTGAAATTAACATAGATTTTCATGAATGGTGCGATTGCGGATTTGTGTTTATCACTTGTTAATTGAATTCTAGACGATCGTCTAGTATGAATTCTGGATTTGATGCAGAGATCTCGGTTAGATCCAAATTAACAATTCAATTGCGCTTCAAGTGTTCTATGAAGGGTCTATGATTGAATCCACCCAATCTTGGATAGGTTTCTAAATTGACTACTCTTTAATTGTCATTTCTTCCGTTAATTTTGTTAAGTACGATATTAAACTGTCAAACCCCCCTTTGCTAACTTTCACTTGATTTGATTAAATTGCATCTACGATCCTTGAGGAGACGATCCGGTGTTGTCACTGTGCTACAAGCTTAGGTAATAACTTCGGTTATAATTTTTACTGAGTTCGGCGCTCGTCAAAATTTTGGCGCCGTTGCCGGGAATTAGTAAGTGTAATCTTTTCATTTGAAGTGTTTTTACTAACTTTTGCTTTTTATTAATTTTTCTAACATTTTTAACCATTGCCTAGTGTATTTTGCTTATTTATTTGTTTTTGTGTGATGCATGACTAGGTCTGAGCCTGATAACTTGGTTGACTTTGATCCTGAGATTGATAGAACCTTGCATAGCTTGATTAGAGCTCGTAGGCTAAGTGCAAGAATTGCTTCGAATTTGATCTTAATATTGAGAGTGAACTTGAGATCTTGAATAATTCTGAAACCATGGCTGATAACATGCAAAATAGAACTCTTAAGGAACTTGTTGCTCCCGATATAACTAACCGGTCTTTGTGTATTCAATACCCAGATCTTGATGCTTGATTTTGAGTTAAAAATCTGGATTGATACATTTGTTGCCCAAGTTTCACGGTTTTGCGGTGAGGATCCCCATAAGCATCTAAAGGAGTTCCATGTGGTTTGTTCAACCATGAAGCCACATGGGATCTCAGAAGAGCACATCAAGCTGAGGGCATTTCCTTTCTCACTTGCTGATACAGCCAAGGATTGGTTATTTTATCTTTCACCAGGTTCAGTAACAAGTTGGACTGATATGAAGCGGTTGTTCTTAGAGAAATTTTTTCCCGCCTCTAGAGCTGCTGCCATTAGAAAAGATATATGTGGCATAAGACAAATGACAGGGGAGACTTTGCATGAATATTGGGAAAGATTCAAGAAGCGTGCTCGAGTGTCCCACCACCAAATCACCGATCAACTCTTAATTCAATATTTCTATGAAGGCTTCATGCCAAATGACAGAAGCATAGTGGATCTTTGCCTTTGGAGGAGCCTTAGTAGACAAGACCCCTGCAGCAGCGAGAGATTTGATAGCAAACATGGCAGCCAACACCCAACAATTTGGCACACGAATTATTACCTCAACCAGAGGAGTCAATGAAATTCAATCGTCTCATGTAGACCAACAGAGAATGGAACACAGACTTGATGAATTAACTTCTTTGGTGAGGCAGTTAGCAATGGCACAACAAGCACCAATGCAGATTCTTTGCAAGCGTGTGTGGCATTTGCTCTTGTTCATCTCATCCTACCGATGCATGCCCTACACTTCGGGATGGTGGTTCTATTATTCCGAGAACAATCTGTTGCAAAGCCGGTGGTATTTTTCTGGTAGACCCCAATATCGGCAATCACAAAGAAGAGCCCGAGATATGATCCATTTTCTAATACCTATAACCTGGTGGAAGGACCATCCCAACCCGAGATATGGAAATTTCGGTCAACAACAACGGCCCTACCAACAAGAAGAACCACGGTTTAGATACCAAGCTACGAGGCCCTAGCAACAAGTACCAACCACTGCATTTAGGGCAAGCACAAACTGCGCGCGCCACCCATACAACGGCCCCTCCGGCTACACTGTTCCGGCAGGCCACTCCGGCTAAGCCACCTTTCGAAGACTTGATGAAACAAGGTTTCAAAGACAATGTCAATGCCACCATCCAGAATTTACAAACTCAAATTGGGCAGATGGCAACCACTCTGAGTGAGCTGAAAAGTCAAGGGTCGAACCAATTGCCTTCACAAACAGTCAACAACCCAAGAGGCAATGTAAGTGCCATTAGCTTGAGAAGTGGCAGAGAAGTTGACGGTCCTACTCTACCACAACCTGAACTACAAGTGCAGCAACCAGAAGGTGACCAGAAACAGAAGAAAGTGGATAGCTCAGTCCAAAAATCGTGATACGAAGAAATGTGCGAGAGAATTCAAATCGGCTATTCCACTACCTTTTCCACACGAGTCACACAGTCAAGCATACTGCGCAAACAGAAATAGAAAGAGAAATCATGGACACATTCAGGAAGGTGGAAATCAATATTCCCCTCCTTGATGCAATCAAGCAGATTCCCAAGTATGCCAAATTTCTCAAAGAGTTGTGTACTCACAAGAGAAGACTTAAGGGTACGAGAAAATAAGCATGGGCGAGAAATGTTTACGCAATGATTCTACCAAGCATGCCACAAAAATGCAAAGATCCTGGAACTTTCACAATTCCTTGCACGATAGGTAACTCCAAATTTGAACATGCAATGCTAGATTTGGGTGCTTCGATTAATGTCATGCCTATGTCAATTTATCGGTCCTTGAACATTGGCACTTTACAACCCTTGGTATAGTGATTCAATTGGCAAATAGGACCACTGCTTATCCTGCAGGAGTACTAGAAGATGTGTTAGTTCGGGTGAATGATTTAATTTTTCCGGCGGACTTCTACGTCTTGGACATGGAAGATGGGTCTTGAAGAACCCATGCTCCATTAATTCTAGGCGGAGACCATTCCTCAAGACCGCCAAGACCAAGATAGATGTGCATGCGCACCCTTTCTATGGAGTTTGGCGATGATTTGGTACAGTTTAACATTTTTGATGCCATGAGACATCCCTGGAGGAGCATTCGTTTTTCATATTGATGTGATTGAGATCTTTGGTTGATGATGTTTATGCTTTGATTTATATCTTGAATTCCCGATATTGTTGACTTTCGGATTCTGTTTCTTGTGATACATGTGTTGCTTGTGATGTTGAGCCATGTCTTTGCATGTGCTTGAGATTAATGCGATTATAAGTGGTGATGTAGCTGGCCGACTTGAATGGTACAACATGTGAAAATGAGAGTCGAAGTATGACGAATTTAGTGTTCTTTGAGTTAGTTGTTTCAAATAGCTTCTTTGCCTTCCATTGTACTGACCTCCATCCTTAGAGTTGAAGACTTTGCGGACCATCTTAAATATGCATATTTAGGAGATGGTGAGAAGTCGCCAAGTGATTGTTGCTAAGAATCTCAGCAACCCGAACAAGAAGAAAAATTGCTGCAGGTTTTTGAGGCGTAGAATAAGCAAGCCATCGGATGGACACTTGCGGATCTTCCCGGTATTAGTCCCTCCACATGCATGCATAGGATTTTATTGGAAGAGGATACGAAACCAAGTAAGGCAACCCCAAAGGAGACCGAACCCCTTGATTCTAGATGTGGTGAAGAAGGAAGTGACCAAGCTACTTCAAGTGGCATTATTTATCCCATATCGAGACGGTAAATGGGTGAGCCCGTGCGGGTTGTTCCCAAGAAATCGGGGTCACAAGTAGTTGAGAATGAGAATAACGAACTTCTACCCACAAGAGTTCGAACGGTTGGCGGGTTTGCATTGATTATAGGCGGCTTAACCGGGCTACCGAGAAAAGATCATTTTCCGCTACCTTTCATTGATCGGATGTTGGAGAGGCTAGGCGGCAAGTCACATTATTGTTTTTCGGATGGATATTCGGGTTATTTTCAGATTCATATAGCCCCGGAAGACCAAGAGAAGACTACTTTCACTTGTCCATTTGGCACATTTGCATACGAGGAGGATGCCGTTTGGTGCGTGCAATGCTCGGGCACCTTTCAAAGGTGTATGGTAAGTATCTTTTCGACTTTTTAGAGAATTGCATGGATGTGTTTATGGATGATTTTCTTGTCTATGGTTCTTCCTTTGATGCATGCTTGGATAGTCTGGCTCAGATTTTACATAGATGCATTGAAACTAACCTTGTTCTGAATTTTGAGAAATGTCATTTCATGGTAGAACAAGGTATAGTTTTAGGACATGTAATATCTAGCAAGGGTATCGAGGTAGATCCTGCAAAAATAAATGTTATTTCATGCTTATCTTACCCCACATGCGTGCGGGAGGTTCGCTCTTTCCTTGGTCATGCAGGTTTCTATAGGCGGTTCATAAAAGATTTCAGCAAAATTGCTCTTCCACTATCCAACTTGCTACAAAAAGAAGTGGAGTTCCATTTTGACCAGAAATGCAAGGATGCCTTTAATCACTTGAAGCAAGCATTGACCAGTACACCTATCATCCAGCCACCAGAGTGGACACTTCCATTTGAGCTCATGTGTGATGCCTCTAGTTATGCTTTGGGAGCTGTTCTTGCACAAAGGGTCGGTAAAATATCTCATGTCATCTCTTATGCTTCAAGAACTTTAGATCCTGCACAAGTCAACTACACCACCACTGAAAAGGAACTTTTAGCAATTATTTTTGCTTTAGACAAATTTTGATCATATTTGCTTGGTTCTAGAGTGGTTGTGTTTTCAGATCATACAGCTCTGAAGTTTCTCCTGAAAAAGCTTGATGCAAAGCCTAGATTGATTAGGTGGATTTTGCTCCTCCAAGAGTTCGATATTGAAATCCGTGATAAAAGTGGAGCGGAGAATTTAGTGGCTGATCACCTAAGTCGTATTGAAAAGGAGGCAGATACTTTACCTATCCATGATGTCTTCCTTGATGAGCAGCTTTTCAAGCTGCAAGGTAACACTCCTTGGTTTCTTTGATTTGATAAATTTCTTAGTTCTTTGGTGTTTTCCCCGCACATTTTATTAGGGCTCAGATTGATAAATTGAAAAGTGAGTCAAAATATTATGTGTGGGATGACCCTTATCGTGAAAATTTTGTAGTGACCAAGTCATTAGGAGATGTGTGCACGATAATGAATTCCATTCTATTCTTAGCTTTTGTCATACACTTGCATGTGGCGGTCATTTTGGTCCCCAAAGGACTGCTAGGAAAGTTTTGGAATCGGATTATATTGGCCCACTCTATTTCATGATGCATATGTGTTTTGTAAATCTTGTGATCAATGCCAAAAAGCAGAAACACTTCTCGAAGGAATGAGATGCCCAGAAATCCTTATTGTTACGTGAGATTTTTGATGTATGGGGTATTGATTTTATGGGACCCTTTCTGTTTCTTTTGGTTTTGTTTACATTTTGCTAGTGTTGATTATGTATCCAAGTGGGTGGAGGCGAAAGCTACTCGGACTGATGATTCCAAAGTTGTTGTGGATTTTGTTAGATCACAGATTTTCTGCAGGTTTGGAGTTCCAAAGGCCATCATCAGTGATCAGGGTTCACATTTTTGTAATCGAAGCATGGAAGCTTTGATGAAAAAGTATGGGGTCTTGCACAGAGTTTCTACACCTTACCATCCCCAAACTAATGGGCAAGCCGAGATTTCCAACAGGGAGATCAAGCAGATACTCCAGAAGACAGTTCAACCTAACGAAAGGATTTGGAGCAAGAGGCTTGAGGATGCTTTATGGGCTTACCGGACTGCTTATAAGACACCAATCGGGATGTCTCCGTATCAGATTGTTTTGGAAAAGCCTGCCACCTGCCGGTGGAAATTGAGCATCATGCATTTTGGGCGGTGAAAAGGTGCAACTTGGACCTAGATCAAGCGGTATGGAGAGGAAGCTGCGTGCAGCAATTGGAGGAGATCCGCTTGGAGGCTTATGAAAGTTCCAAACTTTATAAGGAGAAGACCAAAGCCTTCCATGATAAGTTGATTCGAGGAAAACATTTGAGATTGGTCAAAAAGTTCTCCTCTATAACTCCCGCCTCCGATTCATGCACGGCAAATTAAGGTCTAGATGGGATGGACCATTTATTGTTACTAAGGTTTTTCCTTCGGGTGTTGTTCGGATTAAAAGTGAGGTCACTGCCAAAGCTTTCATCGTAAATGGACACCGCCTCAAACAGTATCATGAACTTCCAGAGAATGCAGAAGTGGAGGTGATGAACCTTCTCCATCCGCATTATGAATAAAAAAAAAGAAGAAAAAAAAACAGCTATATGCCCGACAATGAGGAAGGTAGTGCCATTCAATTTTGTCACTCGGAAGCAAGTGGAGGTCACTTTTTTCTTCAACGACAACAACAGCGAAAATCTTGCAGTATGGATTTTATTGGCCCACTTTATTCAAGGTCGATTACACCTTTTGCAAAAGTTGCGGAAATTGGTCAAAAAGGTTCTGCTTTGAGATTATCATCTGCACCTACTCCTTGAAAAATTGAGATCTAGGTGGCTTCTTTTGCTGTCAAACACGTGTATCCTCTGGGGCCAAAGATATTGAGGATCCTAGGAATGGTAATGCGCTTAAAGTTAATGGACAAAGACTCAACCATTCCTGGAAAACCAAGTTCTTGAGTTCTTTGTGTTTAGGTTAAGTGGCGGATACGGTACTCGTGACTCTTAAGTCGGTTTATTTTTCAATTTCCCAAAATAACTGAATCCTTCTTCTCCTTCAAAATGGATGTCATTCTTTCAAACCTGAGAAAACATTTTCCTTCTCTTCCTCAAAATGCTCTGAGAAAAATCTACAAAGTTCGATGTGAAAGATTGAGACTGTTAATGCACAAAGGTATGCCAGAAGATGTACGATGGATAATTGAAGCGAAGGTCCGATTAGCAGGTGAGTCCTCAATTTCATTTGACTCATACATGCCAGGTCTTGGAAGAAGTTCATATTCTAAAAGGAGAAGAGCAAAAAGGTTACAAGTCTGTTACAAATGTGGACGATGGAATTGTAACAGACAATGCCGTTCTTTGGGGATGATTTCCGCAAATAAATCCTTCATTAAGAATGGACTGAGTAAGGAGTCATTAGATGATATCTTATTGACTCTTGAGACGCGTTCTTATGGATTGATGCGGGGTGAAATTCTTAATTTGTGGAATCTCTTCAAGGATGAAGAACAACGCTACAGTCTTGGGAATCTGACTCTAAAAGACCCTGTTTGCCAATTTTTAAGAAAATTGGATGGGAAGCTTATCCTCTACTCATAGAAGACGTTTAAGCCGTTACTGGACGTTAAACCAGAGGCAGATGTGAGCCATATCCACAAACAATCTGTACATATCATCTTCTTCTTCTTCTTCATGTCATCTCTAAAAAAAAAACAAAAAACAAAAAACAAAAAAAAAACAAAAAAAAAAAAAAAAAAAAAAAAAAAAAAAAATGTATACTTCTTAGGGTTGGCTTTGGTAACACACACCGTGAATGGAGAAATGCATGCATCCTGATCCAGCCTTCTTAATTGAAAAACAAAGAAGGTAGATTGTATTCCACATGTGAGGCAACGGTCGTATTATGGCCACTTGTCCCTTTTGGGAGCCCTATGTTGTTGGTCTTGAATGGATCGAATCTTGGTCAACAATGCTTTGGCACAAAGCCGAAAGAGTAGACTACCTCCATCCCAATCTTAAGTAAGTATACACTCATCTTTCATCAAGTTTTTCTAACAATTTCAAAAAAGAAAAAAAAAAGGACGTGATGTCTACTGCACTCATGACGCGCAGTATAAAGATACGCCATGAAAACTGTACATACAGGTATGTCATCATTTTCTATTTCTTTTATCTTTGTATCATTTTGTTGTATTTTTATTTTTGTACAGACGATCCTTTGAGCAGGGTCCTTCAGGGGTTTCTAGACTTCTTTACCTTGATGGTTTTCTTGAAGTAAAAAAAAAAACAAAAACAAAACAAAAAAAAACAAAAACAAAAAAAAACAAAAAAAAAATAGGAAAAAAAAAGCACAAAAAAAAAAGATTTTGTGTTTCTTAATTTCAACCTTTTCTGACAACAGTCAACCTACCCTCATAGGTGCAATTATTCCCCTTTCCATTCTTTTTCCTATTTAAACACTCCATTTTCTCCATTTTCTGTCAACTAAGAAACACTCAAAGGGAGGAAAAGTATAGAATGGGACCTCCTATTCGTAACCTCAAAAATGTCTGTGTTTTTTGTGGGTCGAGTTATGGGAAGGGATTAGAATTTGTAAACGCAGCTAGCACTCTTGGTCGATCACTTGCTGCGAGGAATATTCATCTTGTATATGGGGAGGTTGTCATGGGTTAATGGGGGTTGTATCATCACTTTTGCCTTTTTAGGAGGCGATCGGGTTTTAGGTGTTATTCCTAAACCTTTAGCTGAAAATAACATCCTTTGGAAGGACAATTGGAGAAGAAATTCGGGTAACATCTATGCATGGACGAATGAAAACAATGGTTGACAATTCGATGCATTTCTTGTCTTACCTGGTGGTTTTGGTACTTTGGAAGAGATTTTTCAAATTGTCTCTTGGGGTTGAATGAACATCCACCATAAACCCATTGGTTTGTTGAATGTTAATAATTTCTTTGATCTTTTGTTATTTTTTCTTGACAAAGCTGTGGAACAAAAATTTATCACTCCTTCGGCAAGACAACTTCTTATCTCTGCCTCCATTATTGATGAGCTCATTGATAAATTAGAAGCTTTTGAGTATGTACCTGATAAGGTATTAGCTCAGATAGATTGGTCAACAGGAAGCAGCGAAGGAAGTAACAAGAAACAAAAACCCGATCTGACACTTTCTCTTTAATGGGTTTGATTTTATTAAAAAAAAAATTTTTTTTTGTTTTGTTTGGAAAGTATGATATGATTGTCATGGACTTATTAAACCAATTAGTGATGGCAGAGTAAGGAGTAATTTTACTCTTGAGACGCATCATAATTAGTGGCAGAGTAAGGAGTTTTTTTAGGTAGTAATTAATTAGTATTAAATTTTGGAAGTACTAACGTTTTCTTGTTTGATTTCTTTTCAGGGTCTGATGCGTAACTGACAGTGTGCTTCTTTTCTGCTTGGCGTTGATTCACTCCTCATTAGGTTGTGTTGCTCTTTTCTTTCCGTTTTATTTATCACTTTCACATTGAGGACAATGTCTATATTAAGTGTGGGGGAGAGATTTTAGCAAGTTTCTTTTTTGTTAAAAAAAAAAAAAGAAAGGGTTCATTGCATGATTGAATAACTTTTCTCCCTTCTTGAACTGATATGCTTGGAGATGGATGATTGAATTGATGAATTGAGTTTGATGGATGCATACCTTGTGAGATTTTGAGCCTAATGGATGGATTTAACATTTATGTCATTCTCTTCTTTCTTGTGTGATTTTCACTCATGTTAATGACCACTCTAGAACTTGCTTTGATTCTTTTTGAGGCTACATTTCACTTGCATGCATGAACATGATTGAGGCCCTCTTTCTTAATTAGCTAGTTTAACCAAATAGCCAACCTTGTTTTCAATATGATATCAAGCACTCTTTTGACTTCTTGAAAATTTCTCGATTCTTGTCAACCTTGTATATTTTCCTTTGCTTAACCCCTTTGAGCTTATTTGACCATTCCTTGTTTCTAGCTCATTATGTGCTTTAAATGAGAAATCGTGTTCTTACTTTACCTTAGGGAATAAAAGAACATTCGCTTGGTTAATGGATGAGTTTTTGAACAAGTGTGGGGGTGTGTGTACAAAATGGTTGTTGAAAAAGAAAAGAGTGCCCAAAAAAAAAAAAAAATGTATGTATATAGTTATGTTCATATATATAAAAGAAAAAGAAAAAAAAAAAAAAAAAAAAAAAGAAAAAAAAACCAAGTGTTTAAAAAAAAAAAAAGGATTGGGAAATGAATATGTAAAGGGATATACACTAGAGTTGGGATGAACTTTTATGCTTGTTATTTGAACTCAACTCTCATTTGCTTTTATTCTCTTTAGTATTTATCTTCTCATATCCATTTTATCTTGTCCTGTTACCTTGACCTCACTACAACCTTGAATAAAGTCCTCATGATTTGTGTGTGCATGTGTTTTGAGTAGTGGAGAAGTAGAGGTTAAGCAAGCTTATGGTAGTGCAATTTTCATGGGTTGAATTGAGTGAAATACCTACCCTTTAAACACTTGAGAGATTGAGAGGGAATCTTGTGAAGATCTATCATTCTCGATTCATGTTGAAGATACCTTGCTTGTTGGTTTGAGATGTGGAGAATTGTTAACTCATGAATGTTTTGATCCCTTGAACCTTTGGTTGTTCTTCTTGATTGTAAAATTTTGGTCTTGAGTTTTGCCCAGGAGTGCAAAAAGCTAAGTGTGGGGGAATTTGATAATCACATATTTTATTCATTAAGAAACCCTTATGTTTAGTCATTTACACTCTCCATATTCTTAATTGATTGAGTTTGGTATGATTTTGTGAGTTTGAGCTCAAATTGGTCCTAATTGAATATTTCCAGCATTATTGAGATTTGACACTGTTTCTGTATTTTGGCCATAACTTGAGTTCCTAATATCTGATGAACATGAATTTTACCTTGTAGGAAAGCTAAGAGGAAGCTCTACAACTTTGATGAAGAGGTCGAAGTCTGATTCAGATGTCTAAGGGACCTAAGTTGACATGGAAGTCAGAATACGGGTTCTGTCAATAGAATCCGAACAGTGTGCACTCAAAAAAATCATATCTCAAGATGTAATAATGGAGATGGGATGAAATTTGGACAGTGGATAGTCAAGATCCAAATAAACAACTTTCATGAAGAACACATTTTGAGAAAAAGAAGTCTAGTAGGTCATTTTGAGCTTGCAAGTCGGAACAGAGGTGCTGAAGTTGGGTTTGAGCAACCTACGGTATTTGGGACATATCTTGGGCTTAAGGAAGCCAAATTGGACGAACCAGCTGTCCATTTTATAGCCAAGACAAGGATCTACAACTTTCATGAAGAACACTTTTCGTGATTCTGAAGTATAGTGGGTCGTTTTTGGCTTCCAAGTCAGACACGAAATTTTCGTCCTCAACCATCCACTCATCCATCCACTAATCCACTCATCCACTCATCCACTCATCCACTAACTCACCCACTCATCCACTCATACACTAATCCAACCACTTAACCACTCCACCCACTCATCCACTCATCCATCCACTCATCCATCCACTCACCCATTCATGTCCATAATTTCCCACTCACCAAAAGTCCTTTGGCATTTTTCACTAATTCAACCACTCAACCATTCCACTCACTCATCCACTAAACCAATCCACTAAACCAACCCACTAATCCATCCACTCAAACACTCCACTCACTCACCCACTCATCCACCCACTTCCCTTTGTCATTTTGTTACCTTAGACTTCTATAAAAGGCACCATTTATCATGAACAAGATGTAATTCTCCTTCATTTCTCTCTAAGTTTCTTCTTGCTTCTTCATAGTTTCTCATAGTTTTGTATATTTTGATGCTCCCCTTCATGGTAATGGAGGGCTAAGCTACTTTGGGTCAATTTAGAACTCTTGAAGAGATTGTGGTTTGGATTCTTGAGACCTTGGTTATGTATTGTATTTGATTTGTAATTGAATTCCTCTTTCTTCTTCTTTTTCTTCTTCTTGATCTTGAATGCATGAATGGTGATTCTATTTATGTTGATCTGATTGATCTTGGTTTAAGATTGAGATTTGTGATGAAACTTAGAACTGATTGATCTAAACTAATCACATAAATGAAGATTGAGATTTGTGATGAAACTTAGAACTGATTGATCTAAATTAATCACGAGAATTGAAGAGGTTAGGTTCTTGATTTGTGCCTAAGTTAATTGAATTCGGTACTTGAAATTAACATAGATTTTCATGAATGGTGCGATTGCGGATTTGTGTTTACCACTTGTTAATTGAATTCTAGACGATCGTCTAGTATGAATTCTGGATTTGATGCAGAGATCTCGGTTAGATCCAAATTAACAATTCAATTGCGCTTCAAGTGTTCTATGAAGGGTCTATGATTGAATCCACCCAATCTTGGATAGGTTTCTAAATTGACTACTCTTTAATTGTCATTTCTTCCGTTAATTTTGTTAAGTACGATATTAAACTGTCAAACCCCCCCTTTTGCTAACTTTCACTTGATTTGATTAAATTGCATCTACGATCCTTGAGGAGACGATCCGGTGTTGTCACTGTGCTACAAGCTTAGGTAATAACTTCGGTTATAATTTTGACTGAGTTCGGCGCTCGTCATATAGTCGTAGAACTCACCAGAGGAGGTGGCCACTTTCTTTGACTCTCTAAGACTTCCTAATGACCTTAGATTGAATCTAGGGTGGAGGTTTTAAGCCTTAACCACCAAGCTTGCTCTTGAAGGTCCTAGAACCACCAAGTGGCCGTGGGACTCCAAGGAGAAGCAAACCAAGTTCTTGGTTCAATTGTTTTCTTAGTTAGTTTCAAGTGAATCTAGTTAGTTTACTTAGTTCATTAACTAACTATTTAGTTACTTTGCTAAGTATCTAGTTACATTTGAAATTAGTTATCAATTCTAGAACATGGTAGAACATTCTTGTAACTCGGCTTCAAAGAGTAGCTAACTAAGTTTACTTCCATTTAGTTACTTCCTAAGCTTTTTAGAATAACCTAATTAGATTTAAGCTAACTTAGTTATATTTTCTAGTTTCTAATTAACTAGTCCAACCATCAAAATTGCCTACATCTTTAGTAAGATCCCCATGCTTCGATTAAATACATCAAGATTTTTCCTGGCCAGAAAATTTTTATTTTCCTATCCCAGAGCAAATCACACAAAACAATCAAATACAATAACAGAACTGTTAAAATAGTTTTACAGCACACAGAAATTACAAAATAGTACAATTCTGTTATTACTGTAAAATAGCAAATTTCAGGGTGTTACACATTACTTCCCTAGGGAAGATCAAGACTCTAAGGTGTCATCTACTAGGACATCTGTCCGTGAGATCTTACCCCGGCTGAGGGTGTTGTTTGGTGGAGACTCAGAGAAGGAGGATCCAATGAAGGACCCTACTCACTAGGCATATGGACTTGGGTAAGCTTATGTTTTATTAAACAATTTGTATCTAAGTCTTTTGCGCTCAACCTTTATGTATTTTGGGTGGACTGAGATCCACGCCATCTTTTGTATATTTCGATGTGTAATTATTTAGTATTACGTCATGTGTTGCTTTGTTATGTTTAAATTTATGTTTTCGAAAAAGAAAATTTGAAAATTTGTATTTTACTATATTAAACCTTCTGCATGTTTTGTCAAGTTTTGAAGTTTTAGTCGTAAATGTGATACCCTAAGGGAGGTTGTTACAGAGCACCTTTGGCTAAAGCCAAATACGTGGAAATAGTAAACATCAAGTTTGAAAACCAAAACATGCAAAAATGTTTAAAAATCACTCATTCATTTACCTTTCACATAATCAAGACGTTCCTTGCATAATAATGAAGTAAAACATCACACATTAAACTTTTCATTTATACATTACATTATATACTTGTAGAGAGGGAGTAACTCACTCAACCTCAATCTACCTTTATTCTTTCATTATTATGCTTTCAACATCATTTATACATATCATTCATCTCATATAAAGTACGTATCATAATTCTCACCATATAGTTCATCTTTGGGTTCAATAAATAATACAAGTTAAATCCTTCCCTTAATAATGCATACTTAACTGTGACTACCATTCAATCCAAACTCTCAATTTAGACCTAAGTTTTAATCACAAAATCAAGCATAATATCAATATAAATTCTGTGAAAATAGATCATGTACAATTGTGACTTCCAACCTCAAATTTCAATAATATAATCATCAATTCCATTCCATAACTCAACTCAAACATATATAGAAAATAAATGAACAATTAAAAAGCTTTAAACACCACTTCAACTCAACTTAGCCATGAATCATAGGACAACATAGCATTCCTCAAATCATAAATTCCTGCCCAAGAACTTAAAGAAAGAATAAAATCATAAATTCCTGCCCAAGAACTTAAAGAAAGAATAAAACTAGAGTAAAGCAAAAAAGAATCATAAAATAAATAAAGCACAAGCTATTTTTCTTGTTGCTGGTCGTGAGCCTTATGAGCTCCAAGAACCAATTTTTTTTACTCAAAAACAGTGAAAAAGTACCATTATAGGCAACCAACCAATAACATTTTAAACCATAAATTAGCAGCTTTAGCAATAGGATATGATATATATCAATTTAATTCTATGAGTGATCACAACATCAAGTAATTTGGATCCCAATTCCTCCATTCCATCCCTCAGCATTCATAGCTTAACCATTAATTGGAATTCTGGTCATAAATAACCAACACAACTATGATCTTTCAACACCATAAACATCATGATTTTATATATTTAACTCTTCGACATGCAATTCTAAATAGGGAAGTTGTTTGTCCTTATCATTTATTGTAACATTCTATCCAACATAATAGTCTTAATCTAGTCCTGATTAGGTTGCAGTAGTTTAATAAAAATTGGTGGAAATTGCCTGATAATTGTGACAATGATTTGAGTTGAGTTGGGCGTAAATTTATAACACTGAACGTGAGAGAGATAACTTAAAATAGTTTAGAAAATTATAAGATTATAAATAGTTATTAATTAAAGGATAAAAAAATTGATTGGAGAGTGAGAACACATTAGAATAGAACATAAAAGTTTATTAATTCAATTCTTTAAGGGTTAACTTAATTCAGGGATGAATGGTAAATCTTAGTAACTGATAGAGGTGCCTATGATTATGCACCAAAGAATGAGTTTTGGGATTAAAAGGAATCCTAAAATCTTTCATAATTCTAGAGGAAGTTTGGAGATTTAGATATAGAGGATTAGAATATCTTTAAAAGATAAAGTGTTCCAATTCAATATTTAATTATTTCTTCTCTAAATATCTCCACCAACCCTCTCTCATTAAGTTTTCTCATTTTTTCTCACACCCTATCTATTCTTTCTCTCTCGCTTGTTTTCTCTCTTGCTTTGTCATGCCCGTCGTTCATGCTCATCGTACATGGCGCCATTCATCCTCGTTGTTTGTCCTCATTGTCTGTTCTCACTGTTGTCCGTTAGCTCGTCATTCTCTCTCACTCATTTTCTCTCTTGTCATCCGTACACTCTTGCTGGTTCGTTCTTGCCCGCTAGTTCACATCTGTTCTGATCATCTTCTTTCCTTAGTGTTTCTTTGATTTTCACTCACACACTCTCACTCTCTCTCTCTTGTTGTGGATGCTAGGAGAACCGAGAAAATAAGGGCAAAAAAATGAAGAAATAAGAGAAATAGAAATAAGAGGGAAAAAATGGAGAGTGGGGACGTGAAAAGGGAGAAAGATGAAGAGGGAATACTTGAAGAATCAAAAAGAACAAGGAAAACCAAGAAGTAGAGGCTGTCTGATTTTCTTTTGTTATGCTTTACTTAAATTACAATTTTTTTCTAGCCTCATAATGCTCACGGTTGAATAAAAAATTAATGGAGGGTTATTAGTTTCAATTGTTCTTGTTGCTTTGATTTTGAAGATTTTGTAAGAGATTTGGAATGTAGGGGTTATTTGTTTCCTATTTGCCTTATTTTATTTTATGTTTCTTTTAATTGGAATTCTGTTTTTGAGTTGTTGTGATTCATGACCAACAAACAAAACTTATGTATTGATTTTTTACTTGGAATCATTATGTTTGTTGTTGACGAAAAATTGTGTGCTCTTTCTAAGTGTTCACACTTGCATGTTAATTTTTGGTTGTTGATTTTCTATGGATGATATTGAATATGTCACGGCTGGCTGAACCATTATTGACTTTGGAATTTTGTTACTTTGAGCTTGATGTTACGGCCAAGCCTAAAGAAGATAGAAAACTTGATGTGTGAACACACTTGGGTAATTTATTCATCTTAATGACTTTGGTGTCTTATTTTCAAAACTGAACCATGAGCTCTAATTGTTGGATTTCAACTTTGAATTTGTGTCATACTTGAGTCCTTTTATGTATCCTTATTTGACTTTGGTGTCTTGTTTTACACGACCAAGCTGAAATCGCGTGTGTACTCTTATGTTGCAAGTACGATTTTATAAAAAAGATGCAGTTGCTTATACGGTTTTTACATAGTATGTTCACACTTTTGTTGTTAAGGTGGTGTGGTTTTAGGTATTAAAAGGGAAGAAACCATGTGGAGAAAATTGTTGAAAAATAAGGCTTGATTTGATGTTGGTTTCACTCTATGGTTCTCATTAAAGTGTGACACTTTGATTTATTTTTATGTTAGTTGGTGTCATGGTCGTGAGTCACTCTTGAAGTGTTGACATTTGAAATTTCTATGTTAGATGGTGAATGACCGTGAGTCTCCCTTGATGAGTTCACCCTTGTTGAATTTATTTAATGGTTATTAAGAGGGAATTTAGTTGTGATATTTTTATTTATCATGTGCGCTTGACATTGAGACATATACTTGATTACTTATGTTTTGGTATTGATTTAATTGAAGTGCTATGAATTTATGGAGAAACCATAGTACTAGAACCTCTGAATTGGCTATTTAAGTCTTAAGTGGAAAGTATAATAAGTGAGCTTGTTCATGCTCAATTTGATGATTAATTATTAGTTGGTTTTAATTCTTGCTTGTATCAAGTTATTTTCTTGATGAATTATTGAATAAAAGACTTGAGAAATTAATTGAGTTTTTAATTATATGGCTCATTGTAACATCCTCTTCAACATGTTAAACTTGTAAATGGTTACAGAGGTAGCTTAATACTTGCTTAACATGCTTGTTTAATTTTGTGACAATCAAAGTTAGTTTTGGCATTTTGTTGCAAGCCAAAAAGTGGAAAATAACTTAAAATGAGCCAGATATTAGCATAAATGGCTTAGCTAATAGAATTAGATGTGGATAATTTATTTCTAAGTCACAAATGTGTATTCTGTGATGTGGTTTAAGTTTAAGAGTTTTCGGAGTTTGTTTAGTATTTTTAGGCATACTGGTTGTCTAATTAAAGCCGGAATGACTACTCACAGATATGGAAAATGACAATTTTGATGCAACAATAATTTTAATGAATCCTATGATTTATTTGAAAGTTGTTGGAACTTGAAAAACTTGGTTTAGCTAAAGTTGAGTGTTTTTAGCATATCAAAAATTTCCAGTATAGAAACTAAGTCCCTAAGTCATCCACAGTTTAGCCTCTTTCTTGAATCCCTTTTATGTGATATTTCAAGTCATTTTTCTTGACTCTCATTCACTCTCTACATGGCTGAAACAAAGCAAGGAGAGAAGGAAGAGAAAAAAGAAAAGAAGGAAGAGAAGAAGATGAAAGCTAAAGAGAAAAGGAAGCTTGAGGACTTGTGATTAATCCTTCGTCATCTCCATCAAATTCTATAGCTTATAGAGCTTGAAGGTAGGGGTTCTTGAACTTAGTTCATCTTTTTCCTCATATCTTCATGTTGAATTTGATTGAGGTTAAGCATGCTAAATTGAGTTCTTGTGGTGTGTTATGTGATTTTCTTACTTGGATGAGTTATAAATGTGGTTTATGACTTGTTTATGCAAAGAGTTTGGATTAGAAACCAAAACTATCCATTTTGGACCTAAAATGCTCAATGTGTAGGTTTTGGGCGTTTTGATGGGTGATTTTGTGTTTTGATCCATTTTTGATGAAATCAATTGGTATTTTGAGTTTCCCTTATGTTTATGAACTTATTTGGGACTTGAAATCACCTAGAGATTGGATTGAAGTGGCCAAAATCCAAGATTTTGGCCAATGGAATAGTACCATTTCTGCAGAATTATGCAAATCACAGGGCCACACCTAGGCGCAAGAAATCCATACCTAAGCGTGAGTGGTTCAGTTACAGTTAGGGTAGGACAGAGAGTACCACACCTAGGCGTGGTAATGTAATGCATAGGCATGAGGACCAGGATTTTTCAAGATGTTATTCTTAAGGTTTTGGCATTCTCTAAGAGTGGGGATCATTCTTATATGCTGTCCTAAGTGTGTTTAGACATAAATAGGGGTAATTCTTGGAGAGAGTAGCCGTATGGCATATACTTAAATGTGGTGAAACCTTAGGCAAATCTATGAGTTAGAATGCCTTAGGAAATATCTAAAACCTTGATCAACATGAGGTTGATTTGGAAATCACTTGTGAAGTGATGGTGCGAGGTTTTAGGTAAGGAAATACTAGTTACATAGTTCTTTCTACCTTGTAGATAGGTGATGCTAGGACCTATATGTATTAGTATTGGATATTCACTTGGTTATGAGAATATGGTGATATGTCTTAATTTTGAACTGAGATAATTCTTGATACTTGATTTTCAAACTTGGTATTTGATAGTTTCCTAATGTATTGTAACTTTACATGGTGTGTACAACCATATGGCCAGAGAACAAGGTGTTGATTTAGATTCTCGTAGTAGGAATGCTATTATGGTCAGGGTTACCGATATGGGGGTGATAATAGTACTCTTACATTAGTGAGGGAAAATTGTTTACCTATTACCAAGTGGGATTAGGCTTTTAGGCTTATTCTACTTTGAATATACAAAAAATAGAGGTTTCTAGGAAATTAATCAAGTAGCTTATGTTTTTAAATCTTAAAACTGCATTAGCATTGCATAATCATTATATTAGTACTTGTTTGAGCATAATCATACCTCATCTCATAAAGCATTGCATGGTTGATAATTGTATGGGCAATTGTCATTGCTTAATCGATTAATTGGTTAGTTATTTGTTTGATAATATCTTAGGATTGTATGGGTGATCTTTTGATGTTATTGATTATCGGATATTTATAATGTTTACAATATTACAATGTTCAGTTATTTGTTTGTTGTAAATAATTAACTATTGGTCTTGATTTGCAATTACTGAGAAATTGTGATTTCTCACGCCTGTATGCTTCATGTAATTCTAGGTGAAGACCCTCCAAAAGAAAATGGCAAGAAAAAAAAATAGAAGACTTAGTTTAGTAGTTGTACTTCTTTTTTATTCCAGTTTGTATATTATTGCCTTTCTAGTTTTATGTAAAAGTTTATGTATACGATATGGCTTGCTAGCCAGAGATGTATGTATATATGATCTTTTTATCATTCGAGGCTTTCTATATTAACTATAAAGGTTATTATGAATTTTTAATTACTTGCATTCTTAGAAGTGACACGTTTAATACAATTTATCATGAAATGTTCTGCAAAATTTTATGAAAAATTGTGTTAGGGTGTTACGTTATGGTATCAGAGCAGTTCATCCTGTTGAGCTGGGGTATGGACTAACTATGCATTCCTTTGTGTGTTATGCATTTCTTTGTCTCTTGTTTGAAGTATTGGATTGTTATTAGCTAGTGTTACACAGGTACATGATATTGAGGACTGATCAACTCAATATACATTGTTCTATGTGTGCAGGAAACTATGACACCAAAACAAAACACCGTCAGACAGGGAACTCATCTAACGAAGACTCTAGTATGGCTGGAGCCTTAATGGCGATGGTTGATGCCTTGAGGAACCAAACAACTATTCATGTTGAAGTTATTAGAGAGCAAACTACTACTACAAACAGGATATTTGACAAAATGTTGGCGACTCAACATCAACCGCCTATACCACTACCACACCATCAGGGGCAACCAGATCAAGAGGTAGCTGGGAGGAACCAGACTTTCTAGAATCTCTCTGAGTTTAGGAAATATAATCCTTCTTACTTTAAAAGGGAGTACGACCTGGTCCGAGCTAAAGGTTCGCTCAAAGAAATGGAGAAGATTTTTACGGTCATGGCTTGTTCAGATGATCAAAAGGTGCTTTTTGCAACTTATATGCTGGAGGGTGAGGCTGAGGATTGGTGGGTAGATACCAAGAGAGCTCTGGTGGCGGCAAGAACTCCTATTACATGGGAGGGCTTTAAGAGAACCATTTTGAGAAAGTTCTTTCCGCAAAACCTATAGAATGCCAAAGAAATGAAATTTCTTAGGTTGGAATAAGGGAGTTTGTCTGTTGGTCAGTATGTGGCCAAATTCAATGAATTGTCTAAGTTCTCATCTTGTATCAGACTTAACCCAGATGAATCCTAGAAGTGTATTAAATTTGAGGAAGGATTAAGAGAAGACGTTCAAAATGCTATAGTGCCGCTTGAGATTTGAGACATTGAGACTTTGATTAACAAGTGTAGGATAATCGAAGGGTGTTCGAAGAAGCTTTCTGTGGAGCCTAAGTCACAAGACTTCCAAAAAAGGAAACGAGGTAACGATAAGTTCAAGAAAGGGACTTCTAAATCTAGCTTCCCTTAAGACAAAGGTAAGCAAATTTAGAAACAGTTTGAGGGACCTAAGGGTCCTAAGTGTGGAAAGCAGCATGAAGACCGGTCTTGCTCGGTATGCTTTGTCTGTGGGCAACCTAGGCATTATGCTAAGGACTGTTCTTTAAAGAAGGAAGTTGTGCCTACCCAGAAACCACAAGCCAGAAGGAGAGTTTATACTCTAGGTGGTGAAACAGTGACTCAGTCTTCCAATCTTATCGAATGTAAATGCATTATTCACAATCATCTTTTAACTGTGATGTATGATTCGGGAGCATCCCACTCATTTATTTCTAATGATTGTGTGAAGGTGTTAGATTTGCCTGTGTCTGAACTTTCTTATGACTTATTTGTTTCTACGGCCACTGGTAACCCCGTTACAACATCAAAAGTATGTCTTGATTGTTGTGTAAAGGTTGAAGATATGATTTTCTGTGTAAACCTTATTTGTTTGCCATTAGTAGATATTGATGTCATTCTTGGCATGGATTGGTTGTCTGCCAACCATGTAGTGTTGAATTGTTCAGAAAAATCCCTAGTTTTCTTGTCAGATATACCTACCAGAGTCGTTTCATCTGAGTCTGTGTATCTCAATGCGAATTAGGTTAATCTTTGTTAGAAGGAGGGATCTTTAGGATATATTCTCTTATTATCACTAAGTGCTAGTGTTGTGCAAGGCATAGGTGATATATCTATAGTGAGTGAATATCCCGAGGTTTTCCCAAGTGATATAGTGGAGTTGCCACTTGAGAGAGATATAGAGTTTACTATAGACTTAGTGCCTGGGACGAGGCCTATCTCTATAGCACCTTATAGAATGGAACCACTAGAGTTAGTGGAACTCAAGAAACAAATTAAGGATTTGTTGGACAAGCATTTCATTAGGCCGAGTGTTTCTTCATGGGAAGCACCTGTGTTGCTAGTGAAGAAAAAGGATGGTACCATGAGGCTCTGTGTGGATTACAGATAGCTGAATAAGGTGACTATTAAGAATAAGTATCTATTGCCTAGGATAGATGATCTAATGGATCAATTAAGAGAATTTGCAATTTTCTCAAAGATTGATCTTAGGCCTGGTTATCATCAAATAAGGGTTAGGAAAGAGGATATCCCTAAGACTACTTTCAGAACTAGGCATGGGCATTATGAGTACCTTGTGATGTCTTTTGGGTTGACAAATGCTCCGGGAGTGTTTATGGATTACATGAACAGGATCTTTAGACCCTACCTGGATCAGTTTGTTTTGGTGTTTATTGATGATATTTTAATCTATTCTAAGTCATTGGAGGAGCATGAGCAACATTTGAGAATAGTGTTGGAAACACTTAAGGAGAATAAGTTGTTTTCCAAACTATCGAAATGTGAGTTCTGGCTTTCACAAGTTTAGTTTTTGGGACATGTGATATCTCAGGGAGGGATTTATATGGACCCAAGTAAGATTGATACAGTGTTGCAATGGAAAAGACCCACCACTGTGACAGAGATAAGAACTTCATAGGCCTAGCGGGGTATTACAAAAGATTCATAAAAGGTTTTTCTCAGTTAGCACTACCCTTAGCTAGATTAACTAGGAAAGGTAGTTCTTTTGATTAGACTCAGGATTGTGAGGATAGTTCCTAAGAGCTAAAGGTGAGGTTAACTGCTACATCGGTGTTAGTTATTCCGGATCCCCTAGAGAACTTTAAGGTGTACTGTGATGTTTCAAAGATGGGTTTGGGTTATGTTTTGATACAACATAAGAGAGTTGTCGCCTATGCATCGAGGCAGTTGAGACCTCATGAGGAAAACTACCCTACTCATGATCTGGAACTGGCTGCAGTAATGTTTGCCTTGAAGACTTGGAGGTATTACTTGTATGGAGTTCAATTTGAGGTGTTCAGTGATCATAAGAGTTTGAAGTATTTATTTGATCAAAAGGAGCTAAACATGAGACAACGGAGATGGATGGAGTTTTTGAAAGACTACGACTTTGAGTTAAAGTATTATCCAGGTAAAGCCAATGTGGTGGCTGATGCACTGAGTAGGAAATCCCTACATGTGTCCTGTATGATGATCCAAGAGAGTGAATTTCTGGAGAGTTTTAGAGACTTGAGCCTTTCAGTAACTGTGTTATCACATAGTCTTAGTGTGAGTCGAGTGGACATAGTGAGTAACTTTAGGACTTAGATCTTAGAAGCTTAGAAGGAAGATGATACTCTTAGTGATCTTAGTGAACACATCTTATTAGGCAATCCTGGAGAGTTTGATATGGCGGATGATAGGATGATTAAGTTTAGAGGTAGACTTTGCATTCCTCGTGAATCTGTGATCAAGGAAAGGATCCTTGAAGAAGCTCACTGTAGTCAATACTCTATACATCCGGGGACCACTAAGATGTATCAAGACTTGAAAAGGTTGTTTTGGTGGTTTGGAATGAAGAGGGACATCGCAGATTTTGTATCTAGGTGCCTAACTTGTCAGAAGGTCAAGATAGAACACCAGAAACCCTCTGGACCTCTTCAGTCTTTGATAATTCCTGAGTGGAAATGGGATAACATCACAATGGATTTTGTGATGGGCTTTCCCAAGACTCAGTTAGGTTTTGATGCTATATGGGTTGTAGTGGATAGATTAACTAAATATGCTCATTTTATACCCTATAAAGTTAACTACTCCTTGGAAAGACTAGCTCAGTTATACCTTCAGGAGATAGTTAAGTTGCACAGTATTCCTCTTTCTATAGTTTCTGATAGAGACCTCAGATTTACATCTAGATTTTGGGGAGCCTTGTTGAAAGCTTTTGGGACAAAGCTTAGTTTGAGTACCACTACCATCCACAGACTGACAGTCAGTCGAAAAGAATTATTCAAACCCTAGAGGATATGCTAAGAGCATGTGTGCTAGAACAGATAGGGAGTTGGGATAAGTTCCTACCTTTAGTGGAGTTTGCTTATAACAATAGTTTTCAAGCTACCATAGGTATGTGTTTGTCCCTTTATTAGGCCGCAAGTGCACAGTTCATTCAAGTAATACGGATACATTGTAAAAGTTCGTTCCCACGAGAATAAATGGCTTCCAATACTAAATATCAACCAATAGCTTAAGTAATTCTATTCAAGAATATACAAAATAAGGGAAATTGCAGTAAAACTAAATCTAAAGACTACAAAGCAATAAAGATAATGGTTTAGAGATTTAGGGAACCCTGTTTCACTTTATATTTCAACTAATGATATACAATCCTTATAAGCAACATTAATGAATAATCAAGTTAGCTTGAGAATCTACTTTAGTCAAAAGCCTATGTTTAGGTCAATTAACCCTAGTTTCATTCACCAAGCTCACTATGTTTCTATGAGAACTAGTGCAAACTCCACTCATGAATGATCTATTTTCACTAACACGTTATAAATGGCTAAGAGGATTATTTCTATCCCATTAGCAAATCATTTCACCCAAGGCAATTGAGTGAAATAGAACATGCATCAACCATACTATATCCATATCCACAAATCCCTATGTCTAGGTCATTTGCAACATTAAAATCATGCAATTGATGGCCAAACAAGAGCAAGCATTAAGGATAGATATGGAAGAACAAAACTAATCATCAATCTAAACTCAAAGAAACACATAATCATTAATATCCATACAAAGATCTAAAGTAATCCTTAAATACAACTAAACTTAACATTGAACACGAAAATATACAACAAAATCAGTGCTCAAAAGATAGAGGCAAGAGAGAAAAGCAAAGGGAGAAGAGGAAGGAAGCTCATAGATATGGCTTTGATGCTTGAATCTCCTTCTATAAAGATGACCTCCAACTAAGCTTTCCTAGGCCTCCAATTAGCCCAAAACGTGAAAACCTAGCGTAGCTTCTCTAAACTATGAAAGCTCTCTTTGTAAAATTTGTTAAAATGTATTTATAAGCCCAGAAAACAGAGCCACGCCGCGACATTTCATTCCTACGCCACGGTGTGCATGCAATTAGGTCATTAGCGTCGTGACGTATCCTACTTGCACTGTGGCGCTCTACTCTCGGGTCTCTCTGCCTGATGCAGGGGATGCACCACGCTGCGACATTGACATGCCTGTGCCGCAACATTGAGTATTGAGTTGCACATTTTGCTTTTTCTTCTAGTTTCAGTTCAAATGCTTCATATATCTGCTTGTTTAGAGCCCTTCATACAATAGAGAAATCACCAACTCATTAACAATTACAAATTCACTTGATCAATAACAAAATAAGTACAAATTGCTCAATATCATATAAGAAAGGTATCATAATTGAATATAACAAATATAAACACAAAACATTCTAAATATGCATATAATGAGGACTTAAGCAATCAATGAAAGCATAGATACGGGGCACAAATAACTATAATTCATAGAATTATCACACCCCCAAACCTAGACTTTTGCTAGTCCTCGAGCAAAACAAAGCATGACTAAGTAAACTTACTTTAACAATTTACACTTCACATGCATTCAGCGACTTTCAATTTCAATTTTCTCTTAAACATAACCAGTGTAGAATGATTGCATTAGTCCTCAATGAATGCAAGAATCTCACAATCAACTCCACACATACACAATCCTAAACATGCTAACAATCTAGTTTCCTTTCATGCAGATCACATTTTTCACAAACATGCAAGATAAACTTCTCCTATTCAAATCATACACATTCGGATAAGTTTATAAGCATAGATGCATATGAATCATAAAATCCACAAAATTAATCCTAAACTCTCTCTCCACTAATGTAAATCACACATAATTAAGGATCAAAAGGGTCTTTAACAGCTTGCAAAGTCAGGCCATGGTAATGGGCGTATGAAAATAATGGAAAAGATATACGACAAACATTGAGAAACATAAACATGTTATTTTGAGACTTAAGCCATCAAGTGATACTATCAGGGTAATCAACAGTGAAAGAATAAAACTCACCAGAACTATTCAATGCTTTTTTATACTTTTCATTTCTTATGCTTTGCTTATTTTTCTCTTTCTTTCTCTTTTTCCATTTTTTTTACAAAGCAAAGCTTTTTCTTTCAATTTTGCATTTGGTTCCTTCAGGCTCATTTTGTATTGACTATAAATTCATACCCCTACTCACTGGACTCACTTCAAAAAATAACACATCATGTACTCAACAAACATTGATGGTAAGAAGAAAATGCAATGTTTTCACATGCATTAGAACAGTTAACAAGTTAACGAACACAATGGTTGAAAAACAAATAAGGTCAAACAATCAACAAGCTTCAAAATAGGACCTAAAGATATCATTATATCAGGGTAAGCTTGAAAAGCTCAGCCAGTCCAAGCAACGCCTTAATCATTTCCTCAGCCATGCACAATCGACGATTTCACCTCAAGAGAGTTTAAAAACAACTTCTAGGATAATCGAAACTCTACATGTACATCTATAAACTTTCTCTAGACATGCACTCTTATCATTTTCAAAGATACACTTGCATCTAAGTGAGATGTAAATTGTACATAAAAAGCAACTAAATTGTTTGACATGCTTCTGATCACATATGGTTTCGCTGAATGTAATCAAATTGCAAACATTTATGTTATTAGACAACCAATTCCACACTTGCATCAGTTCAATCATGGATTAAAAATTGAAAAAATTTTCTCAGAAACCCATCAGTAATAATCAAACTCAACATATGATCATGATAACATGATGATTATCATTACTGCATACTTAAAATATCAAAACATGTTATACAAATTCAACATTATAATAACAACCACATGTAATGATATTCCCCCAAACCAAATTGAAATAGTATACTCACTGTCCATGGTTTCTGTAACACCCCTTGATCTAATAACTATGGCACAATCGTCATTACACCACAGTCACTAAATCCAGGCGTGTCACAGTCTCAAAACAATAATTTCAAAAATTTCCTTTATACATGAATAGAAAATACGAGCCCCGAATGAATGCATATTTAGTATGCAACCATTAAAGTACAACAACTAAAGAAAACATATTTCATATATAACATATTCATCCTTAACACAAAGCACTGACAACACTAAATATATTACTTACATATTCAAATAAAATATAGTGGGTACTAAAGCACAAAAGGGGAAAGTAGTAACCTTGGGATAGGTACTACTAGCAGACAAAGCCGCGACCCCATATATACGTGATGCTCGGAGTCCCAATCGACATGTCAGGCATCAATGCCTCCGCGAAGTTGCACCCGTGCGTATTCGAAGAAATCTCGTCTAGACACCATATCGAAAATAATGAATAAGCTCAATCCAATCAATAAGGGTGTGGGCCCTCGTCTTCTTCCTCCTCTTTTAACACGATATATTTAACAAATATATATATATATATATATATATATATATATATATATATATATATATATATATATATATATATATATATATCGAAATACAAGGATATAGGAAAGAGGTGAGACATCCTACTTACATTACCAATTATGGCAGTAAAGAAACAGAACGGCGCAGAGCGCCCACATAGCAGAGCAATAACATTTAAGCAACAGTAATCACATACGGTAAAAGAAAACAACATCAGAATCTCAGATAATGAACAATTAAAACATTTCAGATAATCATGACATCAATAACACAATAGTATAATCATCATATAAATGAGTGCCAAATGATATGCCGACTCACAATGCATATGCACTTGGTACCAAGATTTTCTATTCCATTTCAAAGATGAACGTTCCAGGAGATCTGTCCCCCTCAATGACAGTCTACGCCAGACCACTAAGAGAATAGTGCTTATCAGGCTCGTGTTGCATTGTAATCAGTTTATCATGGCCAGTGGTATAATAAGGTGATAACATCATCACGAAATGAACCACCGCGCCTCACGGTCCTCAATCAGATCCTTCCACGCGATCACATTATTCAATTCTCGCTCATTTACCACAAAAGGATAATGATTTGTCGGGCCTGTAATGCGCGCAATCGATTTTCACTGCGCCTTACGCCCTCCCATAAATCCATCATGGACCACACTATCAATTCTCATTGATTCACCGAGTAAAGAATAGTGATTTGTCGGGCCTGTAATGTGTGCAATTGATATACACCGCGCTTTACACCCCCCATAGATCCTTCACTGGATCTCACTTATTCAATTCTCATCCATAGGCACATACAACCTTTTAACAGTCATCGACTGAGCAATTTGTTCAACGCATACTGATTCAATGTCTAATCATAGGCTCATCCAGCCTTTTAACAGTCATCGACTGAGCAAATTGTTCAATGCGAATATACATAACTCAAGCCATCATGGTATTATCCCCAATGATATTAAACAATCACCCATACAATTGTCTAATACCATTAGTATCAATGCTATTACATAATCGCCCATGCAATTATATAATAACACTGATCCACCCAGTTTCAGCACATCGGCACAATAACTAATAGTGTATAATGCTCAATGCATATTGACTCCATGCACAACCATGTATATCCAACAATAATGATATATGTTCCATAATATGCCACAATTTGGCCAAGTTAGATATCAACATGTTCACATATATTTCACATTACACATTTTCCTTAATATGCCACAATTTGGCCAATTTAAGCATTAACAGAGTTTTAGTCCCAAACACGGACCCACAATAGCCTAGTATTAAATTCTCAAGAGCGATAGCACACTTAAAAATTACTCGAAAGTTTTACAAACCTCACCACTCTCTTGTTCTTCCCTTATGTTCAAAATCACTCCAATCCATAGGATAAAGTCTTTTTCCTTTAATCTTTCCATTACAGTTATTAATTCCTTAACACCTAATCACCTAAGTTCCAATATCTGCAAAGATGCACTAAGGCATCATTTGAACCCCCCAAGTTTTCTCTAAAAACCGTGGCCTCCCTAAGTCTTCAAAATCTCAATTCCTTTCCATTTCATGCACTAGTCTCTTAATACCTAATTACTTAAATTTTATTTCACAACAATTTTATCCAATCCCTAAGGACCCATGGCCAAATCCATGGCCTCACTTTAGGGTATTAAACCCTTAAAATTTTCCATCCATTAATTCTAACATTTAGTTACATAAGCTTCATTTTATTTGTACACAAAACTATTTTATATCCCAAAACCCTAGTCAAAACCGTGGCCTCACATTAGGGTAGGAAACTCCAAATTTTTCATTTAACAACCCTAACATGATTAAGCATTTTCAACACATCCAATACATTCAAGATCACCATTCAAGCATTAATCCAAATCAAGAATACATAAACATGCAAAATCACCAAAACAAAGTAAGCATACAAATATGGATTTCTCCATCAAACAATCACACAAGGTCTCTTCACCACCAAGATAGGTTGAAGAGGATTATCTCCCTCTTACCTCTTGAAGACAACACAAGGAAGCAAGCCTCTTGGTCCCTTGTGGGGATTTTTGTGCTACACCTTCAAGGAAACCCTAAGGACATCAAAACTCATCAAAATCATCATCAAAGCTTAGAGAAGGAACCCTTGATCACCTAGAAGATCAAGGATTACGAAAATGAGGAGAAAAGATGGAAAAATTATGAACTTTACCTTAAAGTTTCCAACTTTGAAGATTGATAAATCCAAAATGAAAATGGATGATTTTGGTGATGGTCACAACATAAAAGTTGCTTAAAATGATGTTTAGATTCAAGATCAAGGGTTGGTTTAATGAAAAAGCTTGGAAGGCCAACTATGGTGGTTTTGGCCATGGAAGAGGGGAGAAAATAGAGAGCAAAGGTTGAGTTTTTGAAGATGACTCCAACTAGAAAAGTATTTAGAATGTAATGGAGATCAAGGAAATGTGGTTACTTGAAATTTTTGCCATGGTGGATGTGGGTGGAGATGGTGGTGCCGTGGAGAGGGTGAAGGAAAGGAGAAAAGAGAAAACTTGAAGAAGAATTAGAGAAGAAAGAAAATGGAGAGAGAATGTGTCTTGGAAGCTTTTGAAAGTAAGAATGGAAGTGGTAAAATAAAGAAGCAAACCTTGGCTCCCCTAACCCTGGGGCATTGTCGTGGAGTAGAGATGAAGTTTGAGAGAAAATGAGAGGAGAGAAAATATTAGAGAGAGAAAGTGATAGTAAAGTGATTTGAAGTGAAATGTGTAATTAAGTGTATTTTGTGTAAGTGTGTGAATTAAAATGTGTGGCCACAAGGAGCCATCAAAATGTGTGGTGGAGAGGAAGAGAGAAGAAATTTGGCTTCTTGAAGAAGCCAATAGGAAAGTGCAAGAAAGCTTCCTCCTAGCTTCCCCAACATGCCAAAAAGGAAGGTGCTAGGAAGCTTCCTCCTTTTGAAAAGTCAAAGTGATGTCATGGTGATGATGTCACCATGGTGATATCATTAAAGTGTTCTCTAAAATATGACTAACACTGTATCAAATTCATTATCAGTGGACAGAAATCACAGTTAACAAAAATTGATATTTATTGTCTAACGGATAATAAAATTATTTTGTGATTTTTATTTATCAGATAAAAATCTCAAAAAACATAAAATCTCGTAAACTGTGTCTAGTCTCGGTTTTAGTAAGATCCCCAGTCGACGTTTCCACAGTTCAAGGTTCTCGAGAAAAATATCTAATTTTTTCGGCTCCGTTTAGCATGCACGCAAAATGATGAATAATATTAAAATATTCCATGATCACAGAAAAATACAAAAAAAATCACAAAAATTACAAATATTATAAAATAATTATTCATCATAAAATTATTAATTTTCGGGGTGTTACAGTTTCCAGGGTACTTGAACCTGAATAAATACTAAAAATGTGAGAGCCAAGTATACTACAAATATTTAAAAATTCTTAAAATAAACTAAATATGTACATTATATACATTACAGAATGACATCCCACAGCACACAACATCCATGCCACGACATTTGGTCAGAATAGGTGCTTTTCGCAGCACCCAGATCAAATCTCTCTCTCTCTCTCTCTCTCTCTCTCTCTTTTTAACTCAAGTTTAAAGGGCACGTCGCGACATTAAACTTGCCACGCCGTGACGCTGAGCTCTCTGGATTCCAGCTTGATGCGCACAAAATAATTGTCATGCCGCGGTGTGCAATAGACTTACGCCGCAGCGTGAGAGGTCAACTTGTAGAATTCTACAACAAATTCAATTTCGATGCAGAATTTTGTCCAAAGAGATCCTCAACACCTCTAAAACTTGTCTAAAATATAAAATTGAAAAAAATACAACAAAAACATACTAAAACACAAAATCGCTGTATTAATTATATATAAACATAAAACATAAATAAAACATAAAACTAACTAAAGCTACAAAATCAAACATACTAACTATAAAACTACAAAAATCAAACATACTAACTAATATAAGACTCAAAACAAGAGAAAAACATAAAAACTAACAAAACTACAAAATTAAATATACTAACATATATAAGACTTAATACTAAAGAAAAGCATATAAACTAACAAACTCATAAAAACTAGGGTTCCCTCCCAAGAAGGGCCTGAGTTATAGTCCCGACAGGACTTTTACAAGACAAACCGCCACACTGCACTCCAGTATGCATCTCCTTGGAGTATGGCTAGTTTGATCCCAAAATGGATGGATCGGATGGTAGGCCTTCTTTCGCCTAATTGGAGGTCTCAAAGGCCTGAAATAATGAAGCTTATCTTCCACTTATTGTACCTATATACAAAGAATGAAACATAAATAAAAAGAACTATACAACTTGAATTAGAACTAAAAAAACTCATTGTCAATATTAGCAATATATAAATAAATTGTTATCCCCGGCAATTGCTAAAGAATAAGGCTAAATTATACAGAAATAAACCATCATCCCCGGCAACAGCACCAAAAACTTGTTTGTCCCTTTATTAGGCCGCAAGTGCACGGGTCATTCAAGTAATACAGATATAGAGTAAAAGTTCATTCCCACGAGAATAAATGGCTTCCAATACTAAATATCAACCAATAGCTTAAGTAATTCTCTTCAAGAACATACAAAATAGGGGAAATTGCAGTAAAACTAAATTTAAAGACTACAAAGCAATAAAGATAATGGTTTAGAGATTTAGGGTATCTTTTTTCACCTCATATTTCAACTAATGATATACAATCCTTATAAGCAACATTAATGAATAATCAAGTTAGCTTGAGAATCTACTTTAGTCAAAAGCCTATGTCTAGGTCAATTAACCCTAGTTTCATTCACCTAGCTCACTATGTTTCTATGAGAACTAGTGCAAACTCTACTCATGAACGATCTATTATCAAACACACGTTATACATGGCTAAGAGGTATACTTCTATCCCATTAACGAATCATTTCACCTAACCCAATTGAGTGAAATAGAACATGCATCAACTATACTATATTCATATCCACAAATCCCTATGTCTAGTTCATTTGCAACATTAAAATTATGCAATTAATGGCCAAACAAGAGCAAGCATTAAGCATAGGTATGGAAGAACAAAACCAAACATCAATCTAAACTCAAAGAAACACATAATCATCAATATCTATACAAAGATCCAAAGTAATCCCTAAATATAGCTCAGCTAAACATTGAACACTAAATTATACAACAAAATCAATGCTCAAAAGATAGAGGGAATAGAGAAAAGCAAAGGGAGAAGAGGAATGAAGCTCATAGATATGACTTTGATGCTTGAATCTCCTTCCATGAAGAAGATGACCTCCAACCAAGCCTTGCTAGGCCTCCGAAAGCTCTCTTTGTAAAATCTATTAAAATCGTATTTATAAGCCCAGAAAATAGAGCCACGCCACGACATTACATTCCTACACCACGGCGTGCATACAATTAGGTCACTAGCACTGCGATGTATCTTACTTGTGTCGTGGCACTCTGCTCTCGGGTCTCTCTGCCTGATGCAGGGGATGCACTCGTTGCGACATTGAGTGTTGAATTTCACACTTGGCTTTTTCTTCCAGTTTCAGCTCAAATGCTCCATATATTTGCTTGTTTGGAGCCCTTCCTACAATAGAGAAATCACCAACTCATTAACAATTGCAAATTCACTTTATCAATAACAAAATAAACACAAATTGCTCAATATCATATAAGAAAGGTATCAGAATTTAATATAACAAATATAAAAACAAAACCTTCTAAATATGCATACAATGAGGACTTAAGCAATGAATGAAAGCATAGATACAGGGCATAAATAACTATAATTCATGGGGTTATTAGTATGGCACCATATGAAGCACTTTATGGTAGAAAGTATAGGTCCTCTTTGTGTTGGTATGAGGTTGGAGAAGGAACCATTTCTAGGTCCTGAGTTAGTGCAGCAGACCAGAGATCAAATTAAAATGATCGGGGATAGATTGGTGAGAGCTCATAGTAGGAAGAAAAGCTATGATGATAAGAGGAGAAGACCTTTAGAGTTCAGTGAAGGAGATGTTGCATTCTTGAGAGCCACTCCTACAATAGGGATGGGTAGAGCATTGAGAACACAGAAGTTGAACCCTCGTTTCATTGGTCCTTACCAAATCCTAAAGAGAATCGGACCCGTAGCTTACCAAATCGCCCTTCCACCCAGCTTGTCTAACCTTCATGATGTCTTCCATGTGTCACATGTAACACCCTCCGTCGGGCATCACATTTCTGACTACAAGCTCATAATCTGAAAATGATTTCATAAAAGGTTTGAGTTATAAAACATTGGTTTTAAAATTTCTTTCGTGGAAATATAAACTTACTAAAATTTATAAGTAATACCGAAAAATAGATTTAAACTGATTAATATACATTACTAATACCACATAATATTTAACAATTAGGTAGGAAACATAAAACTTACAGACTTAATTTTAAACAGTAGCAAACCCCATGACGGGTCCTACTTAATAGCACGGTAAAACACTAACGAGAAAAAACTCAACATACTTATTCCGTTTTGTATCTATCTTGATGCATCATATATTTGTTTCTCTTCAAAACTGCACACCAATGAATCCGGAATGGTCACTCCTTGATGTTGTCACCGAACTCAAAATATTTGTCTCCGGTCAAGTCTAAGAAACTCGTTTCATCTACTATATATTTTTAACAACACAAGCACAACAAAATAATATAACAAAGAGGTGAGATCACCTATGCCAATACCAACATGGTAGCATGGAGATAACACAAACAATACACCATACAGATATATCATATCATAATTACAATCATGCCATCAGCATCATTTATCATCACAACAGATGAAATAAATAATAATTACGATCATGCCCTCAACAATATCCAAATATTCAACAATTCAATTATTATAATAATAATTACGATAATGCCCTCAACATTATCCAAACATTCAACAATTCAATTATCACACCAATAATTACGATAATGTCTTCAACATCATCCAATATTCCTTAATTCATATATCATACAGATATAGTTATTCAGATTATGCATGTGCACAAAGACTCACTTTCCTACTTGATGGAGGTTTTCACAATTTTGAGATGAATGTTCTGGTTAATTGTCTAGCCTTAGCCCACAGACAATCCAGTCTTCGAAAAGAATCGTGTTCTTGTCGGGTATCGTCAATGCGTTGCAACGGACTACATCGCCACGTGGCACAGGGTACTTGCCACTGCCCACTGGATCGACCGTCGCAACTTGACGCCCCAAGATCCATCATAGATCTCACTTTTCAATTCTCATTCCCTCTTCAACCACAAAGGTTGTAATAGTTATTAGCTATATTCCATTCAATGCACGAATATCTCAATGCAAGTTTTGTTCAATGCACGAATAACTCAATGCATGTCCCAATTTCATCATATGTCTCAACGCATATAAACCATTCTCAGTTCAAATTCATAATCTCATATTCAAGGTCCACACACTGACCCATTTTCTGTTCAAATTCATAATCCATATTCAGGGTCCACCCACTAGCCCATTTTCAGTTCAAATTCATAATCTCATAATTTCTCATATAGTGTTCATACACTAGTCCAACAGTAATCCTACTGTATATTCAATCGCGAAATCATATTATCGCATTTTCATAGTCACACAACACTTTTGTCACGTTTTCACAATCGAGCTACATTTCTATCGTGTTTTCAAATCGTATTTTGATTTTTCAACACTTTCTCAATCACTTAAAAATATTTACACTTTTCTCAAATCACGTAGCGATTTTTCATCATTTTCAAAATCGCGTAACTTAAAAATCATACTTTTAAGTCGCATAAACCATCTTTCCATCATTTTTCAATCACGTAGCGATTTTTCAACAATTTTTCAATCTCGTAAAAATATTTAAACGCTTTTCAAATCGCGTAGAAATATTTAAATATTTTTCAAATCGCGTAGCAATTTTTCATTATTTTTGCAATCGCGTAGCTTAAAAATCACGTTTTTAAGTTACGTAAAACATTTTTCACCATTTTACCACCACGTAAAATATTCCTCAATATTCCAAACATCATTTTGGACTTTCCAAAAAAACAATGTCATTTCCAACATCATTTTCCATATTATTTTCCTTTAAGAAATCCTTTTCGCAATATATTCCACAAATTCACCATTTCATTGAATTAAATCAATGTTTCTCACTTAAAATTTTCTAACGCACTTCAAAACCCAAAGGATGAGTTATACGTTAAAATATCTCAAGTCACCAATTTATTCTCCGTAATTCACAATCAATTCTAAAAATCAATCCTCTTTAAAATAAATTGAGGTTCAAACACTTTCAACCTCTCTTTTCCATTCATATACAAAAATTCCATTTTTTTCAAGTGACAAAACACTTTGTTTCCATTTCTTTAATCCTTGTACTAGATCAATTACACTTCCACTTTGAAATCATTTTGTTTCATAAAACCAAGGCATTACAAGCCTTCAAAAACCGTGGTACATGGCCATTGGAAACCATCAAATACTTTTCCTTCTAAATCAACTAAGTTCCATTCATGTTTTTACACAAATAAAACCATTAAAATTCCTTCAAAAACTGAGAGACACTTGGTCTTTGAAATTAAATCATTTGTTCATTTTCCTTGCTTTTCTAAACATCCAATTTTACCATTCATGAAAATATTAATTTGTGAACACCTATTTTGAGGTGTCTTGGCCGAAATTCACATGGTCCTTGGAACCAAAAATTATTTTCCTTTCCATCATCAAATCATGGCATACATATACATATTCATCATATCATATAATCAAGCATAACTTAAAGCAATAAAAATCACCTAAAGCATGCAAACACAAATAAATAATTTAAGGCACATAAATACCCACAAATAAATTACATAACCATGGATATGAATCCTCACATGGATTCACCATCCATCAAATACAAAATTCATCTCTCACTACCATACTTGGTTGGTGAGATGGATCTCCCTCTTACCTCTTGAAGAACCTCAAAAGCTCCTTGCTTTGCTTCTTTTTTCAAGTCCTTCACCACCAAGGGCTTCTCAAAAACAAAACAAAACATAAGTTTATTAGCATATCAAGCTTGAACAAGGAAAACCATGGATCAAACATGGCTTAGAACATGAAAAAGAGATAAGAAGTGAAGTTTCCTTACACTTTACCTTAAAAACCCTAGAACTTTGCTCTTGAAGAAAGTCCTTGAAGATGATGGATTTAGAACTTGGTGTAAACTACAAAGTGTCTTAGATTGAGGTATAGATTCAAGAAGTAAGGTTGTTTAAAATTTTTGAGTGATGGAAGGTGGATTTGGGTGCTATGGCCGTGAGCTTGAGTGAAGAGAAATGGAGAAAAAAGTTTGAAGAGCTTTGCTTTTTGGAATGATCAAGAATGATCAAGAATGAGTAATAATGGTATCTCCAAACTTTGCCATGCATTAAACCATCACAAAACTGTCCCCCCCTCCTTGTACACTCAATGTGTGACCAATCTCACTAGCCACCATTTTGAGCATTCTTAGCCATTGATTAGATCAATGGTTAGTATTAATGTAGATTCCAATTACAGCTTCTAGATTGTAAGACTTAATCTAAGTCATTGGAGCTTTCTGCTTGAAATCCTAGCCATTAAATGTATCTCCAAAATGAAGGGTCAAGATCACTCCTTCATACTTTTCATCGAATGGTCATAAATAGTCCTAGCCATTTTATAAGACCAAATCTCCACCGTTGATTAAATCGATGGTGGATATCCAAAGGCTTCAACATTAACCTTCCTTCCTATTGGTCCGTCATAAAGCTGTCATAACCACTAATGTTGACTAAGCAGTATATTATTTATTTTTATCTGCTATTACCCTCCAAACAATATTTTTACTATATTTTTATTGCATGATAATTAAATACAGTACAAAGCACAGTAAAAGAAAATTTTAAAAACTGTTTCCGGATTCAGGTTTAGTAAGATCCCCCGTTTCGGTCTCAACAGTACAAAATTTTCTAGTTGTAGAAAAATTTTTACTTTTCCAGACCCACTAGGGCCCACGTACAGCCCTTCTGGGCCCACATACAGCCCATGGATAATATTGAAATAATCAGAGAAATATAAAAATTTCATAATCATCCACAAAATCATAAAAATTATAAAACTTACGAAAATCAAATCAGATTATGTAAAATAATTAAGACTTAACAGTAATAATTAAATTACATAAGATTTTCTCTGGCCCGAAATTATTATTTTCCTGACACGAAGGAAATCACACAAAACGATCAAATGTATTCACGGAATACTCAAAATAATTTTACAGTACACAAAAATCACTAAATAGTAGAATTCTGTTAACTGTCAAAATTACTGTTAAATAGTTAGGAAATTTGGGTGGTTACAATACTCCCCCTCTAAAAAGAAGTTTCGTCCTCAAAACTTGATAAACTTGATTTCATACCCTCAGAATAAATATGTATATTACTCTTTTATCTTTTCTTCCAGTTCCCATGTTGCTTCACCACTTACGTCATTCTAGATTACTTTGACCAACGAAAATTCTTTGTCTCATGTTCAACTTCTCCTGATCAAACATATATCTCAGACTTCTATAATTACTGAAGATGTAACGCCCCTTTTTCTTATCCAATACTCACGAAGAAGGAACGTCACACTATTATATTTATATAATTGTAAAAACATAAGGTAAGATTATACTGCGAAAAATAGTACTTGGTTTGAATTTCCATAAAACCCGGTGTATTAATGCTGGTTTAATTTATCTTAAAACTTTCGCCATACTCTTATTATAATATCATTATTGTATATATTTTTTTTGTGTAAGTCATTGTAAGTAGTACAATAGTAAATAAAAAAAATCCCTATTATAGCGGAACTTCAAACACTGAATAGTTATAATACAGTCAACAGAAAATAAACCATACATCGGAACTACATTATCATAATTATACGTACAAGCCTGTATTAATTACATTTCCAAAATGTACACAAAAAGCAAAATATGTACCTATCCCAAGAGATACAAATATATATACCCATCAATCCAATAATACGTCAGGCTCCCACAAAAATAAACAGATAGCCATCAGTAGCCATCGATAAAAAAAAACAGTCCCTAAGACTGACGAGAACGAGAAGGAACCGTAGATGGGTCCTCTTCAGGGTCCTCCTCGTCTGACGAGACATCCATCGGAACGACGGAATAGCGGCCAGGAGCCCAAGCAGTGGACAAGAAAGAGTCGTCCCATGGGGTATAGTACATATCCACCCACATGTCTCTCACAGGTAGGTAAAATTCCAGCCATACAAAGGCATGGAAATAAAAAATAGAAGCATCATAATGTCCCCACGCTAAGGACACCGTCAATTCGCCATGGTATACACAACGATTAGTCTGCATGTTGATATGCTAGCAATTCGAACCACCATGAAAGTTGATCTGCACGTAACCAAAGAATCCACGGGGGCAAAATGACATCCTCAGCAGCCTCGATCTCAGTCAAGATACGGCCAGAAATCCTGAAACTCAGTGGTTCCTTTGTCCTCCTCACGAATGTCTTCGGGCAATCATAAGGTGACATATAATGGCAGAATATACAGTAAAGAGGTGAGATACTCTTCATTCATTACCAATAATAGCAGCAAGAAACTAAACGACGCTGAACGCCCAAATAGAACACAACTTATACACTTAAGCACCACAACATTAAAAATTTACAGTGAAAGCAGAATAATAACATTTAAATAACAGAGATACCATCAGCAGTCAACAATGCAGGTAACTAACAATTTTTACAGAAATAATAATAAGCATGCTTCACAGTTAATAATGCTCATGCTCAATGAGTTATGCGACCGACAGCTCACGATGCAAAAGTGTCTCAAAACCTACTCCATGGAGCTAGACATAAACATTTTCGGAGTGAATGATCAAGGAGTAATACCAGTACATCGTTAGCCTAAAAAAATAGTGTACTTTATTTCATAAAAATGTTTGTGCAATGGCTTATACATGGTACCTCGACAGTTGATCGTGATATAGGACATCGTCTCAGACAGGATCGTCGGTGTGTCGCATTGGTCTATCCCACGGCCCCAGTGGAGCTACCACTGTCTATTGTGAGACACCCACACCCCGACGCCCCCAGGGTCAACAACATATGACACCTACGCTTAGTCTATTCGCACCCACACACAGTTGTTATTCAAACTCCTAGGCCCACACAGCCTTTCTAACAGTGTCCAACGGATGACACATATGCATGATGACACAATGTCAAATCATGTATGTTTATCATAGTCATGTAACAGTATCATTTCATCAGAATATTTTCACGGTACGTAACCATCAAGTATTTAGCCCACAAGGGTTCACAATAGTATAAAGTCAAATTCTATGTCAATACCACTTTCTAATTTTTATTCATCGTTATGGTCCACATTGTAGATTTTCACTTTTTCAAGTTATATGATATTAATTTAATGTGGTAACTTTGGGTCACTTTAATTCCTTGTATCCATGACATTTAAGAGTCTTTGAATTTCCATTCTTTCACTGCATTAGGTATTAATTCATTATCACCAATTCTTTTAATTTCATTAGTCCATCAAAGTCAATTTCTTACCATCTCAATTTGGTCAAAACCGTGGCCCTCATTAGATTCTCAAGTCCAATGTTTGATTTCATTTTCTTCATGTATTAGTGTCTTACTTTTAATCCACTTTAAGTGTTTACTTCAAGTCCTCCCAAACTCACACACTCATGTTCTTTCTCTTGAGTCAAATTCTCCAACTTGCCAAATTAAGACTTTAATTAATTTTCCTTACACATTATGGATTCCTAATTACCATCTAATGTCCAATTTCCCAATCCTTTATCCAAATCACAATTCTTCACCATTTTTCTCCTCCATGGTCGTAAGCCTCACAAAGTTAGGGTTCTAGGATTTTCATGTCTTCATTAGTCATTAATTACTTAATAAACACCAATCCATCAAGCTTTAAAATTTTAAGCACCAACACCCCACCAAGGAGGGTGTGGCCGTGAACCTCCATGCCTCAAGCAAGGGGCTTTTGTTCAATTCTTATCAATTTCAATCCATCACAATTATTACAATGTCAACAAGAACCAATTCTATCTAACAAATCAATTAGAAGAACGAAAATTTAAAGGATCAATGGTAAGAAAATAAAATAGCAAGAGTAACCCCTATTAGGGTTTATCACAAATCTTCAAATAACAAGTCTCCAACCACTATTTTTGGTTGAATAGAGTGGTCTCCCTCTTACCAAAGAGGAGAGCACGAAAATGACCTCCAAGGTGCTCCTTGTGATTTCGGTTTTGTGCTCCTCAAAACCCTAGAAAACAAACTCAAAGAGTCAATCACCATATCTTGAAAAGGAAAGCATCCTTGACCATGAAAATGGTCTTGGAACACGAAAAGGAGAAGAGAAGAGAAGAAAGTTGTGATTTTTTCTTTAAAGCCTCAAACTTTACCCTTGAAGAAGATTGGTGAAGATGAAAGATTTTGATGTAGGGTATGGAAGGAAAAAGGTTTAGAATGATGAAGAGAAGCTAAAAATGAGATTAATGAAGCAAGAAAACGAAAATATGGATGGTGGAAGTGGCAACCCGAAATGGAGAGAAAAGGAAATGGAAGATTTTGGTGAAACCTTGTGAAGAAAAGTAGTATAGATGATGATGGAGAGTAAAGAAATGTGGTTGATGAAGAGAAAAGATGAAGAGATCAAGTGGAGAGTGAGCTACAGATTTCGATTTGGCTATAGAGTTTTAGAGAGAAGGGAGAGCAAGGAAGAAGATGAAGAGGTAGAGAGAGAAGTTGTTAGGTTAAAGTGTGATAGTTTGGTGTGTTTTAGTTAAGTGAATGAAACCAAATCCCCCCTTTTTGCTTGGTGGCAGCCGCGGCATAGAGAGAGAGAGAAGAGAGAAATTGACAAGCTTCTCAAGCAAGCTAAGGGTAGTTAAGTCCTTTATTGGGTCAAAGCTTCTAGAAACTTGATTAAAATAACAATATATTTGAATTAAAGTGGATTTGTTATGACATAAAGTAGATTACATTGGGATAAGGTGATAGGATTTTTATTACATGCTATTATCCAAGGGATAATAGTCACAGTTAACAGAGGTCAATATTATTTAATTTGACAGATAAATTTTACGCAGTGTTTTATTATTCTATCTGCTTAAATTTCTCGAAAAATGTGAAACCATGTAATTGTGTCCGGCCTCGGGTTTAGTAAGATCCCCCGTCGACGTTTCCATAGTTCAAGGTTCTCGGAGAAAATACCTCGTTCCTCCGACTCCGCTTAACACGCACACAAAACGAAGAATATATTAAATATTTCGCGTTTCCGAAAAATTCCCAGAAAATTCTCAAAAATTGTAAATATTATAAAACGACTATTCTTCATATAATTTTTCAACTTTTGGAATGTTACAGTTATTTTCCAGACGCTGTCCACTGTGCATGTAAAACGAAGAATATATTAAAATATTTCGTGTTCTCAGAAAAATCCAGAAAAATTCCAGAAAATCATAAATATTACAAAATGAATATCGATAGCAGAATGGAAAATTTTTGGGGTGTTACAGAAGACGTTAAATGTTACTCTATAAAGAAAGTGTCTCCATACTTCTAATACAAACATAACATCTACCAACCCATATTCATGCGTAAAATAGTTTTTCTCATGTAACTTCAATTTCCTTGAAACATACACTACAACTCTTCTATTCTGCATAAGCACAAACCTTTAACTCCGATGTAACGCATCATAGTACACCTCCAATGGTTCATTGGAATTAGACAGAATTAATACCAGAGAAGTAGTCAAACACATTTTCAACTCCTAAAAATTTTCTTTGTATGCATCAGTCCATACAAACGCTTAATTCTTTCTGATAAGTTAGGTGAGAAGTCTTGCAATCTTGGAAAATTTCTCAATAAATTTTCTACTGATTTCTGTTACCATCTTTGACTTTTCCCATTGAAAAACTATTTTCATCCTTTTTATTGGATCAATCGCAATCCCTTCCTTAGAATCACGTGACCCAAAAACTAAACTTTATCCGACCAGAACTCGCTTTTCAACAACTTAGCATATAATCGCTTCTCCTTTAGAATTTGGAAAATCACACTGAGATGTTCAGTATGTTCCTCATGATTTCGAGAATAGATCACAATGTCATCAACAAAGATAATGACAATTCTGTCTAGATAAGGATGAAATATTCTACTCCTATAATTTATAAATATTACAAGAGCATCTGTCACTCTGCACGACATCACTTAAAATTTCCTTATCCAAGTATCGCTTCATTCTCCTGCCTTTACTCTTAACAGGAAGTGTCTCACATATCACGTCCTCTTTCAACAACACTGTGTATGATATTATGACATGGATTTAAATAGGAATATCCTTTCTTGCAATTTATTCTTTCTTGCAATTGCAATACATGAAAGAACATTATGAAATATAGCAAAACTATCTGATGTGTTACCGGATATATCCAACAAAGAATTTGATATAACTCAATTTTTAAGAATGGGTTTTTCTGGAATACTAACACTTTATTGAGACAATCTCGGTTGGAAATAACTAATCCGTTTCAAAGATCACGTCTATTTATGGAAGAGGTAAACAGATCAAACTAACAAAAAAATTTGATCTATAATAACAATAGGATAATTTGAATAACTTGAGTAGCACGATAGGCTAGTAATAGAAACAGAAGTAAACAAGTCAGAAAATAACGAAGACACAGATAGCTCTAACATATAATTGGTCCACACAATCATATGCCATAAAGAATGGGTTGCTCCCAGAATTATACAGTATTGTTAAAAAGATCACCTCCAATGGCACAATCTCCTTTGTTAGGTACCCTCTTCCACATCTCTTACATAATAGTAAAGACGTCATGGTCTGACTAAATCTGCTATCACTAGTACTTCCTCCACAAGATTGTTACTACTGCTGATTTCTTGGTGATCGTAAATACGTTTTCCACTAAAATCGATTTACCTTCCTATTATTCCTCCTTTGGAATGCCCAGGTTCCAAGGTTACGAGATCTTATATTCCAAGACTGATTCTCTTTTATCAGATCCTAAACCTCAACTTCTAGTTCCCGCTATTCAGCGATCCTCTGTTCCTGTTGTACTATCACGTCAGTTGTCCTCCGCGTTGCTCCTGTAGTTGCAACCATATTATTAGTATCATGTTCCGCTTTCACACATGTAGGTATACTACGAGCCATTTCTTTTCTTCAAAGACGGATGAATCAAAATACAATGGAAACCAGATGTAACCATTTCAAACAACATTGTTTCCTTTCAGAAATAAAAAAAACACAGAGAACACAGCACAAGCAAAATAGACCTAACCACAAACCCCAAAAGGCTTAAATCGTGCTTTGATACCAATTAATGTAACACCCTCCGTAGGGCATCACATTTCCAACTACAAGCTCATAATCTGAAAATGATTTCATAAAAGGTTTGAGTTATAAAACATGGGTTTTAAAATTTCTTTTGTGGAAATATAAACTTACTGAAATTTATAGGTAATACCAAAAAATAGATTTAAACTGATTAATATATATTACTGATACCACATAATATTTAACAATTAGGTAGGAAACATAAAACTTACAAACTTAATTTTAAACAGTAGCAAACCCCATGACAATCAGCATCATTTATCATCACAACAGATGAAATAAACAACAATTATGATCATGCCCTCAACAATATCCAAATTTTCAACAATTCAATTATCATAAATAATAATTACGATAATGCCCTCAACATTATCTACACATTCAACAATTCAATTATCACACCGATAATTATGATAATGCCCTCAACATTATCCAAATATGCAACAATTCAATTATCACACCGATAATTACGATAATGTCTTCAACATCATCCAATATTCCTCAATTAATATATCACACAGATATAGTTATTCAGATTATGCATGTGCACAAAGACTCAATTTCCTACTTCATGGAGGTTTTCACAATTTCGAGATGAATGTTCTGGTTAATTGTCAAGCCTTAGCCCACAAACAATCTCCAGTCTTCGAAAAGAATCGTGATCTTGTTGGGTATCGTCAATGCATTGCAATGGACTGCATTGCCACGTGGCACATGGTACTTGTCACTTCCCACTGGATCGACCGCCGTGCCTTGACGCCTCCAAGATCCTTCATAGATCTCACTTTTCAATTCTCACTCCCTCTTCAACCACAAGGGTCATAATAGCTGTAACGCACCTAGATCTAACAACCGCGGCACAATCGTCATTACACCACAGTTACTAAATCCAGGTGTGTCACAGTCATGATAACAGTAGATTCCAAAACTTACGAGTTTAATTTTTTTTTCCTTTTTCGCATTTATGCATAAGTAGAAAATACGAGCCATGAATGAAATATAAATGTATTCAACCATTAATACAACCATTGGCATGAAATCACGTTCCTTATATATATATATAGTTTATAGCCAATTTACACGAATTGCTGATAACATAGAATATAATAATTACAGAGTCAAATAAAATACAGCGGGAATACAAACATTAAAGGGGAGGAGTAGTAACCTAGGGATGGGTACTACCAGCAGACAAGGCCGCAACCCCATATGCACATGAAGCACGGCGTCCCAGTTGACGCGACAAGCATCAATGCCACCCCGCGGCTGCACTCTTACGTAGTCGATGAAATCTTGTCCAGATGCTCAAGTCAATCAACCAAGTTATAGTCCCTCTTTGCCTTCCTCACGATCTATTATCAAACATAAATGTAAAATAGAAATGCACAAATATAGGAAAGAGGTGAGATTCCCAGCTTTCAGTACCAACATGGCAGCAAGAAAATAAATGGCGTCGAACGCCCACATAAGACACAGTTAATACATACAAGTACAGTAATACATGAAAGCAATTAACGAGAGTAAAGCAGCAAAGAACAATAGATAACATTATCCATAGCCAGCTAGCAACATTAGCATTACCAAGAGTCAAATAAATATCGCAGTCATAATAGTAAACACATTATCCAATTATAAATGCTCAATAGACCATGTGACTGACAACTCACAATGCAACAAGGGTACCAAAGTTCCTACTCCATGGAGACATAAATATCTTCGGAGTGAATGATCAAGGAGTCATGCCAGTGTATCGTTAGCCTTGAAAATAGTGTGCTCATCTCATAAAAACATTTGCGCAAAATGGCTCACACATGACACCTTGACAGTTGATCGCGATATAGGACAGCGTCTTAGGCCGGATCGTTGATGTGTTGCATTGGTCTATCCCACGGCCCCAGTGGAGCTACCACTGTCTATTGTGAGACACCCACACCCCAACGCCCCCAGGGTCAACAACATATGACACCTACGCTTAGTCTATTCGCACCTGCACATAGGTGTTATTCAAACTCCTAGGCAACATAGCCTTCTCAACAATGTCCCACGGACAATACGCATGCATGATGACACAATGTCCAATCATGTATGTTCATCAATGATGCACTCAACATCAGCATTGCCTCAATGGCACATAAGCATTATTCAATGATCAAAATGACATATCAACAATATATCTATTAAAAACATTGCCTCAATGGCATATCATCATTTCTTATCTCATTGAATACTGAATCAATAACTGCATAACCAACATAGGGAATCACACTTGCATCAATAATTCTCACTAGGAATATATGTTCCTACATACCATAATTTCCATGTCATGGATCCAAGAATTCCATTTTCAAAATCATTTCTTCTCTATTGATATGAATACATATTCCTATCACATTTAAGTAAAGTAAAATCCTTGAATCCAGGGTTTTTAGGTTATGTTTGATTTACAAGGGACAAAGAACCATAATCTCAATCATTTCCAGCTCAAAAATCTCATTTTTGGGTCTTGGTAATCGATTACATCACCCTGGTAATCGATTACCAGCGTAACAGAATCTCTATAATCGATTACAATCTTATTGTAATCGATTACATGATTTCCAGAACCACGATTCGTAACTTCAAGGCCTTGGTAATCGATTACACAGCCGTGGTAATCGATTACCAATTGGACAGAACCTCCGTAATCGATTACCCACAAGTTGTAATCGATTACATGATTCCCAGAAGCGCCATTTCGTAACATCATAGGCTTGGTAATCGATTACACCATCCATGTAATAGATTACAAGCTGGACAGAATCTCTGTAATCGATTACACACAAGATGTAATCGATTACCAGATTTCCAGAATCACGATTTCATACCCTTAAGAGCTTGGTAATCGATGACAAGCTCCATGTAATCGATTACCACGCGTAAACTTGCAGAAAACAGAGTTCTCCAGGTCCTCTAACTCAAACCAAACCAATCATTATCATATTTAATCAACAAGTCACTCAAATATACCTTCAAATCATGCAAGAGGCATCAATAAATCATACAAACCCAACAAAATGTACTATCATCAAGAATAACATAGAAATGAGAGAACTTCATACATGGATTCAGAAATCAATAACAACACACATACAAGACATTCCCTTACTACCAAGATTGGTTGAAGAGGATTATCTCCCTCTTACCTATTTGAAAAATAACATAAGGTGTTACCTCTTTTTGCCCTAGATTTTTGTTGTTCCCTTCAAGAAGAACACCAAAGTGAGTGATTTCCATAATGTCCACTCAAATCATAGAAAAATGAGTTATTGATCACATAGGTGACCAAGAAAAACGAAAATGAGAAGAAAGTGAAAGAAAGGTTAAGACTTTACCTCCAAGCTCAAAGCTTTAGCTTCAATGGTGAAAAATGGAGGAAGAAGAAGAAGAACCAAGGATGGCTGATGCGTGCGGATGTAGTGATTAAAATTAAGATAAAAATCAGTTGTCAGGCCCACCAGAAAATAAAAACCTTACAACTAGTTGTAGTTAGTAAGGGTCGATCCACAGAGAACCAATTCAATTAACACTATTAAACAATTCCCAATTTAGACTCGATTAACAATAAACAAGTAAAAGGGGGTTTTGGAGTTTTGATGAACAATGAACGACTTCAAAGATAACAATAAACAAACTGAAATCAACAATATAAGAAAATTGGTTAAGAGATTGAATCCACCACTAGATTTATATGATAATGTAAATCCACATATCCTTTTATTCCAACATGCTCAATTATGTTTTTATGCAATTGTGATATTAAATCTCTGTTTTCCTTACGTGTTGGCCAATTTAGCAACCGCTCAAATCAACTCCTAATCACCGATTAGTCATAAAGCAACCGCTCTTACAACTATCCAACAATTGCATTAAGATTTAGAAAACCAATTACACTAAGGTCTAATCACACACCGGGATTAAATTACTTAGAACATATATTTCTCTAGATCTAATACCGCAATCACGCGCATAATAAACCCAGATCTACCACTTTTATAAGCGGCAAATAGCACAAAGATAATTATACCCACATGAACATCATACATCCCACTAGATCTACTACCGCAACCGCGCATAATAAACCTAGATCTACTACTTTGAAAGTAGGAACAAGTACAAAAAACCTTCATACCAACAATAGATTGAGAAATATATGAATAAAAACATAAGCTGTGTTGAAATAATCAAATATGCAAAGTTGACAACATTAATACTAGCGGTTTCATCACCCCCTTAACCAAGGGAGGTTTAGTTACACATAGCTAGAAAGAAATCACAAGAAAAACTATGAAGAAACAAGAAGAAACTATGAAGAAACAAGAAACTAAGAGAGAAAATGAAGGAGAGTTACATCTTGTTCATGATAAATGGTGCCTTTTATAGAAGTCTAAGGTAACAAAATGACAAAGGGAAGTGGGTGGATGAGTGGGTGAGTGAGTGGAGTGTTTGAGTGGATGGATTAGTGGGTTGGTTTAGTGGATTGGTTTAGTGGATGAGTGAGTGGAATGGTTGAGTGGTTGAATTAGTGAAAAATGCCAAAGGACTTTTGGTGAGTGGGAAATTATGGACATGAATGGGTGAGTGGATGGATGAGTGGATGGATTAGTGGATGAGTGGGTGGAGTGGTTAAGTGGTTGGATTAGTGTATGAGTGGATGAATGGGTGAGTTAGTGGATGAGTGGATGAGTGGATGAGTGGATTAGTGGATGGATGAGTGGATTAGTGGATGGATGAGTGGGTGGTTGAGGACGAAAATTTCGTGTCTGACTTGGAAGCCAAAAACGACCCACTATACTTCAGAACCACGAAAAGTGTTCTTCATGAAAGTTGTAGATCCTTTTCTTGGATATAAAATGGATAGCTGGTTCGTCCAATTTGGCTTCCTTAAGCCCAAGATATGTCCCAAATACCGTAGGTTGCTCAAACCCAACTTCAGCACCTCTGTTCCGACTTGCAAGCTCAAAATGACCTACTAGACTTCTTTTTCTCAAAATGTGTTCTTCATGAAAGTTGTTTATTTGGATCTTGACTATCCAATGTCCAAATTTCAGCCCATCTCCATTATTACATCTTGAGATATGATTTTTTTGAGTGCACACTGTTCGGATTCTACTGACAGAACCCGTATTCTGACTTCCATGTCAACTTAGGTCCCTTAGACATCTGAATCAGACTTCGAGCTCTTCATCAAAGTTGTAGAGCTTCCTCTTAGCTTTCCTACAAGATAAAATTCATGATTTTCAGATATCAGGAACTCAAGTTATGACCAAAATACAGAAACAGTGTAAAATCTCAATAATGCTGAAAATATTCAATTAGGACCAATTTGAGCTCAAACTCACAAAATCATGTCAAACTCAATCAATTAAGAATATGGAGAGTGTAAGTGACTAAATATAAGGGTTTCTTAATGAATAAAATATGTGTTTATCAAATTCCCCCACACTTAGCTTTTTGCACTCCTGGGCAAAACTCAAGACCAAAATTTTACAATCAAGAAGAACAACCAAAGGTTCAAGGGATCAAAACATTCATGAGTTAACAATTCTCCACATCTCAAACCATCAAGCAAGGTATCTTCAACATGAATCGAGAATGATAGATCTTCACAAGATTCCTCTCAATCTCTCAAGTGTTTAAAGGGTAGGTATTTCACTCAATTCAACCCATGAAAATTGCACTACCATAAGCTTGCTTATCTTCTACTTCTCTACTACTCAAAACACATGCACACACAAATCATGAGGACTTTATTCAAGGTTGTAGTGAGGTCAAGGTAACGAGGAGAGGATAAAATGGATATGAGAAGATAAATACCAAAGAGAATAAAAGCAAATGAGAGTGAGTTCAAATAACAAGCATAAAAGTTCATCCCAACTCTAGTGTATATCCCTTTACATATTCATTTCCCAATCCTTTTCTTTTTTTAAACACTTGGTTTTTTTTTTTTTTCTTTTTTTTTTTTTTTTTCTTTTTCTTTTATATATATGAACATAACTATATACATACATTTTTTTTTCTTTTTGGGCACTCTTTTCTTTTTCAACAACCATTTTGTACACACACCCCACACTTGTTCAAAAACTCATCCATTAACCAAGCTAATGTTCTTTTATTCCCTAAGGTAAAGTAAGAACACGATTTCTCATTTAAGGCACATGATGAGCTAGAAACAAGGAATGGTCAAATAAGCTCAAAGGGGTTAAGCAAAGGAAAATATACAAGGTTGGCAGGAATTAGAGAAGTTTCAAGAAATCAAAAGTGTGCTTGATATCATATTGAAAACAAGGTTGGCTATTTGGTTAAACTAGCTAATTAAGAAAGAGGGCCTCAATCATGTTCATGCATGCAAGTGAAATGTAGCCTCAAAAAGAATCAAAGCAAGTTCTAGAGTGGTCATTAACATGAGTGAAAATCACACAAGAAAGAAGAGAATGACATAAATGTTGAATCCATCCATTAGGCTCAAAATCTCACAAGGTATGCATCCATCAAACTCAATTCATCAATTTAATCATCCATCACCAAGCATATCAGTTCAAGAAGGGAGAAAAGTTATTCAATCATACAATGAACCCCTTTTTTTTTCTTTTCTTTTTTTTTTTGAATTTTTTTTTTACAAAAAGAACATGCTGAAATCTCTCCCCCACGCTTAATATAACATTGCCTTCAATGTGAAAGAGAGATATAGAAAAGAGCAACACAACCACGATAAGAAGTGAATCAACGCCAAGCGAGAAAAGAAACACTGCTTGTCGATCAAGCACTCGCATCGGACCCGAAAAGAAATCAAACAATAAAACTTTAGTACTAATTAGTTACTACCTAAAAAAAACTCCTTACTCGCCACCAATTAAGATGCGTCTCAAGAGTAAAATTACTCCTTACTCGCCATCACTAATTGATTTAATAAGTACATGACAATCATATCATACTTTCCAAACAGCACAACAAATTTTTTTATTTTTTTTATTTTTTATTATTATTTTTTTTTTTTTGGGTCAACTATCCTTCCCCCCAACTAAATCACAACATTGTCCTCAATGTTAAAATATAGATGAGTAAAGGACGAGAAGATATTACCTGTTGGAGAAAGGCGATACAAATTTAAACAGAAACAAGGTACAATAAAATCAAACCCATTAAAGATGAAGTCGCAGATCGGCTTTTGTTTCTTGTTACTTCCTTATTTGCTTCTGTTGACCAATCTATCGAGCTAATACCGGATCAGGTACATACTCAAAAGCTTCTAATTTATCAATGAGCTCATCAATAGTGGAGGCGAGAGATAAGAAGTTGTCTTGTCTTGAAGGAGTGATAAATTTTTGTTCCTGACTTTGTCAAGAAAAGATAACAAAAGATCAAAGAAATTATTAACATTCAACAAACCAATGGGTCTATGGTGGATGTTTAGTTAAACCCAAGAAACAATTTGAAAAATTTCTTCTAAAGTACCAAATCCACTGGTAAGACAATAAATGCATCGAATTGTCAACCATTGTTTTCATTCGTCCATGCATAGATGTTACCGAATTTCTTCTCCAACTGTCTTTCCAAAGTGATGTTATTTTCAGCCAAAGGTTTAGGAATAACACCTAAAACCCGATTGCCTCCTATAGAAGCGACAAGTGATACAGCCCCCATTAACCCACGACAACCTCCCCATATACAAGATGAATATTCCTCGCAGCAAGTGATCGACCAAGAGTGCTAGCTGCGTTTACAAACTCTAATCCCTTCCCATAACTCGACCCACAAAAAACACAGACATTTTTGAGGTTACGAATAGAAGGCCCCATTCTATACTTTTCCTCCCTTTGAGTGTTTCTGAGTTGAAGGAAAATGGAGAAAATGGAGTGTTTAAGTAGGAAAAAGAATGGAAAGGGAATAATTGCACCTATGAGGGTAGGTTGGTTGTTGTCGAGAAAAGGTTGAAATTAAGAAACACAGAATCTTTTCTTCTCTTTTTTTTTTTTTACTTTTTTTATTTATTTTTATTTTTTTTTTTTTTTTTTTTTTTTTTTTTTGTTTGACTTCAAGAAAACCATCAAGGTAAAGAAGTCTAGAAACCCCTGAAGGACCCTGCTCAAAGGATCGTCGTACAAAAATTAAAATACAACAAAATGATACAAAGATAAAAGAAATAGAAAATGATGACATACTGTATGTACAAAGTGTCCATGGCGTATCTTTATACTTTGCGCGTCATGAGTGCGAGTAGACATCACGTCCTCTTTTTTTTTTTTTTTTTTTTTTGAATTTGTTAGAAAAACTTGATGAAAGATGAGTGTATACTTACTTAAGATTGGGAAGGAGGTAGTCATTTCTTTCACTTTGTGCCAAAGCATTGTTGACCAAGATTCGACCCATTCAAGACCGGCGCAACATAGGGCTCCCAAAAGGGACAAGTGGCCATAATACGCTGGTTGCCTCACATGTGGGATACAATCTACCTTCTTTGTTTTTCAATTAAGAAGGCTGGATCGGGATGCATGCATTTCCCATTCACGGTGTGTGTTACCAAAGCCAACCCTAAGACGTATACATAATTTTTTTTTTTTTTTTTTTTTTTTTTTTTTGTTTTTTTGTTTTTTTTTTTTGAGAGATGACATGAAGAAGAAGAGAAGAAGAAGAAGAAGAAGATGATGATATGTACAGATTGTTGTGATTGTGGCTCACATCTTCCTCGGTTTTACGTCCGTAAACGGCTTAAACGCCTTCTATGAGTCAAGGATAGGCTTCCCATCCAATTTTCTTATAAAGCGGCAAACGGGGTCTTTTAGAGTCGATTCCCAAGATCGTAGCGTTTTTCTTCATCCTTGAAGAGATTCCACAATTTAAGAATTTCACGATGCACCAATCCACAAGAATGTGTCTCAAGAGTCGATAAGATATCATCTAATGACTCCTTACTCAGTCCATTCTTAATGAAGAAAATTTTATCTTCTCTATTTGCGGAAACCATCCCCAAAGTATGACATCGCTTGTTACAGTTCCATCGTCCACATTTGTAACAAACTTGTAACCTTTTTGCTCTTCTCCTTTTAGAATATGAACTTCTTCCAAGACCAGGGCATATATGAGTCAAATGAAATTGAGGACTCACCGCTAATCGAACCTTTGCTTCAATTATCCGGCGTACATCTTCGGCATACCTTTGTGCATTAACGGTCTCAATCTTTCACATCGAACTTTGTAGATTTTTCTCGAGCATTTTGAGGAAAAGAAGGAAAATGTTTTCTCGGGTTTGAAAGAATGACATCCATTTTGAAGGAGAAGAAGGATTCGGTTATTTTGGGAAACTAAAAAATAAACCGACTTGAGAGTCACGAGTACCGTATCCGCCACTTAACCAAGCAACACAAAGAACTCAAGAACTTGATTTTCCAGGAATGGTTGAGTCTTTGTCCATTAACTTTACGCGCATTACCATTCCTAGGATCCTCAATATTTACGGCCCCGGAGGATACACGTGTTTGTGACAAAAAAGAACCGCGCCACCTAGATCTCAATTTTTCAAGGAGTAGGTGCAGATGATAATCTCAAAGCAGAACCTTTTTGACCAATTTCCGCAACTTTTGCAAAAGGTGTAACAGACCTTGAATAAAGTAGGCCAATAAAATCCATCTTGCAAGATTTTCGCAGGTTGTTGTCGTGAAGAAAAGTGACCTTCACATGCTTCCGAGTGACAAAATTTAATGGCACTACCTACCTTATTGTCGGGCACACACCGTTTTTTTTTTTTTTTTTTTTTTAGAGATTCAAATGCTTACAACCAACAAACAGATAAAAACATAATCTAAGGAACTAATGAAAACACAAAATAAAAAGGGATAAAGAGAGCAAATCTGGTTGGGTTGCCTCCCAATGAGCGCTTAGTTTATTGTCCTCAGCCCGACATGATGATACTTTCACTTGCTCCTCATATTGTGGAAGGATGAGGGTCATCACTTCCATCTCTGCACCTTGTCGGGAAGTTCATGATATGGTTTGAGACGATGACCATTGACCTTAAATGCTTTGCCGAATTTTCACTCCCGATCTCAAGCGCACCAAAAGGAAAAACATTAGTTACCACAAACGGCCCAATCCACTTAGAACGCAGTTTACACGGAAATAATTTAGTCTTGATTGGAATAGCGGGACTTTTTGTCCTCTGTGAAATTTCTTTTCGGAAATCAATTGGTCGTGGAATGCCTTAGCTTTAGTCTTATAAATCGGGGCATTCTCAAAGGCCTCATTTCTTAGTTCTTCTAATTCGTATGCTTGGAACTTCCTTTGCTTTCCAAAGCACCTTCCAATTCCATATTAACTTGTTTAATGGCCAAGTAAGATCGATGTTGCAACTCAACGGGCAAATGACGGGGCTTTCCATACACCAACCGAAATGGTGACATGCCGATGGGAGTCTTATAGGCAGTCCTATAAGCCCATAAAGCATCTTCAAGTCGAGTGCTCCAATCCTTTCTTGAGGGATTCACTTTGTCTTTTCAAGGATTGACTTAATCTCCCGGTTGGACACTTCGGTTTGCCCATTTGTCCGTGGATGGTAAGGAGTGGAAATTTCTGTGCATTACTCCATATCTCTTCAATAGAGCATCAAAGGTTTTGTTGCGAGAAATGGGTCCCTTGGTCACCGATGATAGCCCTTGGGGTCCCGAACCTGGAGAAAATATGTGACTTAACAAAATCGCAACAATTTTAGAATCATCGGATCGAGTGGCTTTTGCTTCCACCCATTTAGACACATAATCAACGGATAAAAGAATGTATGTGAAACCAAATGAAGGAGGGAATGGTCCCATGAAATCAATACCCCACACATCAAAGAGTTCCACAAAAATGATCGGAGTCCGAGGCATTTGATTACGAGGACCAATATTACTGTTCTCGACGGCGGTCACAAGACTTACGAAGTTGTAAGCGTCTTTGAAAATTGAAGGCCAATAGAAACCCTTGTCAAGCACTTTATTGGCTGTCCTTTTACTGCCAAAGTGTCCTCCACATGCATAGGTGTGGCAAAATGAGAGGATGGAGTGTGTCTCAGAATCAGGAATGCACCTTCTAATGACTTGATCTGCACAATGCTTCCATAAGTACGGGTCATCCCAGATATAGTATTTACAGTCACTCCTTAATTTATCTCTTTGGGCCTTGTTCAAATCCTCCGGAAAGTCCTTAGTAACCAGGTAGTTAACAATGTCAGCATACCAAGGGATTATGGTGTTGACAACCATCAAATATTCATCCAGAAAAGTCTCCATGATAGGCATTTCTTCCTCTTCAGTTACCAATCTACTCAAGTGATCGGCCACCAAGTTTTCGCTCCCTTTCTTGTCTTTAATCTCCAAGTCAAATTCCTGGAGCAATAAAATCCATCGAGCAATCTAGGCTTTGCTTCTTTCTTTGTTAGAAGATACTTCAAGGTGCATGATCTGAAAACACAATCACTTTAGAACCAATTAGATATGATCTAAATTTTTCTAAAGCAAATACAACGACTAGAAGTTCCTTTTACGTGGTTGAGTAATTAAGTTGAGCATCATTTAGAGTCCTTGATGCATAGTAAGTGGCATAAGGAACTCTATCAACTCGTTGTCCCAAGACGACTCCTACTGCAAAGTCACGGCATCACACATTAGTTCAAAAGGTAACTCCCGGTTGGGTGGCACGATGATAGGTGCAACGAGTTAACAACTTCTTGAGTTTTTGAAAGTTTCCATACATTTCTCATCAAAGTTAAAATTAACATCTTTTTGAAGAAGTCGCAAAGGGGCAATGAGACTTTAGAAAAGTCTTTAATGAATCTCCGGTAGAAACCCGCATGACCAATAAAAGAACGAATCTCCCGCACACTAGTGGGTGGTGGCAAAGAATGCATGAGTTCTACTTTAGCTTTATCTACTTCAATTCCCCTAGCAGAAATTACATGACCTAACACAATACCTTCATTCACCATGAAATGACATTTTTCCCAATTCAGTACCAGGTTAGTGTCAATGCATCTTTTAAGCACCAAAGTTAAATGTTCCAAACAATTTTCAAAATCATTTCCAAAGACACTAAAGTCATCCATAAAAACCTCAATGATGTTTTCAATGTAATCGAGAAAATATACTCATCATGCATCTTTGGAAAGTTCCTGGTGCATTGCAGAGTCCAAAAGGCATTCGCCTATATGCAAAGGTACCAAATGGACAAGTGAATGTAGTCTTGTCTTGGTCTTATGGAGCTATGGCAATCTGATTGTAACATGAAAAACCATCCAGAAAACAATAATAAGAATGACCACTAATCTTTCTAACATTTGATCAATGAAAGGTAAAGGAAAGTGGTCTTTTCTCGTGGCGGCATTCAACTTCCCGTAATCAATACAAACACGCCACCACATGCGTAACCTAGTGGGAATAAGCTCATTTTCAGCATTTCTTACCACGGTAATTCCAGCATTTCTTTGGTACTACAGGACCGGGCTTACCCACTTGCTTTGTCGAAATGGGGTAGATCACCCCCACACTTAGGAGCTTCAAGTATCTCCTTTTCACAACCTCCATCATGGGAGGATTCAATCTCCGTTGAGGGTCTCTCACAGGTTTAGTATCCTCCTCCATTAATATCCTGTGCATACAAACGGAGGGACTAATACCCTTGATATTAGCTATTGACCAACCAATGGCTGTCTTATGTTCCTGCAAAACGGCTACCAGTTTCTCTTCTTGCTCTTGGGTGAGTGACTTTGCAATTATTACTGGAAGGGTGTCCTTCTCCCCCAAGAAGATGTATTTAAGATGATCAGGTAGTGCTTTCAGTTCCAATTCAGGTGCCTGCACAACAGAAGGTTGAGGTATATTAGTAGTAACAGGTAAATCAACAAAAGTTACCTCATGCTCTTCTGGAGTGGAAGAGAGCTCTTGTAAGGCAGCAACAATTTCATCAATGTCTTCACTCCATGGCTCTTCTTCACTCTTCTTCTTTTCCTCCTGTACATCTAAGCTATGAGTTAGAATTGTATCAAGAGCATCAAAATGGTCAGTATCAAAAGCTGCAGAAATTAAAGAATCAAAAGGATCAAAAGAATCAATTAAACAAGCGAGTGCACATCACTTGGGTATCTCATAGCTTCAAAAATATTGAATCTAATTAATTCCCCATCAAATTCCATTGTTAGAATTCCTCAAGTGCACATCAATTTTTGTCCGTGCGGTCTTCAAAAATGGTCTTCCTAGCAAGATAGGAGCAGATTTGGGAGACTCATCCTCTTCCATGTCCAAAACATAGAAGTCTGCATTGGAAACACTAATTCATTCACTGTACCAAAACATCTTCAACCACACCCTTAGGGTATGCATTAGATCTATCAGCCAATTGAATAACAACACCAGTAGGTTCCAAAGGACCCAAGTATAAAGATGCATAAATAGAATACGGAATGACATTTATAGATGCACCTAAATCAAGCATTGCCCTTTCAAACCTTGTGTTACCTATAGTGCATGGAATGGTGAATGTGCTGGGGTCCTTACATTTGGTTGGGAGTTTCTTTTTAATTACAAATTTGAAACATTTTCTCCCACTTGGACCTTTTCATTTCCTTTTAACTTCCTCTTGTTAGTGCATAATTCTTTCAGAAATTTTGCATATCTAGTATACGCTTAATGGCATCTAACAAAGGGATATTAACCTCTACCTTCCTAAAAGTCTCAAGTATTTCTTTTTCTCGCTTCTTCTTTCTTGGTTTTAACCAACCTACTAGGAAAAGGAGCTTTAGTGACATATTTAGGAAGGGGTTCAGAAATACTTACCTTAGGGGTTTTGGAAGTTTGCCCCTTATCATTTGCTTCTTTGGGTGGTTCATCCTTCTCTTGAATGATTGGTGGAAGAGAGGTAGGCTCATCCATCGTCTTTCCGCTTCTCAATGTGACAAAGACTAGCATTTTCCCTCGGATTCACTTACATTTGTGAGGGTAGTTTCCACTGAAGCTTGGCTTTGAAACTTGTTGAATTCTCGTGGACAAGCTGTCCTATCTCGATTCTGCAAGTTATTGATTGCGATCCTTGTTTCTTGTTTGAAACTTTGTATAGTTGCATTTGTTTCTTGTTGGAGCTGCAAATTATTAGGCCATTTGTTTTACTAGCTCCTCTAATGAAGGCTCAGATTGCTTAGGAGCTTGAACTTGCTCTTGTCTCGAGGGAAAGGTACTTGCCTTTGTTGGAATCTGGAGGTCCATAAGTGGAGGTTGATTTTGAGGTTGCTTTGCATAGCTGAAATTTGGATGATCCCTCCAACCCGGATTATATGTGTTTGAGTAGGGGTTGTAATTTTTGAAAGTCCAAAGATATCCCCTCTTGCTCTTACCTCCTCATTTGTGTCTTCTTGGAGAGTGGGACACATATCGGTGGGATGTCCGGATGAACAACAGATCCCACAAGCATGAGCGGTGCTTTACCGAATCCATTAACCGTTGAACCATAGCGATCAATTGAGTCATTTCTTTCTTTGTATCTTGGTTGTCTCTACTTCTTTCACTTTCGCTCTTACTCCGGTGTCATTTCTAGAGTAGAATTGTTGAGTATTGGCAGCCATTCTTGAGATCAAGTTTCTAGCTTCTTGAGGAGTTTTATCAATCAATGCTCCTCCGCTAGCAAAGATCAATCATGTTGCGATCCATCACTTGTAAGCCTTCATAGAAATCTTGAATTAAAAGTCGCTCACTTATTTGATGATGAGGGCGGTGAAACATAGCTTCTTAAATCTCTCCCGGTAGTCATGGAGTGATTCCCCATGCCTTTGTTGAATACCTGATTTCTTTTCGATTGTTGCAGCTTTTGAGGCGGGGAAGTATCTGTCTAGGAAAGTTCGGGCCATGTCCCGCCATGATTGGATGGATTCGGGTGGCAAGTAGTAAAGCCACTCCTTAGCCGAGTCTTTCAATGAGAATGGAAAAGCTCTCAACTTGACTTGCTCTACATGAATTCTGCGGGTTTCATGCTAGAACATACCACATGGATTTCCTTCAAGTGCTTGTTGGGGTCCTCTCAGGGTAATCCATTGAAAGATGGCAAGAGATGGATTAAACCGGATTTCAATTCAAATGCCTCTTCATTTTCAAGAATGTCTATGCAAAGAGGTTGTTGATCTAGATCTGGAGCACCCAATGCCCTTAAAGTGTTTTACGCCATTGTCACTTCTTCAGATATTTCAGATGGCTCAAATGTCTCGAACTTGATAGATCAATGTAACGGGCGACTTCAATGTCAGCAGGTGTGAGTTGGAAGTTAGCCGGATGGAAGGGAAATTGAGGATGTGAAGTGAGTTGATCAATATAGTTCCTCAAATTTAGCAATCCTTCGTCTACTCCTTCAAAGGACATCAACACCTACAAAACACTCGAGAAAGAAAGATTAAAAATAATATAAAATAAAATAAAATAAAAACAGAATAAAAATAGGAAATAAATTAATAGTGTAATTGAAAAAATTAGTTCCCGACAGCGGCGCCAAAATTCGATGCGTGCGGATGTAGTGATTAAAATTAAGATAAAAATCGGTTGTCGGGCCCACGAGAAAATAAAAACCTTACAACTAGTTGTAGTTAGTAAAGTCGATCCCAGAGAGAACCAATTCAATTAACACTATTAAACAATTCCCAATTTAGACTCGATTAACAATAAACTTGATAAAAGGGGGTTTTGGAGTTTTGATGAACAATGAACGACTTCAAAGATAACAATAAACAAACTGAAATCAACAATATAAGAAAATTGGTTAAGAGATTGAATCCACCACTAGATTTATATGATAATGTAAATCCACATATCCTTTTATTCCAACATGCTCAATTATGTTTTTATGCAATTGTGATATTAAATCTCTGTTTTCCTTACGTGTTGGCCAATTTAGCAACCGCTCAAATCAACTCCTAATCACCGATTAGTCATAAAGCAACCGCTCTTACAACTATCCAACAATTGCATTAAGATTTAGAAAACCAATTACACTAAGGTCTAATCACACAGGGATTAAATTACTTAGAACATATATTTCTCTAGATCTAATACCGCAAACCGCGCATAATAAACCCAGATCTACCACTTTTATAAGCGGCAAATAGCACAAAGAGATAATTATACCCACATGAACATCATACATCCCACTAGATCTACTACCGCAACCGCGCATAATAAACCTAGATCTACTACTTTGAAAGTAGGAACAAGTACAAAAACCTTCATACCAACAATAGATTGAGAAATATATGAATAAAAACATAAGTGTGTTGAAATAATCAAATATGCAAAGTTGACAACATTAATACTAGCGGTTTCATCACCCCCTTAACCAAGGGAGGTTTAGTTACACATAGCTAGAAAGAAATCACAAGAAAAACTATGAAGAAACAAGAAGAAACTATGAAGAAACAAGAAACTAAGAGAGAAAATGAAGGAGAGTTACATCTTGTTCATGATAAATGGTGCCTTTTATAGAAGTCTAAGGTAACAAAATGACAAAGGGAAGTGGGTGGATGAGTGGGTGAGTGAGTGGAGTGTTTGAGTGGATGGATTAGTGGGTTGGTTTAGTGGATTGGTTTAGTGGATGAGTGAGTGGAATGGTTGAGTGGTTGAATTAGTGAAAAATGCCAAAGGACTTTTGGTGAGTGGGAAATTATGGACATGAATGGGTGAGTGGATGGATGAGTGGATGGATTAGTGGATGAGTGGGTGGAGTGGTTAAGTGGTTGGATTAGTGTATGAGTGGATGAATGGGTGAGTTAGTGGATGAGTGGATGAGTGGATGAGTGGATTAGTGGATGGATGAGTGGATTAGTGGATGGATGAGTGGGTGGTTGAGGACGAAAATTTCGTGTCTGACTTGGAAGCCAAAAACGACCCACTATACTTCAGAACCACGAAAAGTGTTCTTCATGAAAGTTGTAGATCCTTGTCTTGGCTATAAAATGGATAGCTGGTTCGTCCAATTTGGCTTCCTTAAGCCCAAGATATGTCCCAAATACCGTAGGTTGCTCAAACCCAACTTCAGCACCTCTGTTCCGACTTGCAAGCTCAAAATGACCTACTAGACTTCTTTTTCTCAAAATGTGTTCTTCATGAAAGTTGTTTATTTGGATCTTGACTATCCAATGTCCAAATTTCAGCCCATCTCCATTATTACATCTTGAGATATGATTTTTTTGAGTGCACACTGTTCGGATTCTACTGACAGAACCCGTATTCTGACTTCCATGTCAACTTAGGTCCCTTAGACATCTGAATCAGACTTCGAGCTCTTCATCAAAGTTGTAGAGCTTCCTCTTAGATTTCCTACAAGATAAAATTCATGATTTTCAGATATCAGGAACTCAAGTTATGACCAAAATACAGAAACAGTGTAAAATCTCAATAATGCTGAAAATATTCAATTAGGACCAATTTGAGCTCAAACTCACAAAATCATGTCAAACTCAATCAATTAAGAATATGGAGAGTGTAAGTGACTAAATATAAGGGTTTCTTAATGAATAAAATATGTGTTTATCAATGGCCACAAGGAAAATGGTCTTGGAATGATGGAAGAAAGCTAGATGTGGAAGTGGGGAAGAAAGGAAATGAAGATGGTGAATGGTGAGGGTGTACAGTGGAGGAGGAAGAAGAAGAAGAGAAGGAGAAGAGAGAAAATATTAGGAAGATGAAAGTGAATATTGGGTTCCAATATTGCCTCTGTCGTGGAGAAGAGTAAGGAGGGAAGAGAGAGAAAATGTGTCCACAAGAAAACTTCTTGGAAGCTTCCTACAATGGGCTTTTAATTAACTCTATTTTTATTTTGAAAATAAGGCTAAAGGAGCTTGACACAAGGTAGATTTTTGAATAGTGTGACAATATTTTTATTACATGTTATTATTTATTGGACAATAGTTATAGTTGGCAGAAGTCAGCATTAACAAATCTGACAGATCAATTCTTCACATTGTTTTATTATTCCATCTGTTAAAATTTCTCGAAGGTCGTGAAACCTTGTAAACTGTGTCCGGTCTCGAGTTTAGTAAGATCCCCCGTCGACGTTTCCATAGTCCAAGGTTCTCGGAAAAAATATTTCATTTTCCCGACTCTGCTCAACACGCACGCAAAATGAGGAATATATTAAAATATTCGTCGTTTCTGAAAAATTCTGAAAGAATTCACATAAATCACAAACATTAGAAAATGACTATTCGTAATAAAATTTTCCAATTTTGGGAGCATTACAGTCGTTTTGCCAATTCTGCCCAATGTGCACGCAAAATGAGAAATAATATTAAAATATTCCGCATTCTCCGAAAAATCCAGAAAAATTCCTAAAAATCTGAAATACTGTAAAATGATCATTTATCCTAAAATTAAAAATTTTCGGGATGTTACAATAGCTATCAGCTATATTCCATTCAATGCACGAATATCTCAATGCAAGTTCTGTTCAATGCACGAATAACTCAATGCGTGTCTCAATTTCATCATATGCCTCAACTCATATAAACCATTCTCAGCTCAAATTCATAATCTCATATTCAGGGTTCACACACTGGCCCATTTTCAGTTCAAATTCATAATCCATATTCAGGGTCCACACACTGACCCATTTTCAGTTCAAATTCATATTCCATATTCAGGGTCCACACACTGGCCCATTTAGGGTCCATACACTGGCCCATTTTCAGTTCAAATTCATAATCTCATAATTTCTCATATAGTGTCCATATACTGGTCCAACAGTAATCCTACGGTATATTCAATCGCGAAATCATATTATCGCGTTTTCATAGTCACACAACACTTTTGCCATGTTTTCACAATCGAGCAACATTTCTGTCGTGTTTTCAAATCGTATTTTGATTTTTCAACACTTTCTCAATCACGTAAAAATATTTACACTTTTCTCAAATCGCGTAGCGATTTTCCATCATTTTCAAAATCGCGTAACTTAAAAATCATACTTTTAAGTCGCATAAGCCATCTTTCCATCATTTTTCAATCACGTAGCGATTTTTCAACAATATTTCAATCGCGTAAAAATATTTAATCTCTTTCCAAATCACGTAGAAATATTTAAACGTTTTTCAAATTGCGTAGCAATTTTTCATCATTTTTGCAATCGCATAGCTTAAAAATCACGTTTTTAAGTTACGTAAAATATTTTTCACCATTTTACCACCACGTAAAATATTCCTCAATATTCCAAACATCATTTTGGACTTTCCAAAAAAACAATGTCATTTCCAACATCATTTTCCATATTATTTTCCTTTAAGAAATCCTTTTCGCAATATATTCCACAAATTCACCATTTCATTGAATTAAATCAACGTTTCTCACTTAAAATTTCCTAACGCACTCCAAAACCCAAAGGATGAGTTATACGTTAGAAAATCTTAAGTCACCAATGTATTCTCCATAATTCTCAATCAATTCTAAAAATCAATCCTCTTTAAAATAAATTGAGGTTCAAACACTTTCAACCTTTCTTTTCCATTCATATACAAAAATTCCATTTTTTTCAAGTGACAAAACACTTTGTTTCTATTTCTTTAATCCTTGTACTAGATCAATTACACTTCCACTTTGAAATCATTTTGTTTCATAAAACCAAGGCATTACAAGCCTTCAAAAACCGTGGTACATGGCCATTGGAAACCATTAAATACTTTTCCTTCTAAATCAACTAAGTTCCATTCATGTTTTTACACAAACAAAACCATTAAAATTCCTTCAAAAATCGTGAGACACTTGGTCTTTGAAATTAAATCATTTGTTCATTTTCCTTGCTTTTCTAAACATCCAATTTTACCATTCATGAAAATATTAATTTGTGAACACCTATTTTGAGGTGTCTTGGCCGAAATTCACATGGTCCTTGGAACCAAAAATTATTTTCCTTTCCATCATCAAATCATGGCATACATATACATATTCATCATATCATATAATCAAGCATAACTTAAAGTAATAAAAATCACCTAAAGCGTGCAAACACAAATAAATAATTTAAAGCACATAAACACCTACAAATAAATTACATAACCATGGATATGAATCCTCACATGGATTCACCATCCATCAAATACAAAATTGATCTCTCGCTACCATACTTGGTTGGTGAGATGGATCTCCCTCTTACCTCTTGAAGAACCTCAAAAGCTCCTTGCTTTGCTTCTTTTTTCAAGTCCTTCACCACCAAGGGCTTCTCGGAAACAAAACAAAACAAAACACAAGTTTATTAGCATATCAAGTTTGAACAAGGAAAACCATGGATCAAACATGGCTTAGAACATGAAAAAGAGATAAGAAGTGAAGTTTCCTTACACTTCACCTTAAAAACCCTAGAACTTTGCTCTTGAAGAAAGTCCTTGAAGATGATGGATTTAGAACTTGGTGTAAACTACAAAGTGTCTTAGATTGAGGTATAGATTCAAGAAGTAAGGTTGTTTAAAATTTTGAGTGATGGAAGGTGGATTTGAGTGCTATGGCTGTGAGCTTGAGTGAAGAGAAATGGAGAGAAAAGTTTGAAGAGCTTAGCTTTTTGGAATGATCAAGAATGAGTAATAATGGTGTCTTCAAACTTTGCCATGCATTAAACCATCACAAAACCGTCCCCCCTCTCCTTGTACACTCAATGTGTGACCAATCTCACTAGCCACCATTTTGGGCATTCTTAGCCATGGATTAGATCAATAGTTAGTATTAATGTAGATTCTAATTATAGCTTCTAGATTGTAAGACTTAATGTAAGTCATTGGAGCTTTCTCCTTGAAATCCTAGCCATTAAATGTATCTCAAAAATGAAGGGTCAAAATCACTTCTTCATATTTTTCATCCAATGGTCATAAATGGTCCTAGCCATTTTATAAGACTAAATCTCCACCGTTGATTAAATCGATGGTGGATATCCAAAGGCTTCCACATTAAGCTTGCTTCCTATTGGTCCGTCATAAAGCTGTCATAACTACTAATGTTGGCTAAGCAATATATTATTTATTTTTATTTGCTATTACCCTTCGAACAATATTTTTACTATATTTTTATTACTCGATAATTAAATACAGTACAAAACACAGTAAAACAAAATTTTAAAAACTGTTTTCGGATTCAGGTTTAGTAAGATCCCCTGTTTCTGTCTCAACAGTACAAAATTTTCTGGCTGCAGAAAAATTTTTACTTTTTCGGACCCACCTAGGCCCACGTACGGCCCCCTGGGCCCACAGACAGCCCATGGATAATATTTAAATAATCAAAGAAATATAAAAATTTCATAATCATCCACAAAATCATAAAAACTATAAAACTTATGAAAATCAAATCAGATTACATAAAATAATTAAGACTTAACAGTAATAATTAAATTACGTAAGATTTTGTCCGGCTTAAAAATTACTATTTTCCTGACACGGAGGAAATCACACAAAATAATCAAATGTATTCACGGAATACTCACAATAATTTTATAGTACACAGAAACCACTAAATAGTAGAATTCTGTTAACTGTCAAAACTACCATCAAATAGTTAGGAAATTTAGGATGTTACATCACAACTTAGGCAGTGCAATCTTGATCCTTCACATGTCATAAGGAATGAATCTGTGTAGTTAAGAGAGGATTTGTCTTATGCTATGCGACCGATAAGGATCATGGACAGAAGAGTCAAAGAGCTTAGAGGTAAGTAGATTCCTCTGGTGAAGGTGCTTTGGGATGGTGCTGGTTTCGAGGAGGTGACTTAGGAGTTGGAGTCCCGCATGCAACAAGATTATCCGCAATTGTTTATATGAGGTAAGCAATTTTAGGGAAAAATTTTAAATAAGGGGGAGGAATGTAACATCCTCTTCAACATATTAGACTTGTAAATGGTCACAGAGGTAGCTTAATACTTGCTTAACATGCTTGTTTAATTTTGAGACAATCTAAGTTACTTTAGGCTTTTTTTTGCAAGCTGAAAGGTGAAAAATAGCTTAAAATGACCCATATATTAGCATAAATGGCTTAGCTAATGGAAATAGATATGGATAATTTATTTCTAAGTCACAAATGTGTATCCTATGATGTGGTTTAGGTTTGAGAATTTAAAGCCAGAATGACTAGTCACAGATATGAAAAATGATAGTTTTGATGCAACAATAATTTTAATGAATCCTATGATTTATTTGAAAGTTGTTAGAACTTGAAAAACTTGGTTTAGCTAAAGTTGAGTGTTTTTAGCAAATTAGGAATTTCCAGTATAGAAACTAAGTCCCTAAGTCATCCACGGTTTAGCCTCTTTCTTGAATCCCTTTTATGTGATATTTCAAGTCACTTTTCTTGACTCTCATTCACTCTTTACACGGCTGAAACAAAGCAAGGAGAGAAGGAAGAGAAAAGAGAAAAGAAGGAAGAGAAGAAGAGGAAAGCTAAAGAGAAAAGGAAGCTTGAGGACTTGTGATCAATCCTTCATCATCTCCATCAAATTCTACAACTTATAGAGCTTGAAGGTAGGGGTTCTTGAGCTTAGTCCATCTTTTTCCTCATATCTTCATGATGGATTTGATTGAGGTTAAGCATGCCAAATTGAGTTCTTGTGGTTTGTTATGTGATTTTCTTGCTTTGTTGAGTTATACATGTGGTTTATGACTTGTTTATGCAAAAAGTTTGGATTAGAAACCAAAACTATCCATTTTGGACCTAAAATGCTCAGTGTGTAGGTTCTGGGGGTTTTGATAGGTGATTTTGTGTTTTGATCCATTTTTGATGAAATCAATTAGTATTTTGAGTTTCCTTTATGTTTATGAACTTGTTTGGGACTTGAAATCACCTAGAGATTGGATTGAAGTGGCCAAATTTTAGCCAATGAAATAGTACCATTTCTACAGAATTCTGCAAATCGCGGGGCCACACCTAGGCGCAAGAAATCCACGCCTAAGCGTGAGTGGTTTGTAACACCCTGAAATTTGTTATTTTATAGTAATAACAGAATTGTACTGTTTTGTGATTTTTATGTGCTGTAAAATTATTTTGACAATTTCGTGATTGTATTTGATTGTTTTATATGATTTACTCTGAGATGGGAATATAATAATTTTCTAACCGGGGAAAATCTTTACGTATTTATTCGGAGTTGGGGGATCTTACTAAACCCAATTCTGAGAAATACGTGTCATAATCTTTTAATTTTTAGAATTTATCTGTGAAATAAAAATATTTTATATTATTATTATTATTTTATTATCCAGTGGACAATACCTACTGACTTATGAGCAGTAGCTTCTGTCCAGTGGACAATAGGAACCGATAAAGTCTTGAGACTTACTGATAGTGAACCAATATGAACAAAGTCAACATTAGTGGCTTGACATATTCTAAACCAATAGAAGATGGTCAAATTTAGTGGTTGGACTAGTTAGATAGAAACTAGAAAATCTAACTTAGCTTAAATCTAACTAGGTTATTCTAAAAACTTAGGATGTAATCAAATGGAGACAAACTTAGTTACTAACCATTAGGATTCTCAGTTACTCTTAGTTACAAGAAAGTTCTACAATGTTCAAGAATTGATGACTATCACCTAAGTAACTAGATAGTTGGCTAATGAACTAAGTAAGCTAACTAGGTTTGCCTAAGCTTAACAAGGTAACTAAATGAAGCAAAACTTGGTTAGTGTTTTTTGTTAGGCTTCCACGGCCATTTGGTCTTCAAGGAAAGTTCAAGACTCAAAATTTTAAGCTTATCACTTTGTTAAATATCCTAGCCTCCATAAAGATCTAGATAGTAAACAAAAACTTACCATTCACTCCCTACACTCCCACGGCTAACACAAAGGAAATAGGAGACCAAATTCATTTCATCTTTATCATTTCTATCACTTAAGCCTTTTCTCTCCATTCTCTCTCTTCCAAGAACACACAAAAACTCCATTTTCTCTTCTTTGAGAAGCTCTTGACAGCCCTACCCTAGACCAACATACAACTTTCAATAATTTTATCTAATCCCACTTCTTAAACCTAAACACTAGTCTAAACATCTTTCATGTTGCAAGTTTCTTCAAAATTATCCATCTAGTGCTTGAAATCCAAGCTTGAAGTTTCTATCCTACAAGGTAAAGATCCTTGTTTCTTGTTTTCAAGGTGATTCTTAAGTTCTAAAGCCATGATTAATCCATGGTTTTTCTTTTTTCAACCATAGTTTATGACTTTGTAATTTGTTTAAGCTTGATAGGATTTTTTTTTTGGAGCAACACGAAATGTATAGGAGAAGGATCCAAGAAGAGTTTGATCTTCCTTAAGGTAAGAGGGACATTTATCTCACCAACCAAGTATGGTGGTGAGAGATGAAATTATTTGTGATGGATGGTGAATCCATGTGAGGGTTCATATCCTTGGTTGTGTAATTAATTTATTGTGGGTGTTTATGTGCTTTAAATTATTTATTTGTGTTTGTATGCTTTATGTGATTTTTATTGCTTTATGGTATGCTTGATTATATGATATGATGATTATATACATGTATGCCATGATTGATGATGGAAAGGAAAACAAATTTTGGTTCCAAAGACCATGAGGCTTACGGCCTCAACACCTCAAAATAGGTGTTTCCAAGTTAAGATTTTCATGAATGATAAAATTAGATGCTTAGGAAGGAAAGGAAAAGAAAATATATGTTGGTTCCAATGGCCATGTACCCACGGTTTTGAAGGCTTGGAATGACTTGGTTTTATGTAAAAATATTATTTTAAAGTGGCAATTTAGTTTATTAAATACAAGAATATTAGAAATGGAAACAAAACATTTTGTTATTTGAAAATGAAGATTTCGTTTATGAAAGGAAAAGAGAGGTTGAAAGTGTTTGAACCTCAACTTGTTTTAAAGAGAACTAAATTTTAGAATTGATCTAATTATTATGGTGATTATGTTGGTGACTTGAAATTTACTAACATATAGCTCACTCATTGGGTTTTTGAGCGCGTCAGAAAATTTTAAGTGAGAAAATATGGAAAAGTAAAGCAAGAAATGATATAAATTCTTAGAAAGGCCAAAATGAGGTTTAGAAGGTTGATAAATATTTTACACAGTTGAAAGATGGTGAAAAATGCTTTACATAACTTAAAATGTGATTTTTAAGCTACACGATTTCAAAAATGTTGAAAAATCGCTACGCGATTTGGAAAACATTTAAATATTTTTACGTGATTGAGATAGTGTTGAAAAATCAATACATGATTTGAAAATGTGACAAAAATGTTGCGTAATTGTGAAAATACAGTAAAATGTTTACGCAAATGAAAATACAGTAAAGATACTATTGGGCCTATGTGTGGACCTTGTATATGAGATTATGACTTTGGACTGTGACTGGCTTGTATGCATTGAACATGCATTGGAAAAAGTCCGATGGACTATGTTAAGGCTAATGGCCTAGGAGAGACTTAAACCTCTTGAGTGGGTGCGATATGCATAGTGTAGGTCACTTGTTGACCTTGGGGGCATCAGGGTGCAAGTTTTCCACAATGGGTAGTTGGTAGCTCTTCTGTACCGTGGATCGGACCGATGCAACGCACCAATGATCCGGACTGAGACACTATTCTTAATCAAGATCTAGTAAAGACTGTCATGTATATGCTAGATGTGCAAAAACTTATGAGAGTTGTGGCACGTGGTCTGAGGCATGTTGGTACAGATAGATCTTTTAGATCAATCTCTCAGACTTGAGTTTTAGCTCCATGGAGTAGGAAATGAGTCAATGAGCATATGCATAACTTGAACGTATTTGTATATCTTTGAGATATTTTATCTGTCGAATGTTGAGGAATGTTGGATGAAAAGATTATTTTTATTGTTTATTATACCTGTATTATTATGTGATATATTTGTATGATATGTTGTATTTGCTATCTCCATGCTATCATGTTGGTATTGGCATAGATAATCTCACCTCTTTGTATGCCTATTCTTGTATTGTATTTATATTTGGTAAAGACACTGAGCAAGGTACTGAGCAAGAAGGCGGCGAGGAACAAATTCCTGCTAAGGAGGCTGAGTTCTGATTTGATGTCAACCAGATCTAGTTTCTTTGAGTATGTGAGATTGCAATTTCATAGAGGAGCTGGTGCTTGGCGTATTAGTCCCAATGATGAGGGACTTATGTATCAGGGACATGTGACAATTAATATGAGTAGGATCTTTCATGGAGATCCTTTCTTTTCTGTTACTATATATATACATATAGAATTTCCATTATCTATTAGGAAACATTAGGGCGGTCGTTACCAAGTCCTATATGAGATCAGTATTGTATCGTCTGCTCGGACACCTGTCTGTAGGACAACACATTAACCAAGATTCTTGCCTTCTGAGGAATCTGAGGCTGATCCCGAGGAGGACCCATCTAAGGGTTCTACTGTCTAGGTGTACTTAGGCTAGTATGGTAATGTAGTAATGTTTAAATACTTTTGAGAACTCGGTCTGTATATAAATAAGTTTGACAGTACTTATGTGATCTATATGATGTAAATTATTTGTGATAATTTTTAATATTTTTATTTTCTGCTAAGTTTATCTTATCGATATCAAGAAATTTTACAACTTGTATTTTTATTAAATAGTTATTATTTTATAACTTGGAAGTAATTCGGTAATAATTAATATAAAATGTGATACCCTATGGTGGGTGTTACATGGTTCAGTTACAATCTGGATGAGACAGAGTGTACCATGTCTTGGTGTGGTAATGTAATGCCTAGGCGTGAGGACTAGGATTTTTTAGGATGTTATTCTTGAGATTTTGGCATTCTTTAAGAGTGAGGGTCATTCTTATATACTTTTCTAAGTGTGTTTAGATACAAATGAGGGTAATTCTTAGAGAGAATAGCCATATGGCATATATTTAAATGTGGTGAAACCTTAGGCAAATCTATGAGTTAGAATGCCTTAGGGAATATCTAAAACTTTGATCAACATGAGGTTGATTTGGAAATCACTTGTGAAGTGATGGTGAGAGGTTTTAGGTAAGGAAATACTAATTACATAGTTCTTACTACCATGTGGATAGGTGATGCTAGGACCTATATGTATTAGTATTGGATAGTCACTTAGTTATGGGAATCTGGTGATATGTCTTAATTGTGAATTGAGATAGTTCTTGATACTTGATTTTCAAACTTGGTATTTGATAGTTTCCTAAAGCATTGTAACTTTACATGGTGTGTACAACCATATGGCCAGAGAACAAGGTGTTGATCTAGATTCTCGTAGCAGGAATGCTATTGTGGTTAGGGTTACCGGTATGGGGGTGACAATAGTACTCTTACATTGGTGAAGGGAAGGTGTTTACCTATTACTAAGTGGGATTAGGCCTTTAGGCTTATTCTACTTCGAATATACAAGAAACAGAGGTTTCTAGGAAATTAATCAAGTACCTTGTGTTTTCAAATCTTAAAACTGCATTAGTATTGCATAATCATTATATTAGTTCTTGTTTGAGCATAATTATACCTCCTTTCATAAAGCATTGCATGGTTGACAATTGTATGGGCAATTGTCATTGCTTAATCAATTAATTGGTTAGTCGTTTGTTTGATAATATCTTAGGATTGTATAAGCGATCTTTTGATGTTATTGATTGTCGAATATTTGTATTGTTTACAGTATTACAATGTTCAGTTATTTGTTTGTTGTAAATGATTAACTGCTAGTCTTGATATGTGATTACTGAGAAATTGGGATTTCTCACCCCTGTATGCTTCATGTAATTCTAGGTGAAGACCTTCCAAAACAAAAGGGCAAGAAAAAGAAGAAATAGAAGACTTAGCTTAGTAGTTGTACTTATTTTTTATTCCAGTTTGTATATTATTACCTTTCTGGTTTTATGTAAAATTTATGTATATGATATGGCTTATCAGCCAGAGATGTATCTATATATGATCTTTTTATCATTCAAGGCTTTCTATATTAACTATAAAGGTTATTATGGATTTTTAATTACTTGCATTCTTAGAAGTGACACATTTAATATAATGTATCATGAAATGTTCCGCAAAATTTTATGAAAAATTGTGTTAGGGTGTTACATTCACGGCCACAACAAGAATTATATCTTCAAAATTATATTTCACTTTCTAGTAATCATTGTGTTGTCTTTGTGACTGATTTAGTGAAGTTCATGGTTAAACTTTGCTTGGATATTGAACACAGTTAAATGCCCTGTTTTAGGGCTGAATTTGTGATACTTTGTAGATTGAAATTGAGGTTTAAATGGTGAATAAAGTGATGATAGTATGCTACCATACTTATAGATGAATCTTGAATGTATTTTATGTTTGGTTATGTGGCATTTTTTAACATGTGAAATTGAGGCCTATATTTACCTCCTTATGGTGTACTTTGTATTTAATGAAGGATATGTGTGAATGATATTGAGAAACATAATAATGAAAGAATAAGGGAAGATTGAGGTTGAGTGAGTCACTCCCTCTCTACAAGCATATAATATATTGTATGAATGGAAGGTTTGATGATTGAGGATTTGCGTTATGATGATGCAAGATAAAGTTATGTTATGTGAAAAGTGAGTGAAGGATTGGTTTTAAAAACATTCTTGCATGTTTTGGTTTTCAAACTTGGTGTTTGCTATTTTCACTTATTTGGCTTGAGCCAAAGGTGCTTCTAATGCCAGAGTTATCATATTAAGGGAAGTCAAGGAACAAAGGGTTTCCTAGTACCTTAATGAGGGAAGTCAAGGAATAAATGTTTTTCCTAATACCTCATTTTTACCCAGAAGAAATACAAGGACCAAAGGTTGTCCTGGGAATATGTAAATATCATGAGTTTTCTTGAAATAAAATATTTTTACTAACATTGCATAAGCATACATTAGGGCATTTCTTAGGCATACTCATACATCATCATGCATAGTATAAAATAACAATTGTATAGGCAATTGTCATGTTTTTAGAATCAAGTTAAAGAGGACCATTATTAATGCCTGGCTTGAGGGTATCCTGAAAGGAATGAAGTAAAGTGTTTATGTTGAGGTATGATAATTGTAATGGGTTATTGTTATCTTAGGTTTTATTATGAAACATAAATATATATGATGTAAATTATGTATACTTAGTACTAATGCTTGAAATGATTGAGATAATTAATTGAGTTTGTAACTGTTTGATTGATTGAATTGTGCCAATGATTCTTATTAAGGATAATAATTGAACCTCTATTTCCAAAAGAAAGAGAGAACCAACTTTGGCCTTTTGCCACCTCTCTAACTTATATAAATATTTCCATGTTGAATTTTAAACAAAGGATTTGTTTTCCCTGAATAGCTATAAACATTACAATGCCACATTTTTAATAAACTACTGAGAGTTCTTTGAATTCTCACCCTGTATGTTTGTACTTTTGTATTATTTCTAGGAACATCGAAGATTTGGCTTGAAGAAAGGAAGACCGATATCGAAAAAGAAAAACTTAGATGTAATTATTAGATATAGCAATATGTAAAGATTAAATATATTTTTCCATGAAGGCATTTTATGTATTATTTATATTAAGAAGTATGTATTTGTGTAAGGGTCTTTTCGATATATGTGTATGGTTAAATAGGTAACAAGCTCATATTTTCGTATAAGCTATATTTGTTTTAAAAAACTTGATAGATATTAGTTTTAAAGTGATATCACTAATGCTAAATACTGAGGCATGATTCTAGACATGTTATTAGTATCAGTATCAGGGTGTTACATTTATCACTAATTAAGTTTCATTTCAAGCACAAAAAACCACTATAATGCATTCACAAATGGGGGCAACACCTTACTTTAACTTTTAAGTACAATTCAAGCCACCTGATTATCATAAAAAGACAATATAATTCTGGTCATGAACAAGCACACACAGCCATAACAATCAGCTTCACATTCCAACAATTTTTTGTCAACAATATCAAGTCTTAAATCAACATAAATATTAATAGAAAACATTAACAACTTAAAGAATATCTATATCTTAATAGCACAACTCTACCGTGAGTTAAAGGTATGATATCATTAATCAAATGCATAAATTTTTTACTCAAGAACTTAAAGAGAAAATGGAATTAGGACATCGTAACATAGAAACACAAAAATGAACCAAGGAATGACAAAATATATAAGAGAACCATACAAAACTAAAAACCCATTTTGATTCAATTCTGGCCGTGACTAACCTTGGCCAAGAACATGAAATCCCCAATTCATAATATTATAATTTTCACTCAAAACTCAATGGAAAAAGCAAGAATGAATTGAATCAATATCCACCCACAATTTTTTATTTTGGCTATGAGCTATAAGAGACCAAATCAGATTTTTAAATCAAGAGAATCATAGTAAAAAGAAGGACAAACAAAATTAAAATAGCCCTTTTTTGGTTCAGTTCTAGCCGTGAGCTTGTGTAGCTCCATGGACCATATTTAAGTTCAAAAATCAATAAGAAAAAATGAGCAAAATGTTAGCAAGAAATCCCTACCTCATGGTTTTCCTTTGTTCCCTTTGATTCTTCAAGCTTTCCCTCGTCATCTTTCTCCCATTCCTTTCATTTTTCTTGTCCTATTCCTCTGTTCTTTTCCAACACATAGAGACAAGAAAGAGAGTGAGTTAGAATCAAAGAAATAGAACGAAAGAATATAAGTTGAACATCAAGAGCGGATGAGTAAGTGAGAGTGGACGAGCGAGTGAGAACTAGCAAGGAAGAGAACAATAAAGTGAACAAGTGAGAGAGAAACGAGTGGATGAGCGTGAGAGAGAGAAAATGGGATAAGATTGTAAAGGTAAAGTTAAGCTAAAATAAAGATAAAAGAACAAAGGGGTTTTAACAAAAATATAGGAAGAAATTCTGAAACTTATATCTATAAAAATATTTTTATATTCCTTTAATGAATTTTTCAACCTTCTCCGATAATATGAAAAATTCTAGAATTTTATTTATTTTCCAACTATCATTTTTACACCTTTACCAATTACTAAGCTTCACTATTCATCCTTGGGTTAAGTTAACCCTTGTAAAATTGAATTAAGAAACTTTTAGGTACTATTCTAATATGTTTCCACTCTCCAATCAATTATTTATCCTCTAATTAACAATTACTCATAATCTTATAATTTTTTGAGTTATTTTGAGCTATTTCTCATGCCCAATATTGTTGATTTACACTCACGTCAACCTAAATCATTACCACAACTTTCAAGAAACTTCCACCAATTTTATTGAGCTACTATAACTTCAATCAAGACTAGATCAGGACTATTAGGTTGGGCAGAATGTTACAGATGTGATAAATACCACTTGTTATATTATGAATAGTGTCATAATAAGGCCAATTTTAAAGAAAACTCCCGATGAATTGTACAAGGGAAGGGAATCAAATGTCTCACACTTTCATGTCTTTGGATGTAAATGCTTTGTTTTAAATAATGGAAATGTTAACTTAGCGAAATTTGATGCTAAGTTTGATGAAGGAATATTTCTTGGCTATTCAATGCATAGTAAAGATTTTATAGTTTAAAATAAAAGAACTATGACCAAAGAAGAGTCCATTCATGTTGCCTTTGATAAAACTAACTCAAATGGTCCTAGAAAGGATTTAGTTGATGATCCTGCAGAAATATTGGCAAGAACACACTTGCAAATCAAGAGAAAGAGGCCAAGAAGCAAGAAGAGAGGTCCTTTGATCCCCCCAGGCAAGGGGATTCACAAATCATGGACCTTTCCAAGGAATGGACAACATCAAGATATCATCCTCTTGACAAGGTGATAGGTGATGTATCAAAAAGGGTAACTACTCGTAACTCTCTTAGAGATGCATGTAATCATATGGCTTTTGTCTCTCAGGTTAAACCTAAAGACATAAACGAGGCCATTAATGATGAACGTTGGATCTTAGCTATGCAAGATGAACTAAACTAATTTGAGAGAAATCAAGTTTGGGAATTAGTTCCAAGGCCTATTGATCATCCCATAATTAGCACCAAATGGGTCTTTAGGAACAAATATGATGAAATAGGCTTAATAATAAGAAACAAAGCTAGGATTGCTGCTAAAGGATATAATCAAGAAGAAGGCATAGATTATGAGGAAACATATGCTCTTAGAGCTTAGTATGAAAGGTTGAGCAAGTTCCTTTTGGACAAGGGATTCTCTAGAGGCAAGGTTGACATTACTCTTTTCATCAAACATAAAAAGAATGATATACCTCTTATTCAAATATATGTTGATGATATGATATTTGTAGCTACTAATGAGTCTCTTTGCAAGGAGTTTGCTAACATTATGCAAAATGAATTTGAGATATCTATGATGGGTGAGCTAAATTTCTTCCTTGGACTCTAAATTAAGCAAACAAGGAATGAGACTTTCATAAGTCAATCCAAGTACTGCAAAGAGTTGCTCAAAAAGTTTGGAATAGACAACACCAAGCATATGGCTACACCTATAGGCACCTCTTATTATTTGGACAAGGATGAAAGAGGTAAATCTGTAAAAATCTCAAAATATAGAGGTATGATAGGCTCACTCCTTTATCTTACAACAAATAGGCCAAATATTATGTTTAGTGTGTGCTAGATTTCAAGCATATCCTAAAGAATCACACCCATGTGCTGTAAAAAGAATTATGAAATACCTAATAGGCACTTCACAAATGAGTTTGTGGTACCCAAAGGGTGCCTCATGTAGCCTTATTGGTTATTCTAATTCTAATTTTGCTGGATGCAAAATGGATAGGAAGATCACTAATAGGATATGCCACTTACTTGGAAGCTCAGTAGTTTCTTGGCATAACAAGAAAAAAAATAGTGTGGCATTGTCTATAGTTGAAGCTAAATATGTTACAGCTAGGAGTTATTGTGCTCAAATCCTTTGGATGAAGCAATAACTTCTAGACTGTGGTCCTGAGCTTGATCACATCCCTATAAGGTGTGATAACACTAGTGCAATCAATTTATCTAAAAATCCCATTTTGCACTCAAGAACAAAACACATAGAAATAAAGCACCACTTCATAAGAGACCATGTTAAAAAAGGTGATTGCATGCTAGAATTGGTTGAAACAACTAAGCAACTTGTAGATATCTTCACTAAGCCTTTGTCAAAAGAAGCATTCTTTTATATTAGAAGAGAATTGAGAATTATTGATCAATCATTCATATAAATGAATGCTTGTATTTATTGCTTTATCATTGATTTATTCCTCTTGAATTATTACTGACTTGAGCATCGGAGGTATCCCAAAATTTGTTTTGTAGATACTCCATTAATTGGGTAAGAAATCCCCTCTCAATCTATTGTTTTTAATGAGTTTACCGGTGTTTTAATTTAGTCTTATTCGAATAAGACTTATCTTATTCGAATAACACATCACAATTGTCCTCATTATTTGCTTGTTCGTATGCCTTATTCAAATAAAGCTTACCTTATTTAAATAACGCTTGACAAATGCGTTCCTGAAATTCTGGTATTTTATGCGTTATTCGAATAACAACATTGTTATTCAAATAAAGCTTAGCAGAAAGCCAAGACTGAGTGTTTTTTTTTATTTGAATAGTTGAACTGTTATTCGAATAACACTTGGAAAAGAGCCAAAACCTTTAAGCTACAACGTTGTTATTTGAATAACAACACCATTATTCGAATGACGCTTGGCAGTGAATCAAGACGTTTCAGTTACCATGTTGTTATTTGAATAAAGTTGTTATTCAAATAAAACGCAGCCTATAAACAAGGGTCTCGCGCATCTTTCCCTTATTTCTCACATTTCATCCTCTTCCTCTGCTATTCTCTCTTCACGATCCCATCTGTAACACCCTCCTTCGGGTGCCACATTTTTTGACTCAACAAAAGAAGACTGAATTAAATTATAAAAGATTTGATTATTTAAAATACGGGTTAAAACTTCTTTCTTGCTAAAAATATAAATTTACCAAAGTTGTAGGTAATATTTAAAAGTATATTGAATTGATTAAGACTCACATAACAGACACCACATAATATTTAACAAATATTCAGTAAACATAAAACTTGCAGACTCAAAAGAAACAGTAGAAAAACCCCATGATGGGTCCTACTTAATAGCACGATAATAATACTAACGAGAAAACTCAACATACTTATTCTGTTCCGCACCCATCTCGACGCGCCAGATATTTGATCCTCTACAAAACTGTACACTGTCGAAACTAGGAAGATCACTCCTTGATGCCATCACCGAACTTAGAATATTGCCTCAAGTCAAGTCTAAGAAGCTCGCTTCGTCTACTATACAAATTTTCACAATACAAACACAACAAAATAGTATAGCAAATAGGCGAGATCCCCTTCATCAATACCAGTATGGTAGTAAAGAATGATACGAATAACAAAGTCATTCCATACATATAGATATCACAATTATATTCACGTTATTAATTCATAAATAATTCTAGTAAACATATATTACAGTAAAATAAACAGTAACTATTTTATCATAATAGATATCATCAATATATATGAAATGACTATGTCACACTGTATGAACACTGACTATGCCACAACAATATATTTACTAACCATGTGTATGCATACTGAACCAATTCTTACTCCATGGAGCTATTCACAATTTCATAGATGAATGACCCAGAAGATCTGCCAGCCTCAATGACAGTCTACACCAAGTGGGAAAAAAAGATAACGTTGTTGGGCGCATAATGCGTTGCAACGGTTCATCATGGCCAGAGGTGTATAAGGTGAACAATTATCACTATGAATCACCATGCCTTACGGTCCCCTAAGATCCATCATAGATCTCACTATTTGATTCTCATTCACACCTAGGCAACAAAAGCCATAATAGCCACCAGCTATATACTGTTCAAGACATGATAACTCAATGCATAACTCAGTTTCATCATTAGATTATTCCCAAATGAGATTAGAACAACCGCCCATACAATTTTCTAATATCATAAGATTAATGATATTATATAACCGCTCATACAATTACATAATATTACCGATACATCCAGGTCTAGCACATCAGCCTTACAACAACATACTATATTCTCATTTACGCAATACTTTTATCGCGATTTCATAATCCCGTAACACTTTTGTTATGTTTTCAAATCACGTAACCATTTTCTGACGTTTTCTCAATCGCGTAAAAATATTTAACATTTCTAAATCGCATAGCGATTTTTCAATGTTTTTGAAATCGCGTAGCTTAAAAAATCACATTTTTAAGTCGCATAAAATATTTTTCATCATTTTGCAACTACGTAAAATATTTCTCAATATTCTAAACATCATTTTGGACCTTCCAAAAATTAATACAATTTCTAACTTCATTTTTCACGTTTTCTCACTTAAGAATTCCTCTCCGTAAATTTTCTACTATTTCTAACAAAATTGCTTTTTCATTGATTTAAATCAATTGTTCTAACTTAAAATTTCCTAACACGCTTCAAAACCTAACGGGTGAGCTATACATTAGTAAACTTCAAGTCACCAATTTTTTTCTCATTTATAAACTAAATCCACTAATGTAATTAATTTCAAAAACAAGCTTTTCTTACTTTTATATCTCAAAATACCTTAATTTAAATCCTTTACTATTTTAATCCATTCAATTTTGTGTTTAGAAATACTTTTTGTTCTAATATACTAATTCTTGACATATTGGCCACAAATCATTTTGTTCTTCAAAAATCAATCATTTTATCACTTCCTATTGCATTTTTAATTTTAGAAACCTTTAATCCAATTTTCTTAATTTCTAAATCATCTAATCCATGATTAGTAAAATAACTTAGAATCTTTTGCTCCCAAAAATGATTTTGAGGCCGTGTGCCTCCATGGTTCTTTGGAACCAATATACTTTCCTTTGTCATGTAAATTATATCTTATTACATACACAAATCATCATGCAACATAAACACATACTTAAGCATATTATCAAAGCAATAAGCATATCAATCACCAAACAATCATAAACATGGAAAGCCTTAAAAACAATCCTTATGGATTTTTCTCTACACACAAATCCAATCCTCAGCACCAACACGTGGTTGATGAGGTTAATCTCCATCTTACCTTTTCGTGATGCCTCCAAAGCTCCTTGCTTGTCCTCTTGAAGTAAATCTTCTCCACCAAGTTGTACTTAAAAACAAAGAACACACATAATATTAACATCCAAGGATATCAAAGATGACCATAAGCCAAAATATGGTCTTAGAAACTTACCAAAGAAAAGAAAGATGAAGAACACAAATCTTCAACTAAGGGCTCTTGATCTTGAACTTGAAGATCAAGGTTGAAGATGGATGATTTAGACTAAGTGTTCAACATGAAAGTTGCTTATGATAGCATGTAGATTTAGGAAACTAGGTTGGATGAAATTAAAAGAGATTAGAGGGTGGATTTGGAGGGTTGGCCATGGGGTTTGAGTGAAGAGAAAAGGAGAGAGTTTTTGTTTAGCTTTGGTTTTTTTGTTTCTTGATAGAAATGAACAAAAGATGAACAAGTGAGATTTTTAGCATAGAATACCCACCAAAAGGCCTTTGGCCGTGAGCCCCCCTAGACACTAAGGGAGTGTCCAAGTTCATCTTAGCCAATAAGCTCAGCTAGCAAGTTTTCCAACCATTGGCCACCAAGAGTCTTAGCCACTTTGTGAGACTCACCACCACCATTAATTAGATCAAGGGTAGATAGCCAAAACCTTCACCTCTAAGCTTGCTTCCTATTGGTTGCCACTTTTGTTGACCATTTTCTATTAGTTGCTCTTAAAAAGTCTTTGCCATAATCATTGACTTAATCCCCATTAGTTGGTCTTGGTTGCCTAGCTCTCCTATTGGTTCATCAAAGATGACTAGTTTCTAATTGGTTTATCAAAGAAGACTAAATTCTTATTGGTTTAATAAAATGTCTAACCATTCAATTTGACCAATTCTTATTGGTTCATTTCAAAGAGACTAGGTTTCTATTGGTTCTCACTAAAATTGTCATAACTATTATATTTGACCACTACCTTGCTTAATCTTAAAGTTTTCTTCCTATTGGTTCACACAGGATATTTTTCGGTATCCTTTAACCAGTAGATAATAGCTACTGCTTGTAAACTGGTATCTATTGTCCAACGGATAATAAAATGTAAGAAATTTTATTTGACAGATAAATTCTAAAAATTAAAAGATTAATAACAGTGACTTTTAATTTCAGGTTTAGTAAGCTCCCGCGGCCTTGAATAAATCACCAAAGATTTTTTCCAGCTAGAAAATTATTATTTTTCTGGCACAGAGTAAATCACTCAAAAAGTTCAAAAACAATCACGCACAATCAAAATAATTTTAACAGTGCACACAAATCACAAAATAGTAAAAATCAAGTATTATTGAAAAGCACAGAAATTTTGGGGTGTTACAACACTCCCCCTCTAAAAAGAATTTTGTCCTCGAAATTTATCATACTTTTGATCAAACGTGGATATTGTTGCTTCATTCAGTCTTCAAGTTCCCATGTATGCATCTCCAGTCACCTCATTTCAGATCACTTGTAATTTCCTTTCCTTCGTATCGCTTCACTCTCCTGCCTTTACTCCTATCAAAAAATGCCTCGCGACTATGTTTTCTTTCAACAGTACAATATCGGATACAATGACATGAATTTGACCAGAAATAGTCTTTCGCAACTGCGACATATGAAAGACATTATGAAGGTTAGAAAGAAAAGTGGTAAAAGTATTTGGTAAGCTACTTGACCTATCTGATGAAGAATTTGATATGGTCCATTGAATTTAGGAGTGAGTTTTCTAAATTTAATAGTCCTTTCGGCTATTAAATTCAAGAGATCTTCTTTTTCTTGTTAGCATAGTTTTTTTGTTGACTCTGAGTTGTCTGCATTTTCTCCTGAATCATCTCAATCTTCTTCTGTCATTTATTGTACAAGCTCAGGTTCTAATATCACACCTTCCCCATCTTGATACTAGCACAAGGGTGTCCTGCATCGTCACCCATACAACGCTTCATAGGGTGCCATCCCTATACTTGAGTGAAAACTATTGTTGTAGGTGAATTCTCTTAAAAGCAAGAATTCATCTCAACTTCCTATTTATTATAACACACAAGCCCTAAGCAAATCCTCCAATGACTAGATAGTCATATCTGCTTGACCATCAGCTTATGGAAGATAAGCAGAACTTAGACAAAGTTTCGTCCCCATAATTCCTTGTAAACTTTGCCAAAATCTCGTTGTAGACCTTGGGTCTCCATTGGAAATGATACTAAAGGGTACACCATGAAGTCTAATAATTTCACCGATGTATACCTGAGCTAATTTCTCCATTAAATATTTTATGTTAATTGGCAAGAAATGCATAGACTTCGTAAGCGGATCAATAATGACCCATATAGAATCATAACATTTCCTAGTCTTTGGCAATCCGACAAAACTACGGATTTCCATTACCATCTTCGGTCTTTCCCATTGAATAACCATTTCCACTTTTGATGGATCCACTGAAATTTTGTCCTTGGAAATCACGTGACCAAAAAAATTGAACCTCTTCATACTAGAATTCACACTTTGATAGCTATGCAAATAACTTCTTCTCCTTCAAAATATGAAGAACTATACTGAGATATTCAGCTTGCTCCTCCAGATTTCGAGAATAGATCAGAATGTCGTCAATAAAGACAATGACAAATTTGTCTAGATATGGACGAAAGATCCTATTCATGTAATCCATGAATATGGCTGGAGCATTCATCACTCCGAACGACATCACAAGTGTAACACCCCTTCTTCTCAATACCCACGAAGAAGGAACGTCACATTATGATACTTTGAAACATGAATCGTAATAAAATAAACTGTGAAAAATGGCAATTGTTTTTAAATTCGTTGACCCGGTTCATTTTATGGTTATTTAGGTTCCCTTACAATTGTCACTATATATATATTTTTTTATAAATTATTTCATTACCAAGTGGGGTCAAAAGTTAATTTAGAAATCCATTATGCATAGAGGTAAGAATTAGAACAGTCTTAATAAAATCATCGTAAGATAACCCATATATATATATATATATATAGGCCTGTTTAATTACATTTCCAAAATATACAATAGCAAAAAGCTTTACCTACCCCAGGTAGTTACAAATTTACACCCATCAATCTAGCAAAACATCAGGCTCCCATAAAAAGATAACGAATAGCCATCAGTAGCCACCGACAGAATCAGTCCCTAAGACTAACGAGAAGGGACCGTAGAAGGGTCCTCCTCGAGGTCCTCTTCATCCGACAAAACATCCATCGGAGCGATAGAGCAACGGGCAGAAGCCCGAGCAGTAGAAAGAAAGGAGTCATCACGTGGGGTGTAGTACATGTCAGCCCACATATCCCTGACGGGCATATAAATTTCTAGCCAAACAAAAGCATGAAAATCTAAAACAGGGGCATCATAACGACCCCATGCTAAGGACACAGTCAGCTACCCATGGTACATGCAACGGCCTGTTTGCACATTAATGTGCCAGCAGTCAGGGCCTCCGTAAAAAGTGATCCGTGTGTAGCCCAAAAATCCACAAGGACGTGATGTCATCCTTGATAAACCTCAATCGTAGTCTGGCCAGAAGCCTGGAAACTCAGGGGCTTCCTTGTCTTCCTCACGAACGTCTTCTCAGAAGTACACAATGCGACAAAATGCAAAAATAGAGAAAATACAGAAAGAGGTGAGACACCCAGCTTTCATTATCAAAATGGCAGTAAGAAAACAAAACGGCGCTGGACGCCCACATATAACATAGCTCATACACCCAATTTACAGTAACAATAGAAAGTAATAGTAAACACAAAATAACAGTTAATAACAGTAAATATTATTAACAACAGGCTGATGACATCCATATTTTCGATATTCAACAGTCCAAGAAATCAAATAATTATTACAGTTATAATAGTAAACATATTCCACAATTATAAATGCTCATGCATAATGAATCATGTGACTGATAGTTCACAATGCAAAGGGTACCAAAATTCCTACACCATGGAGCTAGACATAAACATTTTTTGGAGTGAATGGTCAAGGAGTAATGCCAGTATATCATTAGCCTTAAAAATATAGTGTGCTTTATCTCATAAAAATGTTTACGCAATTGGCTTATACATGGCACCTCGACAGTTGATCGCGATATAGGACAGCGTCCCAGTCAGGATCGTCGGTGTGTCGCATCTATCTATCCCATGGTCCCAGTGGAGCTACCACTGTCTATTGTGAGACACCCACACCCCGACGCCCCCAGAGCCAACCACTATGACCCTACGCTTAATCTACTCGCACCCGCACATAGGTGTTATTCAAACTCCTAGGCATACATCGCTTTTCTAACAATGTCCAACGGACAACTCATATGCATGATGACTCAATTTCAATCATGCATGTTGATCAATGATGCATTCATCATAAGTATACTACAATGGTATATAAATATACATATATGCATACATATTCATTTCTCAACGTCATCACATTATAATATTCTCAAGTACATAATCAACCAATACTTAGCCCACATAGGGGTCCACAATAGCATAGAAGCAATCTTCATGTCAATATATATTCCTAGTGTTCATTCACTATCACAAGTCCACATTAGGGATCCACATTTCCAAAGTCTCAAGCTTTGATTAATTATGACAATTTTAGGTTACTTAACCCTTCAAAACCGTGGCCTTCTAAGTGTTATTGTCCACTTTAATTCTTTCACTTCATTATGAATTATACATGTCTCTAAGTCTTAGATTCCCAAAGATGCACCAAGGCATCACTTAGACTCAAGGTTTTCTCTCTAAAAACCGTGGCCTTCAATGGTCTTCGAAGTCCAATTTTTCTTTCCATTTTATGTATTAGTTCCTTAATATCAATTTACTTAAATTTTAATTTACCAAGGTCAATCCAAACCCTTATGGTTTCCAACCAAAATTGTGCTCCCTTTTTAGGTGTTCAATCCTTAAAATTTTTCATTTTATTAACCTCAATGTTATCATTCAACATTTAATTACATAAGCATTATTTATTTGTTCACAAAACAAATTTTCAACCCAAAATTCCATCCAAAACCGTGGCCACCATATTAGGGTAGGAACCTCCAAAATTTCCATTTAGCAACCCTAACATGATCAAGCACATTTAACACTCCCAATATACTCAAGATCACTAATCAAAATTTAATCAAATCTAAGAACACATGAACAAGCAAAAATCACAAAACACATAAACATACAAGGGTTCCCTCACCACCATTATTAGTAGAAGTGAGTAATCTCCCTATTACCTAAGGAAGAACAACGAAAATGATCTCCTTCAAGGCCCTTGAAGATTTGGTTTCAAGGCTCCAAGAACCCTAGGAATTTCCATCATCAAGAATCAATGTTAAGCATGGAAAAGACTGGATCTTTGGTCTCCAATGAGACCCTAGAGTTCGAAAATGAAGAGAAATGAGAAGAAAGGTGGAAGCTTTACCTCAAAAATGGAAACTTTGTTTTGGAAGACAATGGAGAAAGGTTAGATTTTTGAAGAAACTTTCTAAAGAGAAAGTGTAAAGGAGATGGAGGTGAGTGTAGAAATGGTATTTGTGAGGAGAAAAGTGAAGAATAATGAGTGGAGAAGGGGCTGCGATTTTCTTAGCTATGGAGGAGGTGTAGAGAGAAAGAGGAGAAATGAAGAAGATGAAGTCTTAGAGAGAGAAGTGAATAGATAAAGTGGAGATATTTTTGTGTGGGTTAGGTTAAGTGGAGAGGCAACAATTTTGCCTCCCAAGGGCATGGTTAGCCGCGGCAATTGGAGGGAGAAGAAGGGGAGATTTTGGCTTCCCATGCAAGCCAAGGGGTAAGGTAGTCTTTTGGCCAAAGCTTCTCAAAGAAGCTTCTTAATTAAGGTACAAAATTTGAATTAAAGTGAACTTGATTAGACATAAAGTAGATAGCATTAGGATAATGTGATAGGATTTTATTACATGCTATTATCCAATGGATAATTACTACAGTCGACAGAAGTCAATATTAATTTATCTGATAGATAAATTTTACACAGCGTTTTATTATTTTGTCTGTTAATTTTCTTAAAAAATATGAAACCTCGTAAATCGTGTCTAGCCTCGGATTTAGTAATATCCCCCGTTAACGTTTTCACAGATCAAGGTTCTCGAAAAAAAATATTTCATTTTTTCGGTTCTGTTCAATTTGCACGCAAAACGAAAAATAATATTAAAATATTTCACATTCTAAAAAAAATCCAGAAAAATTCCAGAAAATCACAAATATTATAAAATGAACATTTATAATAAAATGAATAAATTTTGGGGTGTTACAACTCCACAACAAATAATAATTTCATGCTCGAAATTTTTATACCTTAAAATAATTCTAGGTATTGCTCCTTTATTTTGTCCTCTAGTTCCTAAGTCGCATCTCCAGTCGTCTCGTTCCAGATCATTTTCACTTATGAAATGTCTTTCCCCCTGTGTTGCTTCATTCTCCTATCCTCAATCCTTACAGGAGTTGTTTCATAAGTCAAGTTCTTCTTTAATTGTATCGAATCAGGTGCAATGACATGATCAAGACTTGGAATGTATTTTTGGAGTTGTGACACATGAAAGACATTATGGAGATTTGAAAGGAAAGGGGGTAAGGCTATTTGGTAAGCAACAGGACCTACCCAACGAAGAATTTGAAAAGGTCCATGGAATTTTGGAGTGAGCTTTCTAGATTTGAGAACCCAACCGACCCCAGTCGTAGGCGTGACTTTCAGGAACACATGCTTCCCTTCTTCAAATTCAAGAGGTTTCCTCCTTTTGTCTGCATAAATCTTTTATCGACTCTGAGCTGTTCTCATCTTCTCCTGAATTATTTTGACCTTCTCAGTTGTCTGTTGAATGAGATCAGGTCCGACTGTAAGTCGCTCTCCATCTTGATACCAACATAATGGGGTTCTATACCTCCGCCCATATAGAGCTTCATAGGGAGCCATCCCTATACTTGAGTGATAACTGTTATTATAGGTGAATTCTACCAATGGTAAGATTTCATCCCAACTTCCAGTTTGCTCTATAGTGCAAGCTCTCAGCAGATCCTCCAATGATTGGATTGTTCTTTTCGATTGACCGTCCGTCTAAGGGTGGTAGGCAAAACTCAATTGTAACTTTGCCTCATTGCTTCTTGAAGACTCTGCCAAAACTTCGATGTAAACCTCAGATCTCTGTCAGAAATAATACTTGTAGGTACACCGTGAAGTCTGACGATTTCCCCAATATATATTTGAGTCAACTTCTCCAATGGATATCTTATGTTGATCGGCAAGAAGTGTGCTGACTTCGTAAGTCAATCCACAATCACCTATATTGAGTCATATCCTTTCCTTGTCCTTGGCAATCTGACAACAAAGTCCATGGCAATACTATTCCATTTCCATTCGGGAATAGTCAAAGGTTGCAAAAATCCTAACGGTCTTTGGTGTTCAATCTTTGTCTTCTGAAAAACCAAACAAGATGATACGCATCTAGCGATATCTTTTTTCATCCCATGCCACCAAAAGAGTTTCTTCAAATCTTGGTACATTTTGGTCATACCAGGATGCATACTCAACTTGCTTGTATGAGCATGTTTAAGAATGTACTTCCTCAGTTCTTGATCCTTTGGCACACATACTCTACCTCCGAATCTTAAAATTCCATCACTTCCTTCTTCCAATGTTGAAACACTGCCCTGCTTTATCAGCTCTCTTTCCTCTTGCAAGAACTTGTCAGCCTTCTGCTTTTCTCGGATGTCATCCATTAATTCGCTCGAGATCATGACCATGTTCATGTAGATTTTACCCGGCGTCAACTCCACAGAAGACCATATGTCTCGGAATTGTTCTATAAAGTCTTTCTCTTTGATCATTATGGTAGAAACACTGATCGTCTTCCTATTTAAAGCATCGGCCACAACATTCGCCTTCCCAGGGTGATACTGAAGTTAGAAGTCATAGTCTTTCAAGAATTCTAACTATCTTCGCTGTCTCATGTTCAGCTCTTTCTGATCATACAAATACTTCAAGCTCTTGTGGTCACTAAAGACGTTGAACATTGCTCCATACAGATAATGTCTCCATATCTTCAAAGCAAACACCACCGCAGCTAGCTCTAAGTCATGCGCTGGGTAGTTCTTTTCATGCACTCGTAATTGTCTTAAGGCATAAGCCACCACTTTACCATCTTGTATAAGGACAAAGCCCAAACCTTAGTATGAAGCGTCACAGTACACTTCAAACGGTTCATTTGGATCTGGTAAAACTAACATTGGTGAAGTAGTTAGTCTCTTTTTCAGCTCTTGGAAACTTCCTTCGCAAGCATTTGTCCATTCAAAAGCCTGATTCTTCCTGGTGAGTTGAGTAAGAGGTCCAGCAATCTTAGAAAATCCTTTAATGAACCTCCAGTAATATCCAGCTAATCCAACAAAGCTTTGGATCTCGGTCACCATCTTCGGCCTTTCCCATTGTAGAACAGCTTCTACCTTCAATGGATCTACAACAATCCCTTCTTTTGAAATCACATGGCCCAAGAATTTCACTTCATCCAACCAAAACTCACACTTGGACAATTTAGCATACAGCTCTTTCTCCTTCAAAATCTAAAGAACTATACTGAGATGTTCAGCATGATCCTCCTAATTTTGCGAATAGATCAAGATGTCATCGATGAAAACAACGACAAATTTGTCCAAATAAGGATGAAAGACCTATTCATGTAGTCCATAAAGACAGCAGGTGCATTAGTCACACCAAAAGGTATTACCAAATACTCGTAGTGTCCATAATGAGTACGAAAAGCTGTTTTAGGAATATCCTCCACTTTTACTCGAATCTGGTGGTAGCCCGATCGCAAATCGATCTTGGAAAACACAGCCGCTCCTTTCAGTTGGTCCATTAGGTCATCTATCCTCGGCAATGGATACTTGTTCTTGATCGTGACTTTATTCAGTTGAAGATAATCCACATATAACCTTGAAGGACCGTCCTTCTTCTTAACTAGCAACACTGGCCCTCCTCAAGGTGACACATTGGGCCTCACGAATTGTTTCTCCAAAAGTTCTTCTAGTTGCTTCTTGAGTTCCACAAGTTCTGCTAGCGACATTCGGTAAGGCGCTATGGAAATAGGGCCAGCTCCAGGCACAAGATCAATAACAAACTCAATTTCCCGTTCCGATGGCAAACCAAGTACATCTTCAGGGAAAACTTCAAGAAACTCTCGAACCACAGAGATTGCATCCACGTCTACCTCATTCTCGACTTTCAAAGAAGATAACAATATATATCCTCGACCTCCTTCTTTCAAGAAAGCTTTCACTTGGTTGGTCGTTACAAATCCAGAATTCTCATCTAAAGGGAAAACTATTATTTTTCTAGAACAGTCTAACAGGGCATGGTTAGCAGATAACCAATCCATTCCTAAGATCACATCTAATTGAGATAAGGGCAAACAAATCAAATCGACAGAAAAGATTCGACCTTCGATAATCAATGGACAATTTAAACAGACTTTGGTAGTAACAACGAGTTTAGCAGTGGGAGTCGAAATAGTTAAGTCAAAAGGTAAAGAAAACACAGATAAACCAAGTCTTTTCACACAGTCATATGAAATGAAAGAATGAGTCGCACCAGAATCATACAGTACAATTAAAAGATTACCTTCAATGAGACCTTCCCCTTGTATAAGATCTTTGGATTCAGAGGCTTCAGCACCACTCAGGGTGTAAACCCGACCTCCAGCCTGTGGTTTGGTGGTTCTAGCAGCATTGAAGGAAGGTTCCGCCTTGGCCTGATTGCAGTCACGGGAAACATGCCCTGGTTTCCCGCTCCTAAAGCAGATGATCCCCTTGATAGTGCAGTCTCTTGTATAGTGCTCCTTCCCGCACTTCATGCACCTCGGTGTAGATACCGCAGTCTGACCTGTCCTTCTTGGGCTTCCATTAGGACTTTCACCCTGTGATCTTTGTTATTGATTTCCAGGTGGTCTGGAATATGGCTTCTTCTGATAATAGCCAGCACCACTGCTTCCTCCTCTTTGAGACTGAATTGGCCCAAAACTTCTGTTTCTCGCCTCACGCGCCTGGTCTAAACTTTCCATCTGACAACATGTATCAAGAAACTCAGAAAACTGAGTAATTTTCAAGGTTATGACGGCTCTCTTCACGTCATGTCTCAGACCTTCTTCGAACTTTCGGCACTTCCAAGCTTTATTGGGTTGGTGTTGAAAGTAAGTTGAGAACCTTGACAAGCTCTCAAACTTAGCAGCATACTCGCCCACGGTCATGTTTCCCTGTCGCAAACCCAGAAATTCCATTTCCTTCACGTGTCTGGCACTTTCAGGGAAATACTTATTCAAGAACCTCTCTCTGAACACTTCCCAAGTAATCGCCCGATTCTCAGCTTGCAACAACCTTTGCTCTCCTGTCCACCACTCCTCAGCGTCTCTAATTAGCATAAATGCCGCATAGGTCACCTTCTTATTATCGACATAGTTCATGCTAATAAATATCTTTTCCAACTCTTTGATCCAGAGAGTGGCTTTCTCAGGATTAAACTCTCCTTTGAATTGCGGAGGGTTCGTGCGATGAAATTCCGCTAAATTCTGGGCATCAGCCGTAGCCTCTAGTTGTTATGCAGTCCTCGTCTGTTATTGAGCCTTTTGTTGATTCTGTTGCAGCATTGCTTCATCCATCTTCTGTATTGCTTCTATGGCAGCAGCCATATCCCTTCTGCGAGCCATACTTTCCTTCAAATCAAACTACACAAAATACAGAGAAAAGTCAGATGTATCCTAACGGAATACCAAACACAGAGAGTTCACACAACACAAATAAGATAGTCCAAAACCACACGACCCAAAAGAAAACTCAAACTGGGAGCTCTGATACTAAGTCTTTTGTAACGCCCCTTTTTCTCAATACACGTGAAGAAGGAATGTCACACTATGATACTTTGAAACATGAATCGTAATAAAATAAATTGTTGAAAATGGTAATTGTTTTTAAATTCGTTGACCCGGTTCATTTTATGGTTATTTAGGTTCCCTTACAATTGTCACTATATTTTTTTTTTATAAATTATTTCATTACGAAGTAGGGTCAAAAGTTAATTCAGAAATCCATTACGCATAGAGGTAATAATTAGGACAGTCGCAATAAAATCATCGTAAGATAACCCATACACATATATATATATATATATATATATATATATATATATATATATATATATATATATATATATAGGCCTGATTAATTACATTTCCAAAATATACAAAAAGCAAAAAGCTTTACCTACCCAAGGTAGTTACAAATTTACACCCATCAATCTAGCTAAACATTAGGCTCCCACAAAAAGATAACGGATAGCTATCAGTAGCCACCAACATAATCAGTCCCTAAGACTGACGAGAAGGGACTGTAGAAGGGTCCTCCTCGAGGTCCTCTACATCAGACGAAACATCCATCGGAGCGACAGAGCAACAAGCAAGAGCCCGAGCAGTAGAAAGAAAAGAGTCATCACGTGGGGTGTAGTACATGTCAACCCATATATCCCTGACAGGCATATAAAATTCCAGCCAAACAAAAACATGAAAATCTAAAACAGGGGCGTCATAATGACCCCATGCTAAGGACACAGTCAGCTCCCCATGGTACATGCAATGGTCCATCGGCACATTAATGTGCCAGCATTCAGGGCCTCCGTGAAAAGTGATCCGTGTGTAGCCCAAAAATCCACGAGGACGCGACGTCATCCTTGATAAACCTCAATCGTAGTCTGGCCAGAAGCCTGGAAACTCAGGGGCTTCCTTGTCTTCTTCACGAACGTCTTCTCAGAAGTACACAATCCGACAGAATACAAAAATAGAGAAAATACAGAAAGATGTGAGACACCCAGCTTTCATTACCAAAATGGCAGTAAGAAAACAAAACGGCGCTAGATGCCCACATTTAACATAGTTCATACACCCAATTTACAGTAATAATAGAAAGTAACAGTAAACACAGAATAACAGTTAATAACAGTAAATATTATTAACAATAGGCAGATGACATCTATATTTCTGATATTCAACAGTCCAAGAAATCAAATAATTATTACAGTTATAACAGTAAACATATTCCACAATCATAAATGCTCATGCATAATGAATCATGTGATTGACAATTCACAATGCAAAGGGTACCAAATTTCCTACTACATGGAATTAGACATAAACATTTTTCGAAGTGAATGATCAAGGAATAATGCCAGTATATCATTAGCCTTAAAAATATAGTGTACTTTATCTCATAAAAATGTTTGCGCAATTGGCTTATACATGGCACCTCGACAGTTGATCGCGATATAGGACAGCGTCCCAATCAGGATCGTCGGTGTGTCATTTCAGTCTATCCCACGGCCCTAGTGGAGCTACCACCGTCTATTGTGAGACACCCGCACCCCGACGTCCCCAGGGTCAACCACTATGACCCTACGCTTAGTCTTCTCGCACCCACACATAAGTGTTATTCATACTTCTAAGCATACATCGCCTTTCTAACAATGTCCAACGGACAACTCATATGCATGATGACTCAATTTCAATCATGCATGTTCATCAATGATGCATTCATCATAAGCATACTACAATAGTATATAAATATACATATACACATACATATTCATTTCTCAACATCATCACATCATAATATTCTCAAGTACATATTCAACCAATACTTAGCCCACATAGGGGTCCACAATGGCATAGAAGCAATCTTCATGTCAATATATATTCCTAGTGTTCATTCACTATCACAAGTCCACGTTAGGGATTCACATTTCCAAAGTCTCAAGCTTTGATTAATTATGACAATTTTAGGTTACTTAACCCTTCAAAACCGTGGCCTTCTAAGTGTTATTGTCCACATCAATTCTTTCACTTCATTATGAATTATACATGTCTCTAAGTCTTAGATTCCCAAAGATGCACCAAGGCATCACTTAGACTCAAGGTTTTCTCTCTAAAAAACGTGGCCCTCAATGGTCTTCAAAGTCCAATTTTTCTTTCTATTTTATGTATTAGTTCCTTAATATCAATTTACTTAAATTTTAATTTACCAAGGTCAATCCAAACCCTTATGGTTTCCAACCAAAACCGTGGCTCCCTTTTTAGGTGTTCAATGCTTAAAATTTTCCATTTTATTAACCTTAATGTTATCATTCAACATTTAATTACATAAGCATTATTTATTTGTTTACAAAACAAATTTTCAACCTAAAATTCCATCCAAAACCATGGCCACCATATTAGGGTAGGAACCTCCAAAATTTCCATTTAGCTACCCTAATGTGATCAAGCACATTTAACACTCCTAATATACTCAAGATCACTAATCAAAATTTAATCAAATCCAAGAACACATGAACAAGCAATAATCACAAAACACATCAACATACAAGGGTTCCCTCACCACCATTATTAGTAGAAGTGAGTAATCTCCCTCTTACCTAAGGAAGAACAACGAAAATGATCTCCTTCAAGGCCCTTGAAGATTCGGTTTCAAGGCTCCAAGAACCCTAGGAATTTCCTTCATCAAGAATCAATGTTAAGCATGGAAAAGAATGGATCTTTGGTCTCCAATGAGACCCTAGAGGCCGAAAATGAAGAGAAATGAGAAGAAAGGTGGAAGCTTTACCTCAAAAATGGAAATTTTATCTTGGAAGACAATGGAGAAAGGTTGGATTTTTGAAGAAACTTTCTAAAGAGAAAGTGTCAAGGAGATGGAGGTGAGTGTAGAAATGGTATTTGTGAGGAGAAAAGTGAAGAATAATGAGTGGAGACGGGGCTGCAATTTTCGTAGCTATGGAGGAGGTGTAGAGAGAAGGAGGAGAAATGAAGAAGATGAAGTCTTAGAGAGAGAAGTGAATAGGTGAAGTGGAGATATTTTTGTGTGGGTTAGGTTAAGTGGGGAGGCAACAATTTTGCCTCCCAAGGGCATGGTTAGCCACGGCAATTGGAGGGAGAAGAGGGGGAGATTTTGGCTTCCCATGCAAGCCAAGGGGTAAGGTGGTCTTTTGGCCAAAGCTTCTCAAAGAAGCTTCTTAATTAAGGTACAAAATTTGAATTAAAGTGAGCTTGATTAGACATAAAGTAGATTGCATTAGGATAATGTGATAGGATTTTTATTACATGCTATTATCCAATAGATAATTACTACAGTCGACAAAAGTCAGTATTAATTTATCTGACAAATAAATTTTATAGAGCGTTTTATTATTTTGTTTGTTAATTTTCTTGAAAAATGTAAAACCTCATAAATCGTGTCCAGCCTCAGGTTTAGTAAGATCCTTCGTCGACGTTTCCACAGATCAAGGTTCTCTGGAAAAATATTTTATTTTCCTAGCTCCGTTCAGTTTGCATGCAAAACGAAGAATAATATTAAAATATTTCGCGTTCTCAGAAAAATCCAAAAAAAATCCTGAAAATCACAAATATTATAAAATAAACATTTATAATAAAATGAATAAATTTTGGGGTGTTACAACAAGATACTCGTGATGCCCATAACGCGTCCAAAAAACGATCTTATTGGAACAATCTAAAAGGGTATGGTTGGAAAATAACCAATCTATTTTTAAGATTATATCTATTTTGAAAAAAAAAAGATAAACAAATCAACTCAACATAAAAAGATTCAATCATTGATAGACATAGGATAATTTAAGCAACTTGAATATTCAACAAGAAGTTTTTGTAATAGAGTAGAGTTAACTAGGTCAAACGATAATGAAGACATAGATAAATCTAATTGACTCACACAGTCATATACCATAAAGAAATAGGTTAGCTCCAGAATTATACAGCATAGTTAAAAGATCACTTCCTGTGGCATAATCTCCCTTGTTTAAGTATTTAGTCTGGGATGATTTCGCCCCACTTGGATTATTGATTCTTCCTTCTATGTGAGAATTTGAAATGTGTTTATTATGAACAGAAGGTTTCGTCTTTGGTGAAGTACAATTCTTGGAAATGTGCTCGAATTTTTCGCACTTGAAACAGACCACTTCATTGATCGTACAGTGCTTTGTTGCGTGACCTTTTCCACACTTCATACATACTTGTAAAGGTGTCGCCTTCTGACTGGGTTTACTGCTACCAACACTTCCTCTACACAGCTGCTGCTGTTGTTGACTTCCCAGTGATTGCGAATACGTTTTCTGTTTAAACTGATTAACCTTTCTATTATTCCTCTTTTGGAATCTAGGTAGTCCAAAGTTACTCCAAAACTGACTCTCTTCTGGCAAATTCTGAACCTCGACTTCCAGTTCCTACTGCTGAACGATACTCCAATTTTGTCGTACAATCACATTAGTCGTTCTCCATATCGCTTCCATAGTTGTAGTCATATCATCAACATTACGTCTTGCTTCCATGCATCCACGTCTACCACGAACCATCTCATTTCTTCAAAGATAGACAATTTAAAATACAATGGATACCAAAGTAACCATTTCAAGCAATATTGTCTCCTTTCGGAAACCAAACACAGAGAAACACACAATAAAAATAAGACAAACCTAACCACAAAACCCAAAAATACTCTAACTGTGCTCTGATACTAACTAATGTAACACCCTCCTTTGGGTGCCACATTTTCTGACTCAACAAAAGAAGACTGAATTAAATTATAAAAGATTTGATTATTTAAAATACGGGTTAAAACTTCTTTCTTGCTAAAAGTACAAATTTACCAAAGTTGTAGGTAATATTTTAAAACATATTGAATTGATTAAGACTCACATAATAGACACCACATAATATTTAACAAATATTTAGTAAACATAAAACTTATATACTCAAAAGAAATAGTAGCAAACCCCATGACGGGTCCTACTTAATGGCACGATAATAACACTAATGAGAAAATTCAACATACTTATTCCGTTCTGCATCCATCTCGACATGCCAGATACTTGTTCCTCTGCAAAACTGCACACTGTCGAAACTGGGAAGATCAATCCTTGATGTCGTCACCGAACTCAGAATATTGCCTCAAGTCAAGTCTAAGAAGCTCGTTTCGTCTACTATACAAATTTTAACAATACAAACACAACAAAACAGTACAGCAAAGAGGTGAAATCCCCTTCATCAATACCAGTATAGTAGCAAAGAATGATACGAATGACAAAGTCATTCCATACATGCAGATATCACAATTATATTCATGTTATCAATTCATAAATGATTCCAGTAAACATATATTACGGTAAAATAAACAGTAACAGTTTTATCATAATAGATATCATCAATATATATGAAATGTTTATGTCACACTGTATGAACATTGACTATGCCACAACAATATGTGTACTGACCATGTGTATGCATACTGAACCAATTCTTACTCTATGGAGCTAATCACAATTTCATAGATGAATGGCCTAGAAGATCTGCTAGCCTCAATGACAGTCTATGCCAAGCACGAAAAGAGATAGTGTTATCGGGCGCGTAATGCATTGCAACGGTTCATCATGGCCAGAGGTGTATAAGGTGAACAATTATCACTATGAATCACCGCGCCTTACAGTCCCCTAAGATCCATCATAGATCTCACTATTTGATTCTCATTCATACCTAGGCAACAAAAGCCATAATAGCCACCGGCTATATACTGTTTAATGCATGATAACTCAATGCATAACTCAATTTCATCATTAGATTGTTCCCAAATGAGATTAGAACAACCGCCCATACAATTGTCTAATATCATAAGATCAATGATATTATATAACCGCCAATACAATTACATAATATCACTGATACATCTGGGTCCAGTACATCAACTTTACAACAACTTTACTGTATTCTCATTTACGCAATACTTTTATCGCGATTTTATAATCGCGTAACACTTTTGTTACGTTTTCAAATCGCATAACCATTTTCTGATGTTTTCTCGATCGCGCAAAAATATTTAAACATTTCCAAATCGTGTAGCAATTTTTCAATGTTTTTGAAATCGTGTAGCTTAAAAAATCACATTTTTAAGTCGTGTAAAATATTTTTCATCATTTTTCAACTGCGTAAAATATTTCTCAATATTCTAAACATCATTTTGGACTTTCTAAAAATTAATACAATTTCTAACTTCATTTTTTACATTTTCTCACTTAAGAAATCCTCTCCGTAAATTTTCTACTATTTCCCACAAAATTGCTTTTTCATTGATTTAAATTAATTGTTCTAACTTAAAATTTCCTAACACGCTTCAAAACCCAATGGGTGAGCTATACGTTAGTAAACTTCAAGTCACCAATTTATTTCTTATTTATAAACTAAATCCACTAATTTAATTAATTTAAAAAATAAGTTTTTCTTACTTTTATGTCTCAAAATCCCTTAATTTAAATCCATTGCTATTTTAATCCATTCAATATTATATTTAGAAGTACTTTTTGTTCTAATCTACTAATTCTTGGCATATTGGCCACAAATCATTTTGTTCTTCAAAAATCAATCAGTTAATCACTTCCTATTTCATTTTTAATTTTAAAAACCTTTAATCCAATTTTCTTGATTTCTAAATCATCTAATCCATGATTAGTAAAATAACTTAGAATCTTTTGCTCCCAAAAATGATTTTGTGGTTGTAACACCCCAATTTTTAGAAAATGTACCGAATGTACTGTTTGCTGTTTTTCAAGCTTTCGTGTGAATGACCGTTGTGTCCCTATTTTACTGTTTCTCGATTTCTGCATGAAATACAAATACGTTTATACGGGCTCAAATTTTATTTGGTCTTTTTACGTAATTTGTTCGAGACGGTAAAATAAAAGTTTTTCTCGAGCTCTTGTTTTAATTTTTGGATGATATACGAGACAATTAATACCTTGTCTGTAATTTTATTTGAACTTTTTGGATGATTAGCTACGTTGTGGGAAAAAATGAGAAAATGACCATTACGTCCCGAACGTCTTTGTTTGTGCTTTGTTTTTGTTGTTTTTAATTGTTTTCTACTTGATTTAGTGTCCAATATTACTTGTCTGTGATTTTATATGGACTTTTTGTGTGATTTGCTACGGGCAGAAAATAATATTTTTCCCGGACCGGTAAAATCTGTTTTTAATTATTCAGAGGCGGGGGATCTTACTAAACCCAATCTGAATGAGCCTAAAATTAATCTTTTAATTTTTAGGATTTAACTGTCAAATAAAATAATTTTATATTATTATAATATTATTTTATTAGTCAGTATAATTAGATGACAGTGGACCCGGAAATGTTTTGCGGGACTCACGTTTAGTTAATACAGTTAACTTAGTAGCTTAATTAAGCATCATTAGTGAAGGAACTTTCAAGAAACATGGTGACTCAGCTAATGACTAGGCTTAAGAGTTAACGAAGCTTAATGACTAAGCATGGTGACTATGCTTGAACCAACCAATAGGAAACAAGCTTGCTAACCAAGTTTTAATCTTAACCTTTGATGCATTCTAAGGCTAGGATGAAGCCAAGCCATGGACACCTTGCATGGAGTGATGTCTACGGCCAAGCCACCCTTGGAAGGCCATAATCACTTCATCTTTCATGCAACTTTCTCTCTTCTCTCTCTTCCAAAAACCCTAAACACCATTGAAGCTTTCTTGAAGCTATTTTCGGCCAAGCTTTGTTCCATATCATCCAACCACCCAAAATTCTATCCAACCAAGTTTTCTAAACCTAAACACAATCCTAAGAACATCTCTAGTTGAGAGTTCTTTCAAAATCTTACATTTGAAGCTTGAAAACCTACTTGGAAGTTTGTACCAAGGAGGTGAAATCTCTTGTTTTTCTTTTCTAAATTCTTTTTCAAAGTTCTAAGCCATGATTTATCCATGGTTTAGGTTCTCTTTAATGGTTAGTAACTTGTAGTTTTGTTTAAGTTTGCTAGGTATTTTGAAGGAGAAAACCGTGACCTAGGAGGAGTGAAAGAAATCCTTTTGTCTTCATTTAAGGTAAGAGGAAGACAAATCTTATCACCTATGGATGGTGGTAAGAAGATGGAGTTTGATTTTGTGATTGTAGAATCCATAAGGATTCATGTTTGTGCTTGTTAGTAGCTTATTTGATGTGGTTGTGTATTTGTTAGTAGCTTTTCTATTTGTTGTTTGTAATAAATTGCATGTCTACAAGCTTTAAGTTGCATGTCTACAAGCCTTGATAATATTGCATGTGTTAGAATTGCATGATAAAGTATAGAATTGCATGATAATGTATAAGATGTGAATAACATGTCAAGGAAATGCATGTGTGTTCCAAAGAACACTCCATAAGGCTTACGGCCACTAACCAAATGGAGAACCAAAATGTTCTCTAAATTTTCTTAAAAGGTAATTTAATTAACCTAGGAGAATTAAGAAGGTTTCAAGTTGATTAGATCAAAGAAAATGAATTTAGAAATCAAATGGTAAGACTTAGTATTTTGGGCCAACATGCCTAAAATGAATGTGTTGATTTCAAAAACCATTTTCTAAAATGATGGCTAAATGAATTTAGACAATACAATAAGTTTGACATATATTTAGAAGATGAGAAATAATTTAGAAATCAATTTCAAAGGATTTAGGAAATTCGGCCAACATGCCAAACCAAGTATCCATGGTTTCTAAAATTAAATCCAAACATTTTCTAAGTATAAGAATACAATATGTGTTAAAAAGAATTTTTCTAAAATGAGTTTTAAGGAAAAGAATCAATTAGAAATAAGTTTGAGAACTTAGAACTAATGATTATGTTATTAGAAATGAAATACAGTAACTTTCAAAAATTTCTAACATATAGCTCATCTTTGTATTTTGAAGCATGTTAGTAGTTTTCAAAAGGATTAAGTATATGGTTTAAAAATTTAATAAACAGAATTTTTACGGTAAAATTAGGAAACCATTAATATAATTTTCTATTAAAATATCACAAATTTTAGTAAAAACGGACAAATAAGATAGGAAAGATGTCCAAAAGACAGATTATACGGTATGGAAAATATTATACGTAGCTTAAAAGTATTATTTATTATTTCGTTTATTTAAACAAGAAATTTTAACGAATTCGGTCAAGAAAATGATTTAAAAATCTTACGCGATTGAGAAAACGTATTAAAAATCCTACGCGATTTTGAAAACAGAAAAATATATTTACGCGATTTCAAAACGTTTATAAAAACGACGAGATTGTGAAAACGTGATAAAATTTCTACGCGATTGACCGTTACTGTATTTATTTTATGCTGTCGGGAAAATGTGAACCCATACAGGCTTTTTAGGATTTTTTGCTGTCGGAAAAATGTGAACCCGTACAGGCTTTCTATTTTTCTGCCATTGAGGGCATATTTTATCTAGAGGGCATTTTTGTAATTTCATATTTTTGGAATTATGTATTGAGTTTATGCCAAATTTTTGGTAGATTGGTTGAAGAGACGAATCACATCGTGTTGTCGATGCGATAAACGTAGTGTGGTTCATTGTTCTAATGGACTTGGAGACGTTAGTGTACGGTATCCCATATGTGGACAGTTGGTAGCTCCGCTGGGCCGTGGTAAACCGATAGCACACTAATGGACTCGACACGCACTATATTTACTCGAGGTTTGTAAAGTCTAGTAGTACATTGCCTATAGTGCCACAACGGGAGCCGTGAACTATACTAAGCCTGGATGGTGGATTCCCAGTGTCGTGGGCTATTGACGCAACGTGTGACAACGCGATAGTTGGTTGGGCAGCCGTGGTACTAATAGATTTTGCAAGTCATTCTCTCTGATATCTGTTTGTGTTTAGCTCCATGGAGTAGGATCGTCTCTTAGTGTCTATGATTATATCTTGGATATTATTCTATTTTCTCTATTTATCTTTATCTGGTAATTATTATGATGGTTGTCTATTTCTTATTTTATTCTATATGTGATATTGTCTTATCTGTATTTTTATCTGTGTTATATCTGTGATGTTATGTAATGTTATGATATCTAAACTTTACTCTATTCCATTATTATTACTGTTATAGCTTTTCGTATTGCATGAACTGTATACATGTTGTTTGTCGTCTTCTTATTGGCCATGTTTATGGTGATTTTAGATTGTCTTACCTCTTTGTTGTATGTATTTCTGTATATTTATTTTACACGGTAAAGACTTTGAGGCAGAGGAACAGCCTCTTGAGATCCTGTATCCGTGGAGGAGGAGGAAGATCAGCAAATCGACGACCGGTTTACGACCAAGAACCATCCGATCATCCATATCCTTTGGATTGATTGTGGGAGATGGCAAAGTGCCGAGGATTTTTGGGGTTTGTACGGCTAGAGTTTCATGGAGGTTCATTGGCTTGGCATCTGCGAGGAGACCGAGACTCTGTGATGTATGTAGGACGGTTGACTGTAACCCTACGTCAACAGTTTGATGGAGAGCCGATTATGACTACTACTGTATTTTTACATTTAGAGTTACCTTTATCTCTTAAGCGTCATTTTGGTGGTATGACCACGGAGCCTAGTGAGATTAGTATCGTATCGACTGCGCGATCTCGTTATCGCCGAGAGTCGAGACATCCAGGATATTTGTCTCCTGATGATCATTTTCATGTTGAGAGTGATCCTTCAGAGGATTAAATATGCATGATGTTTTTTTTTGGGCGCGTCTGCGTATGTCTGTATATATTGACTTTTTACTGTTTTAATTTACTATTTTTGTTTAAATATTTGTAATTGTAGTTGTAAATTATTTGTATAACTTATAACTTGGAACATATGTATCTTATGAGTGATGTTGTTCTGTTTATTTTATTTTCCGCATTATTTTATTTAACAATATTCTGTTTATTAGGAATTATCTTACGATATGTAATATTATATATCAAATGTTTTACAACTTGGGTAGATTTTATTTCTCTTTCTTTTATTTTCTTTTATGTGTGACATCCTCCAAAGGGGTGTTACATTTGTTGGTATCAGAGCCCAAGTTAGAGTCTTTTGGGGTTGTGGTTGGGTCTGTTTTTGTTTGTGCTATGTGCTTCTCTGCAATTTATATCCTTTCGGAAGTATCTAAAAGGATGCATCTAATTTTGTTTTTTTCTGTTTGAAGATGTCTGGACGAGGTAGAGGACGTACAAACATGAATCATGATGTGGACCCTATGGTTGCAGCTGCTGAGGCTATGCAGCGGATGGCTGAAGTGATTACTCAGCAAAATCTGAGAGCAGCTCAACAGCAAGATGCTACGGCTAATGTCCTAAATTTGGCTGAGTTTAGGCGTCATAATCTGCCACAGTTTAGAGGCGAGGTTGATCCGGAGAAAGCAAGTCAGTGGATGCAAGATTTGGAGAGAATCTTTGAAGGAATGAGATGCGTAGAAGATAAGAAGGTGACTTATGTTGTTTTCATGCTGAGAGGAGATGCAGAACATTGGTGGAGAGGAACCCGCCGAGTTTTACAAGCTGAGGGGGTGGAAATTACTTGGGAGGTGTTTTCTAATGCTTTTCTAGAGAAATATTTTCCTGCGAGTGCTAGGCATGCCAAAGAAATGGAATTTCTTGGTTTGTGACAGGGGAATATGACGGTGAATGAATATGCCACAAAATTTGAGAATTTGTCTCAATTCTCAGATTATGCTCAGACACGGCAAGATGATGTGTGGAGATGTAGGAAGTTTGAATCAGGGTTAAGAGTGGAACTGAAACGAGGGGTAGTATCTTTGAGAATGACTCAGTTTCATGCTTTGGTGGATGCTTGTGCTCGACTTGAGGAGTTGGAGCCATCTAGAGATCAGAGGAATCGGAACTTTGGGCCGACAAGGTTTCAGAGAGGTAGAGGTAGTAATACAAATCGGTTTCAGCGTAAGCCGTATTCCAGGCCAACAGGAAATCAATCTCAACGACCATCTGTTAGTGAAGGTGCAAGTGGTAGTGGAGCTGGACAGAGAGTGGCGTTTACGCCGACCTGTTTTAAGTGCGGGAAGAAAGGTCATATCTCTCCCGAGTGCACGGTTAAAGGTACAGTTTGTTTTAACTGTAAGCAACCTGGGCACATATCGAAGGATTGTACACAGCCGGAGAGGAAACCTGCTGTTCGGTATGTTAGAGCTAATCAGCAAAAATCTGGAAGTACTCAACCAAGGTCAGGAGGACGAGTATATACAATGATGGGATCTGAGGTTTCTAAGTCTGATGATCTTATTCAGGGAGAAGGAGACATTGGAGGTAATCTTCTGACTGTATTGTATGATTCTGGTGCTACACACTCATTTATTTCCTATGATTGTGTGGAAAGATTGAAGTTGCCTGTGTCTTCTCTGAATGTTAAATTGAGTGTATCTACGCCAACTGCTAAACCTGTTGTTACATCTAAGATCTGTTTGGATTGTCCTATTGTTGTGAAGGGCCGTTTGTTTATGGTCAACTTGATTTGTTTACCTCTTGTTGAGATAGATGTAATTTTAGGGATGGATTGGTTATGTTCTAACCATATCCTTATAGACGTGCAAGTAAAACCATAGTTTTTCCTAAGGAAGAAAAGTCCGGGTTCTTAACTCGTTAAGGTCAAGTCTTTGTTAAGAGATGGAGCGCAGGATATATGGTATTGTCTTCTCTAGAAGTTAAGAATGAGAAGGATGTAAATACTATTCCCGTTGTCAACGAGTTTCCCGATGTTTTTCCTGATGACGTACTGGTTTGCCACCCGAGAGGAGATCGAGTTTTCAATTGATTTAGTACCAGGAACAAGTCCTATCTCAATTGCACCGTATCGTATGTCGCCAGTGGAATTGGAGGAGCTGAAGAAGCAATTGGTGGAGCTGTTGGAGAAAGAGTTTGTGCGACCTAGTGTTTCACCATGGGGTGCGCCAGTGCTTTTGGTCAAGAAGAAGGACGGAATTTCTCGGCTTTGTGTGGATTATCGTCAGTTGAACAAAATGACGATCAAGAATAAATATCCGCTTCCAAGAATTGATGACTTGATGGATCAGTTAAGAGGAGCTGTGGTATTTTCCAAGATAGATCTGAGATCGGGGTATCATCAGATTCGTGTAAAAGGGGAAGATGTGCCGAAAACAGCTTTTCGAACTCGATATGGACATTATGAGTATCAGGTGATGCCATTCGGGGTGACGAATGCTCCTGCCATATTTATGGATTATGTGAACAGGATTTTTCATCCGTATCTAGACAGATTTGTTGTTGTCTTCATCGATGACATTCTGATCTATTCTCAATCGAAGGAAGAGCATACTGAACATCTTGGTGTTGTTCTTCGAATTTTGAGAGAGAAGCAGTTGTATACGAAATTGGCTAAGTATGAGTTCTGGTAGGAAGAAGTCCAATTTTTAGGTCATGTAATTTCTAAAGAAGGTATTGCGGTGGACCCATCTAAAGTGGAGACTGTTTTACAATGGGAAAGACCTAAGACGGTAACAGAAGTTCGAAGTTTTGTTGGACTTGCTGGATATTACCAGAGGTTTATCGAGGGTTTTTCGAAGATTGCTGGACCGCTTACACAACTTACGAGAAAAAGTCAAGCTTTTGAATGGACGGAAGAACGTGAAGCCAATTTTCAAGAGTTGAAGAAGAGATTAACAACTGCACCGGTGTTGATCCTACCAGATTCGACGAAATCTTTTGATGTGTATTGCGACGCTTCTTATCAAGGGCTAGCATGCGTATTGATGCAAGATCGGAACGTTGTGGCATATGCTTCTCGACAATTGAAGGTTCATGAGAGGAATTATCCAACGCACGATTTGGAATTGGCCGCTGTGGTTTTTGCTCTAAAGATATGGAGACATTTTCTCTATGGAGCAACATTCAACATCTTCAGTGATCACAAGAGCTTGAAATACTTGTATGATCAGAAGGAGCTGAACATGAGACAACGGAGATGGTTAGAATTCCTGAAAGATTATGATTTCCAACTGTTGTACCACCCTGGTAAGGCGAATGTCGTGGCTGACGCCTTAAGTAGAAAGATTATCAGTGCTTCTGCTCTGATGATCAAGGAAAAGGAGCTCATTGAACAGTTTAGAGATGTGTGGTCATTTGTTGAATTGAAACCTAGGGAAGATCTGTATTAACATGGTTACTATCTCGAGCGAGCCGATGGAAGACATAAGGGAAAATCGAATGCCAATGAATTTTTGCAAGGAATAAGAGAACAAATAAAGCAAGACGAGACAATAGAGTTCAAAGAAGGAGCGATGGAATTCTGAGGTTTCGGGGTAGAATCTGTGTTCCTCGTGGATCGGGAGCTGAGGCGATATATTGTGGAACATGCCCATACTAGTCTATTGAGTATGCATCCAGGCATAACAAAGATGTACCAAGACTTGAAGAAGTTATTCTGGTGGCATGGATTGAAGAGTGATGTTATTAGGTGCGTGTCAACTTGTCTAGTCTGTCAAAAGGCGAAAGTGGAACATCAAAGACCAGCTGGAATGTTACAACCGTTATCTATTCCAGAATAGAAATGGGATAGTATATCGATGGATTTCATTACTGGTTTGCCAAAGACGAGGAAAGGTCATGATTCGATATGGGTTATAGTCGATAGACTTACGAAATTGGCTCATTTTTTACCAATTAATATTAAGTATTCATTGGAAAGATTAACCCAGTTGTACATCAGTGAAATTGTCAGATTACATGGTGTACCTACATGTATAGTTTCTGATCGAGATCCGAGGTTTACGTCAAGATTTTGGCGGAGTCTGCAAGAAGCTATGGGAACTAAGTTACGACCGAGTTCAGCGTATCATCCGCAGACAGATGGTCAGACAGAGAGAACTATACAGTCTTTGGAAGATCTGTTGCGTGCTTGTGTTTTACAACAACGAGGAAGTTGGGATGAATTTTTATCTTTGATAGAATTCACCTATAACAATAGTTTTCATTCAAGCATCGGAATGGCACCTTATGAGGCATTGTACGGAAGACGATGTCGAACTCCGTTATGTTGGTATCAAGATGGGGAAAGCATGACTGTTGGACCAGATCTTGTACAACAGACTACGGAAAAGGTAAAGATGATACAAGAGAAGATGAGAACGATGCAAAGCAGACAAAAAAGTTATGCGGATAAACGAAAACGACCTCTTGAATTTGAGGAGGGTGAACATGTGTTTCTAAGAGTTACTCCTACGACTGGTGTCGGAAGAGTTATTAAGTCTAAGAAACTTACTCCTAAGTTCATTGGACCGTATCAGATTATCCGACGTATAGGTCCTGTAGCATATCAGATCGCTATGCCGCCGTTTATGTCGAATCTGCTTGACGTGTTTCACGTGTCTCAGTTACGAAAGTATATACCAGATCCGACATATGTTATACAGCCAGATGAAGTACAGTTGAAGGAGAATTTGACTTACGAAACTTTACCTGTCAGAATTGAGGACAGAAAGGTAAAGCAGCTTCGAGGAAAGATGATCGAGCTAGTGAAGGTCATATGGAATGATATGACGGGTGAAGCTACCTGGGAGCTGGAAGATAAAATGAAGGATTAGTATCCTCATTTGTTTTGAGGAACAGCGAATTTCGAGGACGAAATTTTTATTTGTTGGGGAGAGTTGTAACACCCCAATTTTTAGAAAATGTACCGAATGTACTGTTTGCTGTTTTTCAAGCTTTCGTGTCAATGACCGTTGTGTCCCTATTTTACTGTTTCTCGATTTCTGCATGAAATACAAATACGTTTATACAGGCTCAAATTTTATTTGGTCTTTTTACGTAATTTGTTCCGAGACGGTAAAATAAAAGTTTTTTCGAAGCCTCTTGTTTTAATTTTTTCTGGATGATATACGACAATTAATACTTGTCTGTAATTTTATTTGAACTTTTTGGATGATTAGCTACGTTGTGGGAAAAAATGGGAAAATGACCATTACATCCCAAACGTCTTTGTTTGTCTTGCTTTTTCTGTTTTTAATTGTTTTCTACTTGATTTAGTGTCCAATATTACTGTCTGTGATTTTATATGGACTTTTTGTGTGATTTGCTACGGGGCAGGAAAATAATATTTTTCCGGACCGGTAAAATCTGTCTTTAATTATTCAAAGGCGGGGGATCTTAATAAACCCAATCTGAATGAGCCTAAAATTAATCTTTGAATTTTTAGGATTTAACTGTCAAATAAAATAATTTTATATTATTATAATATTATTTTATTAGTCAGTATAATTAGATGACAGTGGACCCAGAAATGTTTTGCGGGACCCACGTTTAGTTAATACAGTTAACTTAGTAGCTTAATTAAGCATCATTAGTGAAGGAACTTTCAAGAAACATGGTGACTCAGCTAATGACTAGGCTTAAGAGTTAACGAAGCTTAATGACTAAGCATGGTGACTATGCTTGAACCAACCAATAGGAAACAAGCTTGCTAACCAAGTTTTAATCTTAACCTTTGATGCATTCTAAGGCTAGGATGAAGCCAAGCCATGGACACCTTGCATGGAGTGATGTCTACGGCCAAGCCACCCTTGGAAGGCCATAATCACTTCATCTTTCATGCAACTTTCTCTCTTCTCTCTCTTCCAAAAACCCTAAACACCATTGAAGCCTTCTTGAAGCTATTTTCGGCCAAGCTTTGTTCCATATCATCCAACCACCCAAAATTCTATCCAACCAAGTTTTCTAAACCTAAACACAATCCTAAGAACATCTCTAGTTGAGAGTTCTTTCAAAATCTTACATTTGAAGCTTGAAAACCTACTTGGAAGTTTGTACCAAGGAGGTGAAATCTCTTGTTTTTCTTTTCTAAATTCTTTTTCAAAGTTCTAAGCCATGATTTATCCATGGTTTAGGTTCTCTTTTAATGGTTAGTAACTTGTAGTTTTGTTTAAGTTTGCTAGGTATTTTGAAGGAGAAAACCGTGACCTAGGAGGAGTGAAATAAATCCTTTTGTCTTCATTTAAGGTAAGAGGAAGACAAATCTTATCACCTATGGATGGTGGTAAGAAGATGGAGTTTGATTTTGTGATTGTAGAATCCATAAGGATTCATGTTTGTGCTTGTTAGTAGCTTATTTGATGTGGTTGTGTATTTGTTAGTAGCTTTTCTATTTGTTGTTTGTAATAAATTGCATGTCTACAAGCTTTAAGTTGCATGTCTACAAGCCTTGATAATATTGCATGTGTTAGAATTACATGATAAAGTATAGATTTGCATGATAATGTATAAGATGTGAATAACATGTCAAGGAAATGCATGTATGTTCCAAAGAACACTCCATAAGGCTTACGGCCACTAACCAAATGGAGAACCAAAATGTTCTCTAAATTTTCTTAAAAGGTAATTTAATTAACCTAGGAGAATTAAGAAGGTTTCAAGTTGATTAGATCAAAGAAAATGAATTTAGAAATCAAATGGTAAGACTTAGTATTTTGGGCCAACATGCCTAAAATGAATGTGTTGATTTCAAAAACCATTTTCTAAAATGATGGCTAAATGAATTTAGACAATACAATAAGTTTGACATATATTTAGAAGATGAGAAATAATTTAGAAATCAATTTCAAAGGATTTAGGAAATTCGGCCAACATGCCAAACCAAGTATCCATGGTTTCTAAAATTAAATCCAAACCTTTTCTAAGTATAAGAATACAATATGTGTTAAAAAGAATTTTTCTAAAATGAGTTTTAAGGAAAAGAATCAATTAGAAATAAGTTTGAGAACTTAGAACTAATGATTATGTTATTAGAAATGAAATACAGTAACTTTCAAAAATTTCTAACATATAGCTCATGCTGTATTTTGAAGCATGTTAGTAGTTTTCAAAAGGATTAAGTATATGGTTTAAAAATTTAATAAACAGAATTTTTACGGTAAAATTAGGAAACCATTAATATAATTTTCTATTAAAATACTGTCAAATTTTAGTAAAAACGGACAAATAAGATAGGAAAGATGTCCAAAAGACAGTATACGGTATGGAAAATATTATACGTAGCTTAAAAGTATTATTTATTATTTCTGTTTATTTAAACAGTAAATTTTAAGGAATTTGGTCAAGAAAATGATTTAAAAATCTTACGCGATTGAGAAAACGTATTAAAAATCCTACGCGATTTTGAAAACAGAAAAATATATTTACGCGATTTCAAAACGTTTATAAAAACGACGAGATTGTGAAAACGTGATAAAATTTCTACGCGATTGACCGTTACTGTATTTATTTTATGCTGTCGGGAAAATGTGAACCCATACAGGCTTTTTAGGATTTTTTGCTGTCGGAAAAATGTGAACCCGTACAGGCTTTCTATTTTTCTGCCATTGAGGGCATATTTTATCTTGAGGGCATTTTCATAATTTTATATTTTTGGAATTATGTATTGAGTTTATGCCAATTTTTTGGTAGATTGGTTGAAGAGACGAATCACATCGTGTTGTCGATGCGATAAACGTAGTGTGGTTCATTGTTCTAATGGACTTGGAGACGTTAGTGTACGGTATCCCATATGTGGACAGTTGGTAGCTCCGCTGGGCCGTGGTAAACCGATAGCACACTAATGGACTCGACACGCACTATATTTACTCGAGGTTTGTAAAGTCTAGTAGTACATTGCCTATAGTGCCACAACGGGAGACCGTGAACTATACTACGCCTGGATGGGGGATTCCCAGTGTCGTGGGCTATTGACGCAACGTGTGACAGCCGCGATAGTTGGTTGGGCAGCCGTGGTACTAATAGATTTTGCAAGTCATTCTCTCTGATATCTGTTTGTGTTTAGCTCCATGGAGTAGGATCGTCTCTTAGTGTCTATGATTATATCTTGGATATTATTCTATTTTCTCTATTTATCTTTATCTAGTAATTATTATGATGGTTGTCTATTTCTTATTTTATTCTATCTGTGATATTGTCTTATCTGTGTTTTTATCTCGTGTTATATCTGTGATGTTATGTAATGTTATGATATCTAAACTTTACTCTATTCCATTATTATTACTGTTATAGCTTTTCGTATTGCATGAACTGTATACATGTTGTTTGTCGTCTTCTTATTGGCCATGTTTATGGTGATTTTAGATTGTCTTACCTCTTCGTTGTATGTATTTTCGTATATTTATTTTACGCGGTAAAGACTTTGAGGAAGAGGAACAGCCTCTTGAGATCCTGTATCCCGTGGAGGAGGAGGAAGATCGAACAAATCGACGACCAGTTTTACGACCAAGAACCATCCGATCATCCATATCCTTTGGATTGATTGTGGGAGATGGCAAAGTGCTCAGGATTTTTGGGGTTTGTACTGACTAGAGTTTCATGGAGGTTCATTGGCTTGGCATCTGCGAGGAGACCGAGACTCTGTGACGTATGTAGGACGGTTGACTGTAACCCTACGTCAACAGTTTGATGGAGAGCCGGTTATGACTACTACTGTATTTTTACATTTAGAGTTACCTTTATCTCTTAGGCATCATTTTGGTGGTATGACCACGGAGCCTAGTGAGATTAGTATCGTATCGACTGCACGATCTCGTTATCGCCGAGAGTCGAGACATCCGGGATATTTGTCTCCTGATGATTATTTTCATGTTGAGAGTGATCCTTTAGAGGATTAAATATGCATGATGTTTTTTTTTGGGCGCGTCTGCGTATGTCTGTATATATTGACTTTTTACTGTTTTGATTTACTGTTTTTGTTTAAATATTTGTAATTGTAGTTGTAAATTATTTGTATAACTTATAACTTGGAACATATGTATCTTATGAGTGATGTTGTTCTGTTTATTTTATTTTCTGCATTATTTTATTTAACAATATTCTGTTTATCAGGAATTATCTTACGATATGTAATATTATATATCAAATGTTTTACAACTTGGGTAGATTTTATTTCTCTTTCTTTTATTTTCTTTTATGTGTGACATCCTCCAAAGGGGTGTTACAGTGGTCGTGTTCCTCCGTGGTTCTTTGGAACCAACATACTTTACTTTGTCATGTAAATAACATCTTATTACATACACAAATCATCATGCATCATAAACATATACTTAAGCATATTATCAAAGCAATAAGCATACAATCACCAAACAATCATAAATATGGAAAGCCTTAAACAAATAAGTGAATAAATCCTTATGAATTTTTCATTACACACAAATCTACTCCTCACCACTAGCACATGGTTGATGAGATTAATTTCCCTTTTACCTTTTGGTGATGCCTCTAAAGCTCTTTGCTTGTCCTCTTGAAGTAGATCTTCTCCACCAAGTTGTACTTAAAAACAAAGAACACACACAATATTAACATCCAAGGATATCAAACATGACCATAAGCCAAAATATGGTCTTAGAAACTTACCAAAGAAAAGAAAGATGAAGAACACAAATCTTTACCTAAAGGCTCTTGATCTTGAACTTGTAGATCAAGGTTGAAGATGGATAATTTAAACTAAGTGTTCAACATGAAAGTTGCTTAGGATAGCATGTATATTTAGGAAACTAGGTAGGATGAAATTAAAAGAGATTGGAGGGTGGATTTGGAGGGTTGGCATGGGGTTTGAGTGAAGAGAAAAGGAGAGAGTTTTTGTTTAGCTTTTGGTTTTTCTTGTTTCTTGATAGAAATGAACAAAAGATGAACAAGTGAGATTTTTAGCAAAGAATGCCCATCAAAAGGCCTTTGACCATGAGCTGTAACACCCTAAACTTTTGGTGAATGACCGTTATGTCCTTTTTGTACTGTTTGTTGTTTTTCTATATGAAATGCTATTTTATTTTACTGTCTGTAATTTTATTTGAACTTTTTGTGTGATTTGCTCCGGGACAGGAAAATAATATTTTTCGAGCCGGAGAAATCTTATTTTAATTATTCGGAGCTGGGGGATCTTACTAAACCCAATTCTGAATGATACTGTTAGTAATTTTTTAATTTTTAGGATTTAACTGTAAAATAAAATAATTTTATATTATTATAATATTATTTTATTAGTCAGTACAAATAAGCGGTAATGGACCCGAAAATATTTTGCGGGACCCACGTTTAGCGAAATAGTTAACGTTTTGGAGTAGTAGCTTAATGACTAGGCTTAATGACTAGGCTTAAGTAGTGACAAGGCTTAATGACTAGGCTTGGATTAGCCAATGAGAGCTAAGCTTGGTGATCAAGTTTTAATCCTCACCATTGATTATTTCTAAGGCTTGGATGGAGCCAACCAAGGGGACACATCCCTTGCATGATGTCTACGGCCAAGTGCCCTTGGAGAGCCAAAAATTACTTCATTCTCTAACACTTTCTCTCTTCTTTCTCTTCCAAAAATACCAAACTCCATTGATGCTATCTTGAAGCACCATTCGGCCAAGAACCCTAGTTCACCATCAAACCACCCAAAATTTTATCCCACCTACTTTTCTAAACCTAAACACAATTCTAAGAATATCTCTAGTTGAGAGTTCTTGCAAAATCCATCATCTTGAGCTTGAAAACCTACTTGGGAGATTTTACCTAGAAGGTGAAAATCTTTGTTTTTCATTTCTAAATTCTTTTTCAAAGTTCTAAGCCATGATTAATCCATGGTTTAAGCTTTCTTTTATGTTAATAACATGTAGAAATTTGTTTAAGCTTGATAGGTGTCTTGGAGGGTGAAAACTAAAACCCTAGAAAGGAGTGAAAGAGTGTTTGTCTTCACTCAAGGTAAGAGGAAGACTTGAATCTTATCATCCTTGGGTGGTGATAAGAAAATGGAATTGGTTGTGGTTGTAGAATCCATAAGGATTCTTTTGTGTTATTTGTTATAAGCTTTCCTATTTGTGATTTGTATTAAATTGCATGTTTACAAGCTTTAAATATATTGTATGTGTTAGAAATGCATGTATAATTGGTAGGATGTGAATAACATGTCAAGGATTGCATGAGTGTTCCAAAGAACACCAATGAAGGCTCACGGCCTCAACATCAAAGGAGAACCAAAATGTTCTCATCAATTTTCCAAAAGTGTGATTTAATTAACTTAGGGGAATTGATAAGATATAAATTGTTTTAAAACAAGAAAAACAAATTTAAAGATTAAATGTCAATTTTACGTATTTCGGCCAACATGCCAAAGCCAAGTATTTATGATTTCTAAAATCATTTCCAAACCATTTTTAATAAAAAAGAAGCAATATATACTAGAAGGAATTTTAGTACAATAAGTTTTGAGAAAATAAAAGGATTAAGATTGAGTTGAAGAAGTTAAAACTAATGATTTTCTTGTTAGAAGAAAAATACAAAGAGCTTTTGTAAATTTCTAGCATATAGCTCATTTTATATTTTGAAGCATGTTAGTAGTTTTCAAAAGTTTAATTACATGGTTTGTTATATAAATAAAAAGGAATTTTTAACAGAAAAATTAGAAAACCATTAATATAGATTTTCTAAGCAAAATACTGTCAATTTTTATTAAAAACGAACAAATAAGATAGAAAAGATATCTAATATACAGTATACGGTATGAAAAATAGTCTACGTAGTTCAAAACGTATTAAAAACTATTTCTGTTTATTTATACAGTAATTTGTAAGGAATTTGGACAAGAAAATAATTTAAAAATCTTACGTGATTGAGAAAACGTATTAAAAACCCTACGCAATTTTGAAAACAGTAAAATATATTTACGCGATTTAAAAACGTTTGTATAAATGATGGAATTATGAAAACGCGATAAAATTTCTACGCGATTGACAAAAATAGTAACTTTTACTGTCGGGCCAAAGTGGTGGACCCGGACAGGTTGTGAAACAGTATTTGTCTGGTAGGACTTACTGTATAAATGAGTTTGTGCCATTGAGGGTATTTTCGTAAATATGTGCCATTGAGGGCATTTGCGTAAATACGTATTTTTATACCATTGAGGGTATTTTGGTAATTTTTGATCATGCATTGAGTTAATGCCAATTTTGGTGGATTGATTGACGAGGTGAATCACACTGTGTTGTCAGTGCGATAAGCGTAGTGTGGTTCATTACTTCATGGACTTGGAGACATTAGTGTGCGGATTATTCCATTTGTGAACAGTTGGTCGTTCCTCTGGGCCGTGGTAACTGGCAACACACTAATGGACTCGACACACACTATACTTAATCGAGATTTGGTAAAGTCTAATAGTACATTGCCTGTAGTGACACAACGTTTGACAGTGAACTACACCATGCCATGTGACTGTGGGCTATAGACCCAACGTGTGACAACGCAATAGTTTAGTTGGGCAACCGTGGTACTAATAGATTTTGCGGGTCATTCTCTCTGATGCCTGTATGTGTTTAGCTCCATGGAGTAGGATCGTGTCATATTGCATATGTATCTGTGATGTACATTATTATATTTTTATTTGTTATGGCATTCTATATTGTATGAACTGTATATCTGATTGTATTGTCGTTTTCTTATTTACCATGTTTGTGATGATATAGATTGTCTTACCTCTTTATTGTATGTGTTTCTATATTTTAAATTTATGTGGTAAAGAGTTTGAGGAAGAGGAACAGCCTCTTGAGTGTGTGTATCCTGAGGAGGAGGAAGAGCAGCAAGCCGAGGATCAGTACGACGATCAAGAACCATCCGATCATCCATATCCATTGGATTGATTGTGGGAGGATGACGCTACCAGGATTCTTTGGATTCGTGCAACTTGAGTTTCACGGAGGCTCTGAAGCCTAGCGTCTGCGAGAGGATAGAGACTCGGTGACGTACGTAGGGCGTTTGACTGTGACCATACGTACGGAGTTTGATGGAGTGCCAATCTTTTCTACTTTGTTGTATTTACATGTGGAGTTGCCGCTATCTCTTAGGCGTCATTGGGGTGGTATGTTTGATGCGCCTAGTGAGATCAGCAGCGTGTCGACTGCACGGACCCGTTTCCGTAGAGAGTCGAGGCATCCTGGATATCTATCACCTGAAGTTTCATCTGAGAGTGATCCTTCAGAGGGTTAGATATACATGATGTGTACTTGGGCCCGTCTGCGTATGTATATATTGACTTTTTACTGCTTTGTTTATTGTTTTAGTTGTTAAATATTTGTAGTTGTACATTATTTGTATAACCTACGATGGAACCATATGTATATTATGTGTGATGATAGTGTGCTTATTTTATGTTCCGTGTTATTTTATCTCGTAATATTCTATTTAACCGGAAAAAATTTTACAACCCGTATTATGATATAACAAATGTTTTACAACTTGGGTAGGTTATATTTATTTATTTTTATTTATTTATAAATGTGACATCCCCACAAGGGTGTTACATTAGTTGGTATCAGAGCCCAAGTTAGAATCTTTTGGGGTTGTGGTTAGGTCTGTTTTTGTTTGTGCTGTGTGATTCTCTGTGATTTACTTCCGAAAGGATGTATCTAACTTTGTTTTGTTATGTTTGAAGAAAGAAGATGTCGGGTAGACGTGGAGGAGGACGTGCAAACGTAAATCGTGCAGTGGATCCAATGATTGCGACTGCTGAAGCTATGCAGCGAATGGTTGAAGTAATTACTCAGCAGAACTTGAGAGCAGCTCAACAGCAAGATGCTGTTGCTGATGCCCTAAATTTATCTGAATTTAGGCGTAACAATCCGCTGCAATTTAGAGGCGAGGTTGATCCTGAGAAAGCGAGTTAATGGATACAAGACTTGGAGAAAATCTTTGAAGGAATGAGATGCTCCGATGAGAAGAAGGTAACGTATGCAGCCTTTATGTTAAGGGGAGACGGAGAACATTGGTGGAGAGGAACCCGCCGATTATTGCAGACTGAAGGAACAGGAATTACATGGGAGGTGTTTTCTAATGCATTTCTGGAAAAGTATTTTCCTGCGAGTGCTAGACATGCCAAGGAGATGGAATTTCTTGGTTTACGTCAGGGTAATATGACTGTGAATGAGTATGCTACTAAATTTGAAAGCTTGTCTCAGTTCTCAGATTATGCTCAGACACGACCGAATGACGTGTGGAGATGTCGAAAATTTGAGGCAGGGTTGAGAGTAGAACTGAAACGAGGAGTGCTATCCTTGGGAATGAATCAGTTTCATGCTTTAGTGGATGCGTGTGCACGACTCGAGGAATTAGAGCAGTCGAAGGATCAGAGGATTCGTAATTTTGGACCAACAAGATTTCAGAGAGGTGGTAGCAGTAATACCAATTGGTTTCAGCGTAAGCCGTATTCTAGACCACCAGGGAATCAACCTCAACGATCACCAGTTGGGGGAAATACTAGTGGTAGTGGAGCTGGACAGAGAGTGGCATTTACACCAACATGTTTTAAGTGTGGAAGGAAAGGCCGTATCTCTCCTGAGTGCACAATCAAAGGGACAGTTTGCTTTAATTGTAAACAACCTGGGCACATGTCTAAGGATTGTACTCAGCCAGAAAGGAAACCTGCTGTTCGTTATGTTCGTGCTAATCAGTAAAAGTCAGGAGGTACTCAACCGAGGTCAGGAGGACGAGTATATACTATGACGGGAACTGAAGTTTCTAAGTCTGATGACCTTATTCAGGGAGAAGGAGTCGTTGAAGGTAATCTTCTGACTGTGTTATATGACTCTGGTGCAACACATTCATTTATTGCATATGATTGTGTGGAAAGATTGAAGTTGCCTGTGTCTTCTCTGAATGTTAAATTGAGTGTATCTACGCCAACTGCTAAACCTGTAGTTATGTCTAAGATATGTTTGCATTGTCCTGTTGTTATCAAGGACCGTATGTTTTCGGTCAACTTGATTTGTTTGCCTCTTGTTGAGATAGATGTAATCTTAGGGATGGACTGGTTATCTTCTAACCATATCCTTATAGACTGTGCAAGCAAAACCATAGTTTTTCCTAAGGAAGAAGAGTCTGGATTCTTGACTGTTGTTAAAGTCAAGTCGTTGTTGAGAGAGGGAGCACAAGGATATATGGTATTGTCTTCTCTAGAAGTCAAGAATGAGAAAGATATGAGTACTATTCCTGTTGTCAATGAGTTTCCAGAGATTTTTCCTGATGATGTACCTGGTTTGCCACCTGAGCGGGAGATCGAGTTTTCAATTGATTTAGTACCAGGAGTAGGTCCTACCTCAATTGCACCGTACCGTATGTCACCAGCAGAGTTGGTAGAGCTGAAAGGACAGTTGGTGGAACTGTTGGAGAAACAGTTTGTGCGATCTAGTGTTTCACCATGGGGAGCGCCAGTGCTTTTGGTTAAGAAGAAAGACGGAATTTCTCGACTTTGCGTGGATTATCGTCAGCTGAACAAGGTGACTATCAAGAATAAATATCCGCTTCCAAGAATTGACAATTTAATGGATCAGTTGAAGGGAGCAGTGGTATTTTCTAAAATAGATCTGAGATCGGGTCATCACCAGATTCGTGTTAAGGGGGAAGATGTATCTAAAATAGCTTTTCGAACTCGTTATGGACATTATGAGTATCAGGTAATGCTATTCAGGGTGACGAATGCTCCTGCCATATTCATGGACTATATGAACATGATTTTTCGTCCATATTTAGACATATTTGTTGTTGTTTTTATTAATGACATTCTGATCTATTCTTAATCTAAGGAAGAGCATGTTGAACATCTCGGTATTGTTCTTCAGATTTTGAAGGAAAAGCAGCTGTATGCGAAATTGGCGAAGTGTGAGTTCTGGTTGGAGGAAGTCCGATTTCTCGGTCACGTGATTTCCAAAGAAGGTATTGCGGTAGACCCATTTAAAGTGGAGACTGTTTTATAGTGGGAAAGACCTAAGACGGTGACAGAAGTTCGAAGTTTGGTTGGACTTGCTGGATATTACCGAAGGTTTATCGAGGGTTTTTCTAAGATTTTTGGACCGCTTATGCAGCTCACAAGGAAAAGTCAAGTTTTTGAGTGGACGGAAGAATGTGAAGCCAGTTTCCAAGAATTGAAGAAGAGGTTAACAACTGCATCAGTGTTAATTTTACCGGATTCTAAGGGAACTTTTGATGTGTATTGTGACGCTTCTTACCAAGGGTTAGGATGCGTATTGATGCAAAATCGGAATGTTGTGGCATATGCTTCTCGACAGTTGAAGGTTCATGAGAGGAACTATCCAACACATGATTTGGAATTGGCCGCAGTGGTTTTTGCTCTGAAGGTGTGGAGGCATTTTCTGTATGGAGCGATGTTCAATGTCTTTAGTGATCACAAGAGTCTAAAGTACTTGTTTGATCAGAAAGCATTGAATATGAGGCAAAGGCGATGGTTGGAATTCTTAAAGGATTATGATTTTCAACTCCAGTACTATCCAGGAACAGCTAATGTGGTAGCTGATGCCTTAAGTAGAAAGATGCTTAGTGTTTCGGCGATGATGATAAAGGAGGAAGAATTGATTAACAAATTCCAAGATTTATGGTTGTCAGTGGAGTTTCTGCCTGGAAGAGTTCACCTATGTAAGGTCGTAATCATAAATGAATTTCTTGATGTAGTCTGAGATAAACAAAAGGAAGATGCGTTTTTACAAAATGAGAGGGAATTGTTAAAGCAAGGTCATAAGTCGACGGTAGAGGAAGGAGTAGACGGAATTTTAAGGTTCAAAGGAAGAATCTGTATGCCTAATGATTCTGAGCTGAAGAAGGGGATCCTAGATGAAGCTCATACTAATGATTTGAGTTTGCATCCGGGAATGACCAAGATGTATCAAGACTTAAAGAAGTTATTTTGGTGGCCAAGGATGAAAAGAGACGTAGCGGAACGTGTGGAGTCTTGTCTGGTTTGTCAGAAAGCGAAAGTGGAACATCAGAGACTAGCTGGTATGTTGCAACCGTTAGCTATTCCAGAGTGGAAGTGGGATAGTATCTCAATGGATTTTGTTACTGGATTGCCGAAGACGAGGAAAGGTCATGATTCGATATGGGTTATAGTCGATAGGCTTACAAAGTCAGCTCATTTCTTGCCAATTAATATTAAGTATTCATTGGAAAGATTAACCCAGTTATACATCAATGAGATTGTTAGACTGCATGGTGTGCCTACATGTATAGTATCTGACAGAGATCCGAGGTTTACGTCAAGGTTCTGGCGAAGTTTACAAGAAGCAATGGGAACTAAGTTGCGGTTGAGTTCAGCTTATCATCCGCAGACTGATGGTCAGACAGAGAGAACTATACAGTCTTTGGAAGATCTGTTGCGTGCTTGTGTTTTGGAGCAACGAGGAAGTTGGGATGAATTTTTATCTTTGATAGAATTCACCTACAACAATAGTTTTCACTCAAGCATAGGGATGGCAGCCTATGAGGCGTTGTATGGAAGGCATTGTCGAACACCGTTGTGTTGGTATCAAGATGGGAAAAGTATGACTATTGGACCAGATCTTGTACAACAGACTACGGAGAAGGTAAAGATGATACAAGAGAAGATGAAGACGATGCAAAGCAAACAAAAGAGTTATGCTGATCAGCGAAGGCGGCCTCTTGAATTTGAGGAGGGTGAGCATATGTTTTTAAGAGTGACTCCTACGACCGGTGTTGGAAGAGTTATTAAATCTAAGAAGCTTACTCCTAAGTTCATTGGACAGTATCAGATTATCCGTCGAATAGGTCCTGTAGCGTATCAGATTGCTTTGCCGCCTTTTCTATCCAATCTGCATGATGTATTTCATGTATCCCAGTTAAGGAAGTATGTTCCGGATTCGACGCATGTTATACAACTGGACGAAGTGCAGTTGAAGGAGAATCTGACTTATGAGACTTTACCTGTTAGGATAGAGGACAAAAAAGTAAAGCAACTTCGAGGGAAGATGATCGAGTTAGTGAAGATCATATGGAATGATGTGACAAGTGATGCTACCTGGGAGCTGGAAAATAAAATGAGGGAACAGTATCCTCATTTGTTCTAAGGAGTAACAAATTTCGAGGACGAAATTTTTATTTGTTGGGGAGAGTTGTAACACCTTAAACTTTTGGTGAATCACCGTTATGTCCTTTTTGTACTGTTTGTTATTTTTCTGTATGAAATACTGTTTTATTTTACTGTCTGTAATTTTATTTGAACTTTTTGTGTGATTTACTCCGGGACAGGAAAATAATATTTTCCAGGCCGGGGAAATCTTTTTTTAATTATTCGGAGTTGGGGGATCTTACTAAACTCAATTCTGAATGATACTGTTATAATTTTTGAATTTTTAGGATTTAACTGTAAAATAAAATAATTTTATATTATTATAATATTATTTTATTAGTCAGTACAAATAAGCGGTAATGGACCCGGAAATGTTTTGCGGGACCCATGTTTAGCGAAACAGTTAACGTTTTGGAGTAGTAGCTTAATGACTACGCTTAAGTAGTGACAAGGCTTAATGACTAGGCTTGGATTAGCCAATGAGAGCTAAGCTTGGTGATCAAGTTTTAATCCTCACCATTGATCATTTCTAAGGCTTGGATGGAGCCAACCAAGGGGACACCTCCCTTGCATGATGTCTACGGCCAAGTGCCCTTGGAGAGCCAAAAATCACTTCATTCTCTAACACTTTCTCTCTTCTCTCTCTTCCAAAAATACCAAACTCCATTGATGCTATCTTGAAGCACCATTCGGCCAAGAACCCTAGTTCACCATCCAACCACCCAAAATTTTATCCCACCTACTTTTCTAAACCTAAACACAATTCTAAGAATATCTCTAGTTGAGAGTTCTTGCAAAATCTATCATCTTGAGCTTGAAAACCTACTTGGGAGATTTTACCTAGAAGGTGAAAAATCTTTGTTTTTCATTTCTAAATTCTTTTTCAAAGTTCTAAGCCATGATTGATCCATGGTTTAAGCTTTCTTTTATGTTAATAACATGTAGAAATTTGTTTAAGCTTGATAGGTGTCTTGGAGGGTGAAAACCGAAACCCTAGAAAGGAGTGAAAGAGTGTTTGTCTTCACTCAAGGTAAGAGGAAGACTTGAATCTTATCATCCTTGGGTGGTGATAAGAAAATGGAATTGGTTGTGGTTGTAGAATCCATAAGGATTCTTTTGTGTTATTTGTTATTAGCTTTCCTATTTGTGATTTGTATTAAATTGCATGTCTACAAGCTTTAAATATATTGTATGTGTTAGAAATGCATGTATAATTAGTAGGATGTGAATAACATGTCAAGGATTGCATGAGTGTTCCAAAGAACACCAATGAAGGCTCACGGCCTCAACATCAAAGGAGAACCAAAATGTTCTCATCAATTTTCCAAAAGTGTGATTTAATTAACTTAGGGGAATTTATAAGATATAAATTGTTTTAAAACAAGAAAAACAAATTTAAAGATTAAATGTCAATTTTACGTATTTCGGCCAACATGCCAAAGCCAAGTATTTATGATTTCTAAAATCATTTCCAAACTATTTTTAATAAAAAAGAAGCAATATATACTTGAAGGAATTTTAGTACAATAAGTTTTGAGAAAATAAAAGGATTAAGATTGAGTTGAAGAAGTTAAAACTAATGATTTTACTGTTAGAAGAAAAATACAGTAGCTTTTGTAAATTTCTAACATATAGCTCATTTTATATTTTGAAGCATGTTAGTAGTTTTCAAAAGTTTAATTACATGGTTTGTTATATAAATAAAAAGGAATTTTTAACAGAAAAATTAGAAAACCATTAATATAGATTTTCTAAGCAAAATACTGTCAATTTTTATTAAAAACGAACAAATAAGATAGAAAAGGTATCTAATATACAGTATACGGTATGAAAAATACTCTACGTAGTTCAAAACATATTAAAAACTATTTCTATTTATTTAAACAGTAATTTGTAAGGAATTTGGACAAGAAAATAATTTAAAAATCTTACGCGATTGAGAAAACGTATTAAAAACCCTACGCGATTTTGAAAATAGTAAAATATATTTACGCGATTTAAAAACGTTTGTAAAAATGACAGAATTGTAAAAATGCGATAAAATTTCTACGCGATTGACAAAAACAGTAACTTTTACTGTCGGGCCAAAGTGGTGGACCCGGACAGGTTGTGAAATAGTATTTGTCTGGTGGGACATACTATATATATATGAGTTTGTGGCATTGAGGGCATTTTTGTAAATATGTGCCATTGAGGGCATTTGCGTAAATACGCATTTTTATACCATTGAGGGTATTTTGGTAATTTTTGATCATGCATTGAGTTAATGCCAATTTTGGTGGATTGATTGACGAGGTGAATCACACTGTGTTGTCAGTGCGATAAGCATAGTGTGGTTCATTACTTTATGGACTTAGAGACATTAGTGTGCGGATTATTCCATTTATGGACAGTTGATCGCTCCTCTGGGCCGTGGTAACTGACAACACACTAATGGACTCGACACGCACTATACTTAATCGAGATCTGGTAAAGTCTAATAGTACATTGCCTGTAGTGACACAACGTTTGACAGTGAACTACACCACGCCATGTGACTGTGGGCTACAGACGCAACGTGTGATAGCGCAATAGTTTGGTTGGGCAGTCGTGGTACTAATAGATTTTGTGGGTCATTCTCTCTGATGTCTGTATGTGTTTAGCTCCATGGAGTAGGATCGTGTCATATTGCATATGTATCTATGATGTATATTATTATATTTTTATCTGTGATATCATATATAATTAATTCTTATATTATATCTATGTTATACTATATTTATGATTATATTATTCGTGTTATCTTGTATTTATGTTTATGTTGTTATGGCATTCTGTTATGGCATTCTATATTGTATGAACTGTATATCTGATTGTATTATCGTTTTCTTATTTACCATGTTTGTGATGATATAGATTGTCTTACCTATTTATTGTATGCGTTTCCATATTTTAAATTTATGTGGTAAAGAGTTTGAGGAAGAGGAACAACCTCTTGAGTGTGTGTATCCTGAGGAGGAAGAAGAGCAGCAAGCCGAGGATCAGTACGACGATCAAGAACCATCCGATCATCCATATCCATTGGATTGATTGTGGGAGGGTGACACTACCAGGATTATTTGGATTCGTGCAACTTGAGTTTCACAGAGGCTCTGAAGCCTGGCGTCTGCGAGAGGATAGAGACTCGGTGACGTACGTAGGGCGTCTGACTATGACCATACGTACGGAGTTTGATGGAGTGCCGATCTTTTCTACTTTGTTGTATTTACATGTTGAGTTGCCGCTATCTCTTAGGCGTCATTGGGGTGGTATGTTTGATGCGCCTAGTGAGATCAGCAGCGTGTCGACTGCACGAACCCGTGTCCGTAGAGAGTCGAGGCATCCTGGATATCTATTACTTGAAGTTTCATCTGAGAGTGATCCTTCAGAGGGTTAGATATACATGATGTGTACTTAGGCGCGTCTGCGTATGTATATATTGACCTTTTACTGCTTTGTTTATTGTTTTAGTTGTTAAATATTTGTAGTTGTACATTATTTGTATAACCTATGATGGAACCATATGTATTTTATGTGTGATGATAGTGTGCTTATTTTATGTTCCGTGTTATTTTATCTCGTAATATTCTATTTAACTGGAAAAAATTTTACAACCCGTATTATGATATAACATATGTTTTACAACTTGGGTAGATTATATTTATTTTTCTTTTATTTATTTATAAATGTGACATCCCCACAAGGGTGTTACATGAGCCCCCCTAGACACCAATGGAGTGTCCAAGTTCATCCTAGCCACCAAGCTTAGCTAGCAAGTTTTCCACCCATTGGCCACCAAAAGTCTTAGCCACTTTGTGAGACTCACCACCACCATTAATTAGATCAAAGTTGGATAGCCAAAATCTTCACCTCTAAGCTTACTTCCTATTGGTTGCCACTTTTGTTGACCATTTTTTATTGGTTGCTCTTAAAAAGTCTTTGCCATAATCATTGACTTAATCCCCATTGGTTGGTCTTGGTTGCCTAGCTCTCTTATTGGTTCATCAAAGATGACTAGTTTCTAATTAGTTTATCAAAGAAGACTAAATTCCTATTGGTTTAATAAAATGTCTAACCATCCAATTTAACCAATTCTTATTAGTTCATTTCAAAGAGACTAAGTTTCTATTGGTTCTCACTAAAGTTGTCATAATCATCATATTTCACCACTACCTTACTTAATCTTGAAGTTTTCTTCCTATTGGTTCTCACAGGATATTTTTCGGTATACTTTAACCAATGGATAATAGCTACTGCTTGTAAACTAGTATCTATTATCCAATGGATAATAACTTTATCCAACAGATAATAAAACGCAAAAAAAATTATTTGATAGATAAATTCTAAAAATTAAAAGATTAATAAAAGTGACTTTCGGTTTCGGGTTTAGTAAACTCTCCTGGCCCCGCATAAATCACTGAAGATTTTTTCCAGCTCGAAAATTATTATTTTCTTGACACATAGTAAATCACTCAAAAAGTTCAAAAACAATCATGGCACAGTCAAAATAATTTTAACATTGCACAAAAATCACAAAACAACAAAAACCAAGTATTACTGAAAAGCACAGAAATTTTGGGGTGTTACACCATCACCCGGAAGCCAATCCTTCACTCGAAGTCTCCATTCTTGTACCCATGAACCTCACATCTCTCTCTCTACGTTCCTCTCTCACTCTCCAAACCACCATCCTCATAGTCCAAACACCTTAATCTTCCAAAAATTTATCCATGGCTTCCTCCTCCAAACGCCCACGCACCAAAACTGCTCCCTAGACCAACCCACTGGATCTTTGAAGACTCTCAGCAAATGATGATAATTTGAAATACTTTAGGGAAAACTTCTGGAATAGAGATCTTCTGCAACCCAAGCATATTGACCTGGAGTTCTTCGTGAATGATGGAGGATTTGAATTTCTGGATCACCTGGACCACCAAGGCGTACTCAAGTTGTGCAGCTACAAGGTTGGATGGACCTCATGAAGATGTTTTACGTGAACCTAAGGTTGGATGGTCCCAATATCGTCTTAGAAGTCAAGGACCAACAAATTGTGATCACTCCGGAATATTGGATGGAATACTTTAACTTGAGAGCAATTGGCACTGCCATTGAGGAAGATAATAAGCCACATGTGCAGGACTATAGGAAAAAGGATGTTATGCCACTGATTGTGAAACCTAGAACACAGTGGCCCAAGGTTAGGTTGAATAGTGGCACGCTGAAAAGTCAGGATAGGCTGCTCCATTACGCGTATGCACACATCCTTGCCCATAGCGGAGACAACTACACTTATTTGACTGAGGCTGATATTTTTATGGTTTGAGTGCTGCGGAAGAATTGGAGGATCAACTAGGCAACTTCATTGGGAAACATATGATGAAAGCAAAGAGCAAGGAAAATTTTGACTTACCGTATGCTTTGCTCATTTTTTCTTTTCTCAAGAAGTACCCACTGGTCGGGCAGACTAAGCGATCGGTCCAACTCAGTCACTTCAACATCGTTGGAGAATACACTCTGAAGAAACTGAAGATAGTCCCAGATGATGAAGGCAACTGGGTGTACCCCGATGAATTGGAAGAAGCTGGAGCTACTGAAGAAGGTGAAAGTGCTCCTACTGAAGGCACTCCTACTGAAAATGCTCCTATTGTTAGTCCAGTCACCTTGGAGCAAATAATGGCAATGTTACTTGAAAAATGTGCTTACATGGAAAACACCTTTTCTGTTCTGTTTGATAGAATAGAATTTGTTGAACGAGAAGTGGCAGCATTGCAATCCTTACAACCAGATCAAGCGCCTAACTCCCCCTCCTTTTCCACCGGATCCATATTTTTAGGATTCATAGCCCATAAGATCCTTTGTTTTTGTTTCATTGCTTGTACTGGTTGCTCTTTAATGCAAATGTAAATGTAATTTTCCATATTATGAATGAATGACAAATTAATCTTTGCTTGCATTGTTGTGTTCAAATTAATCTTATTTATGCTTAGGCTTGACTTTATATGATAAATTTACTGCTTTCAATAACATCATTGCCTATGCTTTAGCTTTCTTTTGTCCCATATTTTTAATCATGACAAAAAGGGAAGAAGAAGCTAAAGAAATTTCACTTCTTTAGAATGTTTTTGAGAAAAGACAAGAAAATATAAACAGGATCTTGGGATTCCAAAAGTAAAGGGGAGTTGCGCATAACTCAAAATTAAATTTACCTCTTACAAAAAAAAAGGAGAATAAGTCTCTCTAATGACCTTATGAATTCCAATTTATGAAACTAACTCTTTTCTCAATGATTGTTTGTCATCATAAAAAAAGAGAGAATGTAATTGGCTATTGACCTATGAAGACTTTGTTTTGATGATAACAAACATGAAGATGTTATAAGATCAAGTCTAATACCTTCAATGAAAATTGATAATCAAGTGATTTGCGAAAGATTTGCGAAAGATTTGCGAAAATATTTTACAAACTCAATTGAGACCGCTTGGTAACAGACTCAAATCAAAGAAGCTCAAGAAAAGGATAAGGCCTTAAAAGAAATAAGGGAACAAATGTTGTTGGGGAAACAAAAGGAGTTTAGTAATGCAAATGATGGAACAATCATGTTGAGGAATAGACTTTGCATCCCCAAGAAAGCTGAAATCAAAGAGAGAATCATGGAAAAGGCCCACAAAAGCAAATACTCCATCCATCCAGGAACAATATATATGTATCAAGACCTTAAGAAATTGTTTTGGTAGCCCAAGATGAAAATGGATATAGCTGATTATGTGTCCAAGTGCTTAACTTGTCAAAATGATAAGATAGAACACCAAAAACCTTCTAGACCCTTGTAACCATTAGAAATCCCTTAATGGAAATGGGAGAGTATCTCAATGGATTTTGTAATGGGATTACCTAAGACCTAGTCAGACCATGATGCAATATGGGTTATAGTGAATAGATTAACAAAATCTACCCACTTTTTTGGCAATAAGAGCTAACTTTCCACTAGATAAATTAGCTTAGTTATACATACAAAAAATAGTTAGATTGCATTGGATTCCCTTAAGTATAGTATCTAATAGAGACCCTAGGTTCACATCTAGATTCTGGGGAGTTTTACAAAAAGCTTTTGGAACTAAGTTGAACTTTAGAATGATGGATAAACCGAGAGAACTATCTAGACCATAAAAGAAATGCTCAGAGCATGTGTGCTTGAATAACAGTATAGTTGGGATAGGTTTCTGCCATTAGTGGAATTTGCCTACAATAATAATTACCACATCAGCATAGGAATGACACCTTATGAGCCTTTATATGGTAGAAAATATAGATCACCTATATGTTGGTATAAAACAGGAGAGCAAACTATCCTAGGTCCAAAACTAGTACGACAAACCACAGAACAGATCAAGATGATCAAGGATAGGTTGTTAAGTACCCAAAGTAGTCTAAAAAGTTATGTGAATGTGAGAATGAAGCCTCTAGAATTTGATGAAGGAGAACATGTATTTCTAAGAGCCACTCGTACTACTAGGGTTGGTATAACTTTAAAATCCCGAAAGTTAAACCCTCAATTTCTTGGTCTCTTTCAAATCCTAAAAAGAATTGGACCAGTTACTTATCAGATAGCCCTTCCACCCAGTTTCTTGAACTTTCACAATGTCTTCCATGTCTCCTGACTTAGAAAATATAATCCAGTTTCTTCAGACATATTAGAAAATGAATCAATACAATTAAGAGATGATTTAACTTATGTAATTAAGCCTGTAAGGATTGTTGATAGAGGAGTTAAAGAGCTCAGAGGGAAACAGATTCCATTAGTGAAGGTGAATTAGGATAGGATTGACTCAGAGGAGGAGGCCACATAGGAGCTGGAGTCCACCATGATGTGAGATTATCCAGAGCTTTTTGTATTAGGTAACTAAATTTTGAGAGCAAAATTTTTAAAAGGAGGGAAGAAATGTAACATACTAACCTAATAGCTTTAATTATTGTTATGGAAGTTCAATAACACTGGTGTGAGTTACCTGATAATTTTAGTGACCTTCTGGGTTAGTTTAAGCATGATGCTATAACACAGAATGTGAAAATTAGGTTATATTAACCCCCAGAACTTGGCATAAATGGCTGAGATGATGGAAGTAAATATGAAAAATTTATTTCTAGATCACAAATAATTAGAATGAGTTGTTGGAAACTTTGGAGAATTAACTGAGCTAGTTTGGTATTTTTAATAACACAGGATAAATATGTAAAGGCCAAACTAAATAGGAAAGTGTAATTGGCTATTATCTCTTGAAAGACTTTGTTTAGATGATAACAAACATAAAGATACAGCAATATCAAGTCCAAAACCTTCAAGATTAGCTTTAGGACATAGATCAATATGTAAAGGTATAATGTAATTCACACAAAAGCTCTATAACTTGTTTTTCAAAGAACATGAATAGCACACTTGTTTTCAAAGCTTCAAAATGGTTTTTGGTTTTCAAATAAAAAAATTTTAAGTGCCAAAAATATACAAGACCACTTGGAATCACTTGGCATTGTTTCATTGCTGACAAAATGTGTTTTACATAGTTTATTCGAATAAAGATCACTTTATTCGAATAACAAAAGTCAGATGAGGAAAAAATTTAAACTAATCAAGATTTATTCGAATAAGGCTTCCTTTATTTGAATAACAAAAGACAGAGAAACTAAGTATTTTAACTGATCAAACTTTATTTGAATAAGGCTATGTTTTATTTGAATAAACGTTTAAAATGAACAAAGATGCTTTATATTTTAGTTGGGTTATTCGAATAATACCCTATTTTATTAGAATAACATGTTTTCCTAAAACTAGATTTTTAAGTGTCTTATTCGAATAACAATGATGATATTCGAATAACGAATTCTAGCAAGCTTTCTCCTACGTGCTATTTAAAGATTTATTCAAATAACCATTGTGTTATTCGAATAACAAGGTTTTCCAGAAACATAAAGCAACAGCTATAATATAGCATTTAATGCTTCTCAACCACCCCAACGGCTCTAATCTTTAGTGGGCTTTAAATGCAAGGTTGTTGGGCATTGATGGAGTTAGAGAAAATATTCTGAAAACCTTGATTGAGCATCAATACATGTTTTGCGCATATTCTTCATTTCTTTCTCTGTTTTTCAAGCAAAAGTGTGAATTCCTTATTCCTATAAGCTTCAATTTGTATTATCCACTCTTTGAGAGAGTTTCTATCCTTTCTATCTTTGTATAATCTGTAAAGAGGGTGAGGCATCCCTCAAACTTGTAAAGGGTGAGGTATCCCTTGAAGTTGAGGCTCAAAGCATAAGGGTGAGGTATCCCAAGGTGTTGTTGAGTGCTCTAATTTGTAAAGGTTACAAGCACCTGATTCAAGCTTGCAATTTAGTGAAAAATCTCGAGTGATTGCTTGAGGACTGGACGTAGGTCACAAATGGTGGCTGAACTAGGATAAACCATTGTGTTTGATTCTCTAAACCTTTCTCTTTACATTTGTGCATTGGTCTATTTGCTTGCTTGAATATTTCTCTCTTGGTTAGTTCATTGGTGTGCAATATCTCTCTATCTTATCCATTCATTCATTTCTATTAATTAATAGCTTCAATGAAAATTGGTAATTAAAAGTTTTTCGAAAAGTTTTTATAAACTCAATTCACCGCCCTCTTGAGTTTTGAGGCCACTTGGTAATAGAAAGTAACTCGAGAAATTATGAAATTTTATAGAGATGTCAAGTAGAGAATGAAGAAAATTCTAGAAATGAATATAGGTTAAGGCTGATACATGTGAGCCTATTAGCTTAATTCCTTAGGTTTAACTTAACTTAAAGAAGAGTAATATAGCTTAAGTGACAAATAATAGTGTATAAAAAATTATGAAATGATGAGTATAAGGACTAAATGAAGTCCTAGAATTTTCTATAATACTTATGAAAGTTAGAAGACTTGTTAATGGAAGATCAAGGTATCCCTAAGAGATACAAAACTTTCACATAGCTACAAAAGTCAAATGATCTTATCTTTTTTCCCTCCTTCCACCATCTTTGACTTCATGTCTCACCTTTCTCACTTTTCTTTAACTCTCACACATAACCAAGTGCAGCAAAAGGATAAGGAAGAGAAAAAAAAAAGAAAGAAGAGAAAGGAAAGGAAGAAGCAAGAAGAAAGAGGAAAAACAAGGAAAACAAGAAGACAACTAGAATACCATCTACTAACGAGTATAGGTAGGGGTTGTTCTGTATCTCAACTAAACTTTATCCTTCTTTATTTTCTTGTAGTCTTCATGAATGAATTGGTTAAGAGATTACCATGGTTTTATGATGACATAGTTAAATATATGTATTTGAGATTGTTGATATATATTGAATACCATGGATATATTTTTTATTGAGTTACCACATGGCTTTAGTTTGAATATATGTGTGCAGTGATTTGGTTGAGTTGATAAGTGATAAAATATAATGAAATTGAAGATGGTATAGGATAAAGATGGTTGTATATATGTATATGTGTGGTTGATGAGATATAAGCATGGATGTATACACATATATGCAGAACCATTAGAGCTTGCTTATGATGATGTATAGAAGAGCATGAAATTGGTTTTATTGCTTTACTACATGGTTTATAGCGTAAATAGATGTATATAGTGGTGTTGTTGATATGGTGAATGAAAGAATGGCACAAACTAGCTGTTACTGGTGTTTTTGCTACAATTTTGTCACTGCTATTCGATTAGACTGAGAGGTCTAATTGATTAAAGCTTTCTAAAATGGCTAATTCGTGGGTGCTAATCGATTAGACCAAGAGGGCTAATCGATTAGGCACTTCTATAATGCAAATTTTAGTGAGCTAATCGATTAGACCTAGAAAGCTAATTGATTTGGCTTTTCCATAATTGCCATGTTATGTATGCTAATTGATTAGACCTAGATAGTTAATCAATTAAGCTATTTCATAATGACATAATTTTGGGTGCTAATCGATTAGCCAAGGACCCTAATCGATTAGTGAAACGCCCTAATATCAATACCTCAATATTTCCAGAATATACAAGGGTAACCAATATTAGCCACGTCACTTCTAACTTAAAAACAACATTCTAGAATCATAATAGCCATACTCATTATTATAAAGAGCCATGAGGGAAAGAAACTGTTATATATACACAAACTCAACCTCAAAAGGGTATAGTATAATACATAAAAACATTATACATCCCAGTGCAAATATTACAAAATATAAGCATTGGACAAAAGCAAATAAAGTTTAAACTAGTTTATCTGCTTCTTTCTCTTCCCCATGGAAGGATCTTGACCTGGATTTAGCATGGAAACAACAAACAGGGTGAGAATTCACAATTCTCAGTAACATATACACATATATGGTATCACGATAACTCCAACTACTTCAAGGAAAAACAAGTTACTCACAAATATGTAGAAAGGTGGCAAAAGCCAAAAACTGTTCATTTTTCTTCCTGAGGCAGAATGTTTAATTATTCATAACTAGGGTTCAATTATCACATAATTAACCATGCACAATGAATAAACTTATTAACAATAGATTATGATTACAACAAGTAAATGAGTCACTATTCAATACCATTAAAACATTAACATACTCCATCTATGTAATATTCACAAAGCAATCCATAATCTATAACCATAGTCACCAACCTTTTAGAGATAAAACAATTGCCCATACAATTACTATTGAACTGCAAATGCTTGTGGAGGCTTATGCCTAAATATGCCCTAAGGTAATGATTATGAAATGTAAATGTGTTGTGATAGTGTTTGTGCAATGTCATGAAACCTGCCTATTCCTAGGAACTTGGTTCCTTATATTTTTTTTCAGTGGGAAATGCAAAAGAACCCTCTACACTACTTGGTAGGGCGTGGACTCAAACCACCTCATAATACCGGTAACCATAGCCCTAAGAGCCTCTGCGCTATGAGAATTTAAGACTAGTCCGTAGGACTGATTACCTACAATTCTCTGGCCAGATGATTGTGTGCATTGTAACATCTTCTTTACCCTGATGATGCTAATCAGGGTCATAGAAGCTCAACATTATAAGTATAAGTTGGATAGTACTTTGAATTAGTTTGAGTCTTATTCTATAACACTGAATGTGACTAATAGCTAATAATTTAGCTAAAATGGCTGATATGATAGAAATAAATGTGAGAAATTTATTTCTAAAGCATAGATAGTGGAATTGAGTTGTAATACATTTTTAAGGATCGAATGAATTAGTTTGGCATTTTTAGTAACACTAGTAAGGGTCTAAAGGTCAAATTAAATAGAAAAATACCTCAAAAAATTATGAAACTTTGAGCAAATGCTAAAGAAAGGATGAAGAGTAATATGGTGATGAAAATAGATTAAAAGGAATATTTCTAAGCTTTATAGTTCTATTTCATAGGTTTAAGTGAACCTAGAACAGAACACTGAAGCTTAGTGAAAGATAAAGGTGTATAAGAATTATTGAAGAATGAAGAAACCAAGAAATGAATAGAATCCTAGAACTTTTCCATAATACCAATGAATGTTGGAAAAATCATTAAAAGAATGTAAAACTATCCTTAAAAGATACAAAGTTACTTAATTTTCTTATTTCCTCTTATATTCTTATGTTTCCATCACCAATTGCCATCGGATTTTTATCATTTTGTTTCTTGACTCTTCCTTATTTCTCTTCTTCTCTCACTTTCATCTTTCTTTGTAACATTCTCTCCAGCTTAATAAATTTAATTAGATTATATTAATGAGTTTGAATAAATTAAGCCAGGAAAGGATACTGAAGTTTGAGATACCAATATTGAAGTGTAAGCAAAATGGTGAAAGGGCAAAAAAGAAAATTTTGAGTGAAATCTACAATTTTCTACGATAATTATGGAAGGTGGAAAAAAAATTTATTTCAGAGAGACTGATGTATCCTTAGTAGATATAAGGTTAGCGGTTAAATTTTTCCTTTTTGACCCAATCCCACGGTTTTGTCATTGTAGCAAGCAGCTATTTTTACTAAATGCTAAATATTTTCTATCCTTCCTCATTTTCTCCATCTCTCTCTCACGTCTCCCTCTCTCTCTTTCTCCATTCTCAAATTTTCATTCCACTCACTCCCTATTCTCTCACTTTTAACGTGACCAGCAGAGGAAGGAGGGGAAATCAAAAGCAAGAAAGAGCTAAAGGAAAGGAGGAACAAGAGAGGACAAAGGAAGTTGTCACAAGCTAGGTAGGGGGAAATTTTCTTAAGCTTTGTTCATCCTTGTTTCTTCTATTCTTATTTCTTGAAAATGATGGATTGATAATTTTTGTGAATATTTTGAGATGTTGAACAAAGTTTATGCTTGTATAATATGGTTGCATGATAAAAACTTAAGCATTGATCTTGTTCTTAATGAACCTTGGGTTTTGAAAAATGAGTATGAAAGTCCTTTTGTGGTTGGTTGTTTTATGGGTGATTTGGGTGCATTTCTGTGATTACTTGATGTTGTGGTTGATGTTTGATGGTTTGATTTAGGTTAAAGTGGTTTAAGAACTCTGATCTCTGCATAAATTGAGCTTGTAATCAATTACATAACCCTAGTAATCGATTACAATGCTTCTGGAGTTACAAAAATGTTTCTGGGCTGGATGTAATCGATTACATTACAGAGCCTCGGGTTGAGTCATAATCGATTACATCCTGGATGTAATCGATTACCGAGCTTCTGGTTGAGGTGTAATCGATGACATTAGTCATGTAATTGATTACCAGGCCCCCAAATATGAGTTTTTGATCCAAAATTGATGGAAATAGAGTTCTTAACCCCATGGGACCTAAATACAAATCTTAAACTTTAAATGTTAAATGATTATGCATCCATACTACTTGGGAAAACACTTTGATGGTAATGTGACAAGAGATTGAATAATGAATTTGAGCACTCATGATGGGAGCTACTATATTATACATATTATTGCTTGATGATGAAATGCGAGGCCTTGTGCCATGATTTGAGATTGATAGATTGGATATCATGAGTATAAATGAATTGATCAGGATATAAGATAATGTGATAAGAGATTGACGATTTAAAACAATGGTTGAATCTTTATGAGTAACCCATTCCTAGGATATCCTTGGGCCTAGGAGGTGACTTGGAAATGATGGGTGATGATAGACATTCCCTTACCATCAAAGTATTGAGATTGAGGATGGAAGTTACTCCTCCCTCTTTACCTGAGTTCTCCATGGTCAATGGTAGTTGAGGATATATATTTCCTCTATGCTCTTGAGGTATTCCTAGTTTAAGGATAGTGTGAGGATGGATATTCCCTCCCTATCAACTGTAGTTGAGGATGAACATTCCCTCTCTACTCACAACTCTATAGAGGATGGACATTCCTTCTTTGTTGTGGCTTAATTTGGATTACTCAGGGTAGTCCTATGTAGCAAGAGCTATGAATGGGTTGAAGTACACTAACCCGAAAGTAGGCTACTACCAAGAGATTGGTATTGTAATGATGGACATTCCTTCCATGCTATTAGTTTGATTAATGACACTTGTGTCTTAAGGATTAGAAATGATGAGAATTTAGATTTTGATTTATGGCTTGATAAAATGATTTCTATTTGTACGATTTTAATGGTTTTCATAATGATATAATGAGTTGTCTATTTCGGGAAAAGGAAGGACTTAGATTTGGCTTTTGCCACCTTCCTAGGAACATACTAGATGATTTGAATTGATTTTCCCCGAAATAGCTGGAACCATTGTGATGACACGTTTTTCTTTAAACTACTACTGAGAATTTTGTAAGATTTTTACCCCATTTCTTTAATGTTTACGATGATTCCAGGATACCCTTTTAGCTTGTAGAGATGGTGTTGGACTCGAGCTTACGAAGAGGAGCTTATTCCTTTTGATATGATATTTTGTATATGGTTATACACACCATTCTTTTGAGCTTAAAAGCCAAGTGATGTAATTAATATATTTTGTTGTACTTGAAAGACGTACTGTAAATGACTTCGTTTATGGGTATGTATTATGTGCTTTCGCTTCAGGCTTATATCTTGTATATTATTTATAAATTTTCTTTTCAGAAAATTTTTGATATTGAATTTGTGACATCCTTTAATACGATTGTTAATGCATAATTCCGGTTGTGTCGTTAACTTAACTATTAGGATGTTACACTCTTTCTCTCGTTACTCTCTCGGTCAAGGGGTAGCCAGGAAAGGAGACAAAGAAGAAAAGGAAACAAAGCCAAAGGAAGAAAAGCAAGAGGAGGATAGAAGAAAAGAGAAAGAAAGATAAAGGAAAATGAATAATAATATAGTGAAGGTAAGGGAATTGTTTTTTTTGTTTTTATTCATTTTTTGTGCTTTTCAAATGGATTGTTGGATTGAAAATGAAAACTTTGAAGGTTGTGATGACTGGAATGTCATAGACATGGTTTTGGGTTTGAACGACTGAATTTTTTATTTTGATTGTTATTTTACCATGAAAATACTTTGAGAAGGCTTTTGAATGTTTGTAAATGATGTTGAGATCATAAATAAGTTTGGAAATGGTTTGGAATTTGTGATTGTGATGGTTGGAAATAGATTGAAAGTTATTTGAAAAACAGGGAAGGTATTCTGGTGCACCAGCGCTCAAGCGCTAAGATATAGGTGCCTAAGCGGTTGGTGTCCAGAACGCATTCTTTTGGTGGTACGCGTTCAGTGCTCAAGGGCTGGTTGTGGAGCGCCAAAGGATTATCTGCAGCAGGAGCAGAGTATGCTTTCTACTATTTAACGCCCAAGCATTGATAGACAAGTGCTTAGGCACCCATCACAGAACATAACTTAACAGAAAGAATTGCATTTGTTAAAATGGAATGATATACATTTCTTTGGGAATCCTTTGTGCATTTTCCTTTGTATGTTAAGTTAGAAAATTATGGATCATTTGTTATGTGTTGGATTATATATGTTTGATGTGGAATTGCTTTCTTGAGTCAAGGATTTACCTTGTATGAATGACGAACTTGTATAGGTGTTTTGAATGCACCATTGTCTTTGAATTTATGTGCAACGTCCTTAACTCTAGTACTAATAACGTATCCGAAATTACACATTAGTAACAGGAATTAAGCATGTCACTTATATAAAGTATAATAACTTTAAAATACATGTAAAAGATATATAAAAATATGAGCCTGTGAAGGTTGGGATATCTTACATATACTATACATGTCATTACACATGAGTAGAGATTTAAGTACAAAACTTATACATATGAATACAAAATATACATTTGATATTTCCAAATTCTCATAAGTACATAAAAAAATACAAATATTTCCAAATCGAACATCTTTCACTAAGCTTGGTCTCTACACAGTATCTTCTAACTCCTGTCACTTTTTCCTTGGAAATATTATGGAAAATAATACAACAAGGGTGATAATTCCAAGAATTCTCAATAGTTTTAATAAAAATCATGTCATTACAATACTTCCAGCTGTTTCAGGGAAAAATCTTATTTTGAAACTAATTTTATAATATAGGATGGTGGCAAAAGTCAAATCTAATCCTTCCTCTTCCCGAAACAGAATTTCAATTATTGATAGTTTCCAAAAGCATTTATTAACAAACAACACAATTTATTTCAGAAATAATTCCTAAACAAAATCATAATCTTAAATTCAATTAATTGTCTTTATAATATAACTAAGTCATAACATGATGTTCAGATTCAAATTGATCTCATGAATCATAATTCTCTATAACAAGATTATAGTCTCATTTCCTCCTGGTACGTGGAATAATTAAAAATATGTCCTTCATATGCCAGGATAATTATTTACATAACCCCCAGGTACAAGGTTTAACTAATAGTATTTTCATCAGGTACATGGATAATCAACAATATATCATTTAGGTACAAGGATAGTCAATACAATTTTCATCAAATACATGGATAATCAATAATATATACTTTAAGTACAAGGATAGTCAATACAATTTTCAATAGGTACATGGATAATCAATAATATATCCTTCAAGTACAAGGATAGTCAATACAATTTCTATCAGGTACATGGATAATCAATATAATAACTTTTCAATTTAAGTCATATTCTAGCTCAACTTTAAAGAATTAAGGGAGCAAATTCTCATATTCATATTAAATAGCTCAACTTTGCATTCAAAGAAGTAAAACAAATTTACATTCAAGCTCAACTTGATTAGTCAAAGAGCAATATAATATCTAGTACACAACAATTGTATTGAATCATCTCATTCAACACATACCATACAAGCTTTCCAATTGTCTATTCATAAATTTAATCACTAATCGTGGTAAAAACATTTGAAATCATATCAAATATTATACTTGAATAACTAACATTATTATTTATCCAGTCATATTTTCAATACTACTAAACATGCTATTATCTATTCAATTAATAAATATATTCCTTATTTATCATATATTATACTATACGAATAGTGTGTGTGTGTGTGTGTATATATATATATATATATATATATATATATATATATATATATATGCCACCGACAAGCTATAATGATAGGATCATATGTAGATATATAATTATATTGTAATATCGTAATTCTAGATACTATATTCTACACTAAGTAAATGGAATTAAGTATGTCACTTTTAAACTTAAACATAATTACAAAACCTGTATAATAACTATCAACATATAAATATATAGAGCCTTTAACAACAAAGTAAAGAGAACAAGACATTTTACACCTTTTGAAACTTTGCTATTTACTAAACAGTCACATGATATATCTGAGATTACATACTTCTACACAACTAGCCGTGAAGGTTTATATATACAAAACCAATATATGTACATGAATAACTTTATTAAGTCTTCATTGCCTTGCCTTGCACTTGGTTTGGTCCTTCGCTAGACTTATCATGGAAACAAAAATCTATGGTGAGAATTAGAAATTCTTAGTAGTATATTTTAAAAATGTGTCATCACAATAAATTCAGTTGTTTCAGGGAAAAATGCATCCTTTGTTTAGACAGGTGGCAAACTGCCAAATCTGGTCCTCTCTCTTCTTGACACAGAGGTTCAATTATTAACCTTTACAAAATCCTTGTACAATCAAATACACTATATATAACCAAATCAAGTTCTTTATCAACTCAAATCATTTACATAATCAATCCAATACCATATCTAATTATATAAAATATTCATTCTATGAATAATTCTTTATACTTCAAGTTCCATATTCTAATGTGATACTCTTCATATCTCTTACTTCATAAATTACACACTTTGTCTATAATCATATTTCATTCATTCTGGATACTTTCAAGTCAAACTTTCACCTTGGTCCTTATTACTTTAATTCTCAAATCAAGACAATTGCCTATACAATTGTCATTTTATGCAATGTATTGTGATGCATGATTATGCCTAATGAATGTCCTAATGTATGTTTATGCAATGTTAATAAAAGCATTTTGTTTTTAAGAAAACTCAAGATGCTTGCATATTCGCAGGACAACCTTTGTTCAATGTATTTCCTCTAGGTAAAATAAGGTAATTAGGACAACCTTTGTTCCCTAACCTCCCTTAATATCATAACCCTAGCATTGGGAGCACCTTTGGCCCAAGCCAAATATGTGGAAATAGCAAACATCAAGTTTGAAAATCAAAACATGCAAAGTTACTTTTAAAACCATTATATAGAAAACACATGTTACTTGCATATTTTCAAAAATCCCTTTCTTCCAAGAAGACTTTTTTCCAGGAAGTCATTTTGATTATTGTATATCCTCAAGTAGCAAGGGGTAAGAAAACCTTTATTCCTTGTCTACGTTATACTGCCTTGGTATGAGTGGTAGCAGTAAGGTTACCTTTTACCACCCTTAACACCTCACTCTGGGTATGAGTTCCCAGAACCCTGGCTATAGGAGCACCTTTGGCTTAAGCCATAGGGCCATTCATACAAAGAAATTAGCAAGCAACAAGTTTGAAAACAATACATGCATAGTTGTTTATAAAACCATTCAATCAATCCATTTCTTTCCCTACTATACCTCATTGTGTAAAACCAATACTTCATACACTTTTTACATAATCAAGTTCTCTTTGCATAATAGAGAAACACAACCTTATCTATCAAGCTTCTCATTCATGCCATACATTGTAGAGAGAAAGTGATTTACTCAACCTCAATCTACCCTTAGCTTTTCATTGTTATGCTTGTCATGCTTCCCAATATTATGCTTGTTCTAAAAATATGAAATTTTTATTACATGAAGTCTTGTATCTTAGCTTTCAAATGCAATAAGAAGCAAGTCATTTAGATATTTGTAGCTCAAGTTATACAACAAAATTCACAAATTATGAGAATTAGAATTCTGCAGAAGTTTCCATAGAATCTGTCTCGATTTCAACAGAAACTGGTACTACTTGAGTTAGCCTAGAATTCTGAGATTTTTACTACATTGAATCCTATGTCTTAGTTTTCCAATGCCACAAGAAATAAGTCATTTTGATATATATAGCTCAAGTTTTGCAACAAAACCTCCAGGCTGTTCATTCTTAACAGCAAATTCAAACCAAAATAATCTTATTCCATCACCTCAATCATTTAATAATCTCTAAACACACTTCTAATCCATCAAACATAGATAAAAAATCCATCATAAACCAAGAAGTATTTAGGTAAGTTACACTCAGTTACCCTACCTCCCCTTTGAACCCGAGAACTTCTATAGGGAAGACTCAAAGTTCATTTTCTTAAGACCATACAACTCATGAAAACTCAAGAGTAACAACAAATTCATTTCGAAGTGCATTAATCCCCATATTTCACCTTGTACCCGTAATAGCTCATCAATTCAAGCATGTATTGGCCATAATTAAGGCCATTGATCATCATTTACAAACATGGTGATAAACTCCTAAGTTTTACCCAAAAACCCTAGACCCATCATTAGCCAAGCATCTACCAACTCAGCTCAAATTTAGATCAACAAGGTTATAGATCAACAATCAACACCATACAATAATCAAATAAGAGAGAAAGGAGCAAGATGAGCTAAAATCAGCCCCTCTTCCCCTTGAATATGAGAATCAACAACCATAAAAAAAATCATCATGCATCCTTCATTTCAAGCTCACACATGTTCAAGAAGGAAGCAAGAACAACAACAAGAGAAGAAACCCCTACCTCAAGATGCTTTCCTATTTCAAATCTCATCAATTTTGGATCAAAATCCAACTATGATTCACAAGAAAACCCATTTTTTTCATTCATAAAAAATTATGGACAAATAAAAGCATAATCTTGTTCTAAACCTCAACTATAATCAAACCAAACTACCATTAGCTTAAAAACATGATAATCAAACATAATAATAACATTTTAACACTCAACCCATTTCTCATTTTAGCACCAAAACGTGTAACTCATAGAGGAAAAAGAGAAAAGTTATAGAGATAGTTTTCCCCCACCTCAAACTTGAATTTTTGCCTCTTGATTCCCTTCTTCTTCCCCTCCTCTTTCCATCTTTCTCCTCTTCATTTTCTCTATTTCATTCCTTTCGTTTCTCAACAGCCCAAAACAATCGTATGAGAGGGAGAAAGTGAGTGAAAACTCACTTTAAAAGAATAAGCACTAGGGATATTTTAGTCCTTTTGCTAAAACTTCATATATGTTAGGAACACTTTGATAATACTAAATCAAGTTTCATAACTTCTAACAATATTAAAATAAATCATAAGATTCATCTTAATACCTATTTTTGTAACATCCTGGAAATTGCTTGTTTTCTGTTATATGTGTTTTTTTTTAATATTTGTGATTTTTGTGAATTATTTGGGTGACTTTGATTATTTTATTTTATTTCTCGATTTGTGTGTGTATTAAGCAGGATCGAAAAAATAATATTTTTCTAAGACCGAAAAATTTTGGACTATGAAACGGGGCCGGGGCATCTTACTAAACCCAAGGCTGGACACAGTTTACGAAGTTTTATTTTTTGAGATTTTAGCTGACAGATGAAATCCAGGTATATCTTATTATCCAACGAACAATAAATACTGGTTTTGTTAATTGTAACTTTTGTCCATTGGATAATAGCTTTTAGTGAAGTACAAGTCATCTTTTCTAGAATGTTCACTTTATGACATCATCCATGTGACATCACTTGTTGACTTTTTCAAAAAGTGAAACAAAGCTTCTTAAAGAAGCTTCATCAAAACTTAATGAAGAAGCTTTCTACCAAGCTTGTTGGATAACCTTCTCCCTTCTCTCTCCTAATGTGTGGCTATGATTTTGAGTGGCAAAAAGATGACCACTTTCATCTTTTCACTCAAGTTTCATTTCACTTCATCTCTCAAAAAGCTACACATTTTTCACTCACCTTTCTCTCATTTTTCTCTTCTCTTTTTTTCTCTCCATCCTCACGGCCAAGCTCACTTCTCCACCCTCCATGTTTGCTTAATTTCAAACAACCACCTTGCTTGAAACTACACCTCACTTGAAGACTTTTTCTTGTTGGAACCATCTCCAAAAACTCTCATCTTCATCATTTTCTTTCAAGCCCTAACTTGAAGCTCTAAAGGAAAGTTTCTTGATTCTCATTTTCTTTTCTCATTTTTGTGTTCAAGGACCACCATTTTTTTATCATTGGTCTTCTCTTTTTCAAGTTTTAAGTGTTAATCTTGTGAGTTGAAAATCCTAAGGTTTGGTGGAGGTGTTGGACGAAAATCATCAAGGAGGTTCTAGAGCAAGCTTGGATGACCAAATGGTAATGTAGTCTCACCTTGTTCATTTCCCTTCTCTTTATCAAGAAACAAAACAAAAGTTCTCACATTTCTCTTCCTATAACCTCACGGCCAAACCCCATGCACCAACATCCAACCACTTTTAATTCAATCCAACCATAAATCGTGAATCTAAACACCATTCTAAGACATTTTCATGTTGAGACCATCTTCAAATTCATCCATCTTTAAGTGCTTTTGCAAAGCTCAAGATTTGAAGACCTTTAGGTGACATTTTGAATCTTCACTCCTAATCTTATTTTCAAAGTGTTAAACCATGATCTTGATCCATGGTTGTCTTCTATCAAGCTTTAGATCTAATGCTTGTATGCTTATTGTCTTAAGGTTTTGTTGGTGGTGGTAGATGAAAATTTAAGGAGACTTCAAAGAGCTTCCTTTTGATCTTCTCTTAAGGTAAGAGAGAGATTAACCTCATCGACCAAACATGGTAGTGAGAAAATAGAAATTTTGTATTTTTAAGTGAAGAATCCATGTGAGGATTCCTTCACTTGATTGTGTGGGTATGGTTTGTGCTTACTTGTTGAATATGTGCTTATTTACTATATGTGATCATATGACTCTAACTTGGTTTGTGTTTATTTAGCTTTATATGGTTATATTATGTTGATAATATGTATGAATCGTTATGCTTGCTTATTGTCTATATGTGGTTGTGATAATATGCATGAAAATATTATGGTAGAATTTTTATGGTTGAATTAATGCTATGAATCATGTGAGAAAGGAAAGAAATTTTGGTCCCAATGACCACAAAGGCTCACGGCCTCTATGCCCATTTTAGGTGATCAAAGTTAAAAATATTTGGTTAATTATGAATTTATAGGATTAGGCAACTAGAAATTTTGATTAAGGACTTACAAATGAATAAGGTTTTATAATTTAAAAAGGAAGTTATTTTCGATCATGGAGACTAAATTAGGATGAAGGTTTGAAACTTAAAGTATTTTGTTTAAAAGGAGTTTTAAAGGTGATTTGAGACTTAAAACATATTATTTGAAAGAAATGGAACAAAGTTTTTATTATTATTAGATAAGAGTGATTTTGATTATGATGATGGAAAATAAGTTTTGAACGTGATTCGGAACTTAAAGTATTTTATTTAAGATGATTTTAGTAAAGAGAATAGAGAAAGTCTTCAATAAATTAATATAATGCGGATTTTGGGAAAAACATCAGAAAACTATTACATGATTATGAAAATAGCAGTTTGTTATCGGGCTAGCGTACTGGACCTAATTTTGTTAAAATATGGTTTATGGCCTGTGGAGGCTTGGGTTATGCATTGAGTTATCGTGCATTGAACATTAGCATACATCAAACATTATACACTGATTTGCTGTTGTGGCGATGTGCTGGACCCAGGTGGATCAGTGCTATTATGTAATTGTATGAGCAGTTGTTTTGATGTCATTGGGAACAGTACAAATGGTGGCTTGTGTAACACCTACCGTAGGGTATCACATTTTAATATTATTCATTACCAAATTTTTGAAGTTATAAAGTAATATTTAATAATATTAATATGAGTTGTAAAATTTTTCTTTTTATGGATAACATAATTAAATAAATAAGACATAACATGAAATACAACTATTGAATATAACACACCATAATTATATATATAATTTTGTTTCTAAAGATACATATAAGTACACACTGTTAGACAAAACTATAAACTGTTTGACTCATAATGAACTACAGACTAGCCCAAGTGCATAACTAAAAGTTTTAACCCTCCGACAGATCCTCAGATGGATCCTCAGAAGATAGGAACCCTATATGACACGTGGTCCTACGGACATGTGTCTGAGCAGATGACACAATACTAATCTCACTAGAGGTATGGTAGCAACCACCCCAATACTGTCTAATAGATGATGGAAACTCCAAATATACGTAAATATTGACAATAAAGTAAGGATTCCCATGATAAACCCTACTCAGGGAAACAGTCAGATCTCCCATGTAGATAATACACTCTCTATCTAAGTGAACACGCTAAGCCTCCGAACCCCCTCGGAACTGTAGCCTCATGTACCTAAGAAAACTCGGTAACACCATCATCTCAGAAATCAGCGTCTATGTAAGGAATTTGCTCCTCATCTTCTTGCTCACCGTCTTTACCAAATACAAATACAGTACAAGAATAGCATACAAAGATGTGAGATTACCAACACCAACACCAACATGGCAGCAAAGAGATAGAAATCACAATAATGTCATATAGATATAACAACAGTGAATATAGTCATGGCATCAAACATTAATCAATATTTAACAAATAAAATACCACAAAGATATACAAAGATGTACAAACTATGCACATGCACACTGACTCAATTTCCTACTCCGTGGAGCTAACTCAAGTTGGAGAGATTGATCTAGAAGATCTGTCGGTACCACAACTGCCTTAGACCAAGTGCTACAACTTTCATCAATTTTGCACATCTAGCATTATACACGACAGTCTACGCCAGATCTTAATTAAGAATAGTGTCTCAGTCCGGATCGTCAGGGCATTGCATCGGTCTGATCCACGGTACAGTAGAGCTACCAACTACCCATTGTGAAAAACCTGCACCTCAATGCCCCTAAGGTCAACAAGTGACATACACTATGCCTATCACACTCACACAAAAGTGTAATTCTCTCCTAAGCCATTGGCCTTAACATAGTCCATCGGACTTTCACAATGCATGTTTAATGCACACAAGCCAATTAAAGGCTAAAGTCATAATTTCATATATATGGGTCCACACATTGGCCCAACAGTAATTCTACTTTATTTTTAATCGGGTAATCATTTTACCGCATTTTCACAACAGCGCAACATTTCTGTCATATTTTCAAATTGCGTAATTATTTTTTGACGTTTTCTCAATCGTGTAAAAATATTTAAATATTTTCCAAATCACGTAACGATTTTTCAACGTTTTTGAAATCACATAGCTTAAAATCACATTTTTAATTCGCGTAAAATATTTTTCATCATTTTTCAACTGCATAAAATATTTCGCAATATTCTAAACATCATTTTGGTCTTTCTAAAAATTAATATAATTTCTAACTTCATTTTCCCACATTTTCTCAATTAAGAAATCCTTTACACAATTTTTCCACAAAATCATTCTTTCATTGATTTAAATTAATGGTTCTAGCTTAAAATTTCCTAACGCGCTCCAAAACCCAAAGGTGAGCTATATGTTAGTAAACTTCAAGTCACCAATTTATTTCTCATCATAACTAAATCAATTCTAAAAATTAGTTTATTCTATAAAATATTTTGAGGTTCAAACACTTTCAACCTCATTTTTCCCTTCATAAAACAAAATCTCCCTTTTTCAAATAATATTTTGTTTTGTTTCTATTTTTATATCTTAAGTCCTTGTATTAATTTCCTTGCACTTAATCTGTAACGCCCCTTTTTGGGAGCGAATGTCACATTGTCAAATAGAAAAAAATGCGAAAAATAAATTTTTAAAACGATTAAGACTCGGTTCATTAGTTTAAGTTTAACTTGTTTGATGCTTAAATACGTGAGTAAAAATGGCAATATATATTTTTTTGTTAATTATTTTAACAATGCAGAATATGAATGACGGTAAAGAATATAATAGTAGACAAAATTCACATCTGAATAATATACAAAAATATATATATATATATATATATATATATATATATATATATATATATATATATATATGCTAACATCAATTGTACTTAGATAAAAGCACGAAATATCCAAAAAGCAAAACTATACCTGCCCCAAAGGATTATACAAATACACCCCAGAGATATCAAAATATACAACCCACCAAAATTAATACATCAGGCCCCCAAAATAAAACACTGGTAGCCATCAGTAGCTACCAGCAAAATTAGTCTCTCGAAGGAGGAGGGACCGTTTCTGGGTCCTCAGCAGGATCCTCCTCTTCAGAGGAAACCTCCATGGGAACCACGGAACCACGGGCGGGAGCCCGAGCAGTAGAGTCAAAAGAATCCTCCTGTGGGGTGTAGTAACGATCACCCCACATCTCTCGGATGGGTAGGTAGAACTCCAGCTGTAGGCTGACATGGCAGGTGAGGACAGGTGCCTCATGACGTCTCCAGGCCAGGGAAATGGATACATCTCCCATATAAACACAGCGATCCGAACTCAGGTTAATATGCCAGCACTCTGGCCCTCCGAGGAAGGTCAGACCACGTCACCCAGAAATCCGCGCATGCGTGCCTCCATCGTCTCAGTAGAAGCTAATCTTGGTCAGGCCAGAAGCCGGGAAACTCGGGATCTTTTATCTCCTTGCCGTCGTCTTTGATCAATACAGTATACGCACATACAGCAAATAATAAAGATACAAGAAAGAGGTAAGACATCCTACTATCATTACCAATTATAGCAGCTAGAAACAAAACGGCGCAACGCGCCCAGATAGTAATTCAGAAGTAGCATATGCAAGTTATAAACAGTAAATCCAATAGTAAGCAGATAAATAGTTCCAGGCAGACATTCATTACTATAATGGTACAAATAGTTCAAGTTCACATAGGGCAGTAATTATTAATAGTAAAGTATATCATGATGCACATGCATGCTTTCCCAATTCCTACTCCATGGAGCTAGACTCAAACGGTCGGAGAGAAAGATCAAGAGACGTGTCCGCAACTCGGCTGCCGCAGCTAAAGTGCTATACATCAATTGTTTTCCATGTGCACATCAGGCATTGTATGGATAGTCCACCCTCGATCACGATATAGGACAGTGCCAAGTCCGGATCGTCAGTGTGTTTGCATTGGTTTGCCCCACGGGCAGAGGAGCTACCAACTGCCCATTGTGAAGGACCCGCACCCCGACGCCCCCAAGGTCGTAACATGACCCACACTATCGGTTTGTGGGTGGTATGTCGAACTCAAACGTAATTTCATTCCAACGATGCCTGTAGACTCTGCCAAAATTTTGAAGTAAACCTCGGATCCCTATCCGAAATAATACTCGTAGGCACACCATGCAGCCTAACAATCTCTTCAATGTACAGTTGGGTCAACTTCTCCAAGCTGTACCTTATGTTGATCGAAAGGAAATGAGCCGACTTTGTGAGTCGATTAACTATTACCCAAATCGAATCGTGTCCTCTTCTTATTCTTGGCAAACCCACAACAAAATCCATTGCAATGTTGTCCCATTTCCATTCAGGAATAGACAATGGTTGTAGCAGCCCTGTAGGTCTTTGATGTTCCACTTTAGCTTTTTGACAGACTAGACAAGTTGATACACATCTAGTAATGTCACTCTTCAATCCATGCCACCAGAATAACTTCTTCAAGTCTTGGTACATCTTTGTTATGCCCAGATGCATATTCAGCAGGCTGGTGTGGGCATGTTCCAAAATATACTGCTTAAGCTCTTGGTCACGGGGAATGCAGACTCTAACCCGAAATCTAAGAATTCCATCCATTCCTTCCTCAAATTCCGTTTCCTTACCTCGCTCCATTTGCTCTCTCACCTCTTGCAAGAATTTGTTGACTTTTTGTTTTTCTCGTATGTCCTCCATTAGTTCACTTGAGATGGTAACCATATTCATACAAATCTTTCTGGGTTCCAACTTGACAAATGACCAAGTATCTCTAAACTGTTCGATGAGCTCTCTTTCCTTCATCATTAGTGCAGAAACACTGACGGTCTTCCTACTCAAGGCGTCAGCTACGACATTCGCCTTGCCAGGGTGGTACAACAGTTGAAAGTTGTAGTCCTTCAGGAATTCTAACCATCTTCACTGTCTCATGTTCAGCTCCTTCTGATCGTACAAGTACTTCAGGCTCTTGTGATCACTGAAGATGTTGAACGTCGCTCCATAAAGGAAATGCCTCCATATCTTCAGGGCAAAAACCACAGCTGCTAGCTCCAAATCATGTGTCAGGTAATTCTTCTCATGCACTCGCAACTATCGCGAGGCATAGGCCACCACTCTTCTGTGTTGCATAAGAACAGACCCCAATCCTTGGTACGAAGCATCACAATGCACCTCGAATAGTTCATTCGAATCAGGTAGTACCACTACTGGTGAGGTAGTCAGTCGTTTCTTCAATTCTTGGAAACTCTGCTCGCAGTTATCAGTCCATTCAAAAGTCTGATTCTTCTTTGTTAGTTGAGTGAGCGGTCCAGCAATCTTGGAAAACCTTTCTATGAAACTCCGGTAATATCCAGCTAAACCCACGAAGCTACGAACCTCTGTCACTGATTTTGGTTGTTCCCACTATAGCACTGCCTCTACTTTTGACGGATCCACTGCAATCCCTTCCTTCGAGATCACATGGCCCAAAAACTTCACCTCATCAAGCCAAAACTCACACTTCGACAGTTTAGCATACAGTTCTTTCTCCTACAAAATTCAGAGAACTATGCTGAGGTGTTCAGCATGATCCTCCTGATTCTGGGAATATATCAGGATGTCATCAATGAAGACGACAACAAACTTGTCCAAGTATAGATGAAAGATTTTGTTCATGTAGTCCATGAAAATAGCTGGTGCATTTGTCACGCCAAACAGCATCACAAGGTATTCGTAATGACCGTATCGGGTACGAAAAGCAGTCTTGGGTATATCCTCCATTTTCACTCTTATCTGATGGTACCCAGACCTCAAATCGATCTTCAAAAATACCATTACTCCCTTCAGTTGGTCCATCAAATCATCAATTCTTGGGAGTGGATACTTGTTCTTAATTGTCAGCTTGTTCAACTGCCTATAGTCCACACACAACCTCGAGGTACCATCCTTCTTTCGAACTAGCAACACTGGTGCTCCCCACGGTGATACACTTGGTTTGACAAACTGTTTCTCCAAAAGCTCCTCTAGTTGTTTCTTCAATTCTGCTAATTCTGTCAGCCACATCTGGTAAGGTGCTATAGACACGGGACCAGCTCCCGGTACAAGGTCAATAGCAAACTCTATCTCACGTGTCGGTGGTAAACCAGGTACATCTTCGGGAAAGATTTCAGGAAACTCCTTCACCACAAGAATAGTGCTCAAATCAGCCTTGCTCTCGACTTTCAAAGAAGATAGTAGCATGTACCCTTGAGCTCCTTTTTTCAAGAAAGCTCGTGCTTGGTTGGCAGTCAAGTATCTAGAATTCTCATCAACAGGAAAGACTATGGTTTTCCTAGAGCAATCTAACAGAACATGGTTGGAAGATAACCAGTCCATCCCTAATATTATATCTAGTTGTGAAAGAGGTAAACAGATCAAATCGACAGAAAAGGATCGACCTTCAACAATTAAGGGACAATTCAAGCAAACTTTGGTAGTAACTACCAGTTTATCAGTGGGGGTTGAGACAGTCAATTCAAAAGGTAGTTCAGACACAGGTAAGCCAAGTCGTAGTACACAGTCATATGATATGAAAGAATGGGTTGCCACAGAGTCATGCAGTACTTTTAAAAGATTACCTTCTATGCGCCTTCTCCTTGAATCAAGTCTTCGGATTCGGAGGCTTCAACTCCGCTCATAGTGTAAACTCGACCTTCGGCTTGCTGTTTCTTGGCTTGAGTCGCATTGACTGAAGGTTCAGCCTTTGCTTGATTGCAGTCTCTGGACATATGGCCCGGTTTGCCACATCTGAAGCACATGATCCCCTTGATTGTGTAGTCTCTCGTGAGATGATCTTTCCCACATTTTATGCATTTGGAAGGATGTGTCACATTCTGACTAGTTCGGTTCCCAGAAGAACCTCCACCAGAATTTCCACCAGTTTGTTGCTGGCCTCCCGTTGGTCAGGAATAAGGCTTCTTTTGGAAGCAGTTTGAACCACTGCCTCCACCTCTTTGGAACCTCGCAGGCTCAAAGTTCTTGCTCCTTGAGTCTCTAGCCAGTTCCAAGGCTTCAACTTCACAGCACGTATCCAACAATTCTGAAAACACCTTCATCTTCAGGGTGATCACGGCTTTCTTCACTTCACACTTTAGTCCTTCAGTGAATTTCCAACACTTCCAGGCTTCATCGGTTTGATGTTGGTAGTGTGTTGAGAACTTCTCCAGGTTTTCAAATCTGGCCGCATATTCACTAAGGGTCATGTTCCCTTGTCTCAAGTTAAGGAATTCCATCTCCTTTGCATGTCTCGCGTTTGCAAGAAAATATTTGTCCAAGAACTTGTTCTTGAACACGTCCCATGTGATGTCAGTTCCTTCGGCTTCCAGTGCTCTCTGAGCTCCGTTCCACCAGTCTTCGGCGTTGCCCACAAGCATAAAGGTAGCATAATTCACCTTCTTGTCTTCGGCACAGTTCATGCCACGGAAGACTTTCTCCAGCTCCTTGATTCACAAACTAGCCTTGTCCGGATCAAATTCCCTTTTGAACTGTGGAGGGTTATGGCGACGAAATTCTGCTAAGTTCTATGCATCGGCAGTCGCCTCGAGCTGTTGAGCAGCTCTCTCTTGTTGCTAAGCAGCACGTTCGTTCTGTTGGGCGATGACTTCCGCCATCCTCTGCATCGCTTCTATAGCAACTACCATTTCTCCACCTCTTGCCATCTCGCTTTTCTCTTAAATCAGATTACTGAAAACATAAGGAAAGTCAGAGAGATTCATTGAAAACACCAATCACAGAGATTCACACAGCACAAACAAGACAGACTCACACACAAGACCCAAAGAAACATAAATCGGGGCTCTGATACCAACTTGATGTAACGCCCCTTTTTGGGAGGGAATGTCACATTGTCAAATAGAAGAAAATGCGGAAAATAAATTTTTAAAACGATTAAGACCCGGTTCTTTAGTTTAACTTTAACTTGTTTGATGCTTAAATACGTGAGTACAAATGGCAATATATTTTTTTTTGTTAATTATTTTAACAATGTGGAATATGAATGACGGTAAAGAATATAATAGTAGACAAAATTCACATATGAATAATATGCAAATAGATATGTATATATATATATGCTGACATCAATTGTACTTAGATACAAGCCTGAAATATCCAAAAAGCAAAACTATACCTGCCCCAAAGGATTATACAAATACACCCCAGAGATATCAAAATATACAGCCCACCAAAATTAATACATCAGGCCCCCAAAAAAAACACTGGTAGCCATTAGTAGCTACTAGCAAAATCAGTCTCTCGAAGGAGGAGGGACCGTTTCCGGGTCCTCAGCAGGATCCTCCTCTTAAGAGGAAACCTCCATGGGAACCACGGAACCACGGACGGGAGCCCGAGCAGTAGAGTAAAAAGAATCCTCCTGTAGGGTGTAGTAACGATCACCCCACATCTCTCGGATGGGTAGGTAGAACTCCAGTCGTAGGCTGACATGGCAGGTGAGGACAGGCGCCTCATGACGTCTCCAGGCCAGGGAAATGGATACATCTCCCATATAAACACAGCGATCTGAACTTAGGTTGATATGCCAGCACTTTGGCCCTTCGAGGAAGGTTAGACGCACGTCACCCAGAAATTCGTGCATGCATGCCTCCATCGTCTCAGTAGAAGCTAATCTTGGTCAGGCCAGAAGCCGGGAAACTCGGGATCTTCCGTCTCCTTGCCGTCGTTTTCGATCAATACAGTATACGCACATACAGCAAGTAATAGAGATACAAGAAAGTGGTAAGACATCCTACCATCATTACTAATTATAGCAGCTAGAAACAAAATGGCGCAATGCGCCCAGATAGTAATTCAGAAGTAGCATATGCAAGTAATAAACAGTAAATCCAATAGTAAGCAGATAAATAGTTCCAAGCAGACATTCATTACTATAATGGTACAAATAGTTCATGTTCACATAGGGCAGTAATTATTAATAGTAAAGTATATCATGATGCACATGTATGCTTTTCCAATTCCAACTCCATGAAGCTAGACTCAAGCAGTCAAAGAGAAAGATCAGGAGACGTGTCCGCAACTCGGCTGCCGCGGCCAAAGTGCTATACATCAATTGTTTTCCACGTGCACATCAGGCATTGTACGGACAGTCCACGCTCGATCACGATATAGGACAGTGTCAAGTCCGGATCGTCAGTGCATTTGCATCAGTTTGCCCTACGGGCAAAGGAGCTACCAACTGCCAATTGTGAAGGACCCACACCCCGACGTCCCCAAGGTCGTAACATGACCCACACTAGTTTACTCTCATCCGCACAAAGGTGTGTTCAATCTGCTAGGCAACTTGGCCTTACAACAGTCCACAGGACATCACAATGCATAAGACACTATGCATACACATGCATGATTCACAGTCTCATACGATTCCATAATATGCCACAATTGGCCAAGAGAACATCAATATATATATTTATGGTCACTCACATGGACCCATAACATTATAATATAAAAATCAAATCATTTGGCACATTCTTAGGTCCATTATGAATCCTAACTTAGAATTTGTTTCCCTTTTCAAGGTTCATGTCCAATCCAATTTGTACAATTAACTAAATCTCCCAAGGCAATTTAATTCCTTACAACTTGTAAATTATTTAAGTCCTTAGACCTCACACTCTCTTGTTCTTTACTTACTTGCCATTACCTCAAGTCTTATGACTATCTCACTCTTAGTCTTTTAAGATTTATGAAACCCTTGATTATATTAAATTCTTCTAATTTATTAATTCCCTATCTCATTACATAGGCTTTTAATTGCATAATTACTTATGCTTCCAAGTTACCAAGGTTACATATTTACACCTAAAAGGCCTTAGAGGTCGTGGCCTCACAAGTGTTTCCATTCCAAATTCATTTAAGTCATCACATTACATGCCATTCTCTTTATTCATTTAATTGTCCACTTATTAAATTAGTTCACCAAGAATCCTAATTTTCTTGACTCAAAACCGTAGCCTCCCTAGGAATTCCAATGTCAAGTTTTTCTTCCATTGATTTCATTTTGTCACTCAATTAATTTAAGTCTTATGCTCATCAAAATTTGTTCACAAATTACCCCTTCTTCAAGCTCAAAACCATAGCCCTCCAAGAGGGATTCTCAAATATTTTTCTTCCATTTTCAATCACATAATCCAATCCAATATACTATTATATACAACAAATCAATCCAATAGCATAAACAACATAAAATCAATACACAAACATTCTAATTACAAAATCAAAGAATAACCCTCTTTAGGGTTTTTCCACAACCAACACAATCAAGGTTCCTAGATGCTAAGAGAGGTTGAGGAAGAGTGTCTTCCTCTTACCCAAATGAAGAAATCAAGAGAAACACCAAGGAAGCTCCTTGTATTTTCGGATTTGCAACACCAAGAACCCTAGAAATTTCAACTTTGTTAAATCAACACCAATGCTTGAAAAATGAAGCATGGATGGTCACCAAGGAGACCATAACCACGAAAATGAAGAGAAGAGAAGTTTTGAAACTTATCCAAAAAGCTCAAAGCTTGAAGCTTGGAGAAAGTGATGAAGATGGTGGATTTTCAAGAAACTCCAAGAAGGAAAGATGTTTAGAATGATGAGAGGATTAAGAAAATGTGCTTGGTTAAAATTTTTGTGAAGATTGAGTGGGGGAAGGGGCTGCTGGCCGTAGCTTAGGGTAGAGAGAAGGAAGAGAAAACCAAAATGAAGAAGAAGGAAGAAAGGGTAGAGAGAGAAAGTGTTTTGGTTAATTATGGAAATTATGTGATAAAAGAATAAATGAAACAAACTAATTTCCCTTGTTTTGGGCTGCATTCAGCCGTGCATAGAGAGAGAGAGAGGGAGAGTGTGTTGGCTTCTCATGGAAGCTAAGGGCATTTGGGTCATTGTTTGGTCAAAGCTTCTCAAAGAAGCTTTGATTATTTAACATTAAATTTGAATTAAAGTGGATTGATTAGATATAAAGTGGATTTCATTTGGATAATGTAATAGGATTTTTATTACATGCTATTATCCAATGGATAATAGTTACAGTTGACAGAAGTCAGTATTTAATTAATGTGACAGATAAATTTTTTGCAGTATTATTTTATTTTATCTGTTTGAATTTCTCAAAAAACGTGAAACTTCGTAAATTGTGTCCAGCCTCCGGTTTAGTAAGATCCCCTGTCGACATGTCCATAGTCCCAGGTTCCCAGAGAAAACATCGCATTTCTCCAGTTCCGCTCAGTGCACACGCAAAATAAGGAATATACTAAAATATTTGACGTTTCCAGAAAATTCTCAGAAAATTCTCAAAATTTGCAAATATTATAAAACGACTATTCGTCATATAATTTTCTAATTTTTGAAGCATTGCAGTCATTTTCCCGACTCTGCTAAATGTTCACGTAAAATGAGAAATATATTAAAATATTCATCGTTTCTAAAAAAATCACATAAATCACAAATATTAGAAAAAGACTATTTGTGGTGAAATAAATAATTTTCGAAGCATTACACTGACCTCAGCAATTCTCAGCTCAGTGTGCACGCAAAACGAAGAATATATTAAAATATTTGACGTTTCTGAAAAATTCCAGAAAAATTCCTAAAAATCAAGAATATTATAAAATGATGATTTATAATTAAACAGATATTTTTTTCGGGTGTTACAACACTCCCCTACTAAAAGGAATTTCGTCCTCGAAATTTGCATACCTCAGAATAGTTCTGGATGCTGCTCCTTCATCTTGTCTTCCAGTTCCCAAGTTGCATCACCAGTCGTCTCATTCCAGATCACATTTTCCAATGGAATCTCCTTGCCTCTAAGTTGCTTTATTTGTCGGTCCTCGATTCTCACAGGAGGTGCCTCATAGGTTAAGTTCTCTTTTAACTGTACTGTATCTGGTGCTATGACATAACTTGGGTCAGGCAAGTATTTACGAAGTTGTGACACATGGAAGACATTGTGTATGTTTGAAAGAAAAGGGGGTAAGGCTACTTGGTAGGCTATTGGACCTATCCGACAAAGGATTTGGTAAGGTCCAAGGAATTTTGGAGTGAGTTTTCTAGATTTCAAGGCCCGGCCGACCCCAATCGTGGGTGTGACTTTCAAGAACACATGCTCACCTTCTTCAAACTCAAGAGGCTTTCTCTTCTTGTCCGCATAACTCTTCTACCAGCTCTGAGCAGTCTTCATTGTAACACCCCTTTGGAGGATGTCACACATAAAAGAAAATAAAAGAAAGAGAAATAAAATCTACCCAAGTTGTAAAACACTTGTTACATACTATTACGGGTTGTAAAATAATTCCTGTTAAACAGAATATTTTTAAATAAAATATGCGAAAATAGCAAATAAAAAAAAATATGAAACAAAACAACATTACTTATAATATACATATTATCCAAATTATAAGTTATACAAATAATTTACAACTAAAAGTACAAATATTTAAACGAAAACAGTAAATAAAGCAATAAAAGAGTCAATATATACGTACATACGCGAGACGCGCCCAAAAAAAAACATCATGCATATTTAATCTCTCTCGAAGGATCACTCCCAACATGAAAATGATCATCAGGAGACAAATATCCCGGATGTCTCGACACTCGGCGATAACGTGATCGCACAGTCGATACGATACTAATCTCACTAGGCTCCGTGGTCATACCACCAAAATATCGCCTAAGAGATAAGGGTAACTCTAAATGTAAAAATACAGTAGTAGTCATAACCGGCTCTCCATCAAACTGTTGACGTAGGGTCACTGTCAGCCGTCCTACATACGTCACAGAGTCTCGGTCTCCTCGCAGATGCCAAGCTAGCGATCCTCCATGAAACTCCAGCTGTACAAATCCTAAAAATCCAGGTACCGCCATACCCAATCAAATCAATCCAATGGATATGGATGATCAGATGGTTCTTGATCGTAAAACTGGTCGTCGATTTGCTGATCTTCCTCCTCCTCCTCCTCGGGGTACAGGATCTCAAGAGGCTAGTCTTCTACCTCAAAGTCTTTACCGCGTAAAATAAATATACAAAAATACATACAACGAAGAGGTAAGACAATCTAAAATCACCATAAACATGGCCAATAAGAAGACGACAAACAACATATATACAATTCATGCAATACGAAAAGCTATAATAGTAATAATAACAGAATAGAGTAAAGTTTAGATATCATAACATTACATAACATCACAGATATAACACAGATAAAAACGCAGATAAAACAATATCACGGATAGAATAAAATAAGAAATAGACAACCATCATAATAATTACCAGATAAAGATAAATAGAGCAAATAGAATAATATCCAAGATATAATCATATACATTAAGACACGATCCTACTCCATGGAGCTAAACACAAACAGATATCAGAGAGAATGACTTGCAAAATCTATTAGTACCACGGCTGCCCAACCAACTATCGCGCATTGTCACACGTTGCGTCAATAGCCCACGACACACGGGAATCCACCATCCAGGCGTAGTATAGGTCACGGTCTCCGTTGTGGCACTATAGGCAATGTACTACTAGACTTTACAAACCTCGAGTAAATATAGTGCGTGTCGAGTCCATTAGTGTGCTATCGGTTTACCACGGCCCCAAATGGCTACCAACTGTCCATATATGGGATCCCGTATACTAACGTCTCCAAGTTCATTAGAACAATGAACCACACTACGTTTATCGCATCGACAACACGATGTGATTCATCTCGTCAACCAAAACACCAAAAATTAGCATATTACCAAAATACCCTTGAGAAAACATATCCTCAAAGATAAACATATACAGTAAGTCCCACCGGACAAATACTGTTCCAAAGCCTGTACGGGTTCACCTCTTAGCCCGACAGCAGAAAAAATATAGAAACTTCATAAAAATATCGTTTCGATTAATCGCGTAAAATTTTTATCGCGTTTTCACAATTTCGTCGTTTTTATAAACGTTTTGAAATCGCGGAAACATATTTTTCTGTTTTCAAAATCGCGTAGAGTTTTAAACACAATTTCTCAATCGCGTAAGATTTTTAAATCATTTTCTTGTTCGAATACCTTAAAAATTATGTTTAATTAAACAAAAATAATAAATAGTACGTTTAAACTACGTAAAATATTTTCCATACCGTATACTGTCTTTTGGACATCTTTTCTACCTTAATTGTTCGTTTTTATTAAAAATTGACAGTATTTTGTTTATAATTTTAATAATAGTGGTTTCCTAATTTTTTTCGTAAAAACTCTGTTTATTTAATTAAACCGGATAATTTAATCTTTTAAAAATTCCTAACATGCTTCAAAATATAGTATGAGCCATATGTTAGAAATTCTTTAAAGATTACTGTATTTTCTTTATAACAATAAAATTTTTGATTTTAATTCCTTAAATTAATTCTAATCAATTGATTTCTTTAAAACTCATTTTAGAAAATTTCTTTTTAACATATATTGCATCTTTATAAGTAAAAATGGTTTGGAATTGATTTTAGAAATCAAGAATACCTAGTTTGGCATGTTGGTCAACTTCATAAACCCTTTGAAATTGATTTCTAAATTATTTCTCATCTTCTAAATACCTATCAAATTTATTGTATTGTCTAAATTCATTTAGTCATCATTTTTAGAAAATGGTTTTTGAAATCAACACATTCATTTTAGGCATGTTGGCCCAAAATACTAAGTTTTACCATTTGATTTCTAAATTCATTTTTCATGATCTAAACAACTTGAAACCTTCTTAATTCTCCTAGGTTAATTAAATTACCTTTTAAGAAAATTAAGAGAACATTTTGGTTCTCCATTTGGTTAGTGGTCGTGAGCCTTGGTGTAGTGTTCTTTGGAACACACATGCATTTCCTTGACATGTTATTCACATCCTATACATTATCAGGCAATTCTATACTTTATCATGCAATTCTAACACATGCAATATTATCAAAGCTTGTAGACATGCAAACTATTACAAACCACAAATAGGAAAGCTATTAACAAATACACAACCACATCAAATAAGCTTGCTAACAAGCACAAACATGAATCCTTATGGATTCTACAATCACAAAATTAAACTCCATCTTCTTACCACCATCCATAGGTGATAAGATTTGTCTTCCTCTTACCTTAAATGAAGACAAAAGGATTTTCTTTCACTCCTCCTAGGTCACGATTTTCTCCTTCAAAATACCTAGCAACTTAAACAAAACTACAAGTTACTAACCATTGAAAAAGAACCTAAACCATGGATAAATCACGGCTTAGAACTTTGAAAAAGAATTTAGAAAAGAAAAACAAGAGATTTCACCTCCTTGGTCAAATCTTCCAAGTAGGTTTTCAAGCTTCAATTGTAAGAATTTGCAAGAACTCTCAACTAGAGATGTTCTTAGGATTGTGTTTAGGTTTAGAAAACTTGGTTAGATAAAATTTAGAGTGATTGGATGGTAGGGTTTTAGGTTTGGCCGAATGGTTGAGAAAGGGGGCAACAATGGTGTTTAGGGTTCTTGGAAGAGAGAGAAGAGAGAAAAGCATGAAAGATAAAGTGATCTTTTGGTCTTCCAACCTCACTTGGCCGTAGACTTCATGGCTTGCAAGGTGTCCATGGCTTGGCTTCATCCAAGCCTTAGAATGCATCAAAGGCCAAGATCAAAACTTGGTTAGCAAGCTTGTCTCCCATTGGTTCCTTCTAACCTAGTCACTAAGCCTTGTCACTAAGCTTCATCATCACACTAACCTCGTCACTAAGCTGGTCACCATGTTCTAGAGAGTTCCTTCACTAATGATGATTAATTAAGCTACTAAGTTAACTGTATTAGCTAAACGTGGGTCCTGCAAAACATTTTCGGGTCCACTGTCACTAAGTTATCTTGACTAATAAAATAATATTATAATAATACAAAATTATTTTATTTGTGATTAAATCCTAAAAATTAAAAGATTAATTTTAGGCTCATTCAGAATTGGGTTTAGTAAGATCCCCTGCCTCTGAATAATTAAAAACAGATTTTACCGGTCCGAAAAAATATTATTTTCCTGCCCCGTAGCAAATCACACAAAAAGTCCATATAAAATCACAGACAGTAATATTGGACACTAAATCAAGTAGAAAACAATTAAAAATAGCAAAAACAGCACAAACAGCACGTTCGGGACGTAACGATCATTTTCCCATTTTTTCCCACAACGTAGCTAATTGTCCAAAACGTTCAAATAAAATTACAGACAGTATTAATTGTCGGTATATCATCCAAAAAAAATAAAACAGTAGCTTAGAAAAACTTTTATTTTACCGTCTCGAAACAAATTACGTAAAAAGACCAAATAAAATTTGAGCCTGTATAAACGTATTTGTATTTCATGCAGAAATCGAGAAACAGTAAAATAGGGACACAACGGTCATTCACATGAAAACTTGAAAAACAGCAAACAGTACATTCGATACATTTTCTAAAAATTGGGGTGTTACAATTCTCCCTAACAAATAAAAATTTCGTCCTCGAAATTCGCTGTTCCTCAAAACAAATGAGGATATTGTTCCCTGATTTTATCTTCCAGCTCCCAGGTAGCTTCACCCGTCACATCATTCCATATGACCTTCACTAGCTTGATCATTTTCCCTCGAAGTTGCTTTACCTTTCTGTCCTCAATTCTGACAGGTAAAGTTTCATAAGTCAAATTCTCCTTCACCGCACTTCATCCATTTGTATAACATGTGTCGGATCTGGTATATACTTTCGAATGGCGAGACACATGAAATACGTCATGCGATTCGACAGAAGGTTTTGAAGCATAGCGATCTGATATGCTACAGGAACTATACGTCGAATAATCTGATACGGTCCAATGAACTTAGGAGTAAGCTTCTTAGACTTAATAACTCTTCCGACACCAGTCGTAGGAGTAACTCTTAGAAACACATGGTCACCCTCCTCAAATTCAAGAGGTCGTCTTCGTTTATCCGCATAACTTTTTTGTCTGCTTTGTGTCGTCTTCATCTTCTCTTGTATCATCTTTACTTTTTTCGTAGTCTATTGTACAAGATCTGATCCAACAGTCATACTTTCCCCATCTTGATACCAACATAACGGTGTCCGACATCGTCTTCCATACAACGCCTCATAAGGTGCCATTCCGATGCTTGAGTGAAAACTATTGTTGTAGGTGAATTCTATCAGAGATAAAAATTCATCCCAACTTCCTCGTTGTTCCAAAACACAAGCACGCAACAGATCTTCCAAAGACTGTATAGTTCTTTCTGTCTGACCATCTGTTTACGGATGATACGCCGAACTCAGTCGCAACTTGGTTCCCATAGCTTCTTGCAGACTCCGCCAAAACCTTGACGTAAACCTCGGATCTCGATCAGAAACTATACAGGTAGGTACACCATGTAATCTGACAATCTCACTGATGTACAACTAAGTTAATCTTTCCAATGAATACTTAATATTAATTGGTAAGAAATGAGCCGATTTCGTAAGCCTATCGACTATAACCCATATCGAATCATGACCTTTCCTCGTCTTTGGCAAACCAGTAACGAAATCCATCGATATACTATCCCATTTCCATTCTGGAATAGATAACGGTTGTAACATTCCCGCTGGTCTTTGATGTTCCACTTTCGCCTTTTGACGGACTAGACAAGTAGACAAGTAGACACGCACCTAATAACATCACTCTTCAATCCGTGCCACCAGAATAACTTCTTCAAGTCTTGGTACATCTTTGTTATGCCTGGATGCATACTCAATAGACTAGTATGGGCATGTTTCACAATATATCGTCTCAGCTCCCGGTCACGAGGAACACAGACTCTACCCCGAAACCTCAGAATTCCATCAGTTCCTTCTTTGAACTCTATTGTCTCGTCTTGCTTTATTTGTTCTCTTATTCCTTGCAAAAATTCATCGGCATTCTGTTTTTCCCTTATGTCTTCCATCAGCTCGCTCGAGATAGTAACCATGTTAATACAGATCTTCCCCGGTTTCAACTCAACAAATGACCACTCATCTCTAAACTGTTCAATGAGCTCCTTTTCTTTGATCATCAGAGCAGAAGCACTGATAATCTTTCTACTTAAGGCGTCAGCCACGACATTCGCCTTACCAGGGTGGTACAACAGTTGAAAATCATAATCTTTCAGGAATTCTAACCATCTCCGCTGCTCATCTCATCTTCCGACTGCCATGTTCAGCTCCTTCTGATCATACAAGTACTTCAAGCTCTTGTGATCACTAAAGATGTTGAACGTTGCTCCATAGAGAAAATGTCTCCATATCTTCAGAGCAAAAACCACAGCGGCCAATTCCAAATCGTGCGTTGGATAATTCTTCTCATGAACCTTCAATTGTCGAGAAGCATATGCCACAACGTTCCGATCTTGCATCAACACGCATCCTAGCCCTTGATAAGAAGCGTCGCAATACACATCAAAAGATTTCGTCGAATCTGGTAGGATCAACACCGGTGCAGTTGTTAATCTCTTCTTTAACTCTTGAAAACTGGCATCACGTTCTTCCGTCCATTCAAAAGCTTGATTTTTCCTCGTAAGCTGCGTAAGTGGTCCAGCAATCTTGGAAAAACCCTCGATAAACCTCCGATAATAACCAGCAAGTCCAACAAAACTTCGAACTTCTGTTACCGTCTTAGGTCTTTCCCACCGTAAAACAGTCTCCACTTTAGATGGGTCCACCGCAATACCTTCTTTAGAAATTACGTGACCAAGAAATTGGACTTCTTCTAACCAGAACTCACACTTAGCCAATTTCGCATACAGCTGCTTCTCCCTCAAAATTTGAAGAACAATACCAAGATGTTCAGCATGCTCTTCCTTAGATTGAGAATAGATCAGAATGTCATCGATAAAGACAACGACAAATCTGTCTAGATACGGACAAAAAATCCTGTTCATATAATCCATAAATATAGCAGGAGCATTCGTCACCCCGAATGGCATTACATGATACTCATAATGTCCATATCGAGTTCGAAAAGCGATTTTCGGTACATCTTCCCCTTTTACACGAACGGTGATAGCCCGATCTCGGATCTATTTTGGAAAATACCACAGCTCCTCTTAAGCGATCCATTAAATCGTCAATTCTTGGAAGCGGATATTTATTCTTGATAGTCACCTTGTTCGGTGACGATAATCCACACAAAGTCGAGACGTTCGTCCTTCTTTTTGACCAAAAAGCACGGCACACCCCATGGGGAAACACTAGGTCGCACAAACTCTTTCTCCAACGGCTCCACCAATTGCTTCTTCAGCTCCTCCAATTCCACGGCGACATACGATACGGTGCAATTGAGATAGGACTGTTCTCGGTACTAAATCAATTGAAAACTCGATCTCCTCTCAGGCGGTAAACCAGGTACGTCGTCGGGAAAAACATCGGGAAATTCGTTGGCAACAGGAATAGTATTCACATCCTTCTCATTCTTAACTTCTAGAGATGACAATACCATATATCCCTGCGCTCCGTCTCTTAACAAAGACTTGACCTTAACAGCAGTTAAGAATCCAGACTCTTCTTCCTTAGGAAAAACTATGGTTTTACTTGCACAATCTATAAGAATATGGTTAGAACATAACCAGTCCATCCCTAAGATTACATCTATCTCAATAAGAGGTAAACAAATCAAGTTGACCATAAACAAACTACCCTTCACAACAATAGGACAATCCAAACAGATCTTAGATGTAACAACAGGTTTAGCAGTTGGCGTAGATACACTCAATTTAACATTCAGAGAAGACACAGGCAACTTCAGTCTCTCCACACAATCATATGCAATAAAAGAGTGTGTAGCACCAGAATCATACAACACAGACAAAAGATTACCTCCAATGTCACCTTCTCCTTGAATAAGATCATCAGATTTAGAAACCTCAGTTCCCTTCATTGTATAAACACGCCCTCCAGATCTCGGTTGAGTATTCCTCGATTTCTGTTGATTTGTACGAACATAACGAACAGCAGGTTTCCTCTCCAGCTGTGTACAATCCTTCGATATGTGCCCAGGTTGCTTACAGTTAAAACAAACTGTACCTTTAACCGTGCACTCGGGAGAGATATGACCTTTCTTCCCGCACTTAAAACAGGTCGGCGTAAACGCCACTCTCTGTCCAGCTCCACTACCACTTGTACCTCCACTAACTGATGGTCGTTGAGATTGCTTTCCTGTTGGCCTAGAATACGGCTTACGCTGAAACCGATTTGTATTACTACCTCCACCTCTCTGAAACCTTGTTGGCCCAAAGTTCCGATTCCTCTGATCTCGCGACGGTTCAAGCTCCTCAAGTCGCGCACATGCATCCACCAAAGCATGAAGCTGAGTCATTCTCAAGGATACTACCCCTCGTTTCAGTTCCACTCTTAAACCTGATTCAAACTTCCGACATCTCCACACATCATCTTGCCGGGTTTGAGCATAATCTAAGAATTGAGACAAATTCTCAAATTTTGTGGCATACTCATTCACTGTCATATTCCCCTGTCGCAAACCAAGAAATTTCATTTCCTTAGCATGCCTAGCACTTGCAGGAAAATACTTCTCCATAAAAACATTAGAAAACACTTCCCATGTGATTTCCATCCCTTCAGCTTGTAAAACTCGGCGGGTTGCTCTCCACCAATGTTCTGCATCACCTCTCAGCATGAAGACAGATAAGTCACCTTCTTATCATCGTCGTGCATCTCATCCCTTCAAAAATCCTTTCCAAGTCTTGCATCCACTGACTTGCTTTCTCCGGATCAACCTCGCCTCTAAACTGTGGCGGATTGTGGCGCCTAAATTCAGATAAATTCAGGGCATCAGCAGTAGCATCTTGTTGTTGAGCTGCTCTCAGATTTTGCTGAGTAATTACTTCAGCCATCTGCCGCATAGCTTCAGCAGCAACCATCATAGGATCCACTTCACGATTCGCGTTCACACGTCCTCTGCCTCTACCAGCCATCTTCTTTCTTCAAACATAACAAAACAAAATCAGATACATCCTTTTAAATACTTCCGAAAGGATATAAATCACAGAGAATCACACAGCACAAACAAAAACAGACCCAACCACAACCCCAAAAGACTCTAACTTGGGCTCTGATACCAACTAATGTAACACCCCTTTGGAGGATGTCACACATAAAAGAAAATAAAAGAAAGAGAAATAAAATCTACCCAAGTTGTAAAACATTTGTTACATACTATTACGGGTTGTAAAATAATTCTGTTAAACAGAATATTTTTAAATAAAATATGCGGAAATAGCAAATAAAAAAAAAAAACATGAAACAAAACAACATTACTTATAATATACATATGATCCAAATTATAAGTTATACAAATAATTTACAACTAAAAGTACAAATATTTAAACGAAAACAGTAAATAAAGCAATAAAAGAGTCAATATATACAGACATACGCAGACGCGCCCAAAAAAAACATCATGCATATTTAATCCTCTGAAGGATCACTCTCAACATGAAAATGATCATCAGGAGACAAATATCCCGGATGTCTCGACACTCGACGATAACGTGATCGCGCAGTCGATACGATACTAATCTCACTAGGCTCCGTGGTCATACCACCAAAATATCGCCTAAGAGATAAGGGTAACTCTAAATGTAAAAATACAGTAGTAGTCATAATTGGCTCTCCATCAAACTATTGACATAGGGTCACTGTCAGCCGTCCTACATACGTCACAGAGTCTCAATCTCCTCGCAGATGCCAAGCTAGCGATCCTCCATGAAACTCCAGCTGTACAAATCCTAAAAATCCAGGTACCACCATACCCAATCAAATCAATCCAATGGATATGGATGATAAGATGGTTCTTGATCGTAAAACTGGTCGTCGATTTGCTGATCTTCCTCCTCCTCCTCCTCGGGGTACAGGATCTCAAGAGGCTGGTCTTCTACCTCAAAGTCTTTACCACGTAAAATAAATATACAAAAATACATACAACGAAGAGGTAAGACAATCTAAAATCACCATAAACATGGCCAATAAGAAGACGACAAACAACATATATACAATTCATGCAATACGAAAAGCTATAATAGTAATAATAACAGAATAGAGTAAAGTTTAGATATCATAACATTACATAACATCACAGATATAACACAGATAAAAACGCAGATAAAACAATATCACAGATAGAATAAAATAAGAAATAGACAACCATCATAATAATTACCAGATAAAGATAAATAGAGCAAATAGAATAATATCCAAGATATAATCATATACATTAAGACACGATCCTACTCCATGGAGCTAAACACAAACAAATATCAGAGAGAATGACTTACAAAATCTATTAGTACCACGGTTGCCCAACCAACTATCGCGCTGTCACACGTTGCGTCAATAGCCCACGACACTGGGAATCCACCATCCAGGCGTAGTATAGTTCACGGTCTCCCGTTGTGGCACTATAGGCAATGTACTACTAGACTTTACAAACCTCGAGTAAATATAGTGCGTGTCGAGTCCATTAGTGTGCTATCGGTTTACCACGGCCCAGCGGAGCTACCAACTGTCCATATATGGGATCCCGTACACTAACGTCTCCAAGTTCATTAGAACAATGAACCACACTACGTTTATCGCATCGACAACACGATGTGATTCGTCTCGTCAATCCAAAACACCAAAAATTGGCATATTACCAAAATACCCTTGAGAAAACATATCCTCAAAGATAAACATATACAAGATAAGTCCCACCGGACAAATACTGTTCCAAAGCCTGTACGGGTTCACCTCTTAGCCCGACAGCAGAAAAAATATAGAAACTTCATAAAAATATCGTTTCGATTAATCGCGTAAAATTTTTATCGCGTTTTCACAATTTCGTCGTTTTTATAAACGTTTTGAAATCGCGGAAACATATTTTTCTGTTTTCAAAATCGCGTAGAGTTTTAAACACAATTTCTCAATCGCGTAAGATTTTTAAATCATTTTCTTGTTCGAATACCTTAAAAATTACTATTTAAATAAACAGAAATAATAAATAGTACGTTTAAACTACGTAAAATATTTTCCATACTGTATACTGTCTTTTGGACATCTTTTCTACCTTAATTGTCCGTTTTTACTAAAAATTGACAGTATTTTGTTTATAATTTTAATAATAGTGGTTTCCTAATTTTTTTCGTAAAAACTATGTTTATTTAATTAAACCGGATAATTTAATCTTTTAAAAATTCCTAACATGCTTCAAAATATAGTATGAGCCATATGTTAGAAATTCTTTAAAGATTACTGTATTTTCTTTATAACAATAAAATTTTTGATTTTAATTCCTTAAATTAATTCTAATCAATTGATTTCTTTAAAACTCATTTTAGAAAATTTCTTTTTAACATATATTGCATCTTTATAAGTAAAAATGGTTTGGAATTGATTTTAGAAATCAAGAATACCTAGTTTGGCATGTTGGTCAACTTCATAAACCCTTTGAAATTGATTTCTAAATTATTTCTCATCTTCTAAATACCTATCAAATTTATTGTATTGTCTAAATTCATTTAGTCATCATTTTTAGAAAATGGTTTTTGAAATCAACACATTCATTTTAGGCATGTTGGCCCAAAATACTAAGTTTTACCATTTGATTTCTAAATTCATTTTTCATGATCTAAACAACTTGAAACCTTCTTAATTCTCCTAGGTTAATTAAATTACCTTTTAAGAAAATTAAGAGAACATTTTGGTTCTCCATTTGTTTAGTGGCCGTGAGCCTTGGTGTAGTGTTCTTTGGAACACACATGCATTTCCTTGACATGTTATTCACATCCTATACATTATCATGCAATTCTAACACATGCAATATTATCAAAGCTTGTAGACATGCAACTTAAAGCTTGTAGACATGCAAACTATTACAAACCACAAATAGGAAAGCTATTAACAAATACACAACCACATCAAATAAGCTTACTAACAAGCACAAACATGAATCCTTATGGATTCTACAATCACAAAATTAAACTCCATCTTCTTACCACCATCCATTGGTGATAAGATTTGTCTTCCTCTTACCTTAAATGAAGACAAAAGGATTTTCTTTCACTCCTCCTAGGTCACGATTTTCTCCTTCAAAATACCTAGCAACTTAAACAAAACTACAAGTTACTAACCATTGAAAAAGAACCTAAACCATGGATAAATCATGGCTTAGAACTTTGAAAAAGAATTTAGAAAAGAAAAACAAGAGATTTCACCTCCTTGGTCAAATCTTCCAAGTAGGTTTTCAAGCTTCAAATGTAAGAATTTGCAAGAACTCTCAACTAGAGATGTTCTTAGGATTGTGTTTAGGTTTAGAAAACTTGGTTAGATAAAATTTAGAGTGATTGGATGGTAGGGTTTTAGGTTTGGCCGAATGGTTGAGAAAGGGGCAACAATGGTGTTTAGGGTTCTTGGAGAGAGAGAAGAGAGAAAAGCATGAAAGATGAAGTGATCTTTTGGTCTTCCAACCTCACTTGGCCGTAGACTTCATGGCTTGCAAGGTGTCCATGGCTTGGCTTCATCCAAGCCTTAGAATGCATCAAAGGCCAAGATCAAAACTTGGTTGGCAAGCTTGTCTCCCATTGGTTCCTTCTAACCTAGTCACTAAGCCTTGTCACTAAGCTTCATCATCACACTAACCTCGTCACTAAGCTGGTCACCATGTTCTAGAGAGTTCCTTCACTAATGATGATTAATTAAGCTACTAAGTTAACTGTATTAGCTAAACGTGGGTCCTGCAAAACATTTTCGGGTCCACTGTCACTAAGTTATACTGACTAATAAAATAATATTATAATAATACAAAATTATTTTATTTGACAGTTAAATCCTAAAAATTAAAAGATTAATTTTAGGCTCATTCAGAATTGGGTTTAGTAAGATCCCCACCTCGAATAATTAAAAACAGATTTTACCGGTCGGAAAAATATTATTTTCCGCCCAGTAGCAAATCACACAAAAAGTCCATATAAAATCACAGACAGTAATATTGGACACTAAATCAAGTAGAAAACAATTAAAAATAGCAAAAACAAAGACAAACAAGACGTTCGGGACGTAACGATCATTTTCCCATTTTTTCCCACAACGTAGCTAATTGTCCAAAACGTTCAAATAAAATTACAGACAGTATTAATTGTCGGTATATCATCTAAAAAAATTAAAACAGTAGCTTAGAAAAACTTTTATTTTACCGTCTCGAAACAAATTACGTAAAAAGACCAAATAAAATTTGAGCCTGTATAAACGTATTTGTATTTCATGCAGAAATCGAGAAACAGTAAAATAGGGATACAACGGTCATTCACACGAAAGCTTGAAAAACAGCAAACAGTACATTCGATACATTTTCTAAAAATTGGGGTGTTACATTCATCTTCTCTTGAATCATCTTGACCTTCTCAGTCATCTATTGAATGATATCCGGTCCAATCGTGAGACGTTCACCGTCTTGATACCAGCACAAGGGTATCCGACACCGCCGTCCATACAGAGCTTCTATCAGGGGTAAGATTTCATCCCAACTTCCAGTCTGTTCCATTGTACAAGCTCTAAGCAAATCTTCTAGAGATTGGATCGTCCTTTTCGATTGACCATCGGTTTGTGGGTGGTATGTCGAACTCAGACGTAATTTCGTTCCCAACGATGCCTGTAGACTCTACCAAAATTTTGAAGTAAACCTCGGATCCCTATCTGAAACAATACTCGTAGGCACACCATGCAGCCTAACAATCTCTTCAATGTACAGTTGGGTCAACTTCTCCAAGCTATACCTTATGTTGATCGGAAGAAAATGAGCCGACTTTGTGAGTCGATCAATTATTACCCAAATCGAATTGTGTCCTCTTCTTGTTCTTGGCAAACCCACAACAAAATCCATTGTAATGTTGTCCCATTTCAATTCAGGAATAGACAATGGTTGTAGCAACCTTGCAGGTCTTTGATGTTCCACTTTGGCTTTTTGACAGAGTAGACAAGTCGATACACATCTAGTAACGTCATTCTTCAATCCATGCCACCAGAATAACTTCTTCAAGTCTTGGTACATCTTTGTTATGCCCGGATGCATATTCAGCAGGCTGGTGTGGGCATTTTCCAAAATATACTGCTTAAGCTCTTGGTCACGGGGAATCCAGACTCTACCCCGAAATCTAAGAATTCCATCCGTTCCTTCCTCGAATTTCGTTTCCTTGCCTCGCTCCATTTGCTCTCTCACTTCTTGCAAGAATTTGTCAACCTTTTGTTTTTCTCGTATGTCCTCCATTAGTTCACTTGAGATGGTAACCATATTCATACAAATCTTTTTGGGTTCCAACTTGACAAATGACCAAGTATCTCTAAACTGTTCGATGAGCTCTCTTTCCTTGATCATTAGTGCAGAAACACTGACGGTCTTCCTACCTAAGGTGTCAGCCACGACATTCGCCTTGCCAGGGTGGTACAACAGTTGAAAGTCGTAGTCCTTCAGGAATTCTAACCATCTTCGCTGTCTCATGTTCAGCTCCTTCTGATTGTACAAGTACTTCAGGCTCTTGTGATCACTGAAGATGTTGAACGTCGCTCCATAAAGGAAATGCCTCCATATCTTCAGGGCAAAAACCACAGCTGCTAGCTCCAAATCATATGTCGGGTAATTCTTCTCATGCACTCGCAACTGTCGCGAAGCATAGGCCACCACTCTTCTGTGTTGCATAAGAACAGACCCCAATCCTTGGTACGAAACGTCATAATACACCTCGAATGGTTCATTCGGATCAGGTAGTACCAATACTGGTGAGGTAGTCAGCCGTTTCTTCAATTCTTGAAAACTCTGCTCGCAATTATCCGTCCATTCGAAAGTCTGATTCTTCTTTGTTAGCTGAGTGAGCGGTCCAGCAATCTTGGAAAACCCTTCTATGAACCTCCGGTAATATCCGGCTAAACCCACGAAGCTACGAACCTCTGTCACTGACTTCGGTTGTTCCCACTGTAGCACTGCCTCTACTTTTGACGGATCCATTGCAATCCCTTCCTTCGAGATCACATGGCCCAAAAACTTCACCTCATCAAGCCAAAACTCACTTCGACAGTTTGGCATACAGTTCCTTCTCCTTCAAAATCCAGAGAACTATGCTGAGGTGTTTAGCATGATCCTCGTGATTCTGGGAATAAATTAGGATGTCATCAATGAAGACGACAACAAACTTGTCCAAGTACGGACGAAAGATTCTGTTCATGTAGTCCATAAAGATAGCTGGTGCATTCGTCACGCCAAATGGCATCACAAGGTATTCGTAATGACCGTATCGGGTACGAAAAGTAGTCTTGGGTATATCCTCCGTTTTCACTCTTATCTGATGGTACCCAGACCTTAAATCGATCTTCGAAAATACCGCTGCTCCCTTCAGTTGGTCCATCAAATCATCAATTCTTGGGAGTGGATACTTGTTCTTAATTGTCAGCTTGTTCAACTACCTATAGTCCACACATAACCTCAAGGTATCGTCCTTCTTTCGAACTAGCAACACTGGTGCTCCCCACGGTGACACACTTGGTCTGACAAACTATTTCTCCAAAAGCTCCTCTAGTTGTTTCTTCAATTCTGCTAATTCTGTCGGCGACATCCGGTAAGGTGCTATAGACACAGGACCAGCTCCCGGTACAAGGTCAATAGCAAACTCTATCTCACGTGTCGGTGGTAAACCAAGTACATCTTCGGGGAAGATTTCAGGAAACTCCTTCACCACAGGAATAGTGCTCAGATCAGCCTCGCTCTCGACTTTCAAAGAAGATAGTAGCATGTACCCTTGAGCTCCTTCTTTCAAGAAAGCTCGTGCTTGGTTGGCAGTCAAGTATCTAGAATTCTCATCCATAGGAAAGACTATGGTTTTCCTAAAGCAATCTAACAGAAAATGGTTGGAAGATAACCAGTCCATCCCTAATATTATATCTAGTTGTGAAAGAGGTAAACAGATCAAATCGACAGAAAAGGTTCGACCTTCAATAATTAGGGGACAATTCAAGCAGACTTTGGTAGTAACTACCGGTTTATCAGTGGGGGTTGAGACAGTCAATTCAAAAGGTAGTTCAGACACAGGTAAGCCAAGTCGTAGCACACAGTCATATGATATGAAAGAATGGGTTGCCCCAGAGTCATACAGTACTTTTAAAAGATTACCTTCTATGCGCCTTCTCATTGAATCAAGTCTTCGGATTCAGAGGCTTCAGCTCCACTCATAGTGTAAACTCGACCTCCGACTTGCGGTTTCTTGGCTCGAGTCGTATTGACTGAAGGTTTAGCCTTTACTTGATTACAGTCTCTGGACATATGGCCTGGTTTGCCACATCTGAAGTAGATGATCCCCTTGATTGTGTAGTCTCTCGTGAGATGATCTTTCCCACATTTTAGGCATTTGGAAGGATGTGTCACATTCTGACCAGTTCGGTTCCCAGAAGAACCTCCACCAGAATTTCCACCAGTTTGTTGCTGGCCTCCCGTTGGTCGGGAATAAGGCTTCTTTTAGAAGCGGTTTGAACCACTGCCTCTACCTCTTTAGAACCTGGCAGGCCTAAAGTTCTTGCTCCTTGAGTCTCAAGCTTGTTCCAAGGCTTCAACTTCACAGCAAGTATCCAACAATTCTGAAAACACCTTCATCTTCAGGGTGATCACGACCTTCTTCACTTCATACCTTCGTCCTTCAGTGAATTTCCAACACTTCCAGGCTTCATCGGTTTGATGTTACTCAAAATGAAAAGATTACACCTACGAGATCCCCGGCAATGGCGCCAAAATTTTGATGAGCGCCGAACTCAGTCAAAATTATAACCGAAGTTATTACCTAACTTGTAGTATAGTGAACAACACTGGATCATCTCCTCAAGGATCGTAGATGCAATTTGATCAAATCAAGTGAAAGTTAGAAAAAAAGGGGGGTTTTGATGGTTCAAGGATCGCAGTGACAGGATTTAAAGAGAAATAACAATTAAAAGAACAGTCAATTCAGAAATCTATCCGAGATTAGGTGGATTCAATCATAGACCTTTCAACAAACACCTGAAATACATTTGAATGGTTAACTTGGATCTAACCGAGATCTCTCGCATCGATCCGAGAATTCATACTAGACAATCGTCCAGAATTCAATTGACAAGTGATAAACACAAATCTGCAATCGCACCATTCATGTAAATGTATGTCAATTTAAGCACCGAATTCAATTAACCTAGGCACAAATCAGTAACCTAACCTCTTCAATTACGTGATTAGTTTAGATCAATCAGTTCTAAATTTCATCACAATACTTAATCTTAAACCAAGATCAAATCAGATCAAACATAAACAGAATCATCATTCATGCATTCAAGATCAAGAGAACAGAAGAAGAAGAGAAGAGGAATTCAAATATAAATCAAATACATTACATAACCAAGGTCTCAAGAATCCAAGCCACAATCTCTTCAAGAGTCCCGAATTGACTAGAAGTGACTTAGCTCTCCATTACAATGAAGGAAAAATATACAAGAACTATGAAAAGCTATTTCTAACACCAAGTGTGTGTTGTGTTTAGAGCTCTCCACATGCTTCCTTTTATAGAGGATTCAGAGTAGTAGTAGATGGGTAGATGAGATTAGTAGGTGGAATTAGTAGGTGAGATTGGTAGGTTAGCTTGGTAGGTGAGCTTGGTAGGTGAGCTTCCTTGTCTCCGAAAGTATTCATTGCTGAACTCATTGATTTCGTCATTTCTGAGCCAAGTGGTCTTCATGAAAGTTCTAGGAAATTGTCTAAGCTTTCCAATGGCTCTGGAAGCACCCAAAAATTCGTCCTACAGCCCAGGATATGACCCAATTACTACAGACTGTTCAGGACCAGTTTCAGCACCTCTGTTTTGACTTTCAGACCCAATATCTCCATCAAGGAGCCCGAATCAAGTTTTGTGCTTGACATGAAAGTTGTACATATGGGTCTTAACTTTCATATTACAAATTTTCAGCCCATTTTATATGCCCAAACTCGAATTATGTTCTGGTTACTACACACTGTTTGGGTTCAAGTCACAAATCCCGTATTCTGATTTCCATGCCCAATTAGCTCCACTAGATGTCTGAAATTGACTTTGAGCTCTCATCAAAGTTGTAGAGCTCTCTTTTATCTTTCCTACAAGGTAAAATTCATAATTATCAGACATTTAGAACTCAAGATATGGCCAAAATACAGAAACAGTGTAAGACCCGAATAATGCTGAAAAATCAATTAAGTCCGATTCGAGTTCAAACTTACAAAACATAATCAAATCAGTCAATTAAGTACATGAAGAGTGTAAATGACTAATAATGAGGGTTTCTTAATGAATAAAATATGTGATTATCAAATTCCCCCATACTTAGCTTTTTGCACTCCTGGGCAAAACATATAAAACTAAAGTTAGAAGACAAAGACAAACGACACAAACTTAAAAGCTAAAAACTCTAAAGGACTCAATGAAGCAAGAAGAGCAACAAGAAATTCAAGGGATCAAAGCATAAATGAGGTAAGATTTCTTCACATCTCAAATCAACAAGCAAGGAAACTTCCGTTGAAAAGAATGAATTAAGAATGATGGATCTTCACAAGATTCCCTCTCAATCTCTCAAGTGTTTAAAAGGTAGGTATTTCACTCAATTCAACCCATGAAAATTGCACTACCATAAGCTTGCTTATCTTCTACTTCTCCACTACTCAAAACACATGCACACACAAATCATGAGGACTTTATTCAAGGTTGTAGTGAGGTCAAGGTAATAGAAGAGGATAAAATAGATATGAGAAGATAAATACCAAAGAGAATAAAAGCGAATGAGAGCTGAGTTCAAATAACAAGCATAAAAGTTCATCTCAACTCTAATGTATATCCCTTTACATATTCATTTCCCAATCCTTTTCTCTCTCTCTTTTTTTTTTTTATATATATATATATGAACATAACTATATACATACATTTTTTTTGGCACTCTTTCTTTTCTTTTTTTTTTTTTTCAACAACCATTTTGTACACACACCCCCACACTTGTTCAAAAACTCATCCATTAACCAGGCTAATGTTCTTTTATTCCCTAAGGTAAAGTAAGAACACGATTTTTCATTTAAGGCACATAATGAGCTAGAAACAAGGAATGGTCAAATAAGCTCAAAGGGGTTAAGCAAAGGAAAATATACAAGGTTGGCAGGAATCAGAGAATTTTCGAGAGGTCAAAAGAGTGCTTGATATCATATTGAAAACAAGGTTGGCTATTTGGTTAAACTAGCTAAGAAAGAGGGCCTCAATCATGTTCATGCATGTAAGTGAAATGTAGCCTCAAAAAGAATCAAAGCAAGTTCTAGAGTGGTCATTAACATGAGTGAAAATCACACAAGAAAGAAGAGAATGGCATAAATGTTGAATCCATCCATTAGGCTCAAAATCTCACAAGGTATGCATCCATCAAACTCAATTCATCAATTCAATCATCCATCACCAAGCATATCAGTTCAAGAAGGGAGAAAAATTATTCAATCATGCAATGAACCTCTTTTTTTTTTTTTTTTTTTTTGATTTTTTTTTTTTGAATTTTTTTTTTTAACAAACGAAAAGAAAAGAAACATGCTAAAATCTCTCCCCCACACTTAATATAACATTGTCCTCAATGTGAAAGAAAGAGATAGAAAAGAGCAACACAACCTGATAAGAAGTGAATCAACGCTAAGCAGAAAAGAAACACACTGTCAGTCGCATCAGACCCTGAAAAGAAATCAAATAAGAAAACGTTAGTACTTCCACAATTCAATACTAATTAATTACTACCTAAAAAACTCCTTACTCTGCCACCAATTAAGATGCGTCTCAAGAGTAAAATTACTCCTTACTCTGCCATCACTAATTGGTTTAATAAGTCCATGACAACCATATCATACTAAACAAAACAACAACAATTTTTTTTTTTAAATCAAACCCATTAAAGAGAAAGTTTCAGATCGGGCTCTTGTTTCTTGTTACTTCCTTCATTTGCTTCTTGTTGACCAATCTATCTGAGCTGATACCGATCAGGTACATACTCAAAAGCTTCTAATTTATCAATGAGCTCATCAATAGTGGAGGTAGAGATAAGAAGTTGTCTTCTTGGAAGGAGTGATAAATTTACTGTTCCATAACTTTGTCAAGAAAAAATAACAAAAGATCAAAAAAATTATTAACATTCAACAAACCAATGGGTTTATGGTGGATGTTCAGTTCGGCCCAAGAGACAATTTGAAAAATTTCTTCCAAAGTACCAAAACCACCTGGTAAGGCAATGAATGCATCAGAGTTTTCAAGCATTATCTTCATGCGTTCATGCATTAATGATACTTTAAGTTCCTCCCCAATTGTCTTTCCATTGATGTTCTGTTGAGCTAAAGTTTCAGGAATGACACCTAAAACCTGACTGTCTCTTATAAAGGCAGCAAGTGATACAGCCCCCATTAACCCACGACAACCTCTCCCATATACAAGATGAATATTCCTCGCAGCAAGTGATCGACCAAGAGTGCTAGCTGCGTTTACAAACTCTAATCCCTTCCCATAACTCGACCCACAAAAAACACAGACATTTTTGAGGTTACGAATAGAAGGCCCCATTCTATACTCTTCCTCCCTTTGAGTGTTTCTGAGTTTGAAGGAAAATGGAGAAAATGGAGTGTTTAAATAGGAAAAAGAATGGAAAGGGGAATAATTGCACCTATGAGGGTAGGTTGGCGGTTGTCAGAAAAGGTTGAAATTAAGAGACACAGAATCTTTTTTTTTTTTTTTTTTTGACTTCAAGAAAACCATCAAGGTAAAGAAGTCTAGAAACCCCTGAAGGACCCTGCTCAAAGGATCGTCTGTACAAAAATCAAAATACAACAAAATGATACAAAGATAATAGAAAATGATGACATACCTGTATGTACAGTTTCCATGGCGTATCTTTATACTGCGCGTCATGAGTGCAGTAGACATCACGTCCGTTTTTTTTTTTTGTGAAATTGTTAGAAAAACTTGATGAAAGATGAGTGTATACTTACTTAAGATTGGGATGGAGGTAGTCTGCTCTTTCGGCTTTGTGCCAAAGCATTGTTGACCAGTATTCGACCCATTCAAGACCAGCGCAACATAGGGCTCCCAGAAGGGACAAGTGACCATAATACGACTGGCTGCCTCACATGTGGGATACAATCTACCTTCTTTGTTTTTCAATTAAGAAGGCTGGATCAGGATGCATGCATTTCCCCATTCACGGTTTGTGTTACCAAAGCCAACCCTAAGAAGTATACATTTTTTTTTTTTTTTTTTTTTTTCATTTTTTTTTTCTTTTTTTTTTTTTTTTTTTTTTTTTTTTTTTGTAAAATGCCATGAAGAAGAAGAAGAAGAGGATGATATGTACAGATTGTTTGTGGATATGGCTCACATCTGCCTCTGGTTTAACGTCCAGTAACGGCTTAAACGTCTTCTATGAGTCGAGGATAAGCTTCCCATCCAATTTTCTTATAAATTGGCAAACAGGGTCTTTTAGAGTCAGATTCCCAAGACTGTAGCGTTGTTCTTCATCCTTGAAGAGATTCCACAATTTAAGAATTTCACGATGCACCAATCCACAAGAATGCGTCTCAAGAGTCAATAAGATATCATCTAATGACTCCTTACTCAATCCATTCTTAATGAAGAAAATTTTATCTTCTCTATTTGCGGAAACCATCCCCTTAGTACGACATCGCTTGTTACAGTTCCATCGTCCACATTTGTGACAGACTTGTAACCTTTTTGCTCTTCTCCTTTTAGAATATGAACTTCTTCCAAGACCGGGCATATATGAGTCAAATGAAATTGATGACTCACCTGCTAATCGGACCTTTGCTTCAATTATCCAGCGTACATCTTCTGGCATACCTTTGTGCATTAACATTCTCAATCTCTCACATCGAACTTTGTAGATTTTTCTCAGAGCATTTTGAGGAAGAGAAGGAAAATGTTTTCTCAGGTTTGAAAGAATGACATCCATTTTGAAGGAGAAGAAGGGTTCAGTTATTTTGGGAAACTGAAGAATAAACCGACTCAAGAGTCACGGAGTACCGTATCCGCCACTTAACCGGCAACACAAAGAACTCAAGAACTTGGTTTTCCAGGAATGATTGAGTCTTTGTCCATTAACCTTAAGCGCATTACCATTCCTAGGATCCTCAGTATCTGATGCTGAGAGGATACGCGTGTCTGACAACAAAAGAACCGCGCCACCTAGATCTCAATTTTCCAAGGAGTAGGTGCAGATGATAATCTCAAAGCAGAACTTTTTTGACCAATTTCTGCAGCTTTTGCAAAAGGTGTAACAGACCTTTAATAAAGTAGGCCAATAAAATCCATACTGCAAGATTTTCGCAGTTGTTGTCGCTGAAGAAAAAATGACCTCCACATGCTTCTGAGTGACACTACCTACCTCATTGTCGGGCACACAGCTGTTTTTTTTTTTTTTTTTTTTTTTCTTTTTTTTTTTTTTTTTTTTTTTTTTTTTTTTTTTTTTTTTCTTTTTTTTTTTTTTTTTTCTTTTTTTTTATTCATAATGCGGATGGAGAAGGTTCATCACCTCCACTTCGCATTCTCGGAAGTTCATGATACTGTTTGTGGCGGTGTCCATTTACGATGAAAGCTTTGGCAGTGACCTCACTTTTAATCTGAACATCACCAGAAGGAAAAACATTAGTAACAATAAATGGTCCATCCCATCTAGACCTTAATTTGCCGGGCATGAGTCGGAGGCGGGAGTTATAGAGGAGAACTTTTTGACCAATCTCAAATGTTTTCCTCGAATCAACTTATCATGGAAGGCTTTGGTCTTCTCCTTATAAAGTTTGGAACTTTCATAAGCCTCCAAGCGGATCTCCTCCAATTCTTTGCCGGCAGCTTCCTCTCCAAACCTCGCTTGATCTAGGTCCAAGTTGCACCTTTTCACCCCCAGAATGCTCGATGCTCAATTTCCACCGGTAGGTGGCAGGCTTTTCCAAAAATAATCCGATACGGAGACATCCCGATTGGTGTCTTATAAGCAGTCCGGTAAGCCCATAAAGCATCCTCAAGCCTCTTGCTCCAGTCCTTTCTGTTAGGTTGAAGCGTCTCTCTGGAGTATCTGCTTAATTTCTCTGTTGGAGACCTCGGCTTGCCCATTGGTTTGGGGGTGGTAGGGTGTAGAAACCTTGTGTTGGACTCCATACTTCTTCATCAAAGCCTCCATGCTTCGATTGCAAAAATGTGAACCTTGATCACTAATGATGGATCTCGGGACTCCAAACCTACAGAAAATCTGTGATCTAATAAAATCCACAACAACTTTAGAATCATCAGTCCGAGTGGCCTTAGCCTCCACCCATTTAGATACATAATCCACAGCAAGCAGAATGTAAACAAAACCAAATGATACAGGAAAAGGACCCATAAAGTCAATACCCCAAACATCAAAAATCTCACAGAATAATAAGGGTTTCTGGGGCATTTCATTCCTACGAGAAGTATTCCCTGTTCTCTGGCATTGATCACAAGATTTGCAAAACATATATGCATCATGAAATAGAGTGGGCCAATATAATCCAGAGTCTAAAACTTTCCTAGTAGTCCGTTGAGGACCGAAGTGGCCGCCACATGCAAGTTTATGACAAAAGCTAAGAATGGAATGGAATTCATCATCAGGCACACACCTCCTAATTACTTGGTCACTGCAAAATCTCCATAAGTAAGGATCATCCCACACATAATACTTTGACTCACTTTTCAATTTATCAATCTTAGCCTTAGTGAAATGTGCAGGTATTGCGTTAGCAACCAAGAAATTAATCAAATCAGCAAACCAAGGGATGTTGCCTTGCAGCTTGAAAAGCTGCTCATCAGGGAAAACATCATGGATGGGAAAAACATCTGCCTCCCTTTCAATTCGACTCAAGTGATCAGCCACCAAATTCTCCGCTCCACTCTTGTCACGGATCTCAATATCAAACTCCTGGAGGAGCAACATCCACCTAATCAACCGGGGCTTGGCATTGGGCTTTTTCAGGAGAAACTTCAATGCATGATCGAAAACACAACCACTCTGGAACCAAGCAAATATGATCGAAATTTATCTAAAGCAAAAACAATTGCTAAAAGTTCCTTTTCAGTTGTGGTGTAGTTGATTTGTGCAGGATCTAAAGTTCTCGAAGCATAGGAAATGACATGAGATACTTTACCGACCCTTTGTGCAAGAACAGCTCCCAATGCATAATTAGAGGCATCACACATCAGCTCAAATGGAAGTGTCCAATCCGGCGGTTGGATGATAGGTGTACTGGTCAATGCCTGCTTCAATTGATTGAAGGCATCTTGGCACTTCTTGTCAAAGTGAAACTCTACATCTTTTTGCAGTAAGTTGGATAGCGGAAGTGCAATTTTGCTGAAATCCTTTATGAACCGCCGATAGAAACCTGCATGACCAAGGAAAGAACGAATCTCCCGCACGCATGTGGGGTAAGATAGGCATGAAATAACATCTATTTTTTGCAGGATCTACCTCAATACCCTCACGAGATATCACATGCCCTAAGACTATACCTTGTTCTACCATGAAATGACATTTCTCAAAATTTAGAACGAGGTTAGTCTTAATGCATCTATGCAAGACATGAGCAGACTATCTAAACATGCATCAAAGGAAGATCCATAGACAGTAAAATCATCCATGAATACGTCCATGCAATTTTCTAAAAAATCAGAAAAGATACTTACCATACACCTCTGAAAGGTGCCTGGAGCATTGCACAGACCAAAGGGCATCCTCCTATATGCAAATGTGCCAAATGGACAAGTGAAAGTAGTCTTCTCTTGGTCTTATGGGGCTATATGAATCTGAAAATAGTCCGAATATCCATCCAGGAAACAATAATGTGACTTGCCAGCTAACCGCTCCAACATCCGATCAATGAAGGGCAGCGGGAAATGATCCTTTCGGTAGCCTGGTTGAGCCGCCTATAATCAATGCAAACTCGCTAACTGTTTTGAACTCGTGTGGGCACAAGCTCATTGTTCGATTCGCAACCACCGTGACCCCGCATTTCTTGGGAACCACTTGCACGGGGCTCACCCATTGGTATCGGATATGGGATAAATAATGCCAACTTGAAGTAGCTTTGTAACTTCCTTCTTCACCACATCTAGAATCGGGGATTTAGTCTCCTTTGGGGCTGTCTAGCTTGGTTTGATCCCTTCTTCCAATAAAATCTTATGCATGCATGTGGAGGGACTAATACCGAGGAATATGTGCAAGAGTCCATCCGATGGCTTGCCTATTCTGCCTCAAAATCTGCAGTAACTTTTCTTCTTGATCAGGTTGTAGGTTTTTAGCAATGATCACCGGAAGTGTCTCACCATCTCCCAAATATGCATATTTAAGATGGTCTGGTAAAGTCTTCAACTCCAAAGATGGAGGTTGCACAATGGAAGGTAACAAGTGATCTGAAACAACTATCTCAGCAACATTAATTTCAGCATGGTACTGACTCTCATTCTCAATTGTTGCATCATCAGCAGCTGTATCATTACTCATAACAGAATAAATCTCAGCACATGCAGCACATGGTTCAACATCACAAGTGGCACATGTATCACAAGAAACAGAACCAAGATAGTCAACAATATCAGGGAATTCAACATATAAATCAGTATAGACATCATCAACCAGCATCTCAATCATATCAACATGGAAAACAGAATGCTCCTCTAGGGGGTGTCTCATGGCATCAAAAATGTTAAATTGTACCAAATCGTCGCCAAACTCCATAGAAAGGGTGCCAGCATGCACGTCTATCTTGGTCTTGGCGGTCTTGAGGAATGGTCTGCCTAGAATCAATGGAGCATGGTTTGTTGGAGACTCATCTTCCATGTCCAGAATGTAGAAATCTGCTGGAAAAATCAACTCATTCACCCGAACTAACACATCTTCCAAAGCACACTGCAGGATGAGCAGTGGCTCTATTTGCCAACTGAATCACGATACCAGTGGGTTGCAAAGTACCAATGTTTAAACACTTATACACTGACATGGGCATGACATTGATCAAAGCACCCAAATCTAGCATTGCATGCTCAAATCTAGAGTTTCCAATTGTGCAAGAAATTGTGAAAGTTCCAGGATCTTTGCATTTTTACGTGGCATGCTTGGCGAGAATCATTGCGAAACATTTCTACCCATGCGATCTTCTCATCCCCTTTCAACCTTCTCTTATGAGTGCACAACTCCTTGAGAAATTTAGCATATTTTGGAATTTGCTTGATTGCATCTAGGAGGGGAATATTGATTTCCACTTTCCTGAATGTCTCCATGACTTCTTTTTCCATTTCTGCTTGCATTGTTCTCTTGGATTGTGTGATCCTATTTGGAAAAGGTAATGGAATGGTAACATCTGAATTCTCTGCAATTTTCTTCAGTGGCACAGATTTCTGGACTGAATTATCCATTTCCTGCCGTTTTTGGTCAATTTCTGATTGCTGTAAGGTTGGAACATCAACTTCTTTGCCACTTCTCAAGGTAATTGCACTTACGTTGCCTCTTGGATTGTTGATTTGTTTGTGAAGGCAATTGGCTAGAACCTTGACTCTTTAGCTCGCTCACGGTGGTTGCCACCGCCCAATTTGAGTTTGTAAATTCGAATGTTGGCACCGACGTTTTCTTTGGGAACCGAATGTTATTTGTGGCCATTTGTTTCATCAGGTCTTCCAATGATGGCTCATTTGGAGTGGGATGACAGACCGCTAACGACAGTTCTTGTGTTGTCTCGAATGCGGGGGTATTTGTTGGTATTTGTTGCTTGGACTGCTGACTTGGTATCTAAATTGTTGTTCTTCTTGGTGGGGCCATTTGTTGTTCTTCTTGGTAGAAACGTTGTTCTTGGCTAGAATTTCCATATCTCAAATTGGGATGGTCTCGCCAACCAGGATTATAAGTACTAGAAAATGGATCATATCTAGATTGTTCTTTGTTGTTGCCGATATTGGGGTCTACCGGGGAAAACACCGGTGCGGCAAAGAACACATTGATCTGGGAAAAGCGGGACCATCTTCCCGAAGTGTAGGGCATGAATCAGTAGGATGAGATGAATTAGAGCAAATTCCACACACCGATGCAGTCATCTGCATGGGTGGTTGTTGACCCACTGCTATCTGTCTTACCAAAGAAGTCAATTCATCTAGTCTGTGTTCCATTCTTTATTGGTCCATATGAGATGCTTGAATTTCATTAACTCCTCTGGTTGCGGTGATGATCCGCAAGCCAAACTGTTGGGTATTGGCTGCCATGTTTGCTATCAGATCTCTTGCGGCGGTAGGAGTTTTGTCTACTAAGGCTCCTCCAGAGGCAGCATCGATCATGCTTCTATCATTTGGCAGTAAGCCCTCATAAAAGTATTGAATCAAGAGCTGGTCACTAATTTGGTGATGAGGGCAGCTCGAACACAACTTCTTAAATCTCTCCCAGTATTCATGTAAAGTCTCACCAAACATCTGTCTGATGCCACATATATCCTTCCTAATTGCAGCATCTCTCGAGGCAGGGAAGAATCTCTCCAGGAACAACCTCTTCATGTCATTCCAACTTCTGACTGAACCTGGTGAAAGATAAAACAACCAATCTTTGGCTGCATCGACAAGTGAGAAGGGAAATGCCCTTAACTTGATGTGTTCCTCGGAGATGCCTTGTGGCTTCATGGTTGAACACACAACATGGAACTCTTTCAGGTGCTTATGAGGATCTTCACCTGCAAGACCATGAAACTTTGGTAACAAGTGTATCAAACTAGATTTTAACTCAAAATCTGCATCAAGATCAGGATATTGAATGCACAAAGATTGGTAAGATACATCAGGAGCAGCAAGTTCCTTAAGGGCTCTATTATGCATGTTATCAGCCATGATTTCAGGATTACTTAAGTTATCAGGTTCACTCCCAAAATTAGGTTCAGAATTAACTCTGGAATTTATCACACAAGCTCTAATTAATCTATGCAAGGTCCTATCAATCTCAGGATCAAGATCAAGCAAGATATCAGGATTGAACCTAGTCATGCATCAACTAAAGCACAAAAACACAAAAACTGCAACTAAGCAAAATACACTAAACAACACTCAAAATATGCAAAAATAAATCTAGTTAATATATCTAAACATTTTTAAAAATTATGGAATCAACACAGAACAAAATCTACATAAAAATGAAACTAGAAAATGCAATAAAAAATATTAAAAATTTGAAAAAGTGGTCTAAATGATAGAATTTCGAAAAACCAGGTGTGACCTCACAGTTAACTGTGAGTCTTGTTTATCAGGCTGTTTTCCTTCAACCGACCAAGTTTCAGCTCATTCTGGGCATGTTGCAGTTCGAAAATTGCAATAGTTACCCGTAATCACCTGTTTTCTGTCTTTCCTAAATCAGAAAAATTCAAAAGCTAGGATAAAAATGTTAGTATGGTATGAACAATGTTAGTAAATGAAAAATAACTGTTAGAATAGGTAAGAAAGAACAAAAATTAGTAAGGTTACTCAAAATGAAAAGATTACACCTACGAGATCCCCCGCAACGGCGCCAAAATTCTGACGAGCGCCGAACTCAGTCAAAATTCTAACCGAAGTTATTAACTAACTTGTAGTATAGTGAACAACACCGGATCGTCTCCTCAAGGATCGTAGATGCAATTTGATCAAATCAAGTGAAAGTTAGAAAAAAGGGGGGTTTTGATGGTTCAAGGATCGCAGTGAATGGATTTAAAGAGAAATAACAATTAAAAGAACAGTCAATTCAGAAATCTATCCGAGATTGGGTGGATTCAATCATAGACCTTTCAACAAACACCTGAAATACATTTGAATGGTTAACTTGGATCTAACCGAGATCTCGCATCGATCCGAGAATTCATACTAGACAATCGTCCGTAATTCAATTGACAAGTGATAAACACAAATCTGCAATCGCACCATTCATGTAAATATATGTCAATTTAAGCACCGAATTCAATTAACCTAGGCACAAATCAGTAACCTAACCTCTTCAATTACGTGATTAGTTTAGATCAATCAGTTCTAAATTTCATCACAATACTTAATCTTAAACCAAGATCAAATCAGATCAAACATAAACAGAATCACCATTCATGCATTCAAGATCAAGAGAAAGAAGAAGAAGAGAAGAGGAATTCAAATATAAATCAAATACATTACATAACCAAGGTCTCAAGAATCCAAGCCACAATCTCTTCAAGAGTCCCGAATTGACTAGAAGTGACTTAGCTCTCCATTACAATGAAGGAAAAATATACAAGAACTATGAAAAGCTATTTCTAACACCAAGTGTGTGTTGTGTTTAGAGCTCTCCACATGCTTCCTTTTATAGAGGATTCAGAGTAGTAGTAGATGGGTATATGAGATTAGTAGGTGGAATTAGTAGGTGAGATTGGTAGGTGAGCTTGGTAGGTGAGCTTCCTTGTCTCCGAAAGTATTCATTGCTGAACTCATTGATTTCGTCATTTCTGAGCCAAGTGGTCTTCATGAAAGTTCTAGGAAATTGTCTAAGCTTTCCAATGGCTCTGGAAGCACCCAAAAATTCGTCCTACAGCCCAAGATATGACCCAATTACTACAGATTATTCAGGACCAGTTTCAGCACCTCTGTTTTGACTTTCAGACCCAATATCTCCATCAAGGAGCCCGAATCAAGTTTTGTGCTTGACATGAAAGTTGTACATATGGGTCTTAACTTTCATATTACAAATTTTCAGCCCATTTTATATGCCCAAACTCGAATTATGTTCCGGTTACTACACATTGTTCGGGTTCAAGTCACAAATCCCGTATTCTGATTTCCATGCCCAATTAGCTCCACTAGATGTCTGAAATTGACTTTGAGCTCTTCATCAAAGTTGTAGAGATCTCTTTTATCTTTCCTACAAGGTAAAATTCATAATTATCAGACATTTAGAACTCAAGATATGGCTAAAATACAGAAACAGTGTAAGACCCGAATAATGCTGAAAAATCAATTAAGTCCGATTCGAGTTCAAACTTACAAAACATAATCAAATTCAGTCAATTAAGTACATGAAGAGTGTAAATGACTAATAATGTGGGTTTCTTAATGAATAAAATATGTGATTATCAGCCGCATATTCACTGACGGTCATGTTCCCTTGTCTCAGGTTGAGGAATTCCATCTCCTTTGCATGTCTCGCGTTTGCAGGAAAATATTTGTCCAAGAACTTGTTCTTGAACACGTCCCATGTGATGTCAGTTCCTTCGGCTTCCAGTGCTCTCTGAGCTCCGTTCCACCAGTTTTCGGCGTTGCCCACAAGCATAAAGGTAGCATAATTCACCTTCTTGTCTTCGGCACAGTTCATGCCACGGAAGACTTTCTCCAGCTCCTTGATCCACAAACTAGCCTTGTCCGGATCAAATTCCCCTTTGAACTGTGGAGGGTTGTGGCAATGAAATTCTGCTAAGTTTTGTGGATCGGCAGTCGCCTCGAGCTGTTGAGCAGCTCTCTCTTGTTGCTGAGCAGCACGTTCGTTCTGTTGGGCGATGACTTCCGCCATCCTCTGCATCGCTTCTATAGCAGCTGCCATTTCTCCACCTCTTGCCATCTCTCTTTTCTCTTCAATCAGATTACTGAAAACATAAGGAAAGTCAGACGGATTCATTCAAAACACCAATCACAGAGATTCACACAGCACAAACAAGACAGACTCACACACAAGACCCAAACAAACATAAACCGGGGCTCTGATACCAACTTGATGTAATGCCCCTTTTTGGGAGGGAACGTCACATTGTCAAATAGAAGAAAATGCGGAAAATAAATTTTTAAAACGATTAAGACCCGGTTCATTAGTTTAAGTTTAACTTGTTTGATGCTTAAATACGTGAGTAAAAATGGCAATATTTTTTTTTTGTTAATTATTTTAACAATGCAGAATATGAATGACGGTAAAGAATAAAATAGTAGACAAAATTCACATCTGAATAATATGCAAATAGATATGTATATATATATATATATGCTGACATCAATTGTACTTAGATACAAGCCTGAAATATCCAAAAACCAAAACTATACCTGCCCCAAAGGATTATACAAATAAACCCCAGAGATATCAAAATATACAGCCCACCAAAAATAATACATCAGGCCCCCAAAATAAAACACTGGTAGCCATCAGTAGCTACCAATAAAATCAGTCTCTCGAAGGAGGAGGGACCGTTTCCGGGTCCTCAGCAGGATCCTTCTCTTCAGAGGAAACCTCCATGGGAACCACGGAACCACGGGCGGGAGCCCAAGCAGTAGAGTCAAAAGAATCCTCCTGTGGGGTGTAGTAACGATCACCCCACATCTCTCGGATGGGTAGGTAGAACTCCAGCCGTAGGCTGACATGGCAGGTGAGGACAAGCGCCTCATGACGTCTCCAGGCCAGGGAAATGGATACATCTCCCATATAAATACAGCGATCCGAACTCAGGTTGATATGCCAGCACTCTGGCCCTTCGAGGAAGGTTAGACGCACGTCGCCCAGAAATCCGTGCATGCATGCCTCCATCGTCTCAGTAGAAGCTAATCTTGGTCAGGCCAGAAGCCGGGAAACTCAGGATCTTCCGTCTCCTTGCCGTCATCTTCGATCAATACAGTATACGCATATACAACATGTAATAGAAATACAAGAAAGAGGTAAGATATCCTACCATCATTACTAATTATAGCAGCTAGAAACAAAACGGCGCAACGCGCCCAGATAGTAATTCAGAAGTAGCATATGCAAGTAATAAACAGTAAATCTAATAGTAAGCAGATAAATAGTTCTAGGCAGACATTCATTACTATAATGGTACAAATAGTTCAAGTTCACATAGGGCAGTAATTATTAATAGTAAAGTATATCATGATGCACATGTATGCTTTCCCAATTCCAACTCCATGGAGCTAGACTCAAACGGTCGAAGAGAAAGATCAGGAGACGTGTCCGCAACTCGGTTGCCGCGGCCAAAGTGCTATACATCAATTGTTTTCCACGTGCACATCAGGCATTGTACGGACAGTCCACGCTCGATCACGATATAGCATAGTGTCAAGTCCGGATCGTCAGTGCATTTGCATCAGTTTGCCCTACGGGCAGAGGAGCTACCAACTGTCCATTGTGAAGGACCCGCACCCCGATGCCCCAAGGTCGTAACATGACCCACACTAGTCTACTCTCATCCGCACAAAGGTGTGTTCAATCTCCTAGGCAACTTGGCCTTACAACAGTCCACAGGACATCACAATGCATAAGACACTATGCATGCACATGCATGATTCACAGTCTCATACGATTCCATAATATGCCACAATTGGCCAAGAGAACATCAATATATATATTTATGGTCACTCACATGGACCCATAACATTATAATATAAAAATCAAATCATTTGGTACATTCTTAGGTCCATTATGAATCCTAACTTAGAATTTGTTTCCCTTTTCAAGGTTCATGTCCAATCCAATTTGTACAATTAACTAAATCTCCCAAGGCAATTTAATTCCTTACAACTTGTAAATTATTTAAGTCCTTAGACCTCACACTCTCTTGTTCTTTACTCACTTGCCATTACCTCAAGTCTTATGACTATCTCACTCTTAGTCTTTTAAGATTTATGAAACCCTTGATTATATTAAATTCTTCTAATTTATTAATTCCCTATCTCATTACATAGGCTTTTAATTGCATAGTTACTTATGCTTCCAAGTTACCAAGGTTACATATTTACACCTAAAAGGCCTTAGAGGCCGTGGCCTCACAAGTGTTTCCATTCCAAATTCATTTAAGTCATCACATTACATGCCATTCTCTTTATTCATTTAATTGTCCACTTATTAAATTAGTTCACCAAGAATCCTAATTTCCTTGACTCAAAACCGTAGCCTCCCTAGGAATTCCCATGTCAAGTTTTTCTTCCATTGATTTCATTTTGTCACTCAATTAATTTAAGTCTTATGCTCATCAAAATTTGTTCACAAATTACCCCTTCTTCAAGCTCAAAACCGTAGCCCTCCAAGAGGGATTCTCAAATATTTTTCTTCCATTTTCAATCACATAATCCAATCCAATATACTATTATATACAACAAATCAATCCAATAGCATAAACAACATAAAATCAATACACAAACATTCTAATTACAAAATCAAAGAATAACCCTCTTTAGGGTTTTTCCACAACCAACACAATCAAGGTTCCTAGATGCTAAGAGAGGTTGAGGAAGAGTGTCTTCCTCTTACCCAAATGAAGAAATCAAGAGAAACACCAAGGAAGCTCCTTGTATTTTCGGATTTGCAACACCAAGAACCCTAGAAATTTCAACTTTGTTAAATCAACACCAATGCTTGAAAAATGAAGCATGGATGGTCACCAAGGAGACCATAACCACGAAAATGAAGAGAAGAGAAGTTTTGAAACTTACCCAAAAAGCTCAAAGCTTGAAGCTTGGAGAAAGTGATGAAGATGGTGGATTTTCAAGAAACTCCAAGAAGGAAAGATGTTTAGAATGATGATAGGATTAAGAAAATGTGCTTGGTTAAAATTTTTGTGAAGATTGAGTGGGGGAAGGGGCTGCTGGCCGTAGCTTAGGGTAGAGAGAAGGAAGAGAAAACCAAAATGAAGAAGAAGGAAGAAAGGGTAGAGAGAGAAAGTGTTTTGGTTAATTATGGAAATTATGTGATAAAAGAATAAATGAAACAAACTAATTTCCCTTGTTTTGGGCTGCATTCAGCCGTGCATAGAGAGAGAGAGAGGGAGAGTGTGTTGGCTTTTCATGGAAGCTAAGGGCATTTGGGTCATTGTTTGGTCATAGCTTCTCAAAGAAGCTTTGATTATTTAACATTAAATTTGAATTAAAGTGGATTGATTAGACATAAAGTGGATTTCATTTGGATAATGTGATAGGATTTTTATTACATGCTATTATCCAATGGATAATAGTTACAGTTGACAGAAGTCAGTATTTAATTAATCTGACAGATAAATTTTTTGCAATATTATTTTATTTTATCTGTTTGAATTTCTCGAAAAATGTAGAACCTCGTAAATTGTGTCCAGCCTCAGGTTTAGTAAGATCCCCTGCCGACATGTCCATAGTCCCAGGTTCCTAGAGAAAACATCGCATTTCTCCAGTTCCGCTCAGTGCGCTCGCAAAATGAGGAATATACTAAAATATTCGACGTTTCCAGAAAATTCCTAGAAAATTATCAAAATTTGCAAATATTATAAAACGACTATTCGTCATATAATTTTCCAATTTTTGAAGCACTGCAGTCATTTTCCTGACTCTACTAAATGTTTGCGTAAAACGAGAAATATATTAAAATATTCATCGTTTCCGAAAAATTCACATAAATCACAAATATTAGAAGCTGACTATTTGTGGTGAAATAAATAATTTTCGGAGCGTTACATTGACCTCAGTAATTCTCAGCTCAGTGTGCATGCAAAACGAGAAATATATTTAAATATTCAACGTTTTCTGAAAAATTCCAGAAAAATTCCTAAAAATCGAGAATATTATAAAATGATGATTTATAATTAAACAGATAATTTTTTTGGGGTGTTACATAATCAACTAAGTCACCATTGATAAATCATCCTTTTACACAAAACAAATCCATTCAAGACTTCATGGCCATGAGGTACATGGTCATTAGAACCAAAATATTTATTCATTTCCTTGCTCTTACTCATCTCATTTTATTGTTCATCAAAACATTTGACTTGAAATCTCCATTTTTAATGTATAGAGGCCGTGAGCCTCCCTGGCCATTGGAACCCAAAATAATTTTCCTTTCCAACATATATCATGACATATAATCATATATCATACTATAACATACATCAAGCATACCATTAAAGCAATAAAATCATATAAAGCATAAAAGCATAAATAAATATATTTAACACACATAAATAAATTACACAACCATGGATATGAATCCTCACATGGATTCACCATCCATCAAATACAAGTTCATCTCTCACCACCATACTTGGTTGGTGAGATAGATCTCCCTCTTACCTTGTGGTGAAGCCTCCAAAGCTCCTTGCTTTGCTTCTTGTACTAGTCCTTCACCACAAAGAGCTTCTTGAACATAAAAACAAACACAAGTTTATTAGCATCTAACGCTTGAATAAGAAAGACAATGGATCAAAACATGGTCTTAGAATATGAAGATGTAACAAATAGTGAAGCTTTTCATGATCTTCACCTTAAGATCTTAGAACTTGATCTTGAAGAAAGTATATGAAAATCGATGATTTAGGCTAAGGCTCCAACTATGAAGAGTCTTACAATGATGAGAAGATTTGAGAAGTAAGGTTGATAGAAATTATTGAAGATGGGAGAAGGGTTTTCTCTAGCTTGGCTGTGAGATGCTCTAGAGAGAAATGGAGAGAATTTGTGAATTTTTGCTATATAGAAATGATGAAGATGAAGTCAAATGAATTAAGAGTCATCCTTTGCTCCTCCTAAAGCCTTATGGCCATGAGCCCCCCTTGAACACCAAGGGAGTGTCCAAGTTCATCCAAGCCACTTTGTGAGAATCCTAATGACCCTAGATTGAATCAATGGTTAACATTCAAGACCTTCACCTCTAAGTTAGTTTCCTATAGGTTTAGATAAAGTAGTCAACAAGTTTCTAGATGGTCCTTGAAGTTTCCTAACTATGGAGTTCAATGGCAAACTAACTAAGTTTGTAATTCAATTGATTCCTAACCAAATTAAGCTAACTTAGTTAGGTTTCTTAGTTTCTTCACTAGCTATCTAGTTACTTGAATGTGACATCACAATTTCTAAAAGCTCCTAGAGCCTCCCAAAATCGTGAAGCCTTAATGAGGTGCAAACTAGGTTTGTTCCATTTAGTTACTACATAGGCTTTATGTTAACTTAGTATAAGTTTTCTAATTTCATTTAGTTACATAGTTAACTAGTCTAACCATCTTTGTGGACCATTTTATGTTGGTTTCTATTAAGTTTTAAATATTCTAATTAGTTCACCAAAATAAGTCATTACAGTTTTCTCTACAGACTATTATGCAAATGGACAATAGTTACAGAATTATTACTCAATGAACAGAACATTACTGCTCATAAGTCAGTAAATATTTGTCCGCTGTAAAATAAAAATATAGTATATTTTTATTTCACAGATAATTTTTAAAAATTAAAAGATTATGACACGTATCTCTCAGAATTGGGTTTAGTAAGATCCCTCGGCTCCGAATAAATACGTAAAGATTTTTCCCGGCCCAAAAATTATTATTTTCCTGACTCAAAGTAAATCACACAAAATGATCAAATACAGTCATGGAACAGTCAAAATAAATTTATAGCATACATAAATCACAAAATAGTACAATTTAGTCATTACTGTAATATAGTAAATTTTAGGGTGTTATAACTTGAGTTATGCTTTGAGTTATCATGTATTAAACATCATATAGTCAGTGTCTGTATTTCTTTTGTTGCCTAAGAATGAATGAGAATTGAGTAGCGTGATCCAAGGGAAGGATCTCAGGGTGCGTCAGGGCAAGGTAATTCATCTAGTGACCTATTTGTCACACTAGATACCTCTAGTCATGAAAACCATTACAATGCACTGACGAGGAACCGACAAGCACTATTTCTTTTCGCGACCAGCGTAGATTGTCATTGAGGGTGGCAGATCTTCTGGGCCATTCATATATGAAATTGAGTATTAGCTCCATGGAGTAGGAACTAGTTCATTATGCATACACATGGTCAGTACACATATTGTCATGGCATGGTTAACATATATATTGCGGTGGCATAATTATTACATACCTATTGTGGATATCTGTTGTTATAGTGCTGTCAATGTTTATATTATTGTGGGATATGCTTTCTGATGATATTTATGAAATTGATAACTTAAATATATCTACAATATCTATATGTATGGAATGACTTTGTCATTCGTACCATTTTTCTTCGTTGCCATTTTGGTATGCAAGGTAAGGGATCTCACCTCTTTATTGTATTATTCTAGGTTACAATTATGTTGAAGAAGATTGTGAAGGAAGGCGAGGTTGAATCGTCTGCATTTTAGTGGATTGACTTCTGATTACGGTGATGGCGTTTGGACGAGATTTTCTTTGGTTACGTGCAGGTGCGGCTTCATGGAGGCATCGATGCCTGGCGTGTCGACCGTGACACTGAGCATTTCGTGTATATAGGGGAGGTGACTTTGCTTAGAAGTAGTACCTATCTTGGGGTTACTACTTTCACCTTCAATGCTTTTGTGCATATAGAGTTCTCTATGCCCATTAGAGACCTGTGGGGTGATCGACATTACACCCCTAGGGAGGATTCTATGGAGTCGACTGCTTAGACTCTTGTCCGTCGCGACATGCCTTGATCGGGGAATTTGCCCGTTCTAGTTCTAGAGGAAGACCAAGTGGGAGATGTTACCCTTCAAGTGTTTGGACTTGGGCCGAGTCGAGTTTTTATATGGTAGTTGTACACGTCTTCTATTGTTTGGATATGTAAGTATTATGTTTTGTGTTATTAGTACTTTATGTTAAGGATATATCTATATATATGGAATGTATTTTCTTTCGGTGGTTGTATTTAGGGAGTTGTATACTAAATATACTTCATTCGTGGCTTATATTTTCTTTATTTGCACAATGATTAAATTTGGAAACTTGTTGTTAAGTTGTAGCATGCCAAAATTTAGTGACCGTGGTATAATGACGATTGTGCTATGATTATTAAATCAATGGGTGTTACAATTTTAACATTTTCTTAATTTTTCATATCTGCTACACCTCAATCTGGTATTTCAACACTCACTCAGTGTCCTTAAAAATACTGAATTGACTCCATTCATCCTCAAAATTTAACTACATCCTCTTCCACATATTTGTGACCTAGAAATAAATTTTTCACATTTATTTCCTTTAATTTAGTATTAATGTTATTTTTTCTGAGTTAAACTAGTCATATTGCACGTTCTGTATTGTGACAAAGTACTTAAATTAACTCAAAACGTCACAAATTTAGCGAACATATTAAACAAGTATTATGGTACCTCTATGACTATATACAAGTCTAACATGCTAAAAATAAGATTTTACAATTCTCCTCTCCTTTTAAAAATTTTGCTCCCAAAATTTAGCTGTTTATGCTAAAAGTTTGGAAACCTTTAACAGTTATCCTTAATTGTATCAATCTCATCCATTCCAACCTTTAAATTCTTCTATCCTAAGAGAGTTATCTTGTAAAGAGTTAGAAGATTGAGCTTCCTCTTTCCTTCTTAAAGTATTTACCCTTCGTGGAGCTTGTAATTTAGGATTAGGTATAGCCTTCTGCCTCTGCTGACATCTGTAAACATATTGCCCTAGCTGGTCACACTCAAAACACACCAAACAAGATTTGTTGCCATGTTGTCTTCTTCCAGTCTTAGGACATTTAGGCTCCATAGTTTCCATTTGATTTTGGCTCATTTCCATTTTGTGAATCACTGGGTGTAGAATTGTATTCCTCATCCTCTTCGCCTATCATTTTCCTCTTTTGAAGATTCGTGATAATATGCTTAATGTGAAACTTTGATTCAGTAGTCTTCATAATTTTACACTTCTTGACTAAAGTCCAATTCTCTGCTTTACCCATTGCCTTAAAAGTTAAACCAGATTAGTAATTTTCTTAATTTATTTATTTATTCTTTGAGTCTCTTCCTTCCGACACATTGCAAGAGAAAAACTTTGCCAAATCTTCTAAAACGAACCCAATTCCTTCCATGTGAATACATGGTTTCTCCTTATCATGTACAACGTTGCAATTTTCATCCTAGAAGTATACATCTTCAATAGTTTAAACCTTTATAATTACCAAGTTAATTTTGAGTGTTAAGGTCTTAACATAATGGGAAAAATCTTATTCATATACTTGTCCACATTAACTAATGTGTAAGCATGCATGAATAAATATCTAGCTTCAAACAATGTCTTATTTGACAAAATGTAAGATGCCATCTCATCTTCAAAAGAATATGATTTTATTCTAACAAAATAACATTTCATAAATACGGTTATTGAGTCCTTCTTCTTTTCTAAACTTTCTATAGAGAGCATCGGCTTCTTAAACATCAATCCTAAAATTCCTTACATTCTTTTCTTTAGCAAATTTAACAACCAAAACATTGTCATCTCATGTAGAAAAGAATTGGAACTCAATAACAAACTTTGATGAACATTTCTATATTTATAACATCATGGTTTTACTGCATGTATAACATACTAACTGACCTATCAAACTTGGCTTACTTCCACATTACTTTCTACATTTGGTGCACTTCTAGCTCCATATTCCGACTTGAATGTGTTTTCCTTTATATTGTAGAAATTGATATCTAACCTCAATATCTAACCTTTTACTCTTTTAGAGACTTTACTAATTCACTTTGTTCCTTGACTGTCACTATGTTATATCCTTTTCTAATTAATAACGAATTTGCCTTTTCAAGCTCTAGATAATCATGGGAATTCTGATCCCAATTGTTGAGGTGGATTAGCTTCCATCTTGACAAAAATCTTACTAATAACAACAACTCATTCTTTCATAGCAGTTGCCACCATCTTGATTCTTTCAAGCATACTACTAGTACCATCTCTAGTGAACTTCATAACTCACAACTCAACTTCACTAAGTTATGATTTTACTTCAAGCATAAGAATAAAGCATTACTATTCACTAAACTACTGCTTCATATTACCTTATGGACATACTACCTTACTTCAAATCAATAATTCCATTTTCTTATCTTGTTACTTATTCTTTAGAAAATATTTATCCAAAGAGGTCACTCTAAATCTCTTCCAATTCATCTATGTAGTAGCAACTTCCATTAATCGTCTCAAACTCATTCACCAATGCTCCACTTCTCCTTTCACCATAAAAGAAACAAACGACACCTTTTGTTCGTTTTGATAACTCATTACCTCGAATATCTTCTTCCTTTCACTTAGCTTCTCTTCAACTTTTATTGAGTCGAGCTCACCTCAAAACGACAGAGGGTTCAATTTTCTAATTTTTGAGAGATCATGGAAGTGCTGACTCCTTTCTATTACTACTTTCTCAACTAGTGGATTTGGTCTCTTTCTTTTCATCTTGCTATTTTGATAACCTTAGTCTACTCCCACATTGTTTTATTAGTAACTTCCATCTATTCTCCAATGACAGTGCTCTGTTCTCTCCTCATTTTCATTAACGGTCTAACTATCTCAGACATATCATTATTACCATCTGTGGAAATTTTTTATTCTCCCGTATTCGCTTATGAGGTGTCATAATTTCCTATTCATATAGAACATTACATATTGAGTTGGCTAGATTCAATATCATGTAATAGTGTGCCAGTACTTATTAATATCCAATCCTAAGACTGTCATGTAATTCTATTTATATATTTGTTAGTGTATACCCTAGAGGCCAATTTATTTTGACCATCTTACATACATTGTATTATGCTATTTATTTAATATATAAGACATTTCATTTATTATGTTATTTATGAATATACATAATAAAGTCCTTAGAATAGTAAGTTTGATGCCATATGACATCAAGTGGATGACTTGATCGTGAGATCCTATCGTATAGAAACATAACATTATTCTTAAATGTCTCTAGTCAAGTATTATTGTTAATCAGGATGAGAATAATGCATTGAGACTACTATGTACGTAGACTGATGGTCACATCTCACAGGTCATGGATATAAGAAATCAAGTCTTCACATGTATACATATTAGAGTAATGATGTCTTGGACTGACCTGCCATGAGAACGCTACATGGATCATTACATGAGTGTCATAAGTAATTCTCATAGTGATAATGGTGCATGTGATCCTTTGACCTGAAATCACTATGATTCCTACATGAAGAGTTATATATTTTAATGTCATCAAATGTCAACTGTAACAAGGCGATTATAAAGTTAGTTATTAGATATACCGGGAATCATGTGGAGGGATGTGAGTGACCTAGATGGGATTTGTCCCTTCTACATAACATGAGTGATATCTTCGGGGGCCCTGATTGGGTGAGACTACAAAATACATGAGCATGCTCAAATGAGTCAATATGAGATATTGATCTCATTTGTTATTATTATGTCTACTCGAGTATCAGGAAATGAAAGATTGAACTATACAAGGGAGATATGTTCCATGCCTTGTATTCAATCTAGATATCTAGACAATGGGACTAAACTACACGGTAACATTGATCACAGAAAGGTTATGTCAAATCATTGACATTCTCATTATTTGGGTAACAGCGATGTGTTGTTAGATACTGGTCACTGCTTGTAATATTAAAATAAGATTTTAATGTTACTACCAATGTCATGAGAACATGTAAGGTCGTACACATAGAGCAGACTAAATTGAAGCAATTAGAATCTAAGTTGGACTGGGATTCAATCGTGGGTCAGACTTATAATAGATGAGTCTAGGGTTACACAGCTTACCTTGCTGCTACTCTCACTTGCATAAGGCAGCAGCTATTATAAATAACACTGCTAAGGGTTGTTAAGGCATGCATTACAAACCCTAGCTGCACTTGACAGAAATAGTGAGTGAGAGAGTGACAAGTTTCTCTTCTCTTTGTAGCTAGCACTGTGCCAGATACATGAGACTCCTCTTTGTGGATGTTGGACATTCGTGAGTCTATTCGTGTGGATACCACAGAGACATCGTTGTTGTTATGGTGTTAGTGATTCATGACGCTTGATTTTCCTCTGCGTGATGTATCCGTAATTCCCAACATTATCTCACATTGAGATAAAAGAATGAATGCACGGCACAAACAAAAATAACTAATCATGCCCACAAGCATAATTAGTCCATTCCCCAGCTCAATAGGATGAACTGCTCTGATACCAAAATGTAACACCCTAATTCTAGATATTGTAGTGTACCCTAAGTACACTAAGTAAATAGAATTAAGTATGTCATTTTTAAACTTAAACGTAAATACATAACCTGTATAATAACTATCAACATATAAATATATAGAGCCTTTAACAATAGATTAAAGAGAATAAGACATTTTACACCCTTTGGAAACTTGCTCTTTACTAAACAACCGCATGATATGTATAAGATTACATACTTCTATACAACTAGCCATGAAGGTATATATATAGAACCGTAAATTTAAGTACAAAACTAATATATTTACATGAATAACTTTATTAAGTCTTCATCGCCTTGTCTTGCACTTGGTTTGCTCATTCGCTGGATTAATCATGGAAACAAAAAACTGTGGTGAGAATTAGAAATTCTCAGTAGTACATTTTAAAATCGTGTCATCACAATAAATTCAGCTATTTTAGGGAAAAAATAATCCTTTACTTAAAACTCATCACAAATATATATATATATATATATATATATATATATATATATATATATATATAGATAGATAGATAGATAGATAGATAGATAGATAGATAGATATAGATATATCGAGAGAGATGAGGGATCAGCTTACACTACTGTAAGTCTTTTTTCTCTTACACTCATTTTCAACCGTTAGTTCCACTTTCATCAAATGATTGAGATTATTTCATTGAATGTAACCATTAGATGAAAGTTGAATTAACAGTTGAAAATAAGTGTAAGAAAAAAAAAGACTTACACTAGTGTAAGTTGATTCTCCCTCATAAGAGAGATGGAAAACTGCCAAATCTGGACCTCTCTCTTCTCGAAACAAAGGTTCAATTATTAACTTTTACAAAATCATTGTATAATCTAAAACATTATATATAACCAAATCAAGTTCTTTATTAACTCAAATCATTTACATAATCAAATCAAATACCATATCTAATTATATAAAATATTGATTCTACTAACAATTCTTTATACTTCAAGTTCCTTATTCTAATGTGATACTCTTCATATCTCTTACTTCATAAATTAAACACTTTGTCTATAATCATATTTCATTCCTTCCAGATACTTTCAAGACAAACTTCCACCTTGGTCCTTATTACTTTAATTCTGAAAATAAGACAATTGTCCATATAATTGTCATTTTATGCAATGTATTATGATGTATGATTATGCCTAATAAATTTCCTAATGTATGCGTATGCAATGTTAATAAAAGCATTTTGTTTTTAATAAAACTCATGATGCTTGCATATTCCTAGGACAACCTTTGTTCCTTAACCTCCCTTAATATCATAACCCTGTCATTGGGAGCACCTTTGGCTTAAACCAAATACGTGGAAATAGAAAACATCAAATTTGAAAACTAAAACATGCAAAGTTACTCTTAAAACCATTATACGAAAAACACATGTTACTTGCATATTTCTAAAAATCTCTTTCTTCCAGGAAGGCATTTGTTCTAGGAAGTCATTTAGATCTTTCTATATCCTCGGGTAGCAAGGGGTAGGAAGACCTTTGTTCCTTGTCCACCTTACACTACCTTGGTATGAGTGCTAATAGTAAGATTACCTTTTACCATCCTTAATACCTCACTCTGGGTATGAGTACCCAGAACCCTAGCTCTAGGAGCGCCTTTGGTTCAACTCATAGGGCCATTTATACAAGGAAATTAGCAAGCAACAATTTTGAAAACAAAGCATGCATAGTATTTTATAAAACCATTCAATCAATCCATTTCTTTCCATACTACACCTCATTATGTAAAACCAATACTTCATACACTTTTACATAATCAAGTTCTCTTTGCATAATAGAGAAACACAACCTTATCTATTAAGCTTCTCATTCATGCCATAAATTGTAGAGAGGGAGTGATTTACTCAACCTCAATCTACCCTTAGCTTTTCATTGTCATGCTTCCCAATATTATGCTTGTCAATCTTATTCACTAACAGGCATATAACAATATGCTCCTTAACATTATTTATATATACCGTTCATCAACATTATTCATATATATTATTCATTCCATACTAAGTGCATATAATGATTTACTTCATAAGTGATTTAATTCATTACATTCATACATTAATATCATGCATACATTTCATTTCAAAACTCAATAAAGGAGCATTTAGTTCAAGTTTAACCCATAAAAGATCAAAAAATTTTTTACTATACTTTCATAACTCAACTTTAACTATTAAAGAAGCTACTAAGGTTTCTAAGGTTCAAATCATTACAAAAATACCTCAATTTTTTCCTAAAAAGATTGATTTTCATGATTGCACCAAACGTGCATCCTAGCTTCAAAAATTCTAAAATTTTATAGGAAAATATCCTCTCTTCATATATTTCAAATGCCACAAACCTCACTTCATTTGGTTAAGTATAGTCAAAGTTATGCCACATTATGCAAAAGCTAAAACAGGGTATTCTCTGTTTTATCCGAAAATGACCTGACTTTAAAATGCAACTGGGAACAAATGAAGAGTTTAAAAATTTTGAAATTTTGTAGTCACATAGCCTCATATGTTAGCTTTTAAATGCCACTAGTCTTATGTAAATACCACCTCAGAGCAAGAAATTATGCAATCTGGTTTAACAGGTTCCAGATTGCTTTTTCTGCAAAATTTATCTCGGGTTCAGATCAAAACTAGGACTAATTGGGTTATTCTAAAACCTGGGACTAATTGGGTTGTTCTAAAACTAGAACTTTTACATGAAGCCTTGCATCTTAGTTTTCAAATGCAATAAGAAGTAAGTCATTTCGATGTCTGTAGCTCAAGTTATGCAACAAACATCACAAATTGTCAAAATTAGAATTCTACAAAAGTTTCTGTAGAATCTATCTCGGTTTCAACAGAAATTGGTACTACTTGAGTGAGCCTAAAATTCTGAGATTTTTACTACATGGAGTCCTATGTCTTAGCTTTCAAATGCTAAAGGAATCAAGTCATTCTGATATCTATAGCTCAAGTTATGCAACAAAACCAAAATAATATCAGTCCAACACCTCAATCATAATCCTAAAAACATAAAAACATGATAATCAAACATAAAAATAACATTTTAACACTCAACCCATTTCTCATTTTAGCACCAAAATGTGCAGCTCATAGAGGAAAAGGAGAAAAGTTATAGAGATAGTTTCCCTCTACCTCAAACTTGAATTTTTGCCTATTCATTCCTTTCTTCTCCCCCTCCTCTTTCTTTCTTTCTCCAGTTCATTTTCTCTGATTCGTTACTTTTATTTCTCTGCTGCCTAAAATAGCCATATGAGGGGGAGAAAGTGAGTGAAAACTCACTCTAAAAGAATAAGCACTAGGGGTATTTTAGTCTTTTTGTTGAAATATCGTATCTGTTAAGAACACTTTGATTCTACAAAATAAAGTTTCCTAACTTCCAATTATATTAAAATAATCATAACATTCATCTTAATACTTGTTTTAACATTTTCTTAATTTTTCATATTTGCTACACCTCAATCTAGTATTTAAACATTCACTCAGTGTCCTTAAAAATACCAAACTGATATCGTTTATCCTCAAAATTTAACTGCATCCTTTTCCATATATTTATGACCTAGAAATTTTTCATATTTATTTCCTTTAATTTAGTATTTATCTTATTTTTTCTGAGTTAAATTTGTTACCAAGTGACCTCAAGACTCAAGAGGGAGGTGAATTGAGTTTATAAAAACTTATCGCAAATCTTTCGAAAAACTCTTGATTACTAATTTTCGTTAAAGCTATTAATTAATAGAAATGAATGAATGGATAAGATAGAATGATATAACCCAATAATGAACCAACCAAGAGAGAAATAATCAAGTAAGCAAATAAATCAATGCACAAATATCAAGAGAAGGGTTTAGAGAATCAAACACAATGGTTTATCCTGGTGCAACCATTAATCCACTTGTGACCAATGTCTAGTCCTTAAGCAATCACTCAAGATTTTCCACTATATCTTCAAGCTTCAATAGGTGCTTGACAACCTTTACAAACTTGAGCACTTAACACCTTGGGATACCTCACCCTTTGTACTTAAGCCTCTTTATCAAGGGATGCCTCACCCTTTACAATTTGGAGGGATGCCTCACCCTCTTTTACAAAGCAACCAAGTTTGATAGAATGAAACTCTCACAAGAGTGATTAATACAAATTGAAGCTCGAGAATGCTCTTTAAAGATATCTCAAGATTTTCACAAAAAACAAAGCAAGAAGTGATTTCAAGGATTGAATCTCGTATTAAAGTATTGACAATCAGTTTTTGGTTCAAGGTCAACCTTTAATGAAGCCCCAACACAAGTATTTATAAGAAATTTGATCAATGGAGCTGTTGGGGATATTAAAGCCCAGCATTTAATGCACCTAATATAGCCGTTTGACACTGTCAGACCACTAGTAATCGATTACACAATCTATGTAATTGATTACATGGCTGTTTTAACGTGTTCTTGGCTTTATGGGTTGGATGTAATTGATTACAAGGCTTTTTCCATGCTTGTAATCGATTACATTTACAGCCTCAGTGCAATCAATTATAGGGTTTTTGCCATCCTTTTAATCGATTACATGCTCAATATAATCGATTACAAGGCCTCTATTTAGCTTGTAATCGATTACAACACATGTGTAATCGATTACCTTGCCCTTAGAACACATTTTTCAACTCTAATTAAGTATCAAGGCCATTTTTGACTTTGAGAAACTTGGATTAATCAATATTGACATGTGTTTAACATAATCCAAGGCTTAAATCAAGATTTCTTTAAAATATGAACGTTGAAATTCAAGTTGATTTAAAAGATCTTGAAAAACCATTTGAGATATCTTGAGAGCATTTAACATTGATGTTCTAAGACTTATGTCTAATAAACCTCTTGATTTCTTCCTTTGATCTTGATCTTCTCTTTGAACATGATCTTCATCTTGACTTTGTCATCATCAAAAACCATTTGACATGCTTTAAGACATAAGCATTCACATTCTCCCTCTTTTTGATGATGAAAAAATAAACATTGAAAAGAAATAAAATATTTGCATATATTTATTAGAGATTTAAGCACAACTTTCCCCCGTAATGTATGCATAAGGTAGGGTTAGTAAAATGTTCATGCAAAAGCTTAAAGCAAGCTCCCCTATACTTATGCAATCATTAATCTCTCCCTCGTTGGCATTATAAAAAACATAAGCATTCAACTAAAATTTCGGCAGCATCTTAGCAGGGTTTCATGATTTCCCAAAATTAACAAGAAGAAATAATCATTCAGCCCAGGCAATTTGTTAATAAGAGAATAAACAATCCAGAAATGCAGAATATAATCAATCAGATCAATATATACTCAAGAGTTGCATATTGAAACACCTCAAAACTTTCTTGTTTCATGATAAATAGTTATTTTATAATATTTGTGATTTTTGTAGAAACGTTGAATATTTTAATATATTTCTCATTTTGTGTGCGCACTGAATGGAGTCGAAAAAATGAAATATTTTCCACGAGGCTGGTAAACCTTGAACTATGGAAACGTCGATAAGGGATTTTACTAAACTTGAGGTCGGGCACAACTGATAAAAATCTCGAAATACGCAAACCTCATAAATTGTGCCCGACCTCAAGTTTAGTAAGATCCCCCATCGACGTTTCCACAGTTCAAGGTTTACTAGCCTCATGGAAAATATTTCATTTTCTCGGCTCCGCTCAGCACACGTAAAACGAGGAATATATTAAAATATTCAACATTTCTGGAAAAATTCAAAAAAATTCACAAAAATCACAAATATTATAAAACGACTATTTATCATGAAATTATCAATTTTCGGGGTGTTACAACTCTCCACTTCTAAAAATAAATTTCGTCCTCAAAATTTTTATACCTTAAAATAGTTGTGGATGTTGCTCCTTCATCTTGTCTTCTAACTCCAACGTTGCATCTCCGATTGTATCATTCTAGATTATTTTTACCAACATGATCTCCTTCCCTCTGAATTGCTTTACCTTCTTATCCTCAATCCTTACAAGAGGTGTCTCATAAGTTGTAAGCTACTGGACCTATCCGGCGAAGAATTTGGTAAGGTCCAAGGAACTTGCGAGTAAGTTTTCTAGATTTCAGAACTCGGCCGACCCCAGTCGTAGGTGTGACTTTCAAAAATACATGCTCGCCTTCCTCAAACTCAAGAGACTTTCGTCTTTTATCAGCATAGCTCTTTTGTTGACTCTGAGCTGTCCTCATCTTTTACTGAATCATCTTGACCTTTTTCGTTGTTTGTTGTATAAGATCAGGTCCAATAGTAAGGCGCTCGCCATCTTGGTACTAACACAAAGGTGTTCTGCACAGTCGTCCATATAGGGCCTCATAGGTTGCCATCCCTATGCTCGAATGGAAACTGTTGTTATAGGTGAACTTTACCAATGGTAAAACTTCATCCCAACTTCTAGTTTGTTCCAAAGCACAAGATCTAAGCAAATCTTCCAATGATTGAATCATCCTTTCCGATTGACCATCGGTTTGAGGATGATAAGCAAAGCTTAATCAAAGTTTACTTTCCAACATTTTTTGCAAACTTTGCCAAAACTTTGATGTGAACCTTGGATCTCTAACATAAATGATATTGGTAGGCACACCATGCAGCCTAACAATCTCACCAATATATAGTTAAGTCAACTTCTCCATGTTGTACCTTATGTAAGAAATGTGCTGACTTCGTGAGTCGATCAACAATTACCCACCATATTGAATTATAACCAATTCTGGTCTTTGGTAATCCAACCACAAAGTCCATCGCAATACTATCCCACTTTCATTCGGGAATAGCTAGGGGTTGTAACATTCCAGAAGGTCTTTGATGTTCAACCCTTGCTTTCTGACAAACCATGCAAGACGACACACATCTGGCAATGTCACTCTTCATTCCGTGCCACCAAAATAACCGTTTCAGGTCTTGGTACATCTTGGTTATTCCCGGATGCATACTCAATTGGCTCATGTGAGCGTGTTTGAGAATATACTTCCTAAGTTCTTGATCTTTGGGTACACAAACTCTACCTCTGAATCTTAGGATTCCATCAGTTCCTTCCTCTAATGTTATCACTCTGCCTTGCTTCATTAGCTCCCTTTCTTCTTGCAAAAACTTGTCAACTTTCTGTTTCTCTCGAATGTCTTCCATTAAGTCATTTGAGATAGTGACCATGTTCATGCAAATCTTTCCTGGTGCCAATTCTATAAAGGACCATATATCCCTGAATTGCTCTATCAAATCCTTTTTCTTGACCATCATAGCAGAGACACTGAGCATCTTTCTACTTAAAGCGTTTGCCATGATGTTTGCCTTTCCAGGGTGATAGAAAAGTTGAAAATCATAATCTTTTAGAAATTCCAACCACCTTCGTTGTCTCATATTCAGCTCCTTTTGGTCATACAGGTACTTCAAGCTCTTGTGGTCGCTAAAGACGTTGAACGTTGCCCCATAAAGAAAGTGTCTCCATATCTTCAAAGCGAATACTATAGCTGCTAATTCTAGGTCATATGTTGGGTAGTTCTTCTTATGCACTCGCAACTGTCTCAAAGCGTAAGCCGCCACTTTTCTATTTTGCATAAGCATACATCCTAATCCTTGGTATGAAGCATCGCAATACACTTCAAAGGGTTCACTCGGATCAGGTAGAACTAACATTGGTGAAGTAGTTAGTCATTTCTTCAATTCTTGGAAACTTTTTTCATAGGCATTAGTCCACTCAAAGGCTTGATTCTTTCTTGTGAGCTGAGTGAGAGGCCTTTCTATCTTAGAGAATCCCTCAATGAATCTCCGATAATATCCAGCTAGTCCCACGAAGCTCCGAATTTCTGTCATTGTCTTTGACCTTTCCTATTGCAGAATCGCTTCCACTTTTGACGGATCTACTGTAATCCCTTCATTCGAGATTACATGGCCCAAAAACTTGACCTCTTCTAGCCAGAATTCACACTTCAACAGGTTGGCGTACAACTTCTTCTTCTTCTTCAGAATCTGGAGAACTATACTGAGGTGTTTAGCACGATCCTCTTGATTTCTAGAGTAGATTAGAATGTCGTCAATGAAGACAACTACGAATCTGTCTAGGTAAGGACGAAAGATTCTATTCATGTAGTCCATGAATATGGTAGGTGCATTTGTCACACCAAACGGCATCACAAGATATTCGTAATGACCGTAATGGGTACAAAAAGTCGTTTTGGGAATATCTTCCACCTTTACTCGATTCTGATGGTAGCCCGATCGCAGTTTGATCTTAGAGAACACTGTTGCTCCTTTCAATTGATCCATCAAGTCATCTATCCTCATAATTGGATACTTATTCTTGATCGTGACCTTATTCAGCTGGCGATAGTCCATACACTATCGCGAAGTCCCATCCTTCTTTTTGACTAGCAACACTGGTGCTCCCTATGGTGATACATTGGGTCTAACAAACTGTTTTTCCAAGAGTTCTTCTAACTATTTCTTGAGCTCAACTAACTCTGATGGCAACATCCTGTAGGGCGCTATAGATACAGGACCAGATCCAGGCACAAGATCAATGGTAAACTCTATCTCCCACTCCGTCGGTAGACCAGGTACATCATCAAGAAATACTTTGAGAAACTTATTAACCACTGGAATTGCATTCACATCGGCTTTGCTCTCGACTTTTAAGGAAGATAATAGCACGTATCCCTAAGCTCATTCTTTCAAGAAAGCTTGAACTTGGTTGGCTGTTAGAAATCTAGGAACTTCATCTATAGGGAAAACTATAGTCTTACTAGAATAGTCTAACAGGACATGGTTAAAAGACAACCAATCCATTCTTAAAATTACGTCTAACTGGAAAGAGGTAAACAGATCAAATCAACAGAAAAGATTCGACCTTCAATAATTAAAGGATAATCTAAACAAACTTTGGTGGTAACAACAGGTTTAGCTATAGGGGTAGAAACAGTTAAGTCAAAAGGTAAAGAAGACACAGGTAACCCAAGTCGTCGCACACAATCATAAGAAAAGAAAAAGTGGGTTGCCCTAGAATCATACAGTACAGTCAAAAGATTACCTCCTATGATACCATCTTCTTGTATCAGATCTTCATATTCGAAGGCTTCCTCTCCACTCATGGTGTAGAATCGACCTCTCGCCTGCAGTTTTGCAGCTCGTGCAGTGTTGAGTGAAGGCTCTGCCTTGGCTTTAGGGGTGTAAATTGGTTCGGATAATCTGACCAATCCGACCAGCCCGAACCGAACCAATTATGTTGGTTTAGTTTGGTTTGGGTATTTTGATTGGTTCGGGTAAAATCCGAACCATTGAGAGCTTAATTGGTTAGGTTCTCGGATTGAGAATTTCAAATCCGAAGATCCACTCGAACCAAACCATTATTGCACATACAAAGACATTAGATTTAGACATATGTATTTTCAATTTCTTTCACAAAATCGTGCCCATTATTATGTTTGTATTGACTATATATTAATACGAGTTTTAACTGAGTTTGAATTAACTTTGGGTGAAGCCCATTATTATGTTTGTACTGGCTATATATTGATATTGGATAAAAGTCATGTATATCATATGACTAGTGATTTTGTTTTGCTATCATCTTAGTCATTTTCTATTGCCTATTTATGAGACCACAAAAATTGTATGTCATATTTGATCTTTACCAAGATTATGCTTCTAACTGCTGTCCAATTATTGCCTGAACTTTTTTATTATGTATTCTATTTTTCTATTGCCTACTAGGAGGTTTTCTTTTCTCACTATTTTAGCATTTTGGATTTGATATAAACAGGAAATCTCAAAGACCAATGATCGTGTGACTCAACTTGAAATTGAATGTTCATTGCCTGATGGAAGAGTAAAAGATTAGTCTATGTTCTAATATTATTTGAAATTTTCGATACATTATGTGCACTTTTCTGTATTACATGTATAGTTGTTATCACCCGAACCAAACCAAACCATAGATGTTTCGTTCAGTTCGGTTCAGATTTGGCTATCAAAAAACAAGAAACCGAACCAAACTGAACTAATTGATTTTGATTGGTTCAGATTTGTTTTTTCCCAAAACCTAAACCAAACCATCCACTTACACGCCAACGTGGCTTGGTTGTAGTCTCGGGAAACATGTTCAGGCTTCCCACATCTAAAGTAGATGATTCCTTTGATGGTGCAATCCCTCGTTAGGTGATCCTTTCCGCACTTCATACACTTCGGTGTAGACGCACATTCTGACCAGTTCAATTTCCACTAGAACCTCTGCTGGGACCTCCACTAGGTGACTGTTGCTGATTTCCTGGTGGTCGGGAATAAGGTTTCTTCTTAAAGCAGTTTGCATTGTTGCCACCTCCTCTTTGGAATCTAGTAGGTCCAAAGTTACGATTTCTCATGTCTCGCGCATGATCCAGATCTTCCACTCAGCGACACGTGTCCAACAGCTCTGAAAACTAGTTGATCCTCAAAGTTATGACTACCTTTTTCACGTCATGCCTCAATCCCTCTTCAAATTTCTAACATTTCCACCTCATTTGGCTAATGTTGGAAATACATTAAAAATTTGGACAAACTCTCGAACCTCGCAACACACTCGCTGACAGTCATATTTCCTTATCTCAAACTGAGAAACTCCATTTCTTTTGCATGTCTTGCACTTGCTGGGAAGTACTTCTCCAAGAATCTATCCCTGAATACCTCCCAGGTGATTACTCGACCTTTAGCTTCTAGTAATCTTTGCGCTCTGTTCCACCAATCTTCTGTATCTCTGATCAGCATGAAAGCAACATAAGTTACTTTCTTGTCATCCGCACAATTCATGTCTCTGAAAATTTTCTCCAACTCCTTGATCCAAAGACTAGCCTTCTCTGGATCAAATTCCCCCTTAAACTGAGGAGGGTTGTTACGAAGAAACTCCGACAGATTTTGAGCATTAGTAGATGTTTCTAACTGTTGTGCAGCCATTTCCTGTTATTGAGTAGCTCTTTCAGTTTGTTGTGCGATAACGTCCGCCATTCGTTGCATGGCTTCAACGGGTGCAACAATACCTCCACTGCGTGCCATTACGCTTTTTCAGAGTAAACTGAACAAAACACAAGGACGAATTAGATGTATCCTTTCAGAATACCAAACACAGAGAATCACACAGCACAAATAAGATAGACTTAACCATAAAGACCCAAAAGAAAACTTAAACTGGGGCTCTGATACCAAACTAGTGTAACACCCCTTTTTGAGGAGAGAACGTCACACCAAGACCAAAATGTAGAAAAATAAAACACAAGGTAAGATTCGGTTCATTTTAATATATGTAAGCTTGTTCGTTTTATAAACTTGTAATTAATTTGGTGAATTCTTTTTTTCGTTTAAAAGAAAATGATGAAATGTAATTATAGCGGAAATTAATATAAGGAGTAAACTATTCATCACATATATATATACTTATACCATACTTGTTTAGTTACATCAGCAGATATACAAAAAGGAAAAGCTTTACATGCCCCAAAATGATTACAGATATACAGCCTGCCAAAAAGTAAAACATCAGGCCCCCAAAATATTTACAGATAGCCACTAGTAGCTATTAATAGCCTCAGCCCTTAAACTAATGAGAAGCAACAGTAGCTGGATCCTCCTTGGGGTCTTCCTCGTCAGAGGAAATCATCATCAGAGCAACTGAGTTACGAGTAGGAGCTTGTGCAGAGGATAAGAAAGAATCCTCCTATGGGGAGTAGTAACGTTCACCCCACATATCACGTATGGGCAAGTAAAACTCTAAATACAAATGAGCATTAACAGTAAAAACAAGCGAATCATGATGATCCCATACTAGAGACACCATCACATCTTCGTGGTAAATGCAGCGATCCATACTCAAGTTAAACAACAGTTCCATCATCATATGAATTAATAAATGCCAAATGATATGTTGACTCACTATGCACGTGCATATGGTACCAAAATCCAACATTCGATACTAGAAATTCTACTCCATGGAGCTAGACAAAAATATCGGAGAGAATGATCAAGGAGACATGCTAATATTTCGTCAGCCATAAAATTAAGTGCTTTTAGAAAAATTAATCATTTGCACAACGAGCTTTATACAACAACATTCTCACAGGATCACGATATAGGGCAGTGTCTCAGTCCAGATCGTCGGTGCGCTTACATCGGTCTATCCTACGGCCAAGAGGAGCTACCAACTGTCCATTTGTGAGACACCTGCAACCCGACACTCCCAAGGTCAACGATATGACCTACACTTAGTCTATTCGTACCCGCACTAAGATGTGATTCAATCTTCTAGGCATACAGCCTTACAACAGAGTCCACCAGACTTTCATAATTGTAACACACCTAGATCTAATAACCGTAACACAATCGTCATCACACCACGGTCACTAAATCCAAACACGTCATAGTTTTAATTTACAGTAATTTCAAAAATAATTTACATCTTGACGCATAAATAGAAAGTACGAGCCACGATATGAAATGTAATTATATTGACTTACAATCCAAATACATCAGTTTAATATAAAATACACATCTGGAATACGTGTATAAATAAGCTTGTAACAATATTTAGACTTAGGTTCTATATAACATAATATAACTACCATATAAAAGTTCGGCCTTTTCCAAAGTCTAACATGTTAACGGAATGGTCCTGCACTTGATCTTCTTCAGTATTCCCGACAGGTAATACCCGCCCTTGTGACACTTCCAGATGGACGGGAGTACGAACATGCGTCATAACCGAAACCTCTCTAGGGAAGAGGCGGCGGTTACTCCATATCTCCCCAATGGGTATAGGGAACTCCACACGTACAGGAACATAAGATATGTTCGTACTGGCTCTAGGTTCATTACCGTACTGAACTAGAGTTACTTCCCCAATGTAAGTAACATGCCTCGCTTCACGGTCAAAGTGCCAGGCTTCCAAGCCACTATGAAACTGTATCCACGTACGCAACAGAGGAGCTTGTCCAGATGCCATCACAATGAAATAGAAATCGATTCTCCAACAAATACTAAGTAAACCCAACTTGGGCTCTTCGCAGTCTTTACTCAACGTAACATAAGACAGAGTAATGAAATAAAGAGGTGAGACACCCAGCTTTCATTACCATTATGGCAGTAAGAAAACAACATGGCGCAGAGCACCCACATAGCAATACAGTTCATATATTCATTAACAATAACAGTAGAATTTATAGTAAAGCAGTACAATTATAAGCGATGGTAAGAATCAATAACAACAGGCAGATCACAACAATATTTCCAATAATCAGCACGTCAATCAAATAATAATTTATAGAAGTAAAACAATTACTTTCACAGTCATAAGTGTTCATGCTCAACAATTTATGAGACCGATAATGAACAGTGCACAATGCATTATGGTACCAAAATCCTACTCCATTGAGCTAGACATAAACATTTTCGGAGTGAATGATCAAGGAGTAATGCTAGTATATCGTTAGCCTTTAAAAATAGTGTGTTTTATCTCATAAAAATATCTGTGCAACAATGGCTTATACATGGCACCTCAACAGTTGATCGCGATATAGGGCAGCGTCTCGGTCCGAATCGTCAGTGTGTTTGCATCGGTCTACCCCACGGCACAAAAGAGCTCTTAACTGTCCATGATGAAGCACCCGTACCCTGACGCCCCCAGGGCCAACAACATATGACCCTACGCTTAGTCTATTCGCACCCGTACATAGGTGTTATTCAAACTCCTAGGCACATATCGCCTTTACAACAATGTCCAATGGACAACACATATGCATGACGACGCAATGTCTAATCATGTATGTTTATCAATTTAAATATGTCCAACAGACAACACATATGCATGACGACACAATGTCCAATCATGTATGTTTATCAATGATGCGTTCATCATAAGCATTCCACAATGGCATATATATATTCATTATCAATGTCAATAAATCATATCTATGATACATTTATCATATGAATTGCCTCAATGGCATATCATCATTTCTTACCACTAACATATCATATCTCATCAAGTGCTAAATCAACAAGTACATAACCCTACATATAGATTCTCAACAGCATAGAACCAATTTCCAACATTAATATGTGTTTATGGTTTATTAACCATCACCATTTCCTATCATGGAATTCAACCCTTACAAAGTTTTATGTCTTAATCAATTATGACAATTTCTAGATTTAGTAGCCCTCAAAACCATGGCCTCACAAGCCTCCAACTTTCTAAATTTCCTTCCATTTTATGTATTAGTCATTTAATACCAAATCACGCAAATCACTTTTCCCACAAAATTAATCCAATCTCTTGGAATCTAAAGCCAAAACCGTGGCTCCTCATTGGAGTAGTAAACCCCCAAACTTTCCATGTATTTCATTTAACATTATTATTCAATACTTAACCATTTAAGCTTCACTCGACTCTTATTGCAACCTAAATTTACATTTCTAGGTTCTTATCAAACCGTGACATCCATAATATTAGGAAAAACCTAAGTTTTTCATAATCAATTCCATTATGGTCATCAATTCTTCAATATCCAATTACATAATTGTTATTACTTACTAACTTAACCCAAGCTCTTATTATTTTGGGTCAAAACCGTAGCCCCTCCAGTCTTCAAGGCTCCAATTTAATTCCTTTTTATGCACTAGTCTCTTGATATCAATTCACATAAATTTTAGTTCACCCAAAGTCAATTCAATCCCTCAAAAATATCCCTCCAAAACCGTGACCTCATCTTGGTATAGGAAACCCTCAAAAATTTCAATTCATTGATTCCATCATTATCATTCAACACTTGATTACATAGTTTCATTTTATTTGTGTACAAAAATCAATTTACCACCCAAAATCCCCATCAAAACCGTGGCACCATGTTAGGGTAGGAAATTCCAAATTTTCCATTTAACAGCCCTTACATGATCAAGCATGTTTAACACATCCAATATATACAAAATCACCATTCAATTATTTATTCAACTCAAGAACACAAAAACATAAAAAATCATCAAATAAAGTGAACATACAAAGATGGAATCCTCCATCAACAAGCACACAAAGGTTCCCTCACCACCATTAGTGGTTGAAGTGGGCAATCTCCCTCTTACCTAAGGAAGAAGAATGAAAATGACTCCTTCAAGCTCCTTGAAGAATTCGGTTTCAAGGCTCCAAGAACCCTAGGAATTTCCATCATCAAGAATCAAGCTTAAGCATAGAAAAGAATGGATCTTTGGTCACCTTTGAGACCCTAGAGTCCGAAAATGAAGAGAAATGAGAAGAAAGGTGGAAGCTTTACCTCAAAAATGGAAACTTTGTCTTGGAAGACAATGAAGAAAGGTTGGATTTTTGAAGAAACTTTCTAAAGAGAAAGTGTAAAGGAGATGGAGGTGAGTATGGAGATGGTATTTGTAAAGAGAAAAGTGAAGGAAAGTGGGAGGAGAAGGGGATGCAAATTTTGTACCTATAGAGGAGGAGTAGAGAGACGGAGGAGAAATGAAGAAGATGAAGTTTTAGAGAAAGAAGTGAATAGGTGAAGTGGAGATATTTTTTTTATGTGTGGGTTAGGTTAAGTGGGGAGGCAACAATTTTGCCTCCTAAGGGCATGTTTAGCGCGGCAACGAGGGGAGTGAGGGGGGAAATTTTTGGCTTCCCATGCAAGCCAAGGGGTAAGGTGGTCTTTTGGTTAAAGCTTCTCAAAGAAGCTTCTTAATTAGGGTACAAAATTTGAATTAAAGTAGATTTGATGGAACATAAAGTGGATTGCATTGGGATAAGATGATAGAGTTTCTAACACATACTATTATCCAATGGACAATTGTTACAGTTGATAGAAGTCAATATTAATTGTCCAGCGGATAAATTTTACACAGCAATTTATCGCTCGGTCAGATAAAATTTTTCAAAAAATGTGAAACCTCGTAAATCATGTCCGGCCTCGGATTTAGTAAAATCCCCCGTCGACGTTTTCATAGATCAAGGTTCTCGGGAAAAATATCTCTTTTTTCCGGGTCCGCTCAATTTGCACGCAAAATGAGGAATAATATTAAAATATTCTGCGTCCTTAAAAAAACCCAGAGAAATTCACAAACATCCCAAATATTATAAAATGATCATTTATCATGAAATTATGAATTTTTGGGATGTTACTTCGGCTCCGCTTAGTGCACACGTAAAACAAAAAATAATATTTAAATATTTCACGTTTTCAGAAAAATATAGAAAAATTTCCAACAATCACAATTATTGTAAAACGACTATTTATCCTTAAATTATAAATTTTTGGGGTGTTACAACAATGTATGATGACTTAATGCATATTCATATATATTCAACAATAATATACTTTTCCATAATCACACTACAATTTGGCAATTCAATCATTAATATGTTCTTGATCTCACTTATGGATCATAGCAATACAATATTCATTTATCAATCATAAAACATACTTTAAAAACTCATTAGGAAGTTAAGCTTTAGTTTCTACATTTTTTTCATCAAATCCCTCTCTAGAGGAACTCTCTTGTAATTCTTATTCAGTCTTTATTTCTCTTAATTAGTCAAGTTCTTTACTTTAGTTTAATTCTAACATCCTAATACTGAAATCCTAGTATATTTGATATATACTTGGCTGATTTTGCTCTGGGCGCCTAGGCGCCATCTTTTCAGCACCTGGGCGCTCTCTACATAGCGTCTGAGTGCTCACCGGGCTGCGTTACAGGAAATTTTTCTAGGCGTTGGGCATTTAGGCGTCCAAACTCCAGCGCCTGAGCGCTCATGCATCAGCAAGGATTCTATAGAACTTGTTTCTGCCGAATCTTGATCCCAATTCAAGGTTTCTCATCAATCTCAAGCAATCCAATACATGGTCCGTAGTCATCAAGATACACAATGACAATCAATAGATTCATACAAATCAAAATAACAACAAAATCATGCAAAACAACACAACAAAGAGAGCAATCCCACATGGATTCCCTCATCAACAACACCAAGTAAACATTTCCTCACCACCAAGATAGGTTGAAGAGGATTATCTCCCTCTTACCTATGGAAGACAACACAAGAAAGCAAGTTCCTTGATCCTTTGTTGAGATTTTCATCCTACACCTTCAAGAAAACCCTAAGGTGAGCAAACTTTCAAAATCTTCACTCAAACCATGAAAAGAGGAGTCCTTGGTCACATAGGTGACCAAGAAAAATGAAAAAAGAGAAGAAAATAGAAGAAAGTCAAGAGCTTTACCTTGGAGCTTCAAGTTTGGATCTTGAAGAAAAATAATGAAGATGGAAGCTTTTTAGGTAGATTCTAACTAGAAAGAGGTTTAGAATGTGATGGAGTTCAAGAAAATGTGGTTACTTGAAATTTTTGTAAGCATAGATGCATCAATGGAGGGTGTGGCCATGTGGTGTGGAGAGGGAAGAGAAGAGAGAAAATGGATGAGAGAAAATGAGAGAGAAAGGAAAAAGGTAGAGAGATAAAGTGATAGTAACCTTTTTGAAAATGAAAGAATGCCTTAAGTGGAAAAAGATGACCACTTTGGTCTTCTAAATCCCCCCAAAACCATGGAGCTTCACAAAAGAGAGAGGGAAAAGCTTTCTCAACAAGCCAATAAGAAAGTACTAGGAAGCTTCCTCCAAAGCTTCTTCAAGAAGCCAAAAACTCACTTTTTGAAAAGTCAATGGTGATGTCACTAAAGTAAACATTCTAGAACACTTATATTTTACTACAAGCTATTATCCAATGGACAAATGCTACAGTTAATAGAAATCAGTATTTATTGTCTAATGGATAATAAATTGTACGGTGATTTTTATTTATCAGATAAAAATCTCGAAATACGTAAACTTTATAAACTGTGCCCAGCCTCGGGTTTAGTAAGATCCCCTATCGACGTTTCCATAGTTCAAGGTTTACTAGCCTCATGGAAAATATTTCATTTTCTTGGCTTCGCTCAATGCCATGCAAAACGAGAAATATATTAAAATATTCAACTTTTTCGAAAAAATCCACAAAAATTGACAAAAATCACAAATATTATAAAGCGACTATTTATGATGAAATTATAAATTTTTGGGGTGTTACACAAGAGAATTGAGTTTATAAAAACTTTCGCAAATTTTTTGAAAAACTCTTAATTACTAATTTTTATTGAAGCTATTAATTAATAGAAATGAACGAATGGATAAGATAGAATGATATTGCCCACCATTGAACCAACCAAGAGAGAAATAATCAAGTGAGCAAATAAACTAATGCACAAATATAAAAAGAAGGGTTTAGAGAATCAAACACAATGGTTTATCCTAGTTCAGCCACCAATCCACATATGACCTACGTCCAGTCCTCAAGCAATCACTCGAGATTTTCCACTATATCTTCAAGCTTCAATAGGTGCTTGACAACCTTTACAAACTTGAGCACTCAACACCTTGGGATACCTCACCCTTTGTACTTGAGCCTCTTTAATCAAGGGATGCCTCACCCTTTACAATTTGGAGGGATGTCTCATCCTCTTTTACAAAGCAATCAAGATTGATAGAATGAAACTCTCATAAGAGTGATTGATACAAATTGAAGCTCTAGAATGCTCTTTAAAGATATCTTAAGATTTTCACAAAAAATAGAGCAAGAAGTGATTTCAAGGATTAAATCTTGTATTAAAGTATTGGCAATCGGTTTTTGGTTCAAGGTCAACCTTTAATGAAGCCCCAACACAAGTATTTATAAGAAATTTGATCGATGGAGCCATTAGGGGTATTAAAGCTATGCATTTAATGCACCTAATATAGCCATTGGATACTGTCAGACCACTGGTAATCGATTACATAATCTATATAATCAATTACATGGTTGTTTGAACGTGTTCTTGACTTTCTGGGCAGGATGTAATCAATTAGCAGCCTTGTGTAATCGATTACATGGCCTCTGCCAGACTTGTAATCGATTACAGCCTCAGTGTAATTGATTACAAGGCTTCTAACATGCTTGTAATCGATTACATGCTCAATGTAATTGATTAAAAGGCCTCTATTTAGCTTATAATCAATTACAACACATGTGTAATCGATTACCTTGCCCTTAGAACACATTTTTCAACTCTAATTAAGTATCCAGGCCATTTTTGACTTTGATAAACTTGGATTAATCAATATTGACATGTGTTTAACACAATCCAAGGCTTAAATCAACATTTCTTTAAAATATGAACTTTGAAATTCAAGTTGATTTAAAAGATCTTGAAAAACCATTTGAGATACCTTGAGAGCATTTAACATTGATGTTCTAAGACCTATGTCTAATAAACCTCTTGATTTCTTTCTTTGATCTTGATCTTCTCTTTGAACTTGATCTTCATCTTGACTTTGTTATCATCAAAAACCATTTGACATGCTTCAAGACCTAAGCATTCACATTTAGCCTTTTTGCACGTTCTGTATTGCGGTAAAGTGCCTAAATTAACTCAAAACGTCACAAAATTTAGTGGACATGTTAAACAAGTATTACGGTACCTCTATGACCATGTACAAGTCTAACATGCAAAAAAGATGTTACATATATGCCACCATAGCACTAGCATCATGATACTTTGTTCATTTTTATACATATATGTAAATATATAAATATCAGTTTAAAACTAACTCTTCTTCCATAACCATACTCATTTGCTTAAGAAATTTCCAACTTCAATCTTTCACATACTAACACATATTCAGGCTTAAAACCAATAAGGAAAACCACTAAAAATTATGAATTTCAACACATGTAATGATATACATCCACGTACCATTTTAAACTTTTGGTAAAAGACAAAGTTCAAGCCTCAAGCATATATAACTAAACACATATGGCTTCCATGGGATTTTATGCAGAAAATTCCATACAAATATCATAGAATCAGGCTTCAAGAAAACAAGTTTTCCCCTACCTCACTCCCAAGCCTTTGGTTCCTTGATTTTTCTTCACTTCCTCTTCACTTTTCCTCCCATTTTCTCCTTGTTTTTCTCTTGTCTCTAGCATATGTTTCTGTTGTGTTTTTGCTACTATTTTTTAAGTCTTTTAACCATGAGAAACAATATAAAAAGAACAAGAAATAACAAGGTCAGTTATGGGTGCAAATGGAATGGTGAAAGATAAAAATTGAAGTGTATAATATAATACTCTTAATAACATGTTAGACTTTTATAAGTATACAAAGGTACCATATGATTTGCTTAACATGCCTGTTTATTTTTGTGACGGTCTGAGTTAGTTTAGGCACTTTGTTGCAACTCAAAAGGTAAAAAGTAGCTTAAGGTGACTCAAATAATGGCATAAGTTGCTTAGACGAGGGAAATAGGTAAGGAGAATTTGTTTTTAAGTCACAAATGAGCTAAGTAAGATGTAGTTAAAGTTTCTAGAAAAATAGAGTTAGTTTGGTATTTTTAAACATACTGATTATGTTTTTAATGCCCAATTAACTACCAGCAAATATGAAAAAATAAGATAATAGTGGAACAACAATTTATATGAATCCTAGTATTTATTTTAAAGTTGTTGGAAGTTGAAAAACTTGATATAGCCAAAACTAAGTGTTTTTAGTAGATCAAGAAGTTATAGGAAACCATGTTCCTATCCCTTAAGTTATCAAGTTGGACTTTTCTTCTTGTTTTTCTCTCTTTCTCACGGCTCTCTCTTTGGAAATCAGCAATAGAAAACGTCAAAGGGGAAAGGAGATAAGAGGGAAGAAAGAAAGAGGAAGAGGAGGAGAAAAAGAGGAAGGCCAAAGGTAAATCTAAGGTGTGAAGTTTGTGTTGCACTACAAGAGGTAGGGGTTTATTTTACATGCCTATCCTCTTCCATTTTTCATTTCTATATATGAGACTTGAGTGTTGAAAATGGGTTTGAGGGTTGGTTTTGTTTGTTTATACTTGATTCTTGTTTATAAACTTGAGGATAGTCTGAATTTAGGATGTATGATGCTTGATTATGGTTTAGGAATTGGTTAGATCCATGTTAATCCATAATCTTCAAAGTTAAAGAAATGAGTTTTTGATGTTGGATTCTCACTCATTAATCTATGTTTGATGGATTGAATTAGTATTTGATGATTCTATTATGTTTATAGATCATGTTAGGATTGGTTGATGCTTAGAATTCATTAGTTTGAGGTAAGATTTTGGTTTGAAAAATGAATTCTATAGAACTCCTTCTGCAAAATCATTTCTGGTGTGCCAGCGCCTGAGCGTTGTGAATGGCAATTGTCTTGGTTTTGATGATCAACAAAAAAGAAAGCAATGAAGTGCAAAGATCAAGTCCCAAGGTTTTTCAAGATTAGCTAATAGGACTTAGATCATATGTAGAGGTATAATGGACTCACACAAAAGATCATTTCTTGGTTCAAAACTCTTTTTAAAATGGCTTTGCACAATCATTTTTTCATCTTGTGAAAATTGTGTTTAAGATTGAGTAAAATGCTTTTAGAAAGTTTGGAAAGATTTTGGATATCCTTGGTTGAGAATTTCTTTGAAAATCCAATGTTTCTAAGCAAGCCATAATAGGTTATGGACTTAGTCAGAGGCTTTTCCTATGTTTTCTTAAAGCCTCATAATTGATTATGTGTTTTTCTCCTAACCTATTATATGACAAGTCAGGACATGCTCTATCTTTTCTAAATGACCATAACCGATTACAAATTCTCCATAATAGGTTATATGATGATTATAGAACATCCACTTTATGTTTTAAGTGATTTCATAACCAATTATGCCAAATCTCATAATAGGTTATGACAATTCATAATAGGTTATGACAAACTCCATAACCGATTATGAAAAACTCATAATTGGTTATGAGGTTAGATAAAAACCTAGGATGTCGTCTTTGCAAGTCATAATCAATTATGGTTATGCCATAACGAGTTATGGTCAATTATATAACACTTTCCCAATGACTCTTTTGAGAGCATTTAATGCCCCCAACTACTTCTAACGTCTCTTAAATGTTATGGGCTATAAATGAAAGTGTTTGGGCATTGATTAAAAGTTGGAAAGCATTCTAAAAAATATTTTTGAGCATTAAATATGAGTTTTCTCATCATTTCATATATACCCTGTTTTGAGCTTCAAGTTGTGTGAATCCTTAATACCATATTCAATTTGTATTATCTACTCTTTGAGAGAGTTTTTATCATTCAAACACTTTGTTTATTCTGTAAAGAAGGTAAGGTATCCCTCTAGTGAAAAAGGGTGAGGTATCCCTTGTTGAAGAAAACGTGAGGTATCTTTCAAAGGTGTAAAGAGGGTGAGTTATCCCTCAAAGGTTGTAATGGGTGTGGTATCCCTGTTTTGAGGCTCAAAGCACAAGGGTGAGGCATCCCAAGGTGTTGTTGAGTACTCCAATCTATAAAGGTTTTAAAGCACCCGTTCAAGCTTGAAGTTTAGTGAAAAATCTTGAGTGGTTCGCTTGAGAACTGGATGTAGGTCACAAGGGGTGGCTGAATCAGGATAAATCCTTGTGTTTGATTCTCTCAACCCTATATCATTATATTTATACTTTAATTTTATATGCTTGATTGAATACTCTTCTTCTTGGCTTATTTACTTGTGATTAAAGTGACCAATCTTATCTATCTATTTACTTCAATCAATCAATAACTTCAACCAAAATTATCATTCAAGTGTTTTGCAAAGGATTTCTAAAAAGTTTTTATATGCTCAATTCACCTCCCCTCTTGAGTATTGAGGCCACTTGGTAACAAGTGTAAGCTCTTAAGTGCTTGAACGCCCACAACCCATAAATAGGGCATACGTTTTGCCATCTTAGCGCCTGGGTGCTCATGAGGCAGTGCCTAAGTGCCCAAAGGCCAGAGAATTTGCTGCCTGATGCACCCACAGAGCGCCTAAGCACCCTTTCTAGAATGGCTGAGCGCGCGTCCATCGCCTAAGCACTCAAGGATCAGCGCTTGAGCGCCCAATGTAGAATTTTGCAAGATTTTTATTTTGTAGAAATAGGGAATCCTATTAGATGGGACCCCTTATGCATGCTTCTTGAGAAGCTATTATGGATATTTCAATATGGAAATAACCACTTAACATAGATAAGAAAAGCATAGGCCTTTTGTATCCAAAAAAATAGTGGATTACCTTGGGTAAGTATCTAGCACCTTAAGTAACTTAGTGTTGCTTCTGATATCACATAAGATGTAATAAAGTGGTGTGATAGATACAAGTAAACTAGGAGATTAGTAGTATTTTTCCTACGAATGTGACCTTATATGATAAGTATTATCATTTAGGTAGAAGGAAAGAAGTCAGAAGTTCCTAAGGGGATAAGTATTCCTAACCAAGAGTTAGGGTTACATGTAGATGAGGTTATAGAATTTTCTTCCCTACAATAGGTAAGCACAAGAAGCTAAAGTCCCTAGTAGAATAAGCTTGGGCTTTAAATGAGCTAAGTGTGTAAGTATAAATGTATGATTAACTTGGTTTATCTAGATACTAATGTTAAACTATGTATAGAATACATTCATATCTTATTATAGCATGTTTTAGAATTTTGTTTATTATGATATGTATGACTGGTTTTAGTTTATTTATACTGAGAATTGTTGGTTCTCACCCCCCTATATTGTCATGTAAACCCAGGTGAAGGCTCTTCAAAGAGTAAGAAGAAAAATGAGCTAAAAGACTAGCATTGTTTTAGTTTTTATTGATTCTAGATCAGACTTTGTATTTATTTATGCTAGTTTGTTATGTAAACAGTTTGTGTATTACACTAAGCCTTCCTTAGGCTAATGTTGTATAATTATATATGTAAGTATGTTTTCCGCATTTCATAAGGCTCTCTATGATAATTCCAGTGTACATTATGGATATATGATCAGACTATTATGTATGTAGTGATGTTGTAATGTTGTTTATCGTAATAAACGTTATATTTATTGAGATTTCAGTATTAGGGCGTTACATAAAAGAGGGATGATCATATGAATTTTCTTTCCCTTGTTTTCTATTCTATTTTACGCATGAAATGTGGAGTAAAAGTGTGAAGAAAAGTATAGAATCATGTAGAAAGATTGAGAATCTGAACTGGCGGTGGAAACATAAAAAAATGACTTAAAATCATATACTAGAACTTTTGGATCTGCTACGTACACTATAATATTCCAAAATTGAGTTTTCAAGTTACCATAAGTCTTATAGAGAATTTCAAGACTCATCTTAGTCCTCGGATTCATTTTTCCATAATTTTCCATATAGTGCTATTTATCAGGTAATTTGCACTACTTTTCTCAAATTAAATCGAACCTGCAAAATAGGTAAATATATCTGCCTTAAATTATTTTCTGTAGCAAAATATTCTCCATATTCTACTTGTCACTTCTATGAAATTTTATAATTTTTTGAGCTGCTTAACTATTCTAGTTATTTCTCAGCAGTATCCTTAAAAATATTAAACTAGCTCTATTGATTCTCCAAAATTTTCTACAACTCTTATCAATGCTTTTTAGCTAGGGAATAAATTTTCCATATTTATTTCCACCATACTAACTAATTTTGCAGATATCTTAATTATTTTCTTGTATTCAGTGTTATAGAATTACGCTCAAACTAGTTAAAAAAATTATCTGAATTAACTGATAATTCTTACCAGTATTACTAAGCTACTATAACACTGATTAAGACCATTAGGTTAGGGAGGATGTTACATTATGTATTTGAATGATATGGTATAAAATTTGAGAATTTGTATAGAATGAATAATATAACTGATAATGTGCTTTAATTGCACCTTTGCATCTTGGATTAATGAATTGAATTGTATGTTGAGAATTTGAGTTTATTGTAACACCCTAATATAATTATCGTAAAATAAATGGAATATTTCAAGATACATCGCATTAAGGATGTCACTTCTAAAAAAGCATAAAAATAAAAACTCATAATAACCTGTATAGTCATTATAGAGAGCCACGAATGATAAAAAGATCATATATAAATACATCATTAGCTAACAAGTCATATTGTATACATAAACTTTTACAAAACAACCAGAAGAGTACAAATATGCAATCTGATTCAAAAAGAAATGAACCTGCTAAACTATGCCTTTTGCTTCTTCTTTTTCTTCCCTTTTCCCTTTGGAGGGTCTTCATTGGATTTGCATGGAACACATAGGGGTAAGAAATCACAATTTCTCAGTATTCATATGCTAAGGCCAGCGGTTAATCATTTACAACAAATAAATCAACTAAACACATAATTACACTTTATGTAATAGAATATCTGAAAAATCAATAACATTAAAGAATCGCCCATACAATCCTAAGATACTATCAACAAGTCACTAATCAATCAACCGGTCAAGCAATGATAACTGCAAATACAATTGTCAACAATGCAATGCATTATGTTATGCGGTATGATTATGCTCAAACAATGTCCTAGTAACATGATTATGCAAATGCCAATGCAGGTTTTTAAGTTTTGAAAACATGAGTTACTTACTTATTTCCCAGGAACCTTTGTTCCCTTGTATATACTGGGTAGGATAGGCAATTAAGCCCTGACACTACTTGGTAGAGAGTGGACTAGTACTACCTAATGATAGTGAGTGTACTAATACCACCTCGTAGTACTAGTAGCCTTGACCTATTGAGCTTCCGCTCTGAGAATTTAGGACTAGTCCCCATTCTGAGAATTTAGGAGTGACTACCTCTTATTCTCCAGTCACATGGTTGTGCACACCATATAAGGTTACAATACATAGGAAATTAGCAAATGTCAAATTTGAAAACTAAGTATCCAAGCCACAATTTAAACACTAGAACATAGGAACCTTAACCTCACTTATCCAACAAAGTAGTAAGATTCATATTTCTAGCTAAATAGTATCTAGAACATCACACAATCACTCACAAGTGATTTAGAAATTAACCTCTATTTACCAAAGTTCTAAACACTAACCTAGGCATTCTATCACACTTTGAATGTCTAAGTATTTTCCAAACTTTTCATATATGTAAGTTGATAATTCTCTCCAAGAAATATCCCCAAAAGTGCCTCAATACACCCTAAAAGACTTGCACAAATGATCCCAACAAGTAGGGAATTAAATTAGCTACTAGTGTTCCTAGGATTCAAACCATCACAAAATACCTCAAATTTTACCTAAAAAGGATGATTTTTAATATTGCACCAAATGTGCATCATAACTTCTAAAATTCTGAAATTTTGTGAGCAAATAGCTTACTCATATCTTTCAAATGCCATAAATCTTACTTCATTTGGCTAAGTATAACCAAAGTTATGCGACATTTTGCAGAAGCCAAAACAGGGCATTCACTGATTTACCCAATTATGTCATGACTTTAAACTGAAATTGGGAATAAAATAAAAGTGCCAAAATTCTGAAATTTTACAGGCAAGAAGCCTTACATCTTCGCTTCAAAATACCACTGATCTCATGTCAACATGACATCAAAGCAAGAAATTATGCAATCTGGTTTACTAGCTGCCAGAATGCCTTTTCTACAAAATCTACCTCAGATTCAAACATAAACTGGTACCGATTGACTTGCTCTAAAATTTTGAAATTTTTACCACATGAAGCCTTATGACTTATACTTCAAATGTCACTAGAATCAGGTCAATCAGATGTCTGTAGCTCAAGTTATGCAACCAACTCTACCGTCTGCCACTGGATTTTGCAGAATTCTGCAGAATCCGAGAATTGTTCCTTTCGCTTCCAATCATTCAAGACAAGTTTTTATGTGATTTCTAACACCAATTTAGGCCTTATTTTCTAAAAAAAAAATCTTTTAAAAAACATTACATAAGCATACTTTAGGGCATTCCTTAGGCATAATTATTCATCATAATGCATTATATAAAATGATAATTGTATGGGTAATTGTCTTGTTTTTAGAATTAAATTAATGAGGGTCAAGGTTGATTCTTGACTTGAAAATATCCTGAAAGAATGAAATATAGTGATTATGTTGAGGTATGATAATTGATATGGATTATTATATCTTATGTTTTATTATGAAAGATTAATACATATGAAGTAAATTATGTATACTCAGTCCTAATGCTTGAATTGATTGTGAAAAAGGACTGAATTTGAAACTGTATGATTTATTGGAGTGTGCAAATGATTTCTATAAAGGATAATAATTGAACCTCTATTTCGGGAAGAGAGAGGACTAGTTTTGGCAGTTTGTTACCTCTCTAAATTTTTATATATATATATATATATAAATGATAAATTTAGTTATTTATTTATTTATTTATGTATTTATGATGAGTTTTAAACAAAGGATGTGTTTTCCCCTAAACAATTGGATTTATTGTGATGACATGTTTTTAAAATGTACTACTGAGAATTTGTAAATTCACACTCCATTTTATGTTTTTCTATGATAAATTCAGCGAAGGATTAAAACAAGTGCAAGGCAAGGCGATGAAGACTTAATAAAGTTATTCTTGTATATATTTTGGTTTTGTATTATGGTTCTGTTTATAAGCCTTCATGGCTAGTTGTATAAAAATATGTAATCTCAGGCATATCATATGGTTGTACAGTAAAGAGTAAGTTTTCATATGTGTAAAATGTCTTGCTCTCTTTACTTTTATGTTAAAAGCTCTATATATTTATTTGTTGATAGTTTATATATAGGTTGTGTTTATGTTTAAGTTTAGAAGTGACATGATTGATCTTATCTACTTGAGTATATTGACAATATACTAATTATATAGAGCTAGGGTGTTACAAAATTTCCTTGTATTTGATGGTTTTAATTCTTGCTTGTATCAAGTTCTTTTCTTTGATGAATTATTGAATGAAAGACTTGAGAAATTGGTTGTAATTTCTTTTATGTGACTCACGGCCATAGCACAATACATATTCTCAAAATTGTGTTTCATTTCCCATTAGTTGTTATGTTGCCTTTGTGATTGATTTAATGATGTTTGTGGCCAAATTGTGAATGGTTGTTAGCCACGATTAAGTGCCCTGTTTTAGGGCTGAATTTATGAAACTTTGTTGATTGAAATTGAGGTTTAAATGGTGATAAAAATGATGGCAGAATACTGCCCTACTTATGGTTGAATTTTGAATGCATTTGTGCTTGAATTTGTGGCTTGAATGATTATTAACAACTAAGGCAGAGTACTGCCCAGTTTTAACCAGATTTGTACTATTATTGTACATAATATCTTGGGTTGAAATGTGGTTTAAAAACATGGTAGAAGCATGCCCTATTTTGACCTAAGTATTAATGTTTTGTGCATGAGAATATTGTTTGAATAATGATGAAAAGGGGCATGGTAGTGGCTGCCTTGTGGTGATCATAATTTGTGTGTATAAATATCATGCATTGATGTTAAATGTTGATTAGAAATGCCAATAAAGTATTTCAACCAATACTTAAAGATTTGATGTGTAAATGTCATTGATAAAGTTTACTTGTTAAGAGTTTTTGAAATGTAATGGATGATATAGAATTGTGCACTAGATGTGCAATAGAAATTGTATTGCTCCTTGATTTGTCAAGTTGAATTTGAATGTGAATTTGTATTGCTTCTTGAATACAAAGTTGAGTTAAGCACTTTGAATTTACATTGCTCCCTTAATTCTTTAAGGTTGAGCCGTAATGGTAATTGTATTGTGTTTGAATATTCAGTGCTCATAGAATTTGTGATTGAATTGAATATGATAATGTTATTCCCATTATATGAGTATCCTTTTTATATTTGAATAAAGTTGGCATTTTGCCACATGTGAATTTGTTTGGGCATTAGTAAATTCTGGAGTTGATCCTCTATGAGGAAAGGGTATCCAGAATTCAATCAAAATTACAGAGATGAACCTCCGTGAGGAAAGGGATCCTATATTCTTAAAATTCCTCACCAGTTTCCTCACTTGCCCCAGTTTCCCTCATGTATGTAATTAGAGCTGTTAAAAAGGCCCAGCCCACCCCATCAAGCCTTAGCCCACGTGGGCTTGGGCCAAAAAGCCCACAAGACAAAAAAGCCCACAGGGCCAAAAGCCCACTGGGCTAAGTGGGGTTAGGGCTGACCCACAAGCTGACTAACTAATTAAAAAAAAAATTGACCTTCTTATTTAATGGGCTGGCCCTAGCCCACCCTATGGGCCAATGTAACACCCTTATGGGGATGTCAGATTTATAAAGAAAATAAAATAAAGATAAATAAAATCTACCCAAGTTGTAAAACATTTATTATATACTAATACGGGTTGTAAAATTTTTTCGGTTAAACAGAATATTACGAGATAAAATAACACGGAACATAAAATAAGCACACTAGCATCACACATAATATACATATGGTTCCATCATAGGTTATACAAATAATGTACAACTACAAATATTTAACAACTAAAACAATAAACAAAGCAGTAAAAGGTCAATATATACAAACGCAGACGGGCCCAAGTACACATCATAAATATCTAACCCTCTGAAGGATCACTCTCAGATGAAACTTCAGGTGATAGGTATCCAGGATGCCTCGACTCTCTACGGACACGAGTCCGTGCAGTCGATACGCTGCTGATCTCGCTATGCGCATCAAACAGACCACCCCAATGACGCCTAAGAGATAGCGGGAACTCCACATGTAAATACAACAAAGTAGAAAAGATCGGCACTCCATCAAACTCCGTACGTATGGTCACAGTCAGACGCCCTACGTACGTCACCGAGTCTCTATCCTCTCGCAGACGCCAGGCTTCAGAGCCTCCGTGAAACTCAAGTTGCACGAATCCAAAGAATTCTGGTAGTGTCATACTCACACAATCAATCCAATGGATATGGATGATCGGATGGTTCTTGGTCATAGAACTGATCTTCGGCTTGCTGCTCTTCCTCCTCCTCTGGATACTCACACTCAAGAGGCTATTCCTCTTCCTCAAACTCTTTATCACATAATTTAAAATATACAGATAACACATACAAGAAAGAGGTAAGACAATCTATATCACCACAAACATGGTAAATAAGAAAACGACAATACAACAAATATAACAGTTCATACAATATAGCATACTATAATAGCATAAATAATAATACCATGTAATACAGAAATTCAATACAACAACAACATATAATGGTACAGATAGATAAACATTAAAATGTATAACACATAGGTATATGAAATGTGACTCAACCCTACTCCATGGAGCTAAAAACACAGACCTCAGAGAGAATGACCCGTAAAATCTATTAGTACCATCGACTGCCCAAACTATTCCGCTGTCTCACGTTGCGTCTATAGCCCACTGTCATAACGTCATGGTATAGCACACTGTCAAAACGTCGTGTCACTATAGGCTTGTACTAAATAGATTTCACAAGATCTTAATTAAGTATAGTGCGTGTCGAGTCCATTAGTGTTTTGCCAGTTACCACAGCCCAGAGGAGCAACCAACTGTCCACAAATGGAATAATTCGCACACTAATGTCTCCAAGTTCATTCAAGTTGAACAACACTACGCTTATCACACCGACAATACGATGTAATTCACCTCGTCAATCAATCCACCAATTATCAACTAAATTGGCACAACTCAATGCATGATGAAAATTACCAAAATACCCTCAATGGTATTAGTATCCATTTTTACGAAAATGCCCTCAATGGCAAAAATCTCAAATATGTCCTCAATGGCAAAAATTATAAAAATGCCCTCAATGGCAAATCTCATATATATACAGTATGTCCCACCTGACAGTACTGTTCCACAATCTATCTGGGTCCACCACTTTGGCCCGACAGTAAAAACTTGTTGTTTTCATCAATCGCGTAGAAATTTTATCGCGTTTTCAAAATTTCATCATTTTTACAAACGTTTTTAAATCGCGTAAATATATTTTACTGTTTTTAAAATCGCATACTATTTTTCAATCGTTTTCTCAATCGCGTAAGATTTTTAAATCATTTTCTTGTCCGATTTCCTTAAAAATCACTATTTAAATAAACAAAAAAATAATATTTAATACGTTTGAACTACGTAGAATATTTTTCATACCGTATAAATTATATATTGGATATCTTTTCTATCTTATTTGTCCGTTTTTAGCAAAAATTGACAGTATTTTGCTTAGAAAATGTATGATAATGCTTTTCTAAGTTTTCTATAAAAATTCCTTTTATTTATATTATAACCATTTAATTATACTTTTGAAAACTACTAACGTGCTTCAAAACATAAAATGAGCTCTACGTTAGAAATTTTACAAAAGCTACTGTATTTTCTTTTAAATGGTAAAACTCTTAGATTTAGTTCCTTAAACTTAATCTAATCATTTTTATTCCTCGAAATTCATTATAATAAAATTTATTTTAGCATTATTACCTAACCTTTGTTGAAAAACAATTTTAGAAATAAAAATATTCACATTTGGCATGTTGGCCGAAATACACAATTTTCATTATTTGATCCATAAATTCATTTTTCTTACTCTAAATCACTTTGTATCTTGTCAATTTTCTTAAGACAATTAAATCACTCTTTTAGAAAATTATTGAGAACATTTTGGTTCCCTTTTTGTATTGAGGCCGTGAGCCTTGGTTTTGTGTTCTTTGGAACACTCATGCTGTAACGCCCCTTTTTGGGAGGGAACGTCACATTGTCAAATAAAGTAAAATGCGGAAATTAAATAAACAACGATTAAGACCCGGTTCATTTTAATTAATTAATGTTTAACCATGTGAGCAAACTTGGCAATATTTTTTTTTATAATAATAATAATAATGATACTACGGAGTGCGGGTAAAAATGATGAATAAAACAATACATAGAGATTTGCACCTGAATAGCATGCATATATATATATATCTGGAGTTTAATACAACTGTTTCATAAATACAAGCCTGGCCATCATCAAAAAGCAAAACTATACCCACCCCAAGGGAACATGCATATACAAAATATACAGCCCAACCAAAAAGAAAAGTACATCAGGCCCCCAAAAATAAAACACTGGCAGCCATCAGTAGCCACCAATGATCATCGACCCCTCAGATAAAAAGGGACCGATTCAGGATCATCAGGAGGACCCTCATCAGGATCTTCCTCATCCGAGGACTCATCCATAGGAACCACGGAGGCGCGGGACGGAGCCCGTGCGGTGGAATCAAACGAATCCTCCTGCGGAGTGTAATAACGGGAACCCCACATCTCCCTGATAGGCAGGTAAAACTCCAAGCATAAGCTGAGGTAGCAAGTGAGGACAGGTGCCTCATGGCGTCTCCAGGCAAGTGATATCGACACGTCTCCCACATACACACAGCGGTCGGAGTTTAGGTTGATGTGCCAGCACTCCGGCCCTCCAAAGAAGGTCAGACGCACATCTCCCAAAAATCCGCGCATGCGTGCAAACATTGTCGCAGTCAAAGTCAATCCTGTGCTGGCTAGAAGCTGGGGAAGGCAGGCTCTTCTGTCTCTTCACCGTCGTCTTTGATCAGCACAAGGTGCACATAAACAACAAATAATGGAAGCACAGGGAAAGAGGTAAGATATCCTACCATCAATACCAATACAGCAACCAAGAACCGAACGGCGCATAACGCCCACGTAGCATGTAAAGGCAATAAATAAGCTTTTAAACAGATAACCAGTCAGGCAATCATTAATAAAGGTAATGAATAATTCATAACATCCAGGCAGTTAAATTCAGACAGTCAAAGATCATGTAAACAATAATTTTCAGATGACAAAATATTCCACGATGCATGGACACAATATTCAATTTCCTACTCCATGGAGCTAGACTCAAACAGTCGGAGAGAAAGATCAGGAGACATGTTTGTGACTCGGCTGCCGAGGCCAGTGCTATCAATAAATTTTCTCGTGCACAATCATGGCATTGCACAGACATTCTACACTAGATCACGATATAGGACAGTGTTAAGTCCGGATCGTCGGTGCGTTTGCATCGGTTTGCCCCACGGGCAAAGGAGCTACCAACTACCCATTGTGGAGGACCCGCACCCCGACGCCCCCAAGGTCATAACAAGACCCACACTTGTCTACTCGCACCCGCACTAAGGTGTGTTCAATCTCCTAGGCAACTTGGCCTTACAACAGTCCACACGGACATCACAATGCATAAGACACTATGCATGCTCATGTATGATCCACAATTTCATACAATAGCATAATATACCACATTTGATCAAGAGAGTGCAATAAGTAAATTTGCATCCAAAAAGAATCCAATATCAACATAATATCAATTTATAATTCAATGAACATATTTTAGGTCCATTATGGATTTCTAAAATCTCCAAGTCTTATGAAAATTATCTCATTGGTTCATTAAGGTTTATGAAATCCTTAAGCTCTTGTATTCTTTGATTACTTGTAATCCGAGTAATGGGTTATGGAATCTTAACCCGAATTTTCACCTAGAGGTTGTGGCCTTCCCAAGGTTTCAAGTAAGTCATGTTCACATCATTAGGTCCATTTACTTGTAATTATAATCCAAGTTATTTGATTCTTATAATTACCTTCCAATTTAGCTTATCTCCTAAGTCTTAACCACAATCCATCCTAAAAATTATTGTTGCAAGTTTCCTACTATTTAATTCTACATTTAGTTACTTGATTAATTCAAGTCTTGACATCTCAAATTTGTTATCTTTTCCCCTCCTTCAAGCCCTCAAAAACGTGGCACTCAATGAGGATCCTAGGTTACAATTTTCTTCTCACTAGTTTAGTCTTCTTTTACTTAATTCACCTAGCATTATTCTTGACACAATTTTAACCAAATTCTGCTCTTAAGAACAGCCCAAAACCGTGGCACTCACCAAGGTCCAACAACCAGAATTTTGTCCACTTAAATCAACCTTAACTACTTGATTTAATTAGCCTTGCATTGATCAAAATTTAAGCATCATTTGCATTCATTTTCCAGCCCAAAAACAGCCCCAAAAACAGCCCCAAACCGTGACATACTCAGGGGTATTCAGCAACCAGAATTTCCAGCAAGCAACATGAATTTCAATCACAAAATTACATGAATAATTAACCACTCAATCAACTACTCAAAGCTAGATTAAAATAGCATTCAAGAAACCAATTTCAAGCAATTTTCAAGAACAACCACCATGTGGTTTTTCTTCCAAAAATCAAATACGAGATTCCTAGTTGCTAAAGAGGTTGAGGAGGATTAATCTTCCTCTTACCAAGATGAAGAACCAAGAAAATTCCAAGAGCACTTGATTTTCGGATTTTAAGCTCCAAAAACCTTAGAAAATGTGGTCCAAGTTAGAACAATGTAATGGTGTGAAAAAGAAGAAGAAAATGACCATTAAATCAAGAGAAAACCAGAAACGAAAATGGGAAGGTAAATCTGAAAATTTTCAGCCATGGGAGCTCACCTTCAAAGCTTGAGAAATGGTTGAAGATGGTTGAAGATGGAAGCTTTCTTGAAAACTCCAAGCACAAAAGATGATGAGAAGGAGTAGGAGATTAAGAAAATATGGTTGGTGTAAATTTTTATGAAGGTTGGGGTTTCATGAGGTGGCTGGACGTGTGGTGGCTGGAAGAGGAAGAAAGAAAAGTTTGAAGAGAGAAAGAAGAAGAAGAAACGTAAAAGAAGAAAGAAAAGGTGCTTTTTGGTGATAATGCCTTTAGTTGTAATATTAAGATATTAGAATTAACTCTTTCTCTTTGAGTGGGCTGCAGATCACGTACGTGAGAGAGAGAATTGAGTGACAAAAATTGGCTTCCTTTGGAAGCTACACAAGTGGTCAAAGTTTAGGGTCAAAGCTTCTTAAGGAAGCTTGAATATTTAACTATTAAATTTGAATTAAAGTGGATAGATTTGATATAAAGTGGATTACATTAGGATAATGTGATAGTATTTTTATTACACACTATTATCCAATAGATAATAGTTACTGGTTGATGTAAGTCAAGTATTTAATTAATCGACAGATGAATTTTTATTTCATCTTGATTTAATTGTATCAGTAAAGATTTCTAAAAAATTGTGAAACTTCGTAAACTGTGTCAAGTCTCGGGTTTAGTAACATCCCCCGTCGACTTGTCCATAGTCCAAGGTTCTCAGAGAAAACATCGCGTTTCCCTGATTCTGCTCAGCGCGCACGCAAAACGAGGAATGCATTAAAATATTCGACAGTTCCTGAAAATTCCCAGAAAATTTCCAAAAATTGCAAATATTATAAAACGACTATCCGTCATATAATTTTCCAATTTTTGAAGCACTACAGTCGTTTTCACGACTCTGCTCGAGTTTCACGCAAAACGAGGAATATATTAAAATATTCGTCATTTCCGAAAAATTCCAGAAAAATTCTCATAAATCACAAATATTAGAAAATGACTATTCATGGTGAAATAATCAATTTCTGGAGTGTTACACTGGTCTCAGCAATTCTCAGCCCAGTGTGCACGCAAAACGAGGAATATATTAAAATATTCGTCGTTTCCGAAAAATTCCAGAAAAATTCCTAAAAATCAAGAATATTATAAAATGATGATTTGTACTCAAATATGTATTTTTCGGAATGTTACACATGCAAACATTAGCATGTTATCCACATCCTACTAATTATCCATGCATTTCTAACACATACAATATTTTTAAAGCTTGTAGACATGCATATTAATACAAATCACAAATAGGAAGGCTATTAAAACAAACACACAAATGAATCCTTATGGATTCTACAATCACAAACAATTCCATTTTCTTACCACCACCCAAGGATGATAAGATTCAAGTCTTCCTCTTACCTTAAGTGAAGACAAACACTCTTTCACTCCTTTCTATGGTTTCGATTTTCACCCTCCAAAGACACCTATCAAGCTTAAACAATTTCTATAAGTTACTAACATGAAAGAAAGCTTAAACCATGGATCAATCATGGCTTAGAACCTTGAAATAGAATTTAGAAATGAAAAGCTAGGATTTTCACCTTCAAGGTAGAATCTCCCAAGTAGTTTTTCAAGCTCAAGATGATGGATTTTGCAAGAACTCTCAACTAGAGATATTCTTAGAATTGTGTTTAGGTTTAGAAAAGTAGGTTAAAAGAAATTTTGGGTGGATGGATGTTGGTGTAGGGTTCTTGGCCGAATGGACCTTCAAAGAAGCATCAATGGTGTTTGGTATTTTTGGAAGAGAGAGAAGAGAGAAAATGTTAGAGAATGAAATGATTTTTGCTCTCCAAAGTGAAGCTTGTCCGTGGAGTTCAATGCAAGGGAGGTGTCCCCTTGGTTGGCTCCATCCAAGCCTTAGAATTGATGAATGGTGAGGATTAAAACTTGATCACCAAGCTTAGCTCTCATTGGCTAATCCAAGCCTTGTCATTAAGCCTAGTCATTAAGCCTTGTCACTAATTAAGCCTAGTCATTAAGCTACTACTCCAAAACGTTAACTGTTTCGCTAAATATGGGTCCTGCAAAACATTTCCAGGTCCATTACTGCTTATCTGTACTGACTAATAAAATAATATTATAATAATATAAAATTATTTTATTGCACAGTTAAATCCTAAAAATTAAAAGATTACTAACCGTATCATTCAGAATTTGGTTTATTAAGATCCCCCAGCTCCGAATAATTAAAATAAGATTTCCTCGGTTCAAAAATTATTATTTTCCTGCCCCGGAGCAAATCACACAAAAAGTTCAAATAAAATCATAGACAGTAAAATAAAACAGTATTTCTTACAGAAAAACAACAAACAGTACAAAAAGGACATAACGGTCATTTATCTTTAAGTTTGGGGTGTTACAGCTAACCCTATGAAAAAATAGAATTGTAAACCATATATATTAGTAACTCACTATCAGGTAGTCATTCAAACTAAGGTGCTCTATTTCATAAATTGAAACGAAATAGTTCAAGACTTTTTCTTTTTTAACCATACACTTTCAATTCAACATTACTTGCATCATAACTATAGTATCAATAAATTTCAATAAACAAAATAACATGATCAACATGCTCAACTAAGAATTTTATCAATGTGATTAGAGGGGAATGCGTGCAAGTCATAATTAACCTACTCAATTCCTCGCTAATCTTCAATTTCATCTTCTTGATGCACATTCGACTCGGCTACTAATGTCTCGTAACCAAAAGCTTTACAATCATCTTCATCTAAAACAATTGAGAAATAATTAAACAATTAATCCAAACATAATCAACCAAAATTGCATATGGTTATAAAAAAATGATACACATTAACACAGAGCATTACCATCAGGGTTTTGAACAAAACCATGCAACCAATTTCTAGTGCAAATAAGCATTTGGACATGTTTGGGAAGAGTTGAACTTCTATATTTGGTAAGAACACGTCTACCAATACTAAAAGTAGATTCTGATGCCACTTTAGTAATTGAAATGCTTAGCACATCGTGTGCCATGATAGAAAGTATGGGAAATCTTTTTTCATTCATCTTCTAATATTTAAACACATCAAAATCATCATTATCATCATAATCAACATGTGGTTCATTCGAATAAAGATCTAATTCACTCTTGCCAGTGTTAAATTTAGTTTTATTTTGAAACATTTTAAACGCTTGCAAGATATAATATAGTAATCATCTTTGACAAAACAAGAATGAAAGTAAAACAATAATGACTAAGTTAGCATTAAAAAACATACACTGAATAATTTTGATCTCTTGGGCTTACTTCCTTCTCCACTTGATGTAACACCCCTTGATGTACCAACCGAAGCATAATCGTCATTACACCACAGTTACTAAATCCAAGTGTGTCATAGACATGATAACAGTAACTTAAATTCTCAAGAGTCTATATATTTTTTTTTTTGACAATTTGCATAGGTAGAAAATATGAGCCTCGAATGAAATATGAATGTATTCAAGCCATGATACAACTACTGAAATAAAATCATATCTCTTATACATATATATATATAGTCAATTTACACAAATCATGATGACATAGAATAAAACAATTACAGAGTCCAATAAAATACAAAGCAGAATAAAACAAAAAGGGGGAAAAGTAGTGACCCAGGGATAGGTACTACTAGCAGACAAAGTCGCAACCCCATATACACATACGACGCTCGGAGTCCCAGTCAACAAGTCAGGCATCAATGCCTCCACGCAACTGCACTCGTACGTAGCCGAAGAAACCTTGTCCCAACGCCCAATCCAATCAACCAAGGTGTGGTCCCTCTTTATCTTCCTCACGATCTTTTATCAATATAAGTATAAAACAGACATACAAAGATATAGGAAAGAGGTGAGACACCCATCCTTCATTACCATTATGGCAGTAAGAAAATGACACGGCGCAGAGCGCCCATAAAGCAATACAGTTCATATATTTATCAATGGCAACAGCGGAATTTATAACAAAAGCAATGCAATTGTAAGCAATAATAAGAATTAATAATAACAACGATATTTATAGTAAAGTAGAACAACAACAGACAATAGCAGACAAATCACAATAGTATTTCCAAGAATCAACACAACAATCAGACAATCATCACAGTAATAATAATCAAATCAGTCACAATTACAGGAAATAAACATTAATGATGACAGAATGCATCATAGTTCATATGCATGCTTTCCCAAAGTCCTACTCCATGGAGCTAAACCCAAACAGTCGGAGAGAAAGATCAGGAGATATGTCGTGTGACTCCTACGCCGAGGCCAGTGCTATCAATAATTTTCTCGTGCACAATCATGGCATTGCACAGACATTCTACACTAGATCACGATATAGGACAGTGTCAAGTCCGGATCGTCGGTGTGTTTGCATCGGTTTGCCCCACGGCACAGAGGAGCTCTAAACTGTCCATGTGGGGGACCCGCACCCCGATGCCCCCGAGGTCATAACACGACCCACACTTGTCTATTCGCACCCGCACTAAGGTGTGTTCAATCTCCTAGGCAACTTGGCCTTACAACAGTCCACAAGGACATTCACAATGCATAAGATACTATGCATGAACATGTATGATCCACAATCTCATACAATTCCATAATATGCCACATTAGGCCAATATAAGCATCAATGTACAAATGGTCACTCACATGGACCCATAACAACATAATATCAATATCAAGTCAATTAATGCATCATTAGGTTCATTATGAATCCTAACTTAGAATTTATTCCTCTTTTCAAGGTTCATGACCAAATCCAATTCTTGCAACTAGCTTAGTATTCCAAGGCAACTCGATTTCCTATAACTTGTAAATTAATTAAGCTATTAAGCCTCACACTCTCTTGTTCTTCACTCACTTAGAATCACCTTAAGTTTTACAATGGTCTCATTCTTAGTCTTCTAAAATTTATGAAGTCTTGACTATACTAAATTCTTCCAATTTATTAGTTGTCCATTTATTACATAGGTTTCTAATTACCTAATCACTTATGCTTCCAAATTATCCAAACCACATACTTACCTAAAACTTGCCCTAGAGGCCGTGGCCTCACAATGGTTACAATCCCAAATTCTCTCAAGTCATCATACTACATGTCATTCCCTTAATTCATTTAAGTGTTCACTTATCAAATTAGCTCACCAAGAACCCTAATCTTTATACCTCAAAATCGTAGCCATCATTTAGGCTTCAATCTCAAACTTTTCTTCCATTAAATTCTATTTTGTCACTTGATTAATTCTAGTCTAATGCTTGTTACGCATTAACCATAATTTATCTAATTTTCACCCTAAAAACCGTAGCTCTCCAAGAGAGATTCCCAAATATTTTTCTTCCATTTCCAATCACATAATCCAATCCAACATACCATTATATACAACAAATCAATCTAAGGTCACAATTATCACATTATATGTTACACTCTTAATTCACTTAAATTTAGATCATCAAAATCAATCCACTTGTCTTTTTACCAAGACCAAAACCGTGGCACCCATCTTGGGTATTGAACTCTAAAAGTCTTCCATTCATTAGTGTTAATACTATCATTCAATCTTTGATTATATGAGTCTTATTTCACTTGTATACAAAACCAATATTCACCCCTAATTTCTAATCAAAACCGTGGCACCATGTTGAGGTAGGAAACTCCAAATTTTCCATTTAGCAACCCCAACATGATCAAGCACAATTAATATATCAAACATATTAATTTGCAGTTCTCATCAACAAAGTGAACAGTTACATAAATGTAACCCTCAATGGTAGATGTTGTCCACACATCAGAAGTTAGACACACTCTATTAGGAATCCTAGACAACACTAGCTTAAGCTTTTGCTTCTCTTTCATATAAATTTTTTGAACATCAAACACAACAGTATTCGTAGAGTGCATCACAACATTAGGGTTCAAATAATTTACCCATTCTCTAATCTTCTCATACTCAACAAAATTAAAAGGAAGATCGTGTTTAATTATGACTTGTGTAAGGAAGTTGCGATGGGTCTTTTGATTAATCTTTGTCATGCTAGACTTTCCCTCTTGGTTAGGAAGTATGTCACCCACATCCATACTTAAGTTTGTAATACCTTTACAAATAGAAATATGACAACTTAAATGTGAAGTCCCATAACTATTTTTGGTCCTAGGATTCTTTCCAATTGCATACTCACGACCACAATAATTGCACATAGCCTTTTCAATGCCATCCTTGTCTTTACCATTTTTTGTAAAGAATTTCCAAACATTAGAGGTTTCTTTCTTAGTTGACTCAATGCTTGCAAACACTACAGGAAGAGTTTCAAAAACAACTTCATCCATATTGAGTGTCTTACTCACAGACTCCATAATATAATTTTTTAACTCCTAGATATTGAAACAAACAAAAATATATATAAAAAATCAGAATAAGCAAATCAAGTATATAATAAAAATCATCAATTGTTTATGGCAGAGGGGACAAAAATCAAGAGCAAAGGCAAACAAGTACCATAAACTGCACTTATGCAAAGGATATAGTACAAACAAGATGATATAAAACAGAGTTATCATGAAGAACCCTCTCAAGGCTCTTATTCTCCCTAGGTCCATTTAGGTAACAATAACACTACACTACTTCACCATTAGCCTCATTATCAGCCTCTCAATTACACTTCATATAGAAGGAGCCTAGTATCAAGTTCAATTTATTTTATAGGGTTTTTTAGAAGCTTGGATCTGCTAGCTAGTTGTAGGTGTGCGTCTGTACGAGTACTGAAGGTGATATTTATACAATATACTGTCAATTTTATATGTACGTAATTTTAATTTTATGAATATTTTTCTTTTTCGGATGAGAATGACATTAATTTAGCCTTGTACTCAATCATGGATCCCTCACCTTCCTAAATTTACTAATCTCTCTCTAAATAGTATTTATTAGCATATTTGTTTTTTTGTCTATATATTTGTGCACGCTAGCTAGAACATCCGAAATTAACCATGCAATTTGGCTCCACTGTTGAAAATCTTTTACGTGTTTAATCTAGCCATATAGGGACCAGCAGACTTTCGAATGAAGGAGACACTCCTACGAATTACTTGACCATCTCTATATAGCTAGGAAAGCACATTGATGAACAATGATTAATTATTCAAGCAATGATAAACAAAGTGGTTTTGGAAGCTTTAAAATTTAAACATATTCATCTAGTTTATATACACACACACACATTTAGCTTCACATTAAGATTAGTTAATGCTTGTTGACTCTACTGTTTGAAGGAATTTGGATAAAATTCTACATTTTCAATGAAATACGAATTTGCTAGAAAAGAATTTCCACCCCAAAAGAAATGCTAAAGTGTGGGAGAAAAAGAAGTAAAAGATAAGTGCCAAAATATAATAGCTAATTAAAAAAATAATCAACAATTATAAAAAGACAAAAGAGGGGGCAAAAGAAAATTATCAGAATACCAACTCCACACCTTTGGTGTAGATTGTGACAATTAATCAATATGACCATTCAACGCAAAAACAATAAAAAACATTTAAAAAAAATCAGGATTTTGAATCTGTGAGAAAATTCATATGATCTTTCTTTTATACTAGATGAAATCTCATAATGAATTCAATGCAAAGTATGCATATTTTCTTAACAAAATTCAATTTTTTCCTCCAATGGTTAAATTAAATAATAGATGGCAATTCTAGATCAAGATAAGAATTAGAACAAGAATAGAAACCCAGTATGTTTCATGGTTGTTAAATTAAATGGAATGAATTACACATCGAGCGAGAGAGCGTGTATAAAAGGACAAGAATCAGAAGAAAAAGTGAAAAACGTAGAAATCATGAATAGAGACAAAGATAGAGAGAGAGAGAGAGGGGGGGGAGGGATAAGAGTACCTTATTTGGTGAGAATGGTGGAGGACACGGTTTGAAGGAAAAGTAGGTGAGAAGTGAGAACAGTGGTGGGGTTGAACCCTTTTAAGCAATCGAAGAGGCGATGAAATGAAATGGAATGACAACAGCAGCACAACACCCGCACTGTTTGAAGTTTGAATGAAAACGAATGGGGGCTGACCCATCTATAGCCCTACCCTAACCCACTTACAGGTGGGGCTTTGTGCGTTAAGTGCTAAAAAAGCCCTACTAATAAATGGGCTAATAAAATAAATGACCCAATGCAGGGTTTAGTGGACTGTCCCATGGACTTCAACCCAAATTGATAGCTCTATATGTAATGATATTTGGAATAGTTCTATGTGACATGCATAGCAGTGTCATAAATAGGTTGGAATGTACCGACCTGAAAGTAAACTATTGCCAAGAGTGTGACATACATAGTAGTGTCACAAAAAGGATACTCAGAATAGTTCTGTGTGACATACATAGCAGTGTCATAAATAGGTTGGAATGTACCGACCTAAAAGTAGACTATTACTAAGTTAGAATTCAGGTTATATGAGGTGACCTGATTCTGTGGGAATTAGCACATGAATAAATGAGCACTATAATGAATTTTGTATTTAATGTCATGATATGACTTTGTTGTATTATGAGAGTCATTGTATGAATTTAAGATCATGGTTCTTGTTTGACAACTATTTCCTAAAAATTACTATTAATGAAATGTGTGCTGTTTGATAATAAATATTTTTGGAAACTATTAATAAATGAAATTCTATTTTGGGAAGAAAAAGGACCTGATTTGGCAATTTTGCCACCTTTCAAGTATATAAAGTATCTAAGTTTTAAAATATATTTTTCCTGAAATAGCTAGAAATATTATGATGACGATGATTCTCAAATAGTATTACTGAGAATTCTTAAAGTTCTCACCCTTTTCTATTTATATTTCTATAATATTTCCAGGTACACGTACTTCAGCTAGCAGTCAAAGAAAGAAGACCTAGGGATATGTTTTGATATTCTCATGTACTTATGATGTATATTTAATATGCTATAACAAAATATGTAATTATTATGTACTGTAATGTAAACTGTATATTGTTCTTACTATGGTATGTATCATATGTTAACCTTTAAAGTCTCATATTTTGAGTAAAAATTATATAAGTTTTATTACAAGTTATTTAATTAGTTTACGTGACATGCTTAATTTAATTACTATGCATAATTCCATATATGTATATAGTAATGAAATTAAGGATGTTACATTTTGGTATCAAAGTAGTTCATCCTGTTAAGCTAGAGAATGGACTAGCTATGCTTTGGGGTTTTGCCACTCCAAAGGATGCTGGAAAGGTGTGCAAGTTGCAACAATCTATTTATAGATTGAAACAAGCTTCCAGAAGCTGGAATCTTTGTTTTGATGATACAATCAAATAGTTTGGTTTCATCTAGAATGAAGAAGAATCTTGTGCCTACAAGAAGGTTAGTGGGAGCACAATTGTCTTTTTGGTGTTGTATGTAGATGACATACTACTTATTGGAAATGACATCCCTATCCTACAGTCTCTAAAGACTTGGTTAGGGAACTGCTTTTCTATAAAGGACATGGGCGAAGCCACCTATGTGTTAGGTATAAGGATCTATAGAGATAGATCATAGAGACTGCTTGGCCTAAGTTAGAGTACAAATATAGACAAAGTGTTAAAACGATTTAACATGCATTATTCCAAGAAAAGACTCTTGCCTATGTCGCACGGTGTAAGCCTATCGAAGGCTCAATCCCTTACCACCCAGGATAAGAGGGATCGCATGAGCAAGATTCTATATGCATTTGTAATTAGATCTATTATGTATGTCATGTTATGTACTCGACCATATATCTCGTATGCTTTGAGCATGACAAATAGGTACCAATTTGATCTTGGTGAGAGTCACTGAACTATTGTTAAGAACATCCTTAAGTACTTCAGAAGGACTAAGGATTCGTTCTTGGTATATGGAGCTGAGGAGGAGCTAGTTGTAAAGGGTTACACTGATGCTAGCTTCCAAACTGATAAAGATGACTCCAGATCACAATTGGGTTATGTTTGTTGGCTGAATGGTGGGGCTGTGAGATGGAAGAGTTCAAACTAGGAGATAGTCACCGATTCTACCACAGAGGTTGAGTATATTGCTGCCTCCAAAGCAGCAAAAGGGGCCATTTGGATCAGGAAGTTCATTTATGAACTTGGTGCTATTCCTAGCATTGTGGACCCAGTGGACCTCTATTGTGATAATAATGGAGCCATTGCACAAGCTAAGGAGCCTAGATCTTACCAGTGATCCAAACATATACTTAGGCGCTTCTATCTCATTTGAGAGATCATCGATAGAAGGGATGTGAAGATATGCAGAGTACTAACAGATGATAAAATTTCTAATCCATTGACGAAGCTTCTTGCACAGCAGAAGCATGAGGGTCACACTAGGTCTTTAGGCATTAGACATATGCCTGATTGGCTCTAGTGCAAGTGGGAGATTGTTAGTGTATGCCCTAGAGGCCGATATATTTTGTCTGTATTTACATACATTGTATTATGTTATTTTTTAATATATGAGGCATTTCATTTACAGTGTTCTTTTTTATAAACATAATAAAGTCCTTAGAATAGTAAGTTTGATGTCGTAGGATATCAAGTGGATGACTTGATTGTGAGATCTTATTGGGTAAAATACTATTCTTAAATGTCCTTGGTCAAGTATTATTGTTAATTAGGACAACAATAATGCATTTAGACTAGTATGTGTATAGACTGGTGGCCACATCTCACGAGTCATGGATATGAGATATCAAGTCTTCACATAGGTACATATTAGAGTAATAATGTACTGGACAGACCTACCATGAGAACTCTACATGGATCATTACGTGAGTGTCATAAGTGATTCTCATAATGACAATGGAGTATGTGGTCTTTTGACGTGAAATCACAACGATTCCTATATGAGGAGTTATGTGTTTTAATGTTTTTAAATGTCATCTATAACAAGGTGATTATAAAGTCGGTTATTGGACATATCGTGAATCATGCGGAGGGATGTGAGTGACCTAGATGGGATTTGTCCCTCCTATATAACAGGAGCGATATCTTCGGGGGCCCTGATTGAGTGAGAGTGCGAGATGCATGGCCATACTTAAATGAGTCGATATGAGATATCGATCTCATTTGTTGTTATTAAGTCTACTCGGATATCAGGAAACAAAGGATTGAACTATACAAGGGTGGCGCATTCTATGCTTTGTGTTCAATCTAGATATCTAGATAAATGGACTAAACTACATGAAAACATCGGTCACGGAAAGGTTATGTCAAATCACTGACATTTTCATTACTTGGCTGGCAGCGATGTATTCCTAGATATCACTCACTGCTTGTAATATTAGAATGAGATTTTAATATTACTACCAATGTTATGAGAACCTGCAAGGTCACATACATAGAGCAGACTAAATTAGAGTAATTAGGATCCAAGTTGGACTTGGATTCAATTATGGGTTGGACTCATAATAGATGAGTTTAGGGTTGCACAGCTTACCTTGCTGCTACTCTCACTCGCATAAGGCAGCAGCTATTATAAATAGCACTGCTAATGGGCTATCAAGGCATGCATTACAAACCCTAGCCGCACTTGACAAAAACAGTGAGTGAGAGAGTGACATGTTTTTTCTCTTCTCTTCGCAGCTAGCACTGTGTGAGAGAGGCGTGACTCCTTTTTACGGATGTTAGACATTCCTGAGTCTGTTTGTGATGACGCTTCAAGAGGTAAACAATTTTAAAAAACTTGGATTATGGCTTTTTCGCATGGATCCTTAGTGGGAATTCTGTTTTCTGCTGTGTGATGTATCAGCGATGAAAAACATCATCTCCATCACAAAGACTATAACACCCTAATTCTATTCACTGTAGTATATGTAACACCCAAATCTTCCTAAATATAAGACAATAATTTTGACAATTAATAGAATTCTACTGTTTAGTGATTTCTGTGTACTGTAAAATTATTTTGATTATTCCGTGACTGCTTTTGATTGTTGTGTGTGATTTACTCCCTGTCAGGAAAATAATAATTTTTGGGCCAGGGAAAATCTTACGTAATTTAATTATTACTGTTAAGTCTTAATTATTTTATGTAATCTAATTTGATATTTGTGCATTTTCTAATTTTTGTGATTTTATGTGTGATTATAAAATTTTTATATTACTCTGTTTATTTTAACGTTATCCATGGGCCATCTGTAGGCCCAGGGAGGTTGTATGTGGGCCCCGCATGGGTCCAAAAAGGTAAAAAAAAATTTGTAGCCAGAAAAATTCGTACTGTTGAGACAGAGATGAGGGATCTTACTAAACCTAAATCTGGAAACAGTTTTAGAAATTTTCTTTTACTGTGTTTTGCACTGTATTTAATTATCAGGTGATAAAAATATAGTAAAAATATTATTCGAAGAGTAATAGCAGATACAAAAATAAATATTGTACTGTGAAGTCAACATTAGTGGCTTGGATATCTACCATTAATGTAATCAACGGTGGAGACTTGATCTTGATTTAATCAACGGTTGAGATTTAGTCTTATAAAGTGGCTAGGACCATTTATAACCCTTGGATGTAAAGTTTGAAGGAGAAATCTTGACCCTTCATTTTGGAGACACATCAAATGGCTAGGATTTCAAGGAGAAAAGATCCAATGGCCTAAATTAAGTCTTCTATCTAAGCCTAAACCTAGAAGCTACATTAAATCCTAACCATTGATCTAATCAATGGTTAAGATTGCCTAAAATGGTGGCTAGGAGATTTGTTGCATTTTGAAGAATGCATGGAAGGGGGGGATGGTTTTGGTGCTGCATTTAGGAGCTAAAGCAACATTGAAAAACCATAATTGATCACCTTTGGTCATTATTGATCATTCTTCATCTTTCCTAAAGCAAAGCTTAACAAAAAAATTTCTCTCCTTTTCTCTCCAAGCATAGCTACGGCCACACCACCAAGAACCACCTTCCATCACTCAACAATTCTATACAACCATACTCCTTCAATCCTTGCTTCAATCCAAGAACCTTTGTAGTTTACACCAAGCTCTAAATCTTCCATCTTGAAGGACTCTTTCCAAGAGCAAGTTTTAGGGTTTTGAAGTGAAGTATAAGGAAACTTCATTTCTTCTCTTGTTTTTCATATTCTAAACTATGTTTGATCCATGGTTCCTCTTATTCAAGCTTAATATACTAATTTTTTTGTATTTGTTTTGTATTCAAGAGACTTTTGTTGGTGGAGATCTTGTTCAAATACAAAGCAAGGAGCTTTTTGTGGTTCTTCAAGAGGTAAGAGGGAGATCCATCTCACCAACCAACCATGGTGGTGAGAGATGGTTTTATATTTGATGGATGGTGAATCCATGTGAGGATTCATATCCATGGTCATGTAATAATTTGTGTGTTTATGTGCTTTGATTATTTGCCTATGTTTGATATGCTTTGCATGATTTTATTACTTATATGGTATGCTTATGATATGCATGATGAAGATATGTTGAATATATTATGATGGATGTATGATAAATACAAGAAATTTTGGCTCCAATGGCCAAGGGGAGGCTACGGTTTTGACACCCAAAAATTAGGGTTTTATGTTGAAATTTTTCAAGAATAAGGAAAGTGATTTGTTTAAAGAAATTATGAAGTGGAGAAAATTATTTTTGGTTTCAAAGACCATGGTGAATTTCGGCTTTATCACCTCAAAATAGTTGTTCACAAATTAATATTTTCATGAATGGTAAAATTGGATGTTTAGAAAAGCTAGGAAAATAAACAAATGGTTTGTTTTCAAAGAACTTGAGCTCACGATTTTGGTGAGGAGTTTTAATGGTTTTGTTTGTGTAAAAACCAAGAATGGAACTTAGTTAATTTAGAAGGAAAAATACAAGAATGGTTTCAATGGCCATGTCCACGATTTTGAAGACTTGAAATGCCTTGGTTTTGTGAGAACAAAGTGATCTTCAAAGTGGAAATATAACTTGATTTAATACAAGGAATTTGGAAAGGGAATCAAAGTGTTTTATCACTTGAGAAATGAAATTTTCATATGTAAATGGAAAAGAGAAGTTGAAAGTGTTTGAACCTCAATTTATTTTAAAGAGGATTGATTTTTAGAATTGATTTGAAATTATAAAGAATACATTGGTGACTTGGGATTTTCTAACGTATAACTCATTCTTTGGGTTTTGGAGAGCGTTAGTAAATTTTAAAGTGAGAAACATTAATTTAATTCCATGAAATGGTGAATTTATGGAATAAATTACGAAAAGGATTTTCTTGAGTAAGAAATGTTAAAAATAATGTGAGAAGCCATATTATTTTGAGAAAAGTTGAAATGAAATTTTTGAACGTTGAGAAATATTTTAGAAGTTGAAAAATGGTGAAAAAATTATTTACGTAACTTAAAAACGTGATTTTTAAGCTACGCGATTGGAAAAACGTTTAAATATTTTCACGTGATTTGAAAAAAATGTTGAAATATTTCTACGTAATTTGGAAAGCGTTTAAATATTTTTACGTGATTGAAATATTATTGAAAAAGTCACTATGTGATTTAAAAATGGTGGAATATTTTTACGTAATTGATGAAAATGTTGAAAAATCTATATGTGATTTGAAAACGTAACAGAAAATGTTACAAAAATATAAAAACGCGACAAAAGTGGAGCGCGACTATGAAAATGCAATAATATGATTTTCACGATTAAATATACAGCAGGATTACTGTTGAACCAGTGGATTAACACTGTATGAGAAACTGATGAATTTTGCCTGTGATTGGCATTAGTGCATTTTATATGCATGAAATGGTGTATGGACACTGTATATGAAATTTGCCTATGTTTGGCATTGGTGCATTAAACATGCATTGGAAAGGTCCGATGGACTGTATGAGGCTATTTGCCTAGGAGAGACGTACACCTCTTAAGTGGGTGCGATATACATAGTGTAAGTCACTTGTTGACCTTAGGGGAATCGGGGTGCGGGTTGCTTACGTGGGTGGTTGGTAGCTTTTCTTCCCGTAAGTTTGGCTGATGCAACGCACCGATGATCCTGACCGAGACACTATTCTTAATCGAGAACTCGTAAAGACTTTCGTGTATATGATAGATATGTAAATACAAATGAGAATTGTAGCACTTGGTCTGAGACATTTTGGTATAGACAGATCTTTCGGATCAACTTCTCCGAACTGAGTATTAGCTCCATGGAGTAGGACATAGAGTCTATGTGCGCATGCATGAAACTGAGCATTTATATCTATGTGATATATTAATTGAGGAATATTGGCTATGACAATTGTTCTGTTGAGAAATACTTGGATGATGATGATGATAACAATGTTAATGGCATGATGGTAAATGTTATTTATTTTATCTATTATTTGAATACATTATGATGATGGCATAATTATAATTATGGTATGATATATCTGTATGGTATGTTGTTTGCATTATCTCTGTGCTACCATGTTGGTATTGGCGTAGGTGATCTCACCTCTTTGTATTTTTATTGGGTACTGTAAATATATTTGTAAAGACACTGAGCAAAGGGTTGAACAAGAGGGTGAAGAAGAGCAGGCTCCAGAGGAAGCGAAGTTTTGACAAGATGGCATCAAGACTTGGTTTCTTCGGTTATGTGAGATTGCAGTTTCATGGTGGAGCTGGAGCGTGGAGGACTAGTCCCAATGAGAGGGGACTAATATTTGAGGGAAATCTAACGGTTATTATGAGTAGAGAGTTTCATAGGAATCCGTTCTTTTCTGTAACTATATATGTACATGTTGAATTTCCACTGTCTATCAGGCAGCATTGGGATACTAGATATTATGTCCCAATGGAAATTAGTATCATGTCATCCGCTCGGACACCTGTCCGTAGGGCTTCGCGTCAAATCGGATTCCTACCTGTGGAGAAGTCTGAGGAGGACCCGACTGAGGGTTCTGCTGTTTAGTAAGACTTAGGCAATATGTGAGTTTTAAATTATGTTTAATTATTTTGAGAACTTGGTCTGTATATAAATAATCCTGACAGTACGTTTGTAATGTATGATGATGTAAATTATGTGTGATGATGTATAATATTTTATTTTCCGCTAAGTTTATTTTATCGTTATCAAAGAAGAAAGAAAAAAATTTATAACTCGTATTTTTATCACAACATCACATTTTAATTTGTTGGGGGTAATTTGATAATTAAGTAACATAAATGTGGCACCCTACGGTGGGTGTTACAGTATACCCTAAGTATACTAAGTAAGTAGAATTTAGTATGTCACTTTCTAAGTTAAGCATAATTTACGACCTGTTCAATATCTATTTAACGAAAAAATATATAGAGCCTTTACAGAAGTAAGAGAGCAAGACATTTTTCTCCTCAAGAAATTGCTTATTACTAAACATTTATTTGATATGTCTGAGTTTACAACTTATACAAACTACATATATAAACTTAATTATAGAACTATTAATATAATTACATAACCAAAATAATTACATAAACAACTTAACTAAATCTTCTTCGCCTTGCCTTGTGCTTGCTTTGATCTTTTGCTGAATTTATCATGAAAAACATAAAACAAAAAATAGGGTGAGGATTAATAATTCTCAGTAGTAAATTTGAAATCGTGGCATCATAGTAAATCCATCTGTTTTGGGGTAAAAACCAAATTATACTTAATCATTGGAAAGGTAGCATAAGCCAAAACTCAGTCATTTCCCTTCCCAAAGCAAATAGTTTATTTAATTATAAAATAATATAATTATCACATGACAATCAATTTGAACAGCATGTACTTTAAATATTTATTATCATACTAGGAACAACACTTAATTCACTTTAAATACTATTCTCAACCTTCTCTAACTAGCTTTTATCCTTAATCTCGACATTTAATAAAAACAAGACAATTACCCATACAATTGCCAATTTTATGCAATGCATGATGATGTATGATTATGCCTAATGAAGTCCTAAAGTATGCTCATGCAATGATTCTTAAAGGATTTTATTTTAGAAAACACATGTTATTTGAGTATTTCCATGAAACCCTTTTATTCCTTGTAATGTTTTTTGGGTAGGCAAGACTCCATTTTGTTCTTTGCACTACCAAACATTTTTAACTTTGGCACTTGGAGCCCTTTTGTCTGAGCCACTTGGAGCCCTTTTGTCCAAGCATAAATTTACAATACATGGAAACATCAAATAACAAGTTTGAAAACAAAACATGCAACAATATTAAAATCCTTTCCTTCTTTCACTTTGTACATAATCTTTCTTTTTCTTATATAATGGGGAAGTAATTACCATAATTATTAAACTTTACATTTGTATATTACCATACATATTTGTAGAGAGGGACTCATTCAACCTCATCTACCTTTACCCTTTCTTTTATATTGCTTCCCAATATCATGTTCATCAACATCATTTAATAACATGTATAAATCATTATATTTCTCAGCATTACATCATATCATGGCTTAATGCCTCATTTTCATCATCATTTAACATCTTAATCATCATGGTTACCATTAATTTCTTACAAAGTATAAGCAATGATGCACATTATTTAAATATATCAATTTCTCAATCAATAAAGTCAAGGTTCATATTACATTCTCATCATATCATTAATCAAACCATAATGTGTCTCTTTACCTCATTTACTAACAACACATAATACATTACATAGAAAAATTTATCATATAAGGATCTAACACCCTTTTATCACATCATCCTAGCTCAACATTAGCCAAAAAGAGAGCAACACATGGCTCAGAAACCATTCAATCTCAAACTATCCCAAACCACCTCAATATTTGCCTCAAAAAGGCTTATTTTCAAGATTGTACCAAATGTGCATCCTAACTTCAAAAAGCCTTACATGTTAGTTTTCAAATGCCACTAGAATCATGTTATTCCGATATCTATAGCTCAAGATATGCGATTAACACTACAACAAGCATTTTGGCATGTTTTTTACAGAGGGTCGCGGCTCCCATTCTTCAGTGTCGCGACTCCATACTCTCAGGAAACGCTTTCTTGATTCCTGCAAGGGGAGTGTCGTAGCTTCCACCCTTGGAGTGCCGCGGCTCTTGCTCATGTTTATGCTTTTTCTAGAAATGTGAAAAACACCGCCACCAACCAATTTTTCAATCAAATCCACAACTTAACTCATTTACAATTCATTCCCAACTCAAAATCTCATCATCCTAACAAGTTTTCATTAACAAACATTCAAAGATCCATTTCCAAATCAAGTAGCAATTAAGGGTTTCACTAATCATTTATCAAACCTCAACCTCTACCATGATTATCAACTTAAAACAACCACCAAAATTGATTGGAAACATTAAACAACCATAAATCCCCTACCTCAAGCTTGAAAATGAATCTCCATCCTTTGCCTTTGGTCTTCCTCCTTTCTCCACCATTTTCTTCCTCTTCCTCTCCCCCTTTTTCCTTCCTCTGTTTCTCTCTTCATTCTCCTCTGCAGAATCGTGAGAGAAAGAATGAGAAAGATGAGATAAATCTCATCTTTTTAAAAGATGATATTAAGGGTAATTTTGTCCTTTTGCTAATTTTGTATCTACTAAAAACACTTTGATTTTACTAAATCAAGTTTCTTGCTCTCCAACAACCTTAGAATAAATTATAAGATCCATCTAAATTATTGTTTCATTATTTACATAATTTTCTATATCTGTTGTGCCTCAATCCAGTACTTAAATACTCACTCGGTACCTTAAAAATATCAAACTGACTCCGTTTGCCCTAAAAATTTAACCACATCCTCTTCCACACATTTGTGACCTATAAATGAACTTTCCATATTTAATTCCTTTAATTTAGCATTTATACTATTTTTCCTGAGTTAAAATAGTCATTTTGCACGTTCTGTGTTGCGGCAAAGTGACTAAATTAACTCGAAATGTCACAAAAATTAGCGAACATGTTAAACAAGTATTAAGCAACCTCTGTAACCTTATACAAGCCTAACATGTGTAAAAAGAGAATGTTACAGAGACACCAAAGCATCGTCACACAACAATAACATCTCTGTCTCAGAGATACGCAACTGCCTATACAATTGCGATGTCATGAGTTCATGTCATGAAGGCAACTATAATACCGTAATACCATTATTGTAAAATAACAAAAATATTTCAAGATAAAGTGTAACATCCTAACTTTTGGTTACATTACATTTTTGTCCTAATTGTACTATTTTCTATTTTCTATGTGTTATAAAATTAATTTGACTGTTTCGTAACTGCATTTGATTGTTTTGTGTGATTTGCTCCGAGTCAAGAAAATAATAATTTTCGGACCGAGAAAAATCTTGTTTGATTATTTGGAGTTGGGGAATCTTACTAAACCCAATTCCGAATAATACGTATATCAATCTTTTAATTTTTAGGATTTTTCTGTACAATAAAAATATTTATCATGCAGAAAAGTCTGTGGGACCCACGTTTGGCTTGTGGGATCCACTTTTAGGAAAATTAGTCAACGTAATTGGCTTGTAAAATTCTAAACAAAAAGGTGGAAAATCCATAAAAATGGTTAGATTTAGTAGATTAATTAGTTTAAAACCTAACTTAATGGAATAATTAGTCTAAAACCTAATTACGTTAATCTAAAGGGTTTAAGTGACAATTAAATGGATTAAACCTAATTAGTTTTTCATGAAATTTTAGTTAGACAATGTATTAGTATAATTAAGTAGAAGATTTAGGATTATAAGTAAACTAATGATTAACTAAAATACAAAGGAACCTAGCTAATTTTTAATTAAACATAACTAGAAGGACTTAAACATAAATAGGTTTATGAAATCAATCAAAACTTGATTGAGTTTCCTATGCTCAATTTCGGCCATATGCTCTCCTATGCAACCAAGAAGATGCTAGAAGCTTGGACATCCACCATTGAATCCATCAATGGCCATTAGTAAGCTAGGTTTGTCAACAAAGGAGGCAAGCTCCATAATTGATGCTATACGGCCATGCATTATGGGGGGGGCTATTATTCACTTCATAATCATTCATTCAATTATTCTAAATCATTCTCTCATTTCTCTTCCTATCAAGAACTCAAAGAAAAACTCCTAAGTCTCACTTTTCCTACCATCCGGCCAACACCATTAATTCTACTTCCACTCATAAAAAATTTCATCCAACATCATTTCCTAAACCTAAACCATATTCTAAGAACATCTCTAGTTGTGAGTTTTCACAAAATTATCCATTTGGAGCTTGGAAAATCACTTTGAAGTTTCTTTCCAATAAGGTGAAAATTCTTGTTCCTTGTTTCTAATTTGATTTTTGATGTTCTAAGCCATGATTGATCCATGGTTTATCTTTTTCAACCATAATTTATGACTTTATAATTTGTTTAAGCTTGTTAGGATTTTTGTTGAAGCTACACAAATTTTTTAAGGAGGAGTCCAAGGAGATCTTGTCTTCCATATAGGTAAGAAGGAGATTTAATCTCATCAACCATGTGTGGTGGTGAGAAAATGGATGTAATTGTGGTGAAGAATCCATAAAGATTCATTCACTTGGTTGTTTGTTGTCTTTTCTATTTGTGATTAATTTTGTGTGCATGTTTATTGTCTTTTCTATTTGTGATTTATTATGCATGCAAGCATGTCTATAGCTTTGATATTTTGGTATGTGTTTTATGATTTCTTTAATATATGGTATGTGTTCATAGATATATGATATCTATTGTGAGATGTGAATAATATGTTGAGATTTGCATAAGTGTTCCAAAGAACACATGATGAAGAGCTCACGGTTTTTACTACGAAAAAGAGAACCAAAATGTTCTCAACCATTTTTGAATGGATGACTTAATTGATTTGATTAAGCTAATGGATTTTACAATAATTTAGAGGATGGAAAATAATTTAAAAATGATTTGTACAAAGAATGGTGGAATTCAGTCAAAAATGTTTTTTAAAGCATAATTAACCCAAAATTTATTTTCTATGTGTACACTAGTTAGTTAACCTAAAAAGAATTCATTTACAATGGATTTTCAAGAACGAAATAAGTAAACAAAATTTTATTAGAAGTCTAGTATAGAAAAGAAATAAATTTTAGACACTTGAAAAATACTTACCTTTGAGTTTTTAAAGTATGTTATCAATTTTCAAAGTGTATTTTATGGTTATAATTAAATAAAGGAATTTTTAAAAGGAAAACGTAGAAAATATCACTTTGTGGATTTTCTAAACGAAATGCTGTCAAAATTGATTAAAAATGAGCAAGTATTGAAGAACGTTTCAAAATGGCATTTAGAAAGCAAGGAAATATTTTACGTAGTTAAAGAATAAAATTAACTGTAGAAGAATTTATTAAAATCGAATTTTTGAGAAAAACGTCAGAAATTATTACTTAGAGTAATTTTTGTAATAAAAATGGAAATTAATGTCTAAATAATATTTTTATTTTTGGAAAGTTTAAAAATGTAATTTGGAATGTCAAGAAATATTTTATACAGTAAAAAGCAGTAGAAATAGCTTACGCTTATTTAAAATAGTGGATTTTAAACTACGCGATTGAGAAAACATTGAAAAATATTTACGCGATTGAAAAACACGATAAAATGTTTACGCGACTAATGCGAATAGTAATTTTTACTGTCGGGCCAAAGTGGTGGACCCGGACATGTTGAGAAATAGTACTATCAAGTGGAGACATACTGTTTTTGGAATTATTGATACTAAGGGTATTTTTGTAACTATGGTGATAATGAAGATATTTATGTAATTATGATTCATGGTGATACTGAGGGTATTTTTGTAATTATGGATCATTACATACATAAAGTGATATGTCAATTTAGTTGAAATTGACGATTGACTGACGAGATGAATTACACCGTGTTGCGGGTGTGATAGGCGTAGTGTGTTCATGTGGAGAACTTGGAGGCGTTAGTGTGTAGTAGATTCCACATGTGGACAGTTAGCAGCTCCTCTGGGCTGTGGTAACTGATAACACACACTAGCGATCTCGACAAATACTATTCTTAATCAGGATCTATTGGGGACTATCTGGTACTATGCCTGGACGTACACGACGTATTTGACTGTGTACCATTCACACGACGTATTTGACTGTGTGTTTTTTACACGACATATTGGATTGTGTAATAGTTGGTTGAGGCAGCCTGATGTGCGAACATGTCTACCAGATCATTCTCTCTGATGTTTATGTTTAGCTCCATGGAGTAGGAAAGAGTCTGAGTATATGGCATATTTAATCTGCATCACTGTGTGAATAGTTATAAATTGATTTATGATATTTTACATATGTGACATTTATACTTGGTTGTGATATGATGTATGTTATGCTAATATGATTTTGTTGTTTTAACTGTTATATATGTACGTTTTGTCATTTTCTTTACTGCTATGCTGGTATTGATGTAGATTGTCTCACCTCTTTGTATATATTTTTTTTGTATTATTATTTATGTTCTGTAAAGTTGTTGAGGAAATAGAAGAGGAGCAGCCGCTGGATTTTCAATACAAAGAAGAGCAACAACTAAACGAGCAATTTGAGGAGGGCGAGCCTCGAGATCATCCATATCATATGGATTGATTGCGACATGGGATAACATTGACCGAGGTTTTCTATATTCTAATGATCTCCCCGAGGAAGATCCTTCGGATAATCAAAACTTTTAGTGTTATGCTTGGGCTAGTTTATGGTTTGCTTTAAACCGGACAGTTTACTGTTTTTAATTAAATAGTTTGTAATATGAAAATTATTTGTACCTATTAAAAACAAAATCATATGTATAATTATGACAACAACCTATATTATTATATATTATGAAATAACTTATAACTTGGGTAGAGGTTTTATTATTGTTCGAAAATGTGACATCCCCAGTAAGGTGTTGCATTTAATTAGTATCAGAGCCCAAGTTAAAGTCTTTTGGGGTTATGGTTGGGTCTGTTTTTGCTTGTGTTGTGCGATTCTCTGATTTGTTTCCAAAAGGTTACATCTGACTTTATTTTGTCTTGTTTGATTGAAGAAAAAGATGTCTACTGGTAGAAGAACGTGTGTGAATATGGAACGTAATGTTGACCCAATGACTGCAGCTGCTGAGGCTATGCAGCGTATGGCAGAGGTGATTTTGTAACAAAATGAACGAGTAGCTCAACAGCAAGATGCAACTGCTGATGCTCTAAACTTGTTTGAGTTTAGGCACAATAACCCGCCGTAGTTTAGAGATGAATTTAATCCAGAGAAGGCGAGTCTTTGGATCCAAGATCTCGAAAAGATATTTGAAGGAATGGGGTGCGCCGATGATCAAAAGGTGACGTATGCTACATTTATGCTGAGAGCGGATGGTGAGAACTGGTGGAGAGGAACTCGGCGATTACTACAAGCTGAGGGAAGTGAAATTACCTGGGAGGTATTCTATGAAATATTGCTGGAAAAGTACTTTCCTGCCAGTGCTCAACATGCCAAGTAGATGGAATTTCTTGGTTTACGTCAAGGCAATATGACTGTTGGTGAGTATGCTTCCAAATTTGAGAGTTTGTCACAGTTCTCAAACTATGTCCAAACCCAACAAGATGATACATGGAAATGCCGTAAGTTTGAGGAAGGGCTGAGGGTAGAGTTGAGGAGAGGAGTGCTACCCTTGAGGATAAACCAGTTTCATGCTTTGGTGGACACATGTGTACTACTCGAGGAGTTGGAGCCGTCACGTGATCCAAGAAATTGCAACTTTGGACTGATAAGGTTCCAAAGAGGAGGCAATAACAATAACAACTGGTTTCAATGCAAATCATATTCGAGACCACCGGGGAATCAACCTCAACGTCCATCTATCGGGGGAAGTTCTAGTGGCAACAAAGCTAGTACAAATGTGGCATTTACGCCAAGATGTTTTAAATGTGGAAAGAGTGGCCATATATCTAGAGACTGTTCAATCAAAGGGCCAATCTGTTTCAAGTGTGGAAGGGCTGGGCATGTTTCTAGGGAATATAACCAGTCAAAAAAGAAGCCAGTGGTGAATAATGTTCGTGCTACTCAGCCACGATCTGGAGGGCGAGTGTACACGATGAGCGGAGCTGAGGCTTCTCAGTCTGAAAATGTTATTCAGGGGAAAGGTGTTGTGGCAGGTAATCTTTTGACTGTACTATATGATTCAGGTGCGACGCATTCATTTGTTGCATATGATTGTGTGGATCGGTTGAAATTACCTATGTCTTCTTTGAGTTTTCAATTGATTGTTTCTACACCAACTGTCAAGCCTGTTGTTACATCTAAATTATGTTTGAACTATCTTATTACCATAAATGATCGAGTCTTTTCGGTCAATTTAATTTGCTTACCTCTTGTTGAAATAGATATAATATTAAGAATGGATTGGTTATCTTCTTACCATATCCTATTAGATTGTGCCAATAAAACCTTAGTTTTTCCTAAGGATGAGGATTCTGGATTTTTAACTGTCGTCAAAGTTAAATCTTTATTGAGGGACGGAACTCAAGGATACATGCTGTTGTCTTCTTTGGAAGTCAAGAGTGAAAAAGATGTGAATGCTATTCCAATCGTGAATGAGTTTTTGGAAGTTTTTCCTGATGATGTTCCTAGCTTACCACCGGAAAGAGAAATCGAGTTTGCTATTGATTTGGTACCAAGAGCAGGTCCTATTTCAATTGCACCATATAGGATGTCGCCATCAGAATTGGTGGAGTTAAAGAAGCAATTGGAGGAATTATTAAAAAAGCAGTTTGTGTGACCGAGTGTTTCACTGTGGGGAGCACTAGTACTACTAGTCAAGAAGAAGGATGGAACTTATCGTCTTTGTGTAGACTATCGTCAGTTGAATAAGGTCACAATAAAGAACAAATATCCACTTCCAAGGATCGATGATTTGATGGACCAGCTCAAAGGAGCAGCTATTTTCTCTAAAATAGATCTGCGATCAGGTTATCATCAGATTCGTCTCAAGATTGAGGATATACCTAAAACAGATTTTCGAACTTGTTATGGGCATTATGAGTATCAAGTGATGCCATTCGGAGTGACGAATGTTGCTGCAATATTCATGGATTATATGAATAGGATTTTTCGTCCATACCTAGACAGATTTGTTGTCATTTTTATTGATGACATTCTGATCTACTCCCAAAATAAGGAAGAGCATGCTGAACATCTCAGTATAGTTCTCCAAATTTTGAAAGACAAGAAGTTGTATGCAAAGTTGGTAAAATGTGAGTTTTGGTTGGAAGAAGTTCAATTTTTAGGTTACGTGATTTCGAAGGAAGGTATTGCAGTGGACCCGTCGAAAGTGGAAACCATTTTACAATGGGAAAGGCCAAAGACGGTAACTGAGATCCAGAGTTTTGTTGGAATGGCCGGATATTACCGAAGGTTTATTGAAGGTTTCTCTAAGATAGCTGAACCTCTTACGCAACTCACAAGGAAGAGTCAATCTTTTGATTGGATGAAAGAATGTGAGGCAAGTTTTCAAGAGTTGAAAAAGAGATTGACGACTGCACCAGTGTTGATTTTATCAGATCCTAACGAGGCTTTTGAGGTGTATTGTGATGCTTCTTATCAAGGGTTAGGATGCGTGTTGATGCAGAACAGAAATGTGGTAGCCTATGCTTCAAGACAGTTGAAGGTTCATGAGAGGAACTATCCAACGCACGATTTGGAGCTCACTGTAGTGGTCTTTGCATTGAAAGTGTGGAGACATTTTCTGTATGGAGCTGTGTTCAATGTCTTCAGTGACCACAAGAGTTTAAAATACCTGTTCAATCAAAAGGAATTGAACATAAGGCAGAGGCGATGGTTAGAGTTCTTGAAGGACTATGATTTTCAGCTTCAATATCATCCGGGAAAGACGAATATGGTGGCGGATGCCTTAAGTAGAAAGGTAATCAGTGTTTCTACCATGATGATAAAGGAGGAAGAATTGATCAATCAATTTAGAGATTTACGGTTGTCAGTGGAATTGGCACCAGGAAGAATTCGTCTAAGTAGAGTTACTATTCTAAATGACTTGCTGGAGGAAATCAAGGAAAAACAGGATGAGGATCCAAATTTGTTGAATAAGAAAGAACTTTTAAAGCAAGGTCATAAGGCAATGGTTGAGGAAGGATCTGATGGAGTCTTAAGGTTTAAAGGAAGGATTTGTATACCTGATGATCCCGATCTTAAACAAGCAATTTTGGACGAAGCTCATACTAGTAGGTTGAGTATGCATCTGGGGATGACAAAGATGTACCAAGACCTAAAGCGGATGTTTTGGTGGCCAAGGATGAAGAGAGATGTTGCGGAACGTGTGATGTCTTGCCTTGTTTGTCAGAAAGCAAAAGTGGAACATCAAAGACCAGTCGGTATGTTACAACCTTTGACTATTCCAGAATGGAAATGGGATAGTATCTCGATGCATTTTGTTACCGAATTGCCAAGAACGAAGAAGGGTCATGATTCTATATGGGTTATAGTTGATAGGCTTACAAAGTCAGCGCACTTCTTGCCGATCAATATTAAGTATTCGTTAGAACGATTAACCCAAGTGTACATTAGTGAAATTGTTAGACTTCACGGTGTACCCTCAAGTATAGTTTCTGATAGAGACTCGAGGTTTACGTCAAGGTTTTGGCGAAGCTTACAAGAAGCCATGGGGACTAAGTTACGTCTAAGTTCTGCTTATCATCCGTAGACTGATGGTCAAACGGAGAGGACTATTCAATCGCTGGAAGATCTATTGCGTGCTTGTGTGTTGGAACAACAAGGGAGTTGGGATAAATTTTTGTCTTTGATAGAATTCACCTACAACAATAGTTTTCACTCAAGTATAGGGATGACACCCTATGAAGCACTTTATGGGCGACGATGCCGAATACCTTTGTGTTGGTATCAAGATGGGGAAAGTATGACCATTGGACCTGATCTTGTGCAACAAACTACGGAGAAGGTGAAGATGATTCAGGAGAAAATGAAGACAACTCAGAGCCGACAGAAAAGCTATGCTGATAAGCGGAGGAGACCTCTTGAATTTGAAGAATGTGAGCATATGTTTTTACGTGTAACACCTACGACTGGTGTCGGAAGGGTTATCAAATCCAGAAAACTCACTCCTAAATTCATTGGACCTTATCAAATCATTCATTGAATAGGTTCTGTAGCCTACCAGATAGCTTTACCACCTTTTCTATCCAATTTCCATAATGTATTCCATATATCTCAGTTAAGAAAATATATTCCTGATCCAACACATGTCATTCAACCTGATGAAGTACAATTGAAAGATAATTTGACATATGAGACGCTTCCTGTTAAGATTGAGGACAGGAGAGTAAAGCAGCTTCGAGGGAAGATGATTGTATTGGTAAAGGTAATATGGAATGAGGTAACGGGAGATGCCACTTGGGAGCTGGAAGATAAAATGAGGGAGCAGTACCCCCATCTTTTTTAAGGTACAATAAATTTCGGGGACGAAATTTCTGTTAGTGAGGGAGAGTTGTAACACCCTAACTTTTGGCTAAATTACATTTTTGTCCTAATTGTACTGTTTTCTATTTTCTGTGTATTATAAAATTAATTTGACTGTTTCGTAACTGCATTTGATTGTTTTGCGTGATTTGCTCCGAGTTAAGAAAATAATAATTTTCGGGACGGAGAAAATCTTGTTTGATTATTTGGAGTTGGGGGATCTTACTAAACCCAATTCCGAATAATACGTATATCAATCTTTTAATTTTTAGGATTTTTCTGTACAATAAAAATATTTATCATGCAGAAAAGTCTGTGGAACCCACGTTTGCCTTGTGGGACCCACTTTTAGGAAAATTAGTCAACGTAATTGGCTTGTAAAATTCTAAACCAAAAGGTTGAAAATCCATAAAAATAGTTAGATTTAGTAGATTAGTTAGTTTAAAACCAAACTTAATGGAATAATTAGTCTAAAACCTAATTACGTTAATCTAAAGGGTTTAAGTGATAATTAAATGGATTAAACCTAATTAGTTTTTCATCAAATTTTAGTTAGACAATGTATTAGTATAATTAAGTAGAAGATTAAGGATTATAAGTAAACTAATGATTAACTAAAATACAAAGGAACCTAGCTAATTTTTAATTAAACATAACTAGAAGGACTTAAACATAAATAGGTTTATGAAATCAATCAAAACTTGATTGAGTTTCCTATGCTCAATTTCGGCCATATGCTCTCCTATGCAACCAAGAAGATGCTAGAAGCTTGGACATCCACCATTGAATCCATCAATGGCCATTAGTAAGCTAGGTTTGTCAACAAAGGAGGCAAGCTCCATAATTGATGCTATATGGCCATGCATTATGGGGGGGCTATTATTCACTTCATAATCATTCATTCAGTTATTCTAAATCATTCTCTCATTTCTCTTCCTATCAAGAACTCAAAGAAAAACTCCTAAGTCTCACTTTTCCTACCATTCGGCCAACACCATTAATCCTACTTCCATTCATCAAAAATTTCATCCAACACCATTTCCTAAACCTAAACCATATTCTAAGAACATCTCTAGTTGTGAGTTTTCACAAAATCATCCATTTGGAGCTTGGAAAATCACTTTGAAGTTTTTTTCCTATAAGGTGAAAATTCTTGTTTCTTGTTTCTAATTTGATTTTTGATGTTCTAAGCCATGATTGATCCATGGTTTATCTTTTTCAACCATAATTTATGACTTTATAATTTGTTTAAGCTTGTTAGGATTTTTGTTGAAGCTACACAAATTTTCTAAGGAGGAGTCCAAGGAGATCTTGTCTTCCTTATAGGTCAGAGGGAGATTTAATCTCATCAACCATGTGTGGTGGTGAGAAAATGGATGTAATTATGGTGAAGAATCCATAAGGATTCATTCACTTAGTTGTTTGTTGTCTTTTCTATTTGTGATTTATTTTGTGTGCATGTTTATTGTCTTTTCTATTTGTGATTTGTTATGCATGCAAGCATGTCTATAGCTTTGATATTTTGGTATGTGTTTTATGATTGCTTTAATATATGGTATGTGTTCATAGATATATGATATCTATTTTGAGATGTGAATAATATGTTGAGATTTGCATAAGTGTTCCAAAGAACACATGATGAAGAGCTCACGGTTTTTACTATGAAAAAGAGAACCAAAATGTTCTCAACCATTTTTTAATGGATGACTTAATTGATTTGATTAAGTTAATGGATTTTACAATAATTTAGAGGATGGAAAATAATTTAAAAATGATTTATACAAAGAATGGTGGAATTCAGTCAAAAATACTTTTTAATACATAATTAATCCAAAATTTATTTTCTATGTGTAGACTAGTTAGTTAACCTAAAAAGAATTCATTTACAATGGATTTTCAAGAACCAAATAAGTAAACAAAATTTTATTAGAAGTCTAGTATAGGAAAGAAATAAATTTTAGACACTTGAAAAATACTTACCTTTGAGTTTTTAAAGTATGTTATCAATTTTCAAAGTGTATTTTATGGTTATAATTAAATAAAGAAATTTTTAAAAGGAAAACATAGAAAATATCACTTAGTGGATTTTCTAAATGAAATACTGTCAAAATTGATTAAAAATGAGCAAGTATTGAAGAACGTTTCAAAATGGCATTTAGAAAGCAAGGAAATATTTTACGTAGTTAAAGAATAAAATTAACTGTAAAAGAATTTATTAAAATTGAATTTTTGAGAAAAACGACAGAAATTATTACTTAGAGTAATTTTTGTAATAAAAATGGAAAATAATGTCTAAATAATATTTTTAGTTTTTGAAAGTTTAAAAATGTAATTTGGAACATCAAGAAATATTTTATACAGTGAAAAACAATAGAAATAGCTTATGCATATTTAAAATAGTGGATTTTAAACTACGCAATTGAGAAAACAATGAAAAATATTTACGTGATTGAAAAACACGATAAAATGTTTACGCGACTAATGAGAATAGTAATTTTTACTGTCGGGCCAAAGTGGTGGGCCCGGACATGTTGGGAATAGTACTGTCAAGTGAAGACATACTGTTTTTGGAATTATTGATACTAAGGGTATTTTTGTAATTATGGTGACAATGAGGATATTTATGTAATTATGATTCATGGTGACACTGAGGGTATTTTTGTAATTATGGATCATTACATACATAGAGTGGTATGTCAATTTGGTTGAAATTGACGATTGACTGACGAGATGAATTACACCGTGTTGCGGGTGTGATAGGCGTAGTGTGTTCATGTGGAGAACTTGGAGGCGTTAGTGTGTAGTAGATTTCACATGTGGACAGTTGGTAGCTCCTCTGGGCCGTGGTAACTGATAACACACACTAGTGATCTCGACAAATACTATTCTTAATCAGGATCTATTGGGGACTGTCTGGTACTATGCCTGGATGTACACGACGTATTTGACTGTGTACCATTCACAAGACGTATTTGACTGTGTGCTATTTACACGACGTATTTGACTGTGTAATAGTTGGTTGAGGCAGCCTGATGTGAGGACATGTCTACCGGATCATTCTCTTTGATGCTTGTGTTTAGCTCCATGGAGTAGGAACGAGTCTGAGTACATGTCATATTTAATCTGCATCACTGTGTGAATAGTTATAAATTGATTTATGATATTTTGCATATGTGACATTTATACTTGGTTAAGATATGATGTATGTTGTGCTAATATATTTTTGTTGTTTTAATTGTTATATCTGTATGTTTTGTCATTTTCTTTATTGCTATGCTGGTATTGATGTAGATTGTCTCACCTCTTTGTATATATTTTTTTTGTATTATTATTTATGTTCTGTAAAGTTGTTGAGGAAGTAGAAGAGAGAGCAGCATTGGATTTTCAAGATCGAAGAAGAGCAACAACCGAACGAGCAGTTTGAGGAGGGCGAGCCTCGAGATCATCCATATCATATGGATTGATTGCGACGTGGGATAACATTGACCGAGGTTTTCTATATTCTAATGATCTCCCCGAGGAAGATCCTTCGGATAATCAAAACTTTTAGTGTTATGCTTGGGCTAGTTTATGGTTTGCTTTAAACCAGACAGTTTACTGTTTTTAATTAAATAGTTTGTAATATGAAAATTATTTGTACCTATTAAAAACAAAATCATATGTATAATTATGACGACAACCTATATTATTATATATTATGAAATAACTTATAACTTGGGTAGAGGTTTTATTATTGTTCGAAAATGTGACATCCCCTGTAAGGTGTTGCATAAAGCGTATCAAGTATGTCACTTCCTAAAAATGCATAAAAGAAAAAATCCATAATAACACATAAAGTCATTGTAGAGAGCCAAACAGAAGAAAAGATAGATAAGAAAATATATAGCATTAGCCACAAATGGCTTATTATCATATGCACCTTTAAACTAAAAACCAACAATATAAAATAAATACATGATCAGTTCCACAATAAACAAAATAAGCTACTCTGAGCCTTTCTACTTCTTGTTCTTCTTTCCTTTTTTAGCGTCTTATCCTGGAATTACATGGAAACATAATCGGGGTGAGAATTTACAACTCTCAGTATAAGTATTCCAAAACCAGCATTTACATCATTCATAATGAGTAAACAAAACCATAACCATAAGATATAACTAACAATGACATTTAACAACTGCCCATACAATTATAAAATATCATCAAGCAAGATAACTGCCCATATAATTATCAAAACAATCACAAATACAATATGTTATATGGATATGCCTAAGAGATGTCCTAACAATGTGCTTATGCAATGCTTGTGCAAGTTTTAGTTTTGGAAAACATATGATACTCACATATTCATAGGAAGCTCGTTCCTTTGTATATACAGGGTAGGATAGGCAAAAGAGCCCTGAAATTACCTGGTAATTGGAAGATTCCTTCCCCTTATCACAATAAGAGTACTACTATCTCCCCATATATCGGTAACCCTAACCTAATGAACCTTCGCTCTGAGAATCTAGGACTAGTCCTCATTCTAAGAATCTTAGACTGATTACCTACAATTCTCTGGCCAAATAGTTGTGCACACCATATAAGGTCACAATACGTAAGAATGGTGAGCTTAAAAAAACATGCAAGGATATAATTCAAGTCACATATGAAACTTCACAAGATTCTTAATAATTAGGTGACAATACCATACTAGTAACTTCGAGCTAAACTCATCACATAAGTTAGCAATACCATGGTCACTAATATTATAGTACCCAGTGTCCTACCACATCACCGCACCGGTGAATTTCCAAAGCCAATGCTAAGGTGGATAAAGTCCTAGGCACCAATCAAGGCATTCCATCTCATATGGTTGCTATAGGTTCCTCATAAATCCCATATAAACCAGGCATGCATTCTCTCAAGAAATGCACCTTAAAGTGTCACAATACTCTTCACAGGACACATATAAAACATCTCAAGAAAGTGGGGAAACAATTCCCATTATAAGAAACTCACACCAGTTTCTAGTCATCGAACGCTCAAAGGCTCATCCCCCAGCTCCCAAGCGTTGGCAAGGCAGAGGAAATGCGTAGCATTCCCCTGTGACTAGAGCTTAGGCGCTCACCGCATGCTCAAGCACTAGCGCTCAGGCGTTGGGTGCGTGTATTAGGTAGAAATTCTCTGGCCCATGGGCACTCAAGCGCCCAACTCCCAACGTTTAAGCGTTGACTAATTCTGCAGAATTCTGCAGGTATGGTTACTATTCCATTGGTAACCAAAACCAATTCCAATGATCTCAATTTAGTTTATAGGTGATTTTAAACTCCTAACAAGTTCACTAATATAAAGGAATCATCAATCACCAACTCAAGTCACCAAAATTAGATCCACGAATTAAATCCCCATCCTACAGACCTAATTTCACATTTTGTGCATCAAAAACCCAAAAGAGGAGTTATAGGTTCTCTAATCAATTTCATACCATGAACAAGTTATAATTAACCATTAAAACATGCTCAAGAAAGAAAAATAGCCCAAACACTTCAAAATCCCATTTTGACCCATCTATCCACACTTGGTCTCAAAGATGAAGAAAATATGAAGAAGATACATGGACTCAAACCCCTACCTCAAAGGTGGTGATGATGACTAAAAAATCACAAGCTTGCCTTTTCCTTTTGATTCCTTGAGCTTCCTCTTCCTTTCCTCTTCCTCCATCTCCTTTTCTCTCTTTTGTCTTATGATTTCTACTGAACTGTGGAGAGAAAGGAGTGAAGTAAGATAAAAAGGCTTGAAATATCAAGTATAAAGGTCAATAAAGAAGGCTACAATCCGTGGATGGCATAAGAAATTTAGTTACTTTGTAGTATACATGATATCTACTAAGAACACACAATTTACACCAAATCAAGTTTTCCAAGTTCCAATAAGTTTAAAATAAATTATAGAATTCATCAAAAATCTTGTTTCACTAATAGCACATATTTCCATATCAGTTGCTAGCCAAACCGACAACAAGACACACAACCAATATGCTTAAAAATACCAAACTAGCTCTGACTATTCTCAAATTTTAACTAGAGCTTAAAATATACAGTTGTGACTCAGGAATAAATTCTCCACATTTAAATCCTTTAGCTAAGCCATTTAAGCTAATATCTTGGTCATTTTAAGTTACTTTTCACCTTTCGGGATGCAACAAAGTACATAAACTAACTTAAATTGTCACAAAAGTTAACAAGCATGTTAAGCAAGTAATATACTAACTCTATAGCCATTTACAAGTTTAAAATAGTCATTTTGCACGTTCTACGTTGCGGCAAAGTGCCTAAATTAACTCAAAACATCACAAAATTTAGCGGACATGTTAAACAAGTATTAAGCTACTTCTATAACCTTATACAAGCCTAACATGTGTAAAAAGAGGATGTTACAGAGACACCAAAGCATTGTCTCCATCACAGAGACACAACAACAATATCTCCGTCTCAGAGATACGTAACTGCCCATATAATTGCAATGTCGTGAGTTCATGTCATGAAGGCAACCGCTCATATAATCGTTATGTTATGCCAAATTATGTCTAGTGTTTATGTCTATGCAAACCCTAAGTATGAAATCAATAAGGTTATGAAACCAAGTCCACGGTAATGTTATGATACTATATTCAGGAACTCCAATTCCATGGTTATGTCATGAATGCATGGGTCTTAAACAAAGTAATGGAAGTCATATCCATAACCTTGAACAAGCACTGGAACCCAGTTCTAACAATCCACAGAATATGAGGGATTAACCAACCTTATCTCATCACTATGATATGGAAGGTATGTTGCCTCTTCACTTACAATCATGCATGATCACCCTCTTTGGGTAGTGAAGTCCATCAACTACACAGTCATCAACAACAACAAGGAAATCCATCCTTAAAGCCACTATAATAGGAAGGATACCATCCACCTTGCCTCATATAAATTACCCTCATCTATGAGGCTCACACCTTTCAACCTAAAGTCTCCACACTTATTTCCATTAACTAAGCAGTTTAAGCCACTTCCGGAGCTAATAACAATTATTTTTCACACATAGTGTTACAACAAAGTGCCTAAACGTGTTCAGACAATCACAAAACTTACTTGACATGATAAACAGGTATCAGGCTACCTCTGTAACTATATATAAGTCTATCATATTTTTACGAGTGTTACATTTCTCCCCACCTTTTAGAATTTTGTCCCTAAAATTTGCTCGCCACCAATACTTAGTCTCTCACAACTAAATTCTAAGATCTCCATCAAACATCACACTCGAAGGAATACCACCTCTATAGTGATATCTAAATCATCATTATTAACTCAAGACAATCCTGTCTCATACCAGTCTCCAGCTCCCAAGCCAAACCTATGACAAATATTCTTCACCTAAGAAAATATGTTTTCCACAAAACTCTTGGACTTCTATGTCCATAATCCTTTCAAGCCTTATCTAACCCATGGGCTCTACTCACACTAGAGGTACCACTCCAAAGGGTGTAGATGCAAATAATTCCTGATGAGTTCAGTGATGCCAACTGAACCCTTACTAGAATAACTCCTATTTCCCCTAGCTCGCCTAAGTGAAGTCATAGTTTCCTATCCACACAGAACATTACATATTGAGTAGGTTGAGCCTCAATATCTTGTAGCCGTGTAACAGTAGCAACTAACATCAAACCTAAAGTAAGTTATACAATCTTTTTCCAATATCTCAAACAAGAGACAAAAAAATGCACAACGCACAAGGAAACTTTTAACATGCCTAAGCATAGTCAACTCATACCCCGGCTCAACAAGATGAACTGCTCTGATACCATAATGTAACATCCTGAATTTAATAACCATAGTATATCACCACGATCATTAGATTCAAGCCTGCTACTTACACAACTATGCAATTTCCGATATAACATAATAGCATTATATAGAAAATATGAGCCACGAATGAATATATTTATAACATAATAATTATATATCTCATAAATATAATATGTACATAATATCAACAAAAACTACGTAGCTACACTAAGCTAAGCACTCCAAGCTCCTGCCCACACTTCACTTTCCATAAGTTTTCCTCCCTGGAATCATCATGGAAACACACACAAAGGGTGAGAATCACAAATTCTCAGTAGATAAATCCATAAAACATGCCATCACAATCATTCCAGCCATTTTAGGGAAAAGTACATTTCTAAACTTATGTCTCACACATATCAAGTTAGAAAGGTGGCAAAAGACCAAAACCATGTCCTTTCTCTTCCTAAAATAGATTCTCATTTTATAAATTTATATAAAAACTCATTTATCATAAACAGTTTTCAAGTGATCATCACACTAAAAAAAACATCATCTTCATCACAGAGACACCAAAGCATCATCTCCATCGCAAAGACACAACAACAATATCTTTGTCTCAGAGATTTGCAACTACCCATACAACTGTAATACCATGAGTTTATGTGTAACACCCCAAACTTCCTAAATATTAGATAGTAATTTTGACAGTTAATAGAATTCTACTGTTTAGTGATTTCTGTGTGCTGTAAAATTATTTTGAATATTCTTTCTGTATATTTGATCGTTTTGTGTAATTTACTCCGTGTCAGGAAAATAATAATTTTCGGGCCGGGAAAAATTTTACGTAATTTAATTATTACTAAAAAGTCTTAATTAATTTACGAAATCTGATTTGATATTTATGAATTTTCTAATTTTTATGATTTTACGGATGATTATGAAATTTTTATTTTTTTGGACTGTTTGTGGGCCCATGGGGGTGTATGTGGGCCCAAGTGGGTCCCGCAAAGTGAAAATTTTTCTACGCATAGAAAAATTTGTACTATTGAGACGGAGACAGGGGATCTTACTAAACCTGAATCTGGAAATAGTTTTTAAAATTTTTTTTTACTGTGTTTGTACTGTATTTATTTATTAGACGATAAAAGGGCGATAAAAATACAGTAAAAATATTATTCGTAGGGTAATAGCAGATAAAAATAAATATTATACTGTTAAGTCAATATTGGTGGTTTGGATATCCACCATCGATTTAATCAACGTTAGAGACTTGATCTTGATTTAATCAACAGTAGAGATTTGATCTTAAAAGTGAATAGGATCATTTATAACCGTTAGATAGAAATTAAATAAAGGGAGGAGATTTAGTCTTATAAAATGGCTATGACCATTTATAACCGTTGGATGTAGATTTAATCAATGGTGGAGATGGATCATTTATGACCATTGGATGAAGATGTAATCAATGGTGAAGATTTAGTCTTAAAAAGTGACAAAGATCATTTATGACCATTGGATGTAAAGTAAGAAGGAGTAATCTTGACCCTTCATTTTGGAGACACATCTAAGGGCTAGGATTTAAAGGAGAAAGATCCAATGGCCTATATCAAGTCTTCTAATCTAAAGCTACACCTAAAGTCTACCTTAATCCTAACCATTGAACTAATCAATGGTTAGGAATGCTTCAAATAATGGCTTGTAAAAAATTTGTCACACATTGGAGTGCATGAAGAGGGGGGGACGGTTTTGGAGGCTTAAGACAATAGCCAAGTTTCAAGACACCAATTATTTTCCATTTTGATCATTAATGAATCATTCCAAAAAGCTATAGCAATTCAAACTTTTCTTTCCACTCTTCTCCATGCAAGTTTCGGCCATGCATTGAATTAGGAGACCAAATAATTCATTTCTACACTTCACATTATCACATCTTCATCTTTTCACTCAAGTTTCAAGAAGCCAACAAAAGAAAACTCCATTCTCTCTCCCTAAGAATACCATTCGGCCAAGCACCCTAAATTCCTCTTCCATCACTCTTTAATTTCAAACAACCATATTTCTTAAATCTATACCTTATTCTAAGACACTTTGTAGTTTGGAGCAAATTCTAAATCTTCCATCTTGAAGGACTTTTTCTAAGAGCAAGTTCTAGAGTTTTTGTTGGTGAAGTGTAAGGAAATTTCATTTCATTTCTTCTTTTTCATGTTCTAAACCATGTTTGATCCATGGTTCCTCTTAATCAAGCTTAATATACTAATTTCTTTGTGTTTGTTTTATGTTTAAGAAACTTTTGTTGGTGGAGATCTTGTTCAAAGTGCAAAGCAAGGAGTTTTTTTGAGGATCTTCAAGAGGTAAGAGGGAGATCCATGTCACCAACCAAGCAGGTGGTGAGAGATGATTTTATATTTGATGGATGGTGAATCCATGTGAGGATTCATATCCATGGTCATGTAATAATTTGTGGGTGTTTATGTGCTTTGATTATTTGCCTATGCTTGATATGCTTTGCATGATTTTATTGCTTATATGGTATGCTTATAATATGCATGATGAAGATATGTTGAATAGATTATGATAGATGTATGATAAAGCAAGAAATTTTGGCTCCAAAGGCCAAGGGGGAGGCTACGGTTTTGAGCTCTTAAAATTAGGCTTCATGTTGAAATTTTTCAAGGACAAAGGAATTAATTTTTGGTCACTAAACTAAGGTGAATTTCGGCCAAGACACCTCAAAATAGGTGTTCACAAATTAATATTTTCATGAATGGTAAAATTGGATGTTTATAAAAGTTAGGAAAATAAACAAATGGTTTGTTTTCAAAGAACTTGAGTTCACGATTTTGGTGAGAAGTTTTAATGGTTTTGTTTGTGTAAAAATCAAGAATGGAACTTAGTTGATTTAGAAGGAAAAATGCAAGAATGTTTTCAATAGTCATGTCCACGATTTTGAAGACTTGAAATGCCTTGGTTTTGTGAGAACAAAGTGATTTTTCAAAATGAAAATATAACTTGATTTCATATAAGAAATTTGGAAAGGGAATCAGAGTGTTTTAACACTTGAAAAACGGAAATTTTATTTGTGAGTGGAAAAGAGAGGTAGAAAGTGTTTGAACCTCAATTTATTTTAAAGAGGATAGATTTTTAGAATTGATATGGAATTATAAAGAATACGTGGGAAACTTGAGATTTTCTAACGTATAACTCATTCTGTGAGTTTTGGAGAGCGTGAGTAAAATTTTAAAGATAGAAATATTGATTTAATTCCATGAAATGGTGATTTTATGGAATAAATTGTGAAAATGATTTTTCTTGAGTAGGAAAATATGGAAAATAATGTGAGAGGTCATATTATTTTGAAAAAAATTGAAATAGAATTTTTTGAACGTTGAGAAATATTTTACGAAGTTGAAAAACAGCGAAAAATGATTTACGTAACTTAAAAACGTGATTTTTTAGCTACGCGATTGGAAAAACGTTTAAATATTTCCACGTGAATTGAAAAACGTTAAAATATTTCTACGCAATTTGGAAAGCGTTTAAATATTTTTACACGTTTGAGATATTGTTGAAAAATCACTATGTGATTTAAAAATGGTGGAATATTTCTACGTAATTGATGAAAACGTTGGAAATTCTATATGTAATTTGAAAACGTAACAGAAATGTTACAAAATTGTGAAAAATGCGATAATATGATTTTCGCGATTAAATATGCAATAAAATTATTGTTGAACCAGGGGATGAACACTGTATAAGAAAATGATAATTTTGCCTGTGATTGGCATTGGTGCATTTTATATGCATAAACTGGTGTATAAACACTGTATATGAATTTTGCCTATGATTGGCATTGGTGCATTGAACATGCATTGGAAAGGTCCAAGGGACTGTATGAGGCTATTTGCCTAGGAGAGACATACACCTCTTGAGTGGGTGCGATATGCGTAGTGTAAGTCACTTGTTGACCTTGGGCGCATCGGGGTGCGGGTTGCTTACATGGGTGGTTGGTAGCTCTTCTTCCTGTAAGTTAGACCGATGCAACACACCGATGATCCTGACCGAGACACTATTCTTAATCATGATCTCATAAAGACTGTCGTGTATATGCTAGATGTGCAAAAATCAAATTGAGGATTATAGCACTTGGTCCGAGGCATTTTGGTACCAACAGATCTTTCGGATTGACTTCTCCGAACTGAGTATTAGCTCCATGGAGTAGGACATTGAGTCTATGTGCGCATGCATGAAACTGAGCATTTTTATCTAGGTGATATATTAATTGAGGAATATTGGCTATGACAATTGTTTTGTTGAGGAAAAATTAAATGATGATGATGATAATCATGTGATGGCATTACTGTATTTACTGTTATTTTATACACTATGATGACGGCATAATTGTAATTATGGTATGATATATCTGTATGGTATGTTGTATGTATTATCTCTATGCTACCATGTTGGTATTGGCGTAGGTGATCTCACCTCTTTGTATTTTCATTGTGTACTGTAAATATATTTGTAAAGACACTGAACAAAGGGTTGAACAAGAGGGTGAAGAAGAGCAGGCTCCAGAGGAAGCGGAGTTTTGATAAGATGACATCAAGACCTGGTTTCTTCGGTTATGTGAGATTACAGTTCCATGGTGGAGCTGAAGCGTGGAGGACTAGTCCCGATGAGAGGGGACTAATTTATGAGGGAAACCTGACGGTCATGATAAGCAGAGAGTTTCGTAGAAATCCGTTCTTTTCTGTAACTATATATGTACATGTTGAATTTCCACTGTCTATCAGGCAGCATTGGGATACTAGATATTATGTTCCAACGGAAATTAGTATCGTGTCGTCCGCTCGGACACCTGTCCGTAGGGCTTCACATCAAATCGGATTCCTACCTGCTGAGGAGTCTGAGGAGGACCCAACTGAGGGTTCTGCTGTTTAGTTAGACTTGGGCAAGTCTAAACTCTGTTACAAGCTATGTCTGTATATATTTAAGTGTGTTATCTAATTTTGGAGAAATGGTCTGTATATAAATAATCCTGATAGTACGTTTGTAATGTATGATGATGTAAATTATGTGTGATGATGTATAATATTTTATTTTCTGCTAAGTTTATTTTATAGTTATCAAAGAAGAAAGAAAAAAATTTACAACTTGTATTTTTATCACAACATCACATTTTATAACTTAGGAGTAATTTGGTAATTAAGTAACATAAATGTGGCACCCTACGGTGCGTGTTACATTAGTTGGTATCAGAGCCCAAGTTAGAGTCTTTTAGATTTGTGGTTAGGTCTGTCTTGTTTGTGTTGTGTGATTCTCTGTTATTGTTTTCTGATAAGAAACAATATTGTTTGAAGATTGACCTTGCTTTCTTTGTGCTGTCCAGTTTGAGTAGAGAAAGTAATGGCAGGAAGAGGACGAGGACGTGTCAATACTACAACAGGAATGGAAAATATTGGTGATGACAATCAAAACATGGCTGCAGCTATAGCAGCAATGCAACGGATGGCTAATGTCGTTGCACAACAAAATCAAAGAGTAACTGAGGATGCTCACAATTTGTCTGAATTCCGTAAGAATAATCCACCGAAGTTTCGGGGAGAATTTGATCCAGATAAAGCTGATTTGTGGATCAAGGAGTTAGAGAAAATATTTGAAGGTATGGGATGTACTGATGAATGCAAGCTAACTTTTGCGACTTTTATATTAGTCGAAGATGGTGAAAACTGGTGGGCAGGAGCCCGAAGATTGTTAGAAGCTGAAGAAAGAGTTGTAACATGGCAGCTCTTTAGACAGAAGTTTTGGCGAAGTATTTTCCAACAAGTGTGCGTCATGCTAAGAAGATGGAATTTCTTAGTCTGAGGTAAGGGGTGATGTCTGTCAGTGAGTATGCGGCAAAGTTTGAGAGCTTATTTAAGTTTTTGAGATATTTCCAGATGCATCCAGATGAGGACTAGAAGTGTAGGAAATTTGAGGAAGGATTGAAGCTTGATATTAAGCGAGCTATAGCAACCCTGGGAATTAAGCAGTTTCCAAAATTATTGGACAAGTGCCATAAGGTTGAAGAAATTGATCAACAGTGTGCGGCGAGAAACAAGAACTTTGGACCTACAAGGTTCTAGAGAGGAAAGAATAGTGGAGGAAACCATTTTCAATAGAAGCCGTATGCAAAATCAGCAGGAAATCAGAACCGACAGCAGTTTGTTGGAGGAAGTTCTGGTGGCAATAAGACAAGTCAAGCTGGAACTCCTATGTATAGCTGTTACAAGTGTGGGAAGAATCACCTGACTAAGGATTGTTAGCATAAGGGAATTGTTTGTTTTAGATGTGGGAAACCTGGACATTTATCCAGGGATTGTGACTAGATAAAGAAGGAACCTTCTGTGGGAAATGTTCGTACAGCAACGCCACAGGCGGGTGGTCGAGTGTATACTATGAGCGGAGAGGAAGCTGCGAAATCTGAAGACTTAATCATGGAGGAGTGTGCTATTGAAGGTAATCCTTTAACCGTACTCTATGATTCGGGAGCAACATATTCTTTTATTGCATGTGATTGTGTGGAGCATTTGGGATTGACTGTGACTACATTGCCAAATGATTTGAGTGTTGCTACTCCTACTGATAAGCCTGTGATAACTACAAAAGTATGTTTGAATTGCCCTGTATGTGTTAGGGATAGAATCTTTCATGTGGATTTGATTTGTTTGCCTCTTTCCAAGATTAATGTAATCTTAGGAATGGATTGGTTATCTTCTAACCATATCCTAATTGATTGTTCAAATAAGACGTTAGTATTTCCTGAGGCTAAAGATCCGAGATTCCTAACGGCAACTCAAGTGGAAGCTTGTTTGAAGGACGGAGATCATGGGTATCTATTGTTGTCTTCTTTGGAGGTTCAATGTGAAGATGTCTTGAAGGATATTTTCGTGGTCAATGAATTTCCTGAGGTATTTCCTGAAGATATACCTGGACTACCGCCAGAAAGAGAAATTGAGTTTACTATTGATTTAGTACCTGGAGCTGGACCTATATCAATTGCGCCATATCGGATGTCACTAGTAGAATTGGCAGAGCTTAAGAAACAGCTGGAGGATTTGTTAGAAAAATAATTTGTGAGACCCAGTGTGTCACCATGGGGAGCTCCAGTATTGTTGGTTAAAAAAAAGGACAGAACATCTCGTCTATGCGTAAATTATTGGCAGTTGAACAAGATTACGATTAAGAATAAATATCCACTTCCAAGGATAGATGATCTGATGGATCAATTGCGAGGAGCCACAATATTTTCCAAGATTGATTTACAATCTGGGTATCACCAGATTCGTGTGAAAGTGGAGGATATTCCCAACACTGCATTTCGGACTCGTTATGGGCATTATGAATATTTAGTGATGTCGTTTGGTGTGACGAATGCACCTGCCATATTCATGGACTTTATGAATAGAATTTTTCATTCGTACTTGGACAAGTTTGTTGTTGTCTTTATAGATGACATTTTGATTTATTCTCGAAGTCAAGAGGAACATGCTGAACATCTCAGAGTAGTTCTCCAGATTTTGAAGGAGAATAAGTTGTATGTCAAGTTGTCCAAATGTGAATTTTGGTTAAGCGAAGTTCAATTTTTGGGACATGTTATATCGGAGGAAGGAATTGAAGTTGATGCTTCAAAAGTGGAGATAGTTTTAGAATGGGAAAGAATGAAGACTGTAATAGAAATCCGTAGTTTTGTCAGATTAGCTGGTTACTATAGACGGTTCATTGAGGGGTTTTCGAAGATAGCAGGACCTCTTACTCAACTTACATGGAAGAATCAACCATTCGTGTGGACTGACGCATGCGAAGAAAGTTTTCAAGAGTTAAAAAGACGATTGACTACTTCACCGGTATTGATTCTACCTGATCTGAATGAACCTTTTGATGTATATTGTGATGATTCGTACCAAGGATTGGGTTGTGTACTTATGCAAAATCGTAAAGTGGTGGCTTATGCCTCAAGGCAGTCGAAAATCATGAGAGAAATTATCCGACTCATGACTTGGAGTTAGCAGCTGTGGTATTTGCATTGAAAGTGTGGAGACATTTTCTCTATGGAGCAACGTTCACTGTTTTTAGTGATCATAAAAGTTTGAAGTATCTGTTTGACCAGAAAGAGTTGAACATGAGACAAAGGCGTTGGCTAAAGTTTCTGAAGGATTATGACTTTCAGTTACAATACTATCCCGGAAAAGTGAATATCGTAGCAGATGCGTTGAGTAGGAAAATGCTTAATGTTTCTGTTATGATGATCAAGGAGGAACATGCGAAACATCTTAGTGTGGTTTTTCAGATTCTGAAGGAGAAAAAGCTATATGCTAAGCTATCAAAATGTGAGTTCTGGTTAGAGGAGGTTCAATTTATGGGTCACGTGATTTCAAAGGAAGGAATTGCAGTGGTTCCATTGAAAGTGGAGGCAATTCTTCCATGGGAAAGACCAAAGACTGTAATAGAGATTCGTAGCTTTGTGGGATTAGCTGGTTATTATCGAAGATTTATCGAGGGATTCTCTAAAATAGCAGGACCTCTCACCCAGCTTACAAGAAAGAATCAAGCTTTCGCATGGACAGATGCATGTGAAGAGAGTTTTCAAGAGTTAAAGAAACGATTGACTACTTCACCAGTGCTGATTTTGCCCGATCCCAATGAACCTTTTGAGGTGTACTATGATGCTTCATATTAGGGTTTAGGATGTGTCCTTATGCATAATAGAAGAGTGGTAGCATATGCTTCAAGGTAACTGAGAGTACATGAGAAGAACTATCATATGTATGACTTGGAGTTAGCTGTTGTTGTGTTTGCGTTGAAGATCTGGAGACATTTTCTTTATGGAGCAACATTCAATGTCTACTGTAACACCCTGAAAATTGCTAATTTCATGATAAATAATCATTTTATAATATTTGTGACTTTTGTGGATTTTTCCGGAAATGTTGAAATATTTTCCCCCAGGCTGGTAAACCTTAAATTGTGAAAACGTCAACGGGGGATCTTACTAAACCCGAGGCCGGGCACAATTTACAAAGTTTACATTTTTTGAGATTTTTATTTGTTAAATAAAAATCGCTATACAATTTATTATTTGTTGGATAATAAATACTAATTTCTGTTAACTGTAACATTTGTCCATTGCATAATAGTTTGTATGAAAATGCTTGTCACATTTTCAAAAGTGTCAACTTGATATCACATCATGTTGACTTTTTCAAAAATTTAACAAATCTTCTCAAAGAAGCTTTGTACAAAGCTTCTCAAGTAAGCTTGCCTTAAGCTTCTAGAACATTTTTCCCTCCTCTCTCTCTCCCTTTGTTCCACGGCAATGGCCATTTTGGGAGCCAAAAATTGGCTTTTCATTTATCACTTTTTCATTCTAATTTCAAACCCCAAAAAGCTATCATCACTTTTCTAACACTTCGTCTCTCTACACTTTTACTCTCATTTTCTCTCAAGCTTTTTCTCCTCATTCTCTCTTCTCCTCTTCCACGGCATCGACATCATTCTTCCTTCTCCATTGATGCTTGATTTCAAGCAAAGTCTTTGCTTGAACTAACCATCCTTTTGAAGCCTTTTCATTCTTGTTGGAAGACCATCTTCAAGAACTCAACTTTCCTCTCCATTTTCTGCCCTCTTCCACGACCAAGACTCCATTTTTGGCCATCTAAGCTTTTTAATTCAACCAACCTCATTTCCTACCATTTCCCATCATCTAAAACGTTTTCCCTTTCGTAACCATCTCTAGAATCCACCATTTTCATCTTCTTCCATCAAGCTTTAAAGCTTGAAACTTTGAGGTAAAAGTTCATAGCTTTCTCATTTTTCCATCTCATTTTCATGATCCATGGTCACTTTGGTGATCACGGATACCTTTTTCAAGCTTTGATTGTGATTTTTGTGAGTTTGAATATTCTAGGGCTTTGAGGTGGTGGAGGACTTAAATTCAAGAGCAAAGGAGCTTGCTTTCTTATGTTGTCTTCTCTTGGTAAGAGGGAGACTATCCACTTCAACTTCTATTGGTAGTGGGAAGCTTCTTTGAGTGTTGATTTTGTGAAACCCATGTTAGGGTTGCTCTATTGATTTTATGGTTTTTCCTAATGATCTTTGTATTAATTTTCTCCTATGTGGTTTTATTGGTTGTATTTGTGTATGTTGATGATCTTGGATTAGTTTTGATGGAGTGGAAGTATGAATTGGAAGCAAGGGTTCCTTGCTCTCCTTAATGAGGCTCACGGCCATAACCCCTTCAATAGGGTGTTCATGGTTAAAATTTTGTGACAAGTTGGAAAGATAATTAATCAAGTGAATAATAATCAATGGAGAAATAAAAATCTAGAACCCCTATTTCCCTTGAGGCTCACGACCTCTTAAGGTGAAAATACGAAAAAAAATGTAGTGTTAAAGTGGAGACTTAGTTAATTAGAAAATTAGAGATTTATTAGAAGTTCATAAAATGGGAAGAATAAAGAATAAGACTTTATCCTATAACTTAGAACAATTTTGGACTTAAGAAAAGAACAAGAGAGTGTGTGAGACTTGGAAAACCTTAGAATAATTTTCTAAGTGAGTATGGTAAAATTTAAAGTAAAGAACTTAGCTAATCAAGATAATTCCTCTAGAGAAAGATTCCATAAGAAATGTTAATTAAAGTGAAACTTCATAATAAACCTTAAAAAGTGTATTATCACATTTGAGAATTTGATGATATGTTATTGTGGGTCCATGAGTGGGACTAAGAATTTGTTGATGTTTATCTTGGCCAAATTTTGGCATGTTATGGAAAAGTATATTATTGTGGAATATACATGTGTATGCATTGGGTCATCATGCATTGTGAAAGTTTGGTGGACTTTGTTGTAAGGCTGTATGCCTAGGAGATTGAATCACACCTTAGTGCGGGTGCGAATAGACTAGTGTAGGTCATATTGTTGACCTTGGGGGCGTCGGGGTGCAGGTGTCTCACAATGGACAGTTGGTAGCTCCACTGGGGCCGTGGGATAGATCGATGCAAACGCACCGACGATCCGGATCGAGACACTGTCCTATATCGCGATCCTGTGAGAATTCCGTTGTATAAAGACTTGTTGCACAAATGATTGATTTTTTTTCTAGAAAGCACTTGATTTTAGGCTGACGAGATACTGGCATGTCTCTTTGATCATTCTCTCCGATGTTTGAGTCTAGCTCTATGGAGTAGGATTTTTGGTATCGAATGTTAGATTTTGGTACCATGTACACGTGCATAGTGAGTCAACATATTATTTAGCATTTATTCACATGATGATGGAACTGTTGTTTTATTGATGTTATAACTACCTAGATTTGTTAAGTTGTTTATTATTTAAATATGGATGCTGATTATTATTTCTGCTATGCTATGTGGCATCTTGCGCCATTCTGTTTCTTTACTGCCATAATTAATTGGTAATGAATATAGGATGTCTCACCTTTTATCTATATTTTCTGCTATTCTGTATATTTATACGTTTCTATGAAGACGTTGGTGAAGAAGGGGAAGTGCACGAATTCCCCAACTTTTGGCCTGACTTTGATTAGTACCTGTTTGGAACATGACGTCCCATCCACGTGGCTTTTTGGGGTATGTTAGGCTGACATTTCATGGAGGTCTGGACTGTTGGTACATTAACTTGAGCACGAATCATTGCGTCTACCACAGAGATGTGACGGTGTCTCTGGCATGGGGTCATTATGATCCACTTGTTTTTACTTTCAATGCACATTTGTCGTTAGAATTTTACTTGCCCATTCGTGATATGTAGGGTGATCGTGACTACACTCCACAAGATGATTCATTTTTATCCTCTGCAGGAGCTCCTGGTCGTAACTTGGTTACTTCGATAAGGATTTCCTCTGACGAGGAGGACCCCAAGGAGGATCCATCCACGGTTTCTTATCTTTAGTTTTTGGGGCTGATACTGTTGATGGCTATTGATGGCTATCTGTAAATCTTTTGGGAGGCCTGATGTTTTGTCTTTTTGGTGGGTTGTATATGTGTAATCATTTTGAGGCGGGTAAAGCTTTTGCTTATTTTGTATATTTGATGATGTATTTAAACAATTATGATATAAGTATATATATACGTATGATGTATGAATGTATGGTTTATTTTTCATATTAACTTCTACTATAATTATGTTTTATCTTTTCTTACAAAAAAAAGAATACGCCAAATTATTATACGTTTAGAAATGAATAGGCTTATCTATATTATAATGAATCGGGTCTTAGTTTACAATTTATTTTCCGCATTATGATTTTTGGTGTGACGTTCCCTCCTCAAAAAGGGGCGTTACATCTACAATGACCACAAAAGTCTAATATACCTATTTGATCAGAAGGAGTTGAATATGAGACAAATGAGGTGGTTAGAATTTTTGAAAGACTATGATTTTCAACTTCAATATCATCCTGGAAAGGTGAATGTCATAGCAGATGCTTTGAGTAGGAAGATGCTTAGTGTTTCTGCTATGATGCTCAAAGAAAGTGAGTTAATAGAACATTTTAGGGATATGCGGTTGTCCGTGGAGTTGACACCGGGGAGAATGTGCTTGAAGATGATCACTGTTTCGAGTGGATTAATGAGAAATTTGAGAGAAACAAGGAAGTGACTCATACTTACAGAATGAGAAGGAGCTGGCGAAACAAGGCGTTATGTCAGAATTTAGGGAAGGACCGGATGGGATCCTAAGAATCAAAGATAGGATTTGTGTACCAAGTGATCTTGAGTTGAGAAGGTTGATTCTTGATGAAGCCCATAAGAGCAAGTTGAGTATGCACCCAGGAACTACTAAGATGTACTAGGATCTGAAACAATTATATTGGTGGCAAGGAATGAATAGGGATATCGCCAAGTATGTGTCGTCTTGTTTAACTTATCAAAAAGCTAAATTGGAACACCAAAAGCCTTCAGGAATGCTACAACCTCTAACTATTCCAGAATAAAAATGGGATTGTATTACAATGGACTTCGTGATTAGATTGCTAAAGACTAGAAAGAGGTATGATTCAATTTGGGTAATTGTTGATCGGCTTACGAAGTTAGCACACTTTTTGCCAATTAACATAAGGTATTCGCTGGAGAAATTGACCCAAGTGTATATCAGTGACATTGTTAGACTCCATGGTGCACCCTCGAGTATTGTTTCTGATAGAGACCTAAGGTTTATATCAAGATTTTAGCAGAGTTTGCAAGAAGCAATGGGAATGAAACTTCATTTAAGTTCTGCATACCATCTAAAAACAGATGGCCAGTCAGAGAGGACAATCAAATCATTAGAAGATCTATTAAGAGCTTGTGTTTTGGAACAGACAGGGGGATGAATTCTTACCTTTGATAGAGTTCACCTATAATAATAGTTTCTATGCAAGCATTGGGATGGCACCCTATAAGGCATCGTATGGGCGACGATGTAGAACACCTTTATGTTGGAACCAAGATGGCGAAAGTTTTGCGATAGGGCCTGAGCTTGTACAACAAACAACTAAAAAAGTTAAGATGATTCAGGAAAGAATGAGGACAACTCAGAGTTGACAGAAGAGTTATGCCGATAAGAGATAGAGACCTCTTGAATTTGAGGAAGGTGAGCATGTGTTTCTAAGAGTTACACCCACGACTAGTGTCGGAAGGGTTATTAAATCCAGAAAACTCACTCCTAAATTCATCGGACCCTATCAAATTCTTCGTCGGATAGGTCCGGTAGCCTACCAAATAGCTTTACCACTTTTTCTTTCCAACCTTCATAATGTCTTCCATGTGTCACAATTGCAAAAGAATATTCCTGATCCAACCCATGTCATAGAACTGGATACGATACAATTAAAAGAGAACTTGACCGATGAAACACTTTCTGTTAAGATTGAGGATATGAGAGTGAAGCAACTCAGAGGCAAAGAAATTGCATTGGTAAAAGTGATATGGAATGATGTGACTGGAGATGCAACATGGGAGCTAAAGGACAAAATGAAAGAGCATATCTGCATTTGTTCTAAGGTATAATGAATTTCAAGGACGAAATTCTTTTTAGAAGGGGAGAGTTGTAACATCCCAATTCTTTTTCTTCTTTTATTGTTTTTCAGTTATCTGTGATTTTTGTGATTTTTATGAATTATTTGACTTATTTTGATTATTTTAATATTATTTTCAAAAAAAATGGACTGTTGAAATAGGGCCGGGGGAGCTCACTGAACCCGAGACCGGAGACAGTTTTCGAAGTTTTCATTTTTTGAGATTTTATTTGTAAATAAAATATAGGTATGTTTTATTATCCATTGGACAATAAATAATAGTTTGGTTAACTATAACTTTTGTCTATTGGTTAATAACTACTAATTAATGCTAGTTACTCTCTTTGATGTTTGCTTTATGGTGGGACCATTAGCCATTAAATAACCATGGCCCACCATGTGACTTTTCTTTTTTTGGACCAATAGGAAGAAAGCTTCCTAAAGAAGCTTTGGAACAAGCTTGTAGGAGAAGCTTTGGACACCTTTCTATGGAGAGAAGTGCACGACTAAGAGCTCCAAGGAGGCTTCTAGAGTAAGCTTCCACTTTTAATTCATTTCTATCATTTCTATTCATCTTTCATGAACTAAAAAGCTACATACTTTCTCTCTCACTTTTTTCTCCTATCTTTTCTCTCCACCAAGCTCACGACCACACCACCAAAGACCACCATCCAAGCTTGTTTAATTTTAACTAACCCCACTATTGGGAATTACAAATACATCACGCCGTGGAATAATAAAAAATTCCCTCACAAGGTCTATGCAAAAAAGCCATAATCTGAGTTTTTAAAGGTGCTTACCTCTTGAAGCGTGATAAACACAAGCAACATGAATCACCAACACCGTAATAACAATGATGTCTCTATAGTATCCACATGAACAGACTTGCAAAAACATCCAATGTCCGCAGTCTTGGAGTCTGACCTCTCTGCAACAGTGCTAGCTGCGAAGAGAAGAGAAAGAAACTTGTCATTCTCTCACTCACTTTCTATAGGTGCAGCTAGGGTTATGTGATGTCTACTTAGTAGCCCATTTAGCAGTATTATTTATAATAGTGACTGCCTTAAGTGAGTGTGAGCAGTAGTAAGGTAAGTTGTGTAACCCTAGACTCATCTATCATGAGTCTGACCCACAATTGAATCCAAGTCCAACTTGGATTCTAATTACTTCAATTTAGTCTGCTCTATGTGTGCGACCCTGCAGGTTCTCATAACGTTGGCAGTAATATTAAAATCTTATTTTAATATTACAAGCATTGAGTGGTATTTAGCAACACATCATTGCAACCTAAGTAATGAAAATCTCAGTGATTTGACATAACCTTTTCGTGACTAATGTTTTCGTGTAGTTTAGTCCCTTTGTCCAGATATCTAGATTGAACACAAGGCATGAAATATGTCACCCTTGTATAGTTCAATCCTTCATTTCCTGATACCCGAGTAGACTTAATAATAACAAATGAGATCAATATCTCATATTGATTCATTTGAGCATGGCCATGCATTTCACAGTCTCACTCAATCAGGGCGTTCGAAGATATCACTCATGTTATGTAAGAGGGACAAATCCCATCTAGATCACTCATATCCCTCCGCATGATTTGTGGTATATCCAATAATCGACTGTATAATCACCCTATTGCAGATGACGTTTGACGACATTAAAACACACAACTCCTCATGTAGGAATTATAGTGATTTCAGGTCAAAGGACCACATACACCATTGTCACTATGAGAACCGCTTATGACATTCACGTAACGATTCATGTAGCATTCTCATAGCGGGTCTGTCCAGTACATTATTACTCTAATATGTACCTATGTGAAGACTTGATATCTCATATTTGTAACCCGTGAGATATGGTCATCAGTCTACACATATACTAGTCTCAATGCATTATTGTTGTCCTAATTAATAATAATACTTGACCAAGGATATTTAAGAATAGTGTTTTATCTAATAGGATCTCACGATCAAGTCATGCACTTGATGTCCTACGGCATCAAACTTATTATTCTAGGGCTTTATTATGTTTATCAAAAAAGAACACAATAAATCAAATGCCTCATATATTAAAAAATAGCATGATACAATGTATGTAAATATAGACAAAATGTATCGACTTCTAGGGCATACACCAACACCCATATCTTACTTCTATTCATCATTCTAAGACACTTTGGTGTTGTGCTCTTGATCTAGTTCATCCATTTTCAAGTACTTCCTCAAGCTAGGGTTTTGAAAGCTTTTAAGGTGAAATTCCTCCATCTTCACTTCTCTTTTTATTTTCAAATTCTAAGACCATGATTTTGATCCATGGTCATTCTATTTCAAGCCTTAGATGTTGATTTTGTATGTTGTTTTCATTTTCAAGAGCATCTTGGGAGTGGAAGTTTGATTCAAGAAAGCACCCAAGGAGTTTTGGTCATCCAAGATAAGAGGGAGATTAATCTCATCAACCTATCATGGTAGTGAGGAACGAAATTTGCATGTTGTAAGTAAAGAATCCATGTGAGGGTTATTCACTTGGTTGTATGTATTTTTGGTGATTTTGGTTATATGTATTTTTGGTGATTTTTGTGGTTTTTACCTTGTATGATTTCATGGTTTAATATTATGCATAACCTTGGTTGAATAGAAATTTTGGTGACTGAAGTATGTTATATGCTTGGAGTCTTGAGACAAACTTTTGTGTTAATTTGGAACTTAGATGCTTAGGTGGAAAGGAATTGGATTAAGGATTTATAATAATGGAAGAGAGATAGAACAAAAATTTTGTCATTAAGTAAGAGAGAGATTTTGGTTATTGAGTGGAAAAATAAGCTTGAAAGAGAAATTGAGAACTTAAGGTATTTTTATAAAAGGCAAAGGAAAAGAATTTATTGAATTAATATAATGTGGATTCCTTATGTGTTCTTTGTGATAAATATTAGGAAGTACTTCCTAGAGAAGCCCAGTTAGAAGAAAATTGGAACTAAAGTTAATTTCTATATTAATCTTTGAAAGTTTCAAAAGTAAGCCTACAAGTGTAAGAAGAGTTTTACATGATTGAAAAATAGTGATGATGTCCTACGTAATTTAAGAATGATGATTTTTAAATTACGCGATAAAGATGCCTTGCGACTGAAAATAACTACAATGTGTTGTTGGGCTCTTAAACTGGACCCGGAGATGTTAACGACTGGTTTCGCTTATGAGTAGCTTATGTTTATGGAGAATCATGATATTAATATGTGTGTATGCATTAAGTCATTGATCATGCATTATACTGGCGGTGTCAGTTGAGGCTTTTACCTAGGAGTTGAATTACACCTTAGTGCGGGTGCGAATTGTGTAGTGTGGTTCATTTGTTGAACTTGGAGGCGTCGGGGCATAGGTATCCCACAAGTGACCCGTTGGTAGCTCCACTAGGCCGTGGTGACTGAGCAACGTACCGATGATCTCGACCAGGCACTATTCTATTCACGATCTGGTGTACACTGTCTTGTATAAGCCATGATGCGTAATTTATAGCACTTAACTTGAGGATGATAAGATATAGACATGTCTTCTAGATCATGCTATCTGAAATTGTGTTTAGCTCCATGGAGTAGGAAATTGGTCCATTGTGCATATGCATAGTCTGTCTATATATCATCATGATATTTTATATCTGCTAAATTATTTGATATTTGATGCCATAACTGAAATGGTCGTTTCATGTATATGAATGATATTATTATTCTTTATTCTTTCTATGCTGCCATGTTGGAATTGATGTAAGGGATCTCACTTCTTCGTTATGTTGTTCTGTTTTATGTTTATATTTGATAAAGATTGAGAGCAAGACGAAGAAGGATCGCATCTTTTCTGTTGTGTTGATTTTCTATGATGGCGGCGAGAAGAGGTTTTGGTGGTTTTGTCAGAGTTCAATTCCATGGTGGTACAGATACTTCACGTATCGACTGGGATACTGAGCGTGTTAGATATGTAAGGGTGTGACTATATCTGTACGTAGGACCCGCGATAGGGATCCTATCTTCTCTCTTAACACCTCTGTACGTTTGGAGTTTATTATGACGATTAGGGAGTTGTAGGGTGATTTGAATTGCACGTCTAGGGAGGATCAAGACTCTGTGGTGTCATCTGCTAGGACACCTGCCTATGAGACCTTACCTCTCTTCGGATCTCCATCTTCTGAGGAGGATCTGATGGAGGACCCTACTCCCTAGGCATATGGACTTGGGCTAGTTTGTGTTTTGTTAAGCAGTTTGTATATATGTCTTTTGAGTTCAAACTTTATGTATTTTGAGCGAACTGTGATCTATGTCCCTTATGTATATATTCTTTTGATGTGTAATATTCTGTAATTACATCCTGTGTTGTTTATGCCTTGTTTAAGTTTATGTTTTCGAGAAAGAAAATTTGAAATCCATATTTTACTATATTAAACCTTTTACACGTTTTGTTAAGTTTATGAGTTTTAGTCGTAGATGTGATAACCCTAAGGGAGGGTTTCACAGAAATCCATCCTTAAAGCCACTATAATAGGAAGGATACCATCTACCTTGCCTAATATAGATTACCCGCATCTGTGAGGCTCACACCTTTCAACCTAAACTATCCACACTTATTTCCATTAACTTAGCAGTTTAAGCTACTTCTGGAGCTAATAACAAATATTTTCCGCACATAGTGTTACAACAAAGTGCCTAAACATATTCAGATAGTCACAAAACTTAACTAACATGATACCTCCATAACCATATACAAGTCTATCATATTTTCACGGGTGTTACAATAATTGCCCTGGTTACCAGGTGTTTTAATTTATTTTGTTCGTTGCACCATCTTTATTTATTTTCCATGGTCTGTATTGGGTCCAACGCGTATTACAAATGTGCATCTGTTAGCCGCTTGAAGGACTTAGGATTATCTATTAAAGCCTTGTTCGGGGTCTAGTGCCCAAAAAGGCATTTGGCGTTCCACTTGACTTAGGTGTAATTTTAATTCAAAACCTTAGCCCGAGGTTCGACACCAATGTTTTGGCACTTTGGATCCCACTTGACTTTTAGGTATAATTTAAAAAGGAGGCCTTGTCCGGTTTCCTACACCAAAAGATTTTGGCACTTTGAACCCCACTTGACTTAGGTATAATCTAAGGTGATCCATAATCGGGGTCTTTAATGTTTATGATTTGCAACGAAGAATTGCCTAACACTTAGGGAAATTTCACTTTTTGAAACTATTTTAATATAAGACTTGTTTAGTGGATACTTGATGGTGGACCACAAATGTCATAATCTGCACTGCCACTTTACTTCTTAACCACAGAATGGTTATGGACAAGTGTTGAGGATTGGGTGTGGACCCATAACTCGTGACCAAAACACTTAAATGGGTTTGGTGGGTTATTAATCCTCTTAACCTAGACTGTTAAGTCCCATGGGGATGGGTTCAAGGCATTCTCAAGTCATTTTTTGGGTTGAGGATCCTGAGACTTTAAATATGCATGATGGTATATGAATAACTCCATTTTATTGAGTAATTTGGGGGACAAAAGTCTGTACAGAGTGTATGTTTACCAAAATTAGGGCAGATAAAATAGTGTGAACTAAGAGACTAGGCCTTAAAGGGCACTTAACTGTAGTATTTTCTAAGTTTGTCTACATTCCAATAGTTATTGATCAACTTTCCTGTTAGCGTCTCTAAGGTATAGACTCCTTTTCCAGTACTAGTTACAATGCGATAAGGACTTTCCCAATTAGGGGCTAACTTCCCACAGGAGGTGTTTTTATCTCTGATGTCTACTCTCTGGAGTACTAAATCTACTGGTTGGAACTTCCTTAGAATAACTTTCAGATTGTATCGTGTGTCGTCCTCTGCTTCATGGCGGCGTCGCGTATATGGGCAATGCGCCTTCTTTCTTCCATAAGATCTAGGACTTCCTTGATAAATCTAGGGTTGGGGTCGAGCGAGAACTGTTGGAGATGCCAACTAGGTTCTCCTATCTCCACCGGGATCATAGCCTTACACCCATAAGTGAGTCTGAAAGGAGTTTTTCTTATCGTTGAGTGAGGTGTAGTCCAATAGGCCCAGAGGACATGGTTGAGTTGTTCTGCCTAGTTTCCCTTAGCTTCATCCAACCTTCTTTTGATTCCTTAGGCAATAACTAGATTGGCGGCTTTAGCTTGTTCGCTTGTCTTGGGGTGTTCAACAGCACTACAATGGTGCTTAAGTTTTAGGTCGGGAAGGAGCTCTTCGAATCCCTTATCTTTGAACTATTTCCCGTTGTCCGTCATGATGGACTTTGTGTAACGCCCTTTTCCATAAAGGGCATCACATTTAAAACTACTAAAACTTATGAAACTTATAAAGGCTTAACCCAAGTTGTAAAAGATTTAATGTTATAAAAAAATATGGGTTTAAAATTTCCTTTTTAATGAAAATATAAACTTACTAAAGATATAGGTAATACAAAAACATATTGGACTGATTAATACACATTACATACACCACATAATATTCAACAACATTCATAACATAAAACTTACAGACTTAAAGAGAAACAATAGCAACCTTATGATGGTTCCTATTCAAAAGCATGGTAACAGACTTAAAAAAATACTCATAACGGCAACATCAAGATGAACACGCCATACGATGATACCTCCATAGCACTGCATCCTCTCGAGGCCAAGGAAGATCTCTGCTTCACCACCATGACGGACTTTACAAAAATATAAACATATAAACAGAATAAGATGGTAAAAAGATGAGATCTCCTACATCAATACCTTCATGGCAAAATAGAAATAATAAAAACAATAATGTCATTCAATACAAAATAAATAACTTATACAGTCAATATATCAAAACACTAGATAATTTAATGAGATATAATTAATAGATGATTTAACATATATATATATATATATATATATATATATATAAATGTCACAATGAGATGTCAACTGACTATGCATATGCAAAATGGATTAAACCCTACTCCATGGAGCTAATCACTGTGAACCCGGGGCCGACGAGGGCGGGGAGTGGTTACCGATGGAAAAAGATGAAGCACAGACAAGGAGCGGCTCCTGGAAGGCTTCTAGGTGAAGGGACATATGAATGAACTAAATACACACCAGAATGAGAGGGATTCAGAGACTGTGCAGGTATGAGACTGCATAGTTGAGGATGGCTTAAAGGAATTGATTAGTATCACCAATATCAACAAGATGCATCTTCTTTTCGGGAGCCAAGAACATAAGTACTCCACGGTTAAGTGTGCTTGACTAGGAGCACTTGTGGGCTGGGTGACCTCCTGGGAAGTTTCGTAGGATGCGTGTGAGTGAGGACAAAGCACGCTAAAAAGACCAGTATTGGTTTCTGGGGACACGCATCAAACCTACAGGCAGTCCCGGGACGTTACAAAATTTCAGAGATGAAGGGTCTAGAAAACCTGCCAGCCTCAATGACAGTCTACGCCAAACCGCGAAAGGAATAATGTTTGTCGGTTTACATCAGTGTGTTGCAACGGTTTATCATAGCCAGAGGTGTATAATGTGATAACAAGAACACTAGATGAATCACCGCGCCCTGACAGCCCCAAGACTCATTGTATGATCTGCACTATTCAATTCTAGTTCACCTCTAGGCAACAAAAGCCATAACAGCCATCGACTGTATAATGTTCAATGCATGATAACTCAATGCATAACGCAAGTCACATAATGTTCAATGCATGATAACTCAATGCATAACATAAGCCACAATAAGTCATAATCCATAAACCAACAAAATTGATTCTCCAAAGTAACAGCACTTACGTTTTTCTCAAAATTTGTATTATTTTAATTTAATCAACATTAAAGAAATTCTCTCTTCCATCCCCTTCACTAAAATCCTTTAAAATTTAAACAAAAATACCTTAAACCTCAAACTATCATTCTAACTCATTATCCATGACCAAAAATCCCTTTTTCCCAATAATAAAAACTTTGCTTCATTCTTCTTAAATAAAATACTTTAAATCTCAAATCACCTTTAAAACTCTATTTCTATTCTTATTGCTAAATATCATTATTTATCCAATACAAGCTATACATTTCCATATTCCTTCTTAAATAAAATACTTTAAATCTCAAATCACCTTTAAAACTCCATTTTCATTCCTATTAAAAATCCTTTTTCTTTAATTCCTTATCAAATCTCCTCTAAATAATATCTTTCAATGTTTATTCACTAAAACTTCATTATCTTTATTAAATCATTCCCTTCGAAAATCATTCTCCGTTTACCATCACTTAAGCACTTCTAAACAAAATACTTAATCTTTCAAATCCTCATTTCAACTCATTTCCTTTCTCATGATCAAAAGAATCAATCTTTTTTCAAATAATAAAACTTTGCTCACTTGCTTTATCAACTTGTAAAACCTTAATCCATATCCTTATAATAAAATCAATTAAATCCATAGTTAATAAAATATTTTCACTTAGTTTACCCTAAAATCACAATGAAGGTCGTGAGCCTCCCAAGGTCTTTGGACCAAAAATCCTTCTTTTTCACGTGATTAACAATCATACCACATATATCAATCATCATATTTCTATTCTAACAAGTTCATGCATATAATTTAAAGCAATAAAATTAAATAGCGCAATTAATCACAAAACATTAAACTTATACACACAAGTGAACAAATCCACACATGGATTGTTCAAATACAATCAATTTCATTCCTCACCACCATGGATGATTGATAAGGTTAATCTCACTCTTACCTTAAGAGAAGATAAAAAAAACCCTTTTTGTGGTCTCTCTTGGTAGAAAACATCCACCAATAAGCCAAACCCTAGAAACTTTCAAACATTCAACCATCACAAACCAAGCCTAAACAAGACAACCTTGGATCAAACACAAGGTTTTGAACCTTAAAAACAATATTGAAATAAAAGATTGAGAACTTTACCTATAAGGTTCCAAACTTGGCTTGATGAAAAGTGGTTGAAGATGAGAGTATTTGGATATGGGCCCAACAAGAAAAAGTCTCCCAAATGATGTGTAGATTCTAGATCTATGGTGGTTTGGAATAAAAAGGATTGGAAGGGTGTTTGTGGGGGTCTGGTCAAAACTTCAAGGAGAGGAAGTGGAGAGAGTTTTTGTTTTCATGCAAGTGAGATAAGCTTGAAGCTATGAGAAATAAGTGAACAAGTGACGTAGGAATGAGCAAATGAAGGATTGGCTCTTGAACCCTTGTGGCCGTGAGCTTCCATGGAGAGAAAATGTGAGAGCTTTTTCTTTTGGTTCTTGAAAATGAGATAAAAGGAAACCAAGTGAGATGAGTGATGGAAAATGAATGAAGAGAAGCTTGTCCAAGAAGCCTTGAACACAAAAAAGAGAACAGAAAAATGGAGATCAAGAATCTCACCTTAAAAGCTTCAAGTTAGGGCTTGAGAAAAAGATGATGGAGATGAGAGAATTAGATGATGATCACAACATGGAAAATCATCCAAAGGGTGTGTAGATTCAAAAAGTATAATTGATTGGAGCAAACAAAATGGAAGAGAGAATTTGAGGGTGGTGGTCGTGAGCCACTAGAGAGAAAATGAGAGAAGAAAAGTGAGAGAGAAAAAATGTGTAGCTTTTTGGAAGAAAGGTGAAATTAGAGATTAAGTGAAAAGATGACAACTTTGTCATCTTTTTCCTTCCCAAAACTGTGAGCTTCATCAAAGGAAGAGAGAGAAATGCAAACTTCTCCAACAAGCTTGTTAAGTGGCTTCTCCAACAAGCTTGTTATAAAGTTTCTCCACTAAGTTTTCTCTAAAGCTTGGTTAAGAAGCTAGTTTCACTTTTTAGAAAGTCAAAGGTGATGCCATCTAAGTAATGTCACATGGATGATATCACATAAAGTGAACAATCTAGAAAAGATGACTAGTACTTTACTAAAAGCTATTATCCAATGGACAAAAGTTACAGTTAATAAAACCAGTATCTATCGCCCCATGAATAATAAAACGTACAGTGATTTTATTTATTGGATAAAATCTCAGATAATAAAAATTTCGTAAACTATGTCCGGCTTCGGGTTTAGTAACATCTCCCGGTCTCGTTTCACAGTCCAAAATTTTCTGGCCTTGGAAAAATTTTATCTTTCCGGCCCCGCATAACGAACACAAAAATTGAGAAATATAATAAAATAATCAAAATCACCCAAATAATTTATAAAAATTATAAAAAGCATATATAACAATAATTAAGCAATTTTCGAGGTATTACAATACTCTTCCTCTAAAAAAAAATTCGTCCTCGAAATTCATCATACCTTAGATTAGATGCGAATATTGCCCCTCTCATTCTGCCTTTGGTTGAGTACAGTTTCTGAACACGTGCACTACAACAAAAACATCTTTTAGTGACAATTATTTAGTGGTCATACATCTATTGTCGGTAAAACATTCTCTAAACTCTGATGTTCTATGGCAAATGAGCATTGGCTACTAATACTTTTATCTTTACCAACAAATAAGTAAATTGTCTCAAAAACATGAATGCCGCAGGATCACTTTTTCACTTCCCTCCATTTTTTTCTTTTTATAAAAAATATTTCTACTTCCTTCACTTGAAACCACCAAGACCCACTATCAGAAACCCCAATAGCTTAACCCCAATCTCACCACCATCAAATCTTTAGCCCGCACCATCAAATAGCTGAAACTTCTGCAATGTAGACATATGCGTCTGTTTGGTCTCCGGCGTCAACTCCGTCATTATTCACGAGAATGGCACCACCCGTTCCTTCGCTCCTCACTCCCTCATAATCAATTTCTCGTCGTAGCTGCTTCACCCCCCTGTGCTTCGAATGAGGCACTTTCAGTGCCTCAAATCAATCCTCATTTCCTGCAATTCCTTTGTTGATTGTTCTCTTATGTTGAATTGTGTCTTTGCTGATTTTTATTTTTTTATTTTTTTGTTTTGTTTTAAGGTTTTTAGTTATGCAATTGCTGATTTTGTGTTGAGAGCAAGGTGTTTAGAATTTCCCAGAGATGGCAAATAACTTAGAGTGGCAGTTGTTGGGCTCAGAGATACATGGATTCCACACATTACAAGGTACGTACTTGACTGTTCGTCTTCGAATTATGCCGATATTTTGTTTAGCTCATGCATTTTCTTCCACTTCCAGTAGCAGTTTTGAAAATTTCACTCTTACTCTTTGTCTTTGTCTTTCTCTCTTGTCTTTCTTTTGGGGCCGAAACAAAGTTAAAATTTTGATTTGTAAAGCTTTTTATTGTTTGTCTTTTATTTGGTCATATGTAGTGCTAGTTTTATTTTTCTCGTATAAATGCAAGTATGTGACTTAGGAATGAAAAAGACAGGGGGTCGATTGTAAATTGAGTCTCCAATTCCACTGGAATAAGTTTATTTATTTATTTGTTTTAATCCTCATACCCTATGAGTGTAAGACTAATCCATTCAGGCATGGAGTGATACACGTAGGCCCTCCTCACATGTGGCATCTCCAGGGCTCAAACTTTTGTTATCTCTTACCAGCGCAGTTGGCTTAACACTGTGCCCAACCCTTGCAGGTCACTAGTATAATGTCTTTAATAGTTCTGTGTTGCGTTTGTTGTGTTAACAATGAGTACAACTAGAAAACAGACTCATAATTGTTTCTTGTGTTAAGGTGAAATGTCTATGATGCAGTGTTTATTACTTGTTAGTATCTCATACAGTGAGGAGAAAAAGTATATTAATGTTGTGAGTTCTACTAGATGTTCAAATACAATGTCCTAACAGTGAGGAGCACATAGTATATTAATGTTGGTCCCAAGATCCGATAAATCATCTAGGAAGTATACTATCATAATTAAAGGAATCAAATACTTGGATATGAAAAGTGACTCTAAATTTTTGTACAATATGGTAGTATGGTATAGAAACCCATTCTTTTTATGATTGGGTTTAAAGAAAGCTGAAAAATTGATATTTTCACCATGCACTTCTGTTCTTATTTACTTCCCACTGCAAATCTTACCTGGACTACTAATTGCTTGGTCAATGATCAATGCATATTAATCATCTCCATTTATTTGTTGTTCTGAAATAATTTCTTATATATGCTCCAGAGCTGGATATGAGGATCATTATGGAGGAAGCAAGAACCAGATGGCTTCGTCCCAATGAGATTCATGTCATACTTTGCAATTTCAAGTATTTCACAATCAATCTCAAGCCAGTGAATTTGCCCAAAAGTAATTATCTATTCCTATTAGCAGTAACTCGATGTTTCTGAAGTGGATATGCATCATTTTCACTGTGCTCTACCGTTCATTTTCTTATAGACTATTTCTCATCATATTCATTCCTATCTTTTTAATCTCTATTTCATAACTTCCATAAAACATTTTACCTACTGATTGAAAGCTTTCTATGATAATCTTACACCGGCTTATTTCGTGATTTGAAGCTTGTGTGAAATTCTAGACCCTTTAATTCTTGTTGAAGCACGAATTAATAAATAGTGTTGAGATTTTTGCATCGTTCAATCATTATATCATGAATGAAGCAATATAAAGTCTCATTGTGAATGATTTTTTCATTCATGTATCTAATAGAATTTTGATTAATTATTTTGCATCTAAGCAATAAGTTTTCACTATATTATGAATTATATGATGTCTCTCCAGTGATAATGTTATTTTATTATTACTATTATTTTGTGTTTAAAAAGGTATTATTTGACTGCATGATGCTTAGGAACTTTCGAAAAGATGGGCATAACTGGAAAAAGAAAAAGGATAGGAAAACTGTTAAAGAAGCTCATGAGCACTTAAAAGTGAGGATTTTCATTTTCTTGGGTGTTTATGTTTATGTTAATTTGAATTTTATGGTGGTGACTAGCATATTGAATATAGTTTCTTTAACAGATTGTACGTGGGATAATTTATCATTTTCTGTTCATGTGGAATGTGAAGGGAATAAAATATTGTGACACAAAGAATAAAATACATATGACACAAAATATTATTATTATTATTATTATTATTATTATTATTATTATTATTATTTGGGTTCTGAAACAGGTGGACTTTTACTTCAATTACCATTTATTTTGGGGCAAGTATAAAGGGCCTAATATCTAATTTTTCTGTAGTTATGTTACTCATGTCTATTATCATCTAGTATGTAATCTCTAATATTCACTTGTCCTTGTGTGTGCTTGATGTTGCAGCTCAGATCTTTGCTCTCCATGTATGGATGTTACCTACATCATAAGAAAGCGATTAGTGATAAGGTTGATAATGTGGATGGAGATGCAGAGCAAGGAATATATGGTGCTCCTGCACTCCTATTAATTTCTAATGTATCTGACCAAGATAAAAGCTTGGGAGCCCCAGAAGAACATATTGTTCACCAACATGCAGGCACTTGGGGTTATATCTTTCGAATAATATTCCAGGTACACTTTTCATAGATCACTGGTTGAACTACATGGATGATTTCTATCTCTGAATTCTTCAAATATAAAAGTTACACTAGTGATGAGCATAATTTTTAGTACATTGTGCTCTTATTTTATCCATTAGAAGGTTTTCAACCTAAGATCTAAGTAATGAGATCATATTGCTGCTTTTCCTGCATGGTGTAATAATTTGCTACATGACACTTTTCTTTCAGTTTTATGTTTATAGAAGTGGTGGCTAGTATATGTAGCTTTTCCATTGACCACATTATTTATTTATTTATTTTTGGGGGGGTTACATACATTATTGATTTTTGTTTCTTCATTTGTGAATAGATGAATGCAGGTGCTATAATGCTCACTGATTGTGTATTTTGGTTCATAATTGTTCCATTTCTAAACCATCAAAGATTACAACCTAAATTTTGTAAGTATCATTTATGACCTCAGATTTAGGAATTTGCTTTGATAGCTTTTATCACTTAAGCGTTAGATAGTTGTGTTGCCTCTTATTTTCCCTTTTCTTAGACTCTCCCAAAATATTATGTAAGTATATATTCAGTGTCAACTGTTGCTGTTTTCTGCATTATACTTTTGTTGGGAGTAAAATCACAAATTCTAATTCGACGAAGATAATTTTGATGGTCAGATGATATCATTGAGACATTTGACGAATAAGGATTTCAACAGTTGGATGATAACATTAAGATATTCAACGAAGAGATTTTTGACAGCTCGATGATGACATTGAAGAAATTTTCTAAGTGTTGAATCGACATGTTGAAGGTGGGAATACCAGTCTTGAATTCGACAGCCAGATGATGATCCAAGTGGTGGCCAACTGTTAAATGGTTAGGAATTGGTTTTGTCAAAAGAAAAGTTACCAACTCTGAAATCGACAGACTAGATTTAAATGGTGGTCGACAGAAGCATTAAATGGTTAGGAGTTAGTTACTATTGAAAGTTAAATAAGATGTTAGTGAAAACGTGGCATAATTGCCATGAACATGGTCAGTTTTTAGGAGTTAGTTATTTTTCATAATTTGCCTATAAATACTAGTATTTGCGATATACAAAGGGTTGGTTACTGGATATACAATCCTAACATCTCACTCGAGCAGATTAATAGATTTGACTCCAAGTATGCCTTCCATTTTCATTTCAAGTCATTTACTTTAATGCAATGTTCTTTTAAATTCCTTTATTTTAAGTCTTGTTCTTTAAATTTCTTTACACTTTCTGCACTTTAAGTTTATGCACTTTACGATTTCTACATTTTAAACTTTTTGTACTTTCAATCTTCAGCACTTTACATTTTTTGCACTTTACTTTCTTGCAGGTTAAATTTATGCACTTTAAATTCTTGCCCTTTATATTTTCTGCATCTTTAATTTTCTGCAAAGTTTTAAAGCTTTTTAAGCTTCCATTTCTTTCCCTTCACTTCTTGAATCAACTTTTCACAAGTTTTTTCAAAATCATTTTCAAAATGAGATTACCATATAATTCTGAACCCATATTCGACTGATAAAATATATTTGTTTGTTGGAATTTGTCTTAACCAAATTCACCCATAAACAAATTGGCATGCCCGGTGGGACAAGTTCAGAGTAACTCATAGTGTCACAAACCTCTTTATAAGAAGATGGTTTTATGTGTTTAAGAAGTGGAAAGTTTGTATATTCTTGCCCTTTTCAAGATACGTAAATTATGAGTAACGCAAATAACCAAGCGTCGAATGCACTTGCAATTGATGTTAGTGTACCACTTTCGACAGCCGGTACTACATCACCTTTAACCGTTGTTAGTACGGGTCCTGTGGTTGATATAGTAGCAACTGATACTCTCAGGAGTAACCCAGTATTAGAACAAGTGGTGCATGGAGTGACTCAGTTATCACCAAATCAACCAAGTAATCAAAGTGTAATGAACTCAAATTCAAGGTTGGCACCACAATATGGTTTGCCACCAAATTATGTTCCTCTTGTGTTGGCACAAATGGGACTTAGTTCTACTTTGGCCAACACTATAAGCCAAACAGCAGCTTCACAAGGCCAACAACAAATAAGTTCGGCTTTAGTAAGTTTTAATGGTCAAGGAACAAGAGTTGCAAGTTCATGTAATCCAACTCCTTTTCGATAGGAAAGATAGAATTTGGGACCTATATTCCCAAATATGTCGAGAGATACTCCTCAGAATATGACTAGGCCAACTATGAATTCTTTGGTCAGTTTTCGACAACAAATGGATGAAAGCAACCATGAAATGGTGCACATGTTCACTCAACAAATGGGTGCTGTGATTACACCAATCATAGAAAATACAAATAATGCTTGCAGCGTGTTGGCTCAACAAATGGGAAGGCTAAATCAAGCTTTGGGAATAGGTGAATTGGTTAATGATAATGCTCAAAGAGTCCAGCCTAGGGCAAATGCAGGAGTAACTGTAACCCAAACGAATGTGGGACAAGACCAACAAAATCCTGGTCAATTTGGACAAAATTATCAACCGCGTTTGGAATATGGTATGCCCATGTGCTTCATTGAGATGATGAGGATCAAATGGCTAGGAATGATGCAACCATAAGATTACTTCGACGAAATTTTAGGGGGCACCAAGTGGTTGAACAAAATGTTAATCAAGTAGTGGAACAAGTGCTAAATAGGTTTGGGTTCAATGTTGGATATGTCAACTAACCCTATTTTGTTTCAGTGTTTCCTGAGTGGGTACAACAGGCAGAGTTGCCCAGAGGAGTTAAAATTCCTAAACTTTCTAAGTTTGTAGGAAAAAGTGGGGAATCGACCGTCGAACATGTCACACGGTATACTATAGAAATGGGGGAGTTGGCCACTATTGAAGGCCTGAAAATGAGATTCTTCCCAAGTTCCCTTATTAAAAATGCATTTTCTTGGTTTTCGACATTGAGATCGAATTCGATTCATTCTTGGACTCAATTAGAAAGGAGTTTCCATTATCAATTCTTTAGAGGAGATTTGAAAGTTGGACTTACAGATCTCTTCAATATCAAGAGAATATATAATGAAACCGTGGATGATTACCTATCTAGGTTTCGACAAATGAGGAGTAGGTGTTTTACTCCTATACCTGAAGCAGAAATAGTAAAAATTACTGCAAGAGGTTTAGACTATTGCATAAGGAAAAAATTAGTGAACCAACATTTAGTTGATCTTACCCAACTAGGTGAAAAGGTTAGGCAAATAGAGCAATTGAAAGCTGAAAAGGTTCAAAAACAGAAAAGATTCCTTAAAAGAGAAAAGGTAGCATTCGTCGGATTAAATGAATCCGACAATGAGACTAAGGATAGCAATAAATAATTTGAAGTTAACATTGCTAAACTTCAGAATGGTCCTCCTTATGTATGTCAGGCTTTACAGCCTATAAGAAATAAGGAAAAAATGAATTATGTCAATAGAAAAACATATACATTCGACGTAACAAGAACCGACAAAATCTTTGATTTATTGTTAAAAGATAAACAGATTAAACTGTCGGAAGGTCATAAGCTATTAAGACCTGATGAGATAAAAGATCGAAAATATTGTAAGTTTCATAACAATTTTGATCATGTTACTAACAAATGTATTCATTTCAGAGATCTAATTTAGAAGGTACTAATGGATGGGCGTTTGAAGTTTGCTGACAAGCCTAAGGTGGACATGAAAGTTGATACAAATTCGTTTCAGGGTGGAATTTCATACGTCGATCAACAAGTTCCTTTAAATGTTGGAATGATAAACATAAGAAATTTACAGTGATTCGACATTGACATGGAAGATGCAATGGACGTTTATCCCAGGTAAGGAGAATCTCTTAAAAATTTCCTTGAAAGGAAGAAGGAAAAAGGCAAGGTAAGGTTGTGTCCAAGATGCAATGCAGTGTATGATGAATTTGCTGCAAAGAAAGCTATTGAGGAACAACAGGGTCATTCACTGGGGAAAAAGAAATTTTTCGACAAGAAAGTTGGAAAACCACAATAGCCCTTTAATATTCCAAAACTAGTTTATACTCTAAAGCATAAGCCAGTCTATATGCCCAAGCCTAATATGAATGGCTAGTTGGTTGAGTCATCTGGTGAATCTAGAGGGAATAATTAATTTCCCAAGGGCTGTGTCGGACCAGCTAAAACCAGAGTGCCACCTGCCAATGTTGCTTTGGATAAATGGGTTAAAAATTCTACAATGGTAAGTTACATGTATTTTCGACGAAACGTGGCTGCTAGAAAGAGTAGATTTTAGAAAAATCAACCATTTTGGAATGAAGATTGCAGACATGGTAGAATCAACCAAGATGAAGCCTTGATTGGCCAAGATGTAGTAGGGCCATCAAAGTCCGTACCAATGTCAAAAAGTCAGAAAAGAAGACTGCAGAGGTTAAGACAGACACAGAAAAGAAGAAATTTGGCTGAAGGTTTGGTTATTAAAGAACAACCCACAAAAATGGGATGTTTGGTAGTCGAAGTTAAGTCAACACTAGACGAAAATAAAGATGATAAGAAATTGAGAAGTATTATCAAAAAAGAATCTACAGATACAAGGAGGGCAATCCCAGTTGAGCCGATAACAAGTGAAGTTAGACGGCTGGATAAGAATGATAATCTCTGACAAGAAAACTTTTAGAGATAAAGAGAGGGAAATAGGTTCAAGGGCTTACTCCAAACAAAATTCGAAGAAAATGGCCAGTTGGACTTGTAGCCATGGAAAAAAAAAGCAAAGAAGAACAATCTGGTAGTTAAAGAAGATAAGGATATAGTTAGGATGAAAGCTGAGAAAATGATAAGGAAAATAACTGAGAATAAAAATAGTAATGATGATGAAGATTGGTCGAAGGAAGAAATCTTGAAAGTTCTGAAAGATCCTGACCAAGATGTCGAGTGGAGGAAGAAAATGCTTGACATGATCAAAGGGAAAAGAAATTTGGCGAAGTTTGATTACCAAATTGTAGATATGGATTCGTTGATTGATGAAGTTATTAAAGCCTTAACTGATCCAAATGATCTTTTAGGTTTTGGTGATAATGAAGAATTCGACATGGATTTTAATCTGAACAAGGATCTGGATGATATCATAATGACTATGGATAGTAGTTTACCTTTGGAAGAGTATCTCAAGCTTGTTGGATTCAAAAGTCATGAAGAGTCAGATGAGGAAGAATTCTTGAAGTCAATGAATGTGAAGTTGATTTCAGTTTTACCTGCTAATTCGAAGGGTATCACGAAATTGAATATGTAAGAGAGAATGAAGAAGACCTGGATAACCTCAATGATCATTGGCTTTTCTCTCAAGATAATATGTTAACTGTATTCGACAATACAGCATATTTTGAAAAGCCAACAGAAGAATAGAAGACTCATCCCGTCCATTGCATATCAAAGCTTTGTTAGAAGGCAAGCCGATGAATAGAGTCTTGATAGGCGGGGGGCAGCTATCAATCTGATCCCAAGGGCAATGTTAAAGAAACTTGGGAAGAATGAGTCTGATTTAATGACAATTAACATGATTGTTACTGATTTCAGTGGAAAAACTTCCCCATTAGATAGAGTAGTGATGTTAAACGTGCAAGTCAGATCCATTGAAAGGTCGACATTATTTGTTGTAATTCCAACAAAATCCAGTTACAATCTTCTACTGGGGAGAGATTGGATACATGCCATTAGGGCAATACCGTCGACAGTTCATCAGAAACTTATTCTTTAGAAAATAGATAATCATGTGGAAATAGTAGAGGCAGATGACAGCCCTTGCTATTTACAACAACTTCATGTCGATTTTAAAATCTATGCTCCAAATGTCAAGCCGGTCACAGCAAATAATGGAGTTATCGACAAAGATGCGCTTGAAACATGCTTAATGGATCAGTTTGGCATTCGACTAATGAATAAGGCTGAAAAGGATTGGCCAAGCACTAGCCATAAGTGTTAATCAGTTGGATCGATTGTTGGCTTATTTGGCCGACAGGGTAGTATACACCACTAAAGGTGTATTGTCGGATTGCATAATAGATGATGGTCCTTTAGGTTTTGAGAAAGGATTTAATGAAAGGCAAGGTGTAGAGGTGGAAGATCCTTTAGAAGAAATAAACTTGGGCACTGAAACAAATAGAAAGCCTATATTTGTGAGTTCATTCTGCCAAAGGAGTTCAAGGAAAAACTTGTCGAATTAATTAAGGAATATAAAGATTACTTTGCGTGGGATTACGATGAAATGCTTGGATTGAGTAGAGATTTTGTCGAGCATAGATTGCCATTGAAAAAAGGTTGTAGACTTGTCAAGCAAGCTAATAGAAGATTTGCACCTGAGGTGGTTTTGAAGATAAAGGAAGAGGTCGAAAGATTGCTCAAAGCCAAATTCATCAGAACAACCAGGTATGTTGAATGGCTTTCTAATATTGTTCCTGTAATTAAGAAAAATGACAAGTTAAGAATATGTATAGATTTTAGAAATCTAAACATTGCTACACCTAAAGATGAATATCTAATGTCAATTGCGGATATGCTAGTAGATGTAACACCCCAAAAATTTTTTGTTTAATTATAAATGATCATTTTATAATATTCCTGATTTTTTGGAAATTTTTCTGGAATTTTCCAGAAACGTCGAATATTTTAATATATTCATCATTTTGCATGCACACTGAGCAGAGATTTGCAAAAGTTAGTGTAACGCTTCGAAAATCATTTATTTTATCATAAATAGTCATTTTCTGATATTTGTGATTTATGTGATTTCTTTCAGAATTTTCTAGAAATGATGAATATTTTAATATATTCTTCGTTTTGCGTGCACGCTGAATGGAGCCGGGAAGACACGATATTTTCCCCGTGCCTGGTAAACTCTAAATTGTAGACATGTCGACGGGAGATCTTACTAAACCCGAGGCCGAGCACAATTTACGAAGTTTACGTTTTTCGAGGTTTTACTTGATAAATGAAGTCGCGGTACCGTAAAATCATCCGATGAATAATGAAATATTATTTTCATCATCTGTAACTCTTTTACACTGGGGGAAAAATAATTCTGGCAGTGTAAATATTCATTTGTGTTAGTGTGCCCAATTAAGAGACAACCTTGCTTTTCACTTTATCGTGAAGATGCGAAACTTTCCATACAAGTTGGAGGAAGCTTCTAGGAAGTTTCCTTCCCACTTTCCCAATGTATGTGACCATCTCTCTCTCCTCTCTCCACACTCACAGCTGGTGCACCATTTTGGGGGGAAATAATTGGCTTTTCACTTAATTAATTATATCACATTACTTTCAAAAAGAAACCTAAAAGCATCTTTCATTTTCCTATTCACTTTCTCTCTCTACCTTCATCCTTTTTCTTCCTTTGAAAATTTTCTCTCCTCCTTCTCTCTAGAGCCATTCGGCCAACAGCCCCTCCATGCACTCTTCCATCACAAAAAATTCATCCAACCTCATTTTCTTAATCCTCTCCACCTCCTAAACACTTTTCTAGTTTGTGGTTCTTTGAAAATCCATCATTTTCATCATTTTCTTCAAGCTTCAAGCTTAGGGTTTTTGGGTAAGCTTCTTGATTCTTCACTTCCTTTTTCTCATTTTCGTTTCTATGGTCTTCTTGGTGACCATCCATGCTTTATTTTTCATGCATTGGTGTTGTTTTGATGAAGTTGAAATTTTAGGGTTCTTGGTGGTGCCCAATCCAAAAATTGCAAAGAAATTGTAGGAGGCTTCTCTTGTTTTCTACACTTTGGTAAGAGGAAGACACACCTCCTCAACCTTTATTAGCACTTAGAAACCTTGTTTGTGGTTGATTGTGAGAAAATCCTAATGAGGGTTATTCTTTGATTGCATGATTAGTATGTTTACATGTTGTTTGCACTTTGTTTATGCTATTGGATTGATTGTTGGTGTATATTGGTGTATTGGAATGGATTGGAAGGCGTGAAATGGAAGAAAATGATGTAGGGTTCTCTCTTGGATGGCCACGATTTTGGGGCCCAAAATTTGGGTTCTTTGTGAACAATTGTAACAAGTGAAAGACTTAATTAATCAAGTGTGTAATGTGCAATTAATGGAATGAAAAAATTGGGAACCTAATTCCCTAGGGAGGCCACGGCCTCTAGGGCCTTTTTGGGACTTAATTATGCAATTTAGGTAACCTTGGAACTTAGATAATCAAGTGACTAAATCATTGGTAATAGGATAGAAAATTAGCAAATTGGAAGAATTGGATATACTTTGAGATTCATAAATTTTAAAAAACCAAGAATGAAATTTATCATAAAACTTAAGGTAATTTTAATTAGGGCAAGAACAAGAGAGTGGGAGACTTTGAGATCGTAGAATGACCTTCTAAGTGTATGAGAATAAATTACATTAGAAAATGTAATTAATTATGAGAATTCATTTAGAGACAAACCTTGTAAGAAAGGCTAATTTTAAGTAAGAATTCATAATAGACCTTAAAAATGTATTACTTTATTTGATTTCAATATTATGATATAGTGGGTCCATGTGAGTGACCAATGATGTGTTGATGCTCATTTTGGCCAATTGTGGCATATTGTGGAATAGTATGTAATGATGATCATACATGTTTATGCATAGAGTCTTTATGCATTGTGAAAGTCTTTTGGACTGTTGTTAAGGCCAAGTTGCCTAGGAGATTGAACACATCTTAGTGCAGGTGCGAGTAGACTAGTGTAGGTCATGTTATGACCTTGGGGACGTCGGGGTGCGGGTTCCTCGCAATGGGCAGTTGGTAGCTCTCCTGCCCATGGGGCAGATTGATGCAAACGCACTGACAATCCGGACTGAGACACTGTTCTATATCGTGATCTAGCGTTGACTGTCTGTACAATGCCTGGATGTGCACATGTAAAACTGTTGAGTTATAGCACTTTGGCCTCGACAGCCGAGTTGCAGGCGTGTCTCCTGATCTTTCTCTCCGACTGTTTGTGTCTAGCTCCATGGAGTAAGAATTTGGGTATTGTGTGCATATGCATCATGAGATGTCATACCATCTGATGATTACTGCTTTATGTGGATTTGAACTGTTTATTTATTATTATGATGAATGATTGCCTGGAACTGTTTACCTGCTTACTGTTGTATTTAATGTCTATCCTTATTATTATTGTTCTTGAAATGCTATCTGGGCACGTTGTGCCGTTTTGTTTCTTGCTGCTATAATTGGTAATGATGGTAGAATATCTTACCTCTCTCTTGTATTTCTGTTATTTTCTACCTATATATATTGTGTCCCACCGAAGACGATGACAAGGAGGTTGGAGCTCCCGACTTCCCTGGTTTCTAGCCTGGTCACGATTAGCATCTACTGTGGAGCATGGAGGCACGCATGCACAAATTTCTGGGTGAAGTGTGTCTGACTTTCCTTGGGGGGCCAGAATGCTGGCACATTAACCTGAGTTCCGACCGCTGTGTCTACCTTAGGGACGTGTTGATCTCTTTGGCCTGGAGACATCATGAGCTGCCAATCCTTACCTGCTGCATCAGCCTACGTTTAGAGTTTTATCTGCCCATCCCAGACATGTGGGGTGACCGCTACTACACCCCGTCGGAGGACTCTTTTGATTCCACTGCTCGGGCTCCGGCCCGTGGCTCTGTGGCTCCTATGGAGGCTTCCTCAGATGAGGAAGACCCTGAGGAGGCTTTCTACGAGGACCCCGTGGAGGATCCTGATACTATTCCTCCTCATCTGAGGGACTGATATTACTGGTAGCTACTGATGATTGTCGGTGTTTTATTTTGGGGGCCTGATATTTTATTTTGACGGGCTGTACATTCTGATATCTTGGGAATGTATATGTATGATCCTTTGGGCAAGTATAGTTTTGCTTTTTGGAATTCCAGGTTTGTATCTAAAACGCATTTGATATATATATATATATATATATATATATATATATATATACCGCCATTTTACTTAAGTACTAATGGATATCACAAATTCATCTTAACTAAAATGAACTAGGTCTTAATTTCACAAATTTTATTTTCCGTATTTCTATCTGACATTGTGACGTCCCTCCAAAAAAAAAAAGAAAAAAAAAGGGGTGTTACAGTAGATACCGCATCTAGACATGCATTGTTAAGTTTTATGGATGGCCATGCAGGTTATAATCAAATTTTTATAGACGACGAGGATGTGTCAAAAATTGCCTTCAGATGTCCAGGAGCTATTGAGACATATGAATGGATAATCATGCCTTTCAGTTTAAAGAATGCAGGGGCCACCTATCAAAGAGTGATGAACACAATCTTCCATGATGTCATTGGAAAATTTATGGAGGTGTACATCGATGATGTCATTGTCAAGTTGGAAACAAAGGAGAACCACTTGACAAACTTGAGGCAGGCATTCGATAAAATGAGAAAGCACAACCTCAAGATGAATCCAGAAAAATGTGGTATTGGAGTATCGGTTGCCAAATTCTTGGGCTTCTTATTTCATAAGAAAGGTATTAAAGTGAACAAGAATAAAGCTAAGGCAGTTCTGGAAGCTGCGCTACCGACGAACAAGAAGGAACTACAATCTTTCTTAGAGAAAGTGAATTTTATGAGGAGATTCATTTCCAATCTATCGGGAAGAACCAAAATCTTTGCCTCATTGGTCAAGTTGAAGGTTGAACAAGACTTTGTGTGGGAACCTTGCCACCAAGAAGCCTTCGACCAGATTAAACAATATTTGACAAACCCTCCGGTTATGATGCCTCCAGTGCCTCATAGACCATTAGAATTATACATATCAACATCGAATGATACTATAGGTAGCATGCTGGCTCAAGATGAGAATGATGTCGAAAGAGCCATGTATTATCTTAGTTGAGTTTTGAATGATGTTGAGAGGAGATATAGTGTAATAGAGAAACTTTGTTTAACATTGTATTTCTCATGTACTAAACTTAAATATTATATGATGCCTTGTAATGTATTGGTTATATCGAAAATTAATGTAATAAAGTATATGTTGTCAAAGCCAATATTAAATGGGCGTATTGGTGAATGGACCATTTCTTTATCAGAATTTTCTTTACAATATGTTCCAATGAAAGCTGTCAAAGGCTAAGCAATTATTGATTTTTTGGTTTACCATCCATGTTTGGATGTTGATAATATAAATTTGGTCAAGTTAAAACCTTGGCGCTTATATTTTGATAGCTCAAGGCATCAAAATGGAGTTGGAATAGGAATTTTAATTATTTCTCCTCAAAGTATTCCAACTAAATTCATGTTTGAACTTAAATATACATGCTCAAACAATGAGGCTGAGTATGAAGCCTTAATTGTTGAGTTAGAAATATTAATAGAAATGAAAGCATGTAATGTGCATATTTTTGGGGATTCACAGTTAGTCATTAAGCAACTCACCTAAGAATATAAATGTGTCAGTTATAATCTGACCAAATATTATATTGTGGCAAGTAAGTTAATAAAGAAATTCGACGAAGTGATTGTCGAACATATCCCTAGGAATTTGAATGAGGAGGCTAATGAATTAGCACAGATTGCCTCTGGGTATAAAATTTCGTCCAAGGTCCTGACAAATCTAATGGAGATTAGAGAACTTTTATATCCATTAGAAGAAAGATATGTAGTACAAAATGATATTTCGACAGTTAATGACTGGAGACAGCCAATATTAGGCTATTTGGAAAATCCAAGTCAAAACGTGGACAAGAAGCTCAAATATAGAGCGTCGAAATTTGTAGTATTAGGAGAGGCTTTGTACAGAAAATCTGTCGATGGAAATTTAGAGGTTTGCTTGAGTGAAGCAGAGGCTTATATTGCCTTGGCAGAAGTCCACGAAGGAATTTGTGGAGCTCATCAAGTAGGTGATAAGATGAAATGGGTCCTTCGATGTCAAAGGTATTATTGCCCTACACTGATTAGGGATTGTATAATGTTTGCTAAGTCTTGTGAAGAGTGTCAAAGACATGACCATATACAAAGAGGAATATATTATGTGTTAATAATATGTGTTAAAAAAAATCTTTATCACACTATCCAAAAATCTACCTTGTGTCAAATCCATTAGCTTTATTTTCAAAATAAAGATTAAATTAATTCAAAACTCATTATAAGAAGCTTCCAAGAAATTTCCTCCAATCACACATTTCTCTCTCTTCCCTCTCCACTCTTCTACACGGCAGAGGCCATTTGGGAGCCCAATATTCACATTCTTATTTTATTTCTTCACTCTCACATTTCTAAACACTCTTTCTCTTCTCTTCTTTTCTTCTTCTTCTTCTTCTTCTTCTTCTTCCTCTTCTTCTTCTTCTTCTTCTTCTTCCTTCTCCACCGTACACTTACCCATTGGAGACTATCTCCATGATTTACTAAATCAATCCCATTTCTAGCTTTCTTCCACTATTCCAAGTTCTCTTTTGTGGCCATCCTTTGGTTTTTCTTTTTCTTCTTCTTCTTCTTCCATTTTCCACCATTGAAGCTAAAGCTTGGAGCTTTAAGGTAAAGTCTTCAACTTTCTTCTAGTTTCTTGTCATTTTCATTTTTCTTGGTCACCTAGGTGACCAAGAACCCATTTTTCCATGGTTTGAGTGGACATTGTGGAAATCACTTACATTAGTGTTTTCTTGAAGGAGGAAAACGAAAATCAAGAGCAAAAAGGAGTAGCACCATTGTGTTGTCTCCCAAATAGGTAAGAGGGAGATGATCCTCCTTAACCAATCTTGGTAGTAAGGAAATGTCTTGTGTATTGTGTTGATGAGGGAATCCATGTTGGATTATTCTCTTTGTTATATGGTGTTATTTCCATGATTTTGTAGTTGTTTGATTTGTATGAATATATGGATTTGCATTGTGTGTTTTGATGATTATGAACCTATTGATTGTTATTTTGTATCTTAATGACATGAATCATATTTTGGATTGTTGGAAAATGACTGAAAAACTTTGATAATGGATGGGCCAAGGTTCTGCAGAAACGAATTCTACAGAACCCTTGCTAATGCACTAGTGCTCAAGTGCTGTGCATAGAGCGCCTAGGCGCTCTCTGCCCAGAAAATTTCCTTCTAACGCGGCTTGGTGAGTGCTCAGGCGCTTTGTGTTCAGCGCCCAGGCGCTTCAGAGATGGCGCCTAGGCGGCCAGAGCAGAACCAGTTGGGTAACTGTGAAATGATGTTAAGACTTCAATATGAAGATATTACAACCAAAAATAAAGTAAAAGACTTGATTTATTAAGAGCATTCCTCTAGAATGGGACTAGGGAATTTTGGATGTCTAAGTTATATGAATTGTGACATGTTACGAATGAGTATATTATTGATAAATACACATGAATATTGTTGGTGTTTCTCATGGACACAATGTGGTATGTTATGGATAAGTACATTATTGATGAATGCATATGATATACAATGTTTGTGAGGAAAATATCATTGATAAACATACATGATTGGACATTGTGTCGTCATGTATATGTGTTGTCCGTTGGACATTGTTATAAAGGCTATGTGTGCCTAGGAGTTTGAATAACACCTTTGTGTGTGTGCGAGTAGACTAAGCGTAGGTGTCATATGTTGTTGACCCTAGGGGTGTCGGAGTATGGGTGTCTCATAATAGACAATGGTAGCTCCACTAGGGCCGTGGGATAGACCAATGCGACACACCGATGATCCTAACTGGGACGTTGTCCTATATCGCGATCAACTGTTGAGGTGCCATGTATAAGCCATTGTTGCGCAAATATTTTATGAGATGAAGTACACTATTTTTAAAGGCTAACGATATACTGGCATTACTCATTAATCATTCACTCCCAAAATGTTAATGTCTAGCTCCATGGAGTAGGAATTTTGGTACCTTTTTACATTGTGAACTGCCAGTCACAAGATTCATTATGCATGAGCATTTATAGCTGTGGAATATGTTTATTGTTATGACTAAAATAATTATTTGATTTCTTGAACTGATTGAATATAGGAAATATTGATGTCATCTGCCTGTTGTTAATAATATTTACTGTTATTAATTATCATTCTGTGTTTACTGTTACTCTCAATTATTACTGCGATTAGATGTTAAAACTGTGTTATATGTGGGCGTCCAGCGCCATTCTGTTTTTTTGCTGCCATTTTGGTACTAAAAGTTGGGTGTCTCACCTCTTTTTGTACTTTCTCTATTTTTGTATTCTGTCGGATTGTGTACTTCTGAGAAGACGTTCGTGAGGAAGACAAGGAAGCTCCTGAGTTTCTGGGTTTCTGGCCAGATTACGACTGAGATTGAAGCTACTGAGGATGACGTCTCGCCCTCGTGGTTTCTTTGGCTACGTGCAGATCAACTTTCATGGAGGTCCTGATTGCTAGCACATTAACGTGCAGACGGACCACTGTGTATATCATGGGGAGCTGACGGTGTCCCTAGCATGGGGTCGTTATGACGCCTCTTTTTTTATTTTCATGCTTTTGTCTGGTTGGAGTTTTACATGCCCGTTAGGGACATGTGAGCTGATATGTACTACACCTCACGTGATAACTCCTTTTTGTCCACTGCTCCAGCTCCTGCTCGTTGCTCTGTTGCTCCGATGGATGTTTCCTCGGACGAAGAGGACCCCGAGGAGGACCCGACTACGGTCCCTTCTCATCAGTCATAGGAGCTGATACTATTGGTAGCTACTGATGGCTAACCGTCTATCTTTTTGGGAAGTCTGATGTTTTGTTGTACATGCTGGGGTATATTTGTATATCTTTGGGTGGGTACATATTTTGTTTTTTGGTATATTTTGGAATGTAATTAAACAGGCTTATAAATATATATATATTGTGTATAGTTCATTTCACGTTGTTGAATTTTATTTATTGCAACTGCTTTATTTACGATCTCTACACGTGGTGGATTTTAACTTAACTCTCTTAATGCCACTTGGTAATGATTTATAATCTTAACAAAAAAAAATGGTGACAATTGTAAGGGAACTTAAATAACCATAAAATGAATCGAGACTACGAGTTTTAAAAGTAATTACTGTTTTCTGCAATTTAATTTACTTCGCTTTGTTACAAATTATGTTATTATAGTTATAGTGCGACGTCCCTTCTTCGCGGCTACTTATAGAAAAAGGGGCGTTACAATTACAAAGAAAAATAGACCTATTCTAAATAAACTAGAAGCTTCTCCCCAGTTGAAGCATATGTCGTCTGAGCTCGTAAGAGTTGAGGAAGAGGAAGAAGTAGACGACCTTTAACTTGTCCTGGCGAGATGATGGTTAGCCGTCTACTCCCTGATGAGTCATCCATATCATAACAACCGTGTTTTAGAAACACCGGGTTGTTACGATGATTACTGAAGTTTATCAGGAAGATTATGATTCTTACTAAAGTTCAAGATAAGTATCACCATTAATACAGAGTCTTTCTTCCATTTTTCCCATTGAGAGAAGAGGAAATTGTCTGAAGACATGGTGAAATTTCCTGGAAATGAGAAGGAAAGGGTCTGATTGCACTCTCTGAATCTTGGTATCTCTGAAGAACACTATTTATAGGGGAGTTTGCAGATGAAGACGTTACACAATATTTCGTAACTTGCATTTTAATTAATTAAGTTAATTATGATGCACAGTTACGAGATACATTGAAAAGAAACAAATTAAGAGCATTTAAGTGTATGGAATTGTGGAGCAATAAAAAAAATGTATTGGAAATTGATCAAAATGAATATTTATTAGATATGGCTTTGAAGGCCATACAAATCTTGTCAGATTATTAAACCGACACTAAAAAAGAAAAACCAATACATCTGATCAATCAATTTTGAGGCATTCATTATTGCTTTATATTTGGCCTAATTGATGATAATTGTATCTAATATTATGTTTGTGGATGAGTTTTAGATTATTGAGTCTCATTGAGCTTAGTTGTAAAAACTTCATTAATTTTCTGATTTTAGCTCATTTTGACCTTTTTGACTTGTACAGGCCATAACTTGGGCTACAAATATCATATTTAGATGATCTTGGTGTCCCCTGAAAGCTGAGACGAAGATGCACAATTTTACCTCTAATGTAATTTTTCTAGTTCAGCTGGATTCAAGGTGAAATTGAGCCTCAAAGTCAAGACGTTGTTGTTGTTACTAGCTTGGACCTTCCCTCACTGATTTGGGCTTAACTCTCTCCATTTAAGCCCAAATAAGACAAATTATTTGTCTCTGTAAAGCTTATTTAGAGGGCTACAATTTGGGTAAGGGGTAGGGTGGGAATTTTATAAGACTTTACAGTTACAAATAGGTTAAGGCAGAATACGAAAAACATCTTTTGAATTGTTTTGTTTGAGTTTTACAGATTGAAGAAACAGTTATTTTTCTCTCTTTTCATCTTCTCTATTTTTGTTTTCTCTCTTCTCACTTTCTCTCTTCTCTGAAGGTTCTGTAACTTTCCAATGGTGATGGCCATGGAAGGCTAAAGATCCAATCAATTCAAGGAATTCAATGATTGTGGTTAGAGTTTTGAGTTCTTTTGTTTAATTGTGATTTCTGATTGTGTTCTTTCCTCTTCTCCTTCTTCAATTGATTTCTGATTATGATTTCGAAATTGAAGATAGAATTAGGATTGATTAATCTGAATCTAATGGAGAATAGATCATCTATTAGTAATCTATGTTAATTCGAAATTGTACCTAAATCAATCTTAATCAAGAATTGCGATTGTGATTCTGTTTTACTTGATCAAACTCTAGGTGATTATCTAGTTGAATTCGAATTAACAAAGGTGAATGCATTTAGGATTATACTCTTTTTGAACTATGATTAACTCTACCACTTGAATTGATGACCTTGGATTGGTGTTTCCATAATTGAATTTTCTTCTAATTACGGTTTGAATTCGTTTTCTGTTGATGAACAAAACCCCCTACCTATTGATAATTTCTAATATGCTTGAGAAATCTGAATTGATCCTTGAAAGATGACCTAGGTTATGCACTATGCTATATTCAATTGTAAATCCTAGTTTATTTTGAGGCGAGTACGACATCGCTCATCAACATCTAAATTCTCTGCAAAACTTCCTAAGAATCTTCCAAAACTCGTTTGCTGGCATAAGCTTTTTGATATTCTGGTTCAAGAGAGTTTATGTCTGCTAGCACAACTTTGGTCTCAATAGCTAATTGTTTCGAGTGGTTGATCATGCATTGTTGCTTAGCACTCCCCTGTTGCAAAGCCATACTGAGCTTTTGTTTTCGACGGCGAGCTTCTTCAAGTTTTTTCTCCAAGTCTTCAATTTTTTTGTCTAGTGATGCCTCTTTATTTTTTTCCTTTAACAAGATGGCCTTTTAATTTGGCTTTCTTATTCTTTGCGTCAGTCAGCTGCTTTAGGATCTTGGATTTCTCTTGAACTTTTTGATCATAAGTAGGAATGATTTGACTAATGATAGGCAAATTCAAGGACAGGTTCTGGAGAAAATCTTTAACAGTCGAAGAAAAAGCTCGATTGGTTATTGAAAGTTGTTGAGAAAAGGGTTTTAACTTAGTTACAATGGCCAACATTCTATCCTGAAGTGGTTAGTCGGAACTTAATTGCTCAAAAAAGTAAGTAAAGGCATTCTTCAACTCAGCCAAAAGTCCAGTGACATAAGAATCACTAGAATCTTGTTCAGGCTGTGTAAAGGAGCGAGCTGACCTTGGAGAACTTCTATGACTGCCCGACAACATTGATATCAATTCATCCAAATCTACTTCCATGTCCTCAGTATTTTTTGGTTCTGCGACAGTCAAATTAATTTGAGATGGTGGGGGTAGATCGGAGGGTGCAATTTCAACCAAGAGAGCATCCATGTCGAATTCTTCTGAAAAGATTTCGATGGGATTATCTTTATTTATTTAGGAGGAACTAGCACCTATGATAGTTTGGACTTCTGTCGAAAGAGGCAAAGGGATAGTAGGCATTACAGAAGCAGGAGAAATTGGATCCTCCGGAGAAGGATTTTCATTGCCTTGCTTAGTAAGACTGACGGGTATAACAGGATCTGTCAATTGCTGTAGAAAACGAAGGCAATGTTAGAGCAAATAAAATCAAAAGGATTTTTTCAGTTGAAAAAACTTAGAATATTTTACCTCAGCAGACTGTCGAATTTGATCCTCAGTGCTTAGTTCGACGTTGGGTCTTGAAGGACTTTCAGTAGTTTGTTAAACCTCTGGATCCTAAAACAGAGGAAAGATCAAATTATTGGATGAAGTCCAAATTTTCAATCCTTAAGAAAGAAATTATGTCAATTAGCATTTACCTTGAAGGGGATGGAAGTGGTTTCTGCTTCAAGTTCAGTAGTAGGTTTCGAACTAGAACTTGAGGATTGAGTATTCTTCTTTTTCTTCTGCAAAGGTAAAATAAGGAGAGAACTTACCAACATATATGTAACACCCTGACTGCAGGATTAAAGGATGCAAACCCAAGTGCAGGTTGTCTCAAGTAATAAATTTCTCGGGAGTTCGAGGTTGATCCATAGGGAATTGATGAAAAAAAATTAATTGAGGTAAGAAAAGGATTTGTCACAACACCAAAAGTAATAAAAAAATGTTCACAAATTGAATTTAAGGGCTTGCTTGGGTTAGGATATCCACTCTTGGTAATAAATTAAAGGTAAGATTATTTCTCTTTTTAACTCAATTGAAATCCACACACAACAGATGTTCCAATCAAAAAATATAACTTTCAAAGTTCAATTATATATGTAATCATATTATGATTCCTTTAATTATCTATCAACATTTGTAAATGAGTTCAAGCATTCACTGTGCCAATCCTATTGTCTACAATAAATCAAGATCTCCATTAACAAAGAAGGTTTCTAAATTGATTGGAAACAAAATATAACACATATAATGTTCATTTAATAATATATCATTTAAGTACAAGAAATAAAATAATCTAACCTTATTTCATTACCAAGAGCTTCACTCTTTCACCCAAGCAAGATGAAGATTTAGTTACTCATGATAAGAAGAAAGAAAGAGAGAAGAAGAGAAAGATGAACATAACTTCAATTTAGAACAAGAGAAAATTACAACAAAGGAAAACAATAAACAAGCATAACTATAACTTGTAAAAACTAAGCCTAACTCCTAGTGCCCAACCCTAAGCTCTCAACATCCAGCTCATGGTACCTTTTATAGAGGAGTAGGGATACAAAATGACAAGGAGAATGATTAAGAGTAGGTGGATGGTGGGTGGAGTGGTTGGATGAGTGGTTGAGTGGTTGGATGATTGGATGAGTAGTTGGATTATTGAGATTCTCTGTCTCCGAAATAATTCATTGCTTAAGTCATTGATTCCGTCATTTTCGAGCCAAGTGGTCTTCATGAAAGTTCTAAGAAATTGTCTAAGCTTTCTAATGGCTCTAGAATAACCCAAAAATTCGTCCTACAGCCCAAGATACGACCCAATTACTACAGACTATTCAGGCCTAGTTTCAGCACCTCTGTTTTGACTTTCAAACCCAATATCACCATCAAGGAGCCCGAATAGAGTTTTGTGTTCAACATGAAAGTTTTATATCTGGGTCTTAACTTTCAAATGTCCAAATTTCAGCTCAAGATAATTCTTGCAGCCCGAGTTATGCTCTGATTACTGTACACTGTTCAGGTTTCAGACACAAAACTCGTGTTCTGTCTTCCAAGCCCAATTAGCTCCACTAGATGTCTGATTGAGGCTTTGAGCTCTCATCAAAGTTGTAGAGCTCTCTCTTATCTTTCCTACAAGGTAAAATTCATAATTATCAGACATTTAGAACTCAAGATATGACTGAAATACAGAAACAACAGTAAGACCAAAATAGTCTTTGAAAAAAATCAATTAAGTCCAATTTGAGTCCAAACTTACAAAACATAACTAGGCTTAATCAATTAAGTACATGGAGAGTGTAACTGACTAAAAATGAGGGTTTATTAATGTATAAAATATGTGATCATCACACCCTAACTTTTGAGTTAAGTACGATATTATTTTAATTGTACTGTTTTATGTTTTCTGTGAGTTATAAATAGAATTTGACTGTTTCGTGATTGTATTTGACTGTTGTCTGTGATTTACTCCGAGTCAAGGAAATAATAATTTTATGGCCGAAAAAATCTTAATTTAATTATTCAGAGTTGGGGGATCTTACTAAACCTAATTCTGAATGATATGTGTATTAATCTTTTAATTTTTAGGATTTAACTATGCAATAAAATAATTTTATATTATTATAATATTATTTTATTTGACAGTACCTACTATTTTAAAAACAGTAGAAATCTGCTCTAAAATGGGCCATGGACCCGAAAAAGTCTGTGGAACCTACATTTAGAGAACCAGTCAATGTTTCTGGCTAGATTAAATCCTAAGCCAATGAGAGCTAGTCAATATTAGTGGCTTGAAATTTCTAAACCAAAAGGAAGCTAGTCCATAAAAGTGGTTGGACTTGTTAGCTTATGACTAGAAAGCCTAACCAAGTTAGCTTGAACCTAACTAAGTTAGTGTAGGAAGCTTATGTAGTAACTAAATGAAGTAAACCTAATTAGCTATCTATTTAAGTTCTAGTTAGAGAAGGTTCTAGAGAAATCTAGGAGATGGTTAGTCATCCTAGCTAACTAAATGGCTAACTAATTAACTAAGAAGCCTAACTAAATTTACCTAAACCTAACTAGGAAACCAAGTGAATCAAAACCTAGTTTGCTATTCCTAAAGGCCATTCGGCCAAGAACTTTCACGAAGGCCTAGTCACTTGATGACTTGGTTTTCCTACACCAATTAGAAGTAAGCTTGGAGGCAAAGCCTTTGATATCATCCATTGATCTAATCTTAGGCCATTAAGGAGTCATAGGAGTCAACAATGATGGCCACCTCCTTTGTGAAGCTCACGGCTATGCATAGGAGTTAGGAGACCATTTTCATCTTCATCTTCAATTTGCTATCACTCAAAACCTCTTTTCTCTTTCAACCAAAACCTAAAAACACCATTGCTACTCTTTGAGAGCCATTCGGCCAACACCTATACACCACCATTCACTCTTCTAAATTTTCATCTAACCATACTTCTCAAATCTAAACATCATTCTAAGAACTTTTCTAGTTGAAAGTTTCTTAAAAAAAATTCATCTTGAGCTTGGAAAACCACTTTGAAGATTTTTCCTACAAGGTGAAAATCTTTGTTTCTTCTTTCTAAACTTGATTTTTATATTTTAAGCCATGATTGATCCATGGTTTATATTTTTCTCCTATAGTTATAACTCTTTAAAATTTGTTTAAGCTTGTTAGGAACTCTTTGGGGGCCACACGAAATTACTAGGAGACATTAGAAGGAGTTTGTCTTCTCTTAAGATAAAAGGGAGATTAAATCTCATCAACCTTATGTGGTGATGAGAAAATGGATTGTATTTGTGGTGAAGAATCTATAAGGATTTCATTCACTCGGTTGTTTAACACTTTTCTATTTGTGGTTGATTTTATTTGTGAGCATGTCTATAGCTTTGAAATATATTGCATGTGTTTATATATGTATGATTATTATTGTAGGATGTGAATAATATATAAGGATTGCATGAGTGTTCCAAAGAATACAAAAGGAGCTCACGACTTCACCAAGAAAAAGAGAACCAAGATGTTCTCAATCATTTTCTAAGACAATGATTTAATGAATTTAGGTAAAACAATGAATTTGAACATAACTTAGAAGATGGAAAATGATTCAAAGACCATTGTGAAGATTTATGTAGAATTTGGCCAAAATGCCACAATTTGTACATTTGATTTCCAAAATTATTTTCTAATGTAGAGTAAGTAATTAACTTAAGGAGAATTCCAATTCAATGAATTTTTAGAGAACAAAATAAATAAATTTAGTTTTAGAAACCTAAATCAGAGGAATTTATTATAAATAAGAAATATAGTGAACACTTGAAAAATACTAGCTTAGAGCTCACTCTTTGGGTTTTGAAGCATGTTAGTGAGTTTCAAAGTGTAAATGATGGTTATAATTTAAAGCAAAGTGTTTTATAAAGAAAAATGTAGAAAATATCATTTAATAAATTTTATAGACAAAATGCTGTCAAAATTCACTAAAAACGGACAAATAGTGGAAAAAGTTTCATAATATAATTTATAACGTAGAGAAAATATTTACGTAGTTGAAAAATATTAGAAATAACTTACGCGTATTTAAAATAAAGATTTTTAAGCTACGTGATTGAGAAAACAGTTTAAAAATCTTACGCGATTAAGAAAATAATTTTAAAAATGTTGAAAAATATTTATGCGATTTAAAAACGTTTGAAAAAGGTGATATGATTGTGAAAACACGATAAAATCTTTACACGACTAAAAAGAACAGTGAGTTTTGTTGTCGGGCCAAAGTGGTGGACCCGGACCTATTGAGAAATAATATTGTCAAGTGGAGACGTACTATATTTGGAAATATTGAGACGGAAGGTATTTATGAAAATATGGTGACATATTAAGACTGAGGGTATTTATGTAATTATGGATTGTATTCATGCATTGAGAGTTGTGTCAATTTAGTTGAAATTGAAGATTGGCTGACGAGATGAATTACACTGTGTTATGGGTGTAATAGGCATAGTGTGGTTCATTGATTGAACTTGGAGACATTGGTGTGCGGAGGATTCCACATGTAGACAGTTGGTAGCTCCTCTGGGTCGTGGTAACGGGTAACACACTAATGATCTCGACAAATACTATTCTTAATCAAGATCTTGTAGAGACTGTCTAGTACAATGCCGGTGGTGCACGATGTATTTGACTGTGTACAACTTACACGATGTTTTGATTGTGGGCTATTTACACGACGTTTGGCAGTGTAATAGTTTGGTTGGGCAGCCTGAGGTACCGATAGTTCTTCCAGGTCATTCTCTCTGATGTTTGTGTTTAGCTCCATGGAGTAGGAAATAAGTCAATATACATTTGCATTTGGGGGTTTTTCATCATAACGTGAGCATTGTGATTATTCTTATTTGATTTATGATATTATGTATGATGTGTTAATTTATGATATTGTATATGAGGTGATGATATGCATTATTGTATTAAATTGTAATATCTGTTGTATTCTTGTTTTCTTTATTACCATGCTGGTAATGATGTAGATTATCTCACTTCTTTGTATGTATTTCTCTGTATTATTATTTATTTTCTGTAAAAGAGTTTGAGGAAGAGGAAGAGGAGCAACCTCTCGATATTCAGTACCCTGAGGAGCAGCAGCCAAGCGATTAGTTTGAGGAAGGCGAGCCATTAGATCACCCTTATCATTTGGATTGATTCTGTGGTGATGGCGTTGCCTGGATTCTTTGGTTTTGTGATACTTGAGTTTCACAGAGGCTTTAAGGCCTGGCGACTGCGTGAAGATAGAGGATCAGTAGTCTATGTGGGGTGTCTAACTATGAACCTACGTAAAGAGTTCGATGGAGAGCCTATTTTTACTACTACTTTGTATTTACATCTTGAGATACCTTTGACTCTTAGGCGTTATTGGGGAGGACTTTTTCATGCGCCTAGTGAGATCAGTAGTGTATCGACAGCACGGACTCCTATCCGTAGAGCTGCGAGACATCTAGGATTTCTATCATTTGATGATCCATCTGAGGAGGATCCTTCAGAGGGTTAGAAATCTTTGATGTGCACTTAGGCATGTATATGTTTTAGTACTGTATTGACTTTTTATTGCTTTATTAAATATTTGTAGTTGTAAATTATTTGTACAACTTAAGACCAAATCATATGTATATTATGGTGTGTATTAGTAGTTTGTTTTATTTTGTGATTTGTTTTATTTTATTTAATTGTATCTGATATAAAAAGAAGAATTTTACAACTCATATTAATTATATACCACATGATTTTATAACTTGGGTAAGATTTTATTTTATTGCATCAGAAATGTGACATCCCCAGTTTGGGTGTTATATTAGTTGGTATCAGAGCCCAAGTTAGAGTCTTTTAGGATTATGGTTGGGTCTATTTTTGCTTGTGTTGTGTGATTCTCTATGATTTGTTTTCGAAAGGTGACATCTGACTTTGTTTTGTCTTATTGAAGAAAGAAGATGTCTGGCGGTAGAAGAATGCGTGTGAACATGGAACGTAATATGGACCCAATGACTGCAGTTGCTGAGGCTATGCAGCGAATGGCGAAAGTAATTACCTAGCAGAATCAACGAGCAACTCAACAACAAGATGCAACTGTTGATGCCCTGAACTTGTCTGAATTTAGGCGCAATAACCCGCCGCAGTTTAGAGGCGAATTTGATCCAGAGAAGGCGAGTCTGTGGATCCAAGATTTGTAAAGAATATTTGAAGGAATGGGATGTGGCGATGATAGGAAGGTGACATATGCTACTTTTATGTTGAGAGGTGATAGAGAGAACTAGTGGAGAGGAATCCGCCGACTTTTACAAGCTGAAGGGACTGGGATTACCTGGGAGGTATTTAGTGAAGTGTTTTTGGAGAAGTACTTTCCTGCAAATGCTCGACATGCCAAGGAGATGGAATTTCTTGGTTTGCATTAGGGTAACATGACTGTTGGTGAGTGTAACATCCTAATACAGATATCTAGATATATCCTAGATAGACAGAGATATATAAAGATAACCAGTACTAGAGACGTCACTTCTATACTGCATACTAACATATATCTATAATCACAACTGAGTAATTATAGAAAGCCTTGAGAAAGATTGCGGAAAAACTTAAACTCATATTAATATATATATATATAAACTTAGCCACATGAGGGCTTATTGTAATACATATAACATAAAACTTATAGAACAAACATAAACTTATTACATAAGTTCTGTCTACTTAAAGCAATAAAAACTACTCTAGTCTTCATGCTTTATCTTCTCACCCTTAGCAGGGTTTGTACCTCTGTACTGGCTCCTTGCCTGCATCTGTGCTTGTGCCTGTATCTGTGCCTGCATCTGGATTTACATGGAATAGCAAGTGGGGTGAGAATTAACATTCTCTGTAAAAGCAATTCCAATACCAGTTCTCTATAACATTGTATATAACAAATATAACAAATGCTATAATTTCTAGCTTAGGAGTTTCCTCCTCTTTTTTTTTCATAACTTAGGAGTTTCCTCCTCTTTTCTCATAACTTAGGAGTTTCCACCTCTTTTCTCATAACTTAGGAGTTTCCTCCTCTTTTCTCATAACTGCACACTTTCTATAGTGTGATATCAACCGATAGCCTATACACTGTTAATACATACAATGCCCATACAGCTGTACATACCAACAGTGACGAACAATGCCCATACAACTGTCCGTGAATGCAATGATAATGATATGTAATATGAATATGCCTAGAGAAATCCTAAGAGTATGTGAATGAAATGCAAATGTAGGGTTTTATTTTGAAATATATGCAGAAGTTTATTTTGAAAATAAAGAAGTTTGCTAGGAACTAGTCAGTATATCATCCAGTGGTAATTAGAGGAAAAGCTTATCCTCATATTACACATATCCTGGCACGCTGAGAAATTCGGGTTACATCCTTGCTCAAAGAGCGTCTTTGGATTTCCCACTTATCTCTTTTGGCCTTGGCAATATCGAGACATTAGGGTTATGTCCTTCTCAAAAGTCCTTCGGACACCCATCTATCTCTTTTTGCCTCTATGAATGACATCAAAGGATACTCACTAGATCGATCCTACTGGACCAATTCATAGACTTACATTCGTACTTATATACTTAGTTCCTTTACGATCTAAGTATATTCTCCTAGGAACTTTGGCTTCTTATGTTTACCCTTTGTAATGAGGAGAATCTGTAACCTCATACTACATGTAACCTTAGCACTTGGTTAGAAATACTTGTCCCCTTAGGAACTTCTCTGATTCCTTACCTTCTGGCTAAATGACCTCACGTCATATAACGTTACATTCTCAGGTAAACATTACCAAACTATTCCTCATACTTGTATCCAAACACCACCTCATCACTCGTATCTCTTAAGTGATTTCTAACGTAACACTATATTGCTGAGGTGTTAGATACTTACCTATGGCAAACCACTAATCTTGGTTGCATTTAGGTTCTTTCTCTTCACATACATACTAGTTTAACTGACTAGTGTGTGAAAAGCTTAGTGTTATGTTTAACTCTTACATAAACACCATCTTACTCTCTTATAAACTCCACTCATCCTAGTGAAAGAGTCTGTCTTAACTAATGCCTCATCTATCCTTACTTAGGGAAATAAATGAGCATTTCTCTAAAACTTTGCATAATTAACTCAACTTTAACTAAAGAGAGTAATTCATGCATCTAACTTTCCTTTCTATCACACTTCTGGTAGTAGCTTATACTACACACGTGTGCTAACATACGTATTCTGGTTGTATCTAGCTTTCCCTTCTATCACACTTATGGTAGTAGCTTATACTACACTTGTGTGCTTAAGGTTCCAGATACCTCTTTAACAATTCCAAACTCATGGAATGCTTAAGAACTTAACTTCCATACTTTTATTAGTATCTAAGGAAGTAAATTGCCTTTATCTTGTACTTCTAACTCATCTTTGCTAATACATGAGTTATTGCACATTTCTATTCTACCTTATGATTATGACATCTTCTTAGTCACAAATCATCTTATTGTGTATTTAGCAATGCACTAAGTCTCACTTACCTAGAGACTTTGTACCTAAACATTCCCTCTTTGGAACTAATACACAATCTTGTCTCCACTCAAGTGAATCTAATGCAAGAGTGGTTCTTACTTGCAACTCTTTGTTGCCTAAGGTTCTAGGTACCTTCCTAAGGTAATCCACGTCTCTTGGATCCCCTAAGGTTCATACCTTTCTCATTATCTACTAGAGTGAATACTATTATTCATCCTAGTATACTTATCTTCATTGCACTATCTCATCACATCTTGAGTGATATCTATTACAACGTCAAGTTGCCTAAGGTGCAAGGTCATTACCTAAAGCAAACCTTTCCTTTAGGATTCTTAAAAGCCTATGCTTTCTCATACTTGATAGGTAAATATTTTCCACTTGAAAATATCCTCATTTGTGCCTTAACACACTTTAGGAAACATATATAAATGATTCCCTTTACTTTAGAACTTCAAAACATCCAAAAATAACATTTTGGATCTTCAGGGTCTCACGTCGCGGCATGACATATGGCACGCCGTGGCACCCTGCTCTCGAGTGCTGATACTGGGCTGATTTTTGGTGTCACGCCGCGGCATGCACCACCTACTCTGCGGCGCCCATGACAGAACAGCAGTTCTGCAAAATGCGGTTTCTGCATAATTGGTTCGAAAACCAATTTCCAATCCTTTTCTCATGGATTCTAAGTGATTTCTAGCATTAATCTATGCCCTTTAACTTGTTGTAACTCTTTTACAACCTATAAATTCTCGTAGGGCTTAAATCTAAGTCCAGAATCACATAACACCAACTATTCTTAAAATCCATTTTCTATGGATTCTATGATTATTCTTGAGCCATAAATGGCCATCTAGCATTCTCTAGGCTTAAACTATCCTAACGTAATCCTCAAAATCAAGAACCAAGTTAAGAACATGGATTTGGCTATCCAAACCCCTATTTTTATTCAAAACCCTAAACTATATTCAAAGAAATCAAAGAGGGAGCAATGAATAGAAATCCCTTTACCTCTTGAAGACTCGAAGTCTTGAAGCTTGATCCTCTTCCCCTCCTTCTTCCCTTCTTCCCCTTTCTCCTTCTTTTTCTCCCCTTTTCTTTCTTTTCTTTCTTTTTCTCTGGTTTTCGGCTCTGCCGAGGGAAAAGGGAGAAATAAGGGGGTGGGACGCAGAGGGAATTATGGGAAAAGATTAACATAAGTTTCTACACTGAAAGTTATATCTGCTATGGACACCCAAATTATGCTACTTCGAGTTTCCCTGCTTCCAACAACTTTAGAATAAATCATAAGATTCATCTAAATTGTTGTTTCACCATTTTCCTCATTTTCTATATCTGCTGCTAGTCATTTGGTATTAAAACGCACAACCAGTATGCCTAAAAATACCAAACTGACTCTGATTCTCTTGAAACTTTTACCACATCTTACTTGGCTTATTTGTGACCTAGAAATAAACTTTCTATATTTATTTCCCTTAACATAGCAACTTATGCTATTATCTGAGTCATTTTAAGCCACTTTACAACTTCTGTGTTGCAACTAAGTGCTTAAATGAACTCAGTTTGTCACAAAACTTGACTGACATGCTAAACAAGTCAAATGCTACCTTTGGTAACCATTTACCAGTCTAACATGTGCTTAAGGGTATTACAGTGAGTATGCAGCTAAGTTTGAGAGCTTATCGCAGTTTTCAAGGTACTTTCAAATTCAACCTGATGAGGCATGGAAAAGCCATAAGTTTGAGGAAGGGCTGAGGGTAGAGTTGAAGCGAGGAGTGCTACCCATGAGGATAAATGAATTTCCTGCTTTGATGGATACATGTCGATGACTCGAGGAGTTAGAGTCGTCACGAGATCCAAGAAACCGTAACTTTGGATCGACTAGGTTCCAAAGAGGAGGTAACAGCAATAGCTGATTTCAACGTAAACCTTGTTCAAGACCACAGGGAAGTCAACCTCAATGTCCATCTGTTGGGGGAGGTTCTCGTGGTAACAGAGCTAGTCCAAACGTGGCGTTTACGCCAAGATATTTTAAGTGTGGAAAGAGTGGCCACATATCTAGAGATTGTTTGATAAGGGGAATGATCTGTTTCAATTACAGAAGACCTGGACATGTTTCTAGGGATTGCACTCAACCTGAAAGGAAGCCAGTTGTGAGTAATGTTCGTGTTACTCAACCATAATCTAGAGGGTGAGTGTATACGATGACGGGAGCTGAAGCTTCTCAGTCTGAAGATCTTATTCAGGGGGAAGGTATTATTGAAGGTAATCTTTTGACTGTGCTATACGATTCAGGTGTAACACATTCATTTATTGCATATGATTGTGTAGATAGGTTGAAACTGCCTGTGTCTTCTCTGAGTTTACAGTTGATTGTTTCTACACCAACTGCCAAGCCTGTTGTTACATCCAAAATATGTTTGAATTGTCCTACCACCATAAATGATCATGTATTTGCGGTCAATTTAGTTTGTTTACCTCTTGTTGAAATAGATGTAATATTAGGAATGGATTGATTATCCTCTAACCATATCCTGATAGGTTGTGCAAATAAGACCATAGTTTTTCCCAAGGAAGAAAATTCTAGATTTTTGACTGCCGTCAAAGCCAAGTCATTACTGAGAGATGGAGCTCAGGGGTATATGCTGCTATCTTCTTTAAAGGTCAAGAATGAGAAAGATGTGAATGTTATTCCTGTCGTTAATGAGTTTCCGGAGGTTTTTCCTGATGAGGTACCTGGTTTGCCACGAGAGAGAGAGATCGAGTTTTCTATTGATTTGGTACCAGGAGCAGGTCCTATTTCGATTGCACCGTATAGGATGTCTCCAGCTGAGTTGGTAGAGTTGAAGAAGCAATTGGAGGAACTGCTGGAGAAATAGTTTGTACGACCGAGTGTTTCACCGTGGAGAGCACCAGTACTACTAGTCAAGAAAAAGATGGAACTTCTCGTCTTTGTGTATATTATAGCCAGCTGAACAAGGTCACGATAAAGAATAAGTATCCACTTCCGAGGATTGATGATTTGATGGACCAATTGAATGGAGCAGCTATTTTCTGTAAGATAAATCTGCAATCAGGTTATCATCAAATTCGTGTAAAGGTGAAGGATATACTTAAGACAGCTTTCTGAACTCGTTACGGGAATTATGAGTATCAAGTGATGTCGTTCGGGGTAACGAATGCTCCTGCAATATTCATGGATTATATGAATAGGATTTTTCATCCATACTTAGACAGATTTATCATTGTGTTTATCGATGACATTCTAGTCTACTCTCAAAATCAGAAAGAGCATGCTGAACATCTTAGCATAGTTCTCCAAATTTTGAAAGAAAAGAAGTTATATGCAAAGTTGGCGAAGTGTAAGTTTTGGTTGGAAGAAGTTCAATTTCTAGGTCACGTAATTTCTAAGGAAGGTATTGCGGTGGACCCATCGAAGGTGGAAACTATTTTGCAATGGGAAAGGCCTAAGAAAGTGACAGAGATCCGAAGTTTTGTTGGAATGGTCAGATATTATCGGAGATTTATTGAAGATTTTTCTAAGATGGTTGGAGCACTTACATAACTCACAAGGAAGAGTCAAGCTTTCTTTTGGACAGAAGAATGTGAGACAAGTTTCCAAGAGTTGAAAAAGAGATTGACGACTGCACCAGTGCTGATTTTACCAGATCCTAACAAGTCTTTTGAGGTGTATTGTGATGCTTCTTACCAAGGGTTAGGATATGTACTGATGTAAAATAGGAATGTGGTGGCTTATGCTTCAAGATAGTTGAAGGTACATGAGAGGAACTACCCAACGCATGATTTAGAACTAGCTACCGTGGTTTTTGCGTTGAAAGTGTGGAGGCATTTTCTTTATGGAGCTATGTTCAATGTCTTTAGTGATCACAAAAGCCTAAAATACTTGTTTGATCAGAAGGAATTGAACATGAGCAGAGGCGATGGTTAGAATTCTTGAAGGATTATGATTTTCAACTTCAATACCATCCAGGAAAAGCGAATGTGGTGGCAGATGCCTTGAGTAGAAAAGTGATTAGTGTTTCTACCATGATGATAAAGGAGAAGGAATTGATCAACCAGTTTAGAGATCTATGGTTGTCAGTGGAATTGGTACCGGGAAAGATTCGTCTAAGTAAGGTTGTGATTTTGAATGACTTGCTGGATGTAATCTGAGAAAAACAGGATGAGGATTCATTTTTACAGAATGAAAAGGAATTTTTGAAGCAAGTTCATAAGGCGACAGTGGAGGAAGGACCCGATGGAATCTTAAGATTTGAGGGAAGAATTTGTATATCTGATGATCTCGATCTTAAGAAAGCAATTTTGGATGAAGCTCATACTAGTAATTTAAGTATGCATCCGGGAATGACTAAGATGTATCAAGCTTTAAAGTGGATGTTTTGGTGGCCAAGGATGAAGCGAGATGTGGCGGAACATGTAGCGTCTTGCCTTGTTTGTCAGAAAGCAAAGGTGGAACATCAGAGACCAGCCGGTATGTTACAACCTTTAACTATTCCAGAATGGAAATGGGATAGTATCTCGATGGATTTTGTTACCAGATTGCCAAGGACAAAGAAGGGTCATGATTCCATATGGGTTATAGTTGATAGACTTACGAAGTCAACACACTTCTTGCCAATCTATATTAAGTATTCTTTGGAACGATTAACCCATGTGTACATTAGTAAAATTGTCAGACTTCATGGTGTACCCTCGAGTATAGTTTCTGATAGAGACCCAAGATTTACGTCAAGATTCTGGCGAAGTTTGCAAGAAGCTATGGGAACTAAGTTACATCTGAGTTTTGCCTATCATCCCCAAACTGATGGTCAAATGGAGAGAACGATACAGTCGTTGGAAGATTTATTGCGTGCTTGTGTGTTGGAATAGCAAGGGAGTTGGGATGAATTCTTGTCACTGATAGAATTCACCTACAATAATAGTTTTCACTCAAGTATAGGGATGGCACCCTATGAAGCATTATATGGGCGAAGATGTTGAACACCTTTGTGTTGGTATCAAGATGGGGAAAATATGACTATTGGGCCTGATCTTGTGCAACAAACTACAGAAAAGGTGAAGATGATTCAGGAGAAAATGAGGACGACTCAAAGCAAACAAAAGAGCTATGCGGATAAGCGAAGACGACCTCTTGAATTTGAGGAAGGTGAGCATGTGTTTTTATGAGTAACACCTATGATAGGTGTCGGAAGGGTTATTAAATCCAGGAAGCTCACTCCTAAGTTCATTGGACCTTATCAGGTTATTCATCGAATAGGTCCTGTAGCCTATCAAATAACTTTACCACATTTCTATCCAATCTACATGATGTATTCCATGTGTCTCAACTAAGAAAATATATTCCTGACCCGACGCATGTTATACAGCCCGATGAAGTACAATTGAAAAATAATTTGACGTATGAGACATCTCCTGTTAAGATTGAGGATAGGAGAGTGAAGCAACTTCATGTGAAGATGATCGAATTGGTAAAGGTGATATGGAACGACATAACAGGTGATGCTACCTGGGAGCTAGAAGATAAAATGAGGGAGCAATACCCTCAACTGTTTTAAGGTACGATAAATTTCGGGGACAAAATTTTATTAGTGGGGGAGAGTTGTAACACCTCAACTTTTGAGTTAAGTACGATATTGTTTTAATTATATTGTTTTATGTTTTCTGTGAGTTATAAATAGAATTTGACTGTTTCGTGATTGTATTTGACTGTTGTGTGTGATTTACTCCGAGTCAAGGAAATAATAATTTTCTGGCCGAAAAAATCTTAATTTAATTATTCAGAGTTAGGGGATCTTACTAAACCTAATTCTGAATGATATGTGTATTAATCTTTTAATTTTTAGGATTTAACTATGCAATAAAATAATTTTATATTATTATAATATTATTTTATATGACAGTACCTACTGTTTTAAAAATAGTAGAAATCTGCTCCAAAATGGACCATGGACCCGAAAAAGTCTGTGGGACTCACGTTTAGAGAACCAATCAACGTTTCTGGCTAGATTAAATCCTAAGCCAATGAGAGCTAGTCAACATTAGTGGCTTGAAATTTCTAAACCAATAGGAAGCTAGTCCACAAAAGTGGTTGGACTTGTTAGCTTATGACTAGAAAGCTTAACCAAGTTAGCTTGAACCTAACTAAGTTAGTGTAGGAAGCTTATGTAGTAACTAAATGAAGTAAACCTAGTTAGCTATCTATTTAAGTTCTAGTTAGAGAAGGTTCTAGAGAAATCTAGGAGATGGTTAGTCATCCTCGCTAACTCAATGGCTAACTAAGTAACTAAGAAGCCTAACTAAATTTACCTAAACCTAACTAGGAAACCAAGTGAATCAAAACCTAGTTTGCTATTCCTAAAGGCCATTTGGCCAAGAACTTTCAAGAAGGCCTAGTCACTTGATGACTTGGTTTTCCTACACCAATTAGTAGCAAGCTTGGAGGCAAAGCCTTTGATATCATCCATTGATCTAATCTAAGGCCATTAAGGAATGATAGGAGTCAACAATGATGGCCACCTCCTTTGTGAAGCTCACGGCTATTCATAGGAGTTAGGAGACCATTTTCATCTTCATCTTCATTTTGCTATCACTCAAAACCTCCTTTCTCTTTCTACCAAAACCTAAAAACACCATTGTTACTCTTTGAGAGCCATTCGGCCAACACCTATACACCACCATTCACTCTTCTAAATTTTCATCTAACCATACTTCTCAAATCTAAACATCATTCTAAGAACTTTTCTAGTTGAAAGTTTCTTAAAAAAAATTCATCTTGAGCTTGGAAAACCACTTTGAAGATTTTTCCTACAAGGTGAAAATCTTTGTTTCTTATTTCTAAACTTGATTTTTATGTTCTAAGCCATGATTAATCCATAGTTTATATTTTTCTCCTATAGTTATAACTCTTTAAAATTTGTTTAAGCTTGTTAGGAACTCTTTGGGGGCCACATGAAATTACTAGGAGAAATTAGAAGGAGTTTGTCTTCTCTTAAGGTAAGAGGGAGATTAAATCTCATCAACCTTGTGTGGTGATGAGAAAATGGATTGTATTTATGGTAAAGAATCTATAAGGATTTCATTCACTCGGTTGTTTAATACTTTTCTATTTGTGGTTGATTTTATTTGTGAGCATGTCTATAGCTTTGAAATATATTGCATGTGTTTATAGATGTATGATTATTATTGTAGGATGTGAATAATATATAAGGATTGCATGAGTGTTCCAAAGAACACAAAAGGAGCTCACAACTTCACCAAGAAAAAGAGAACCAAGATGTTCTCAACCATTTTCTAAGACAATGATTTAATGAATTTAGGTAAAACAATGAATTTGAACATAATTTAGAAGATGGAAAATGATTCAAAGACCATTGTGAAGATTTATGTAGAATTTGACCAAAATGCCACATTTTGTACATTTGATTTCCAAAATTATTTTCTAATGTAGAGTAAGTAATTAACTTAAAGAGAATTCCAATTCAATGAATTTTTAGAGAACAAATAAATAAATTTAGTTTTAGAAACCTAAATTAGAGGAATTTATTATAAATAAGAAATATAGTGAATACTCGAAAAATACTAACGTAGAGCTCACTCTTTGGGTTTTGAAGCACGTTAGTGAGTTTCAAAGTGTAAATGATGGTTATAATTTAAAGCAAAGTGTTTTATAAAGAAAAATGTAGAAAATATCATTTAATAAATTTTATAGACAAAATGCTGTCAAAATTCACTAAAAACGGACAAATAATGGAAAAAGTTTGATAATAGAATTTATAACGTAGAGAAAATATTTATGTAGTTGAAAAATATTAGAAATAACTTACGCGTATTTAAAATAAAGATTTTTAAGCTACGTGATTGAGAAAATGATTTAAAAATCCTACGCGTTTGAGAAAACAATTTAAAAATCTTATGCGATTAAAAAAATGATTTTAAAAATGTTGAAAAATATTTACGTGATTTAAAAATGTTTGAAAAAGGTGACATGATTGTAAAAATGCGATAAAGTTTTTATGCGACTAAAAGGAACAGTGAGTTTTGCTGTCGAGCCAAAGTGGTGGACCCAGACTTGTTGAGAAATAGTACTATCAAGTGGAGACGTACTATATTTGAAAATATTGAGACAGAGGGTATTTATGTAAATATGGTGACATATTGAGACTGAGGGTATTTATGTAATTATGGATTGTATTCATGCATTGAGAGTTGTGTCAATTTGGTTGAAATTGACAATTGGCTGACGAGATGAATTATACCGTGTTGTGGGTGTGATAGGCGCAGTGTGGTTCATTGATTGAACTTGGAGACATTGGTGTGCAGAGGATTTCACATGTGGACAGTTGGTAGCTCCTCTAGGCCGTGGTAACGAGCAACACACTAATGATCTCGACAAACACTATTCTTAATCAAGATCTTGTGGAGATTGTCTAGTACAATGCCTGTGGTGCACGACGTATTTGACTGTGCACTACTTACACGATGTTTTGACTGTGGGCTATTTACACGACATTTGACAGTGTAATAGTTTGGTTGGGTAGCCTGAGGTACCGATAGTTCTTCCCGGTCATTCTCTCTGATGTCTGTGTTTAGCTTCATGCAGTAGGAAATGAGTCGGTATACATTTGTATTTGGGGGGTTTTTCATCATAACGTGAGCATTGTGATTATTCTTATTTGATTTATGATATTATGTATGATGTGTTAATTTGTGATATTGTATATGAGGTGATGATATACGTTATTGTATTAAATTGTGATATCTATTGTATTGTCATTTTCTTTATTGTCATGCTGATAATGATGTAGATTGTCTCACCTCTTTGTCTGTATTTCTCTGTATTATTATTTATTTTCTATAAAAGAGTTTGAGGATAAGGAAGAGGAGCAACCTCTCGATATTCAGTACCTTGAGGAGCAGCAGCCAAGCGATCAGTTTGAGGAAGACGAGCCATTATATCACCCTTATCATTTGGACTGATTCTGTGGTGATGGCGTTGCCTGGATTCTTTGGTTTTGTGAGACTTGAGTTTCACGGAGGCTCTGAGGCTTGGCGACTGCGTGAAGATAGAGGATTGGTAATCTATGTGGGGTGTCTGACTGTGACCCTACGTAGAGAGTTTGATGGAGAACCTATTTTTACTACTACTTTGTATTTATATCTTGAGATGCCTTTGACTCTTTGCGTTATTGGGGAGGACTTTTTCATGCACCTAGTGAGATCAGTAGTGTATCGATAGCACGAACTCCTGTCCATAGAGCTACGAGACATCGAGGATTTCTATCATCTGATGATCCATCTGAGGAGGATCCTTCGGAGGGTTAGAAATCTTTGATGTGCACTTGGGCATGTATATGTTTTAGTACTGTATTGACTTTTTATTGCTTTATTAAATATTTGTAGTTGTAAATTATTTGTACAACTTAAGACCAAATCATATGTATATTATGGTGTGTATTAATAGTTTGTTTTATTTTGTGATTTGTTTTATTTTATTGAACGGTATTTGATATAAAAAAGAAGACTTTTACGACTCTTATTAATTATGTACCAAATGATTTTATAACTTGGGTAAAATTTTATTTTATTGCATCAGAAATGTGACATCCCCAGTTTGGGTGTTATAGTATATATAAAAAATATATAGTAGCAGAAATTATACCTTTAGAAGATGGGTTTGGAGATTCGATAATTTCGACAGAAGAAGTAGGAGTTGAGTCACCAACCTGTATTTGACAAAAATTTAGTTTCGACAAGTTGAGACTAAGTTCTAAAATTTGGTCGAAAAAGATACCTTGGAAGTTTTTGCCTTTGAAGGCTTGGTAGCAGCCTTGTGCTTAGTAAGACTTTTCGTCGATGTTGTTTTAGTTGTCTTAGCTTTTGGAGTTTTGGGGATAGGAGGATTTTGAACTTTTTTGCCTTTTCTTATTTTCAAGGCAGAGGTTTCTACTTCTTCTTCATCTTCCCCTTCTTCTGGTTGTTTGTACTCCAAGGGTCTTTTTAGTGGGGTTGGTATGAAAAAGGAACAATAATTAGTCGATGAAATAAGAATTCGACATCAGAAAATGAAAAGAAGTACCTTCGAGAAATTTAGTGATGACTCAGGTATCTTTGGCAAATTGTTCATACGATGATGCAAACCGATGGGTAAAAGTAACTTATGAAGTTCTTGTAAGAAAGATGTTACTCACAGAAAAGATCTTATCAGAAGTAAGGAAGTTACTGGCCCTGGTAGGTTTACTTGGGAATTCGTCGGCCAAACCAAAATGAGCACAAGGAAGAGGCACTAGTTTTGGAAAAGAAACTTGAAAATGTTCAAGCCGTGCCAAAGGGTTTTTTATGGAAATTGCAATAAAGTTAATAGAGCATTTTTCCTTGTGCATTTGTATTTTGTCTAGCCACGACTTCTTCACAGTGTCGAACAATTGTGCCAGGATACCTAAAGTCCCACTTGATCTTGTAGTATTTCTCAAACGCTATAATGTCTTGAATATGTTTACCTTTGGTTTTTGTCGAAGGCTCTTGATACTGCACAGGAACGAGTTTTTCAGTTATACGGCTTCGACAAACATTAATATCGATATGGTAAGGACTATAATATTTGGTCCACCATTCGACAAAATCTGGGGTAACCCATCTATAAGGTGTGAAAGAGGAAATCAAAAAATGTTGCTTGTATCTCTCGTTCTTTGTAGCTACCCATACAAGGTTTGCTATATCTTGTAAGCGACCATTAATAAGGTGCTCTTTGGCTTTTTGAGAGAATGGAGTCAGGATGGCTTGACAGAATCCTAGTTTTCGGGCCATTGAATTTGGCAGGTGCAATTCCAAAGAGTTGTCTGTTGAACTAGGGAGGCCAGCAACTAACACTTGCCGACAAAGAAAATTTGACCAAATGGAAATATTATCGGTTTGAATGGAAGGATTCTCAGAAACTAGTGGTCGAGTAAACCACTCTAGACCTAAAGAACGGTTAGCGAAAGGTGCGAAATAGATGTTCTCAGTATTGAAAGAGATGGAATAAAAAATGCTAAAGAAATGCATGAAATTCTCTGGGTGTTGTTTGTAGATCTTTTCATGCTTGAGATGACAAAGTCTAATGCCATAGGTAGTAGAAGAAACTGTCGAAGGAGAAGTGTCGACCAGATAATCTCCAAAGATGGCATTAAGCTAGAGCTGAAGTAACCATATGGGGCCACCAGCATTGGTTTTCTTTGTTTGGGACCTGATGCTTTGAACAATCTCGCCAATACTAAGGTATAGATTGGCAAGAAGGAATTGGCCAAGAGCCAAACTTTGACTTTCATGAATAAGATTGGCAAGTTGAAGGTATGATTTCGACACTTGAACTGATTTAGTACATAGAGCATAGGCCGACAACCAGAGAATGAGAAAAGCCACTTGTTCTTCATCGGATACAAGACCTTTTGCTGTGGAATAGAAATTAACAAAGTTTGGAAAAGAAGTTGGGGCTTTTGAGTAACATCTATGGTAATCAAGGGTTGGAGGAGAGGAGTAATGACCTTCCCATCTAGTCAAAGACTAGTTATGGCAGCCACGTCAAAAAGCATGGGTTCCATCATGCCATACGGAAAATGAAAAGAATTGGTGGTTTTGTTCCAGAAGAAAAAAGACGCACCCAACATACAAGAATCCATTTTTATGGGATAACGTGAGAGCTAGATACAGTCGAAAATACCCATGTTTCTCCATGAAGCTTCCTTAGAGACTTGAACTCTATCAAGCCAATCAAGATACCCATTGATTTGGCCAAGGGGAGTTCTGAAGAGCCTCTCAGACTTATTAAAATAACTAATGGGAATAGAAGGAAGAGAAGCCAAGATAACTTCTTCTTTGGGATTTTTGCAAGGAAAAAAACTTTGAATTTCTTTGGTCATGAATTCTTTGGGTAAAACTGGGCCCAAGAAAGCAGCTGGAGGATCTAAAGAAAGTGAAAGGTCATTGATAGGAAGAATTACCTTAGAAAGATTCCACAGTTCAGATTTCTCTAGAACTGGGTCTTGAACAACGGCGTGACTGTCCAAATCTACTGATGGTTCATTGAAAGATTGAGAGTGAGAGGCTATTGTTGAGAAAGAAGTTTTACATAAAAGATGCGCAAGAATAAGGTTGAGGATGATGAACAGTAGAGAATGGAGTAAAGTGGCATGATTTTGTGAAATTTAAAGAAGTAATGAACAGTGAAGGAGGGGAGCAGACGCGTGATATTTGTAAAAAAAATAATTAAAAAAGTTATTTTTCAAAAGGGTAAATATGATCCCTATTTAATAGGAAAAAATGGCTATTTAATGTTTGAAATGATAAGTTGCAGTTGTAGTTTTCAAGAAATCCACGGAAGATTTTACTGGATTTTTGAAAATCAAAATGCTTTCAAAAAGATATTTGATAAGATCTTGACGTCGAATTGGAACTAGAAGATAAGATTAAAATTTATCTTTCTTCTAGCATTGTCGAAAAAAAAATTTTGGGGGGCATTTGTTAGGAGTAAAATCACAAGTTTTAATTCGACGAAGATAATTTTGATGGTCAGATGATATTATTGAGACATTCGACGAATAAGGGTTTCAACAGCTGGATGATAACATTGAGATATTTGGCGAAGAGATTTTTGACTGCTCGATGATGACATTGAAGAAATTTTCCAAGTGTTGAACCGACATGTTGAAGGTGGGAATACCAGTCTTGAATTCGACAGCCAGATGATGATCCAAGTGGTGGCCAACTCTGTTAAATGGTCAGGAATTGGTTTTGTCAAAAGAAAAGTTACCAACTCTGAAATCGATAGACTAGATTTAAGTGGTGGTCGACTTAAGTATTAAATGGTCAGGAGTTAGTTACTGTCGAAAGTTAAATAAGATGTTAGTGAAAACGTGGCATAACTGCCATGAACGTAGTCAGTTTTTAAGAGTAAGTTATTTTTCATAATTTGCCTATAAATACTATTATTTGTGATATACAAAGGGTTGGTTACTGGATATACAATCCTAACATCTCACTCGAGCAGATTAACGAATTTGACTCCAAGTATGCCTTCCATTTTCATTTCAAGTCATTTACTTTAATGTAATGTTCTTTTAAATTTCTTTATTTTAAGTCTTGTTCTTTAAATTTCTTTACACTTTTTGCACTTTAAGTTTATGCACTTTACGATTTCTGCATTTTAAACTTTCTATACTTTCAATCTTCAGCATTTTACATTTCTTGCACTTTACTTTCTTGCACATTAAATTTATGCACTTTAAATTCTTGCCCTTTATATTTTCTGTATCTATAATTTTTTACAAAGTTTTAAAGCTTTTTCTAAGCTTCCATTTCTTTCCCTTCACTTCTTGAATCAAGTTTTCACAAGTTTCTTCAAAACCATTTTCAAAACGAGATTACCACATAACTCTGAACCTATATTCGACTGATAAAATATATTTGTTTGTTGGAATTTGTCCTAACCAAATTCACCCATAAACAACTTCAGAGTAGTTTTTGTGGTCTATTTTTTTTTTTGGCAAACATCATTGAAGATATTGGGACTAGAAAAAAGATGTTGATGTATGTATGCAAAGATGTTTTATATTTTCTAACTATGGTTGATGAACTATATCTAAATGACACATTATTTTCATTTTATTATTGTGGTCATACACTATGATTTCGAGAAATTTTGCATGTGAAGGACTTCATTATGATCAAGAGTTAAAGATTTGTTTATGAACTGCCTACTATCTTGTACTATGACTATTTGATAACACTAGTTATTAGACTCAAAATGACACTAGTTTTTAGATGGTGTACTTTTTATGTTTTGTTGTCGACACTATAAAGTTATGGATGTTCTTTTTTATTGTGGACTTAATGAAATATATTTTGCTTTTTAGAATGAATTCTAGTATGTTGTATTTAAGAACATTTGTATCTTATAATTTAAGTTCTTTAGGGACAAATATTAATATTAATAAAATTTTTGTTAATGACGTTGAAATCTCACCATGAATGGCAAATAGACATAACATGTTTTATCGGCAATAAAATAGGTCTTTACTGGCAATAACAAAGGTCGTTAAAGGTATATAAGAAGGTAAACCTGGGGACTATTTTAGTGGTCATTACAATTGCCGGTAAAAGGCATATTTTTTATCGGCAATAAAATGGGTCTTTGCCGGCAATAACAAAGGCCATTAAAGACATGCAACAGGCAAACCTAGGGACTATTTTAGCGGCCATTACAATTGTCGTAAATAATTGCCGCTAAAAAGTATTATTTTTACTGGCCATAAAAGGGATCTTTACCGAGAGTTTATATAATGGCCGGTAAAACCTTTACCAACACTAGATATAGCGGTAAATAATTAATTACCGGTAAAGGTTTTTGTAGTAATTTTTATTATCGCTAAAAGGCATATTTATTGCCACTAAAAGACTTTTTTGTCATAGTGGTGTCCGAGCTTCTTGCACTTGAAACAGACCATTCCCTTAATCGTGCATTCCTTTGTTATGTGGTCCTTTCTACACTTTAAACATTTCGGCACAAATACCACAGACTGACCGAATCCACTGCCACTAGAACTTCCACTGACAGATTGTTGTTGATGTTCCTGATGATTCCCCGGTTGTCAAGAATACAGCTTCTGCTGGAACTGGTTGCCATTTCCATTACCTTCTCTTTGGAACCGAGTTAGTCCAAAGTTATGGTATCTCTTGTCTCAAGATCGGTCTAACTCCTCAATCCGACGACACTTATCTAACAAGATTGGGAACTGATCAATTCCCAAAGGTAAGACTACACGCTTTAAGTCATGCCTCAAACCTCCTTCAAATTTTCGACACTTCCACTCCTCATCCAGCTGAAGTTGAAAGTACCTTGAGAATTTTGATAAGTTTTCAAACTTAGAAGCATACTCACTTACCGTCATTCCTCCTTGTCTCAGACTAAGGAATTCCATTTCCTTAGTATGCCTTGTACTAGTTGGAAAATATTTCTCCCAGAATTTGTTCTTAAAAACCTCCCATGGAATCATCCTCCATTCAGCTTCCAATAATTGTTGAGCTCTTGCCCACCTGTCTTCGCCATCTCCGATGAGCATAAAGGCAGCATAAGTTATGTAACACCCCAAACTTTAGGATAAATGACTGTTATGTCCTTTTTGTACTGTTTGTTGTTTTTCTGTATGAAATACAGTTTTATTTTACTGTCTGTGATTTTATTTGAACTTTTTTTGTAATTTGCTCCGGGTCAGGAAAATAATAATTTTTGGGCCGGGGAAACCTTATTTTAATTATTCAGAGTTAGGGGATCTTACTAAACTCAATTCTGAATGATACAGTTATTAATCTTTTAATTTTTAGGATTTAACTGTCAAATAAAATAATTTTATATTATTATAATATTATTTTATTAGTCAGTACAAATAAATGACAGTGGACCCGAAAATGTCTTGCGGGACCCACGTTTAGAGAAACAGTCAATGGTTTTGGCTAGAGAAATTTCTAAACCAATAAGAGTGAGTCAACGAAGTAGGCTTGACAATTTCCAACCAATAGGAAGAGGTCAACAAAAGTGGTTAGATTAATTAGTTTTGTAATTAGAAAACCTAAGCTAGTTAGTTTGAAACCTAACTAAATTAGTTTAGAAAGCTTGTTAAGTAACTAAGTGATAATAACCTAGTTAACTATCTAGTTGATATCTAAGTTAATAAAAATCTATAAGCATAAAGCTAACTAAGTTAACCTAAGTAACTAACTAGTTAGACAAGTAACTAAATTATTTAACTTAAGTGTAACTAGATGAATTAAGAAGAAGCAAACTTAGTTGCTTTCTCCTTAGGGCATTCGGCCAAAGCACACCAAGGCAAACCAAGAAGCTTCAAGACCATGCATAGTCATTGCATGACTAGGTTTGATGCACCAATGAGAGCTAAGCTTGGAAACCAAGTTTTAATCCTCACCATTGATCATTTCTAAGGCTTGGATGAAGCCAACCAAGTGGACACCTCCTTTGCATTGAACTCCACGGCCATGCATCACTTTGGAGAGCAAAAATCACTTCATTCTCTAACATTTTCTCTCATCTCTCTCTTCCAAAAACACAAAACACCATTGTTGTCTTCTTTGTGCACCATTCGGCCAACAACCCTAAGTCACCATCCATCCACCCAAAATTTTATCCAACCTACTTTTCTAAACCTAAACACAATTCTAAGAACATCTCTAGTTGAGAGTTCTTGCAAAATCCATCATCTAAAGCTTGAAAAACTACTTTGGAGATTCTACCTTGAAGGTGAAATTTCTTGTTTTTCATTTCTAAATTCTTTTTCAAGGTTCTAAGCCATGATTGATCCATGATTTAAGCATTCTTTCATGTTAGTAATTTGTAGAAATTGTTTAAGCATGATAGGTGTCTTTGGAGGGTGAAGCCGAAACCATTAGAAAGGAGTGAAAGAAAGTTTGTCTTCACTTAAGGTAAGAGGAAGACTTGAATCTTATCATCCTTGGGTGGTGATAAGAAAATGGAGTTGTTTGTGATTGTAGAATCCATAAGGATTCATTTGTGTGCTTGTTGTTATAGTTTTCTTATTTGTGATTTGTATTAATATGCATGTCTACAAGCTTTAAATATATTGTATGTGTTAGAAAATGCATGAATAATTAGTAGGATGTGAATAACATGTTAAGGTTTGCATGAGTGTTCCAAAGAACACAAATGAAGGCTGATGGCCTTGACTAAAAAAAAAAAGGGAAACCAAAATGTTCTCAATGATTTTCTAAAAGAAAGATTTAATGGAATTAGGTTAATGAATAAATTACAAAGTGAATTAGAAGAAAAAAATGATCCAAAGATCAAATATCAAAGTTTTGGCAATTTCGGCCAACATGTCTTGCAAATAGGAATCTAATTCAAAACTTGTTGTTCCAAAATGTAAGTTTGATGTTCAACTTAAAAAGAATGCATTTATAATGAGTTTTCAAGAACTAAAGAAACAAACTAATTTTTTTTGAAAGGTGATATAGTAGAAAAATGGACAAAATCTTTGGAAAATATTTGTTTTAAAATTTTGAGTGTAAACATAATTACTAAGTTGGATTTTATGGTTATAGAAATAAAGAAAAGAATTTTTAGAAGAAAAACGTAGACAACACATTTTTAATTAATTTTATAGACAAAATACTGTCAAAATTTAGTAAAAACAGACAAATAAAAATAGAATATTTTATAACATAATTTATAGCGTATGGAAAATTATTCTACGTAGTTTTAAAGTATTGAAAATAGCTTACGTTATTTAAAAATAGAAATTTTAAGACTGTTCAGTAAAGAAAATGATTTAAAAATTTTACGCGATTGAGAAAATGATTTAAAAATAGTACGCGATTTTAAAAATAGTAAAATATATTTACGCCATTTAAAAACGTTTGTAAAAACGACGAAATTGTGAAAATGAGATAAAATTTCTACGCGATTGACGAAAACAGTGAGTTTTACTGTTGGGCCAAAGTGGTGGACCCGAACATGTTGAGATACAGATACTGTCAAGTGGGACGTACTGTATATTTGAGATTTTTGCCATTGAGGGCATTTTCGTAAAAATGGATACTAATACCATTGAGGGTATTTTGGTAATTATTTTAGTTCATACATTTGAGTTGTACTAATTTGGTTGATAATTGGTGATTTGATTGACGAGATGAATAGCATCGTGTTGTCGGTGCGATAAGCGTAGTGCGGTTCATTTTTGTTTGGACTTGGAGGCATTAGTGTGCGGATTATTCCATTTGTGGACAGTTGGTCACTCCTCTGGGCCGTGATAACTGGTAACACACTAATGGTCTCGACACGCACTATACTTAATCGAGATCTTGTAAAATCTATGATAGTGCAATACCTGTAGTATGCGACGTGAGACTGTATGCTACTACACGACGTTAGACAGTGGGCTATAGACGCAACGTGAGACAGCGGAATAGTTTGGTTGGGCAGCCTGGGGTACTAATAGATTTTGTGGATCATTCTCTCTGATGCCTGTGTTTTTAGCTCCATGGAGTAGGAATGAGTCACATTACATATGGTTATGTGTTGTACATTATAGTGTTATTATCTGTAATATTTTATCTATCTGTACCGCTATATGATGTTGTTGCATTTATTTTCTATGATATAGGATATTATTATTTATGCTGTTATGGTATGCTATATTGTATGAATTGTTATATTTGTTGTATTGTCGTTTTCTTGTTTACCATGTTTGTGATGATATAGATTGTCTTACCTCTTTACTGTATGTGTTTTCTGTATATATTAAATTATGGTATAAAAGAATTTGAGGAAGAGGAACAGCCTCTTGAGTGTGTATATATCGAGGAGGAAGAACAGCAAGCCGAGGATCAGTTCGACGACCAAGAACTATCCGATCAGCCATACCCATTGGATTGATTGAGTATGGCGCTACTAGGATTTTTTGGTTTTGTGAGACTTGAGTTTCATGGAGGCTCTGAAGCCTGGAGACTGTGAGAGGATAGAGATTTGGTGACATACGTAGGGCGTCTGACTGTGACCATACGTACAGAGTTTGATGGAGTGCCTATCTTTTCTACCTTGTTGTACTTGCATGTGGAGCTACCGCTATCTCTTAGGCGTCATTAGGGTGGTATGTTTGATACGCCTAGTGAGATCAGCAGCGTGTCGACAACACGGACTAGGGTTCGTAGAGGGTCGAGGCATCCTGGATACCTGTCACCTGAAGTTTCATCTGAGAGTGATCCTTCAGAGGGTTAGATATTTATGATATGTACTTGGGCGCGTCTGCGTTTGTATATATAAACTTTTTACTGCTTTGATTACTATTTGGTTAAAATGTTTGTAGTGTATAACTTATGACAAAACCATATGTATATTATGTGTGATGATAGTTTGTTTATTCTATGTTCCGTGTTATTTTATTTCGTAACATTCTATTTAACCGGAAAAATTTCACAACCCGTATTACCATATAATAAATGTTTTACAACTTGGGTAGATTTTATTTATCTTTATTTTATTTTATTTATAAATGTGACATCCCCACAAGGGTGTTACATTGGTTGGTATCAAAGCCCAAGTTAGAGTCTTTTGGGGTTGTGGTTGGGTCTGTTTTTGCTTGTGTTGTGTGATTCTCTGTGACTTACTTCCGAAAGGATGTATCTAACTTTGTTTTGTTATGATTGAAGAAAGAAGATGTCTGGCGGAAGAGGAACACGTGCGAATATGAATCGTGCTGTGGATCCAATGATTGCAACTGCTGAGGCTATGCAAAGAATGGCTGAAGTAATTACTCAGCAAAATCAGAGAGCAGCTCAACAGCAAGATGCTACTGCTGATGCCCTAAATTTATCTGAATTTAGGCGTAACAATCCGCCACAGTTTAGAGGCGAGATTGATCCTGAGAAGGCAAGTCAATGGATACAAGACTTGGAGAAGATATTTGAAGAAGATATTTGAAGGGATGAGATGCACAGATGATAAGAAGGTGACGTATGCAACTTTTATGTTGAGAGGTGACGGTGAACATTGGTGGAGAGGAACCCGCCGGTTGTTGCAGGCTGAAGGAACAGAAATTACATGGGAGGTATTTTCGGATGTATTTTTGGAGAAGTATTTTCCTACGAGTGCTAGACATGCCAAGGAGATGGAATTTCTTGGTTTACGTCAGGGCAACATGACGGTAAATGAGTATGCTTCTAAATTTGAGAGCTTGTCACGGTTCTCAGATTATGCTCAAACTCGACAAGATGATGTGTGGAGATGTCGGAAGTTTGAAGCAAGGCTGAGAGTGGAATTGAAAGAGGAGTGGTATCCTTGAGAATGAATCAATTTCATGCGTTGGTGGATACTTGTGCACGACTCGAGGAATTAGAGCCGTCACGGGATCAGAGAAACCGTAATTTTGGACCAATAAGGTTTCAGAGGGGTGGTGGCAGTAACAACAGTTGGTTTCAGCGCAAGCCGTATTCTAGATCACCAGGGAATCAATCTCAATGACCACCAGTTGGGGGAAGTACAAGTGGTAGTGGAGCTGGTCAGAGAGTGGCGTTCACGCCAACATGTTTTAAGTGCAGAAAGAAAGGCCATCTTTCTACTGAATGCTCCATCCGAGGAACAATTTGTTTTAATTGCAAACAACCTGGGCACATATCTAAGGACTGTACTCAACCGGAAAAGAAACCTGCTGTTCGGTATGTTCGTGCGAATTAGCCAAGATCAGGAAGTACTCAACCGAGGTCAGGAGGGCGAGTATATACTATGACGGGAACAGAAATTTCTCAGTCTGATGACCTTATTCAGGGAGAAGGTGTCATTGAAGGTAATCTTCTGACTGTGTTATATGATTCTGGTGCAACACATTCATTTATTGCATATGATTGTGTGGAAAGATTGAAGTTGCTTGTGTCTTCTCTGAATGTTAAATTGAGTGTATCTACACCAACTACTAAACCTGTAATTACATCTAAGATATGTTTGGATTGTCCTATTGTTATAAAGGACCGTGTGTTTTTGGTCAACCTGATCTGTTTGCCTCTTGTTGAGATAGATGTAATATTAGGGATGGATTGGTTATCTTCTAACCATATTCTTATAGACTGTGCAAACAAAGCCATAGTCTTTCCTAAGGAAGAAAAGTCTGGATTCTTGACTGCTGTTAAAGTCAAGTCATTGTTGAGAGAGGGAGCACAAGGATATATGTTATTATCTTCTCTAGATGTCAAGAATGAGAAAGATGTGAATACTATTCCTATTGTCAATGAATTTCCAGAGATTTTTCCTGATGACGTACCTGGTTTACCACCAGAGAGGGAGATCGAATTTTCAATTGATTTAGTACCAGGAGCAGGTCCTATCTCAATTTCCCGGTATCGGATGTCGCCAGCAGAGTTGGTGGAGTTAAAGAAGCAATTGGAGGGGCTGTTGGAGAAGCAGTTTGTGCGACCTAGTGTTTCACCATGGGAAGCACCAGTGCTTTTAGTCAAGAAGAAGGACAGAACTTCTCGACTTTGTGAGGATTATCATTAGTTGAACAAGGTGACTATCAAGAATAAATATCCACTTCCGAGGATTGATGATTTGATGGACCAGTTAAAGGGAGCAGTGGTATTTTCTAAAATAGATCTGAGGTTAGGTTATCACTAGATCCGTGTTAAGGTGGAGGATGTACCTAAAATAGCTTTTCGGACTCGTTATGGACATTATGAGTATCAGGTAATGCCATTTGGGTGACGAATGCTCCTGCCATATTCATGAATTATATGAATAGGATTTTTCATCCATATCTAGACAGATTTGTCATTGTCTTTATCGATGACATTCTAATCTATTCTCAATCTAAGGAAAAGCATGCTGAACATCTCGGTATAGTTCTTCAGATTTTGAAAGAAAAGAAGCTATATGCGAAATTGGCGAAGTGTGAGTTTTGGTTGGAGGAAGTTCAGTTTTTAGGTCACGTGATTTCCAAAGAAGGTATTGCGGTAGACCCATCGAAGGTGGAGACTGTTTTACAGTGGGAAAGGCCTAAGACTGTGACAAAAGTTCAAAGTTTTGTTGGGCTTGCTGGATATTATCAGAGGTTTATCGAAGGTTTTTCTAAGATTACTGGACTGTTTACACAGCTCACAAGGAAAAGTCATGTTTTTGAGTGGACAGAAGAACGTGAAGCCAGTTTTCAAGAGTTAAAGAAAAGACTAACAACTGCACCAGTGTTAATTCTATCGGATTCTAACAGAACTTTTGAGGTGTATTGTGACGCTTCTTACCAAGGATTAGGATGTGTGTTAATGCAAGACCGAAATGTAGTGGCTTATGCTTCTAGACAATTGAAGGTGCATGAGAGGAATTATCCAACACACGACTTGGAATTAGCCGCAGTGGTTTTTGCATTAAAGGTGTGGAGGTATTTTCTGTACGGAGCAATGTTCATTGTCTTTAGTGATCATAAAAGTTTGAAGTACTTGTTTGATCAGAAAGAATTGAACATGAGGTAGAGGCGATGGTTGGAATTCTTAAAGGATTATGATTTTCAACTCCAATATCATCCAAGAAAAGCTAATGTGGTAGCTGATGCCTTGAGCAAAAAGGTGATTAGTGTTTCGGCAATGATGATAAAGGAGGAGGAATTGATTAACAAATTCCAAGATTTATGGTTGTCGGTGGAGTTTGTGCCTGGAAGAATTCGTTTATTTAAGGTTGTGATCTTAAACTGCTTGACATAGTTCGAGAGAAATAGGAGGAGGACCCGTTTTTGCAAAATGAAAGGGAATTGTTGAAGCAAGGTCATAAGGCGACGGTAGAAGAAGGAGCAGATGGACTCTTGAGATTTAAGGGGAGAATTTGTATACTCGATAATCTTGAGCTTAAGAAAGGAATTTTAGATGAAGCTCATACTAGTGATTTGAGTTTGCATCCGGGGATGACCAAAATATACCAAAACTTGAAAAGGTTGTTTTGGTGGCCAAGAATGAAAAGAGACGTAGCGGAACATGTGGCGTCTTGTCTGGTTTGTCAAAAGGCGAAAGTGGAACATCAGAGGCTAGCTGGTATGTTACAACCGTTAGCTATTCCAGAATGGAAGTGGGATAGTATCTCTATGGATTTTGTTACCGGATTGCCGAAGACAAGGAAAGGTCATGATTCGATATGGGTTATAGTTGATAGGCTTACGAAGTCAGCTCATTTCTTGCCGATCAATATTAAGTATTCATTGGAAAGATTAACCCAATTGTATATCAGTGAGATTGTTAGGTTGCATGGTGTGCCTACATGTATAATTTCTGACAGAGATCCGAGGTTTACGTCAAGGTTCTGGCGAAGTTTGCAAGAAGCCATGGGAACTAAGTTGCGGTTAAGTTCGGCTTATCACCCGCAGACTAATGGCCAGACAGAGAGAACTATACAGTCTTTGGAAGATCTATTGCAAGCTTGTGTATTGGAACAACGAGGGAGTTAGGATGAATTTTTATCTTTGATAGAATTCACCTATAACAATAGTTTTCACTCGAGTATAGGGATGGCACCCTATGAGGCGTTATATGGAAGACGATGTCGAACACCTTTGTGTTGGTATCAAGATGGTGAGAGTGTGACTATCGGACCAGATCTTGTACAACAGACTACAGAGAAGGTAAAGATAATACAAGAAAAGATGAAGACGACACAAAGTAGACAAAAGAGTTATGTTGATAAGCGAAGAAGACCTCTTGAATTTGAGGAGGGTGAGCTTGTATTTCTAAGAGTGACTCCTACGACCGGTGTCGGAAGAGTTATTAAGTCTAAGAAGCTTACTCCTAAGTTCATTGGACCATATTAGATTATCCGTCGAATAGGTCCTGTAGCATATCAGATTGCTTTGTCACCTTTTCTATCTAATCTGCATTGATGTATTTCATGTGTCTCAGCTAAGGAAGTATATTCTGGATCCGACGCATGTGATACAACCCGACGAAGTACAGTTAAAGGATAATTTGACGTATGAGATGTTTCCAGTTAGGATCGCAGACAGGAAAGTGAAGCAGCTTCGAGGGAAGATGATAGAGCTGGTGAAGGTCATATGGAATGATGTGACAGGTGATGCTACCTGGGAGCTGGAAGATAAAATTAGGGAGCAGTATCCTCATTTGTTAACAAATTTCGAGGATGAAATTTTTGTTTGTTGGGGAGAGTTGTAACACCCCAAACTTTAGGATAAATGACCGTTATGTCCTTTTTGTACTGTTTGTTGTTTTTCTGTATGAAATACATTTTTATTTTACTGTCTGTGATTTTATTTGAACTTTTTTTGTCATTTGCTCCGGGTCAGGAAAATAATAATTTTTGGGTCGGGGAAATCTTATTTTAATTATTCGGAGCTGGGGGATCTTATTAAACCCAATTCTGAATGATACAGTTATTAATCTTTTAATTTTTAGGATTTAACTGTCAAATAAAATAATTTTATATTATTATAATATTTTTTTATTAGTCAGTACAAATAAATGACAGTGGACCAGGAAATGTCTTGCGGGACCCACGTTTAGAGAAACAGTCAATGATTTTGGCTAGAGAAATTTCTAAGCCAATAAGAGTGAGTCAACGAAGTAGGCTTGACAATTTCCAACCAATAGGAAGAGGTCAACAAAAGTGGTTAGACTAATTAGTTTGTAATTAGAAAACCTAAGCTAGTTAGTTTGAAACCTAACTAAATTAGTTTAGAAAGCTTGTTAAGTAACTAAGTGATAATAACCTAGTTAACTATCTAGTTGATATCTAAGTTAATAAAAATCTATAAGCATAAAGCTAACTAAGTTAACCTAAGTAACTAACTAGTTAGACAAGTAACTAAATTATTTAACTTAAGTGTAACTAGATGAATTAAGAAGAAGCAAACTTAGTTGCTTTCTCCTTAGGGCATGCGGCCAAAGCACACCAAGGCAAACCAAGAAGCTTCAAGACCATGCATAGTCATTGCATGACTAGGTTTGCATGCACCAATGAGAGCTAAGCTTAGAGACCAAGTTTTAATCCTCACCATTGATCATTTCTAAGGCTTGGATGAAGCCAACCAAGTGGACACCTCCTTTGTATTGAACTCCACGGCCATGCATCACTTTGGAGAGCAAAAATCACTTCATTCTCTAACATTTTCTCTCTTCTCTCTCTTCCAAAAACATAAAACACCATTGTTGTCTTCTTTGTGCACCATTCGGCCAACAGCCCTAAGTCACCATCCATCCACCCAAAATTTTATCCAACCTACTTTTCTAAACCTAAACACAATTCTAAGAACATCTCTAGTTGAGAGTTCTTGCAAAATCCATCATCTAAAGCTTGAAAAACTACTTTGGAGATTCTACCTTGAAGGTGAAATTTCTTGTTTTTCATTTCTAAATTCTTTTTCAAGGTTCTCAGCCATGATTGATCCATGGTTTAAGCATTCTTTCATGTTAGTAATTTGTAGAAATTGTTTAAGCTTGATAGGTGTCTTTGGAGGGTGAAGCTGAAACCATTAGAAAGGAGTGAAAGAAAGTTTGCCTTCACTTAAAATAAGAGGAAGACTTGAATCTTATCATCCTTGGGTGATGATAAGAAAATGGAGTTGTTTGTGATTGTAGAATCCATAAGGATTCATTTGTGTGCTTGTTGTTATAGTTTTCTTATTTGTGATTTGTATTAATATGCATGTCTACAAGCTTTAAATATATTGTATATGTTAGAAAATGCATGAATAATTAGTAGGATGTGAATAATATGTTAAGGTTTGCATGAGTGTTCCAAAGAACACAAATGAAGGCTCACGGCCTTGAGTAAAAAAAAAAAGGGGGAACCAAAATGTTCTCAATGATTTTCTAAAAGAAAGATTTAATGGAATTAGGTTAATGAATAAATTACAAAGTGAATTAGAAGAAGAAAAATGATCCAAAGATCAAATATCAAAGTTTTGGCAATTTTGGCCAACATGCCTTGCAAATAGGAATTTAATTCAAAACTTGTTGTTCTAAAATGTAAGTTTGAAGTTCAACTTAAAAAGAATGCATTTATAATGAGTTTTCAAGAACTAAAGAAACAAACTAATTTTTTTTGAAAGGTGATATAGTAGAAAAATGGACAAAATCTTTGGAAAATATTTGTTTTAAAATTTTGAGTGTAAACATAATTACTAAGTTGGATTTTATGGTTATAGAAATAAAGAAAAGAATTTTTAGAAGAAAAACGTAGACAACACATTTTTAATTAATTTTATAGACAAAATACTGTCAAAATTTAGTAAAAATAGACAAATAAAAATAGAATATTTTATAACATAATTTATAGCGTAAGGAAAATTATTCAACGTAGTTTTAAAGTATTGAAAATAGCTTACGTTATTTAAAAATAGAAATTTTAAGACTGTTCAGTAAAGAAAACGATTTAAAAATTTTACGCGATTGAGAAAATGATTTAAAAACAGTACGCGATTTTAAAAACAGTAAAATATATTTACGCGATTTAAAAACGTTTGTAAAAATGATGAAATTGTGAAAACGCGATAAAATTTCTATGCGATTGCTAAAAACAGTAAGTTTTACTGTCGGGCCAAAGTGGTGGACCCAGACATGTTGAGATACAGTTACTGTCAAGTGGGACGTACTGTATATTTGAGATTTTTGCCATTGAAGGCATTTCCGTAAAAATGGATACTAATACCATTGAGGGTATTTTGGTAATTATTTTGGTTCATACATTTGAGTTGTGCCAATTTGGTTGATAATTGGTGATTTGATTGACGAGATGAATAACATCGTGTTGTCGATGCGATAAGCGTAGTGTGGTTCATTTTTGTATGGACTTGGAGGCATTAGTGTGCGGATTATTCCATTTGTGGATAGTTGGTCGCTCCTCTAGGCCGTGGTAACTGGTAACACACTAATGGTCTCGACACGCACTATACTTAATCGAGATCTTGTAAAATCTATGATAGTGCAATGCCTGTAGTATACGACGTGAGACTGTATGCTACTACACGACGTTAGACAATAGACTATAGATGCAACGTGAGACAACATAATAGTTTGGTTGGGCAGCCTGGGGTACTAATAGATTTTGCAGATCATTCTCTCTGATGTCTGTGTTTTTAGCTCCATGGAGTAAGAATGAGTCACATTACATATGGTTATGTGTTGTACATTATAGTGTTATTATCTGTAACATTTTATCTATCTGTACAGCTATATGATGTTGTTGCATTTATTTTCTATGATATATGATATTATTATTTATGCTGTTATGGTATGCTATATTGTATGAATTGTTATATTTGTTGTATTGTCGTTTTCTTGTTTACCATGTTTGTGATGATATAGATTGTCTTACCTCTTTACTGTATATGTTTTCTGTATATATTAAATTATGGTATAAAAGAATTTGAGGAAGAGGAACAGCCTCTTGAGTGTGTATATACCGAGGAGGAAGAACAGCAAGCCGAGGATCAGTTCGACGTCCAAGAACCATCCGACACCCATACCTATTGGATTGATTGAGTGAGTATGGCGCTACCAGGATTTTTTCAATTTTGTGAGACTTGAGTTTCATGGAGGCTCTGAAGCCTGGAGACTACGAGAGGATAGAGATTCGGTGACGTACGTAGGGCATCTGACTGTGACCATACGTACAGAGTTTGATGGAGTGCCTATCTTTTCTACCTTGTTGTACTTGCATGTGGAGCTACCGCTATCTCTTAGGCGTCATTGGGGTGGTATGTTTGATGTGCCTAGTGAGATCAGCAGCGTGTTGACAGCACGGACTAGGGTCCGTAGAGGGTCGAGGCATCCTGGATACCTATCACCTGAAGGTTCATCTGAGAGTGATCCTTCAGAGGGTTAGATATTTATGATGTGTACTTGGACGCGTCTGCGTTTGTATATATAAACTTTTTACTGCTTTGATTACTGTTTGGTTTAAAATGTTTGTAGTGTATAACTTATGACAAAACCATATGTATATTATGTGTGATGATAGTTTGTTTATTTTATGTTCCGTGTTATTTTATTTCGTAATATTCTATTTAACCGGAAAAATTTTACAACCCGTATTACCATATAATAAATGTTTTACAACTTGGGCAGATTTTATTTATATTTATTTTATTTTATTTGTAAATGTGACATCCCCACAAGGGTGTTACAAGTTACCCTTCTCTCATCAGAACATCTCATTCCTTTAAATATCTTCTCCAATTTCTTGATCCATAGACTAGCCTTCTCCGAATCAAATTCCCCTCTGAACTATTAGGATTGTTGTGACGAAACTCTGATAGACTCTGAGCTCCTGCAGTCACTTCCTGTTATTGATTACTCTTTGACTTTGTTGTATCAAAATGTCTGCCATCCTTCGCATAGTTTCAGCAGCCGCAGTTATGCCTTCATTATCATATCCAGTATTCACATGTCCACCTCTACCACCAACCATCGCTTTTCTCCAAGATCAGACTTTGATCAAATGCAGACACTACTCTTTCATTCTTCCTTCAAGTTCCCACGTTGCATCTTCAATCACCTTACTCCATATCACTTTTAGCAATACAACTTCTTTTCTTTTGAACTGCTTCACTATCCTTCCTTCGATCTTTACAAGAAGTGTCCCACAAGTTAAGTTCTGTTTTAACAGTACTGTATCTGATACTATGACATGGATTAGATCATGAATACGCTTTCTTGTAATTATGATATATGAAAGACATTATGAAGGTTAGAAAGAAAAAGGTAGCAAAACTATCTGATGTGTTACTGGACATATCCAACAAAGAATTTGATATAGTCTGATTTTAGGAAAGAGTTTTCTAGAACACTAAAATTTTATTGGTACAATCTAACAGGATATGGTTGGAAGATAACCAATCCATTTTTAAGATCATGTCTATTTCGTTAAAAAGGTAAACAAATCAAATTAACAGAAAAGATTCTGTCTTTAACAGAAATAGGATAGTTTAAGCAACTGGATAGGAACAATAGGTTTAGTAATAGAAGCAGAAATAAACAAGTAAAAAGGTAATGGATCAAACCCTACTCCATGGAGCTAATCACAATTTCAGAGATGAAAGGTCTAAAAGACCTACCAGCCTCAATGACAGTCTACACCAGACCGTGAAAGGAATAGTATTTATTGGGTTACGTCAGTGCGTTGCAATGGTTTATCATGGTTAGAGGTGTATAATGTGATAACAAGATCACTAGATGAATCACTACGCCCTGATGATCCCAAGACTCGTTGTACGATCTGCACTATTCAATTCTAGTTCACTCGTAGGCAACGAAAGCCACAACAATCACCGATTGTATAATGTTCAATGCATGATAACTCAATGCATAACACAAGCCACAATGAGCCATAATCCATAAACCAACAAAATTGATTCTCCAAAGTAACAGCACTTACGTTTTTCTCAAAATCTGTATTATTTTAATTTAATCAATATTAAAGAAATTCCCTCTTCCATCTCCTTCACTAAAATCCTTTAAACTTTAAACAAAAATACATTAAACCTCAAACTATCATTCTAACTTATTATCCATGACCAAAAATTCATTTTTCCCAATAATAAAAACTTTGTTCTATTCTTCTTAAATAAAATACTTTAAATCTCAAATCACTTTTAAAACTCTATTTCCATTCCTATTGCTAAAAATCCTTATTTATCCAATACAAGCTATACATTTCCATATTCCTTCTTAAATAAAATACTTTAAATCTCAAATCACCTTTAAAACTCCATTTTCATTCCTATTAAAAATCCTTTTACTGTAATTCCTTATCAAATCTCCTCTAAATAATATCTTCCAATGTTTGTTCACCAAAACTTCATTATCTTTATTAAATCATTCCATTCGAAAATCATTCTCTGTTTACCATCACTTAAGCACTTCTAAACAAAATACTTAATATTTCAAATCCTCTTTTCAACTCATTTCCTTTCTCATGATCAAAAGAATCAATCTTTTTTCAAACAATAAAACTTTGCTCACTTCCTTTATCAACTTGTAAAACCTTAATCCATATGTTTATTATAAGATCAATTAAATCCATAGTTAATAAAATATTTTCACTTAGTTCACCCCAAAATCAGAATAAAGGCCATGAGCCTCCCAAGGTCTTTGGAACAAAAATCCTTCTTTTTCATGTGATTAACAATCATACCATATATATCCATCATCATATTTCTATTCTAACAAGTTCATGCATATAATTTAAAGTAATAAAATCAAGTAGAGCAATTAATCACAAAACATTAAACTTATACACACAAGTGAACAAATCCACACATGGATTGTTCAAACACAATCAATTTCGTTCCTCACCACTATGGATGGTTGATGAGATTAATCTCCATCTTACCTTAAGAGAAGATCAAAAAGCCCCTTTTTGTGGTCTCCCTTGGAAGAAACGTCCACCAACAGCCAAACCTTAGAAACTTTCAAACATTCAACCATCACAAACCAAGCCTAAACAAGATAACCTTAGACCAAACATAAGGTTTTGAACCTTAAAAACAAGATTAAGAGAAAAGATTGAGAACTTTACCTATAATGTTCCAAACTTGGGCTGATGAAAAGAGGTTGAAGATGAGAGTATTTGGATATGGTCCCAACAAGAAAAAGTCTCCAAATGATGTGTAGATTCTAGATCTATCGTGGTTTGGAATTAAAAGGATCAGAAGGGTGTTTGTGGGGGTGTGGCCGAAACTTCAAGGAGAGGAAATGGAAACAGTTTTTGTATTCATGCAAGTGAGATAAGCTTGAAACTATGAGAAATAAGTGAACAAGTGAGGTAGGAATGAGCAAATGAAGGATTGGCTCTTGAACCCTTGTGGTCGTGAGATTCCATAGAGAGAAAAAGTGAGAGCTTTTTCTTTTGGTTCTTGAAAATGAGATAGAAGGAAACCAAGTGAGATGAGTGATGGCAAATGAATGAAGAGAAGCTTATCCAAGAAGCCTTGAACACGAAAAAGAGAAGAGAAAAATGAAGATCAAGAATCTCACCTTAAAAGCTTCAAGTTAGGGCTTGAGAAAAAGATGATGAAGATGAGAGAATTAGATGATGATCACAACATGGAAAATCATCCAAAAAGTGTGTACATTCAAGAAGTATAATGGATTGGAGCAAACAAAATAGAAGAGGGAATTTGAGGGTGGTGGTCGTAAGCCACTAGAGAGAAAATGAGAGAAGAAAAGTGAGAGAGAAAAAATGTGTAGCTTTTTGAAAGAAATGTAAAATGAGAGATTAAGAGAAAAGATGACAACTTTGTCATCTTTTTCCTTCCCAAAACCATGAGCTTCATCAAAGGAAGAGAGAGAAATGCAAACTTCTCCAACAAGCTTGTTAAGTGGCTTATCCAACAAGCTTGTTACAAAGCTCCTCCACTAAGTTTTCTCTAAAGCTTGCTTAAGAAGCTAGTTTCACTTTTTAGAAAGTCAAAGGTAATGTCATCTAAGTGATGTCACATGGATGATATCACATAAAGTGAATACTCTATAAAAGATGGTTAGTACTTTTCTAAAAGCTATTATCAATAGACAAACGTTACAATTAATAAAACCAGTATCTATCGTCCAATGGATAATAAAATGTACCGTGATTTTATTTATCAGATAAAATCTCAGATAACGAAAACTTCATAAATTGTGTCCAGCTTCGGATTTAGTAAGATCCCCTGGTCCCATTTCACAGTACAAAATTTTTCAGCCCTGGAAAAATTTTATCTTTCCGGCCTCGCATAACGTGTATGGAAATCGAGAAATATAATAAAATAATCAAAATCACCCAAATAATTCACAAAAATTCACAAAAATCAAAAAATTATAAAAATCATATATTACAATAATTAAGCAATTTTTGGGGTGTTACACTTTAGGATTTCGAACCTGGCAATAATATGCCGCCATATGAACTTTTGGATTCAAGCAAAGGTGATAGTGACTAAGGGTTCTACCTTAATCCATTTAGTCAAGTAGTCCACAGTTACCATCAAGAACTTCAGTTGTCTGGGTAATTAGGGAAACGAATCCAAGATATCCATACCTCATCTGTAGAATGGCCAGGGTACCAAAATCATGGATAATTCTTTCGAGGGAGTCTGATAATGATCCAAACAGCACTGGCATTTATCACAGACTTGGATATATGCATGGGAATCTGCATCCATTGTTGGCCAATAATACCCCACCCTGCATTCCTTTAAAGCTAAGGCTTTGCCTCCCAAGTGGTGTCCACAATTTCCTTCGCGAACCTCAGCCAGCACATTTACTGCTTCTTTGGGAGCGAGACATTTAAGGAAAGGTGAGGAAAACCCACATCGATATAATTTCCCATCATAGATGGTGTACCAGATTCCTATATTGACTAGCTTGGAGGCTTCCTTGGGATCAAAGGGTGTGGTTCTGGATTAAAAATAATCCAAGATAGGGGTGATCCAAGTACGCTCTTCCCCTTCTACTTAGAAAATGGCGTGATCCGTGATGGAGGATCGAGAGAGGGTCTCTTGGATCACTAAACAGTTGTTGCCAGGGTTTTTAGTACTAGCAAGCTTGGATAAGAGGTCCGCTCTGGAGTTTTGCTCCTTGAGTGTATGCTCTATCTTAGCTTCCTGGAAGCTTTTGAGGAGCTCTTGTACTTTGGCCAAATATCTCTATAGGAACGGCTCATTGCCTTTTTATTCACCTCGGATTTAGGAGGTCACAAGTTAGGAGTCACTACAAAGCATGATCTTAGTGGCTCCCATGTCTTTGGCTATTACCAGCCCGACAATACATGCCTCATACTCTGCCTGATTATTTGAGGTTGGGAACTCAAACCTCAGGGAGTTTTCTAAAGTCACTTATTCAGGATTTTCCAAGATTATCCCAGCACCACTTCCCTTGGGATTCGAGGATCCATCAATAAATATGGTCCAAGAAATTCCTGCAGGATCGTTGGGGTCCAATGTAAGTTCAGTCAAGAAGTCAGAGAGCTGAACTTTTATTGTTAACTGAGGTTCACATGCAATTCCAAACTCAGAAAGCTCGTTGGACCATGCAATCATTCTTCTTGGTAAGTCTGGCTTGTGTAGCACCTAGCGTATGGGTTAGTCCATCCTTACTACCATGGGGTGGCATTGGAAATACTGCCTAAGTCTTCTGGTCATGATAACAAGTGCAAAGGTGACCTTTTCAATTTTCTGATAATAGAGCTCTAGGCCTTGTAGGACTTTGCTCATGAAGTAGACCGGCTTCTGTCCTTCTTCCGTCTCTTGGATTAGCACTGAGCTTACTGCCTCTTCGTGAACTGAGAGGTATAAGTACACTGTTTCTTCAGATTTTGGTCTTGTTAGTATAGGAGAGAGGACAAAAGGCTCTTCAAGGAGGAAAATGCATCTTCAAACTCCTGATTCCACTCAAAATGCTTCCCTTTCTTGAGTAGTTTGAACAAAGGGAGGGATTTATGAGCAGCTTTAGCTAGAAATCGTGTGAGGGCTGCAATATGACCAGTTAGCTGTTGCACTTCTTTAACATTCTGAGGGCTTCACAAGTTGAGCATTGTAACACCCTCCCTAGGGTATCACATGTCTGACTCCCGACTCATAATTTGAAAAGAAGTTTGCACAAAGTTTGAGTTATAAAATATGGGTTTTAAAATTTCTTTCTTGCTGAAACATAAACTTTCTGAAATTCATAAGTAATACGGAAAAATAGATTTAACTGATTTAAAACCATATAACAAACATCACTTAATATTTAACAATTTAAAGAGAAATATAAAACTAACAGGCTCTTTTTTTTTTAACAGTAGCAAACCCCATGACGGGTCCTACTTAATAGCACGGTACAACACTAACGAGAAACTTTAACATACTTATTCCTTTTTCTGTCCATCTTGATGCATCAGACATCTGTTTCTTTGTCAACACTGCACACCTTCAAGTCCTGAATGTCCACTCCTTATTGTTGTCACCAATCTCAGAGTATCCATCACCCGTTATGTCTAAGACAACTCATTCTTTCTACTGTTTAATTTTAACAATACAGACATAGCAAGACAACATAACAAAGAGGTGAGATCACCTACACCAATACCAACATGGCAGTACAGAGATAACACAAACAACAATATCATACAGATAGATCATACCACAATTATGATCATGCCATCAACATTTAATCAACTATCATCATCTAAGCATTTATTAATTAAATTATCATAAACAACAATTATGATAATGCCCTCAGCATTATCATCATCATCATCCAAATATTCAAAACATTTGTCATAGCCAATATTCCTCAATTAATATATCACACAGATATAAATGTTCAGATTATGCATGTACACAAGACTCGATTTCCTACTCCATGGAGCTAAACTCAGGTCGGAGAAATAATCCAAAAGACCTGCCGGTACCACGTGCCTCAGACCACGTGCTTTAATTCTTATTTCAAATTTTGCACATCTAGCTCATACACGACAGTCTTTATCAGATCTTGATTAAGAATAGTGTCTCGGTCAGGATCATCGGTATGTTGCATCGGTCTAACCTACGAGAAGAAGCGCGACCAACCACCCGTGTAAGCAACCCGCACCCTGATGCCCCCAAGGTCAACAAGTGACTTACACTACGCATATCGCACCCACTCAAGAGGTGTATTTCTCCTAGGCAATCAGTCATATCCAGTCCTCATTGGACTATTCCAATGCATGTATAATGCACCAAATGCCAATCACAGGTATAATACCAATCACAGGTATATCTTATAATTTTTCAGATATAGTTTATACAATGCACGAATATATCAGTGCAAGTCCAACCACAAGGGGCATTCTTTTCAAATTCGTTTGTTCAATTAAATCATATGCCTCAACGCATATTTTTTTTTTCAATGCATCTAAAATGCACCACGTGCCAATAACAGGCAAAACTCGTTGTTTTCACAAACAGTGTATGAACACTGGTTCCACAGTAATCATACTGTATTTTTCAATAACAAAATCATGTTATCATGTTTTCATAGTTATAAAACACTTTTGCCGTATTTTCACAATCGTGTAACATTTCTGTTACGTTTTCACAATTCAAAAACATTTCTGTTATATTTTCATAATACCATAACACTTTTTTTATATTTTCACAATACCGTAACACTTTTGTTACATTTTTTTAAAATTCCAAAACATTTTTATTACGTTTTCACAATACCGTAACGCTACTGATACGTTTACAGAATTTTGTAACATTTCTGTTACGCTTTCAAAATGCTGCAACTCTTCTGTTGCACTTTTAAATCACGTATTTAATTTTTTAACATTTTTCTCAATTGCATAAAAATATACGTTTCTCAAATCGCGTAACGATTTTCCACCGTTTTCAAAATCGCGTAACTTAAAAATCATTCTTTTACGTCACGTAAATCATTTTTCATCATTCTCAAAATATTTAAAACACTTTCCAAATCACATAATGATTTTCCGTCATTTTCACAATCACGTAAAAATGATTCATCACTTTTCAATCACGTAGTGATTTTTCAATAGTAGTTCAAATCACGTAAAATATTTAAACGTAAATTCAAATCACGTATAATTATTTCAACGTATTTAAAATCACATAGAAATATTTTTCCATATCACGTAACTTAAAAATCACGTTTTTAAGATACGTAAATAATTTTTCACCACAATTTCATTACAGAAAATATTTCTTGACCTTTAAAAATCCCTTTTTAACTTTTCTCAAAATAATATAACTTTTTACTTCATTTAATATATTTTATTACTCAAGAAAATATTTTTCCATAGTTCTTTACTCAAGAAAATTTTTTTCCACAGTTCTTTACTCAAGAAATTCTTTTTCAAAATATAATTCACAAAATCACTTTTCCATTGATGTAAATCAACGTTTTAAAACTTAACATTTTTTTTAACGTATTTCAAAACTTGAAAATAAGTTATACATTAGTAAATTTTCAAAACACCATTATATTCTCCATTTGTCTTAAATCAATTCTCTTCAAAACAAATTAAGATTCAAACCCTTGCAACTTTTCTTTTTCATTTTCATATGAAAGTTCATTTCTTAAGTGATAAAATACTTTGATTCCCTTTCCAAAATCCTTATACTAAAACATTTTGTTCAAACATTTTGTTTCCACCTTAAAATTACTTTGTTTCATAAAACCAAAATTATTCCAACCTCCAAAAATCGTAGAGTCTTTGGCCATTGAAGCCATCAAATATTTTTCTTCTAAATTGATATGGTTTTACACAAACAAAACTATTAAAAATTCTTTGTTTTCAAAACCGAACCCATTTGTTCAAATTCATTTTTACTTTCTTTACAAATCCTTTTTCACTTTCTTCACAAATCCTTAAAATTATCATTACTATTTTCATTTAAATCTCATGTTTAGTAAAACACTTAGAAACTTTTTCCACAAAATAAATCAATAAAAATCCTTCTAAAACCGTATTCATGTATTCTTTGAAAAATAAACTCTTTGTTTATTTTCCTTACTTTTCTAAACATCTATTTTCATCATTCAAGAAAATATTAATTTTGTGAACACCTATCTTGAGGTGTCTTGACCAAAATTCACCATGTTCTAGGGATCAAAAATTAGTTCCCTTGTTCTTGAAAATTTTCAACATGGAACCCTAACCTTGGGTGCCAAAATCGTATTCATTCTTTGGCCATTGGAGCCAAGAATTGATTTTCTTTCCATCATCAAATCATGACATATACATACATATTCAAATATATATTATAAGCATACCATAATCAAAGCAATAAATCATGCATAGTATAAGCATACCATCAAAATCATAAACTCATGCAAAGCATATCAAGCATAGGCAAATAATCAAAGCTCATAAACACCCACAAATTAATTACATGACCATGGATATGAATCCTCATATGGATTCAACATCCATCAAATATATAACCATCTCTCACCACCATGCTTGGTTGGTGAGATGGATCTCCCTCTTACCTCTTGAAGATCCTCAAAAGCTCCTTGTTTTGCTTCTTTTTCCAAGTCCTTCACCACCAAGGGCTTCTCAAATACAAAACAAAATACATAAAAATTAGTATACTAAGCTTGATTAAGAAAACCATGGATCAAACATGGTTTAGATAATGAAAAAGAGAGAAGAAATGAAGTTTCCTTACACTTCACCATAAATACCTCATAACTTTGATCTTGAAGAAAATCCATGAAGATGAATGATTTAGAGGAAATCTCCAACATGAACGTTGTTTAGAATATCATGTAGATTCAAGATCTATGGTTGCATGAAATTAAAAGAGATTGGAGAGTGGTTTTTAGGGGTCTTGACCGAATGGTATCTCTTGAAGAATAAAGATGGAATTTTTTATTTTTGTGAGAGGAAAGCTTCTTAGATTTGGTTAAGACAAACGATGAAGTGAAAACACTTAGTTTTCCTTCCACCAATTTCATGGATCTCCATGGAAATTTCCTAAAAACAATTATAAACAAATGTTAAAATCAATAACAAGTGTAGAAATAGGTAAACCATGGTTCAATCATGGCTTAGAAAATCAAAACTAGAAGATTAGAAGAAGATATATGAAATTTACCATTTTTGGTAGAATCTTGAAGCTTGGATTTTGAAGTACTAGATGTTGGATTTTGAAGAAACCTTCAACATGAAAGTTGTTTAGAATAAGGTAAGGATTCAAGAAACTAGGTTGGATGAAATTAAAGAGTGATGGAAGCCACATCAATGGTGCTTGGCCGTGAGCTTGCTAGAAGGAGAAGGAGAGAAAATTTTCTAAGAAGCTTTGCTTGAAGGAAAGTTTCAAAAAAATGATGAAGTATGGTCAATAATGACCAAAGGTGACCAATATGGTCTTCAAATGTCACTTTTGTCTCTAAATGCAGCCCAAAACCGTACCCCCCCTCCATGCTTCTTCAAAGAGTTCAATAATGATCTGCAACATTGATCAAGACATCTAACAATGACATAAAGATCAATTAATGCATTGAAACTTTTCCTTTAGTTCCAAAAACATGCAAAAACCGTCCCCCTTCATCCTTGCTTCTTCAAAGTTGTCATCTTTTCAAGCCATTATTTGAAGCATTCTAAGCCATTGATTAATTCAATGGTTTGGATTAATGTAGGCTTTAGGTGTAGCTTTAGATTAGAAGACTTAATCTAGGCCATTGGATCTTTCTCCTTTAAATTCTAGTCATTGGATGTGTCTCCAAAATAAAGGGTCAAGATTGCTCCTTCTCACTTTTAATCCAAGGGTTATAATTAGTCTTTGTCACTTTTTAAGACTAAATATTCACCATTGATTAAATCTTCATCCAATGGTCATAAATGGTCCTTGTTACTTTACAAGACCAAATCTCCACCCTTGATCACTTCTAAATCCAATGGTTACAAATGGTCATAGTCACTTTATATGACCAAATCTCTACCCTTGATTTAATCTCCATCTAACGGGTATAAATGATCTTATTCACTTCTAAGATCAAATCTCCACCGTTGATTAAATCAAGATCAAGTCTCCATCATTAATTAAATCAATGGTGGATATCCAAACCACCAATGTTGACTTAAGCAATATAATTTCTATTTTTATCTGCTAAAAACCCCACGAAAGATTATATTTATTGTATTTTTATCGCCTGATAAATTAAATACAGTACAAAACACAGTACAAGAAAATTTTAAAAACTGTTTCCGGATTCAGGTTTAGTAAGATCCCCTGCCTCCGTCTAAACAGTACAAATTTTTCTATGCGTAGAAAAATTTTTGCTTTGCGGGACCCACTTGGGCCCACGTAAGGCCACCTGGGCCCACATAGGACCACCTGGGCCCACATACAGTCAAAAAAATTTATAATCATCCACAAAAATCACAAAAATTAGAAAACGCACAAATATCAAATCAAATTACGTAAAATAGTTACCTAACGGTAAAAATTAATTTACATAAAATTTTCTCCGGCCCGAAAATTTTTATTTTCCTGACACGGAGTAAATCACTCAAAACGATCAAATATGCTGACGGAATAAACAAAATAATTTTACAGTGCACAGAAATTACTAAACAGTAAAATTTTGTTAACTGTCAAAATTACTGTTTAAGAGATAGAAAATTTGGGATGTTACAATACTCCTCCTCTTTACAGAAATTTCGTCCTTGAAATTTAATAGCCATGATTTCACACCCTCAGAATAAATAATGACATTATTCCTTTTTTTTTTACGTTATTCCAAACGATTTTAACCAATGAAAGTTCTTTATCTCTTGTTCACTTCTCCTGATCAAACAGATATCTCAAACTCCTAGCTACTGAAGATATGGAATGTTACTCTAGAAAGAAAGTATCTCCATATCTCTGATACCAATACAGCGGCTACCAACCTTCATTCATGCCTAGAATAGTTTTTCTCAAATGACTTCAATTTCCTAAAATCATACCCTACAACTCTTCTATTCTGCATAAGCACATATTTTAAGCTCCGATGTAATACGTCACTGTTCACCTCTAATGGTTCACTAGGATTAGATAAAACTAATACTAGAGAAGTACTTCAAACATATTTCAATTCCTAAAAATTTTTCTTATATGCATCAGTCTATACGAACGTTTAATCCTTTCTGATAAGCTGGGTGAGAAGTCCTATGATCCAAAAATTTTCCAGGATTTCCATTACTGTCTTTTTGACTTTCCCACTGAAAAACTGTTTTCAAACTTTGAAGGATCCACCACGCTCACGTTGCGCCACTCCGATACTATGACATGGATATAAATAGGAATATCCTTTCTTGCAAAATATTCTTTCTTGCAAATGCAATATATGAAAGAACATTATAGAGGTTTAGGAAGAAAAGGTAGTGAAATGATCTGATATGTTACCAAACATATTCAACAAGAATTTGATTTTGCCTGATTTTCAGGAATCAATTTTTTTTTTGGAATACTAACACTTTACTGAAATAATCTCATAGGATATGGTTGAAAAATAACCAATCCATTTTCAAAGATCACATCTATTTATAAAACAGATCAAACTAACACAAAGTTTTAAGTTTTGAAAGATCACATCTGTTTAGGAAACAGATCAACCTACATAAAAATTTTGAACGACAGATCAAACTAACACAAAGATTTGATCCATAACAACAATTTGAATAACTTAAGTAGCTCGATAGGCTAAGAATAGAAATAGAAATAAACAAATCAAAGAATTACGAATAACTCTAACATATAATTGATCTACTCAATCATATACCATAAGGAATAGGTTACTCACAAAAATATTCAGTATGGTTTATAGGATTAGCTCCAATGACATAATCTTCATTGTTTAAATCTTCCGCTCCGAACACTTCCTACTACCTGAGATTTTACTAACAGAAAACTCTATTTTCATTGGAACTCTATTTTCAAAGATTGTGTTCCAAACTTCCCACACTTAAAACAAATTATTTCCTTAATGTACAATCTTTCGTTAAGTGCCCCTTTCCACACTTCTTACATTTCGGTGCAGATGTCACAGTCAAACTAAACCTGTCATTACTAGTACTTTCTCCACAAGATTGTTGTTGTTGTTTACTTCTTGGAGATTGCAAGTACGTTTTCTGTTGGAATCGCTTGACCTTACGATTTCCCCTTTTTTGTAACTAATATAGTCCAATGTTACAGGGTCTCTCATCCTGAGATTGATTTAACTCTAACAGAATCTTAGCTTAAGAAATCAATTCTTGTTGCGGAACAATCTTCTGAGTTTGCTGTATAATTGCTTCAGCCTCTATTTGTATTACTTCCAAAGTTGCAGTCATATCGCCACCATTATGTCTCGCTTCCACACACGTACGTCTATCACGAGTCATTTCTTTTCTTCAAAGATGGACGAATCAAAATAAAATGGAAACCAGATGTAACCATTTCAAATAAACATTTGTTTTTCTTGGCGTACATTCTTTCATTAAGTGCCTTCTTTGCCATCAGTTTCTGCCTTTGGTTTCCTCAGTGGTTGTAAATACATCTTCCGTTGAAATCAATTACTTTCCAAATATCCTTAAAAATATCGGGTTCCAAAATTACGTAGTCTTATATTCTAAGACTGATCCTCTTTCATCAGATCCTGAACTTCAACTTTCTTTTCTTTCCACTGTTTAGCGATTCTCTATTCGTGCAGTCGTCTTTCCACATTGCTCCCGTTGCTGCCGTAGCTGCAACTGCATTACTAGTAACATGTTTCACTTCCACACAAGTACAACTATCCCGAGCCATTTCTTTTTTTTTTCTCTCGAGGCGTGCGGATCGAAATACAATGGATCTGATATCCATTATAAGCAACATTGTTTCCTTTCGAAAAACAATAACACAGATAACACAACACAAGCAAAATAGACCTAACCACAAACTCCAAAAAAAACTCAAACCGTGCTCTGATACCAACTAATGTAACACCCTCCCTAGGGTATCACATGTCTGACTCCCGACTCATAATCTGAAAAGAAGTTTGCACAAAGTTTGAGTTATAAAATATGGGTTTTAAAATTTCTTTCTTGCTGAAACATAAACTTTCTGAAATTCATAAGTAATACGGAAAAATAGATTTAACTGATTTAAAATCATATAACAAACATCACTTAATATTTAACAATTTAAAGAGAAATATAAAACTAACAGACTTTTTTTTTTAACAGTAGCAAACCCCATGACGGGTCCTACTTAATAGCACGGTACAACACTAACGAGAAACTTTAACATACTTATTCCTTTTTCTGTCCATCTTGATGCATCAGACATCTGTTCCTTTGTCAACACTGCACACCTTCGAGTCCTGAATGTCCACTCCTTATTGTTGTCACCAATCTCAGAGTATCCATCGCCCGTTATGTCTAAGACAACTCATTCTTTCTCTTGTTTAATTTAACAACAATACGCATACAAAGAAGACAACATAACAAAGAGGTGAGATCACCTACACCAATACCAACATGGCAGTACAGAGATAACACAAACAGCAATATCATACAGATAGATCATACCACAATTATGATCATGCCATCAACATTTAATCAACTATCATCATCTAAGCATTTATTAATTCAATTATCATAAACAACAATTATGATAATGCCCTCAGCATTATCATCATCATCATCCAAATATTCAAAACAGTTGTCATAGTCAATATTCCTCAATTAATATATCACATAGATATAAATGTTCAGATTATGCATGTACACAAGACTCGATTTCCTACTCCATAGAGCTAAACTTAGGTCGGAGAAATGATCGAAAAGACCTGCCGGTACCACGTGCCTCAGACCACGTGCTTTAATTCTCATTTCAATTTTTGCACATCTAGCACATACACGACAGTCTTTATCAGATCTTGATTAAGAATAGTGTCTCGGTCAGGATCATCGGTGTGTTGCATCGGTCTAACCTACGGGAAGAAGTGCGACTAACCACCCGTGTAAACAACCCGCACCCCGATGCTCCCAAGGTCAACAAGTGACTTACACTACGCATATCGCACCCACTCAAGAGGTGTATTTCTCCTAGGCAATCAGCCATATCCAGTCCTCATTGGACCATTCCAATGCATGTATAATGCACCAAATACCAATCACAGGTATAATACCAATCACAACTATATCTCATAATTTTTCAGATATAGTTTATACAATGCACGAATATATCAGTGCAAGTCCAACCACAAGGGCCATTCTTTTCAAATTCGTTTGTTCAATTAAATCATATGCCTCAACGCATATTTTTTTTTTCAATGCATCTAAAATGCACCACGTGCCAATAACAGGCAAAACTCGTTGTTTTCACAAACAGTGTATGAACACTGGTTCCACAGTAATCATACTGTATTTTCAATAACAAAATCATGTTATCATATTTTCATAGTTATAAAACACTTTTGCCGTATTTTCACAATCGTGTAACATTTCTGTTACGTTTTCACAATTCAAAAACATTTCTGTGATATTTTCATAATACCATAACACTTCTTTTACATTTTCACAATAGCGTAACACTTTTGTTACATTTTTTTAAAATTCCAAAATGTTTTTATTACGTTTTCATAATACCGTAACACTACTGTTACGTTTACAAAATTTTGTAACATTTCTGTTACACTTTCAAAATGTTGCAACTCTTCTGTTGCACTTTTAAATCACGTATTTAATTTTTTAACATTTTTCTCAATTGCATAAAAATATACGTTTCTCAAATCGCGTAACGATTTTCCACCGTTTTCAAAATCGCGTAACTTAAAAATCATTCTTTTACGTCACGTAAATCATTTTTCATCATTCTCAAAATATTTAAAACACTTTCCAAATCACATAACAATTTTTTGTCATTTTCACAATCACGTAAAAATAATTCATCACTTTTCAATCACGTAGTGATTTTTCAATAGTAGTTCAAATCACGTAAAATATTTAAACGTAAATTCAAATCGCGTATAATTATTTCAACGTATTTAAAATCACATAGAAATATTTTTCCATATCACATAACTTAAAAATCACGTTTTTAAGATACGTAAATAATTTTTCACCACAATTTCATTACAGAAAATATTTCTTGACCTTTAAAAATTCCTTTTTAACTTTTCTCAAAATAATATAACTTTATACTTCATTTAATATATTTTCTTACTCAAGAAAATATTTTTCCACAGTTCTTTACTCAAAAAAATATTTTTCCACAGTTCTTTACACAAGAAATTCTTTTTCAAAATATAATTCACAAAATCACTTTTCCATTGATGTAAATCAACGTTTTAAAACATAACATTTTTTTTAACGTATTTCAAAACTTGAAAATAAGTTATACGTTAGTAAATTTTCAAAACACCATTATATTCTCCATTTGTCCCAAATCAATTCTAAAATCAATTCTCTTCAAAACAAATTAAGATTCAAACTCTTGCAACTTTTCTTTTTCATTTTCATATGAAAGTTCATTTCTCAAGTGATAAAATACTTTGATTCCCTTTCCAAAATCCTTATACTAAAACATTTTGTTCAAACATTTTGTTTCCACTTTAAAATTACTTTGTTTCATAAAATCAAAATTATTACAACCTCCAAAAATCGTAGAGTCTTTGGCCATTGAAGCCATCAAATATTTTTCTTCTAAATTGATATGGTTTTACACAAACAAAACCATTAAAAATTATTTGTTTTCAAAACCAAAATACCGATGGTCATAAAAACCAAACCCATTTGTTCAAATTAATTTTTACTTTCTTTACAAATCCTTTTTCACTTTCTTCGCAAATCCTTAAAATTATCATTGCTATTTTCATTTAAATCTCATGTTTAGTAAAACACTTAGAAACTTTTTACACAAAATAAATCAATAAAAATCCTTCTAAAACTGTATTCATGTACTCTTTGAAAAATAAACTCTTTGTTTATTTTCCTTACTTTTCTAAACATCTATTTTCATCATTCAAGAAAATATTAATTTTGTGAACACCTATCTTGAGGTGTCTTGACCAAAATTCACCATGTTCTAGGGATCAAAAATTAGTTCCCTTGTTCTTGAAAAATTTCAACATGGAACCCTAACCTTGGGTGCCAAAACCGTATTCATTCTTTGGCCATTGGAGCCAAGAATTGATTTTCTTTCCATCATCAAATCATGGCATATACATACATATTCAAATATATATTATAAGCATACCATAATCAAAGCAATAAATCATGCATAGTATAAGCATACCATCAAAATCATAAACTCATGCAAAGCATATCAAGCATAGGCAAATAATGAAAGCTCATAAACACCCACAAATTAATTACATGACCATGGATATGAATCCTCACATGGATTCAGCATCCATCAAATATATAACTATCTCTCACCACCATGCTTGGTTGGTGAGATGGATCTCCCTCTTACCTCTTGAAGATCCTCAAAAGCTCCTTATTTTGCTTCTTTTTCCAAGTCCTTCACCACCAAGGGCTTCTCAAATACAAAACAAAATACATAAAAATTAGTATACTAAGCTTGATTAAGAAAACCATGGATCAAACATGGTTTAGATCATGAAAAAGAGAGAAGAAATGAAGTTTCCTTACACTTCACCATAAATACCTCATAACTTTGATCTTGAGGAAAGTCCATGAAGATGAATGATTTAGAGAAAGTCTCCAACATGAAAGTTGTTTAGAATATCATGTAGATTCAAGATCTATGGTTGGATGAAATTAAAAGAGATTGGAAAGTGATTTTTAGGGGTCTTGACCGAATGGTATCTCTTGAAGAACAAAGATGGAATTTTTGATTTTTGTGAGACAAAAGCTTCTTAGATTTGGTTAAGACAAAGGATGAAGTGAAAACACTTAGTTTTCCTTCCACCAATTTCATGGATCTCCATGGAAAATTCCTAAAAAAAATTATAAACAAATGTTAAAATCAATAACAAGTGTAGAAATAGGTAAACCATGGTTTAATCATGGCTTAGAAAATCAAAACTAGAAGATTAGAAGAAGATATATGAAATTTACCATTTTTGGTAGAATCTTGAAGCTTGGATTTTGAAGTACTAGATGTTGGATTTTGAAGAAACCTTCAACATGAAAATTGTTTAGAATAAGGTAAGGATTCAAGAAACTAGGTTGGATGAAATTAAAGAGTGATGGAAGCCACATCAATGGTGCTTGGCCGTGAGCTTGCTAGAAGGAGAAGGAGAGAAAATTTTCTAAGAGCTTTGCTTGAAGGAAAGTTTCAAAAATGATGAAGTATGGTCAATAATGACCAAAGGTGACCAATATGGTCTTCAAATGTCACTTTTGTCTCTAAATGCAGCCCAAAACCGTAGCCCCCCTCCATGCTTCTTCAAAGAGTTCAATAATGATGCAACATTGATCAAGACATCTAACAATGACATAAAGCATCAATTAATGCATTGAAACTTTTCCTTTAGTTCCAAAAACATGCAAAAACCGTCCCCCCCCTTCATCCTTGCTTCTTCAAAGTTGTCATCTTTTCAAGCCATTATTTGAAGCATTCTAAGCCATTGATTAATTCAATGGTTTGGATTAATGTAGGCTTTAGGTGTAGCTTTAGATTAGAAGACTTAATCTAGGCCATTGGATCTTTCTCCTTTAAATTCTAGTCATTGGATGTGTCTCCAAAATAAAGGGTCAAGATTGCTCCTTCTCACTTTTAATCCAAGGGTTATAATTAGTCTTTGTCACTTTTTAAGACTAAATATTCACCATTGATTAAATCTTCATCCAATGGTCATAAATGGTCCTTGTTACTTTACAAGACCAAATCTCCACCCTTGATCACTTCTAAATCCAATGGTTACAAATGGTCATAGTCACTTTATATGACCAAATCTCTACCCTTGATTTAATCTCCATCTAACGGGTATAAATGATCTTATTCACTTCTAAGATCAAATCTCCACCGTTGATTAAATCAAGATCAAGTCTCCATCATTAATTAAATCAATGGTGGATATCCAAACCAAATGTTCTAACAATATAATTTTATTTTTATCCATCTAAAAACCCCACGAAAGATTATATTTAATGATTTTTATTCGATAAATTAAATCAAATCAAAACACAAGTTGATTAAATCAAGATCAAAGTTTAGTAAGATCTCCATCATTAATTAAATATGGTGGATATTTTGCTTTGCGGGACCCACTTAATGTTGACTTAAGCAATATAATTTCTATTTTTATCTGCTAAAAACCCCACGAAAGATTATATTTATTGTATTTTTATCGCCTGATAAATTAAATACAGTACAAAACACAGTACAAGAAAATTTTAAAAACTGTTTCCGGATTCAGGTTTAGTAAGATCCCCTGCCTCCGTCTAAACAGTACAAATTTTTATATGCGTAGAAAAATTTTTGCTTTGCGGGACCCACTTGGGCCCACGTAAGGCCACCTGGGTCCAAATAGGACCACCTGGGCCCACATAGAACCACCTGGGCCCACATACAGTCAAAAAAATTCATAATCATCCACAAAAATCAAAAAAATTAGAAAACGCACAAATATCAAATCAAATTGCGTAAAATAGTTACCTAACGGTAAAAATTAATTTACGTAAAATTTTCTCCGGCCCGAAAATTTTTATTTTCCTGACACGGAGTAAATCACTCAAAACGATCAAATATGCTGACGGAATAAACAAAATAATTTTACAGTGCACAGAAATTACTAAACAATAAAATTCTGTTAACTGTCAAAGTTACTGTTTAAGAGATAGGAAATTTGTGATGTTACAAGCATCGCTTTACATTTATCTGGATTAGCCTCAATTCTACGGTGGGTAAGCATGAAACCCAAGAACTTGCTTGCCTGGACTCCGAGGCGCACTTTTCCGAGTTAAGTCTCATATTGTGCTTCCAGAGTTGTGTAAACACTTCTTTGAGATCCGTGATGTGCGGTCCATTTTGTGGGGTTTTTACTATCATATCATCAATGTAGACCTCTAACATCTTCCTTACTTAGTCTTCAAAGACCCTGATCATCATCCTTTGATAGGTGGCTCTTGCATTTTTCAAGCTAAAGGACATAACCCTGTAGTAGTAGCTTTCCTTATCAGTGATGAAGTCAGTTTTGTCTTCTTCTTCGGGCTATATTGGAATTTGGTTATATGGGGAGTATGCATCCATGAATAACAGCAGACGAAAACCTAAGGAGCTGTCCACCAACGTGTCCACATTGGGAAGTGGGTATGGATCTTTTGGGCAAGCTTTGTTTAAGTCTGTGTAGTCTACACACATCCTCCATTTCCAATTTGACTTTTTTACTAGGACCACGTTGGATAACCATGTGGTGTATGGTACTTCCCTAATAAAGCTGGCATTGAGCATCTCCTTCACCTGTTCATCAATAACCTACTGCCTTTCTGGACTAACTTTTATTTTTCTTTAGAACACTAACCTCATATCCTCCCTGATAGACAGGTAATGGAAGATAAAGGCGGGTCAATCCCAAGTATGTCTAAGGACGTCCAGGTAAATAAATCTTTTTTTTTTTAAGTAGGAGCTCAATTAGCTGACGTCTCTTTTCATCTTCTAGGTTCATTCCAATCTTGGTGACCTGATCTGGCTTGGTACCAAGTTGGATGGGTTACAGTTCACCTTTCAGCTGGGGTTTGGTACCTTGGATCTCTTCTCGAAGATCCAACTCGGTCATGAGGAAGTTAACCTAATCCAGGACCGGGTTAGATGTGCTTGCTTTTGCTTTCTTAGGGACCCTGCAAATTCTGAGGCTATCGTTGTATTATTTTTGGACTACAATTTGGTTGCCTTTTATTGTAACCAATTCGTCACGTTTACTGGGAAACTTTATGACCAAATGGGTTGTGGATACCACGACACCAAATGTATTTAAGGTAGGGTGGCCCATAATGATGTTGTAAGCCGACAGACAATCCATAACTAGGAACCCCACCATGACTATCCTAAAGAGTTCAGGAGTCCCCAAGGTTAGGTGGGTTTCACAATATCTTGCCGCGGTAGGCTTTGTAAGTTCTCTATCGTAGGGAGTTAGCTCTGAATGTGGAAGCTCTAGTTTCTGGTAGAGATCCATGAACATGATATCAACCAAACTTTCTTAATCCACAAAGACACTTCAAACTTCAGCATTGGAAATTATCCCCGAGATAACCAATGGGTCATCATGGTCTGCGATTATTCTACCATAGTCCTCATTTGAAAAAGTGATAAGAGGTGTCTTCCTTTCTCCGGTTTGCCACCTAGACCCAAAATAGGAGACGCTCAACACTGTTATCTTGAGAGCTTTCTTTTGGGCACCATTGGATGAACTGCCGCCAACGAACCCCCTTGTAATAGTATTAAGGGTTCTATTATGCTAGGGGTATTGGTTATCATTGCCTTCGGGTGGAGTGTACCTATTCTTGTCCTACCGGTCATTTGTGCCACGGTGAGGTGGACTCCTGGATCTTCTCCTAGGACTTTGTGTCCTTCTTCTTTGGCTTAGGGACGAACTTCGGTGAGGGCTACACCTCCCTTCCTTTTGTCTACCGCGGTATTCCATTTCTTGAGCATAATCGACATATTACTTCAATCGTCATGCCCTGATAAAATATTCAATGGCATCGTGGAGTTGATAGCAATCCTCTGTTTCATGTCCATAGCTTTTCTACCATGAACAATGTTTAGAAGATCCTTCTACTTATTGATCTTTATAGGGGGTGGCCTCTCTATGTCCCCAAACTCTGTTTGTAGCACTTCATTCAAGATTCTCTCGCATGAGGTGTTCAAAGCAGTGTAATTGGAGTACTTGGTGGATTATCCTTGGAGTTCTGTGACAGGGAGGAATCATGGTTGAACTTATGGTAAGAGGGCTCATCTTTCTCCAATCTCCTCTAGTCCTTGGTCACTTCTTCGAAGCATATATATTTACTAGACTGTTGTCGAAATTCTTGTATGTTCTCCAATCTTTTCTTTGCCAAAGATGCAAAGAACTCAGAACCGGCTCAGAGGCCACTCCTAGCATAATGCAAGGCAATTCTATTATTAAAGTTTTCCATGTTAATGCAGACCTTGTTGAATCTTTTGACATATTCACGAAGGGGTTCTTCACGCCCTTAGCGAATTTTAGACAAAGATTCAATTTGACCTAGGTTGTTCCTTACTAGTAGTGTACTGGAGCAAGAAATGATGTCTAAGGTCTGGCCAATAGGTGATAGATCCTCAGGCCTAAGTAACGAACCATCTGAGAGCCCCATTCTTCAGGGAGAGAGGAAAGGCATGACACAACAACTGGGGGGATCCCCTATGGAAATGCATAGTTTGGACATAAGCGTCTATGTGCTCTTGGGGGTCCGTAGTCCCGTCGTTGTAATGCCCTTCAACAGGCATCACACTGATGAAAAATGAAACTCAAAAGAAAACTAAAACCTAGTTTATAAAAATTTCCTGTTTATCAAATAATTATATGAATTTACCAATTTCCCTTTTTTTTTTCTTTTTAATATGCAGAAAACATAAACTTAGAAGAGAATAATATAAAGAACATTCCATATACCAAACCAAAAGATACATGTCATAAGTACTTACATACATCAAAGGATCTTAGTAAAACATAAGCAAAAGTTTTACATGCCCAAAAAGATTATACACATCAGCCACCAAAACAATGAAAAGACATTAGGTCCCAAAAGCTACAAAAAGATATCAAGCCTCACAAGCTACTGAGAAGGACTATCGGATAAATCCTCCTCAGAAGAAGAGATCCTAATAGGAGCCATAGATTCATGGGCAGGGGCCCGTGTAGAAGACATAATCAAGTCCTCTTGTGGGGTACAAGAGCGATGACGCCACAGCTCTCGGATCGATATGTAAAACTCCAGCCATACAGTGATATCAAAAGAGAAGATAGGAGCTTCATCACGACTCCTCGCAAAAGATAGGGTCACCTCACACACATAAACAAACTGCTCGGTATTCAGGTTGACTTGCCACGAATCGATGCCTCCATGAAACCTTAGCCTAACATAACCAAGAAGACCTCGCCTGTATACCATAGCAAGAACAGAATACTAATCTAAATGGAAATTGAGAAACTCTATCTCGTTCCCGTCATAGTCTTTAAAGAAACACATACATAAACAAGATAACATAATAAAGAGGTGAGATCTCCTACAACAATACTAACATGGCAGCATAGAAACAACAATGACAATAATTCCATTTAAAATACAGAAATACACATATAATCATCGTTCCATACAGCCGATAATTCAATAAATATTCCAATGGATAATTCAATAGATAATTTAACAGATATGTAAATGTCACAATGAGATGTCGACTAACTATGTATATGCACAATGGACTAATTTCCTACTCCAAGGAGCTATCACAAATTCAGAGAGAATGATCTAGAAGACATTTATCTGTATCTCATCAGCCTCAATTCAAGTGATTTCATTTTTCTCAATTTGCGCAACATAGCTTAAACAATACAGTCTACACCAGATCGTGAATAGCTTAGTGCCAGGTCGAGATCATCAAAGTGTCACTTGGTCACCACGGCCCAGAGGAGCTACCAACTGGCCACTTATGGGATACCCGCGCCCAGACGTCTCTAAGATCAACACGTGAACCACACTACTCAATTCGCACCCGCACAAAGGTGTAATTCAATCTCCTAGGCATATAGCCTCATGCATTTCATAACTATAAGCGTCCATTGGCCAAAAACAGTCATCAACAATTTTGGGTTCCACTTGTGGGCCCGATAGCAACATCGCCATTTATTTTCAATCGTGGACATACCATTATCTCATAAGGTTTTTATTACTGTTTTTCACTTGGGTAAAACTTCTATTGCTATTTTAAACTAAATTCTGAAACTTTCAAGATTTGATATGAAAATTACACCTCAACTTCAACACTTTTCTCATTGAGCTTCTGTAGAGAATATTTTCTAATATTTTTTCACCTAATCCTTATTACTCTAATTCAAAAAGTCCTTCTCTTTGTCCTTAATAAGAACTCACTTACAAAAAATATTTTAGGTTTCTCAAAACCTCACCCATACTTATTTTCCTTCAATGGCCGAAAATCACTTTTTGATTTTAGGGTAAAAACTTTGTTTCATTTCGCTTTCCATTTTATGAGTCCCTAATTAAATATCTAATCACCTAATTATCTAAGTTCCAACTTGATACAAAAATCTTGCCTTGGGAGCCCTACATGGCTGTGAACCCTAAGGGTCTAGAAACCTATAATTTTCATCACTTTATTAATCACTTATCACTTAATTTCTTAAATTCCTAATTGATACAACATTTCGTCTTAGACATCCTATTTTTACCTACTTGGCCGTGAGCCTCAAGGTCCATGGGACGAAAAAAAATCTTTTTCCTTTCCAAGTGATTCACATTATACATCATATAACAATCATCATATTTCTATTCTAGCAAGTTCATACATAATATTCAAAGCAATAAAATCAAATAAAGCAAATAATCATAACGCATTGAACTTATACAAACAAGTGAATGAATCCACACATGGATTATTCACATACACACAAAATTCATTCCTCACCACCATGGATAGTTGAAGAGGATAATCTTCCTCTTACCTAAAGAGATGGCAAAAAAAGAAAGCTTATTGATGCCTCTTGAAATTTTCGTCCAACACCTCCAACCAAACCCTAGAAGTTTCAAACTCACAAGATCAACATCTAAAGCTTGAAAAGAGAAGACCAATGGTCAAGATGATGGCCTTGAACACGAAAAAGAGAAGAGAAAAATGAATATCAATAATCTTATCTTAAGAGCTTCAAGTTAGGGCTTTAAAGAAAATGATGAAGATGAGAGAACTAGATGGTGACTACAACAAGGAAAAGCTCCCAAATTATGAGTAGATTCAAGAACAAGGATTGATTTGAGCAAATAAACATGGAGGGTGGAAAATGGGTACTTGGCCGTGGAGCATGGAGAGAAAAAGAGAAGAGAAAAAGTGAGAGAGAAATGTGAAACTTTTGCATTGAAAAGATGAAAATGAATGCTTAAGTGAAAAGATGACAACTTTGTCATCTTTTCCTCCCCAAAACCGTGGGCTTCCCCCAAGGTGAGAGAAAATGAGGCTTCTCCAATAAGCTTGTTACAAAGTTTGCTAAGGAAGCCAAATTTCACCTTTTAGAAAGTCAAAGGTAATGTCACAAAGGTGATGTCATATGAATGATGTCACATGGATGATGTTATCAAGGAAAGCTTTTAGAAAAAGATGACTAAGATCACATCTAGAACCATCTACAACAATCTATTATCCAATGGATAAAAGTTATAGTTAATAAAACCAGTGTTTATTATCCGTTGGATAATAGGACGTACCCTAATTTTATTTGTCAAATAAAATCTCAGATAATGAAAACTTCATAAACTATGTCCGACTTCGGGTTTAGTAAGATCTCCCAGTCCAAAATTTTTCGGCCTCGAAAAATATTTTATTTTTTCAGCCTCGCTTAATGCGTGCGCAAATCGAAAAATATAATAAAATAATCAAAATCCCCTAAATAATTCAAAAAAATCACAAATATTATAAAAAACATATATAATAGAAAACAAGCAATTTCTGGGGTGTTACAACTCTCCCCTTCAAAAAAAATTTCATCCTTGAAATTTGTCATACATTAAAATAGATGTGGATATTATTCATTCATCTTGTCCTCTAGCTCCCACGTTGCGTCTCCTGTCACGTCATTCTAGATCACCTTTACCAACTGAATTTCTTTTCCTCTAAGTTGCTTCACTCTCCTATCCTCGATCCTTACATGAAGTGTCTCATAGGTTAAATTCTCTTTCAATTGTATTGTATCTGGTGTTATGACATGTGTTGGATTAGGAATATACTTTCGCAATTGCGACACATGGAAAACATTATAAAGGTTAGAAAGAAAAGGTCTTAAAGCTATTTGGTAGGCTACTGGACCTATCCGACGAAGAATTTGATAAGGTCCGATGAATTTGGGAGTAAGTTTTCTGGATTTAAGAACTCGACCGACCCCAGTCATAGGTATGACTTTCAAAAACACATGCTCGCCTTCCTCAAACTCAAGAGGTTTTTCTCTCTTGTCCGCATCGCTTTTTTGTCAACTCTGAGCCGTCCGAATCTTTTCTTAAATCATCTTAACTTTTTCTGTTGTTTGTTGCACAAGATCGGGTCCTAACGTGAGATGCTCTCCACCTTGGTACCAGTACAAAGGTGTTCTGTATTGTCGTCCATATAAAGCCTCATAGGGTTCTAACCTTATGCTTGAGTGAAAACTGTTATTGTAGGTGAATACTATCAGAGGTAAAAATTCATCCCAACTTCCAGACTGTTCTAAAATACAAGCTTTGAGCAGATATTCTAGTGACTGAATCATCCTCTCCAATTGACCATTTGTTTACGGATGATAAGAAGAACTCAATCGAAGTTTTGTTCCCATCGCTTCTTGTAGACTTTGCCAAAACCTTGATGTAAACCTCAGATCTCTATCAGAAATAATACTAGAAGGCATACTATGACGTCTAACAATTTCACCGATATACAGTTGAGTCAACCTCTCCATCAAATACCTTATGTTAATCAGTAAGAAGTGTGCAGACTTCGTTAGCCGATCATACCCCTTTCGGGTCCTCGACAGTCTAACCATGAATCCATTACAATATTATCCCATTTCCATTCGGGAATAATTAAAGGTTGCAACATTCCTGAAGGTCATTGATGTTCAACCTTAGGTTTCTGACAAACTAGACAAGATGAGATATACTTGGCAATGTCCTTTTTCATTCCGTGCCACCAATATTATTACTTCAGATCTTGATACATTTTGGTTGCTCCTGGATGCATACTCAACTTGCTCCTATGAGCTTCATTGAGAATCAATCTCCTGAGTTTCGGATCACTGGGTATACAAATCTGATCTCTGAACCTTAGGATCCCAACAAGTCATTCCTTAAACGCTGACTCAACACCTTGCTTTATCAGCTCCCTTTCATTTTGTAAATACTGATCACTTTTCTGTTTCTCTTGGATTTCCTCTATTAGATCACTTGAAAAAGTAACCATATTCAAACAAATCTTCCCCGGTGTCAATTTCACAGACAACCTTATATCCCTGAATTGTTCTATCAATTCACTCTCCTTGACCATCATAACAGAAACACTAAGTATCTTTCTACTCAAACCATCTACTGCAACATTCGTCTTTCCGGGATGATATTATAGTTGAAAATCATAGTCTTTCAAAAATTCTAACCATCGCCTCTGCCTCATATTCATCTCTTTCTGGTCAAACAGATACTTTAGGCTCTTGTGATCGCTATAGATGTTGAATGTTTCTCTATATAGAAAATGTCTCCATATTTTCAAAGCAAACACAACAGTTGCCAACTCTAAATCATGAGTAAGGTAATTCCTCTCGTGCACCTTTAGTTGTCTCGAAGCATGTGCCATAACCTTTCGGTGTTGCATAAGCACACAACCTAAACCCTGATACAAAGCATCACAATATACCTCAAAAGGTTCATTGGGATCAGGTAGAATCAACACTGGTGAAGTAGTCAATCGTCTACTCTTGAAAACTTTTCTCGCATGCGTCAGTCCATACAAAAGGTTGATTTTTTCGTGTAAGCTGGGTGAGAGGTCTTGTTATCTTGGAAAGACCCTCAATAAACCTACGATAGTAACTGGCTAATCTGATAAAACTACGGATCTTTGATACCATCTTCGGTCTTTCCTATTGAAGAACTGTCTCAACTTTTGATGCATCTACTTCAATTCCTTCCTCTGAAATTATATGGCCCTAAAACTAAACTTCGCTCAACCAGAACTCACATTTGGACAACTTAGCATATAACTTATTCTCCTTCAAAATCTGGAGACCCACTCTGAGATGTTCCCTATGTTCCTCCTGATTTCGAGAATAGATCATAATGTCATCAATAAAGACAATGACAAATCTGTCTAGGTAAGGACGAAATATCCTATTCATGTAATCCATGAATGTTGTAGGAGCATTTGTCACACCAAATAGCATCACAAGATACTCATAATTCCTGTAACGCGTTTGAAAGGTCGTTTTGGGAATATCCTCCACCTTCACTTGGATCTAATGATAGCCAGAACGTAAATCAATCTTGGAGAAAACAACGGCTCCCTTCAACTGATCCATCAAATCATCTATCCTCGGGAGTGGATACTTGTTCTGGATTGTGACCATGTTCAACTAGCGATCATCTACACATAATCGAGAAGTTCAATCCTTCTTCTTGACTAACAATACTGCACTCCCCAGGGTGATACACTAGGCTTAACAAACTGCTTTTCCAAAAGTTTCACCAACTGCTTCTTGAGTTCAACTAACTCTGACGGTGACATCATGTATGGTGCTATAGACACAGGACCAAATCCAGGTACAAGATCGATAGTAAATTATATCTCCCGCTCTGGTGGTAAACCAGGTACATCATCAAGAAAGACTTCAAGAAATGATTGCAGGATTTAAGGATGCAAACCCAAGTGCAGGTTGTCTCAAGTAATAAATTTCTCGGGAGTCTGAGGTTGATCCACAAGGAATTGATGAAGAAAAATTAATTGAGGTAAGAAAATGATTTGTCACAACACCAAAAGTAATAAAAGATGTTCACAAGTGAATTTAAGAACTTGCTTAGGTTAGAAGATCCACTCTTAGTAATAAATTAAAGGCAAGATTATTTCTCTTTATAACTCAATTGAAATCCACATACAACGGAGGTTCCAATTGGAAAATATAACATTCAAAGTTCAATTATATATTCAATCATATTATGATTCCTTTAATTATCTACCAACATTTGTAAATGAGTTCAAGCATTCACTGTGTCAATCCTATTGTCTACAATAAATTAAGATCTCCATTATACAAAGAAGGTTTCTAAATTAATTGGAAACAAAATACAACACATATAATATCCATTTGATAATATATCATTTAAGCACAAGAAATAGAGTAATATAACCTTATTTCATTACCAAGAGCTTCACTCTTTCACCCAAGCAAGATGAAGATTTAGTTACTCATACATAAGAAGAAAGAAAGAGAGAAGAAGAGAAAGATGAACATAGCTTCAATTTAGAGCAAGAGAAAATTACAACAAAGGAAAACAATAAACAAGCATAACCATAACTTCTAAAAACTAAGCCTAACACCCAGAGCACCAAATGATCAGCCAATGGTGCCTTTTATAGAGAATTAGGGATACAAAATGACAAGAGGGCTCATTAATGTTACCCAAGTGGCTTCAGTACTCAAGAGGGGGGTGAATTGAGTAATTAAAGATTTTTCGCAAAAGCCTTAAACAAATAAATTATACTGAATTTAATTATTAAAAGTCGTGAATGAGAAGAACGTAAGAAGAACAGATAATAATTAAATTGCAAGAATAAATAAAGTGCATAAAGATAAAGAGAATAAGGGGTAGAAAAGCAGGCACGATATTTATCCTGGTTCGACCACCAACCACTTGTGGCCTACGTCCAGTCCCCGAAACACAGTTCGAGATTTTTCACTATTCAATACAAGCTTAACAACAGGTGCTTGCAACCTTTACACAACAGGGATACCTCACCCTATTTACTAGAGGGATACCTCACCCCCTTTGAAGGATACCTCACCTTCTTTACACCAAGGGATACCTCACCCTTTTACTAGAGGGATACCTCACCCTCACAAATTCACTAAGGGATACCTCACCCTTTTACAGAAGCAGAGAATAGATGAAAAATAAACTCTCACTTAGAGCAGATATTACAAGTTGAAGTGCTAATAAGCTCTCTAAAGGGTATCTCAAGGTTTTGGCAAAGAGAGCACAGAAAAGAGAGAAAATAATGTAAAATTCGTTTTCAGCCAAGCAAAAAATAATTCAAGTGGTTGGGGGTTTTCAGAAGAGACCCAAGGTCTGTATTTATAGAGCAAAGAAAGCAACTAGCCGTTGGGTGCCAATTAAGAAACCATTAAAAGCAAATATGGCCGTTGCTGCCATTTTTGAACGTTTCGTGAAAATCAATTTTGCAGAACGGTATTCGAATACCTTATGAGGTATTCGAATGCCTCTTGCCAAAACTCTCTTAAAAAACTGATTAAGGCTGGGTTATTCGAATACCAGTTAAGGGTATTCGAATGCCTCATTTAAAAAGGTTCATTCTGAATCTAGGGTATTCGAATACCATATGGGGTATTCGAATGCCTCTGTTTTGGCACAGCAGGAAATATCAGTTTCGAAACAGGTTATTCGAATACCATAGATGGGTATTCGAATACCACTTTGAAAAACAGAAAACGTGTAAGCTTGAAAAACACTCTATTCGAATACCTATCAGGGTATTCGAATACCTCTATTATAAAACCAGTTTTAAATGCTTTCAAATGACCAGAAAATGGTTGTTTAATTTTGGAAAAACCATTTTAAAATATTTCTTTGCAATGCCAAATAATGAGATATCCAATGAGGCTTTTACAAGGATCCTAAGTCCTAAAGCTTATTCTTGAAGATCTTGGACTTGGTCTTCTCATCATCTTCATGTTTGTCTTCACGTTTGTTATCATCAAAACTATTGCTCATGATAGCTAGCCAATTACATTCTCCCCCTTTTTGATGATGACAAACTAACATTTGAGAAAAGCATTAGTTCATATAAATTGGGATTCACAAAGTTTATTTAGAGATACTTACTCCCCCTCTTTTTCATAAGAGGTGATTTATATCAGAGATGTGCACAGCAGCTCCCCCTTACTTTTGGAATCCAATTTCTATTTTTTGTTTTGACTTTTACTTGCTGACTTTTCTCAAACAAAGACATTTAAACTTGTTCTCTCCCTTTTGTACATTTGATACCATTCTCCCCCTTTTGTCATGATCAAAAAGATGGGGCAAGTATTTTTCTCTCCCATTTTATCATATCAAACAATATATGCATGTCCTCAAGTTGAATGAGTTTTGTCCATTTAAATTTGTGCTTGAGGTAGTGTTCTCCCTACAACAAAATTCAGAGTACTTTCATTGGTATCCATTAATGTTGGATCCATAGGGGTTAGTCAAACTCATAAGCCAATAAGTATTTAAAACAATGAGGCAAAAGCAGCAAATGATTCTCAAGGGCAAAAAAAAAAATATATATTTATCGATTAATTTGGCTAAGAAATCACTTGTTTGATATCATTTGTTATCATTTGTTATTATGTTCATACCACTTTGATATCACTTGTTGTCAAAATGTAAACCGTTTACCACTTGTTTGATATCACTTGTCAAGATGTTCTAAGCATTTACTACTTGTTAACAAATTCTTATAAATCTGACATATGTCAATAAAAACATAGATGTTAAATATTTCATATACCACTTATTGCACTTGTTCGTATATCAAAACAATAGCCAATTACATTGAGCATATTTTAGAAAAAAAAGAGCAAGAACAAGCCAAGAAATATGCATTTAAGAACATCATGTAATTTTCATATAGGGCAAAAATGAAGGCTTGATGAAATAAGATTAAAAGCATGTTATTTGCATTGCATATGCAAGAAAAAAGAATAGAAGCAGAAACGAAATAGAGAGGACGATGAAAAACTTGCTTTCAGCCATGTGGTATTCGAATACCTCTTGCTGTATTCGAATACCCATCACATTTTATAAACTCCAGAAGGAGCAAGTATTCGAATGCCTTGGAAGGTATTCGAATACTCCAAATAGCATGTAACAAGTCGATGAAGATTTTTCAGGTTATTCGAATACACATTTGGGTATTCGAATGCCCCAGCTAATAAAACCACAAGAACTCTGTACTGATGTATGGTATTCGAATACCATGGGAGGGTATTCGAATAGACCTATCAGAAAAACATGGATTTTCACGTACAGATGCAATGGTATTCGAATACCACAGGGAGGTATTCGAATAACTCAAACATAAAAGCATACATTTTGCATCCAGAAGGCATATTTGAGATAAGAAAGCTTACCTTTTCATGGAAATACTCATATGAATGCAAGTCCAAGCCTGATAGAGACAAGAAGGAGAGCTTGGAATTTATTATAGTCTTGTGCTTGCAGCAACCATTTTCAAAAATGCCGAAGTTAGCTCTTGGCTATCAAGCACACCTGCAACACAATTCAATTTTTGGTTTTTGGTACCCAAATTTTCTTGGGTCCTTGATTGTCAGTTTTGGGTATAGTGCCCTTAGGAACCCATACCATTTTGGTTCCAATTTTTGTATTGATATTTTTCCTTACATTGCATGTTGAAGCACTATGACCCTTCTTCCCACAATAGAAACATTTAACAAATGGGCTACATGAGATGCTAGAATTAACAAAATAATTTTTATAGGATTTGTGTTGATTATTCGGGTTATATCCTATTCCAGCCTTTTGAAAAACAACCCTTTGTTTTCCTAATAAAATATTTAAATTATCTCTTCCACATGTGAATTTGGCAAGGGTGTTCTTTAAATCTTCAATTTCATTTTCAAGCACATGACATGAAGAACAAGATAAAGAAGTAGAAGCATGTGAAGAATTATATGAGCATGCATCAATAATTCCCAATGTCTCATTTTCAATTTTTAATTCCTCAATTTCTTTATTCAAAATTAGAATTTGATTTTCTAAAGAAGAGATAGTTTTCTTAGATGAAGAAATTAATTTTGTAAGCCTAATTGTTTCGTCATGCAATTCTTCAAAGGCATCTTGTAACTCATCATAAGAAGGAGATACGTCAGAATTTACCTCGTTGTCGTTTTCTTCTTCTTCTTCTTCTCCTTTCGCCATAAAACATAGATGGGCTTCTTCACTATCTGAGCTATCAGTGGAGTCCATATCGTTGTCATCCCATGCTATGTAGACTCTTCTTTCTTTAGAGGGTTTCTTTTCAACTTTCTTTGGAAATGGCGATCTTCTTTGAGTTCTCTTTTTCTTTAGGAACTTACCAAATTTTCTTACCAGAAGATTGAGATTTTGTTCATTTAGCTCAATGTTGTCCACATCATCTCCATCGTCTTCTTCTTCATTATTGATAGTGGAGGTGGTGGCTTTAAGCGCTATCCCCTTTTTCTTTTTATCGTTTTCTTCACTTTGGTCAAGCCTGTTGAGTTCTAATTCATGCTCGTGAAGCTTTCCAAAGAGGGTAGCCAGAGACATTTTTGACAAGTCCCTCGATTCTGAAATTGCTGTTACTTTGGGTTGCCAAATCCTGTTAAGACATCTCAACACTTTGTTAATCAAATCTTCGTTAGTAAAATTCTTTCCTAATGATGCAAGATGATTAACAATGTGGGTGAACCTCTTTTGCATTTCTTGAATGCTTTCTCCTTGGTTCATTGTAAATAGTTCATATTCGCGAGTTAGAGAATTGATTCTCGACCTCTTTACCTCACTAGTACCCTCATGGGTAACTTGTAAAGTGTCCCACATTTCTTTAGCAGTTTTGCAATTTGAAATTCTAAAAAATTCATCATGTCCCAAAGCTGAGGTAATGATGTTTTTGGCTACTAAGTTATTTTGAACTTTTCTTTTATCATCTTTAGACCAATCACTTCTAGGTGTCTCGGTTTTTACACCATTGACAACGCGTGTAGGTATAAATGCGCCATTTTCGATAGCATTCCACACATCTAGATCAATAGCCTCGATAAAGATTTTCGTTCTTTCCTTCCAATATGCATAACCATCCCCATTGAAAAAAGGTGGTCGATTTATGGAAGTTGCTTCTGATAAAACATTTGATGAAGCCATGTACTCTTGAAGCGGCTAAGCTCTTTATACAAGAGTCTAGCTCTGATACCACTTGTTACCCAAGTGGCTTCAGTACTCAAGAGGGGGGGTGAATTGAGTAATTAAAGATTTTTCGCAAAAGCCTTAAACAAATAAATTATACTGAATTTAATTATTAAAAGTCGTGAATGAGAAGAACGTAAAAAGAACAGATAATAATTAAATTGCAAGAATAAATAAAGTGCATAAAGATAAAGAGAATAAGGGGTAGAAAAGCAGGCACGATATTTATCCTGGTTCGACCACCAACCACTTGTGGCCTACGTCCAGTCCCCGAAACACAGTTCGAGATTTTTCACTATTCAATACAAGCTTAACAACAGGTGCTTGCAACCTTTACACAACAGGGATACCTCACCCTATTTACTAGAGGGATACCTAACCCCCTTTGAAGGATACCTCACCTTCTTTACACCAAGGGATACCTCACCCTTTTACTAGAAGGATACCTCACCCTCACAAATTCACTAAGGGATACCTCACCCTTTTACAGAAGCAGAGAATAGATGAAAAACAAACTCTCACTTAGAGCAGATATTACAAGTTGAAGTGCTAATAAGCTCTCTAAAGGGTATCTCAAGGTTTTGGCAAAAAGAGCACAGAAAAGAGAGAAAATAATGTAAAATTCGTTTTCAGCCAAGCAAAAAATAATTCAAGTGGTTGGGGGTTTTCAGAAGAGACCCAAGGTCTGTATTTATAGAGTAAAGAAAGCAACTAGCCGTTGGGTGCCAATTAAGAAACCATTAAAAGCAAATATGGCCGTTGCTGCCATTTTTGAACGTTTCGTGAAAATCAATTTTGCAGAACGGTATTCGAATACCTTATGAGGTATTCGAATGCCTCTTGCCAAAACTCTCTTAAAAAACTGATTAAGGCTGGGTTATTCGAATACCAGTTAAGGGTATTCGAATACCTCTTTTAAAAAGGTTCATTCTGAAACTAGGGTATTCGAATACCATATGGGGTATTCGAATGCCTCTGTTTTGGCACAGCAGGAAATATCAGTTTCGAAACAGGTTATTCGAATACCATAGATGGGTATTCGAATACCACTTTGAAAAACAGAAAACGTGTAAGCTTGAAAAACACTCTATTCGAATACCTATCAGGGTATTCAAATACCTCTGTTATAAAACCAGTTTTAAATGCTTTCAAATGACCAGAAAATGGTTGTTTAATTTTGGAAAAACCATTTTGAAAATATTTCTTTGCAATGCCAAATAATGAGATATCCAATGAGGCTTTTACAAGGATCCTAAGTCCTAAAGCTTATTCTTGAAGATCTTGGACTTGGTCTTCTCATCATCTTCATGTTTGTCTTAACGTTTGTTATCATCAAAACTATTGCTCATGATAGCTAGCCAATTACAATTAAGAGTAGGTGGATGAGTGGGTGAATGAATGAAAAATGCCAAATGGTGAGTTGGTGAATGGATAATTATTGAGATTCTTTGTCTCCGAAATCATTCATTGCTTAACTCATGGATTCCGTCATCAAATGGAAAAGTCATCTTCATGAAAATTGTAGATCTAGGTCTTAACTTTCAGATATCCAAAATTCAGGTTATTTCATCACCTACAGCCCAAGATATGACCCAATTACTGCAAACTATTCAGGCCTAGTTTAAGTACCTCTATTTTGACTTCCAGACCCAATATCACCTCCAAATGTCCGATTTGAATTTTATGTTCTTCATGAAAGTTATAGACATGGGTCTTAACTTTCAAATGTCAAAATTTTAGCCCAAGAAAGTTCCTACAGCCCGAGTTATGCTATGATTACTGTACACTATTCAGGTTCCAGACACAAAACTTGTGTTCTGAATTCCGAGCCCAATTAGCTCCACTAGATGTCTGAATGAGACTTTGAGCTCTTCATCAAAGTTGTAGAGCTCTCTCTTATCTTTCCTACAAGGTAAGATACATAATTTTTACACATCTACAACTCAAGATATGATGGCAATACAGAAATAGTGTAAGACCCAAATAATGCTAAAAAAATCAATTAAGTCCAATTTGAGTTCAAACTTACAAAACATAACCAGACTTAATCAATTAAGTACATGGAGAGTGTAAATGACTAAAAATGAGGGTTTATTAATGTACAAAATATGTGATTATCAAATTCTCCCACACTTAGCTTTTGCACTCCTGGGCAAAACACATAAGACCAAAGCTAGGAAACAAAGAAAAACGACATAAACTCAAAAGCTAAAAACTCTAAAAGATTCAATGAAGATCAATGGTACAGTTAGAGTGGAGAAAATGTTTGAGAACATTCATCATAAAGGACAATCACCAATATTTGACTAATGTTTTGTTGAAGATCAATCCCAAATTGGTGAATTGCATTCATTGTTAGACCAGAACATTCTCCTTTTCTTCCTGTTGTTTCCAAGCATTCACCTTTATTCTAGACTCTCATAATCCTTTGATTGCAACGGTGGTTAATTTTTTATTTATTTATTTTTTTGATCATTTTGCACACAGACCCCCACACTTGTTCAAGAACAAGGTCAATGCTCTCTTATTCCCTAAGGTTGGGTAAAAACATTATTTTTTTCTTTTTTTTTTGAAGGCACGAAATGAGCTAAAAATAAGGAATGGTTAAATAAGTTCAAAAGGGTTACACAAGGAAAAATATACAAGGATGACTATTTAGTCAAAGTAGCTATTTCAAAATACCTCAATCATATTTATGTATGCATGTAAAAATATAGCCTCAAAAAGAATCAAAGCAAGTTCTAGAGTAACAATTCCATGAGTGAAAATCACACAAGAAAGAAGAGAATGGTACAGATATTCAATCCATTCATCAATAGGCTCAAAATCTCACAAGGTATATTTCTATCATTCTCAATACACCAATTCAACATTCATAACTAAGCATGTGAAATTTAAGAAAAAAGATAGTTTATTCAATCATGTTATGATTCCTGAATTTCAATTGCTTCAAAGGATATGAGAGTGCATTCGCTTGAATCTTTCAAAGGAAATCAAACAGCAAAACTTTGTTACTTCCACAAATAAACATTAAATAGTTACTACCCCTGTAACACCCTAAAATTTATTTATTTCGTTATGGATATTCATTTTATAATATTTGAGATTTTCTAGAATTTTTCTGGAATTTTTTGAGAACACGGAATATTTTAATATATTCTTCGTTTTACGTGCACAATGGACAGAGTCGAGGAAATAACTGTAACTTTCCGAAAGTTGGAAAATTATATGACGAATAGCTGTTCTATACTATTTGCAATTTTTGAGAATTTTCTGGAAATTTTCCGAGAACGCTGAATATTTTAATATATTCCTCGTTTTGCATGCAAGCTGAGCGGAGCTGGAGAAATGAGATATTCTCTCCGAAAACCTTGAACTATAGAAACGTCGACGGGGGATCTTACTAAACCTGAGGCTGGACACAGTTTCCAAGGTTTCATATTTTTCGAGAAAATTTAATTGATGAAATAATAAAATACTGCGAAAAATTTATCTGTTAGATTAATTAATACTGACTTTTATCGATTGTAACTATTATCCTCTAGATAATAGCATGTAATAAAAATTCTATCACCTTATCCCATTGTAATCTACTTTATGTCATAACAAAGCTACTTTAATTCAAATATATTGTTATTTTAATCAATTTTCTAGAAGCTTTGACCCAAGAAAAGACCTAACTACCCTTGGCTTGCTTGGGAAGCTTGCCATTTCCCTCTCTCCTCTCTCTCAATGCCGCGGCACCCTAGGGGAAAAAGGGGGGGAATTTTATTTCAACCCTTAACCTAATTCACTCAAAAATCTATCACACTTTTAACCTAATAACTTATCTCTCTACATCTTCATCTTCTTTCTTCCTCTCCCTTCTCTCAAACCTCCATACCCAACCGAAACTGAAGCTCACTCTTGCACTCCATCTCTTCATCTTTTCTCTTCAATAACTACATATCTTTACTCTCCATCATCATCTCCACCATTTCTCTTCACAAAGTTTCATCAAAATCCACCATTTCCATTTTTCTCCATTTCGGGTTACCACCCCCATCCTCACCATTTTCGGTTTCTAACTCCATTAACCTCATTTCTAGCTTCTCTTCATCATTCTAAACACTTTTTCTTTCACACCTCACCTCAAAACCGTCCATCTTCATCAATCTTTTTCAAGATCAAAGTTTGAGACTTTAAGGTAAAGATTGCAACTTTCTTCTCTTCTCTTCTCATTTTTGTGTTCTAAGACCATTCTCATGGTCAAGGATACTTCCTTTTTCAAGTTATGGTGTTGATTTTTGAGGTTGTTTTCTAGGGTTTTTGTGGGGCCAAAACCAAAATCTCAAGGAGCATCTTGGAAGCCATTTTCGTGTTCTTCTCTTTGGTAAGAGGGAGACCACTCTATTCAACCTCTAATGGTGGTTGGAGACTTCTCTAATTGTGTATTTGTGAGAAACCCTAATAGGGGTTATTCTTGATTTTATTCTTTTCTATTTGCTTCTTGATAATTTCTATTATTTTCTTAAATATTTGTATGGATTTGATTCTTGTTAATGTTGTAATAAACCTCATGGATTTGGAATTGATGAACTTGAGACAATTGCCCCTTGCTTTGTGCAAGGAGGCTCATGGCCAAGTCCCCCAATAGAGGGGTATGGATGTTTAAAATTTTGAAACCTAATTAAATGGTAATAATTGGATGGATGAGGACAAAGAACAAAGAACAAATGCATGGACCCTAGTCCCTTGATGGCTCACGGCCATGGGAGGCAAATTGGTGAACATTGTGACTTAAATGACAAAAATGGACAAAATGTGAAATTAGAGGACAATTAGGAGCTCATAATATGTAAACAAAAATTTAACAAAGACTAAAATTGGTAATTTGGATCATTTAACCTAATAGGAAGAACTTGAGTGTGTGAGTTGAGAGAATTGAATTAAGCATCTATAGAGGATTAATAATGAGATACTAATACATTAAAAGGAAAAACAAATATGTGGTTTAGGAATTTAGTGGGGGTTACGGTTTTAGGCTTAAGGGAGATGGTAATGGGTTAATCCAATGTTAAGAATTTGAAGTAGAAGATTAATGCTTGAAATGGATAAAGAGTTGGTAATTCTAAAGACTTTTGAAAGTAATGATAATAAAGAATTACAGTGACATAAAGTGGTCGTATTAACTTAATGACATGTAACCTTGAAGGTTAGAATCCATAATATGAATCATAACGATGAATGGACATTTGAAAATGATGGTGGCATAAAACTTAACTTTCATGCAATTATGGACCCCTACGTGGGATGAATACGTGATGAACACGGATTATAAAAAAATACCTTGATGATATGGTATCTGTAACACCCTCCGTAGGGCAACACATTTCCGACTCCCGACTCAATAATCTGAAAATCAATTCGTAAAAGGTTTGAGTTATGAAAATATGGGTTTCAAAATTTCTTACTTACTGAAATATAAACTTACTGAAATTTATATGTGATACTGAAAAATATATATTGAAACAGATTCATATACAATATTGACACTAATTAATATTTCACAATTTAAAGAGAAATATAAAACTAATAGACTCTTTTTTTTAACAGTAGCAAACCCCATGACGGGTCCTACTTAATAGCACGGTACAACACTAACGTTAAAACTTAACATACTTATTCTGTTGTGTATCCATCTTGTTGCATCAGACATCTGTTCTACATCTGTTCTTTGTCAACACTGCACACCTTCGAGTCCTGAATGTCCACTCCTTATTGTTGTCACCCATCTCAGAGTATTTATTGGCCGTTATGTCTAAGACAACTCGATCCTTCTATTATTTGATTTTAACAGTACAGACACAGCAAAACAACATAATAAAGAGGTGAGATCACCTACGCCAATACCAACATGGTAGCACAGAGATAACATAAACAACATATCATACAAATATATCATGCCATCAACATTAATCAACTATCATCATCCAGTCATTTATCAATTCAATTATCATAAACAACAATTACGATAATGCCTTCAACATTGTCTAATTATCATCATCATCATCCAAGTATTCAAAACAATTGTCATAGTCAATATTCCTCAATTAATATATCACACAGATATAAATGTCAGATTATGCATGTGCACAAAGACTCAGTTTTTCAAAAACAACTCCATGGAGGTTTTCACAATTTCGAGGAGAATGCTCTGTCAATTGTCAGCCTTAGCCCAAAGACAATCTTTCAGTTGTTGAAAAGAATCGTGTTCTTATCGGGTATCGTCAATGCATTGCAACGGACTGCATCGCCAAGTGGCACAGGGTACTTGCCAGCTATCCACTGGTCGACAGTCACGCCTCGATGCCCCCAAGATCCATCATAGACCTCACTATCAATTCTCATTCCCTCTTCAACCACAAGGGCCATATACAATGCACGAATATATCAGTGCAAGTCCAACCCCAAAGGGCCAAATCTTTTCAATTTCATTAGTTCAATGTATCATATGCCTCAACGCATGTTTTTCCAATGCATGTATAATGCACCAAATCCAATCACAGGCATCTCTTTCCAATACATATAAATTGTACCAAATTATATTGTATTTTCAACAGCAAAATCATGTTATCACATTTTCATAGTTATAAAACACTTTCGTCGTGTTTTCACAACATTGTGCAACATTTCTGTTACGTTTTCACAATTTCAACACGTTTTTGTTACGTTTTCAAAATATCGTAACACTTCTGTTATGTTTTCAAAATGCCGCAACTCTTCTGTTGCACTTTTAAATCACGTACTAATTTTTCAACGTTTTTCTCAATCGCATAAAAATATACGTTTCTCAAATCCCATAATATTTTTCCACTGTTTCAAAATCGCGTAACTTAAAAATCATCCTTTTAAGTCGTGTAAATCATTTTCTTTCATTTTTAAAATATTTAAAACACTTTTCAAATCACATAATGATTTTCTGCTATTTTCGCAATCACGTAAAAATAATTCATCACTTTTCCATCACGTAGAGATTTTTCAATAGTAATTCAGATTACGTAAAATATTTAAACGTAATTCAAATCGCGTAGAAATATTTCAACATATCTAAAATCGCGTAGAAATATTTTACTGTATTTCCAAACACTTAGAAATATTTTAAGGTATTTCAAACCACGTACTTTAAAATTACGTTTTTAAGATACGTAAATAATTTTTTCACCACAATTTCATTGAGTAAAATATTTCTCAACCTTCAAATATTCCTTTTTCAACTTTTCTTAAAATAATATAACTTTATACTTCATGTAATATATTTTCTTACTCAAGAAAATCTTTTTCCACATTTCTTTACTCAAGAAATCATTTTCCAAAATATAATTCATAAAATCACTTTTCCATTGATATAAATCAACGTTTCAAAACTTAACATTTTCTAACGTACTTTCAAAACTCAAAAATAAGTTATACGTCAGTAACTTTTCAAATCACCATTATATTCTCCATTTTTCTCAAATCACTTCCAAAATCATTCTTCAAAATAAATTAGAGTTCAAACATGTTCAACCTCTCTTTGTCTTTCGTTTACAAAATTCTCTCAAGTGATAAAAACACTCTGATTCCCTTTCCAAATTCCTTGTATTAAATCAAGTTACGTTTTCACTTTGAAAATCACTTTGTTCATAAAAAACAAGACATTACAAGCCTTTAAAAAAAACGTGGACATGACTATTGAAACCATCAAATATTTTTCCTTTTAAATTGATATGGTTTTACACAAACAAAATCATTAAAAAATCCTTTACAAAAACGTAAGACTCATCGTCTTTGAAAATCAAATCATTTGTTCATTTTCATTTTTCACTTTTTTTTTGCAAATCCATTTTCACTTTCTTTACAAATCCTTTTTCACTTTCTTTGCAAATCCTTAAAATCATCATTGTTATTTTCATTTAAATCTCATGTTTAGTAAAACACTTAGAAACTTTTTACATAAAATAAATCAATAAAAATCCTTCTAAAATCGTGTTCATGTACTCTTTGAAAAATAAACTCTTTATTTTCGTTGCTTTTTCTAAGCATCCATTTTCATCATTAAAGAAAATATTAATTTTGTGAACACCTATCTTGAAGTGTCTTAACCGAAATTCACCATGTTATAGGGATCAAAAATTAATTCCCTTGTTCTTGAAAAATTTCAACATGAACCCTAATCAAGGGCATCAAAACCGTAGCTCTTCCTTGGCCATTGGGACCAAAATTAATTTTCTTTCCATCATCAAATCATGACATACACATACATACACAATATATATATATATATATCAAAAGCATGCCATATTATCATCATGCATAGTATAAGCATACCATCAAAATCATAAACTCATGCAAAGCATATTAAGCATAGGTAATTAATCAAAGCTCATAAACACATATAAATTATTACATGACCATGGATATGAATCCTCACATGGATTCAACACCCATCAAATATAAGACCATCTCTCACCACCATGCTTGGTTGGTGAGATGGATCTCCCTCTTACCTCTTGAAGATCCTCAAAATCTCCTTGTTTTGCTTCTTTTTCCAAGTCCTTCACCACCAAGGGCTTCTCAAATACAAAACAAAATACATAGAAATTAGTATACTAAGCTTGATTAAGAGGAACCATGAATCAAACATGGTTTAGATCATGAAAAAGAAAAGTTAAATGAAGTTTCCTTACACTTCACCTCAAAAACCTTAAAACTTGCTCTTGGAAAAACTCCTTGAAAATGAATGATTTAGAGAAAATCTCCAACATGAAAGTTGCTTAGAATATCATGTAGATTCAAGATCTATGGTTGGATGAAATTAAAAGAGATTGGATGGTGGTTTTGAGTGTCTTGACCGAATGGTTTCTCTTGAAGCACAAAGATGGAATTTTTCATTTTTGATAGAAACTTGAAGCTTGGATTTGAAGCTCAAGATGAATGATTTTGGAAAAACTCATAACTAGAGATGTTCTTAGAATGATGTAAGGATTCAAGAAGTATGGTTATATGAAATTTTTGAGTGATGGAAGGTAGATTGGAGGGTCATGGCCGAAACCTAGAGGAGAGAGAAATGGAGAGAAAATTTGCTAAGTTTAGCTTCTTGAAATTGACAAAGAAAGACCAAGAATAAGTAATAGTGGTGGTCTTCAACTTTGCTACTCACTTAAGCCACCAAAACTGTAGCCCCCCCCTCCAATGCATTCTCCTTGTGCATTTAATTTTTTGTCATCATTATTAGCCACCATCTAGAGCATTTCTTGCCATTGATTAATTCAATGGTTAGGATTTAGGTAGACTTTTGATTTAGAAGACTTAATCTAGGCCATTAGATTTTTTTCCTTGAAATTCTAGCCATTAGATGTGTCTCCAAAATTAAGGGTCAAGATTACTCCTTCTTACTTTTAATCCAAGGGTCATAATTAGTCTTTGTCACTTTTTAAGACTAAATCTTCACCATTGATTAAATCTAAATCCAATGGTTATAAATGGTCCTTGTTACTTTACAAGACCAAATCTCCACCCTTAATCAATTCTATATCCAATGGTTACAAATGGTCATAGTCACTTTATATGACCAAATCTCTACCCTTGATTTAATCTCCATCTAATGGTTATAAATGATCTTATTCACTTTTAAGATCAAATCTCCACCGTTGATTAAATAAAGATCAAGTCTCCATCATTAATTACATCAATCGTGTGTATCCAAACAACTAATGTTGACTTAAACAATATAATATTTTTTTTATATGCTAAAACCCCACGAAAGAATATATTTTTTGTATTTTTATTGCCCGATAAATAAATACAGTACAAAACATAGTACAAGAAATTTTCTAAAACTATTTCCGGATTCAGGTTTAGTAAGATCCTCTATCTCCGTCTAAACAGTACAAATTTTTCTATGCGTAGAAAAATTTTTACTTTGCGGGACTCACTTGGACCCACGTAAGGTCACCTGGGCCCATATACAGTCAAAAAAATTCATAATCATCCACAAAATCACAAATATTAGAAAACGTATGAAAATCAAGTCAGATTATTAAAAATAATTAACAGTCAAGAGAAATAAATATTTAAAGATTTTCTGTGGCTCGAAAATTATTATTTTCTTGACATGGAGTAAATCACTCAAAATAATCAAATATGCTGACGAAATATTCAAAATAATTTTACAGCGCACAGAAATTACTAAATAGTAAAATTCTGTTAACTGTCAAAAGTACTGTTTAAGAGATAAGAAATTTGGGGTGTTACAATACTCCCCCTCTTTATAGAAATTTCGTCCTCGAAATTTAATAGCCATGATTTCATACCCTCGGAATAAATAATGACATTATTCCTTTATCTTTTCTTCCAGTTCCCATGTAGCTTTCTTACTTACATCTTTCCAACCGATTTTAACCAATGAAAGTTCTTTATCTCTTGTTCACTTCTCCTGATCAAACACATATCTCAGATTCCTATAATTACTAAAGATGTTAAATGTTACTCCAGAAAGAAAGTATCTCCATACTTTTAATACAAACATAGCGGCTACTAACCTCCATTCTTAAACTCTGATGTAACGCTTCATAGTACACCTCCAATGGTTCACTGGAATTAGACAAAACTAATACCAGAGAAGTACTCAAACATATTTTCAATTCTTGAAAATTCTCCTTGTATGCATCAGTCCATACAAATACTTAATCCTTTCTGATAAGCTGGGTGAGAAGTCCTATGATCCAAATATTTTCCAGGATTTCCATTACTGTCTTTTTGACTTTCCCACTGAAAAACTGTTTTCAAACTTTGAAGGATCTACCACGCTTCTGTTGTGTCACTCTGATATGATGACATGGATATAGATAGGAATATCCTTTCTTGCAAAATATTCTTTCTTGCAAATGCAATATATGAAAGGACATTATAGAGGTTTAGGAAGAAAAGGTAGCGAAATGATCTGATATGTTACCAAACATATTCAACAAGAATTTGATTTTGCCTGATTTTCAATAATGAATTTTTTTCTGAATTATTAACACCTTATTGAGACAATCTCATAGGATATGGTTGAAAAATAACCAAAGATCATATCTGTTTATGAAACAGATCAAACTAACACAATTTTGAACGACTGATCAAACTAACACAAAGATTTGATCTATAACAATATTTGAATAACACAAGTAGCTCGATCGGCTAAGAATAGAAACAGAAATAAACAAATCAGAGGATAACGAATAACTTTAACATATAATTGATCTACTCAATCATATGCCACACAGAATAAGTTGCTCACAGAAATATTCAGTAGGGTTTATAGGATTAGCTCCAATGACACAATCTCCATTGTTTAAATCTTCCGCTCCGAACACTTCCTACTACCTGAGATTTTACTAACAGAAAACTTTGTTTTCATTGGAACACAATCTTTAGAAATGTGTCCAGGCTCTCTGCACTTGAAACAAATTATTTCCTTGAACGTACAATCTTTCTTAAGTGCCCCTTTCCATACTTCTTACATTCCGGTGCAGATATCACAGTCAAACCAAACCTGTCATTACTAGTACTTTCTCCACAAGATTGTTGTTGTTGTTGACTTCCTGGAGATTGCAAGTACATTTTCTGCTGGAATCGCTTGACCTTACGATTTCCCCTTTTTAGTAACCAATACGGTCCAATGTTACAGGCTCTCTCATCCTGAGACTGATTCAACTCTAACAAAATCTTAGCTTAAGCAATCAATTCTTGCTGCAAAACAATTTTCTGAGTTTGCTGTATAATTGCTTCAGCCACTGTTTGTATTACTTCCAAAGTTGCAGTCATATCACCACCATTATGTCTCGCTTCCACACGCGTATGTCTATCACGAGTCATTTATTTTCTTTAAAGATGGACGAATCAAAATAAAATGGAAACCAGATGTAACCATTTCAAATAAACGTTTGTTTTCTTGACGTACATTCCTTCATTAAGTACCTTCTTTCACATCACTTACTGCCTTTGGTTTCCTCAATGGTTATAAATACATCTTCCGTTTGAAATCAATCACTTTCCAAATATCCTTAAAAATATCGGGTTCCAAAATTACGTAGTCTTATATTCTAAGACTGATTCTCTTCAATTAGATCCCGAACCTCAACTTTCATTTCTTTCCGCTGTTCAGCGATCCTCTATTCGAGCAATCGTCTTTCCACATTGCTCCTGTTGCTGCCGTAGCTGCAACTACATTACTAGTAACATGTTCCACTTCCACACAAGTACAACTATCCCGAGCCATTTCCTTTTTTTTTTCCTCTCGAGGCCTGCGGATCAAAATACAATGGATCTGATATCCATTATAAACAACATTGTTTCCTTTCGAAAATTAATAACACAGAGAACACAACACAAGCAAAACAGACCTAACCACAAACCCCAAAAGACTCAAATCGTGCTCTGATACCAACTAATGTAACACCCTCCTTAGGGCATCACATTTCCGACTCCCGACTCAATAATCTGAAAATCAATTCGTAAAAGGTTTGAGTTATGAAAATATGAGTTTCAAAATTTCTTACTTACTGAAATATAAACTTACTGAAATTTATATGTAATACTGAAAAATATATATTGAAACAGATTCATATACAATATTGACACTAATTAATATTTCACAATTTAAAGAGAAATATAAAACTAACAGACTCTTTTTTTAAACAGTAGCAAACCCCATGACGGGTCATACTTAATAGCACGGTACAACACTAACGTTAAAACTTAACATACTTATTCTGTTGTGTATCCATCTTGTTGCATCAGACATCTGTTCTACATCTGTTCTTTGTCAACACTGCACACCTTCGAGTCCTGAATGTCCACTCCTTATTGTTGTCACCCATCTCAGAGTATTCATTGCCCATTATATCGAAGACAACTCGATCCTTCTATTATTTGATTTTAACAGTACAGACACAACAAAACAACATAATAAAGAGGTGAGATCACCTACGCCCATACTAACATGGTAGCACAGAGATAACACAAACAACATATCATACAAATATATCATGCCATCAACATTAATCAACTATCATCATCCAATCATTTATCAGTTCAATTCCCATATACAACAATTACGATAATGCCCTTAACAATGTCTAATTATCATCATCATCATCCAAGTATTCAAAACAATTGTCATAGCTAATATTCCTCAATTAATATATCACACAGATATAAATGTCAGATTATGCATGTGCACAAAGACTCAATTTTTCAAAAACAACTCCATGGAGGTTTTCACAATTTCGAGGAGAATGCTCTGTCAATTGTCAGCCTTAGCCCAAAGACAATCTTCCAGTTGTTGAAAAGAATCGTGTTCTTGTCGGGTATCGTCAATGCGTTGCAACAGAATTTGCATCGCCAAGCTAAGTGGCACAGGGTACTTGCCTACCGGTGTCCAGTCGGTCGACCGCCGCGCCTCGACGCCCCCAAGATCCATCATAGACCTCACTATCAATTCTCATTCCCTCTTCAACCACAAGGGCCATATACAATGCACGAATATATCAGTGCAAGTCCAACCCCAAAGGGCCAAATCTTTTCAATTTCATTAGTTCAATGTATCATATGCCTCAACGCATGTTTTTCCAATGCATGTATAATGCACCAAATCCAATCACAGCCATCTCTTTCCATTGCATATAAATTGTACCAAATTATATTGTATTTTCAACAGCAAAATCATGTTATCACATTTTCATAGTTATAAAATACTTTCGTCGTGTTTTCACAAAATTGCGCAACATTTCCGTTACGTTTTCATGATTCGAAAACATTTTTGTTACGTTTTCAAAATATCGTAACACTTCTGTTACGTTTTCAAAATGCCGCAACTCTTCTGTTGCACTTTTAAATCATGTACTAATTTTTCAACGTTTTTCTCAATCGTGTGAAAATATACGTTTCTCAAATCCCATAATATTTTTCCACTGTTTCAAAATCGCGTAACTTAAAAATCATCCTTTTAAGTCGCGTAAATCATTTTCTTTCATTTTCAAAATATTTAAAACACTTTTCAAATCACATAACGATTTTTCGCTATTTTCACAATCACGTAAAAATAATTCATCACTTTTCCATCACGTAGTGATTTTTCAATGGTAATTCAGATTACGTAAAATATTTAAACATAATTCAAATCGCGTAGAAATATTTCAACGTATTTAAAATCGCATAGAAATATTGTACTGTATTTCTAAACACTTAGAAATATTTTACGATATTTCAAACCACGTACTTTAAAATTACGTTTTTAAGATACGTAAATAATTTTTTCACCACAATTTCATTACTGAGAAAATATTTCTCAACCTTCAAATATTCCTTTTACAACTTTTCTTAAAATAATATAACTTTATACTTCATGTAATATATTTTCTTACTCAAGAAATCATTTTCCAAAATATAATTCATAAAATCACTTTTCCATTGATATAAATCAACGTTTCAAAACTTAACATTTTCTAACGTACTTTCAAAACTCAAAAATAAGTTATACGTTAGTAACTTTTCAAATCACCATTATATACTCCATTTTTCTCAAATCACTCCCAAAATCATTCTTCAAAATAAATTAGAGTTCAAACATGTTCAACCTCTCTTTGTCTTTCGTTTACAAAATTCTCTCAAGTGATAAAAGCACTCTGATTCCCTTTCCAAATTCCTTGTATTAAATCAAGTTACGTTTTCACTTTGAAAATCACTTTGTTCATAAAAATCAAGACGTTACTGCCTTTAAAAAAAACGTGGACATGACTATTGAAACCATCAAATATTTTTCCTTCTAAATTGATATGGTTTTACACAAACAAAACCACTAAAAAATCCTTTACAAAAACGTAAGACTCATAGTCTTTGAAAATCAAATCATTTGTTCATTTCCATTTTTCACTTTTTTTTGCAAATCCATTTTCACTTTCTTTACAAATCCTTTTTCACTTTCTTTGCAAATCCTTAAAATCATCATTGCTATTTTCATTTAAATCTCATGTTTAGTAAAATACTTAGAAACTTTTTACACAAATTAAATTAATAAAAATCCTTCTAAAACCGTGTTCATGTACTTTTTGAAAAATAAACTCTTTATTTATTTTCGTTGCTTTTTCTAAACATCCATTTTCATCATTCAAGAAAATATTAATTTTGTGAACACCTATCTTGAAGTGTCTTAACCGAAATTCACCATGTTCTAGGGATCAAAAATTAATTCCCTTGTTCTTGAAAAATTTCAACATGAACCCTAATCAAGGGCATCAAAACCGTAGCTCTTCCTTGGGCATTGGAACCAAAATTAATTTTCTTTCCATCATCAAATCATGGCATACACATACATACACAATATATATATATATATATCAAAAGCATGCCATATTATCATCATGCATAGTATAAGCATACCATCAAAATCATAAACTCATGCAAAGCATATTAAGCATAGGCAATTAATCAAAGCTCATAAACACATATAAATTATTACATGACCATGGATATGAATCCTCACATGGATTCAACACCCATCAAATATAAGACCATCTCTCACCACCATGCTTGGTTGGTGAGATGGATCTCCCTCTTACTTCTTGAAGATCCTCAAAATCTCCTTGTTTTGCTTCTTTTTCCAAGTCCTTCACCACCAAGGGCTTCTCAAATACAAAACAAAATACATAGAAATTAGTATACTAAGCTTGATTAAGAGGAACCATGCATCAAACATGGTTTAGATCATGAAAAAGAAAAGAAGAAATGAAGTTTCCTTACACTTCACCTCAAAAACCTTAGAACTTGCTCTTGGAAAAACTCCTTGAAAATGAATGATTTAGAGAAAATCTCCAACATGAAAGTTGCTTAGAATATCATGTAGATTCAAGATCTATGGTTGGATGAAATTAAAAGAGATTGGATGGTGGTTTTGAGTGTCTTGACCGAATGGTTTCTCTTGAAGCACAAAGATGGAATTTTTCATTTTTGATAGAAACTTGAAGCTTGGATTTGAAGCTCAAGATGAATGATTTTGGAAAAACTCATAACTAGAGATGTTCTTAGAATGATGTAAAGATTCAAGAAGTATGGTTATATGAAATTTTTGAGTGATGGAAGGTAGATTGGAGGGTCATGGCCGAAACCTAGAGGAGAAGAGAAATGGAGAGAAAATTTGCTAAGTTTAGCTTCTTGAAATTGACAAAGAAAGACTAAGAATGAGTAATAATGGTGGTCTTCAACTTTGCTACTCACTTAAGCCACCAAAACTGTAGCCCCCCCTCCAATGCATTCTCCTTGTGCATTTAATTTTTTGTCATCATTATTAGCCACCATCTAGAGCATTTCTAGCCATTGATTAATTCAATGGTTAGGATGTAGGTAGACTTTTGATTTAGAAGACTTAATCTAGGCCATTAGATTTCTCTCCTTGAAATTCTAGCCATTAGATGTGTCTCCAAAATTAAGGGTCAAGATTGCTCCTTCTTACTTTTAATCCAAGGCTCATAATTAGTCTTTGTCACTTTTTAAGACTAAATCTTCACCATTGTTTAAATCTAAATCCAATGGTCCTTGTTACTTTTCAAGACCAAATCTCCACCCTTAATCAATTCTATATCCAATGGTTACAAATGGTCATAGTCACTTTATATGACCAAATCTCTACCCTTAATTTAATCTCCATCTAATGGTTATAAATGATCTTATTCACTTTTAAGATCAAATCTCCACCGTTGATTAAATCAAGATCAAGTCTCCATCGTTAATTAAATCAATGGTGGGTATCCAAACCACCAATGTTGACTTAAACAATATAATATTTTTTTTATATGCTAAAACCCCACGAAAGAATATATTTACTGTATTTTTATCGCCCGATAAATAAATACAGTACAAAACACAGTACAAGAAATTTTCTAAAACTGTTTTCGGATTCAGGTTTAGTAAGATCCCCTGTCTCCGTTTAAACAATACAAATTTTTTTATGCGTAGAAAAATTTTCACTTTGCGGGACCCACTTGGGCCCACGTAAGGTCACCTAGGCCCACATAGGACCACCTGGGCCTACATACAGTCAAAAAAATTCATAATCATCCACAAAATCACAAATATTAGAAAACGTATGAAAATCAAGTCAGATTATTAAAAATAATTAACAGTCAAGAGAAATAAATATTTAAAGATTTTTTCCGACCCAAAAATTATTATTTTCCTGACACGGAGTAAATCACTCAAAATAATCAAATACGCTGACGGAATATTCAAAATAATTTTACAGCGCTCAGAAATTACTAAATAGTAAAATTCTGTTAACTGTTAAAATTACTGTTTAAGAGATAAGAAATTTGGTGTGTTATAGTATCAATGATTGAAGTTATGTACGTCTGAATGTACTTGTACCATTGTGAGATACAATATTTATCATACATGATTTGACATTGAGTCGTCATGCATATGTGTCGTCCGTTGGACACTATTGAAAAGGTTGTGTGAGCCTAGGAGTTGAATAACAAATATGTGCGGGTGCGAATAGACTAAGCGTAGGTGTCATATGTTGTTGACCCTAGGGGGCGTCGGGGTGTGGGTGTCTCACAATAGACAGTGGTAGCTCCACTGGGGCCGTGGGATTGACTAATGCGACACACCGACGATCCTGTCTAAGACGCTGTCGTATATCACGATCAACTGTCAAGGTACCACGTATAAGCCATTGCACAAACATTTTTATGGAAATAAAGCACACTGTATTTTGAGGCTGATGATATACTGCTATTACTCCTTGATCATTCACTCCAAAAATGTTTATGTCTAGCTCTATGGAGTAGGGTTTTTGATATACTTTTGCATGAGTGAACTGTCAGTCGCACAACTCATTGAGCATGACCATTGATAATTATAAGGCATATTTACTATTATTTTTGTGATAATTGTTAGTCACTCGAATCACTGACTGCTGATAATATTTTTATTATTTTAAAGTTGTGATCCCACCTTACTGTAAATTTAATGCTGTTATGATTAAATGTAGAAAATGTGTTGTACGTGGGCGTTCGGCGCCGTTTAGTTTCCTGCTACTATTATTGGTAATGAATGACGAGTATCTCACCTCTTTACTGTATATTCTGTTATTGTATATTATCATATGATTGTTCGAAGATGTTAGTGAGGAGGATAAGGAAACCACTGAGTTTCAGGATTTCTGGCCGTATCTTGATTGAGATCGAGGTTGCTGAGGATGTCATTTCACCCCCGTGGATTTTTCGGTTACGTGTGGATCAACTTTCATGGTGGTCCGGATTGCTAGCACATCAACGTGCAGATTGATCGATGTGTGTACCACGGCGAACTAACAGTGTCCTTAGCGTGGGGACGCTACACTGCTTCTATTTTTGACTTCCATGCCTTTGTGTGGCTGGAATTTTACATGCCTGTGAGAGACTTGTGGGCGGACATGTATTATACCCCTCGTGACGATTCCTTCTTGTCTACTGCTCGGGCTCCTGCCCGCTATTCCATCGTTCCGATGGATGTCTCGTCGGACGACGAGGACCCTATGGAGGATTTATCTACGGTTCCTTCTAGTTCTCGTTAGTCTTAGAGACTGTTTTAGGTAGATAGCTACTGATGGCTGTCTGTTTATTTTGAAGGAGCCTGACGTACTATTGAATTCATGGGTAGATATTTGTATCTCTTGGGGTAGGTACATATTTTGCTTCTTGCGTCAATTCTTTTGGAAATGTAATTAATACAGGCTTGCACGCATGGTAATTATAATGTAATTATGATGTATGATCTCTAATTTTCGTGGACTGTATTATATCCATATTATGCTTGGTGTTTCGCTACAACAGGGATTTTCAATTTAACGATTATCTTAAAGGAAAAAAAAACTCATTATGATGAAAGTTTTAAGATAACTTAATTTAGCTCCAATATATCACTATTATGAAAATATAAAACTAACGTTATTTTCCGCAAATAAAATATTTACTTACGTTTTACGAATTATTAATATAATGGTGTGACGTTCCTTCTTCGCGTGTATCGGATTAGAAAAAAGGGCGTTACACTGTCTTGGTATCAGAGCTCCCAGTTATGTTTTCTTTTGGGTCGTGTGGTTTTGGACTGTCTTGTTTGTGCTGTGTTATTCTCTGTGATTTTGTTGTTTGGTATTCATATGGATACATCTGACTTTCTTTGTGTTTTGCGTAGTTTGATTTGAGAAGAAATGATGGCTCGTCGAGGTGATATGGCTGCTGCCATAGAGGCCATACAAAAGATGGCTGAGGTAATGTTACAGCAAAACCAGCAGACAACTCAACAATAGGCTAGAGCTGCACAACAGTTGGAAGCTACGGCGAACGTTCAGAACTTAGAGGGATTTCGTCGTGCTAACCCTCCGCAGTTCAAAGGGGAGTTTGATCTGGAGAAAGCTACATTGTGGATCCAAGAGCTGGAGAAAATATTTATTGGTATGAATTGTGCTGATGATAGGAAGGTAACCTATGCTGCATACATGCTGATAGGAGACGCTGAGCATTGGTGGACTGGAGAACAAAGGTTGTTGCAAGCCGCAAATAAAATGATAACTTGGGAGGTGTTCAAAGAAAGGTTCTTGAACAAGTATTTCCCTGAAAGCGCTAGGCACGCAAAAGAAATGGAATTTCTGAGGTTGCGACAGGGAGGTATGACTGTGAGCGAGTACGCCGCCAAGTTTGAAAACTTGTCAAGATTCTCTACCTTTTTTCAACTTCAACCTAATGAAGTCTGGAAGTGCCGGAAGTTTGAGGAAGGCCTGAGGCATGAGGTAAAGAAAATTATGATAGCTTCGAAGATTACTCAGTTTTCTGAGCTACTTGACACTTGCTGTCGATTAGAGAGTGTGGAACAAGAACGTGAGGCGAGAAATAGAAATTTTGGGCCCATTCGGTCCTAAAGAGGAAGCAGTGGTAACACAAGTCGTTATCAAAAGAAGCCCTATTCCAGACCCTCTGGAAGCCAACAGCCACAAAGATCTCAAGGAGGAAGCCCAACTGGAAGTCTAGGAAGGATGGGCCAGAATGCTGCAACTACTCCGAGATGTATGAAGTGTGGAAAGGAGCACTTTACAAGAGACTACACAATCAAAGGAATTATTTGCTTCCGGTGCGTGAAACCTGGTCACGTTTCTCGAGACTATAATCAGACCAAGGCGGAACCATCCGTCAATGCTGCAAGAACCTCTAAACCATAAGCTGGAGGTAGAGTCTACACCATGAGCGGTGCTAAGGCCTCTAAATCCGAGGATCTGATACAAGGAGCAGGTATCATTGAAGGTAATCTTTTAATTGTATTGTATGATTCTGGTGCTACTCATTCTTTTATTTCACATGACTATGTGAAGAGACTTGGATTGTCTGTGTCTTCCTTGCCCTTTGATTTGACTGTTTCGACTCCTACTGCAAAACCTGTTGTTACTGCTAAAGTTTGTCTAGGTTGTCCTTTGGTTATAGAAGGTCGGATCTTTTCTATCGATTTGATCTGTTTACCATTATCTCAGTTAGATGTGATATTGGGAATGGATTGGCTATCTGCTAATCGTGTCTTGTTAGACTGTTCTAGAAAAATCATAATTTTCCCTTTGGATGAGGATTCTAGATTTTTGACTGCCAACCAAGTGAAGGCTTTTCTAAAAGAGGGAGCCCGAGGATACATGTTGTTATCTTCTTTGAAAGTTGAGAGTGAAATCAATGTGGACGCAATTTCTGTTGTACGAGAATTCCCTGAAGTTTTCCCTGATGATGTACCTGGTTTGCCACCTGAACTAGAGGTCGAGTTTGCCATCGACTTGGTACCTGGAGCTGGTCCTATTTCCATAACGCCTTACCGTATGGCACCAGCTGAACTCACGGAACTTAAGAAGTAGTTAGAAGAGCTTCTGGAAAAACAATTCGTGAGACCTAGTGTGTCACCCTGGGGAGCACCTGTGTTGTTGGTTAAGAAGAAAGATGGGACTTCAAGATTGTGCGTGGATTACCGTCAATTGAACAAGGTTACGATTAAGAATAAGTATCCATTGGCAAGGATAGATGACTTGATGGACCAATTGAGGGAGCAACTGTGTTTTCAAAGATCGATCTGCGATCAGGTTATCACCAAATTAGGGTGAAAGTGGAAGACATTCCTAAGACAACTTTTCATACTCGTTATGGACATTACGAGTACCTGGTGATGCCTTTTGGTGTGACCAATGCACCTGCAATATTTATGGACTACATGAATAGAATCTTTCATCCTTATTTAGACAGATTCATCGTTGTTTTCATCGACGATATCTTGATCTATTCACAAAATCAAGAGGACCATGCTGAACATCTCAACATAGTTCTCCAGATCTTGAAGGAGAAAGAGCTATATGCGAAACTATCCAAATGCGAGTTTTGGTTAGATGAAGTGAAATTTTTGGGCCATGTAATCTCAAAGGAAAGAATTGTTATGGATCCTTCGAAGGGAGAAGCTGTGTTACAAAGGGAAAGACCAACGACGGTGACAGAGATCCGAAGCTTCATTGGATTAACCGTATACTACTGGAGATTTATAGAAGGATTTTCTAAGATCGCTAGACCACTCACTCAGCTCACCCGAAAGAATCAAGCTTTCGAAAGGATAGATTCCTGTGAGGGAAGTTTTCAAGAGTTAAAAAGGAAACTAACTACGTTGCCTATGTTAGTTTTACCGAATCCTAATGAGTCATTTGAAGTGTACTGTGATGCTTCGTATCAAGGTTTAGGGTGCGTTCTTATGCAAAATGGAAAGGTGGTGGCTTACGCCTCAAGACAAATGCGAGTGCACGACAAGAACTACCCAATGCATGATTCGGAGTTAGCTGCCATGGTGTTTGCATTGAAGATATGAAGACATTATCTGTATGGAGCCACATTCAACGTCTTCAGTGACCACAAAAGTCTGAAATACCTATACGATCAGAAAGAGCTGAACATGAGGCAATAAAGATGGCTAGAGTTCCTGAAGGACTACGATTTCTACCTTCAATATCACCCTAGAAAGGAGAACGTGGTGGCCGATGCTTTGAGTAGAAAAACGGTTAGTGTTTTTGCCATGATGATCAGAGAAAAGGACCTGATAGAGCAATTCCGAGACATATGATCATTGGTGGAGTTAACACCGGGTAAAATTTGTATAAATAAGGTCACTATCTCAAATGACTTAATGAATGATATTCGAGAGAAACAAAAGATCGATAAGTTCCTACAAGAAGCAAGAGAATTGATAAGGCAGGGTGGTGTATCAACGTTGAAGGAAGAGAGTGATGGAATTCTGAGATTCCAAGGAAGGGTCTGTGTGCCTAAGGATGAGGAACTCTAGAAATACATACTTGAACATGCTCATTCGAGTCAGTTAAGTATGCATCCTGGAATGACCAAGATGTATCAAGACGTGAAGAAGTTTTTTTGGTGGCACGGGATGAAGAGAGATATTGCTAGATACGTGTCGTCTTGTTTGGTTTACCAGAAAACGAAGATTGAGCACCAAAGACCAGCTGGATTACTACAACCCTTGGCCATCCCTGAATGGAAATGGGATAGTATCGCCATGGATTTTGTTGTTGGGTTACCAAGGACTAGGAAAGGATATGACTCAATATGGGTAATTGTGGATCGACTTACAAAGTCAGCTCGCTTTTTGCCGATCAACATAAGATATCCGTTGGAGAAGTTGACTCAGATATACATTGGTGAAATTGTCAGACTTTATGGGATACCCACGAGTATTATTTTCGATAGAGATCCAAAGTTTACATAGAAGTTTTGGCAGAGTCTTCAAGAGGCTATGGGAACGAAGTTGCGATTGAGTTCCGCATACCATCCGCAGACTGATGGTCAATCGGAAAGAACAATTCAGTCGTTAGAAGATTTATTGAGAGCTTGTGCTATAGAGCAAACTAGAAGTTGGGATGAAATCTTACCATTGGTGGAATTCACCTACAACAACAGTTATCATTCAAGTATAGGGATGGCATCCTATGAGGCCCTGTATGGACGAAGGTGTCGGACGCCTCTGTGCTGGTATCAAGATGGAGAACGGCTTACCGTCAGACCTGAACTTATTCAGCAGACAACCGAAAAGGTTAAAATGATTCAGGAGAAAATGAAGACGGCTCAGAGTTGGCAAAAGAGTTATGCGGACAAAAGAAGGAAACCTCTTGAGTTCGAAGAAGGAGAGCATGTCTTCTTGAAAGTCACACCTATGACTGGGGTCGGTCGTGTTCTCAAATCTAGAAAACTCACTCCAAAATTCCTTGGACCTTACCAAATTCTTCGTCGGGTGGGTCCTGTTGCATACCAAATAGCTTTACCCCCTTTTCTTTCAAACCTTCATAATGTCTTTCATGTGTCACAACTCAGAAAGTATATCCCAAGTTCTGATCATGTCATAGCACCTGATTCTGTACAATTAAAGAAAAACTTAACTTATGAGACAACTCCTGTGAGGATTGAGGATAGGAGGACAAAGCAACTCAGAGGGAAGGACATTGCACTGGTGAAAGTAATCTGGAATGAGGCAACTGGAGACACGACATGGGAACTCAAGGATAAGATGAAGCAGCAATACCCCGAACTATTTTAAGGTATGAAAATTTTGAGGACGAAATTCTTATTTGTTGGGGAGAGTTGTAACACCCCAAAATTTATTTATTTCGTTATGGATATTCATTTTATAATATTTGAGATTTTCTAGAATTTTTCTGGAATTTTCTGAGAATGCGGAATATTTTAATATATTTTTCATTTTACGTGCACAATGGACAGAATCGAGGAAATAACTGTAACGTTCCGAAAGTTGAAAAATTATATGACGAATAGCCGTTTTATAATATTTACAATTTTTGAGAATTTTCTGAGAATTTTCCAAGAACGTTGAATATTTTAATATATTCCTCGTTTTGAGTGTAAGCTGAGCGAAGCCGGAGAAATGAGATATTCTCTCCGAAAACCTTGAACTATGGAAACGTCGACGGGGGATCTTACTAAACCCGAGGTCGGACATAGTTTCCAAGGTTTCACGTTTTTCATGAAAATTTAACAGATGAAATGATAAATACTGCGAAAGATTTATCTGTCAGATTAATTAATACTGACTTCTATCGACTGTAACTATTATCCTCTGGATAATAGCATGTAATAAAAATCCTATCACCTTATCCCAATGTAATCTACTTTATGTCATAACAAAGCTACTTTAATTCAAATATATTGTTATTTTCATCAATCTTCTAGAAGCTTTGACCCAAGAAAAGACCTAACTACCCTTAGCTTGCTTGGGAAGCTTGCCATTTCCCTCTCTCCTCTCTCTCAATGCTGCGGCACACTAGGGGAAAAAGGGGGGAATTTTATTTCAACCCTTAACCTAATTCACTCAAAAATCTATCACACTTTTAACCTAACAACTTATCTCTCTACATCTTCATCTTCTTCCTTCCTCTTCCTTCTCTCTAAACCTCCATAGCCAACCGAAACTAAAGCTCACTCTTCCACTCCATCTCTTCATCTTTTCTCTTCAATAACTACATATCCTTACTCTCCATCATCATCTCCACCATTTCTCTTCACAAGGTTTCATCAAAATCCACCATTTCCATTTTTCTCCATTTCGGGTTACCACCCCCATCCTCACCATTTTCGATTTCTAACTCCATTAACCTCATTTCTAGCTTCTCTTCATCATTTGAAACACTTTTTCTTTCACCCCTCACCTCAAAATCGTCCATTTCATCAATCTTTTTCAAGATCAAAGTTTGAGACTTTAAGGTAAAGATTGCAACTTTCTTATCTTCTTTTCTCATTTTCGTGTTCTAAGACCATTTTCATGGTCAAGGATACTTCCTTTTTCAAGTTATGGTGTTGATTTTTGAGGTTGTTTTCTAGGGTTTTTGTGGGGCCAAAACCGAAATCTCAAAGAGCATCTTGGAAGCCATTTTCGTGTTCTCCTCTTTGGTAAGAGGGAGACCATTCTATTCAACCTCTAATGGTGGCTGGAGACTTCTTTAATTGTGTATTTGTGAGAAACCCTAATAGGGGTTACTCTTGATTTTATTCTTTTCTATTTGCTTCTTGATAATTTCTATTCTTTTCTTAAATATTTGTATGGATTTGATTCTTGTTAATGTTGTAATAAATCTCATGGATTTGGAATTGATGAACTTGAGACAATTGCCCCTTGCTTTGTGCAAGGAGGCTCACGGTCAAGTCCCCCAATGGAGGGGTATGGATGTTGAAAATTTTGAAACCTAATTGAATGGTAATAATTGGATGGATGAGGACAAAGAACAAAGAACAAATGCATGGACCCTAGTCCCTTGATGGCTCACGACCATGTAAGGCAAATTGGTGAACATTGTGACTTGAATGACAAAAATGGACAAATGTGAAATTAGAGGACAATTAGGAGCTCATAATGTGTAAACAAAAATTTAACAAAGACTAAAATTGGTAATTTCGATCATTTAACCTAATAGGAAGAACTTGAGTGTGTAAGTGGAGAGAATTGAATTAAGACTCTAAAGAGGATTAGTAATGAGATACTAATACATTAAAAGGAAAAACAAATATGTGGTTTTGGAATGTAGTGGGGGTTACGGTTTTAGGCTTAATGGAGATGGTAATGGGTTAATCCAATGTTAAGAATTTGAAGTAGAAGATTAATGCCTGAAATGGTTAAAGAGTTGATAATTCTAAAGACTTTTGAAAGTAATGATAATAAAGAATTAAAGTGACATAAAGTGGTCGTATTAACTTAATGACATGTAACCTTGAAGGTGAGAATCCATAATATGAATCATAACGATAAATGGACATTCGAAAATAATGGTGGCATAAAACTTAACTTTAATGCAATTATGGACCCCTACGTGGGATGAATACTTGATAAACACAGATTATAAAAAAATACCTTGATGATATGATATCAATGATTGAAGTTATGTACGTCTAAATGTATGTGTACCATTGTGAGATACAATATTTATCATACATGATTTGACATTGAGTCGTCATGCATATATGTCGTCCGTTGGACACTATTGGAAAGGCTGTGTGAGCCTAGGAGTTGAATAACACCTATGTGCAGGTGCGAATATACTAAGCATAGGTGTCATATGTTGTTGACCCTAGGGGGCGTCGGGGTGTGGGTGTCTCACAATAGACAGTGGTAGCTCCACTGGGGCCATGGGATAGACTAATGCGACACATCGACGATCCTGTCTGAGACGCTGTCCTATATCGCGATCAACTGTCGAGGTACCACGTATAAGCCATTGCGCAAACATTTTTATGAAAATAAAGCACACTGTATTTTGAGGCTGATGATATACTGGTATTACTCCTTGATCATTCACTCCGAAAATGTTTATGTCTAGCTCCATGGAGTAGGGTTTTGATATACTTTTGCATGAGTGAACTGTCAGTCGCACAACTCATTGAGCATGAGCATTAATAATTATAAGGCATATTTACTGTTATTTTTGTGATAATTGTTAGTCACTCGAATCGCTGACTGCTGATAATATTTTTATTATTTTAAAGTTGTGATCCCGCCTTACTGTAAATTTAATGTTGTTATGATTAAATGTATAAAATGTGCTGTACGTGGGCGTTCGCCGCCATTTAGTTTCCTGCTACTATTATTGGTAATGAATGACGAGTATCTCACCTCTTTACTGTATATTCTGTTATTGTATATTATCATATGATTGTTCGAAGACGTTCGTGAGGAGGATAAGGAAACCACTGAGTTTCAGGGTTTCTGGTCGTATCTTGATTGAGATCGAGGTTGCTGAGGATGTCATTTCGGCCCCGTGGATTTTTTGGTTACGTGCGGATCAACTTTCATGGTGGTCCGGATTGCTGGCACATCAACGTGCAGACTGATCGATGTGTGTACCACGGCGAACTGACAGTGTCCTTAGCGTGGGGACGCTACACTGCTTCTATTTTTGACTTCCATGCCTTTGTGTGGCTGGAATTTTACATGCCTGTGAGAGACATATGGGCGGACATGTACTATACCCCACGTGACGATTCCTTCTTGTCTACTGCTCGGGCTCCTGCCCGCTGTTCCGTCGTTCCGATGGATGTCTCGTCGGACGACGAGGACCCTGTGGAGGATCCGTCTACGGTTCCTTCTAGTTCTCGTCAGTCTTAGAGACTGTTTTAGGTAGACTGATGGCTGTCTGTTTATTTTGAGGGAGACTGACGTACTATTGGATTCATGGGTTGATATTTGTATCTCTTGGGGTAGGTACATATTTTGCTTCTTGCGTCAATTTTTTGGAAATATAATTAATACAGGCTTGTACGCATGGTAATTATAATGTAATTATGATGTATGATCTCTAATTTCCGTGGACTGTATTATATCCGTATTATGCTTGGTGTTTCGCTACAACAGGGATTTTCAATTTAACGATTATCTTAAAGGAAAAAAAAACTCATTATGATGAAAGTTTTAAGATAACTTAATTTAGCTCCAATATATCACTCTTATAAAAATATAAAACTAACGTTATTTTTTGCAAATAAAATATTTGCTTACATTTTACGAATTATTAATATAATAGTGTGACGTTCCTTCTTCGCGTGTATCGGATTAGAAAAAAGGGCGTTACACTGTCTTGGTATTAGAGCTCCCAGTTATGTTTTCTTTTGGGTCGTGTGGTATTGGACTGTCTTGTTTGTGCTGTGTTATTCTCTGTGATTTTGTTGTTTGGTATTCATATGGATACATCTGACTTTCTTTGTGTTTTGCGTAGTTTGATTTGAGAAGAAGTGATGGCTCGTCGAGGTGATATGGCTGCTGCCATAGAGGCCATACAAAAGATGGCTGAGGCAATGTTACAGCAGAACCAGCAAACAGCTCAACAACAGGCTAGAGTTGTACAACAGTTGGAAGCTACGGAGAACGTTCAGAACTTAGAGGGATTTCGTTGTGCTAACCCTCCGCAGTTCAAAGGGGAGTTTGATCTGGAGAAAGCTACATTGTGGATCCAAGAGCTGGAGAAAATATTTATTGGTATGAATTGTGCTGACGATAGGAAGGTAACCTATGTTGCATACATGCTGATAGGAGACGCTGAGCATTGGTGGACGGGAGAACAAAGGTTGTTGCAAGCCGCAAATAAAATGATAACTTGGGAGGTGTTCAAAGAAAGGTTCTTGAACAAGTATTTCCCTGAAAGCGCTAGGCACGCAAAAGAAATGGAATTTCTGAGGTTGCGACAAGGAGGCATGACTGTGAGCGAGTACACCACCAAGTTTGAAAACTTGTCAAGATTCTCTACCTATTTTCAACTTCAACCCAATGAAGTCTGGAAGTGCCAGAAGTTTGAGGAAGGCCTGAGGCATGAGGTAAAGAAAATTGTGATAGCTTTGAAGATTACTCAGTTTTCTGAGCTACTTGACACTTGCTGTAGATTAGAGAGTGTGGAATAAGAACGTGAGGTGAGAAATAGAAATTTTGGGCCCATTCGGTCCCAAAGAGGAAGCGGTGGTAACGCAAGTCGTTATCAAAAGAAGCCCTATTCCAGACCCTCTAGAAGCCAACAGCCACATAGATCTCAAGGAGGAAGCCCAACTGGAAGTCCAGGAAGGATGGGCCAGAATGCTGCAACTACTCCGAGGTGTATGAAGTGTGGAAAGGAGCACTTTACAAGAGACTGCACAATCAAAGGAATTATTTGCTTCTGGTGCGAGAAACTTGGTCACGTTTCTCGAGACTACAATCAGACCAAGGCGGAACCATCCGTCAATGCTGCAAGAACCTCTAAACCATAAGCTGGAGGTAGAGTCTACACCATGAGCGGTGCTGAGGCCTCTAAATCCGAGGATCTGATACAAGGAGAAGGTATCATTGAAGGTAATCTTTTAATTGTATTGTATGATTCTGGTGCTACTCATTCTTTCATTTCACATGACTGTGTGAAAAGACTTGGATTGTCTGTGTCTTCCTTGCCCTTTGATTTGACTGTTTCGACTCCTTCTGCAAAACCTGTTGTTACTGCTAAAGTTTGTCTAGGTTGTCCTTTGGTTATAGAAGGTCGGATCTTTTCTATCGATTTGATCTGTTTACCATTATCTCAGTTAGATGTGATATTGGGAATGGATTGGCTATCTGCTAATCGTGTCCTGTTAGACTGTTCTAGAAAAACCATAATTTTCCCTATGGATGAGGATTCTAGATTTTTGACTGCCAACCAAGTGAAGGCTTTTCTGAAAGAGGGAGCCCGAGGATACATGCTGTTATCTTCTTTAAAAGTCGAGAATGAAATCAATGTGGACGTAATTTTTGTTGTACGAGAATTCCCTGAAGTTTTCCCTGATGATATACTTGGTTTGCCACCTGAACTAGAGGTCGAGTTTGCCATCGACTTGGTACCTGGAGCTGGTCCTATTTCCATAACGCCTTACCGTATGGCACCAGCTGAACTCATGGAACTTAAGAAATAGTTAGAAGAGCTTCTAGAAAAACAATTCGTGAGACCCAGTGTGTCACCCTGGGGAGCACCTGTGTTGTTGGTTAAGAAGAAAGATGGGACTTCAAGATTGTGCGTGGATTACTGTCAGTTGAACAAGGTTACGATTAAGAATAAGTATCCATTGCCAAGGATAGATGACTTGATGGACCAATTGAGGGAGCAACTGTGTTTTCAAAGATCGATCTGCGATTGGGTTATCACCAAATTAGGGTGAAAGTGGAAGACATTCCTAAGACAGCTTTTCGTACTCGTTATGGACATTACGAGTACCTGGTGATGCCTTTTGGTGTGACCAATGCACTTGCGATATTTATAGACTACATGAATAGAATCTTTCGTCCTTATTTAGATAGATTCATCATTGTTTTCATCGACGATATCTTGATCTATTCACAAAATCAAGAGGACCAATCTGAACATCTCAGCATAGTTCTCCAGATCTTGAAGGAGAAAGAGCTATATGCGAAACTATCCAAATGCGAGTTTTGGTTAGATGAAGTGAATTTTTTGGGCCATGTAATCTCAAAGGAAAGAATTGTTGTGGATCCTTCGAAGGTAGAAGCTGTGTTACAAAGGGAAAGACCTACGATGGTGACAGAGATCCGAAGCTTCATTGGATTAACCGGATACTACCGGAGATTTATAGAAGGATTTTCTAAGATCGCTAGACCACTCACTCAGCTCACCCGAAAGAATCAAGCTTTCGAAAGGACAGATTCCTGTGAGGAAAGTTTTTAAGAGTTAAAAAGGAAACTAACTACGTTGCCCAATTTAGTTTTACCGAATCCTAATAAGTCATTTGAAGTGTACTGTGATGCTTCGTATCAAGGTTTGGGGTGCGTTCTTATGCAAAATGGAAAGGTGGTGGCTTACTCCTCAAGACAATTGCGAGTGCACGAGAAGAACTATCCAACGCACGATTTGGAGTTAGTTGTCGTGGTGTTTGCATTGAAGATATGGAGACATTATCTGTATGGAGCCACATTCAACGTCTTCAGCGACCACAATAGTCTGAACTACCTATACGATTAGAAAGAGCTGAACATGAGGCAATGAAGATGGCTAGAGTTCCTGAAGGACTATGATTTCCAGCTTTAGTATCACCCTGGAAAGGCGAACGTGGTGGCCGATGCTTTGAGTAGAAAAACGGTTAGTGTTTCTGCCATGATGATCAGAGAAAAGGACCTGATAGAGCAATTCTGAGACATATGGTCATTGGTGGAGTTAACACCAGGTAAAATTTGCATAAATAAGGTCACTATCTCAAATGACTTAATGAATGATATTCGAGAGAAACAAAAGATCGATAAGTTCCTGCAAGAAGAAAGAGAATTGATAAGGCAGGGTGGTGTATCAATGTTGAAGGAAGGGAGTGATGGAATTATGAGATTCCAAGGAAGGGTCTATGTGCCTAAGGATGAGGAACTCCGAAAATACATACTTGAACATGCTCATTCGAGTCAGTTAAGTATGCATCCTGGAATGAACAAGATGTATCAAGACTTGAAGAAGTTATTTTGGTGGCACGGGATGAAGAGAGATATTTCTAGATGCGTGTCGTCTTGTTTGGTTTGCTAGAAAACGAAGATTGAGCACCAAAGACCAGCTGGATTACTACAACCCTTGACTATCCCTGAATGGAAATGGGATAGTATCGCCATGGATTTTGTTGTCGGGTTACCAAGGACTAGGAAAGGATATGACTCAATATGGGTAATTGTGGATCGACTTACAAAGTCAACTCACTTTTTGCCGATCAACATAAGATATCCGTTGGAGAAGTTGACTAAGATATACATTGGTGAAATTATCAGACTTCACGGGATACCCACGAGTATTATTTCTGATAGAGATCCAAGGTTTACATTGAAGTTTTGGCAGAGTCTTCAAGAGGCTATGGGAACGAAGTTGCGATTGAGTTCCATATACCATCCGCAGACTGATGATCAATCGGAAAGAACAATTCAGTCGTTAGAAGATTTATTGAGAGCTTGTGCTATAGAGCAAACTAGAAGTTGGGATGAAATCTTACCATTGGTGGAATTCACCTACAACAACAATTATCATTCAAGTATAGGGATGGCACCCTATGAGGCCCTGTATGGACGAAGGTGTCGGATGCCTCTGTGCTGGTATCAAGATGGAGAACGGCTTACCGTCGGACCTGAACTTATTCTGCAGACAACTGAAAAGGTTAAAATGATTCAGGAGAAAATAAAGACGACTTAGATTCGACAAAAGAGTTATGTAGACAAAAGAAGGAAACCTCTTGAGTTCGAAGAAGGAGAGCATGTCTTCTTGAAAGTCACACCTACGACTGGGGTCGGTCGTGTTCTCAAATCTAGAAAACTCACTCCAAAATTCCTTGGACCTTACCAAATTCTTCATCGGGTGGGTCCTATTGCATGCCAAATAGCTTTACCTCCTTTTCTTTCAAACCTTCATAATGTATTTCGTGTGTCACAACTTAGAAAGTATATCCCAAGTCTTGATCATGTCATAGCACCTGATTCTGTACAATTAAAGGAAAACTTAACTTATGAGACAACTCCTGTGAGGATTAAGGATAGGAGGACAAAGCAACTCAGAGGGAAGGACATTGCACTGGTGAAAGTAATCTGGAATGAGGCAACTTGAGACACGACATGGGAACTCGAAGATAAGATGAAGGAGCAATACCCCAAACTATTTTAAAGTATGAAAATTTCAAAGATGAAATTCTTATTTGTTGGGGAGAGTTGTAACACCCCAAAATTTATTTATTTCGTTATGGATATTCATTTTATAATATTTGAGATTTTCTAGAATTTTTCTAGAATTTTCTGAGAATGCGGAATATTTTAATATATTTCTCATTTTATGTGCACAATGGACAGAGTCGAGGAAATAACTGTAACGTTCCGAAAGTTGAAAAATTATATGACGAATAGCCGTTTTATAATATTTACAATTTTTGAGAATTTTCTGGGAATTTTCCAGGAACGTCGAATATTTTAATATATTTCTCGTTTTACGTGCAAGCTGAGCGGAGCTGGAGAAATGAGATATTCTCTCCGAAAACCTTGAACTATGGAAACATCGATGGGGGATCTTTCTAAACCCGAGGTCGGACACAGTTTTCAAGGTTTCGTGTTTTTTGAGAAAATTTAACAGATGAAATAATAAAATACTACGAAAAATTTATCTGTCAGATTAATTAATACTGACTTCTGTCGACTGTAACTATTATCCTCTGGATAATAGCATGTAATAAAAATCCTATCACCTTATCCCAATGTAATCTACTTTATGTCATAACAAAGCTACTTTAATTCAAATATATTACTATTTTAATCAATCTTCTAGAAGCTTTGACCCAAGAAAAGACCTAACTACCCTTGGCTTGCTTGGGAAGCTTGCCATTTCCCTCTCTCCTCTCTCTCAGTGCCACGGCACCCTAGGGGGAAAAGGGGGGGAATTTTATTTCAACCCTTAACCTAATTCACTCAAAAATCTATCACACTTTTAACCTAACAACTTATCTCTCTGCATCTTCATCTTCTTCCTTCCTCTCCCTTCTCTCTAAACCTCCATAGCCAACCGAAACTGAAGCTCACTCTTCCACTCCATCTCTTCATCTTTTCTCTTCAATAACTACATATCCTTACTCTCCATCATCATCTCCACCATTTCTCTTCACACGGTTTCATCAAAATCCACCATTTTCATTTTTCTCCATTTCGGGTTACCACCCCCATCCTCACCATTTTCGATTTCTAACCCCATTAACCTCATTTCTAGCTTCTCTTCATCATTCCAAACACTTTTTCTTTCACACCTCACCTCAAAACCGTCCATCTTCATCAATCTTTTTCAAGATCAAAGTTTGAGACTTTAAAGTAAAGATTGCAACTTTCTTCTCTTCTCTTCTCATTTTCGTGTTCTACGACCATTTTCATGGTCAAGGATACTTCCTTTTTCAATTTATGGTGTTGATTTTTGAGGTTATTTTCTAGGATTTTTATGGGGCCAAAACCGAAATCTCAAGGAGCATCTTGGAAGCCATTTTCGTGTTCTCCTCTTTGGTAAGAGGGAGACCACTCTATTCAACCTCTAATGGTGGTTGGAGACTTCTCTAATTGTGTATTTGTAAGAAATCCTAATAGGGGTTACTCTTGATTTTATTCTTTTCTATTTGCTTCTTGATAATTTCTATTCTTTTCTTAAATATTTGTATGGATTTGATTCTTGTTAATGTTGTAATAAACCTCATGGATTTGAAATTGATGAACTTGAGACAATTGCCCCTTGCTTTGTGCAAGGAGGCTCACGGCCAAGTCCCCCAATGGAGGGGTATGGATGTTTAAAATTTTGAAACCTAATTGAATGGTAATAATTGGATGGATGAGGACAAAGAACAAAGAACAAATGCATGGACCCTAGTCCCTTGATGGCTCACGGCCATGGGAAGCAAATTGGTGAACATTGTCACTTGAATGACAAAAATGGACAAATGTGAAATCAGAGGACAATTAGGAGCTCATAATGTGTAAACAAAAATTTATCAAAGACTAAAATTGGTAATTTCGATCATTTAACCTAATAGGAAGAACTTGAGTGTGTGAGTTGAGAGAATTGAATTAAGCATCTAAAGAGGATTAGTAATGAGATACTAATACATTAAAAGGAAAAACAAATATGTGGTTTAGGAATTTAGTGGGGGTTACAGTTTTAGGCTTAAGGGAGATGGTAATGGGTTAATCCAATGTTAAGAATTTGAAGTAGAAGATTAATGCTTGAAATGGTTAAAGAGTTGATAATTCTAAAGACTTTTGAAAGTAATGATAATAAAGAATTAAAGTGACATAAAGTGGTCGTATTAACTTACTGGCATGTAACCTTGAAGGTGAGAATCCATAATATGAATCATAACGATGAATGGACATTTGAAAATGATGGTGGCATAAAACTTAACTTTAATGCAATTATGGACCCCTACATGGGATGAATGCTTGATGAACACGGATTATAAAAAATACCTTGATGATATGATATCAATGATTGAAGTTATGTACGTCTAAATGTACGTGTACCATTGTGAGATACACTATTTATCATACATGATTTGACATTGAGTCGTCATGCATATATATCGTCCGTTGGACACTATTGGAAAGGCTGTGTGAGCCTAGGAGTTGAATAATACCTATGTGCAGGTGCGAATAGACTAAGCGTAGGTGTCATATATTGTTGACCCTAGGGGGCGTCGGGGTGTGGGTGTCTCACAATAGACAGTGGTAGCTCAACTGGGGCCGTGGGATAGACCAATGTGACACACCGACGATCCTGTCTGAGACGCTGTCCTATATTGCGATCAACTATCGAGGTACCACATATAAGCCATTGCGCAAACTTTTTTATGAAAATCAAGCACACTATATTTTGAGGCTGATGATATACTGGTATTACTCCTTGATTATTCACTCCGAAAATGTTCATGTCTAGCTCCATGGAGTAGGGTTTTGATATACTTTTGCATGAGTGAACTGTCAGTCGCACAACTCATTGAGCATGAGCATTGATAATTATAAGGCATATTTACTGTTATTTTTGTGATAATTGTTAGTCACTCGAATCACTGACTGCTGATAATATTTTTATTATTTTAAAGTTGTGATCCTGCCTTACTGTAAATTTAATGCTGTTATGATTAAATGTATAAAATGTGCTGTACGTGGGCGTTCAGTGCCGTTTAGTTTCCTGCTACTATTATCGGTAATGAATGACGAGTATCTCACCTCTTTACTGTATATTCTGTTATTGTATATTATCATTTGATTGTTCGAAGACGTTCGTGAGGAGGATAAGGAAACCACTGAGTTTCAGGGTTTCTGGCCGTATCTTGAATGAGATCGAGGTTGCTGAGGATGTCATTTCGCCCCCGTGGATTTTTTGGTTACGTGCGGATCAACTTTCATGGTGGTCCGGATTGCTGGCACATCAACGTGTAGACTGATCGATGTGTGTACCACGGTGAACTGACAGTGTCCTTAGCATGGTGACGCTACACTGCTTCTATTTTTGACTTCCATGCCTTTGTGTGGCTAGAATTTTACATGCCTGTGAGAGACATGTGGGCGGACATGTACTATACCTCACGTGACGATTCCTTCTTGTCTACTGCTCGGGCTCCTACCCGCTGTTCCGTCATTCCGATGGATGTCTCGTCGGACGACGAGGACCCTGTGGAGGATCCGTCTATGGTTCCTTCTAGTTCTCGTCAGTCTTAGAGACTGTTTTAGGTAGATGGCTACTAATGGCTGTCTATTTATTTTGAGGGAGCCTGACATACTATTGAATTGATGGGTAGATATTGTATCTCTTGGGGTAGGTACATATTTTGCTTCTTGCGTCAATTCTTTTGGAAATCTAATTAATACAGGCTTGTATGCATGGTAATTATAATGTAATTATGATGTATGATCTCTAATTTCCGTGGACTGTATTATATTCGTATTATGCTTGGTGTTTCGGTACAATAGGGATTTTTAATTTAACGATTATCTTACAGGAAAAAAAAACTCATTATGATGAAAGTTTTAAGATAACTTAATTTAGCTCCAATATATCAATATTATGAAAATATGAAACTAACGTTATTTTTCGCAAATAAAATATTTACTTACGTTTTACGAATTATTAATATAATAGTGTGACGTTCCTTTTTCGTGTGTATCGGATTAGAAAAAGGGGCGTTACAACCCCAACTAAGATGCATCTCAAGAGTAATAAATTGTTTCCAAAATTTACTCCTTACTCTGCCATCCTTAATTGGTTTTACTAAGAATAGGTTTCTAACAGTCATATCACCAAACATACTTCCCAATTTAAATGCGTCTCAGGAGTGAAATTACTCCTTACTCTGCCATTATTCATTAGTTTAGTAAGTCCATGACAATCATATCATACTTCCCAAAAGAAAAATTTTTTTGTTCAATGTTCAACTATCCTTCCCCCCCAACCAGATCACAACATTGTCCACAATATTAAAATATAGATGAATAAAGGATAAAAGGTATTACCTATTGGGGAAATTACTGAAAAGAGAAACTTGACACAAATTTAAACAGAAACAAAGTACAATAAATAAAACCAAAGCTTAATATTATTTAAATAACTGGAGTGTCTGATCGGGCTTGCGATGTATACTGCTTCTCTCACTGCTTCCTACTGACCAATCTATCTGAGCTATTGCTGGGTCAGATTTATGAACAAAAGCTTCTAATTTATCAATCAACTCATTAATAGTAGAAACAGAGATAAGAAGTTGTCTTGCCAAAGATGTGATAAATTTTTGTTCCACAGCAAGGTTAAGAAAGAGTAACAAAATATCAAAAAAATTATTTACATTCAACAAACCTATAGGTTTATGGTGGATGTTCAGTTGAGCTTAAGAGACAATTTGAAAAACTTCTTCCAAGGTACCAAAATCACCTGGTAAGGCAATGAATGCATTAGAGTTTTCAAGCATTATTTTCATTCGTTCGTGCATTGATGATACCTTAAGTTCCTCCCCATTTGTCTTTCCAGTAATGTTCTGTTGAGCTAAAGGTCCAGGAATGACACCTAAAACCTGACTACCTCCTATATATGCAACAAGTGATACAGCCCCCATTAACCCACGGCAACCTCCCCCATATACAAGATGAATATTCCTCGCAGCAAGTGATCGACCAAGAGTAGTAGCTGCGTTTACAAACTCTAAACCCTTCCCATACTTAGATCCACAAAATACATAAATATTTTTAAGTTGACGAACAGAAACACCTTCCATCTCTGTACTCACCTTTCTCTCTGAATGATTCTGAGTTGGAGGAAAGTGGAGAAAATAAAGTGTTTAAATAGGAAAAATAATGGAAAGGGTAATAATAGCACCTATAAGGGCAGGTTGGCTGTTGTTAGAAAAGTTTGAAATTAAGAAACATAGAATCTTTTTATTTTTAAATTTTTATTTTTTTTTTATATTTTTTTGTTTTTTTTGTTTTTTTGTTTTTTTTTTTTTTTTTGTTTTTTTTTTACTTCAAGAAAACCATCAGGGTAAAGAAGTCTAGAAACCCCTGAAGGACCCTACTCAAAAGATCGTCTGTCCAAAACCAAAATACAGCAAAATCATACAAAGATAAAATAAATATAATAGCAAATAATGACATACCTTTATGTACAATTTTCATGGTGTATATTTATATTGCGCATCATAAGTGCAGTAGTGGCATATCTTTATACTGCGTGTCACTAGTGCAGTAGACATTCAAGTTCGTTTTCGAAGAAAGGAGAAAGAAGAAACCATCGTGGGTTTCTATCCTAGGTCTAGAACCTAGAGAACTCACACTTGGGCTCATAACATCAACAAAGATGCTAAAATCTGAAACCCGTAATGTCCAAGATCTAGAACGCCTCATCCCAGGGCACTGAGAGCCCCTTCTAATAAAAGAGAGGATCAAGCTCAGATGCCTCATACGCTTTGGCAGCCGCGGGTTACTTCTCACTAATAACCAAAGTGGGACGCTTCTGCCTGTCCATCAACTCCATAGTGCCTAGATGGTAAACATTGGGTTATGGAGTGCGGTTCTCTATAGAGCATGGTACACGAACTTTTTTAAGGACCAGCATGCAAAGGTCCACCTGAGTCAATGACAGGTCAGCTAAAGGATGGGGCTTCATAACTAATTAAAGCCATGGTACTCCTTTTGGATCACCCTTGTTCAAACATTTTTTTTCTATTTTTTTTTAACTTTTTTTTAGAAAACATGAAGAAGAAGAAGATAATATGTACATATTATTGTGGATATGACTCACATCTGCCTCTAGTTTCATGTTCAGTAACGGCTTAAACGCGTTCTATGAGTCGAGGATAAGCTTCCGATCCAATTTTCTTATAAATTGGCAAACAGGGTCTTTTAGAGTCAGATTCCCAAGATTGTAGCATTTTTCTTCATCTTTGAAGAATGCATCTCAATGCACCAATCCACAAGAATGCATCTCAAGAGTCAATAAGATATCATCTAATGACTACTTACTTAGTCCATTCTTAATGAAGAAAATTTTATCTTCTCTGTTTGTGGAAACCATCCCCAAAGAACGACATCGCTTGTTACAATTCCATCATCCATATTTGTGACAGACTTGTAACCTTTTTGCTCTTCTCCTTTTAAAATACGAACTTCTTCCAAGACCCAGCATGTATGGGTCAAATGAAATTGAAGACTCACCTGCTAGTCGGACATTTGCTTCAATTATCTAGCGTACATCTTCTGGTATACCCTTGTACATTAATAGTCTCAATCTTTCACATCTAACTTTGTAGATTTTTTTTAGAGCATTTTGAGGGAGAGAAGGAAAATGTTTTCTCATGTTTGAAAGAATGACATCCATTTCAAAGGAGAAGAAGGATTCAGTTATTTTGGGAAACTAAAAAACAACCGTTATCCACCACTTAACCGGCAACACAAAGAACTGCAAAACAAGGCAATAAAATTAGATTGAATTCTATTCATAACAAGGATAAAAAAGAGTGATGAATTCTACCTCATCAACTTAGTTTTCTAGAAATGGTTTGAGCCTTTGTCCATTGACTTTAAACACATTACTATTCCTAGGATTCTCAATATCTACGACCCTATGAGGATACACATGTTTGACAATAAAAGGATCACTCCACCTAGATCTCAATTTTCCAGGGAATAGGTGCAGACGAGATTTATAAAGCAGAACTTTTTGACCAATTTCAAAAGATTTTCTCAAAATTGTCTTGTCGTGAAAAGCTTTTGTTCTGACTTTATAAATCTTTGAGTTCTCATATGCATCATTTCTCAATTCCTCAAGTTCATTTAATTATAATTTATGTATCTTGCAAGCATCATCAAGATTTAGATTGAAAGCTTTAATGGCCCAAAATGCTTTATGTTCCAATTCTACAGGCAAGTGATAAGGTTTTCCATAGACTAACCGATAGGGTGACATGCCCAAAGATATTTTGAAAGCAGTACGGTAAGCCCAAAGTGCATCGTTTAGTCTTAAAGACAAATCTTTACGATTTGGGTTAACCATTTTTTCTAAAATTTGTTTAATCTCCCTATTTGCCAATTCAACTTGTCCACTTGTCTGAGGGTGATAAGGGGTGGTAATTTTGTGTGTAATGCCATATTTTTTCATTAAAGAATCAAATGGCTTATTGCAAAAATGTGTTCCCCCATCACTAGTGATAGCTCGAGGGATTCCAAATCGACACAAGATATTTTCTTTTAAAAATTTAAGAACAGTTTTATGATCATTGTGTCGGCATGGAATCGCCTCAATCTATTTTGAGACATAATCAACTGCAACCAAAATAAACACAAATCCAAATGAGGATGGAAATGGATCCATGAAATCAATTCCCTAATAATAAAAAATTTCAATGACAAGGATGGGGTTCAGAGGCATCATGTTTCTTTTTTAAATTGATTCCGTCTTTTGACAATTTTCACAACTTTTGCAAGAAGTATAGCAGTCCTTAAATAAAGTGGACTAATAAAGTCTGCATTACAAGATTTTTGCAACTGTTTTCTTTGAAGAAAAGTGACCTCCACATGCTTTTGAGTGACAAAATTTAATGACACTACCTAGCTCACTGTCGGGCACACATCTCCAAAAGATTTGGTCAGGACAATATTTGAACAAGTATGGATCATCCCAATAAAAATTTTTCACCTCTATCAAAAATTTCTTTCTATCTTGTTGCGTCTATTGAGGCGGCATCTTTCCTGTTACAAGAAATTTGACTATGTTAGCAAACCAAGGCATGGAATTGACAGAAAATAAAAATTCATCAGGAAAAGAATCATTGATAGGTGTGCTATCAAAAGGTGAGCCTGTTGTAAGTCTGGACAAATGATCAGCGACAACATTTTCGGCTCCTTTCTTATCTTTTATTGTGATGTTGAATTCTTGAAGCAACAAGATCCACCGTATCAATCTTGGTTTGGCATCCTACTTAGACATCAAATATCTAACAGTAGCATGATTGGTGAAAATCACAATAGAAGAACCAATTAAGTAAGATCGAAATTTGTCCAATGCAAAAATTACAGCAAGTAGTTCTTTTTTAATAGTAGTGTAATTCATTTATGTACTATTTAACATTCTACTTGCGTAACAAATCACATGAGCCTTACCTTCCTTTCTTTGGGCTAAAACAGTGCCCACAGCAAAATCACTAGCATCACACATTAACTCAAAAGGCAAAGACCAATCAGGAGATTGCATGATAAGAGCAAATGTCAGAAGACCAATTAATTTTTCAAAAGATTTTTGACATTCTTGAGTCCAATCAAATGGTGCATCTTTTAACAGAAGACTACATAATGGTCTAGATATGACACTAAAGTCCTTTATGAATCTTTTGTAAAATCCTTCATGTCCTAAAAAGGAACGAACTTCTCTAACTGTTTTTGGGGAAGGCAAATGAGCAATTAATTCAACTTTAGCCTTATTAACTTCAATTCTTTTAGAAGATATCACATGACCTAACACTATTCCTGAGGTAACCATGTAATGACATTTTTCCAGTTTAATACAAATCCTTTCTCTTCACATCTTTTAAGAACTTTTTCCAAATTATCAAGACAATTTTCAAAAGAATTTCCAAAAACTGTCAGATCATCCATGAAAACCTCTAAATAATGCTCAATCATGTCACTAAAAATGCTGAACATGCATCTTTGAAATGTTGCCGAAGCATTACAAAGGACAAAAGACATTCTTCTATATACAAAAGTACTAAATGGACATGTAAAAGTGGTTTTTTCTTGATCTTCCAATGCAATTGGTATTTGATTATAACTTGAAAAACTATCAAGAAAACTATAGTATGGATGTCCTGCTACCCTTTCTAGAATTTGATCAAGAAATAGCAAAGGTAAATGATCTTTCCTAGTAGCAGCATTTAATTTTCTAAAATCAATACACATACGCCAACTAGATGAGACTCGAGTAGGTATTAATTCACCCTTATCATTTTCAACCATTGTTATTCCAGATTTCTTAGGCATAACTTGTGTAGGGCTTACCCACTGGCTATTAGAAATAGGATAGATAATTCCAACATCAAGCAATTTAAGGACTTCAGCTCTAACTACCTCTTTCATGTGTGGATTTAATCTTCTTTGAGGTTGTTGAGAAGTTTTAGCATTATCCTCTAAATGTATTGTATGCGTACAAATTAATGGATTATGCCTTTTATGTCCTTTAATGTCCATCCAATTACACTTTTATGTCTTTTAAGTATTTCTGTTAATATACCTTCTTGTTTTCCAATAAGAGACGAGGAAATTACCACTAGTACGCTTTGCTTTTCTCCCAAAAATGTGTACTTCAACCCAACAGGCTTTAGTTCTGGTGTGGGTACTTCTTCATGGGCATTATCATTCATGGGTTTTAGCTCTTCAAATCTTGGCTTCCATCCCTTGTACTCTATTACCTGTGTATAATCAAGCAAAGAACATATTTCAGAGATATCATCTTCTAATTGCATGCCTGACTCAAATGAATTGACTAAACAAATTTCTAATGGGTCAGAAGAACTCCTAGTTTGAAGATGATCATCTACAATGGCTTCAATTCCTTCAACTTCCTCCTTTTCATCAAGGACTTCCTGTGGTTGCTTGCACATGTTAAAAACATTGAGCTCTAGTGTCATGTTTCCAAATGTTAGTTTCACAACTCCATTTCTGCAATTTATCAAAGCATTAGATGTTTCTAAAAATAGACGGCCTAAAATAACAAGAATTGACTTGCAACTATCAACCATAGGTTCAGTATCCAAGACAATAAAATCCACAAGATATATGAATTTATCAACTTGAACTAACACATCTTCCACTATTCCTCTTGGAATTTTAATTAATCTATCAGCAAGTAGAAGAGTTACAGAAGTTGGTTTTAACTCACCCAAGTTGAGTTGCTGATAAACTGAATATGGAAGCAAATTGACATTAGCACCAAGATCAAGTAAAGCTTTTTCAATTTTATGTTCTCCAATAATGCATGAAACTGTAGGACAACAAGGGTCTTTATATTTCAACGCATTATTATTCTGAAGAATGGAGCTTACCTGTTCAGCCAAAAATGCTTTTTTTTTCACATTTAGTTTCCTTTTAACAGTGCACAAGTCCTTCAAATATTTGGCATAAGAAGGAATCTGTTTGATAGCATCTAACAGAGGAATATTGATCTTTACTTGTTTCAAAATTTCAAAAATTTCAGTGTGGTGGTCTAATTTCTTTGGATTATTCAATGCTTGAGGAAATGGGGGTGAAGGCGAGAGTTTAGTCTTCTTTTGGCCAGCTTCTTCATTTTCTTGGGCAATTGGTTCACCTTCTTTCTCACAAGGTTCGGGAATTTGTTTTTCAACAACCTTTCCACTCCTAAGAGTTATCACTTACTTGACTTAGTCCATTTGTTAGTTTTCTAAACTCCCCTCATTTAGACTGTACTGATCCATGGGATTTGGTTGAGGTTGAGAAGGAAATTTTCCTTTCTCGTGAATGGTAAGTGCAGAAGAAAGTTTAGCAAGAGTGTTTTTTATATCATTCATGGTTTGATTGTTTTATTTATTAATGGCCTCTTGCTTTTCTATAAATGCATGCAATGTTTCTTCAAGGTTTTTCCTATATGGTGGGACATAAGGTGCATATCCTTGAGAATTTTGAGAGTCCTGTTGTGCCTGAGGAGGTGGTGGTTGCACAAATTGTGACTGATTATTATTCCTCCAGCTGAAGTTCGGGTGATTTCTCCATCCTGGATTGTATGTATCTAAAAAAGAAGAAGTAAATGGCTTTTTAAAATTATTCATTGCATTTACTTGCTCATGTACAACTTCTTTAAAAATAGGAATATTTGGACATTCATGTGTTGAGTGTCTTAAGTCATCACAAATGCCACAAATTTCTTCATTTTGTACAAATTTGATTTCTTTTGCTTTTCTTAATTCCACGGCTTCAACCTTTCTAGCCAAACTAGCATACCTAGCATTTAGATCTTCCTCTTGACTAAGGTGATATTTTTCTTTATTAGCACTTGCAAGGTTAGATCTAATTGAATTTTCAGAAGGGTTAGTACTATGCCAAGATTGAGAATTTTCAGCCAACTGGTTTAAATAGTCTAAAGCTTCATCAGGTTCTTTATCAAGAAACTCACCATTACACATTATTTCCACAAATTGTTTAGTTTCAAGTGTTAAACCTTCATAAAAGAAGCTTATAGTGCGCCATTTTTCAAAGCTATGATGTGGGCAAGAATTTAACGAATCTTTAAACTGTTCATAACATTGAAAATATGCTTCATTTGAATTTTGGGAAAAATTTTGGATTTGTCTTTTCATAGCATTGGTTTTACGTGTCAAAAAAAATTTCTTTAAGAACTCACCTTGCATTTCTTGCCATGTGCCAATTGATCTTGGTTTCAAAGTGTTAAGCCAAGATTTTGCTTTATCTTTTAAAGAAAAAGGAAACAATATAAGCTTACCAATCTCTTCAGTGGAATTTTGGTCATTGAAAGCAATACATACTTCCTCAAATTCTTTCAGATGTAAATAGGGACTTTCAGATTCTAAACCATGAAAATTAGAAAGTAAAGAAATCATACCTGGCTTAAATCTAAAATTGTTAGCATTGAGTGGAAAGATAAAACATGATGGACTAGAATTTCGAGGTGGTTGCAAATATTCACGTATGGTTCGCAACGGTTGATTTTCATGTTCATTATGTACACTTTCATTTTTAGCCATTGTGTCAATTGTGTGTGACTGTGATTCAAATAAATCAATATATAAAGTGCTAGGATTAATTTTAACTAAACGACTAGAATTTAAATCACGATACCAATTAAGCATAAATAAATGACTTAAAATAGAAAAAATAGTGTACAAGTCGGTAGTTAACATCAGCCATTAAATATTAACAAGGATGTGGTATAAACCAACCACTCAATAAATATTAACAAGTAAAAAGTTAGAAATAAAATACAGAAAATAAAGTACGGAAAGTAAATTATAGAAAATAAAATACGAAAAGTAAAATACAAAAAAATAAAGTATGAAAAGTAAATTGCAAAAAATAAAGTGTAGAAAGTAAAATACAAAAAATAAATTTAAAATATGAAAACCAGGAGAGAGAGCAGAGCCCTCACCAGAGCCGGCGAAAGAAAGAAGAGAAGAAGAAAGATTATTTCGTTATGTTAGAAAAAAATAATAAATAACAGAAATTAAAAAGTTAGAGTGCAGAAAATAAAAGACGTAAATTAAAAAGTTAGAGTGCAAAAAATAAAAGTTAGTAAGCAGAAAATAAATGACATAAATTAAAAGTTAGTAAGTAGAAAATAAATGACATAAATTAAAAGTTAGAAAGTTAGTATGTTAGCAAGTTAGTAGGTTAGTAAGTTAGATAGTTAGAAAGTTAGTAAAGAAACCGAAGGATCGGCAAGCCGATCTTTTGCTCCGGTGAGGGAGAAGAGAGAATAGATTTTATTAAAGTATGAGAACCTCAATAAATTTAAACATCAAGTAAAGTCCCCAGCAACGACACCAAAAACTTGATTGTGGGATTTAAGGATGCAAACCCAAGTGCAGGTTGTCTCAAGTAATAAATTTCTCGGGAGTCCGAGGTCGATCCACAGGGAATTGATGAAGAAAAATTAATTGAGGTAAGAAAAGGATTTATCACAACACCAAAAGTAATAAAAGATGTTCACAAGTGAATTTAAGAATTTGCTTGGGTTAGAAGATCCACTCTTGGTAATAAATTAAAGGCAAGATTATTTCTCTTTATAACTCAATTGAAATCCACACACAACGGAGGTTCCAATCGGAAACTATAACATTCAAAGTTCAATTATATATGCAATCATATTATGATTCCTTTAATTATCTACCAATATTTATAAATGAGTTCAAGCATTCACTGTGCTAATCCTATTATCTACAATAAATCAAGATCTCCATTATACAAAGAAGGTTTCTAAATTAATTGGAAACAAAATACAAAACATATAATGTCCATTTGATAATATATCATTTAAGCACAAGAAATAGAATAATCTAACCTTATTTCATTACCAAGAGCTTCACTCTTTCACCCAAGCAAGATGAAGATTTAGTTACTCATAGATAAGAAGAAAGAAAGAGAGAAGAAGAGAAAGATGAACATAACTTCAATTTAGAGCAAGAGAAAATTACAACAAAGGAAAACAATAAACAAGCATAACCATAACTTCTAAAAACTAAGCCTAACACCCAGAGAACTAAATGATCAGCCAATGGTGCCTTTTATAGAGGATTAGGGATACAAAATGACAAGGGGGCTGAATAAGAGTAGGTGGATGAGTGTGTGAATGAATGAAAAATGCCAAATGGTGAGTTGGTGAGTGGAAAATTATTGAGATTCTTTGTCTCCGAAATCATTCATTGTTTAACTCATGGATTCCGTCATCAAATGGAAAAGTCATCTTCATGAAAGTTGTAGATCTGGGTCTTAACTTTCAGATGTCCTAATTTCAACTCATTTCATCACTTACAGCCCGAGATATGGCCCATATACTGCAAACTGTTTAGGCCTAATTTCAGCACCTCTGTTTTGACTTCCAAACCCAATATCACCTCCAAAATGTCCGATTTGAGTTTTGTGTTCTTCATAAAAGTTATAGATATGGGTTTTAACTTTCAAGTATCAAAATTTTAGCACAAGAAAGTTCTTACAGCCCGAGTTATGCTCTGATTACTGTACATTATTCAGGTTCCAGACACAAAACTCGTGTTCTGACTTTCGAGCCCAATTAGCTCCACTAGATGTCTGAATGAGACCTTGAGCTCTTCATCAAAGTTGTAGAGATCTCTCTTATCTTTCCTAAAAGATAAGATACATGATTTTTACACATCTAGAACTCAAGATATGAAAGAAATACAGAAACAGTGTAAGACCCAAATAATGCTGGAAAAATCAATTAAGTCCAATTTGAGTCCAAACTTACAAAACATAACCAAGCTTAATCAGTTAAGTACATGGAGAGTAAAAATGACTAAAAATGAGGATTTATTAATGTACAAAATATGTGATTATCAGGAAACTCCTTGACTACCAGAATATCTTTCACTTCCTCTTTACTCTTGATTTCCAAGGAAAACAATAGCATGAATCCATGAGCTCCCTCTCTCAAGAAAGCTTTAACTTGGTTGGCCGTCAAAAATCCAGAAATTTCAATCTTAAGGAAAACTAGGGTTTTACTGGAACAATCCAGTAAGATATGGTTAGAAAATAACCAATTCATTCCTAAGATTATGTCTATTTGAGAAAGAGGTAAATAGATCAAATTAACAGAAAAGATTTGACCTTCAACAGTCACAGGGCAGTTCAAACAAACTTGGGTAATAACAACAGGTTTAGCAGTACGGGTAGAAATACTCAAATCATAAGGTAAAGAAGACACAGGTAATCCTAATTGATGGACACAGTCATAAGCGACAAAAGAATAGGTTGCCCCCGAGTCATATAGTACAGATAAAAGATTACCTCCTATGGCACAATCTTCTTTTATCAGATCTTCGGATTTGGAGGCTTCCGCTCCACTCATAGTATAAACCCTTCCTCCTGCCTGAGGTCTTGCAACTCGCACATTACCGATAGAAGGCTCCGCTTTGGGATAATTGCAGTCTCTGGAGATATGGTCGGCCTTCTCACATTTGAAGCAAATGACCCTTCTCATTGTACATTCCGTGGTCAAGTGGTCCCTTCCACACTTCAAGCATGTTGGCAAGGATGCCACAGCCTAACTAACTCGGTTGCCACCAAAATTACCACTCGAACCTCCACCATGTGATTGTGGTTGATGTTCATTCCCTGGTGGTCGGCAATAAGGCTTTTGTTGAAAATGATTAACATTGATGCTATTCCATCTTTGGAACCTAGAAGGTCCAAAGTTACGGCTCATTGTGTCCCGCGATTGATCTAGTTCCTCAATTCTATAGCACTTGTCGAACGAGGTTAGGAATTGCTCAATTCCCAACGGTAGCACTGCTCTTTTCAAGTCATACCTCAGACCTTCTTTGAACTTTTGGAACTTCCACTCCTTGTCAGGTTGTAGCTAGAAATACCTCAAAAACTTCGATAAGCTTTCGAACTTTGCTGCATACTCACTGACTGACATGGTCCATTGTTTTAAACTAAGGAACTCCATCTCTTTTGCATGCCTCGCACTACCTAGAAAGTACTTCTCTATAAACTTGTTCTTAAGGACTTCTCATCTGATCACTTTTCCCTCAGCTTCCATTAATCGTTGTGCTCCAGTCCACCAATCTTCTGTTTCTCCAACAAGCATGAAGGTAGCATAAGTTACCTTCCTATCATCAGCACATCCCATTCCTCGAAATATCTTCTCTAACTTCTTGATCTAAAGGCTTGCTTTCTCTGGATCGAACTCTCCTTCGAATTGAGGTGGGTTGTTACGACAAAAGTTTGACAGGTTCTGAACTTCAGCCGTTGCCTCTTGTTGTTGGGTAGCCCTCTCATTTTGTTGCACTATGACATCTGCTATCCTCTGCATCATCTCAGCTGTTGTAGCCATACTCTTAGTCTCACGTCCCATGTTAACGCGTCCACTTCCACCGCGTACCATGACGAGCGCCGAACTCAGTCAAAATTATAACCGAAGTTATTACCTAAGCTTGTAGCACAGTGACAACACCGGATCGTCTCCTCAAGGACCGTAAATGCAATTTGATCAAATCAAGTGAAAGTTAGCAAAAAGGGGGGTTTGACAGTTTAAGATCGCACTTAACAAAATTAAAAGAAGAAATAACAATTAAAGAGTAGTCAATTTAGAAACCTATCCAAGATTGGGTGGATTCAATCATAGACCCTTCATAGAACACTTGAAGCGCAATTGAATTGTTAATTTGGATCTAACCGAGATCTCTGCATCAAATCCAGAATTCATACTAGACGATCGTCTAGAATTCAATTAACAAGTGATAAACACAAATCCGCAATCGCACCATTCATGAAAATCTATGTTAATTTCAAGTACCGAATTCAATTAACTTAGGCACAAATCAGTAACCTAACCTCTTCAATTCTATGATTAATTTAGATCAATCAGTTCTAAGTTTCATCACAAATCTCAATCTTCATTTATGTGATTAGTTTAGATCAATTAGTTCTAAGTTTCATCACAAATCTCAATCTTAAACTAAGATCAAATTAGATCAACATAAATAGAATCACCATTCATGCATTCAAGATCAAGAAGAAGAAGAAAGAAGAAGAAAGAAGAAGAAAAGAGGAATTCAATTACAAATCAAATACAATGCATAACCAAGGTCTCAAGAATCCAAACCACAATCTCTTCAAGAGTTCTAAATTGACCCAAAGTAGCTTAGCCCTCCATTACCATGAAGGGGAGCATCAAAATATACAAAACTATGAGAAACTATGAAGAAGCAAGAAGAAACTTAGAGAGAAATGAAGGAGAATTACATCTTGTTCATGATAAATGGTGCCTTTTATAGAAGTCTAAGGTAACAAAATGACAAAGGAAAGTGGGTGGATGAGTGGGTGAGTGAGTGGAGTGTTTGAGTGGATGGATTAGTGAGTTGGTTTAGTGGATTGGTTTAGTGGATGAGTGAGTGGAATGGTTGAGTGGTTGAATTAGTGAAAAATGCCAAAGGACTTTTGGTGAGTGGGAAATTATGGACATGAATGGGTGAGTGGATGGATGAGTGGATGGATTAGTGGATGAGTGGGTGGAGTGGTTAAGTGGTTGGATTAGTGTATGAGTGGATGAGTGGGTGAGTTACTGGATGAGTGGATGAGTGGATTAGTGGATGGATGAGTGGATTAGTGGATGGATGAGTGGATGGTTGAGGATGAAAAATTCGTGTCTGACTTGGAAGCCAAAAACGACCCACTATACTTCAGAACCACGAAAAGTGTTCTTCATGAAAGTTGTAGATCCTTGTCTTGGCTATAAAATGGATAGCTGGTTCGTCCAATTTTGCTTCCTTAATCCCAAGATATGTCCCAAATACCATAGGTTGCTCAAACCCAACTTCAGCACCTCTGTTCCGACTTGCAAGCTCAAAATGACCTACTAGACTTCTTTTTCTCAAAATGTGTTCTTCATGAAAGTTGTTTATTTGGATCTTGAATATCCACTGTCCAAATTTCAGCCCATCTTCATTATTACATCTTGAGATATGATTTTTTTGAGTGCACACTATTCGGATTCTACTGACAGAACTCGTATTCTGACTTCCATGTCAACTTAGGTCCCTTAGACATCTGAATCAGACTTCGAGCTCTTCATCAAAGTTGTAGAGCTTCCTCTTAGCTTTCCTACAAGGTAAAATTCATGTTCATCAGATATTAGAAACTCAAGTTATGGCCAAAATACAGAAACAGTGTCAAATCTCAATAATGCTGGAAATATTCAATTAGGACCAATTTGAGCTCAAACTCACAAAATCATACCAAACTCAATCAATTAAGAATATGGAGAGTGTAAATGACTAAACATAAGGGTTTATTAATGAATAAAATATGTGATTATCAAATTCCCCCACACTTAGCTTTTTGCACTCCTGGGCAAAACTCAAGACCAAAATTTTATAATCAAGAAGAACAACCAAAGGTTGAGGATCAAAACATTCATGAGTTAACAATTCTCCACATCTCAAACCAACAAGCAAGGTATCTTCAACATGAATCGAGAATGATAGATCTTCACAAGATTCCCTCTCAATCTCTCAAGTGTTTAAAAGGTAGGTATTTCACTCAATTCAACCCATGAAAATTGCACTACCATAAGCTTGCTTATCTTCTACTTCTCCACTACTCAAAACACATGCACGCACAAATCATGAGGACTTTATTCAAGGTTGTAGTGAGGTCAAGGTAACAGGAGAGGATAAAATAGATATGAGAAGATAAATACTAAAGAGAATAAAAGCAAATGAGAGCTGAGTTCAAATAACAAGCATAAAAGTTCATCCCAACTCTAGTGTATATCCCTTTACATATTCATTTCCCAATCCTTTTTTTTTTTTTTTTAAACACTTGGTTTTTTTTTTTTTTTTTTTTTTTTTTCTTTTTCTTTAATATATATGAACATATAATATATACATACATTTTTTTTTCTTTTTGGGCACTCTTTTCTTTTTCAACAACCATTTTGTACACACACCCCTACACTTGTTCAAAAACTCATCCATTAACCAAGCTAATGTTCTTTTATTCCCTAAGGTAAAGTAAGAACACGATTTCTCATTTAAGGCACATAATGAGCTAGAAACAAGGAATGGTCAAATAAGCTCAAAGGGGTTAAGCAAAGGAAAATATACAAGGTTGGCAGGAATCAGAGAATTTTCAAGAAGTCAAAAGAGTGCTTGATATCATATTGAAAACAAGGTTGGCTATTTGGTTAAACTAGCTAATTAAGAAAGAGGGCCTCAATCATGTTCATGCATGCAAGTGAAATGTAGCCTAAAAAAGAATCAAAGCAAGTTCTAGAGTGGTCATTAACATGAGTGAAAATCACACAAGAAAGAAGAGAATGACATAAATGTTAAATCCATCCATTAGGCTCAAAATCTCACAAGGTATGCATCCATCAAACTCAATTCATCAATTCAATCATCCATCTCCAAGCATATCAGTTCAAGAAGGAGAAAAGTTATTCAATCATGCAATGAACCCTTTCTTTTTTTTTTTTTTTAACAAAAAGAAACTTGCTAAAATCTCTCCCCCACACTTAATATAGACATTGTCCTCAATGTGAAAGTGATAAATAAAATGGAAAGAAAAGAGCAACACAACCTGATGAGGAGTGAATCAACGACAAGCAGAAAAGAAGCACACTGTCAATTACGCATCAGACCCTGAAAAGAAATCAAACAAGAAAACGTTAGTACTTCCACAATTTAATACTAATTAATTACTACCTAAAAAACTCCTTACTCTGCCACCAATTAAGATGCGTCTCAAGAGTAAAATTACTCCTTACTCTGCCATCACTAATTGGTTTAATAAGTCCATGACAATCATATCATACTTTCCAAACAAAACAACAAATTTTTTTTTTTAATAAAATCAAACCCATTAAAGAGAAAGTGTCAGATCGGGCTTTTGTTTCTTGTTACTTCCTTCCTTTTGCTTCTGTTGACCAATCTATCTGAGCTAATACCTTATCGGTACATACTCAAAAGCTTCTAATTTATCAATGAGCTCATCAATAGTGGAGGCGAGAGATAAGAAGTTGTCTTCTTAGAAGGAGTGATAAATTTACGTTCCATGACTTTGTCAAGAAAAAATAACAAAAGATCAAAGAAATTATTAACATTCAACAAACCAATGGGTTTATGGTGGATGTTCAGTTCAGCCCAAGAGACAATTTGAAAAAATCTCTTCCAAAGTACCAAAACCACCTGGTAAGGCAATGAATGCATCAGAGTTTTCAAGCATTATCTTCATGCGTTCATGCATTGATGATACTTTAAGTTCCTCTCCAATTGTCTTTCCATTGATGTTCTGTTGAGCTAAAGGTTCGGGAATGACACCTAAAACTTTGTCTCTTACATATGCGAGCAAGTGATATAGCCCCCATTAACCCACGGCACCTCCCCCATATACAAGATGAATATTCCTCGCAGCAAGTGATCGACCAAGAGTGCTAGCTGCATTTACAAATTCTAATCCCTTCCCATAACTCGACCCACAAAAAACACAGACATTTTTGAGGTTACGAATAGAAGCCCCCATTCTATACTCTTCCTCCCTTTGAGTGTCTCTGAGTTGAAGGAAAATGGAGTGTTTAAATAAGAAAAAGAATGGAAAGGGGAATAATTGCACCTATAAGGGTAGGTTGGATGTTGTCAGAAAAGGTTGAAATTAAGAAACACATAATCTTTTTTTTTTCTTTTTCTTTTTCTTTTTCTTTTTCTTTTTTTTTTTTTTGACTTCAAGAAAACCATCAAGGTAAAGAAGTCTAGAAACCCCTGAAGGACCCTGCTCAAAGGATCGTCGTACAAAAATCAAAATACAACAAAATGATACAAAGATAAAAGAAATAGAAAATGATGACATACTGTATGTACAGTTTCCATGGCGTATCTTTATCTTTGCTTGCGTCATGAGTGCGTGAGACATCACGTCCTTTTTTTTTTTTTTTGAAATTGTTAGAAAAACTTGATGAAAGATGAGTGTATACTTACTTAAGATTGGGATGGAGGTAGTCTGCTCTTTCGGCTTTGTGCCAAAGCATTGTTGACCAGTATTCGATCCATTCAAGACCAGCGTAACATAGGGCTCCCAAAAGGGACAAGTGGCCATAATACGACTGGCTGCCTCACATGTGGAATACAATCTACCTTCTTTGTTTTTCAATTAAGAAGGCTGGATCAGGATGCATGCATTTCCCCATTCACGGTGTGTGTTACCAAAGCCAACCCTAAGAAGTATACATTTTTTTTTTTTTTTTTTTTTTTTTTGTTTTTTTTTTTTTTTGTTTTGTTTTGTTTTGTTTTTTTTTTTGAGAGATGACATGAAGAAGAAGAAGAAGAAGAAGAAGATATGTACAGATTGTTTGTGGATATGGCTCACATCTGCCTCTGGTTAAACGTCCAGTAACGGCTTAAACATCTTCTATGAGTCGAGGATAAGCTTCCCATCCAATTTTCTTATAAATTGGCAAACAGGGTCTTTTAGAGTCAGATTCCCAAGACTGTAGCGTTTTTCTTCATCCTTGAAGAGATTCCACAAATTAAGAATTTCACCCTGCATCAATCCATAAGAACGCGTCTCAAGAGTCAATAAGATATCATCTAATGACTCCTTACTCAGTCCATTCTTAATGAAGGATTTATTTGCGGAAATCATCCCCAAAGAACAACATTGTCTGTTACAATTCCATCGTCCACATTTGTAACAGACTTGTAACCTTTTTGCTCTTCTCCTTTTAGAATATGAACTTCTTCCAAGACCGGGCATGTATGAGTCAAATGAAATTGAGGACTCACTGCTAATCGGACCTTCGCTTCAATTATCCAAAGACATACATCTTCGGCATACCTTTGTGCATTAACAGTCTCAATCTTTCACATCGAACTTTGTAGATTTTTCTCAGAGCATTTTGAGGAAGAGAAGGAAAATTTTTTCTCAGGTTTGAAAGAATGACATCCATTTTGAAGGAGAAGAAGGATTCAGTTATTTTGGGAAAGCGAAAAATAAACCGACTTAAGAGTCACGGAGTACCGTATCCGCCACTTAACCTAAGCAACACAAAGAACTCAAGAACTTGGTTTTCCGGGAATGGTTGAGTCTTTGTCCATTAACTTTAAGCGCATTACCATTCCTAGGATCCTCAATATCTTCGGCCCCAGAGGATACACGTGTTTGTGACAAAAGAACCGCGCCACCTAGATCTCAATTTTTCAAGGAGTAGGTGCAGATGATAATCTCAAAGCAGAACCTTTTTGACCAATTTCCGTAACTTTTGCAAAAGGTGTAACAGACCTTGAATAAAGTGGGTCAATAAAATTCATACTACAAGATTTTCGCTGTTGTTGTCGTTGAAGAAAAAGTGACCTCCACTTGCTTTCGAGTGACAAAATTGAATGGCACTACCTTCCTCATTGTCGGGCATACAGCTGTTTTTTTTTTCTTTTTTTTTTTATTCATAATGTGGATGGAAAAGGTTCATCACCTCCACTTCTGCATTCTCTGGAAGTTCATGATACTGTTTGAGGCGGTGTCCATTTACGATGAAAGCTTTGGCGGTGACCTCACTTTTAATCTGAACAACACCGGAAGGAAAAACCTTAGTAACAATAAATGGTCCATCCCATCTAGACCTTAATTTGCCAGGCATGAATCGGAGGCGGGAGTTATAGAGGAGAACTTTTTGACCAATCTCAAATGTTTTCCTCGAGAATCAACTTATCATGGAAGGCTTTGGTCTTCTCCTTATAAAGTTTGGAACTTTCATAAGCCTCCAAGCGGATCTCCTCCAATTCTTTGCATTTTGCAGCTTCCTCTCCATACGCTTGATCTAGGTCCAAGTTGCACCTTTTTTCACGCCCAAAATGCATGATGCTCAATTTCCACCGGTAGGTGTGCAGGGGCTTTTCAAAAACAATCCGATACGGAGACATCCCGATTGGTGTCTTATAAGCGTCCGGTAAGCCCATAAAGCATCCTCAAGCCTCTTGCTCCAGTCCTTTCTGTTAGGTTGAACTGTCTTCTGGAGTATCTGCTTGATCTCCCTGTTGGAAATCTCGGCTTGTCCATTAGTTTGGGGATGGTAAGGTGTAGAAACTCGTGCAAGACCCCATACTTTTTCATCAAAGCTTCCATGCTTCGATTACAAAAATGTGAACCACGACCACGATGATGGCCTTTGGAACTCCAAAACTGCGAGAAAATCGTGATCTAACAAAATCCACAACAACTTTGGAATCATCGGTCAGAGTAGCTTTCGCCTCCACCCACTTGGATACATAATCAACAGCTAGCAAAATGTAAACAAAACCAAAAGAAACAGGAAAGGGTCCCATAAAATCAATACCCTATACATAAAAAATCTCACAGAACAATAAGGATTTCTGGGGCATCTCATTCCTTCGAGAAGTGTTTCCTGTTTTTTGGCATTGATCACAAGATTTACAAAACACATATGCAACATGAAATAGAGTGGGCCAATATAATCCAGATTCCAAAACTTTCCTAGCAGTCCTTTGGGGACCAAAATGACCGCCACATGCAAGTGTATGACAAAAGCTAAGAATAGAATGGAATTCATTATCAGGCACACATCTCCTAATGACTTGGTCACTACAAAATTTCCACAGATAAGGGTCATCCCACACATAATATTTTGACTCACTTTTCAATTTATCAATCGAGCCCTAATAAAATGTGCAGGGAAAACACCGCAACTAAGAAATTTATCAAATCAAGCAAACCAAGGAGTGTTACCTTGCGGCTTGAAAAGGCTGCTCATCGAGAAGACATCATGGATAGGTAAAGTATCGCCTCCTTTTCAATACGACTTAGGTGATCGGCCACTAAATTCTCGCTCCACTTTTATCACGGATTTCAATATCGAACTCTTGGAGGAGCAAAATCCACCTAATCAATCTAGGCTTTGCATCAAGCTTCTTCAGGAGAAACTTCAGAGGTGTATGATCTGAAAACACAACCACTCTAGAACCAAGCAAATATGATCGAAATTTGTCCAAAGCAAAAACAATTGCTAAAAGTTCCTTTTCAGTGGTGGTGTAGTTGACTTGTGCGAGGATCTAAAGTTCTTGAAGCATAAGAGATGACATGAGATATTTTACCGACCCTTTGTGCAAGAACGAGCTCCCAAAGCATAATTAGAGGCATCACACATGAGCTCAAATGGAAGTGTCCAATCGGTGGTGGATGATAGGTGTCTTGGTCAATGCTTGCTTCAAGTGATTGAAGGCATCCTTGCATTTCGGTCAAAATGGAACTCCACTTCTTTTTGTAGCAAGTTGGATAGTGGAAGAGCAATTTTCTTTGAAATCTTTTATGAACCGCCTATAGAAACTGCATGACCAAGGAAAGAAGCGAACCTCCCGCATGCATGTGGGGTAAGATAAGCATGAAATAACATTTATTTTTGCGGGATCTACCTCGATACCCTTGCTAGATATTACATGTCCTAAAACTATACCTTGTTCTACCATGAAATGACATTTCTCAAAATTGAGAACAAGGTTAGTTTCAATGCATCTATGTAAAACACGAGCGGACTATCCAAGCATGCATCAAAGGAAGAACCATAGACGGTAAAATCATCCATAAACACATCCATGCAATTCTCTAAAAAGTCGAGAAAAGATACTTACCATACACCTTTGAAAGGTGCAGGAGCATTGCACGGACCAAACGGCATCCTCTGTATGCAAATGTGCCAAATGGACAAGTGAAAGTAGTCTTCTCTTGGTCTTACGGGGCTATATGAATCTGAAAATAACACGAATATCCATCCGAGAAAACAATAATGTGACTTGCCGACTAGCCTCTCCAACATCGATCAATGAAAGGTAGCGAAAAATGATCTTTTACGGTAGCCCTGGTTAAGCGCCTATAATCAATGCAAACCCGCCAATTGTTCTAAACTCTTGTGGGTAGAAGTTCGTTATTCTCATTCTCAACTACTTTGTGACCCCAGATTTCTTGGGAACAACACACTGCACGGGGCTCACCCATTTCTTGTCGATATGGGATAAATAATGCCGGCTTGAAGTAGCTTGGTCACTTCCTTCTTCACCACATCTAGAATCAAGGGGTTCGGTCTCCTTTGGGGTTGCCTTCTTGGTTTCGTATCCTCTTCCAATAAAATCCTATGCATGCATGTGGAGGGACTAATACCGGGAAGATCTGCAAGTGTCCATTCGATGGCTTGCTTATTACGCCTCAAAACACTGCGGACAATTTTTCTTCTTGTTCGGGTTGAGATTCTTAGCAACAATGGCGGACTTCTCACCATCTCCTAAATATGCATATTTAAGATGGTCTGGCAAAGTCTTCAACTCTAAGGATGGAGTTTGTACAATGGAAGGCAGCAAGCTATTTGAAACAACTAATTCAGCAATATTAAATTCAGCACAGTTCTGACTTCTATTTTTACATGCGGTATCATTCAGGTCAGCAGTTGCATCGTCACTCATACCAGCATAAATCTCAGCACATGTAGCACATGGCTCAACATCACAAGCAACACATGTACCACAAGAAACAGAATCCAGAAAGTCAGCAATATCAGGGAATTCAGCATATAAATCAGTATAAACATCATCAACCAGCATCTCAATCACATCAATATGGAAAACAGAATGCTCCTCTAGGGGATGTCTCATGGCATCAAAAATTTTAAACTGTACCAAATCATCGCCAAACTCCATAGAAAGGGTGCCAGCATGCACATCTATCTTGGTCTTGGCGGTCTTGAGAATGGTCTGCCTAGAATTAATGGAGCATGGGTTCTTTGAAGACTCATCTTCCATGTCCAAGACGTAGAAGTCCATTTGGAAAAATTAAATCATTCACCCGAACTAACACATCTTCTAGTACTCTGCGGGATAAGCGGTGGTCTTATTTGCCAATTGAATCACTATACCGGTGGGTTGTAAAGTGCCAATGTTCAGGACCGATAAATTGACATAGGCATGACATTAATCGAAGCACCCAAATCTAGCATTGCATGTTCAAATTTGGAGTTACCTATCGTGCAAGGAATTGTGAAAGTTCCGGGATCTTTGCATTTTTGTGGCATGCTTGGTAGAATCATTGCGAAACATTTACGCCCATGCTTATTTTCTCGGTACCCTTAAGTCTTCTCTTGTGAGTACACAACTCTTTGAGGAATTTGGCATACTTGGGAATGCGCTTGATTGCATCAAGGAGGGAATATTGATTTCCACCTTCTGAATGTGTCCATGACTTCTCTTTCTATTTCTGTTTTGCGCAGTATGCTTGAATTGTGTGACTCTGTGTGGAAAAGGTAGTGGAATAGCCAGATTTGAATTCTCTGCACATTTCTTCTGTATCACAGATTTTTGGACTGAGCTATCCACTTTCTTTTGTTTCTGGTCACCTTTTGATTGATGCACTTGTAGTTTAGGTTGTGGTGGAGTAGGACCGTCAACTTCTCTGCCACTTCTCAAGCTAATGGCACTTACATTGCCTCTTGGGTTGTTGACTGTTTGTGAAGGCAATTGGTTCGACCCTTGACTTTTCAGCTCACTTAGAGTGGTTGCCATCTGCCCAATTTGAGTTTGTAAATTCTAGATAGTGGCATTGACATTCTGCTGAAACTGTTTCATCAAGTCTTCGAAAGGTGGCTCAGCTGGAGTGGCTTTCTTTGGAACAAGTAGTATTTGGAGAAATTTCTTTGTATGGGTGGCGGCGCGAGTTGTGCTTGCCTAAATGCGGTGGTTGGTACTTGTTGCTAGGGCACTGTAGCTTGGTATCTAAGCGTAGTTCTTCTTTGTTGGTAGAACATTTGTTGTTGTTGAGAATTTCCATATCTCGGGTTGGGATGGTCCCTCCGGCCCGGGGTTATAGGTATTAGAAAATGGATCATATCGGGCTCTTCTTTGTGATTGCGATATTGGGGTCTACCGGGAAAAATACCATTTCTTTGCGCATGATTGTTACGGAATAATAGAACCACCATCACGAAGTGTAGGGCATGCATCGGTAGGATGAGATGAACAAGAGCAAATGCCACACACGGATTGCAGCAATCTGCATTGGTGCTTGTTGTGCCCTTGCTAAGCGCCTCACCAAAGAAGTTAATTCATCAAGTACGTGTTCCATTCTCTGTTGGTCTACATGAGACGATTGAATTTCATTGACTCCTCTGGTTGAGGTAATAATTCGTATGCCAAATTGTTGGGTGTTGGCTGCCATGTTTGCTATCAAATCTCTCATTCTGCTGCAGGGGTCTTGTCTACTAAGGCTCCTCCGGAGGCGGCATCCACCATGCTTGTCATTTGGCGGCAAGCCTTCATAGAAATATTGAATTAAGAGTTGATCGGTGATTTGGTGGTGGGGACGGCTCGAGCACGGCTTCTTGAATCTTTCCCAATATTCATGCAAAGTCTCCCTGTCATTTGTCTTATGCCACATATATCTTTTCTAATGGCGGCTGACTCTACAGAGGCGGGGAAAAATTTCTCTAAGAACAACCGCTTCATGTCGGTCCAACATTCTTGAACCTGGTGAAAGATAAAATAACCAATCCTTGGTACATGTATCGGCAAGTGAGAAAGGAAATGCCCTCAGCTTGATGTGCTCTTCTGAGATCCCATGTGGCTTCATGGTTGAACAAACCACATGGAACTCCTTTAGATGCTTATGGGGATCCTCTCCTGCAAAACCGTGAAACTTGGGCAACAAATGTATCAATCCAGATTTTAACTCAAAATCGGCATCAAGATCTGGGTATTGAATACACAAAAGCCCAGTTAGTTATATCGGGAGCTTGACAAGTTCCTTAAGAGTTCTATTTTGCATGTTATCGGCCATGGTTTGAGAATTATTCAAGATCTCAAGTTCACTCTCAATATTAAGATCAAATTCGAAGCAATTCTTGCACTTAGCCTACGAGCTCTAATCAAGCTATGCAAGGTTCTATCAATCTCGGGATCAAAGTCAACCAAGTTATCGAGGCTCGAGACCTAGTCATGCATCACACAAAAACAAATAAATAAGCAAAATACACTAGACAATGGTTAAAAATGTTAGAAAAATTAATAAAAAGCAAAAGTTAGTAAAAACACTTCAAATGAAAAGATTACACTTACTAATCCCCGGCAACGGCGCCAAAATTTTGACGAGCGCCGAACTCAGTCAAAATTATAACCGAAGTTATTACCTAAGCTTGTAGCACAGTGACAACACCGGATCGTCTCCTCAAGGACCGTAAATGCAATTTGATCAAATCAAGTGAAAGTTAGCAAAAAGGGGGGTTTGACAGTTTAAGATCGCACTTAACAAAATTAAAAGAAGAAATAACAATTAAAAAGAGAGTCAATTTAGAAACCTATCAAGATTGGGTGGATTCAATCATAGACCCTTCATAGAACACTTGAGCGCAATTGAATTGTTAATTTGGATCTAAGCGAGATCTCTGCATCAAATCCAGAATTCATACTAGACGATCGTCTAGAATTCAATTAACAAGTGATAAACACAAATCCGCAATCGCACCATTCATGAAAATCTATGTTAATTTCAAGTACCGAATTCAATTAACTTAGGCACAAATCGAGTAACCTAACCTCTTCAATTGCGTGATTAATTTAGATCAATCAGTTCTAAGTTTCATCACAAATCTCAATCTTCATTTATGTGATTAGTTTAGATCAATTAGTTCTAAGTTTCATCACAAATCTCAATCTTAAACTAAGATCAAATTAGATCAACATAAATAGAATCACCATTCATGCATTCAAGATCAAGAAGAAGAAGAAGAAGAAGAAGAAGAAGAAAAGAGGAATTCAATTACAAATCAAATACAATGCATAACCAAGGTCTCAAGAATCCAAACCACAATCTCTTCAAGAGTTCTAAATTGACCCAAAGTAGCTTAGCCCTCCATTACCATGAAGGGGAGCATCAAAATATACAAAACTATGAAGAAGCAAGAAGAAACTTAGAGAGAAATGAAGGAGAATTACATCTTGTTCATGATAAATGGTGCCTTTTATAGAAGTCTAAGGTAACAAAATGACAAAGGGAAGTGGGTGGATGAGTGGGTGAGTGAGTGGAGTGTTTGAGTGGATGGATTAGTGGGTTGGTTTAGTGGATTGGTTTAGTGGATGAGTGAGTGGAATGGTTGAGTGGTTGAATTAGTGAAAAATGCCAAAGGACTTTTGGTGAGTGGGAAATTATGGACATGAATGGGTGAGTGGATGGATGAGTGGATGGATTAGTGGATGAGTGGGTGGAGTGGTTAAGTGGTTGGATTAGTGTATGAGTGGATGAGTGGGTGAGTTAGTGGATGAGTGGATTAGTGGATGGATGAGTGGATGGTTGAGGATGAAAATTTCGTGTCTGACTTGGAAGCCAAAAACGACCCACTATACTTCAGAACCACGAAAAGTGTTCTTCATGAAAGTTGTAGATCCTTGTCTTGGCTATAAAATGGATAGCTGGTTCGTCCAATTTGGCTTCCTTAAGCCCAAGATATGTCCCAAATACCGTAGGTTACTCAAACTCAACTTCAGCACCTCTGTTCCGACTTGCAAGCTCAAAATGACCTACTAGACTTCTTTTTCTCAAAATGTGTTCTTCATGAAAGTTGTTTATTTGGATCGTGAATATCCAATGTCCAAATTTCAGCCCATCTCCATTATTACATCTTGAGATATGATTTTTTTGAGTGCACACTGTTCGGATTCTACTGATAGAACCCGTATTCTGACTTCCATGTCAACTTAGGTCCCTTAGACATCTGAATCAGACTTCGAGCTCTTCATCAAAGTTGTAGAGCTTCCTCTTAGCTTTCCTACAAGGTAAAATTCATGTTCATCAGATATTAGGAACTCAAGTTATGGCCAAAATACCGAAACAGTGTCAAATCTCAATAATGCTGGAAATATTCAATTAGGACCAATTTGAGCTCAAACTCACAAAATCATACCAAACTCAATCAATTAAGAATATGGAGAGTGTAAATGACTAAACATAAGGGTTTCTTAATGAATAAAATATGTGATTATCATACCATCTTTAAGAGTTAATATAAAGAAACGTGTAACCTTTTGGAGACAAACCAAACCAGAAAGATACATATCGAATCAAGAAAACTCAAACCGGGACTCTAATACCAAAACTAGTGTAACACCCTTAGACGGGCGTCACACAGATGAAAAACAAAACTCAAAAGAAAACTAAAACCCAGTTTATAAAAAATTCCTGTTTATCAAATAAGTATATGAATTTACCAATTTCTTTTTTCTTTCTTTTTAATATGCTGAAAACATAAACTTAGCGGAGAATAATATAAAGAACGTTCCATACACCAAACCAAAAGATACATATCATAAGTACTTATATACAGCAGAGGATCTTAGTAAAACATAAGCAAAAGCTTTACATGCCCAAAAAGATTATACACATCAGCCACCAAAACAACAAAAAGACATTAGGCCCCAAAAGCTACAAAAAGATATCAAGCCTCACGAGCTCCTGAGAAGGACCCTCGGATGAATCCTCCTCGGGATCCTCCTCAGCGAAGAGATCCTAATAGGTGCCACAGACTCACAGGCAGGGGGCCGTGCAGAAGACATAATCGAGTCCTCTTGTAGGGTACAAGAGCGATCACCCCATAGCTCTCAGATCGGCATGTAAAACTCTAGCCATACAGCAACATCAAAAGAGAAGATAGGAGCTTCATCACGACTCCTCGCAAAAGACAGGGTCACCTCACCCATATAAACAAATCGCTCGGTATTCAGGTTGACGTGCCACAAATCAATGCCTCCATGAAACCTTAGCCTAATATAACCAAGAAGAGCTCATTTGTATGCCATAGCAAGAACAGAAAACTAATCCAAATGGAAATCGGGAAACTCTGTCTCGTTCCTGTCACAGTCTTTAAATAAATACATATATAAACAGGATAACAGAATAAAGAGGTGAGATCTCCTACAATAATACCAACATGGCAACATAGAAACAGCAATGATAGTAATGCCATTCAAAATACAGAAATACACATAATCATCGTTTCATATAGCAGATAATTCAATAAATATTCCAATGGATAATTTAACAAAAAATTTAACAGATATATAAATGTCACAATGAGATATCGACTAACTGTGCATATGCACAATTGACAAATTTCCTACTCCATGGAGCTATCACAAATTCAGAGAGAATGATCTAGAATACATTTGTTTGCATCTCGTCAGCCTCAATTCAAGTGCTTTCATTTTTCTCAATTTGCACAACATGGCTTATACAAGACAGTCTACACCAGATCGTGAATAGCATAGTGCCTAGTCGAGATCATCAAAGCGTCGCTCGGTCACCAAGGCCCAAAGGAGCTACCAACTGGCCACTTGTGGGATACCCGCGCCCAGACATCTCCAAGTTCAACACGTGAACCACACTACTTAATTCGCACCCACACAAAGGTGTAATTCAATCTCCTAGGTATACAGCCTCAACAAAAGTCCACCAAACTTTCACAAATATATATATATATATATATATATATATATATATATATATATATATATATATATATATATCAATGTCATGTATTTCATAACTATAAGCCATCATTGGCCAAAAACAGTCATCAACAACTCTGGGTTCCACTTGTGAGCCCGATGGCAACATCATCGTTTATTTTCAGTCGCTGACATACCATTATCTCATAAGGTTTTTATTACTGTTTTTCACTCGGGTAAAACTTCTATTGCCATTTTAAACTAAATTCTGAAACTTTCAAGGTTTGATATGAACCTCAACTTCAACATTTTTCTCATTGAGCTTCTCTAGAGAATATTTTCTAATATTTTTTCACCTAATCCACATTACTCTAATTCAAAAAGTCCTTCTCTTTGTCCTTAATAAGAACTCACTTACAAAAAATATTTTAGGTTTCTCAAAACCTCAACCACACTTATTTTCCTTCAATGGCCGAAAATCACTTTTTGATTTTAGGGTAAAAACTTTGTTTCTTTTCTCTTTCCATTTTATAAGCCCCTAATTAAATATCTAATCACCTAATTATCTAAGTTCTAACTTGATACAAAATCTTGCCTTGGGTGCCTTAAATGGCCGTGAACCCTAAAGGTCTAGAAACCCATAATTTTCATCACTTTATCAATCACTTATCACTTAATTTCTTAAATTCCCAATTGATACAAAATTTCGTCTTGGACATCCTATTTTTACCTACTTGGTCGTGAGCCTCAAGGTCCATAGGACCAAAAAAAATCTTTTTCCTTTCCAAGTGATTCACATCATACAACATATAACAATTATCATATTTCTATTCTAGCAAGTTCATACATAATATTCAAAGCAATAAAATCAAATAAAGCAAATAATCACAACGCATTGAACTTATACAAATAAGTGAATGAATCCACACATGGATTATTCACACATCAAAAATTTGTTCCTCACCACCATGGATGGTTGAAAAGGATAATCTCCCTCTTACCTAAAGAGATGGCAAGAAAAGAAAGCTCCTTGATGCCTCTTGAAATTTTCATCCAACACCTCCAACCATACCTTAGAAGTTTCATACTCATAAGATCAACACCTAAAGCTTGAAAAGAGAAGACCAATAGTCAAGATGATGGCCTTGAATACGAAAAAGAGGAGAGAAAAATGAAGATCAAGAATCTTACCTTAAGAGCTTCAAGTTAGGGCTTGAAAGAAAATGATGAAGATAAGAGAACTAGATGGTGACTACAACAAGGAAAAGCTCCCAAATTATGAGTAGATTCAAGAACAAGAATTGATTTGAGCAAATAAACATGTAGGGTGGAAAATGGGTGCTTAGCCGTGGAGCATAGAGAGAAAAAGAGAAAAGAAAAAGTGAGAGAGAAATGTGAAACTTTTGAATGGAAAAGATGAAAATGAATACTTAAGTGAAAAGATGACAACTTTGTCATCTTTTCCTCCCCAAAACCATGGGCTTCCCCCAAGGTGAGAGAAAATGAGGCATCTCCAACAAGCTTGTTACAAAGCTTGCTAAGGAAGCCAAATTTCACCTTTTAGAAAGTCAAAGGTAATGTCACAAAGGTGATGTCACATGGATGATGTCACATAGATGATGTCATCAAGGAAAGCTTTTAGAAAAAGATGACTAAGATCACATCTAGAACCATCTACAACAATCTATTACCCAATAAACAAAAGTTACAGTTAATAAAACTAATGTTTATTGTCCGTTGGATAATAGGACGTATCCTGATTTTATTTGTCAGATAAAATCTCTGATAATGAAAACTTCGTAAACTATGTCTGACTTCAGGTTTAATAAGATCCCCTGGCCCCGTTTCACATTCCAAAATTTTTCGGCCTCAAAAAATATTTTATTTTTCTGGCCCCGCTTAACGCATGCGCAAATCGAGAAATATAATAAAATAATTAAAATCTCCCAAATATTTCAAAAAAATTCACAAAAATCACAAATATTATAAAAAGCATATATAATATAAAACAAGCAATTTCTGGGGTATTACAGTCGTAAAGTTCCACGTTGGCTGGGAACTTGAAGTTTCTCGAAATCTGGTACTCCATGACTTGGGTAGAGAAGAGTTGCTCCAGGTCGTCGGGGAATGGGTTGTTGTTTCCAACAACCTCAACATCGTCGTGCCAGGCTCTTCGCCCATTATCGCTCGCATTCCTCCTTCCGCTATTGTTTTCTTCATGTATAGACCTCTTGAGAATTTCTAGTCGATGACACTGATTGTCCAACTGACATCATTGGTCGTTGATCAGCGCTATTTGTTGGCGCACCAATTCTTAAAAGTGGTTTCTCATCATCTCAGACTGAATAGTGTCCTCATGGTGGGACACGTGATCTGCATCATTATTCGAGGGCCCTAGTCAAGTATGCACGGGAATCCTAGGCTCTTGAACAACATTGTTTGCTCCTCCCCTGGGAAAAATAAGTCTATCTCAAATGGAGACCCTTCACGATGGGTGAGGGGCCTTTGCGTAACAAGTCTCATGCCCTTCATTAAGAGTCTCGATGATAGGTGCCTGGCTCCTAGTGGTAGAGGTTTCAACATGCGCTGATGGTGTGACAGGCTGAGGATTCACTACTAGAATTTTTAGATTTACAGACGAAACAAATTTCATCTCTAAATGTGTAAAATTTCATCTCTAAATATTTAGAGACAGAATTAGAGATGAAAATTATTCTGTCTCTAAATCTGGCATCTCTAATTGTTAGAGACGAAAAAATTATGTCTCTATTTTCGTCTCTAAATTAGAGATGGATTTTTCCGTCTCTAAATCCATCTCTAATTTTTTAAAAAATATTAAAAAAATTAAGCATCTAGTTGGGATTTGCCATTCGTTTTATTAAAAATATATATATTCTTATGCATATGATTATCCAAAATCAAAATTTATCAAAAATCACAATAAATCATTAATCATTATAATTATCCAAGTATTTATAGTCTAAAAAGTTCTTCCTTAAGTTCATCAGCTGAAAATGCACTCAAATTACCCTATCTATCTTAAGGCCTATGCAAATATACAATGGCATAATCCTAACACAACTAACTAGACTTTAACAATAGACCTACTGTTCTCTAAGAAGAGACCAAAACAAAACAAAACAAAAAAAGGGAAGGCAAATTTATACAACAAGATGAAGGCATGCCTCTCTCTCTCTCTCTCAAACACACACACACACACACACACAATGACACAAAGTCACAAACATAAAATTCTTAAAAAATGTTCCTTCTATGTATTGGGAAAATGAATTAAAAATGGATGGAGGAAACAAGGATTTTATTTAATCAATGTACAAAACAGGGGGCTATATCACTTCAAGAATTTTTCCCCCCAATTTGAATATACATCTAAAGATAAAGAATAAAACCTCTAACCTATATTAACTGAAATCACAACATTATCACTTCATCACCATATATTCTAATAGTCCACATTAATCAATAAACATTCAGTAGATGAGTGAGTGATATAGATTATGTGTAGGTATTATACAAAATCCAACACCAGAGGACTGGTATAGGAGGAAGGTAGATGAAGTTTCAACTTTAACAAACTTAGGGAGATTAGTCATTCAGAAAACACAATCCAAAACACAGCATCTAGTCTCCATATATAAATGGGAAAGACAAGTACTTTATCAAAGTTATTAGAAACTTACAGCAGGAGGATAAGTGAACAGAATGGTATTTTTCTCCTTAGTGTATATGATCAACTGCAACAACCCATTGAGGACTATATGTGCTAGAGTTAAAGATCAAACAGAACTGAATCAAAATTAATAAAATGCCAATTGATACCCAGAAGCCAATTTTTTATTCAAAATAAATAAATAAATAATAATAATAATAATAATAATAATAATAATACTAATAATAATAATGGGAAGAAAAAGAATAGTATTCATAAATAGGAGTTCCCCTAGCCATGAGACTATATTGTAGAAAGTTTTATCCTCCCAATTCAAAACTTATGTTTTAAAAATTATGTAGTTCGATCACAATGTGTTCAAGCCTTCAAGGTATAACTAGAAATGAAAAGAGAAACAGTTGCAATCACATTTCCATTTTCACTAAGCAGGAAACTAACTCCTTTAATAATGCACCTCATATGAGCAATCATAAAATCATTATGTACCCTAATTCTTCCATCGCGCCTCCATGCCTGAATCACCGCCCTTGTATAGATGAGAAATAACAATTAAAATGCAATTAATATATGTATACTCATTGCATAGATAGGAAATAGTAATTAAAATGAAAGAAACATGTGTACACACACACACACACAAAACAACAACAACCATTGCCTTATCCTCAACAAACTTAAGCTGAGGTGAGTTGAATAATATTTGCAATAAAAAGAGACAGCAATGGAAATGCACTTAAAGAAGGAAGACAAATAGAACAGAAAAATAATTAGCAATTTGAAACAGGAATAAGTACAGAGCTATGAAAAGAAAAGGCAACTTTTATGCTCAAGGCATGCCACTTTTCTAGAGCTTCTAATGCATCATAAAAAAAAATTCCTTTCAATTCATTACTCTCATAACCAGTGTGCCATATATGACCCTACATATCTAAATCACAACTATATCACAAATGTAAACTCAATGAAAAGTAGAGTTTTGCTAAATTATGTTTAATTACCTGCAACTCTTTCAAGGCAGTTATCTTTCTATCAACTTTAATCATAACTTCTACATTAGTTACTAAAGCAGCAATGACTTCTTTTTTCCCAGCATCATCTGGGGGAATAGGCACAGCCCCTGCAACCCCTTATTCAAGGTCACTTTTAACCTATGGTCAAGGTGCAAGGAAGTAAATGGTCCAAAATCTTTGAATGCAACATATACAAAAATCCCAAAATAAAATGAAGTACTATCAGTTGAAGAAAAATTGATTAAAATAAACATGACAAATTACTTAAAAGGATGATTAAGAGAAAGTCCTTTAATCAATACTTAGAAGTAAGGATGACACTATTTAATCAAATGCTCAAGTGACTTCAGCTTTGGACAAGACCAATACCTCTTGATGATGGAGACACCACACAGCCTCTTACAAAAATCCACACCATTGTATACAGACCCTGCATTGAAGCACAAGAATTAGATGTTACCATAAAAAGGTTCAAACATGAAAAAAACTAATTATGTTTTGTAACTAGCTGAACAAGAATTTGGTCCATTAGGATCTTATGCAGGAAGAGAACAAGCTTGTTGCTCTGAGGCTTCTAATTTTTTGGCATTCTCCTTCTCAAACAAGTAAAGTCTCTCTACTTCTAGTATTGCCTGTATGATTGTCTGCAACTTAAAATTTAACTCCACCTTTTCCATGAGCCTGTCATTTGTAAATATGCCCATAATGACAGTCTGGATGGTTTCCCAACTCTCCATTAGTGGTAAAATAATTATCACAATGAAGCAATAGTACCCCATCCTATAGCAATCACTGCCCACAAATAGAAGTAGCCCTTGCTAAACTCCCCTATGGTAATAAACAAATAAATAAGTTAACATGAAAGTTCTCTGACATTAAAATTATAAGAGACCAAATCAGATATGTTACCACTTATAAGGAAAGCAAAGATATATTTTGCTTATACTTGTTGTGTCAATGGAATAAAAGGAAAACCATGGTCATATGTCTGCTAATGTAACTCAAAATTACCTGATGGGAGGGAGAGAATAGGCCATAGTATAACTATCAAAACAGTAAAACTGGCACCCCACTTCATTAGTTCTGATGAACCAGCAGAAGTCACTGCCCTGATAAGTATATCAAAACCATCAGAGAGTAAAATAAGGATGCTTGATAATTCCATAAAAGCCTTATTATAGGAAAAAGTAATGAGCCCAACCTGATATATGTACCACATGGAACTTAAGAAAGAATCGAGAGCACAAAACTTAAGTAATGAGCCTATAATAAATTTCAGCCATTTCAACAAACAAGTCATATGCAAGAACTCAAATGCATTAAACCCATAAGAAGATTACAACAGCATATCATTGAGCCTTAATCCTCAATCAACTAGATTTATATATAATCAAATTATCAATAAAGTTGAGTGCATAATTACTTCTCGAACCTCAAATTCAGATTAAAAGCAAAAAAAAAATTAAAAAAAAATAACCCACAAAATCCCTATCCAATAGAGCAACAACTAGTAAGGATGACATCAAGTGGAGCCACTAGGAAAGGAAACATAAAAGTGGATGTCTGATAATCACATATTTTATACATTAATAAACCCTCATTTTTAGTCATTTACACCCTCCATGTACTTAATTGATTAAGTCTGGTTATGTTTTGTAAGTTTGGACTCAAATTGGACTTAATTTTTTCAGCACTATTTTGATTTTACATTATTTCTGTATTTTGGCCATATCTTGAGTTATAGATGTTTTATAATTATGGATCTTACCTTGTAGGAAAGATACGAGAGCTCTACAACTTTTATGAAGAGCTCCAGGGAAAAATCAAACATCTAGTGGAGCTAATTGGGCTTGGAAGTCATAACACAAGTTTTGTGACTGGAACCCGAACAGTGTGCAATAATCATTGCATAATTCGAGTTGAAGGAACTGAAATAGGCTGAAAATTTGGCATCTGAAAGTTAAGACTCATATCTATAATTTTCATGAGAACACAAGAGCTCAATCGGACAATTTGGAGGTGATATTGGGTTTGGAAGTCAAAACAGAGGTGCTGAAACTGGGCCTGAACAATCTGCAGTAATTGGGTCATATCTTGGGCTGTATGATGAATTTTTGGATGATTTTGGTGGCATTGGAAAGTTGAGACAATTTGCTAAAACTTTCATGAAGACCATTTTGCTTTATTCTGAAGTTATCCATGAGTTCATCACTGAATGATTTCAAAGACAAGAAATTTTAATAATTTTCCACTCACAAAAGTTCTTTGGCATTTTCCACTCATCCACTCACTTATCCACTCACTCATTAATCAATTCCCTTATCATTTTGTATCCCTAATCCTCTATAAAAAGGATCATAGGCAGATCATTTGGGTAATCTTGGCTTAGCTTAGATTATACTATTGTGTTATTTGTTGTAATTTTCTTTTGTTCTAAGTTGAAATTATCATCTTTTTTCTTTTACTCTCTTTCTTTCTTCTTACTCATGGGTAATTAATCTTCATCTTGCTCGGGTGAAGGAGTGGAGCTTAGATTAATTTCTTTCTTGTGCTTAAATGATATATTATCAAGTGATCATTATACATGTTGTATTTAGTTTCCAATCAATTTAGAAACCCTCCTTGTAAAGTGGAGTTCTTGATTCATTGTATACAAGTGGTTTGGCACAATGAATGCTTAAACCCATTTACAAGTGTAGGTGTTGGTAAATAATTAAAGGAACCATAATATAACTACGTATATAATTCTAAATGGACTTTGAATGTTTTATTCTCCAATTGGAACCTCCGTTGTGCGTGGATTTCAATTGAGTTATAAAAAGAATTATTCTCGTCCTTAATTTATTACCAAAAGTGGATCTCCTAACCCAAGCAAGTTCTTTAATTTAATTGTGAACAAATTTTATTATTTTTATTGTTGTGACAAAGCCTTTCCTTACCTCAAAGAATTTTTCTTCATTAATTCCCTATAGATCGACCTCAGACTCCCGAGAAATTTATTACTTGAGATAACCTGCACTTGAATTTGTATCCTTTAATCCGCATCAAGTTTTTGGTATCATTGTTGGGGACTTGATTTGAAGTTTTAATTTTTTGAGGTTCTTTTTCTTTAATAAAATCTATTCTCTCTTCTCCCTCACCGAATCAAAATATCAGCTTGCCGATCCTTCGGTTTCTTTACTAACTCTCTAACTTTCTAAGTCTCTAACTTTCTAACTTACTAACTTACTGACTTTCTAACTTATTAACTAACTATTTCTTTATGCCATTTATTTATGCTTTTTATTCACAGTTTCTGACTTGCTAACTTATTATCTTATTTATTTATGCTTTCTGACTTACTAACCTTCTAACTTTTATATTTATGTTATTTATTTATATTTTCTAATGTAATGAAAAAATCATACACAATTGACACAATGACTGAAAATGAAAGTGTACATGATGAACATGAAAATCAATCGTTGCGAACCATGCGTGAATATTTGCAACCACTTCGAAATTCTAGTCCTTCATGTTTTATCTTTCCACTCAATGCCAACAATTTTAGATTTAAGCGAGGTATGATTTCTTTATTTCCTAATTTTCATGGTTTAGAATCTGAAAGCTCATATTTACATCTGAAAGAATTTGAGGAAGTATGTATTGCTTTCAATGACTAAAATTGCACTAAAGAGATTGTTAAGCTTAAATTCTTTCTTTTTTCTTTAAAAGATAAAGCGAAAACTTGGTTTAATACTTTGAAACCAAGATCAATTAGCACATGCCAAGAAATGCAAGGTGAGTTCTTAAAGAAATTTTTTCCAACACATAAAACTAATGCTATGAAAAGACAAATCCAAAATTTTTCCCAAAATTCAAATAAAGCATATTTTCAATGTTGGGAACGGTTTAAAGATTTGTTAAATTCTTTTCCCCATCATGGTTTTGAAAAATGGCGCACTATAAGCTTCTTTTATGAAGGTTTAACACCTAAAACAAAACAATTTATGAAAACAATGTGCAAGGTGAGTTTCTTGATAAAGAACCTGATGAAGCTTTAGACTATTTAAACTAGTTAACTAAAAATTCTCAATCTTGGTATAGTACTAACCCTTCTGAAAATTTAATTAGATCTAACCTTGCAAGTGCTAATAAAGGAAAATATCACCTTAGTCAAGAGGAAGATCTAAATGCAAGGTTTGCTAGTTTGGGTAGAAAAATTGAAGCAATGGAATTAGGAAAAGCAAAAGAAATCAAATATGTGCAAAATAAAGAAATTTGTAGCATTTATAATGACTTAAGACACTCAACACATGAATGTCCTAAGATTCCTATTTTTAAAGAATTTGTACATGAGCAAGTAAATGCAATGAATAATTTTAAAAAGTCATTTACTTCTTTTTCAGATACATACAATCCAGGATAGAGAAATCACCCAAACTTCAGCTGGAGGAATAATAATCAGTCATAATTCTTGCAACCACCACCTCCTTAGGCACAATAAGACTCTCAAAATTCTCAAGGATATGCACCTTATGTCCCACCATATAGGAAAAACCTTGAAGAAACACTGCATCCATTCATAGAAAAACAAGATGCCATTAATAAACAAAACAATCAAACCATAACTAACATAAAAGAAACTCTTGCTAAACTTTCTTCTGCACTCACCATTCACGAGAAAGGAAAATTTTCTTCTCAACCTCAACCAAATCCCAAGGGTCAGTACAGCCAAAGTGAAGGTAGTTTAGATAACCAACAAATGGATCAAGTCAAGTCAGTGATAACTCTTAGGAGTGGAAAGGTTGTTGAAAAACAAATTCCCGAACCTTATGTGAAAGAAGATGAACCAATACCTCAAGAAAATGAAGTTGACCAAAAAGAGACCAAACTCTCGCTTGCACCCCCATTTCCTTAAGCATTAAACAATTCAAGGAAATTGAACCATAACATTGAATTTTTTGAAATTTTGAAGCAAGTGAATGTCAATATTCCTTTGTTAGATGCTATCAAACAAATTCCTTCTTATGCCAAATATTTGAAGGACTTGTGCACTGTTAAAAGGAAACTAAATGTGAAAAAGAAAATATTTTTGGCTGAACAGGTAAGCTCCATTCTTCAGAATAATAACGTGTTGAAATATAAAGACTCTGGTTATCCTATAGTTTCATGCATTATTGGAGAACATAAAATTGAAAATCTTTACTTGATCTTAGTGCTAGTGTCAATTTGCTTCTATATTCAGTTTATCAGCAACTCAACTTGGGTAAGTTAAAACTAACTTTTGTAACTCTTCTACTTGCCGATAGATCAATTAAAATTCAAAGAGGAATAATGGAAGATCTGTTAGTTCAAGTTGATAAATTCATATATCCTATGGATTTTATTGTCTTGGATACTAAACCTATGGTTGATAGTTGCAAGTTAACTCCTGTTATTTTAGGCTGTCCATTTTTAGCATATCTAATGCTTTGATAAATTGTAGAAATGGAGTGGTGAAGCTAACATTTGGAAACATGACACTGAAGCTCAATGTTTTTAACATGTGCAACCAACCACAAGAAGTCCTTCATAAAAAGGAGGAAGTTGAAGGAATTGAAGTCATTATAAATGATCATCTTCAAACAAAGAGTTCTTTTGACTCATTAGAAATTTGTTTAGTCAATTCATTTGATTCAAGCATGCAATTAGAAGATGATATCTCTGAAATATGTTCTTTGCTTGATTGTACACAGGTAATGGAGTACAAGGGATGGAAGCCAAGATTTGAAGAGCTAAACCCCATGAATGATAATGCCCATGAAGAAGTACCCACATCGGAACTAAAGCCATTACCTGCTGGGTTGAAGTACACATTTTTGGGAGAAGAGCAAAGCTTACCAGTGGTAATTTGCTCGTCTTTTACTGAAGAACAAGAATATATGTTAACAAAAGTACTTAAAAGGCATAAAAGTGCAATTTGATGGACATTAAAGGACATAAAAGGCATTAATCCATTAATTTATACACAAAGAATACATTTAAAGGATAATGCTACAACTTCTCAACAATCTCAAAGAAGATTAAATCCACACATGAAAGAGGTAGTTAGAGTTGAAGTCCTTAAATTGCTTAATGTTAGAATTATCTATCCTATCTCTGATAGCCAGTGGGTAAGTCCTACACAAGTTACGCCTAAGAAATTTGGAATAACAATGGTTGAAAAAGATAAAGGTGAATTAATACCTACGCGAGTCTCATCAAATTAGCGTATGTGTATTGATTTTAGAAAATTGAATGCTGCTACTAGGAAAGATCATTTCCCCTTACCATTTCTTGATCAAATTCTAGAAAGGGTAGCAGGACATCCATACTACTATTTTCTTGATGGTTATTTGGGTTATAATCAAATACCACTTACATTGGAAGATCAAGAAAAGATCACGTTTACATGTCCCTTTGATACTTTTGCTTATAGAATGATGCCTTTTGGCCTTTGTAATGCTCCGACAACATTCCAAAGATGCATGTTAAGCATTTTTAGTGACATGATTGAGTATTATTTAGAGATTTTCATGGATGACTTACCAGTTTTTGGAGATTCATTTGAAATTTGTTTTGATAATTCGGAAAAAGTTCTTAAAAGATGTGAAGAAAAAAATGTGTTAAATTAGAAAAAAAAATCATTAAATGATTACTGTAACACCCTGAAAAATTATAATTTTATGATAAATAGTCATTTTCCAATATTTGTGAATTTTTCTAGATTTTTTTGAGAACGCAGAATATTTTAATAATATTCCTCATTTTGTATGCAAACTGAGCGAGGCTGGGGAAATACAATATTTTTCCCGAGAACCTTGATATGTGAAAACATCAACAGGGGATCTTACTAAACTCGAGGTCAGACACGATTTATGAGATTTTACATTTTTCAAAAATTTTATCAGATAAAATAATAATCGCTGTATGATTTTTATCCGCTGGACAATTAATACTGACTTCTATCAACTGTAACAATTGTTCATTGGATAATAACATGTATTAAAAATCTTATCACATTATCCTAATGTAATTCACTTCATGTCTAATCAAATCCACTTTAATCCAAAAATATAGTATTTTAATCAAAGCTTCTCATGGAAGCTTTGACCACCAAATGACCAAATTGCCCCAAACTTGTTGAAAAAGCCACTCAACCCCTCCCTCTCTCTCTTGTTGCCGCGGCAATGAAGGCCTAAGGGAAGCAAATTTTTTCTTCCATACTTATCATATTTCACTAAAATATCATTCATTTCATCTATCACTTTCTTTTTCTTCAAGTTTCATCTTCATTTCTCTCTAACTTCTCTCTTTTTCTTCCTTCTTCCCTCACGGTTTTGCAGCCCCAAGTGTGACCATTTCTCTTCATTTTCTCACTTCACCAACACCATTTCTACATTCCTCTTGTCATCCACTACACCTCCTATTTGAAGAGTTTCTGCAAAATCCATCATATTCACCATTGTCTTCCAAGAACAAAGCTTAAAGCTTTAAGGTAAAGCTTCCATTTTTCCTTTTCCTTCTCTTTATTTTCGTGTCCCTTGGTCACATTGGTGACCAAGGATTCATACTTTTCAAGACTTGGTTGTTGATTTTTTGTGTTTGAATTTCTAGGGTTTTGGAGAGCCAAAACCGAATCCACCAAGAAGCACCAAGGAGGCAATTTTCGTGTTCTTCCTTTAGGTAAGAGGGAGATTTACTCATTTCAACCATTATTGGTGGTGAGAAGACCTTTGAGTGATTGTTGATGGAGAAATCTATATTGGGTGTTCACTTTGTTTGACGATTTTTCATATCTATGTGTTCTTGATTGAAATTAATAATTGATTGGTGATTTAGAATGCATTAGGGATGTTGGAATATTTGATAATATTAGAGTTAATAAATGAAAAATTTTGAGGGTTACTACCCCATTGGGAGGCCACGGTTTTGGCCATGAACTTTTAGGGTTAGAATTGATTGGTGTGAAATAAAACTTATATGATTAGGTGTAAAATGATTAATGCATGAAATGAAATTTTGAGGGTTCTCTACTCTCTTGAGAGGCCATGGTTTTGGCCCTAATTATTAAGGGTTTGAATTGAATTTGTGAATAATAAAACCTATGTAATTGGACATTAAAGGTTGATGCTTAAAATGGAAGAAATTGAGTTAGTAATGGTCTTTGGAGGCCACGACTTTTAAAGGGTTTATTAGCCCAAAAATCTCATAATTGATCAAGACTTAGGACATTGAAAATGTAGGATCCATAATATGGAATTGTGATATGCATTGAACCATGTATATGGAAATCGTTGATATTGAGAATGGAATATATGATCTTGTGAGTCCATGTGTGGGACTAAGTACTTGTTGAATTATACTTGATGATATTGTGGCTTGATATTGTTGAAAATTATTTATATGTCGTTATGACATGTCCCATGAGAAATACTTGTTGATGAATATGCATGTGATACATTATTTATGAGGAACATGTTATTGATACACATACATGATGTAAATTGAGTCGTCATGCATATGTGATGTCCGTTGGACTTCATTGAGAAAGGCGATGTATTCCTAAGAGATTGAATAACACCTAAGTGCGGGTGTGAGTAGACTAAGTGTAGGGTCATAGTGGTTGACCTTGGGGGCGTCGGGGTGCGGGTGTCTCACAATAGACAGTGGTAGCTCCACTGGGGCCATGGGATAGATCGATGCAAACACACCAATGATCCAAACTGAGACGTTGTCCTATATCGCGATCAACTGTTGAGGTACCACGTATAAGCCATATTGCACAAATATTTTTATGAGATGAAGCACTTTATTTTTAAGGCTAATGAGATACTAGCATGACTCCTTGATCATTCTCTCCGAAATGTTGATGTCTAGCTCCATGGAGTAGGATTTTTGGTACCATAATGCATTGTGCACTGTCCATTGTCAGTCTCATATTTCATTGAGCATGAGTACTTATAACTGTTGAATTATCTGCCTTTACTTCGATATAATTATCTGATTCAATAAACTATTCACTGCCTGAGATTCTACTGTTATTTCTCTTTTATCTCTTACTTGATTATTACTGTCGATAACTGTATGTGTTGTAATGTTATGTAGGTGTCCAGTGTCGTTCTGTTTTCTTACTGCCATAGTGGTAGTGAAAGCTAGGTGTCTCACCTCTTTTCTATATATATGTACTTCTGTTTTAAATTGTGTGCTTCCGAGAAGACGTTCACGAGGAAGAAAAGGAGGCGCCTGAGTTTTTGGAGATTCATTTCAAATTTGTTTTGATAATTCAGAAAAAGTTCTTCAAAGATGCGAAGAAAAAGGATTTGTGTTAAATTGGAAAAAATGTCATTACATGGTTACCTCAGGAATAGTGTTAGGTCATATGATATCTTCTAAAAGAATTGAAGCTGATAAGGCCAAAATTGAATTAATTGCCCATTTGCCTTCCCCAAAAATAGTCAGAGAAGTTTGTTCCTTTTTAGGACATGCGAGATTTTACAAAAGATTCGTAAAGGACTTTAGTACCATATCTAGACCATTATATAATCTTCTGTTGAAAGATGCACTATTTGATTGGACTTAAGAATGTCAAAAAAAATTTCAAAAAATTAATTGGTCTTTTGACATCTGCTTCTATCATGCAATCGCTTGATTGGTCTTTGCCTTTTAAGTTGATGTCTGATGCTAGTGATTTTATTGTGGGCGCTGTTTTAGGCCAAAGAAAGAAAGATAAGCCTCATGTGATTTGTTACGCAAGTAGAACTTCAAATAGTGCACAAATGAATTACACCACTACTAAAAAAGAACTACTTGCTGTAATTTTTACACTGGACAAATTTCGATTTTACTTAATTGGTTCTTCTATTGTGATTTTCACTGATCATGCTACTGTTAGATATTTGATGTCTAAGCAGGATGCCAAACCAAGATTGATACGATGGATCTTGTTGCTTCAAGAATTCAACATCACAATAAAAGATAAGAAAGGAGCCAAAAATGTTATCATTGATCATTTGTCTAGACTTACAACAGGCTCACCTTTTGATAGCACACCCATCAATGATTCTTTCTTGATGAATTTTTATTTTCTATCAATTCCATGCCTTGGTTTGCTAACATAGTCAACTTTCTTGTAATAGGAAAGATGCAGCCTCAATGGATGCATCAAGATAGAAGGAAATTTTTGACAGAGGTAAAAATTTTTTATTGGGATGGCCCATACTTATTCAAATATTGTCTTGACCAAATCTTTCGGATAAGTGTGCCTGACAGTGAGGTAGGTAGTGTTATTAAATTTTGTCACTCAGCAGCATGTGGAGGTCACTTTTCTTCAAAGAAAATAACTACGAAAATCTTACAGTGCAGATTTTATTGGCCCACTTTATTTAAGGACTGCTATGCTTTTTGCAAAAGTTGTGAAAATTGTCAAAAATTGGGCTCAATTTCAAAAAGAAACAAGATGCCTTTCAACCCCATCTTTGCCATTGAAATTTTTGATTGCTGGGGAATTGATTTCATGGGCCGATTTCCATCCTCATTTGGATTTGTGTATGTTTTGGATACAGTTGATTATGTCTCAAAATGAATTAAGGTGATTCCATGCTGATACAATGATCATAGAACTGTTCTCAAATTTTTAAAAGAAAATGTCTTGTGTCAATTTGGAATCCCTCGAGCTATCATCAGTGATGGGGGAACACATTTTTGAAATAAACCATTTGAATCTTTAATGAAGAAATATGGTATTACACACAAAATTGCCACCCCTTATCACCCTCAGACAAATGGACAAGTTGAATTGGCAAATAGGGAGATTAAACAAATTTTGGAAAAAACAGTTAACCAAAATCGTAAAGATTAGTCTTTAAGACTAAACGATGTACTTTGGGCTTATCGTACTACTTTCAAAATATCTTTGGGCATGTCACCCTATTGGTTAGTCTATGAAAAACCTTGTCATTTGCCTATAGAATTGGAACATAAAGCATTTTGGGTCATTAAAGCTTTCAACCTAAACCTTGATGATGCTTGCAAGATATGCAAATTGCAATTAAATGAACTTGAGGAATTGAGAAATGATGCATATGAAAACTCAAAGATTTATAAAGCTAGAACAAAAGCTTTTCATGACAACAATTTTGAGAAAATTTTTTGAAATTGGTCAAAAAGTTCTGCTTTATAATTCTCGTCTACACCTATTCCCTGAAAAATTGAGATCTAGGTGGAGTGGCCCTTTTGTTGTCAAATATGTGTATCCTCATGGGGCCATAAACATTAAGAATCCTATGAATGGTAATGTGTTTAAAGTCAATGGACAAAGACTCAAACTATTTCTAAAAAACCAAGTTGATGAGGTAGAATTCATTTATCTTTTTTATCCTTTTTATGAATAGAATTTACTCTAATTTTGTTGCCTTCTTTTTGCAGTTCTTTGTATTGCCAATTAAGTGGCGGATAATGGTACTCCGTGACTCTCAAGTCAGTTTGTTTTTCAGTTTCTCAAAATAACTGAATCCTTCTCCTTTAAAATGGATGTCATTCTTTCAAACCTGAGAAAACATTTTCCTTCCCTCCCTCAAAATGCTCTGACAAAAATTTACAAAGTTAGATGTGAAAGATTGAGATTGTTAATGCACAAGGGTATGCCAAGAGATGTACGCTAGATAATTGAAGCAAAGGTTCGTCTAACAAGTGAGTCTTCAATTTCATTTGACTCATACATGCCAGGTCTTGGAAGAAGTTTGTATTCTAAAAGGAGAAGAGCAAAAAGGTTACAAGTCTATCACAAATGTGCACGATGGAATTGTAACAAGCGATGTTGTTCTTTGGGGATGGTTTCCGTAAACAGAGAAGATAAAATTTTCTTTATTAAGAATGGACTGAGTAAGGAGTCATTAGATGATATCTTATTGACTCTTGAGATGCATTCTTGTGGATTTGTGCATCGTGAACTTCTTAATATGTGGAATCTCTTCAAGGATGAAGAAAAATGCTACAGTCTTGGGAATCTGACTCTAAAAGACCCTATTTTCCAATTTATAAGAAAATTGGATGGGAAGCTTATCCTCGACTCATAGAAGGTGTTTAAGCCGTTACTGGATGTTAAACCAGAGGCAGATGTGAGTCATATCCACAACAATCTGTACATATTATCTTCTTCTTTTTCATGTTTTCTAAAAAAAGAAAAAATAAATTCTTTTGAACAAGGGCGATTTGAAAGGAGTACCATGGCTTTAATTAGTTGTGAAGCCCCAGCCTTTAGCTGACTCGTCATTAACTCGGGTGGACCTTTGCACGTTGGTCCTTAAAAAAGGTTCGTGAACCATGCTCTGTAAAGAACTGCACTCCATAACCCAATGTTTACCATCTAGGCATTGTGGAGTTGATGGACAGGCAGAAGTGTCCCACTCTGGTCATTAGTGAGAAGTAACTCGCAGCTGCCAAAGCGTATAAGGCATCTGAGCTTAATCCTCTATTTTATTAGATGGGGCTCTCAGTGCCCTGGGATGGGACGTTCTGGATTTTAAATATTACAGGTTTTAGATTTTAGGATCTTTGTTGATGTTACGAGCCCAAGTGTGAGCTCTCTAGGTTCCAAACCCAGGATAGAAACCTATGATGGTTTCTTCTTTCTCTTTTCTTTGAACAAACGAACGTGAGTGTCTACTGCACCGGTGACGCGCAGTATAAAGATATCCACTATTGCACTCATGATGCGCAGTATAAAGATAACCCATGAAAACTATACATAAAGGTATGTCATCATTTGCTATTATATTTCTTTTATCTTTGCATGATTTTGTTGTATTTTGGTTTTGGACAGACGATCCTTTGAGCAGGGTCTTTCAGGGGTTTCTAGACTTCTTTACCCTAATGGTTTTCATGAAGTAAAAAAAACAAACAAAAAAACAAAAACAAAACAAAAAACCAAAAAAAAAAAGATTTTGTGTTTCTTAATTTCAAACTTTTCTAACAACAGCCAACCTACCCTTATAGGTGTTGTTATTATCCTTTCCATTATTTTTCCTATTTAAACACTCTATTTTCTCCACTTTCCTCTAACTCAAAATCATTCAAAGGAAAGGTGAGTATAGAAATAGAAGGTGTTTCTATTCATCGACTTAAAAATATCTGTGTATTTTGTGGGTCTAAGTATACGAAGGGTTTAGTGTTTGTAGACGCAGCTACCATTCTTGGTCGATCACTCATTGCAAGAAATATTCATCTTGTATATGAGGGAGATTGCATGGGTTAATGGGAGCTATATCACTTGCTGCATATATAGGAGGCAGTCAGGTTTTAGGTGTCATTCTTGGACCTTTAGCTCAACAGAACATCACTGGAAAGATAATTAGGGAGGAACTTAAGGTATCATCAATGCATGAACAAATGAAGATAATGTTTGATAATTCTTATGCATACATTGCCTTACTAGGTGATTTTGGTACTTTGGAAGAAGTTTTTCAAATTGTCTGTTAGGCCCAACTGAACATCCACCATAAACTCATAGGTTTGTTGAATGTAAATAATTTCTTTGATATTTTGTTACTTTTTCTTGACTATGTTGTGGAATAGAAATTTATCACACCTTCGGCAAGACAACTTCTTATCTTTGCTTCCACTATTGATGAGTTGATTGATAAATTAGAAGTTTTTGTTTATAAACCTGACCCAGCAATAGCTCAGATAGATTGGTCAGCATGAATCAGTGAGGGAAGCAGGATGAAAAGAAAGTCAGATTTGACACTTCGTTTATAGCTTTCCTTTACCTTTAATTTTATTTATCGTACTTTGTTTCTGTAGCACCCCAAACTTTCTATTTATTAAACAATAATTTTGACAGTTAACAAAATTCTACTGTTTAGTGATTTATATGTACTGTAAAATTATTTTGAATATTTCGTCTGTATATTTGATCGTTTTGAGTAATTTGCTCTGTGTCAGGAAAATAATAATTTTCGGGCCGGAAAAATTTTACGTAATTTAATTATTACTGAAAAGTCTTAATTATTTTACGTAATCTAATTTGATATTTGTGAGTTTTCTAATTTTTGTGATTTTATGTGTGATTATGAAATTTTTACTGTTTGTGGGCCCCAGGGGGTGTATATGGGCCCAGGTGGGCCATACGTGGGCCCAGGTGGGTGCCACAAAATGAAAATTTTTCTAACGCATAGAAAATTTTGTACTGTTTAGATGGAGACAGGGGATCTTACTAAACCTGAATCCGAAAATAGTTTTAGAAAATTTCCTTTACTGTATTTTATACTGTATTTAATTATCGAACGATAAAAAAATACAGTAAATATACTCTTTAGTGGGGTTATAATAAAATAAAAAATTAAAATACTATATTGTTAAGTCAACATTGGTGGTTTGGATATCCACCATCGATTTAATCACCGTTGGAGATTTAATCTTGATTTAATCAACGGTGGAGATTTGATCTTAAAAGTGAATAGGATCAATTATAACCGTTGGATGGAAATTCAATCAAGGGTGAAGATTTAGTCTTATAAATGGCTATGACCATTATCAACCCTTGGATGTAGAATAAATCAATGGTGGAGATGGATCATTAATGACCATTGGATTTGGTTTTAGATCAATGGTGAAGAATTGGTCATCAAAAATGACTACAACCATTTTGGACCCTTGGATGTAAAGTTTGAAGGTGTAATCTTGACCCTTCATTTTTGGAGACACATCTAAGGGCTAGGGTTTAAAGAGAAAAGATCCAATCGCCTATATTAAGACTTCTATCTAAGCCTAAACCTAAAAACCTACATTAAGTCCTAACCATTGATTAATCAATGGTTAAGATTGCCTAAAATGATGGCTAGGAGACTTGTTGTAATTTGAAGAGTGCATGGATGGGGGGGCACGGTTTTGGGCTGCTTTTAGAAGCCAAAGCAACACTTGAAGACCATATTGATCACCTTTGGTCATTATTGATCATAATTCATTCTTGTCTCCTCCAAAAAGCCAAAACTTCATCAAACAAAATTCTCTCCATTCTCTCCATGCAAGCTACGGCCACACCACCAAGAACACCCTTCCATCACTCAACAATTCTATACAACCATATTTCTTGAATTTACACCTAATTCTAAGACACTTTGTAGTTTACACCAAGTTCCAACTCATTCATCTTCAAGGAGTTTTTCCTAAAGCAAGTTTTAAGGTTCTTAAGGTGAAGTTGTAGAAAACTTCATTTCTCTTTTCTTTTTCATGTTCTAAACCATGTTTGATCCATGGTTCTTCTTATTCAAGCTTGATATACTAATTTTCTTATATTTGTTTCATGTTTAAGAAGCTTGTGTTGGTGGAGATCTTGTTCAAAATACAAATCAACAAGCTTTTTGGTGGTTCTTCAAGAGGTAAGAGGGAGATCCATCTCACCAACCAAGCATGGTGGTGAGAGATGGTTTTATATTTGATGGATGGTGAATCCATGTGAGGATTCATATCCATGGTCATGTAATAATTTGTGTGTGTTATGTGCTTTGATTATTTTTGCCTATGCTTGATATGCTTTGCATGATTTACTTGTGTATGAATGCTTAGTATGATTTTTATTTACTTACATGGTATGCCTATGATATGCATGATGAAGATATGTTAAATATATTATGATGGGTGCATGTTGAAATAAGAAATTTTGGCTCCAAAGGCCATAGAGAATGCCACGGTTTTGGATTTCCAAAACTAGGGTTTTTATTGAAATTTTTCAAGAACAATGAAGTTAATTTTTAGTCCTTAAACTTAAGCAAATTTTCGGCCAAGACACCAACCAATTTGGTGTTCACAAAATTATATTTTCATGAATGATAAAATTAAACGATTTGAGAAGTAAAGAAAATAAACAAAAGGGTTTGTTTTACAAAAATAATGCACACGATTTTTGAGTTGTATTTTTATTAATTTATTTTGTGTAGAAACACGAATAGAACTTAAATGATTTACAAGAAAAATATTTGATGGTTTTAAAGGCCATATATAAGGTTTTGATAATTTAGAAAAATGTTTTGATGTTATAAAATACAAGAATTTTCAAATAAGGATTTTGGAAAGGGAATTAAAGTGTTATCAATTAAGTGAAGTGGAATTTTCATAAATAAAAGAAAAAGGAGATTGAAAGTGTTGAACTTCAAATTATTTTAAAGAAAATTAATTTTTAGAAGTGATTTAGAAATATAAAAGAAAATGTTGTAACTTAATTTTACTAACGTAGAATTTATTTATTGGGTTTTGGAAAGCGTTAGGAAATTTAAAGTTAGAAACAGTAATTAAATCAACTAAATGTGATTTTGTAAGATTAAATCAATAAAAAGTGATTTTGAGAAAATATATTATGGAAAAGATTTTTGACTAAGAATAGGAAGGGAATAAAGTAAGAAATTATATTATTATAAAAAAGTCCAAAATTATATTTTTAAAAGTTAAGAAATATTTTACGAAGAGTAAAAAATGGTGAAAAACAATTTACGTAACTCAAAAATATAATTTTTAAGTTACACGACTAGAAAAATGTTAAAATATTTCTACGCAATTTATAAAGCGTTTAAATATTTTACACGATCGAAATGTTGTAGAAAAATCGTTATGCGATTTAAAAACAAAAGAATATTTTTACGCAATTAGAATACAATAGAAAATGGTTACACGATTTTTTTTAAACATAACAGAAAATATTAGAAATCATTGTTTACGTAATAAAATATTACGTGACTGTGAAAACGTGACAAAAATATTTTGCGAATGAGAAAAACATGGTAATGTGATTTTGCTGTTAATATACAGTAAACTTTACAGTTAAAAATTAGTATCTGAATACTGTACAAGAAATTGAGAAGTTTGCCTGTAATTGGCGTTAATATACGAACGTAAAACAATATTTGAACCTGGAATGAGAAATTATGTGATTTACCTTTGGTTGGTAATTGGTGCATTACATATGCATTGAAAATGGTCCGATGGACTGTATATGGCTAATTGCCTAGGAGAAACGTACACCTCTTGAGTGGGTGCGATACGCGTAGTGTAGGTCACTCGTTGACCTTGGGGGCATCGGGGTGTGGGTTGCTCACAATGGGCAGTTGGTAGCTCTTCTGTACTGTGGGTTAGACCGATGCAACACACCGATGATCCGGACCGAGACACTATTCTTAATCGAGATCTAATAAAGACTGTCGTGTATGTGCTAGATGTGCAATATATAATTATAGCACTTAGTCTGAGGCACGTGGTATCGGTAGATCTTTTCGATCAATTTCTCCGACCTGAGTTTAGCTCCATGGAGTAGGAAATAGAGTCTATGTGTTCATGCATTAACATAAATGCTTACATCTGTGAAATATAATAGTTGTGAAATATTGATGATGACAATTATACTTTTTAAAAAATCTGCTTAGTGTAGATGGCATTTTCTTGTAATTATTAAATGGTAATTTTGATTGATAATATGATGATGCCATATTTGTAATATGATGTGTTTATATGGTATGCTGTTATGTTATCTCTATGCTACCATGTTGGTATTGGCGTAGGTGATCTCACCTCTTTGTATGTGTATTTGTATATTGTATTTATATTTGGCTGAAGACGTTGAGAAAGAAATAGTACAAGAAGGAGAAGAAGAACTACTTCTCACGTCTGGGAACGCAGAATTTTGAGAAGATGGAGATGCCCAGCTTTCTAGGATACGTGACATTACAGTTTCGTGGAGGTTCAGAGGCGTGGCATGTTCATTTGGATCGACAGTGTATATTTTATATATGGGACCTGAACATTACTTACAGTAGGCTTTATCAAGGGAACCCCTACTTTAGTGTCAATATTTATGTACAGTTAGAGTTTCCACTATCATTAGGCAGTACTGGGGAGCTTACTACTGCACTCCTAGTGCGATAAGTATCATGTTGTCTTCGCGGACACCTGTTCGTAGAGCTTCACGTAATAACGGATTCATATCTACTGAGGAATCTGAGGAGGACCCATCTGAGGGTTCTACTATTTAGTCAGACTTGGGCAATATGTTGAGTCTTAAATTATGTTTAATTACTTTGAGAACATAGTTTGTAATATAAATAATCCTGACAGTACGTGTGTAATGTATAATGATGTAAATTATGTGTGATGATGTATTATATTTTTATTTTCCGCTAAGCTTATTTTATTGTCATCAAAGAAGAAAAAAAATTTTACAACTCGTATTTTTATCACAACATCACTTTTTATGATCTTGAGGGTATTTGGGTAATTAAGTAACATAAATGTGGCACCCTACGGTGGGTGTTACATTAGTTGGTATCAGAGCCCAAGTTAGAGTCTTTTGGGGTTTGTGGCTAGGTCTGTCTTGTTTGTGTTGTGTGACTCTCTGTTATTGTTTTCTGAAAAGAAACAATATTGTTTGAAGATTTATTTTGCTTTCTTTGTATTGTCCAATTTGAGTAGGGAAAAAGTAATGACTGGATGAGGATGAGGACTTGGGAATACTAGCACAGATATGGAACTTAATGGGAATGATAATTTGAACATGGCTGCAGCTGTAGCAGCAATGCAAAGAATAGCGGAAGTGATTGCACAGCAAAATCAAAGGGCTAATGAAAATGTTCACAGTTTATCGGAGTTTTGAAGGAATAATCCACCGAAGTTTCATGGAGAATTCGATCCGGAGAAAGCTGAACTTTGGATCCAAGAACTTGAAAAGATATTTGATGGTATGAGATGTGCTGATGAACGGAAGCTTACGTTGGCAACGTTTATGCTGGTAGAAGATGGTGAACGTTGGTGGGCAGGAGCTAGAAGACTGCTGGAAGCTGAAGGAAGGATGGATGGTGACATGGCAACTTTTTAAGCAAAAATTTCTGGAGAAATATTTTCTAGCAAGTGTGAAGCATATGAAGGAAATGGAATTTCTGAGTTTACGACAAGGATTGATGTCCATAAGTGAGTATGTGGCAAAATTGAAAGTCTATCTCAGTTTTTGAGATATTTACAGATGAACCCAGATGAGGGTTGGAAATGCAGGAAATTTGAGGAAGGATTAAAGCTGGATATTAAGAGAGCAGTATCGATGTTGGAGATTAATCAATTTCCAACTTTGATTGAAAAATGTCGTAAAGTTGAAGAGATTGATCATCAACGTGCGACAAGGAATAAGAATTTTGGGCCTGCAAGGTTCCAAAAAGGGAAGAATAATCAAGCAAATCGCTCTCAGCAAAAGCCGTATATGAAACCGGCAGGAGGTCAGAACAAGAAGCAATTCGTGGGAGGAAGTTCTAGCAGTAATAAGGCAAGTCAAGCTGGGACTCCTATTCGATGTTTCAAATGTGGGAAGGATCATCTCACGAAGGATTGTCAACATAAGGAAGTTGTTTGTTTTAAGTGTGGATAGCTTGGACATTTCTCCAAAGACTGTGATCAGATAAAGAAGGAATCCTCTATGGGAAACGTCCATACTACAAGGCCACAGGCGGGTGATCGTGTCTATACAATAAGCGGGGAGGAAGCCGCTAAATCTGAGGACTTGATAATGGAGGAGGGTGCTATTGAAGGTAATCCTTTAACCATAGTTTATGATTCGGGAGCAACACATTCTTTCATTGCATGTGATTGTGTGGAGCGTTTGGGATTGACTGTGACTGCATTGCCATATGATTTGAATGTTGCTACTCCTACTGATAAGCCTGTAGTTACTTCAACAGTATGCCTGAATTGTCCTGTCTGCGTTAGGGATAGAATCTTTTATGTGGATTTGATCTGTTTGCCTCTTTCCAAGATTAATGTAATCTTGGGAATGGATTGGTTGTCTTCTAACCATATCCTAATTGATTGTTCGAATAAGACATTAGTATTTCCTAAGGCTAAGGATTCTAGATTCCTAACGGCTACTCAAGTGGAAGCTTGTCTGAAAGAAGGAGATCGTGGGTATTTGTTATTATCTTCTTTGGAAGGGCAATGTGAAGATGTCTTGAAGGATATTTTTGTGGTCAATGAATTTCCTGAAGTGTTTCCTGAAGATATACCAGGACTACCACCAGTAAGGGAAATCGAGTTTGCCATTGATCTTGTACCTAGAGCTGGACCGATATCTATAACGCCCTATCGGATATCGCCGGTAGAATTAGCTGAACTGAAGAAACAGCTGGAGGATTTATTGGAGAAACAATTTGTGAAACCTAGTGTGTCACCTTGGGGAGCTCCAGTTTTATTGGTTAAGAAGAAGGATGGGACTTCACGTCTATGTGTAGACTATCGGCAATTGAACAAGGTTACGATTAAGAATAAATATCCACTTCCAAGGATAGATGATCTGATGGATCAATTGCGAGGAGCCGCAATATTTTCCAAGATTAATCTACGTTCTGGGTATCACCAGACACGTGTGAAAGTAGAGGATATTCCCAAGACTGCATTCCGGACACGCTATGGGCATTATGAATATCTTGTGATGCCATTCGGTGTGACAAATGCACTAGCTATATTCATGGATTTCATGAATAGAATTTTTCGTTCATACTTGGACAAGTTTGTTGTTGTTTTTATTGATGACATCTTGATCTATTCTCGAAGTCAGGAGGAACATGCTGAACATCTCAGGGTGGTTCTTCAGATTTTGAAGGAGAATAAATTATATGCCAAGTTGTCCAAATGTGAATTTTGGTTGAGCGAAGTTCAATTTTTGGGACACGTAATATCGAAGGATGGAATTGAGGTTGATGCTTCAAAGGTGGAGACAATTGTTAAATGGGAAAGACCAAAGACTGTAACAGAAATTCATAATTTTATCGGATTAGCTGGTTATTATAGACGGTTCATTGAGGGGTTTTCAAAGATCGCAGGACCTCTTACCCAACTTACACGAAAGAATCAACCATTCGTGTGGACTGATGCATGCGAAGAAAGTTTTCAAGAGTTGAAAAGATGATTGACTACTTCACCGGTATTGATTCTGCCTGATCCAAATGAACCTTTCGAAGTATATTGTGATGCTTCGTACTAAGGATTAGGTTGTGTACTTATGCAAAATCGTAAGGTGGTGGCTTATGCTTCAAGGCAGTTGAAAAATCATGAGAGGAATTATCCGACTCATGATTTAGAGTTGGCGGCAGTGGTGTTTACTTTCAAAATTTGGAGGCATTTTCTCTATGGAGCTACGTTCACTGTTTTTAGTGATCATAAAAGTTTAAAATATCTGTTTGACCAAAAAGAGTTGAACATGAGGCAAAGGCGTTGGTTAGAGTTTCTGAAGGATTATGACTTTCAATTGCAGTATCATCCCGGAAAGGCGAATATCGTAGCTGATGCATTGAGTAGAAAAATACTTAGTGCTTCTGTTATGATGATCAAAGAGAAGGAGTTGATAGAAGAATTTCAGGATATGTGATTATCTGTGAAATTGATGCCGGGTAAGATGCGTTTAAACATGATCACTATTTCAAATGATTTGATAGATAGAATTCGTGAAGGACAAAACTGTGACCAGTATTTGCAAGAAGCAAAAGAAGCAAAGAGCCAAGGAGCAGTATTGGAATTTAGTGAAGGTGCTAATGGAATTTTGAAGTTTCAAGGCAAAGTTTGTGTGCCTAATGATCCAAATATTAGGAGATTGATTTTGGATGAAGCTCACAGGAGTAAGCTGAGTATGCATCCAGGAGCCACAAAGATGTACCAAGATTTAAAACAATTATATTGGTGGCAAGGAATGAAGAAAGATGTTGCTAAGTATGTATCATCCTGTTTAGTCTGTCAAAAGGCTAAGATAGAACACCAAAGACCTTCGGGAATGTTACAACCTTTGCCTATTCCTGAATGGAAATGGGATGATATAGCAATGGATTTTGTGACGGGACTACCAAAGACTCGGAAGGGTCATGATGCTATTTGGGTAGTTGTTGAACGGCTTACAAAGTCAGCGCACTTTTTGCCGATTAATATTAAGTACTCAATGGAAAAGTTAGCCCAAGTGTACATCAGTGAAATTGTTAGACTTCATGGTGTATCATCCAGTATTATTTCGGATCGAGATACAAGGTTTACGTCAAGATTTTGGAATAGTTTGCAAGAATCGATGGGAACTAAGCTATGTCTTAGTTCTACTTACCATCCACAAACAGATGGTCAGTCAGAAAGAACAATTTAGTCTCTAGAAGATTTATTGAGAGCTTGTGTTCTGGAGCAAACTGTAGGTTGGGATGAATTCTTGTCATTGATAGAATTCACATATAACAACAGTTTCTATTCGAGTATAGGGATGGCACCCTATGAGGCATTATATGGGAGGCGATCTAGAACACCGTTGTGTTGGTATCAAGGTGGTGAGAGTGCTATGTTAGGGCCAGAGATTGTCCAACAGACAACTGAGAAAGTGAAGATGATTCAAGATAAAATGAGAGTGACCCAAACTCGGTAAAAGAGTTATGCTAATAAAAGGAGAAAATCTCTTGAGTTTGAAGAAGGTGACCATATATTTTTGCGAGTGACGCCTATGATGGGTGTTGGATGAGTGCTTAAATCTAAGAAGCTCACTCCAAAATTTATTGGACCATATCAGATTTTACGTCGGGTAGGTCCGGTGCATATCAGATTGCATTACCACCTTTTCAGTCAAATCTTCACAATTTATTTCACGTATCACAACTACAGAAATATATTTCTGATCCTACTCATGTTATTAAGCCAGACACAGTACAGCTGAAGGAAAATTTAACCTATGAAACTTTTCCAGTAAAGATTGAAGATCGAAGGACAAAGCAACTTTGAGGTAAGGAAATTTCATTGGTTAAAATCGTTTGGAATGATGTCAGTGGAGAAGCTACATGGGAACTAGAAGAAAAAAATAAAAGAACAGTATCCTTATTTATTCTGAGGCTGTGAAATCAAGTTCATCAAGTTTCGAGGATGAAACTTTTGTTAGAGGGGGAGAGTTGTAACACCCCAAACTTTCTATTTATTAAACAGTAATTTTGACAGTTAACAGAATTCTACTGTTTAGTGATTTCTGTGTACTGTAAAATTATTTTGAATATTCTGTCTGTATATTTGATCGTTTTGAGTAATTTGCTCCGTGTCAGGAAAATAATAATTTTCGGGCCAGAAAAATTTTATGTAATTTAATTATTACTAAAAAGTCTTAATTATTTTACGTAATCTAATTTGATATTTGTGAATTTTCTAATTTTTGTGATTTTATGTGTGATTATGAAATTTTTACTGTTTGTGGGCCCTATGGGGTGTATGTGGGCCTAGGTGGCCATACGTGGGCCTAGGTGGGTCCCACAAAATGAAAATTTTTTTACGCATAGAAAAATTTGTACTATTTAGACGGAGACAGGGGATCTTACTAAACCTGAATCCGAAAATAGTTTTAGAAAATTTTCTTTACTGTACTTTGTACTGTATTTAATTATCGAATGATAAAAAAATAAAGTAAATATACTCTTTAGTGGGGTTATAATAAAAAAAAATACTATACTGTTAAGTCAACATTGGTGGTTTGGATATCCACCATCGATTTAATCAGCGTTGGAGATTTAATCTTGATTTAATCAATGGTGGAGATTTGATCTTAAAAGTGAATAGGATCAATTATAACCGTTGGATGGAAATTCAATCAAGGGTGAAGATTTAGTCTTATAAATGGCTATGACCATTATCAACCCTTGGATGTAGAATAAATCAATGGTGGAGATGGATCATTAATGACCATTGGATTTGGTTTTAGATCAATGGTGAAGAACTGGTCATCAAAAATGACTACAACCATTTTGGACCCTTGGATGTAAAGTTTGAAGGTGTAATCTTGACCCTTCATTTTTGGAGACACATCTAAGGGCTAGGGTTTAAAGAGAAAAGATTCAATGGCCTATATTAAGTCTTCTATCTAAGCCTAAACCTAAAAACCTACATTAAATCCTAACCATTGATCAATCAATGGTTAAGATTGCCTAAAATGATGGCTAGGAGACTTGTTGTAATTTGAAGAGTGCATGGATGGGGGGGGGGCATGGTTTTAGGCTGCTTTTAGAAGTCAAAGCAACACTTGAAGACCATATTGATCACCTTTGGTCATTATTAATCATAATTCATTCTTGTCTCCTCCAAAAAGCCAAAACTTCATCAAACAAAATTCTCTCCATTCTCTCCATGCAAGCTACGGCCACACCACCAAGAACACCCTTCCATCACTCAACAATTCTATACAACCATATTTCTTGAATTTACACCTAATTCTAAGACACTTTGTAGTTTACACCAAGTTCCAAATCATTCATCTTCAAGGAGTTTTTCCTAAAGCAAGTTCTAAAGTTCTTAAGGTGAAGTTGTAGAAAACTTCATTTCTCTTTTCTTTTTCATGATCTAAACCATGTTTGATCCATAGTTCTTCTTATTCAAGCTTGATATACTAATTTTCTTGTATTTGTTTCATGTTTAAGAAGCTTGTGTTGGTGGAGATCTTGTTCAAAATGCAAAGCAACAAGTTTTTTGGTGGTTCTTCAAGAGGTAAGAGGGAGATCCATCTCACCAACCAAGCATGGTGGTGAGAGATGGTTTTATATTTGATGGATGGTGAATCCATGTGAGGATTCATATCCATGGTCATATAATAATTTGTGTGTGTTATGTGCTTTGATTATTTTTGCCTATGCTTGATATGCTTTGCATGATTTACTTGTGTATGCATGCTTAGTATGATTTTTATTTACTTACATGGTATGCCTATGATATGCATGATGAAGATATGTTAAATATATTATGATGGGTGCATGTTGAAATAAGAAATTTTGGCTCCAAAGGCCATAGAGAAGGTCACAATTTTGGGTTTCCAAAACTAGGGTTTTTATTGAAATTTTTCAAGAACAATGAAGTTAATTTTTAGTCCTTAGACTTAAGCAAATTTTCGGCCAAGACACCAACCAATTTGGTGTTCACAAAATTATATTTTCATGAATGATAAAATTAAACGATTTGAGAAGTAAAGAAAATAAACAAAAGGGTTTGTTTTACAAAAATAATGCACATGGTTTTTGAGTTGTATTTTTATTAATTTATATTGTGTAGAAACACGAATGGAACTTAGATGATTTACAAGAAAAATATTTGATGGTTTCAAAGGCCATATATAAGGTTTTGATAATTTAGAAAAATGTTTTGATGTTATAAAATACAAGAATTTTCAAATAAGGATTTTGGAAAAGGAATTAAAGTGTTATCAATTAAGTGAAGTGGAATTTTCATAAATAAAAGAAAAAGGAGATTGAAAGTGTTGAACTTCAAATTATTTTAAAGAGAATTAATTTTTAGAAGTGATTTAGAAATATAAAAGAAAATGTTGTAACTTAATTTTACTAACGTAGAATTTATTTATTGGGTTTTGGAAAACGTTAGGAAATTTAAAGTTAGAAACAATAATTAAATCAACTAAATGTGATTTTGTAAGATTAAATCAATAAAAAGTGATTTTGAGAAAATATATTACGGAAAAGATTTTTGACTAAGAATAGGAAGGGAATAAAGTAAAAATTTATATTATTGTAAGAAAAGTCCAAAATTATATTTTTAAAAGTTAAGAAATATTTTACGAAGAGTAAAAAATGGTGAAAAACAATTTACGTAACTCAAAAATATAATTTTTAAGTTACGCGACTTGAAAAACGTTAAAATATTTCTATGCGATTTATAAAGCGTTTAAATATTTTACACGATCGAAATGTTGTAGAAAAATCGTTATGCGATATAAAAACAAAAGAATATTTTTACGCAATTAGAATACAATAGAAAATGGTTACGTGATTTTTTTTAAACGTAACAGAAAATATTACAAATCATTGTTTACGTAATAAAATATTACGTGACTGTGAAAATGTGACAAAAATATTTTGCGAATGAGAAAAACATGGTAATGTGATTTTGCTGTTAATATACAGTAAACTTTACAGTTAAAAATCAGTATTTGAATACTGTACAAGAAATTGAGAAGTTTGCCTGTAATTGGCGTTAATATACGAACATAAAACAGTATTTGAACCTGGTATGAGAAATCATGTGATTTACCTTTGGTTGGTAATTGGTGCATTACATATGCATTGAAAATGGTCCGATCGACTGTATATGGCTAATTACCTAAGAGAAACGTACACCTCTTGAGTGGGTGCGATACGCGTAGTGTAGGTCACTCATTGACCTTGGGGGCATCGGGGTGCGGGTTGCTCACAATGGGCAGTTGGTAGCTCTTCTGTACCGTGGGTTAGACCGATGCAACACACCGATGATCCGGACCGAGACACTATTCTTAATCGAGATCTGATAAAGACTGCCGTGTATGTGCTAGATGTGCAAGATATAATTATAACACTTGGTCTGAGGCACGTGGTACCGGCAGATCTTTTCAATCAATTTCTCCGACCTGAGTTTAGCTCCATGGAGTAGGAAATCGAGTCTATGTGTTCATGCATTAACATAAATGCTTACATCTGTGAAATATAATAGTTGTGAAATATTGATGATGACAATTATACTTTTTAAAATATCTACTTAGTGTAGATGGCATTTTCCTGTAATTATTAAATGTTAATTTTGATTGATAATATGATGATGTCATATTTGTAATATGATGTGTTTATATGGTATGTTGTTATGTTATCTCTATGCTACCATGTTGGTACTGGCGTAGGTGATCTCACCTCTTTGTATGTATATTTGTATATTGTATTTATATTTGGCTGAAGACGTTGAGAAAGAAATAGTACAAGAAGGAGAAGAAGAACTACTTCTCACGTCTGGGAACGCAGAATTTTGAGAAGATGGAGATGCCCAGCTTTCTAGGATACGTGACATTACAGTTTCGTGGAGGTTTAGAGGCGTGGCATGTTCATTTGGATCGACAGTGTATATTTTATATAGGGGACCTGAACATTACTTACAGTAGGCTTTATCAAGGAAACCCCCACTTTAGTGTCAATATTTATGTACAGTTGGAGTTTTCACTATCCATTAGGCAGTACTGGGGAGCTTACTACCGTACTCCTAGTGCGATAAGTATCATGTCGTCTTCGCGGACACCTGTCCGTAGAGCTTCACGTAATAATGGATTCCTATCTGCTGAGGAATCTGAGGAGGACCCATCTGAAGGTTCTGCTGTTTAGTCAGACTTGGGCAATATGTTGAGTCTTAAATTATGTTTAATTACTTTGAGAACATGGTCTGTAATATAAATAATCCTGACAGTACGTGTGTAATGTATAATGATGTAAATTATGTGTGATGATGTATTATATTTTTATTTTCTGCTAAGTTTATTTTATTGTCATCAAAGAAGAAAAAAAAATTTTACAACTCGTATTTTTATCACAACATCACTTTTTATGATCTTGAGGGTATTTGGGTAATTAAGTAACATAAATATGGCACCCTACGGTGGGTGTTACAATTTCTGTTTAAATTTGTGTCAGATTTCTCCAACAGGTAATATCTTCTATCTTTTACTCAACTATATTTTAACATTGAGGGCAATGTTGTGATCTGGTTGGGGGGGAAGGATAGTTGACCAAAAAATTTTGTTTTTCTTTTTTGGGAAGTATGATATGATTGTCATGGACTTACTAAACTAATGAATGATGGCAGAGTAATGAGCAATTTTACTCCTGAGATGCATCTAAATTAGGAAGTATATTTAGTGATATGACTGTCAGAAACCTATTCGTAGTAAAACCAATTAAGGATGGCAGCGTAAGGAGTAAATTTTACCTTAGACGTAAATCTACTCCTGGGACGCATCTTAGTTGAGGAAATAATTATTTTATGTAGAAGTAGCAAACGGATTCTTAGATCTTAGCATAAATTGTCTTCTTTATTAAAAATCACAAGCTTGGATATGAATGTTGATATGGTGGATTGAGAATGATAGAAATATGCCTTGTGAGATTTTGAGCCTATTGATGAATTGATTAAATATCTATACCATTCTCTTCTTTATTGTGTGATTTTCACTCATGGAATTGCTACTCCAGAACTTGTTTTGATTCTTTTTAAGGCTACATTTTCACATGCATAAATAAATATGATTGAGGCATTTTGAAATAGCTACTTTGACCAAATAACCATCTTTGTATATTTTTTCTTGTGTAACCCCTTTGAGCTTATTTGACAATTCCTTGTTTTTAGCTCATTACGTGCCTTAAAAAAAAGATAAAAAAAACATGTTTTTACCCAACCTTAGGGAATAAGAGAGCATTGGCCTTGTTCTTGAACAAGTATGGGGGTGTATGTGCAAAATGATCAAAGAAAAAGAAAAAGAAAAGGACTGACCACCATTGCAATCAAAGGATTATCAGAGTCTAGAATAAAGGTGGATGCTTGGAAACAACAGGAAGAAAATGAGAAGGTTTAGGCTTAATAATGAATTCAATTCACCAATTTGGGATTAATCTTCAACAAAACATTAGTCAAATATTGATCATTGTCTTTATGATTAATGTCTTCAAACATCTTCTCCATTCTAACTGTACCATAATACTCTTTTATTCTCTTTGGTATTTATCTCCTCATATCCATAATATCCCCTCTCCTTTACCATGACCCCATTACAACCTTGAATAAAGTCCTCTTAATTTTTGTATGCATGTGTTTTGAGTAGTGGAGAAGTAGAAGATAAACAAGCTTATGGTAGTGCAATTGTTCATGAGTTGAATAGAGTGAAATACTTACCTTTTAAATACTTGAAAGATTGAGAGTGAATTATGTGAGGATTTATCATTCTTGATTCATTCTTTTCAACTGAAGTTTCATTGCTTGTTGGTTTGAGATGTGAAGAAATGTTACCTCATTAATGCTTTGATCCCCTGAATTTCTGGTTGCACTTCTTGTTTCATCAAGTCTTTTAGATTTTTTAGCTTTTGAGTCCGTGTCGTTTTTCTTTGTTTCCAAGCTTTGGTCTTATGTGTTTTGCCCAGGAGTGCAAAAAGCTAAGTATGAGGAAATTTGATAATCACATATTTTATACATTAATAAACCCTCATTTTTAGTCATTTACACTCTCCATGTACTTAATTGATTAAGTTTGGTTATGTTTTGTAAGTTTGGACTCAAATTGGACTTAATTGATTTTTATAGTACTATTTTGGTCTTACATTATTTCTGTATTTTAGTCATATCTTGAGTTCTAGATGTCTTATAATTATGTATCTTACCTTGTAGGAAAGATAAGAGAGAGCTCTACAACTTTCATGAAGAGCTCCAGGGAAAAATCAGACATCTAGTGGAGATAATTGGGCTTGGAAGTTAGAACACAAGTTTTGTTACTAGAACCTGAACAGTGTGCAGTAATCATTGCATAATTTGAGTTGAAGGAAATTAAATAGGCTAAAAATTTGGAATCTAAAAGATAAGATGTATACCTACAACTTTTATGAAGAACACAAGAGCTCAATCGGACAGCTTGGAGGTGATATTGGGTCTGGAAGTCAAAACAGAGGTTCTAAAACTGGGCCTGAATAGTATGCAGAAATTAGGTCATATCTTGGGCTGTATGATGAATTTTTAGATGATTTTGGTGGCATTGGAAATTTGAGACAATTTCCTAGAACTTTCATGAGGACCATTTTGCTTCATTCTGACGTTATCCATGAGTTCGTCACTGAATGATTTCGGAGACAAGAAATTTCAATAATTTTTCACTCACAAAAGTTCTTTGGCATTTTTCACTCATCCACTCACTCATTATTCAATTCCCTTGCCATTTTGTATCCCTAATTCTCTATAAAAGGGACCATAGGTAGATCATTTGGGTAATCTTAGCTTAGCTTAGATTATGCTATTGTGTTATTTGTTGTAATTTTCTTTTGTTCTAAGTTGAAATTATCATCTTTTTCTTCTACTCTCTTTCTTTCTTTTTGCTCATGGGTAACTAATCTTCAACTTAGTTGGGTGAAGGAGTGAAGCTTTTGGTAATAAAATAAGGTTAAATTAATTTCTTTCTTGTGCTTAAATAATATATTATCAAGTGATCATTATACGTATTGCATTTAGTTTCCAATCAATTTAGAAACCCTCCTTGTAAAGTGGAGTTCTTGATTCATTGTATACAAGTGGTTTGGCATAATGAATGCTTGAACCCATTTACAAGTGTAGGTGTTAGTAAATAATTAAAGGAACCATAATATAACTACGTATATAATTGTAAATGGACTTTGAATGTTTTATTCTTCAATTGGAACCTCTGTTGTGCGTGAATTTCAATTGAGTTGTAAAAAGAATTAATCTTGTCCTTAATTTATTACCAAAAGTGGATCTCCTAACCCAAGCAAGTTCTTTAATTTAATTGTGAACAAATTTTATTATCTTTATTGTTGTGACAAAGTCTTTCCTTACCTCAAAGAATTTTTCTTCATCAATTCCCTGTGAATCAACCTCGGACTCCCGAGAAATTTATTACTTGAGACAACCTGCACTTGGGTTTGCATCCTTTAATCCGCATCAAGGTCGCAATAGGAAAGGAAAGTAAATATACGAAGTGGTATGGGGTTGCCAAGTGGTGGCTCCCGGCGATAGCCAAACAGCTGCGGTATATACAACAAGGGGAGAGATGGGGCGTTGAACTTTGTGTGGAAACACTGATGCAAGGCCAGTGGATTTAGGGCCGATGGTTATGGCTCGGCTGACCAGTGGAAACAGGGAGGAGCGATGCTATAGAGGCTAGGGTTCAATATGTAGAAATAGGGAAGAAAAGTGCGACCCTGATGTGTTGTGTAGCCATTAGTGATGGAGAGCATCAAATAGTGCATAGGAGAGCAGATGAAATTTGGGTTTTTGAAACCCTTGAATTTTGAAGAGATTAAAGAAAGAAATAATTTGTCTCTAACTTTTATAAAAAAAATTATATAGATTATTTAGAGACGAAATATAGTATCATTAGAGACAGAAAATTTAGAGACAGATAAATTCCGTCTCTAAATTCCGTCTCTAAATCTATTTGACTTTTTAAATTACAAGATTGACCATTTAGAGACGAAAATAGAGACGAAATTTTTTAGATGGATAATTTCCGTCTCTAAATTCCCTCTCTAAATCTATTTGACTTTTTAAATTTCAAGATTGACCATTTAGAGTCGAAAATAGAGACGAAAATTTCTTAGATGGATAATTTTCATCTCTAAATTCTGTCTCTAAATCATAAAATTTATTTTTCGTCTTTGAATCATCATTTCTATCTTCATTTTTGTCTCTATTAGAGACAGAATTTTGTTCGTCTCTAAATTTGATTTTTCTAGTAGTGATTGCATTGCGTCGTTGTACCCTGTCCTTGACCAGGGGCAACGAATGTAGCAACTCCTCTTCTTGAATTATGTCTCGTGCTCACCATGGTTGAATGAGAATAGAAGTTTATCAGATTTCCATAGACAACGCCAATGTTCTAAAGTGGATTTAGAGGGATACTTGAGATTGGCACGTCACAGTAGTTTCCTCCATGCGCAACTACAACAGAGTGTGTTGAACCAAGGGGTAGGTACTTCCAAAGGAACAACAACGCACAAGTCAGGAAGTGTACAAGTAGGGTTTATGCAATGTGTAACACCCTTGTGGGGATGTCACATTTATGATGCAATAAAATAAAATCTACCTAAGTTATAAAACATTTGATACATAATTAATATGAATTGTAAAAATTTTTTTCCTTTTATACCGAATGTTATTAAATAAAATAACACAGAACATAAAATAAAATAAACTATTATCACACTCCATAATATACATATGATTTTGTCAAAAGTTGTGCAAATAATTTATAACTACAAATATTTAGAAAAAACAGTAAAGAGTTAGCATAACAGTACCAGAAACATAAAGTGCCCAAGTGCACATCAAAGGTTTCTAACCCTTCGAAGGATCACTCTCGGATGATAGAAATCCAGGATGTCTCGCAGCTCTATGGACAGGAGTCTGTGCTGTCGATACAATACTAATCTCACTGGGAGTGCGAAAAAGTCCTCCCCAATGACGTCTCAGCGCCAAAGGCATCTCCAAATGTAAATATAGAGTAGTAGTAAAAACAGGCTCCCCATCAAACTCTCCACGCAGGGACACTGATCCTCTATCCTCACGCAGTTGCCAAGCCTCCGAACCTCCGTGAAACTCAACTCTCACAAAACTTAGGAATCCAGGCAACGCCATAACCACAAATCTAGATGGTATGGATGATCGGACGACTCGCACTCGTCAAACTGATCGCCCGTCTACTGATCCTTGGGGTACAAAATCTCTAGAGGTTGTTGCTCTACCTCTTCCTCAAACTCTTTACAGCAATAAAATAATAATACAAAAACACAAACAAATAAAGAGGTGAGACAATTTACATCAATACCAGCATGGCAAATAAGAAAACGATAATACAACAGATATCACATTTTAACAAAATAAAACATACCATAGCATCATAAATAATAACACAATTTAACACAATAATGCATACCACAATCTCATAAATAATAATGTTATGATGCATGCCACAATGCAAATGACTCATTCCTACTCCATGGAGCTAGACATAGACATTAGAGAGAATGATCTGAAAAGAACTATCAGTACCTCAGGCTGCCCAACCAAACTATTACACTGTTCAACGTCGTGTCTATAGCCCACAGTCCAACATTGTGTAGTAGTACACAGTCCAAACACATCGTGCACTACAGGCATTGTACTAAACAGTCTCCCTAAGATCTCGATTAAGAATAGTGCGTGTCGAGATCATTAGTGTGTTGCCAGTTACCACGACCCAGAGGAGCGACCAACTGTCTATACGTGGGATACTCCGCACATTAATGCCTCCAAGTCCACTCAATGAACCACACTGTGCTTATCACACCGACAACACGATATGATTCGTCTCGTCAACCAATCATCAATTTCCAACCAATTGACAAGACTTTCAATGCATGAATATAATTACAAAAATACCCTTAGTCTGAAAATGTTACCATATTTACAAAAATACCCTCAATCTCAAAATTTTCAAATATAGTACGTCTCCACTTGACAGTACCATATCTCAACATGTCTGAGTCTACCACTTTGGCCTGACAGCAAAATTCACTATTCTAATTAATCGCGTAGAAATTTTTATCACATTTTCACAATCACGTCACTTTTACAAACGTTTTTATATCACGTAAATATATTTTGACGTTTTTAAAATCGCGTAGGGTTTTTAAATCATTTTCTCAATCGTGTAAAATTTTTAAATCATTTTCTTAACCATAAGGCTTAAAAATCATTATTTTAAATATGCGTAAGCTATTTCTAATACTTTTAAACTACGTAGAATATTTTCTTTATGTTATAAATATACTGTGAAACTTTCTCTTTTATTCATCTATTTTTAATAAATTTTGACAGCATTTTATCTAGAAAATCTATTAAAATTTGTTTTCTACATTTTCCTTTAAAAATTCCTTTGTTTAGTTTATAACTACAAAATACACTTTGAAAATTGCTATCATACTTTAAAACTCAAAGGTAAGTATTTTTCAAGAGTTTTGTTTATTTCTCTTCTATACTATATTTCTAATAAAAATTTGTTTACTTATTTAGTTCTTGAAAATCCATTGCAAATGAATTCTTTTTAAGTTAAACCACTAGCCTACACTTAGAAAACAAATTTTGGATTAATCACACATTGAAAGGGCATGTTGGCCTAATTCAACAAAATCTTTGCATTTGATTTTTAAACAATTTTCCATCTTCTAAATCATTTTGGAATTCATTAATTTACCTAAATTCATTAAATCCTTCCTTTAGAAAATGGTTGAGAACATTTTGGTTCTCTTTTCTTGGAGAAGTCGTGAGCTCCATGTTGTGTTCTTTGGAACACTCATGCAATCCTTGCATGTTATTCACATCCTATGTTAATAATCATGCATTTATATACACATGCAATATATTTTAAAGCTATAAACATACATACAAACAAAATCAAACACAAATAAGGAAAGCATTTAAACAACCACATAAATGAATCCTTATGGATTCTTCACACACATACAATCCATTTTCTCATCACCATTCAAGGTTGATGAGATTAAATCTCCCTCTTACCTTAAAGGAAGACAACTCCTTCTAACTCTCCTTCCTATGAATTTCGTGTGGCTCTCCAAAGGAATCCTAGCAACCTTAAACATTTTTTATAGAGTTATAACCATAGGAGAAAAACATAAACAATGGATCAATCATGACTTAGAACCTTAGAAATCATGTTAGAAATGAAAAACAAGAATCTTCACCTTGTAGGAAAAATCTCCAAAGTGATTTTCCAAGCTCAAGATGAATTTTTTTGAAGAAATCTCTAACTAGAGATGTTCTTAGAATGTTATTTGGGTCTGAGAAATAAGGTTGGATAAAATTTTAGAAGGTTGGAAGTGTGTTTTCTTGGTGTTGGCCGAATGGCTCTTCAAAAGGCAACAATGGTGATTTTTGTTCTTGGTGTTCTTGAAGAGAGAGAGAAGAGAGGTTTTTGTGATAGTAGAATAAAGATGAAATGAAGTGAAGAGCTCTCCAAAGCTCTACTTGGCTGTGAGCTTCATCAAGGGAGGTGGCCTCCTTTGTTGACTTCTCCTATCACTTAATAGCCTTAGATATGATCAATGGATGATAACAAAAGCTTTGGCTCCAAGCTTGTCTCTAATTGGTGTAGGAAATCTAGTCATGCAAGTGACTAAGCTCTTCTTGATGGTTCTTGAACATGCTTGGCCGAATGGCCCTAAAGAGAAGCAAACCAAGTTTGTGCTTCATTTGGTTTTCTAGTTATACTTAGGTAAAATTGATTAGTTTGTTTAGTTACTAGCTTAACTATATAGTTACTTAGGTTAACTAGGTTTGTCTTGATATTTTGAGAACATTCTCTAACTAGGACTTAACTAGATAGCTAACTAGGTTTACTTCACTTAGTTACTACATAAGCTTTCTATACTAACTTAGTTAGATTTTAAGCTAACTTGGTTAAACTTTCTAGTTTAATCTTAACAAGTCCAACCACTTTTGTGGACTTGAATCTTATTGGTCTAAAACCTTCAAGCCACTTTTGTTGACCACTCCTCATTGGCTTAGGAGTTAGTCTAGCCAGAAACGTTGATTGGTTCACTAAACGCGGGTCGCACAGACTTTTCCAGGTCTATGGTCGTTTTAGAGCATATTTCTACTACTTTTGAGATAGTAGGTACTGTCAAATAAAATAATATTATAATAATATAAAATAATTTTATTGTACAGTTAAATCCTAAAAATTAAAAGATTAATATTCATATCACTCGAAATTGAGTTTTGTAAGATCCCCCAGCTCCGAATAATTAAAATAAGATTTCCCCAGCCCGAAAATTATTATTTTCTTGACTCGAAGTAAATCACACCAAACACTCAAATATAATCATGAAACAGTCAAATAAATTTTATAACATACAAAAAAACACAAAACAGTACATTCGGGACAATATTGTAATTAATCCAAAAGTTGGAGTGTTACACAATGAGATATTGATTACCTGATTTGGGCGACTTAGCTTGGTATTTATAAAGTGTAACTGGAATCGTAATATGATCAATATTTTTTTTTGTTACAATTTGCATAAGTAGAAAATACGAGCCTCGAATGAAATATAAATATATTCAACCCATAATACAACCACTGAAATAAAATCATATTCCTTATATATATATATTTTATAGTCAATTTACACAAATCACTGATGACATAGAATATAATAATTATAGAGTCCAATAAAATACAGTGAGAATAAAAACACTAAAGGGGGAAAAGTAGTAACCCAGGGATGGGTACTACCAGCAGACAAAGCCGCCACCCCATATGTATATGACGCACGGCGTCCCAGTTGACACGACAGGCATCAATGCCTCCTCGCGGCTGCACTCTTACATAGTCGAAGAAATCTTGTCCAGACGCTCAAGCCAATCAACCAAGGTGTGGTCTCTCTTTATCTTCCTCACGATCTTTTATCAAATATAAATATAAAACAGAAATGCACAAATATAGGAAAGAGGTGAGACACCCGTCTTTCATTACCACTATTGGCAGTAAGAAAACAGCACGGCACAAAGCGCCCACCAAGCAATACAGTTCATATATTCATCAATAGCAACAACGGAATTTATAATAAAGGCAATTCAATTCTGAGCAATAATCAGAGTCAATAATAACAGTGATATTTATAGTAAAGGTAGAACAATAGTAAGCAATAGCAGGCAGATCATAATAGTATTTCCAGGAATCAGCACAACAATCAGATAATCATTTACAGAAGTACAACAGTTATCTTTACATTCACAAGTGTTCATGCTCAACAATTTATAAGACCGACGATGAACGATGCACAATGTATTATGATACCACAATTCCTACTCCATGGAGCTAGACATAAATAGTCGGAGAGAAAGATCAGGAGACATGTCTGTAACTCGGCTGCCGCGGCCAAAGTGCTATAAACCAGTAATTTTCACGTGCACATATAGGCATTGTACAGACATTCCACGCTAGATCACGATATAGGACAGTGTCTCGGTCCAGATCATCGGTGTGTTTGCATCGGTCTACCCCACAGCACAGAGGAGCTCATAACTGTCCATGTAAGGAACCCGCACCCTGACGCCCCCAAGGTCAAACATGACCTATACTAGTCTACTCGCACCGGCACTAAGGTGTGTTTAATCTCCTAGGCAACTTGGCCTTACAACAGTCCACAGGACATTCACAATGCATAAGACTCAATGCATGGACATGTATAATCATCAATTTCATACAATTCCATAATATACCACAATTGGCCAAGAGAGCATCAATATACAAATGGTCACTCATATGGACCCATAACATCATAATATTGAGATCAAGCCAAATGGTACATTCTTAGGTCCATTATGAATCCTAACTTAGAATTTGTCTTTCCTACAAGGTCCATTTCCAATTAAATTCTCATAATTAATTTAATCTTCATATTGTAATTCATTCTTTTACACTTGATAAATCATTCTAAGCTCTTAAAGACTCACACTCTCTTATTCTTGCTCTCTTGAATTTACCCTAAGTCTTATGAAAGTTTTATTCTTGGTTCTTCAAATTTATGAAATCTCAAATTGTCTTCAATTCTTTCACTTGGTAATATTTCTAGTTCATTACCTAGGGTTTTAGCCACTTGATTTCTTGAATTTCAAAGTTACCAAAATTCCCTAATTAAGCCTAATTTACCCTAGAGGCCGTGGCCTCACTAAAGGTTCCAATTCCAAATTTTCCTTCCATCAATTTTTATTCTACCCACTTGATTACATTATGGCTTGCACTTATTACAAATTGATCACAAAAAGACCACCCTTTTTGGCCCAAAAACCGTGACCTCCCAAGAGGCACTCCTAATTTATTTTTCTTTCATTAATTTTATTTTATACATTCAATTAGTTTAAGTCTTGCACTTGATGCAAATTGTTTACCAAGAGACCCAATTCTTGGGCCCAAAACCATGACCTCCCAATGGTGAATCCCAAATCATTTTCTTCCATTTCAAGTCTTCAAATCCATTTTTTCCTTCTCTTTTAGGTATTAACTTCTAGTTATTAATTCACTTAAGTTTTTAGTTCATTAAAATCAATCCAAGTGCCCCAGATTCAATGCCAAAACCGTGGCTTCATGATGTCCATTATCCAATTTTTCTTTCCACTTTTATGTATTAGTTTTCTTAACACTAATTCACTTAAATTTAGTTCATCAAGATTAATCCATTTGTCTCTTTACTAAGACCAAAACCATGGCACCCCTCTTGGGTATTAAACTCTCAAGGTCCTCCATTCATTTGTGTTAATACTATCATTCAACCTTTGATTACATAAGTCTTATTTCACTTATATACAAAACCAATTTTCACCCTTAACTTCTAGTCAAAACCATGGCACCATGTTGAGGTAGGAAACTCCAAATTTTCCATTTAGCAACCCCAACATGATCAAGCACAAATAATATATCAAACATATTCAAGAGCATAATCAAGTATCAATCAAATTCAAGAATACTAAATCATACAAAGTTTATAATTCAAGCAAGCATACAAAGCGCATACAAGGATGGATTTCTCCATCAACACACATACAAAGCCTCCTCACCACCATAAGTGGTTGAAGTGAGTAGTCTCCCTCTTACCTAAAGGAAGAACACAAAAACAATCTCTTATGGCTTCTTGGTGAATTTCAGTTTTGGGTCTTCAAGAACCCTAATTTTTCAAGCATCAAAAATCAATATTAATAGTTGAAAAGAATGGATCTTTGGTCTCCACTAAGACCCTAGATCACGAAATTAAAGAGAAAGAGGAAGAAAAGTGAAAGCTTTACCTCTAAGTTAGAAGCTTTGCCTTGGAAGACAATGGAGACAAGATTAGATTTTGAGTAAACCTTCTAAATGAAACTTGTAGAGAAGATGAAGATGAGTGTATAAATGTGTTTAGTGGAGAGAAAAATCAAAAAGCTTGGCCATCCATGGAGGAGTGATTTTCGGATTTGGAGGAGGAGAACTCTAGCACTCACTCACGAAAGTTAAGAACTTTGATGAAGAGAAAATATTCACTCTTTTCTGAAGAATACACGCACCCATTGATTTATTACTCTGTATATTGACTATTTATACACTATGAGAATAAGTCCCACATAGGCTAGTTATTTACTAGCTCCATTCTGTTACAGTACAGCTAACACTTGCTTATTGTTAACTAACTAACTAATACTACACCTGAATTAACTAACTCTCAACACACCTCCTTAATTCAGGTGTACTAGGGAAACAACACCAAGTTTGTTTCTTAGTTCATTAAACTTGTCTGCCTTCAGTGGTTTAGTTAGAATGTCTGCAACTTGTATGTCCATTCTGCAGTATTCCAAATTCAGTCTTCCTTTGTTCACTTGATCTCTAAGAAAATGAAATCTGGTTTCAATATGTTTGCTTCTCCCATGCGCAATTGGATGTTTTGCCAAGTTGGTGGTTGATTTGTTATCAACTAGTAGTTGAATTACTCTAGATTTCTTCACCTTCATCTCAGCTAGCAATGTATCAAGCCATAAGGCTTGACAAGCACTCATAGAAGCAGCAATATACTCTGCCTCACATGAGGATAAGGCCACCACAGATTCTTTCTTTAAGCTCCAGGAAATTGGTGCTTTTCCACACATAAAGACATAGCCTGCTGTACTCTTTCGATCATTTTTATCACCACACCAATCTGAATCAGAGTAACCAAACACTTCAAGTTCTTCTCTACCACTCCTGTTAGGAAATAATATTCCATAATCCAAAGTTCCCTTCACATATCGCATTATTCTCTTAGCTGCCAACAGATGAGGAGTTCTTGGTTTTTCTATGAATCTACTGATTAGACCAACACTGTAAACTAAATCAGGTCTGGTATTACACAAATATCTGAGAGATCCAATAATCTGTATGAAGTTTGTGGCATCAACAAACTCCTCACTTCCTTCTTTCTCGAGTACCAAACCAGTTTCAGCTGGTGTAGCAGTTGAATTACATTGGAGCATGTTAAATCTCTTCAACAAATCTGCAACATACTTACTCTGATGCATGACAATGCCACTCTCTGTTCTTTTGAATTCAATTCCAAGAAAATAGGATAAGTGACCCAAATCAGTCATCTCAAACTCCTTCATCATCCTTTTCTTGAATGCTGCAATCTCAATTTCATTGCTACCTGTTACAAGTAGATCATCTACATAGAGACACACAATCAGCAGGTCTGTATCTATGGTAGTTTTCACATATACTCCATATTCAGATGTGTATTTAGCAAAACCAATCTGAATTAGGAAACTGTCTATTCTTTTGTTCCAAGCCCGTGGAGCTTGTTTCAAGCCATACAAGGCTTTCTTCAATCTGAACACTTTTGTCTCCTGTCCAGCTGCTACAAAACCAGGAGGTTGAGTAACATAGACTTCCTTATCTAGTGGACCATTCAAAAATGCAGATTTCACATCCATTTGGTACATAGAACAACCTCTCAGACTTGCAAAGGCAACAACCATTCTGATTGTTTCAATTCTTGCAACAGGTGCAAACACCTCATCAAAGTCCACTCCAGCTCTCTGTAGAAACCCCTTGGCAACGAGTCTAGCTTTATACTTGATCACATCACCATTTGGATTCACCTTCACTTTGTAAACCAACTTTACTGCTATGGATTTTTTCTTAGGTGGCAGGGAAACCAGTTCCCATGTTTGGTTCTTTTCTATTGACTGCAGCTCATCTTCCATAGCACAAATCCATCTTGAATCTTGAATTGCTTCCTCAAAACTGACTGGTTCAGCCTCAGCAAGTAAAGCAAAGTGCACCAATTCACCTTCAGAGTTTACTATAGAATCTGATACTATCTCATAATCATGTAATCTTGCTGGAATTTGTCTAGCCCTCTGAGATCTTCTTACTTCAGTGGCACCTGTTGTAATGACCTCATCAACATCAGTGTTGTTAAGATCAATTAATATTCTGGTTGGTCTCTTCACAGTGTCAATGTCCCAGTTCCAGCTCTTAAACTCATCAACAACAACATCCCTACTTATCACAATTTCCTTGATACTAGGATTGTACAACTTGTAACCACCAGTGGAGTGATATCCTAAAAGTACCATCTGCTCTCCCTTGTCATCCAGCTTTTTTCTAAGCTGATCAGGCACATGTCTGAAGCAAATTGAGCCAAAAACCCGAAAATGAGTCACATCTGGTCTGCTGCCTGTCCATGCTTCTTCTGGAGTCATACCAATCAACCTCTTAGTAGGACTCCTATTTAAGATGTAGGCAGCTGTAGAAACTGCTTCACCCCACAAGTAATTAGGGAGTCTCTTACTTTTCAGCATACTCCTCACCATGTTCATGATGGTTCTATTTTTTCTCCCTGTAGTACCATTATGTTGGGGAGTATAGGGAGGTGTCACTTCATGCATAATACCTTTTGCATCACAAAACTTCTGAAATTCATCTGAGACATATTCACCCCCTCCATCTGTTCTTAACACCTTTAAGTGATGACCACTTTGCTTTTCAGTCATAGTTTTAAATTTCTTAAACACCACAAACACCTCATTTTTTCTTTTAATCATATAAATCCACACTCTCCTAGTGAAATCATCAATGAAGGACACGAAATACCTATTTCCTCCAAGGGACTCAGTTTGTAAGGGTCCACACACATATGAGTATACCACCTCAAGCTTGTCCTTAGATCTGATTGGAATTTACTGCTTAAACACATTTCTTGGTTGTTTTCCTTCCAAGCATTCCTCACAAATTTCATTTGGCACGTGAACCTGTGGAAGTCCATGCACCATGTTGAGCTTGTTTAAAAGATTTAGATCCCTGAAATTCAGGTGTCCAAATCCGTAATGCCAAAGCCACTCCTCTCTACTGACTGCTGAGGCTAAACATCTATGCTCCAATACTTGAATTCTAACCTGAAAGGTTCTATTCTTGGACAATGGAGCCTTTAGAATTAATTGCTTGTTTTTGTCATACACTCTCAGCACATTGTCTTCCATTATCATCACATAACCTTTCTCCAATAGCTGACCAAGACTGAGAAGATTACTCTTCATACCAGGCACAAACAGCACATCAGAAATAAACGATTGCTTGCCATCTTTTCTTTTGATCAATACCTTACCAATTCCTTCTGCATTGAGGGTACTATCATCAGCAAACTTGACTTTACTCTTCACTGACTCATCAAGTCTCATGAACCAATCCCTGTGGCCTATCATGTGAGTTGAACAGCCAGTGTCCAAGTACCAGGAATTTTCACTGCTCTCATCATCCTTTGTGGTCACCATTAACAGAACTTGATCTGAGTCTTCTTCTTCTTTCTGGGCTAGTTGAGCTTCATCACCACGAGGTTCCTTTCTGACTTTGGTCAAGCACTCATCAGCAAAGTGCCCCTATTTTTGACAATTGTAACATTGAATGTTACTTTTATCAAATTTCTGTCTACCTCCTCTACCTCGAGAGCAACCGGCACCTCCTCTCTTCTGATTGTTGTCACCATGTTTCTTATCAGTCTGCCACCTACTAGTGTCATGACTCTGATAGCTCCTCCCTATATTATTCTTCCATTTCCCTTCCTCTCTTATTTTTACTGCACTCATCGCATTCTTTGAATTAGTCTGAGCTTGTAAAGCTTGTTCTGATGTCTTTTCTGAACTTCTTTCACTCAATCTCTGCTCATGAGCCTCAAGTGACCCTTGCAGCTCATCAACTCTCAAGACTTCAAGATCTTTTGATTCTTCAATGGCCACAACAATGTGGTCAAATCTTGGTGACATAGTTCTCAAGATTTTTTCAACAATCATCTGGTCAGTGAATTTTTCACCACAGCCCTTCATCAGGTTGGTCAATGACAGCACCCGTGTAAAGTAATTTGCCACCCCTTCATTGTTCTCCATTTGCAGCAGCTCAAATTGTCTGCGAAGGGTTTGAAGCCTCATTTTTTTTAGCTTGTCAGCCCCTGCATACACCTTGTCAAGAGTCTCCCAGGCTTCCTTTGCTGTTGAAGCAGTAGCAATTCTTTCAAAATTCGCTGCATCTACACACTGATGGAGAATGAATTGTGCTTTGCAATCTTTCTTTCTTGCTTCTTTGTAAGCTGCCTTTTGTGCATCAGTGGAACCTTCACTCAGCTCCTCAAATCCAAATTTAACAGTTTCCTACACATCTTGGAAACCAAAAATCACTCTCATCTGGATACACCATTTGTCATAGTTTTTCCCATCAAGAATGGGAAGATTTGCTGGAAAATGACCATTCGAGGAGGTCATGATGGCAGCAAGAAAGTAGCAAGAAGTGGTGATAGCAAGAAAGAAACGATAGCAGCAAGAAATAATGGCAGCAGGGAAACGATAGTAGCAAGAAAACACAGGTTCCCTCTTAATGAACAAACCTTGCGCTTGATACCAATTTGTTAGAACTCTAGCACTCACTCACGAAAGTTAAGAACTTTGATAAAGAGAAAATATTCACTCTTTTCGAAGAATACACGCACCCATTGATTTATTACTACTCGTATATTGACTATTTATACACTATGAGAATAAGTCCCACATAGGCTAGTTATTTACTAGCTCCATTCTGTTATAGTACAGCTAACACTTGCTTATTGTTAACTAACTAACTAATACTACACCTGAATTAACTAACTCTCAACAGAAAGGATGGATTTTTGAAGAGATTTTCTAAAGAGAAAGTGTAGAGGAGGTTGAGAGAAGTATAGAAATGGTGTTTATGGAGAGAAAAGTGAAGAGAAACAATGGTGGTGCTGGCTGCCATTTTCGAATTCAAGAGGAGGAAGAAGAGAAGAGGTGGAGAGAAAATGGAGGTAGAAATGGAAAATGGAGAAACTTTCTACACAAAGAAGGTAGAGGAGTTGAAGGCAAGTGTAGAAATGGGCTTAGAGAGGAGAAAAGATGAGCAAAAATGGAGGAGGAGGGGCTGCCATTTTCGTGCTCATGGTGGAGGTAGAGAGAAGGAGGAGAAAAGATGAAGAAGATGAAGTGAAGAGAGAGAAAGTGATAGGTAAAGTGAATTAGGGTTTAGTGGGTTTAGGTTAAGTGTGGATGAGTTACATTTTTGCCCTCCTTGGCATGAGTGGGCTGCTGAATAGAGGAGAGAGTGAGGGGAAAAATTTGGCTTCTCATGCAAGCCAAGGGTAATTGGGTCATTTGGTGGTCAAAGCTTCTCAAAGAAGCTTTGAAAAAGCACACAAATTTGAATTAAAGTAGATTTGATTTGACATAAAGTGGATTGCATTAGGATAAGGTGATAAGATTTCTAATGCATGCTATTATCCAATGGATAATAGTTACAGTCGACAGAAGTCAGTATTAATTTATCTGACAGATGAAATTTACACAACGTTTTATTATTCCGACTGCTAAATTTCTCGAAAAATGTGAAACCTTGTAAATTGTGTCCAGCCTCGGGTTTATTCGTCGATGTTTCCATAGTTCAAGGTTCTCGGAGAAAACATCTGGTTTCTCCGGCTTCGCTCAGTGCGCACGCAAAATGAGAAATATATTAAAATATTCGACGTTTCCGGAAAAATCCCAGAAAATTCTCAAAAATTGCAAATATTATAAAACGACTATTCATCTTATCATTTTCCAATTTTTGAAGCATTATAGTCGTTTTCCCGACTCTACTCAATACGAGCGCAAAACGAGGAATATATTAAAGTATTCGTCGTTTCCGAAAAATTCTGAAAGAATTCACATAAATTATAAATATTAAAAAATAACTATTCGTAATAAAATTTTCCAACTTCGGGAGCGTTACAATCATTTTGCCAACTCTGCCCAGTGTGCACGTAAAATGAGAAATAATATTAAAATATTCTGCGTTCTCAGAAAAATCCAAAAAAATTTCAGAAAATCCCAAATATTGTAAAATGATCATTTATCCTAAAATTATTAATTTTCGGGATGTTACAATTTTCACTTAAAAACATTACATTTCATCAATCCACTTCTCTCTTTAGTTCTTCTTCTTCATATTTTCTCCACCTTCTCTCTTCTTCCTCTTCCTTGGCTACGAAATTTGCAGCCCCATTACCAACCATTTTTCTTCACTTTTCTCTTCATCAAGACCATTTCCATACTCACCTCAACCTTCTCTACACTTTCTCTTTAGAAATTTTCTTCAAAATTCAACCTTTAATCCCTTGTCTTCCAAGACAAAGCTTCTAGCTTTAAGGTAAAGTTTTTATTTTTCTTCTTCTTTCTCTTCATTTTCGTGCTCCATGGTCTCTTTGATGACCATGGATCTCTTCTTTTTCAACCATTAATGTTGAATCATTGTCTTGAAATTCCTAGGGTTTTGGGAAGCTCAAAACTGAACCTTCAAGGACCAAGTAGGAGGTCATTTTTGTGTTCTTCCTTTAGGTAAGAGGGAGATTACTCACTTCAACCATTATTGGTGGTGAGGGAACCTTTGTATGCTTACCTTGTTTTGGTGATTTTGTATGTTTATGTATTCTTGAATTAGATTAATGTTTGATTGGTGATCTTGGATGCGTTGAAATACTTGATGGTGTTAGGGTTGTTAACTGAAAAATTTGAAGTTTCCTACCCTAATGCTATGTCACGGTTTTGATTAGAAATTTAGGGATATAAATTTGTTTTTGTATACAATGAAATGAAACCTAGGTGATTAAATGTTGAATGGTGATATTAGAATTATTGAATGGAAAAATTGAGGGATTTCTACACTAGGATGTGATCACGGTTTTGGTTTGAATTTTAGGGGATTGGAGTGATTTTGTGTGAACTAAAATTTAAGTGATTATATATATTAAGAGACTAATGCATAATATGGAAGGAAATTGGAACTTGAAGACCTAATGTGAGGCCACAGTTTTAGAGAAAAATTTTGAGCTAAAATGATGCCTTGATGCATCTTTGTAGATTAGGAATTTAAATACACGCACAATCCATAATCAAGTAGAAGAATTAAATTGAGAAATAACTTTTGAGAGTACTACGGTTTTGAAGGGTTACTTAACAAAACTATTCATAATTGACCAAAGTTTGAGACTTTGAAAGTGAGGATCCATAATGTGGACTTGTGATAATTGGTGAACCACAAATACATATTGATGTTGAGAATTTATTCTATGTTATTTTGAATCCCTAAGTGGGCTAAGTGTTTGATAATAGGTATTTGATGGGTTTATGATATATCGATGTTGACAAATGAATATATATGCCATTGTGGTATACTTTATGATGAACGCATAATTGATAAACATACATGATGTACATTGTGTTGTCATGCATATGTGTTATCCGTTGGACATTGTTGAGAAGGCGATGTATGCCTAGGAGTTTGAATAACGCCTATATGCGGGTGCGAATAGACTAAGAGTAGGGTCATAGTGGTTGGCCTTGGGGGCGTCGGGGCGCGGGTTTCTCACAATGGACAGTGGTAGCTCCACTGGGCCGTGGGATAGATCGATGCAAACACACCGATGATCCGGACTAAGACTGTAACACCCTCAACTTTTGGGGTATTACCGTTGAGTCCCAAATGTATAGTTTGATGTTTTTAAACTTTAGGATAAATGACAGTTATGTCCTTTTTGTACTGTTTGTTGTTTTTCTGTATGAATTACTGCTTTATAATACTGTCTATTATTTTATTTGGACTTTTTGTGTGATTTGCTCCGGAACGAGAAAAATAATATTTTTCGGTAGGGAAAATCTTATTTTAATTATTCTCCTGGAATTTGGGGGATCTTACTAAACCCAATTCTAAATGATACGATTAGTAATCTTTTAATTTTTAGGATTTTACTGTGAAATAAAATAATTTTATATTATTATAATATTATTTTATTAGTCAGTACAAAAAAATGGTAATAGACCCAGAAATGTTTTACGGGACCCACGTTTAGTAAAAGCTTAATAGGATTAGTAGCTTAATTAAGCATCATTAGTGGTGGAACATTCAAGAGCATGTGACTAAGCTTAATGACTAGGCTTAATTAGTGACTAAGCTTGGTGACAAGGCTTAATGACAAGGCTAGGATTAACCAATGAGAGCAAAGCTTGGAGATCAAGTCTTAATCCTCACCATTCATCAATCCTAAGGCTTGGATGGAGCCAACCAAGTGGACACCTCCCTTGCCCTTGAAGTCCACGGCCATGCATCATTTGGAGGAGTAATTATCACTTAATTTCCTATCATTTTCTCTCTTCTCTCTCTTCCAAAAACACAAAACTCCATTGTTGTTTCCTTTGTGAAGCTTTCGGCCAAGCACTCTTATACACCATCCATTCACCCAAAATTTCTTCTAACCAACTTTTCTAAACCTAAACAAAATTCTAAGAACATCTCTAGTTGAGAGTTCTTGCAAAATCCTTCATCTTGGGCTTGAAAATCTACTTGGGATATTTTACCTAGAAGGTGAAATTTCTTGTTTTTCATTTCTAAATTCTTTTTCAAAGTTCTAAGCCATGATTGATCCATGGTTTAAGCTTTCTTTCATGGTTATAACTTGTAGAATTTTGTTTAAGCTTGTTAGGTTTTGGAGGAGTGAAAACCGAAACCCTAGAAAGGAGTGAAAGAGTATTTGTCTTCATTTAAGGTAAGAGGAAGACTTAATCTTATCATCCTTGGGTGGTGGTAAGAAAATGGAAATTGTTTGTGATTGTAGAATCCATAAGGATTCATTTTTGTGTTTGTTAATAGCTTTCCTATTTGTGATTTGTATTAATATGCATGTCTACAAGCTTTAAAAATATTGTATGTGTTAGAAATGCATGTGTAAATAGTAGGATGTGAACAACATGTCAAGGATTGCATGAGTGTTCCATAGAACACACCTCTAAGGCTCATGGCCTCAATTAAAAAGGAGAACCAAAATGTTCTCAACAATTTTCTAAAAGAGTGATTTAGGTGACTTAAGTAAAATAACAAGATACAACATGATTTAGAAGAAGAAAAATGATCCAAAGATCAAATATTAAATTTTTGACCAATTCGGCCAATATGCCTAAATTGAATAATTTGATTTCTAAAATTGTTTTTCAACAAAGGTTAGGTAATGATGCTAAAAGGAATTTTATTACAATGAGTTGTAAGGAATAAAAATGATTAGAACAAGTTTAAGAAGTTAAAACTAGTGATTTCAATGGTTAAAAAGAAATACAGTAGCTTTTGTAAAATTTTTAACATATAGCTCATATTGTATTTTGAAGCATGTTAGTGATTTTCATAAAGTTAAATTATACGGTTAAAAATTAAGTAAAAGAAATTTTTACAGAAAAATTAGGAAACCATTATTATAAGTTTCTAAACAAAATACTGTCAATTTTTAGTAAAAACGGACAAATAAGATAGAAAAGATGTCCAAAAGACAGTATACAGTATGAAAAATATTCTACGTAATTTAAACGTACTAAATATTATTTCTGTTTATTTAAACAATAATTTTTAAGGAAATCAGACAAGAAAATAATTTAAAAACCTTACGCAATTGAAAAAACGTATTAAAAGCTCTACGTGATTTTAAAAACAGTAAAATATATTTACGCGATTTAAAAACGTTTGTAAAAACGACGAGATTTTGAAAACGCGATAAAATTTCTACGCGATTGATGAAAACAATAATTTTTTTTACTGTCGGGCCAAAGTGGTGGACCCGGACAGATTGTGAAACAGTACTGTCAGGTGGGACGTACTGTATATAAATAGTATTGTCAGGTGGGACGTACCATAGTATATAAATAGTATTGTCAGGTGGGACGTACTATCTATATATTTGGAATTTTTGCTAGTGAGGGCATATTTGGAATTTTTGCCAGTGAGGGCATATTTGGAAATTTTATCATGCATTGAGTCATGCCAGTTTTGGTGGATTGATTGACGAGGTGAATAACATCGTGTTGTCGGTGTGATAAGATTAGTGTTGTTCAAATTTGAATGGACTTGGAGACATTAGTGTGCATAATCCCATATGTGGGCAGTTGGTCGCTCCTCTGGGCCGTGGTAACTGGTAACACACTAATGGACTTGACACGCACTATACTTAATCAAGATCTTGTGAAATCTATTAGTGCAAGCCTGTAGTGACACGACGTATGACAGTGTGCTACACCACTATGCTATTTCAGTGGGCTATAGACACAACGTGAGACAGCAGAATAGTTATTGGGTAGTCGACGGTACTAATAGATTTTGCTGGTCGTTCACTCTGATGTCTGTATTTTTACCTCCATGGAGTAGGGTTGAGTCACATTTCATATATCTATATTCTATACATTTTAATGTTATTTATCTGCACTATTTTATCCATCTGTATCATTTTATTTATCTGTGCTATTTAATTTATTTGTATCATTGTATGTTGTTAGGGTATTGAGTTTCTGTGTTATTTAATATTATGATTCATGTTATTATGGTATATTACATTGTATGAACTGTTATACTTGTTGTATTGTCGTTTTCTTATTTTACCATGTTTGTGGTGATATAGATTATCTTACCTCTTTCTTGTATGTATTATTTGTATGTTTTGAATTATGTGTTAAAGAGTTTGAGGAAGAGGAACAGCCTCTTGAGTGTGAGTATCCTGAGGAGGAGGAAGATCAGCAAGCCGAAGATCAGTTCTACGATCAAGAACCATCCGATCATCCATATCCTTTGGATTGATTGTGTGGATATGACGCTACCAGGATTCTTTGGATTCGTGCAACTGGAGTTTCACGGAGGCTCTGAAGCCTGGCGTCTACGAGAGGATCGAGATTCAGTGACGTATATAGGACGTCTGACGGTGACCATACGTACTGAGTTTGATGGAGTACCGATCTTTTCTACCTTGCTGTATCTACATGTGGAGTTGCCGCTATCTCTTAGGCGTCATTGGGGCGGTATGTTTGATGCGCCTAGTGAGATTAGCATCGTATCTACTGCACGGACCCGTGTCCGTAGAGGGTCGTGGCATCCTCGATATCTATCACCTGAAGTTTCATCTGAGAGTGATCCTTCAGAAGGCTAAATATTTATGATGTGTACTTGGGCGCATCTGCGTTTGTATATGTAAACCTTTTACTGCTTTGTTTACTGTTCTGTTTTAGTTTTAAATATAGGCAGTTGTACATTACTTGTATAATCTAAGATGAAACCATATGTATATTATGTGTGATGATAGTGTGCTTATTTTATGTTCTGTGTTATTTTATCTTGTAATATTCTATTTAATCGGAAAAATTTTACAACCCGTATTATTATATAACAAATGTTTTACAACTTGGGTAGATTTTATTTATCTTTCTTTTATTTTATTTATATATGTGACATCCCCATAAGAACGTGAAGCCAGTTTCCAAGAATTGAAGAGGAGGTTAACAACTGCACAAGTGTTGATTTTGCCAGATTCTAAGGGAACTTTTGATGTGTATTGTGACACTTCTTACCAAGGGTTAGGATGCGTGTTGATGCAAGATCGGAATGTTGTGGCGTATGCTTCTCAACAGTTGAAGGTTCATGAGAGGAATTATCCAAGACATGATTTGGAATTGGCCGCGGTGGTTTTTGCTCTGAAAGTGTGGAGGCATTTTCTGTATGGAGCGATGTTCAATGTCTTTAGTGATCACAAGAGTCTAAAGTACTTGTTTGATCAGAAAAAATTGAATATGAGACAGAGGCGATGGTTGGAATTCTTAAAGGATTATGATTTTCAACTCTAATACCATCCAGGAAAAGCTAATGTGGTAGCTGATGCCTTAAGTAGAAAGGTACTTAGTGTTTCGGCAATGAAGATAAAGGAGGAGGAATTGATTAACAAATTCTGAGATTTATGGTTGTCAGTGGAGTTTTTGCCTGAAAGAGTTCGTCTATGTAAGGTCGTGATTATAAATGAATTTCTCGATGTAGTCCGAGATAAACAAAAGAAAGACGTGTTTTTACAAAATGAGAGGGAATTGTTAAAGCAAGGTCATAAGGCAACGGTAGAGGAAGGAGCAGATGGAATCTTAAGGTTTAAGGGAAGAATCTGTATGCCTGATGATTCTGAATTGAAGAAGGGGATACTAGATGAAGCTCATACTAGTGACTTGAGTTTACATCCGAGTATGACCAAGATGTACCAAGACTTGAAAAGGTTGTTTTGGTGGCCAAGGATGAAAAGAGACGTAGCAGAATATGTGGAGTCTTGTCTGGTTTGTCAGAAGGCGAAAGTTGAACATCAGAGACCCACTGGTATGTTGCAACCGTTAGCTATTCCAGAGTGGAAGTGGGATAGTATCTCTATGGATTTTGTTACTGGATTACCGAAGACGAGGAAAGGTCATGATTCGATATGGGTTATAGTCGATAGGCTTACAAAGTCGGCTCATTTCTTACCAATTAATATTAAATATTCGTTGGAAAGATTAACCCAACTGTACATCAGTGAGATTGTGAGGTTACATGGTGTGCCTACATGTATAGTTTCTGACAGAGATCCGAGGTTTACGTCGAGATTCTGGCGGAGTTTACAAGAAGCAATGGGAACTAAGTTGCGATTGAGTTCAGCTTATCATCTGCAAACTGATGGTCAAACAGAGAGAACTATACAGTCATTGGAAGATCTGTTGCGAGCTTGTGTTTTGGAGCAACGAGGAAGTTGGGATGAATTTTTATCTCTCATAGAATTCACCTAAAACAATAGTTTTCACTTGAGTATAGGGATGGCACCCTATGAGGCGTTGTATGGAAGGCGTTGTCAAACACCTTTGTGCTGGTATCAAGATGGAGAGAGTATGGCTATTGGACCAGATCTTGTACAACAGACTACGGAGAAGGTAAAGATGATACAAGAGAAGATAAAAATGACGCAAAGCAGACATAAGAGTTATGCAGATAAACAAAGAAGACCTCTTGAATTTGAGGAGGGTGAGCATGTATTTCTAAGAGTGACTCCTACGACCGGTGTCGGAAGAGTTATCAAATCTAAGAAGCTTACTCCTAAGTTCATTGGACCGTATCAGATTATCCGACGTATAGGTCCTGTAGCGTATCAGATTGCTTTGCCGCCTTTTCTATCCAATCTGCATGATGTATTTCATGTATCCCAGTTAAGGAAGTATATTCTGGATCCTGTAACGCCCCTTTTTCTCCCTTAGTCATAATGGGTAAGAAAAAGGAACGTCGCACTATAGTGAAATGATGCACAAATGATTACGTAAAGTTTGAACATTTTTTTTATAACATAAATCCGGTTAAAACTTCTATTTAATGTACATATACACCTGTTTGTAATTATATCGCGTGATTGAGTTAAAATTAAAAATTCCTCTTTCATATAAAACTTCTTTCAAAGATGTCAAAGAGAAATTAACATGGAATGAAACATACGACCATACACAATATAGATAATTACATACTTTGTACCAGAAGCACGAGCCTGTTTAAATTACATTTCCAAAAAGATATACAAAAAACAAAATGTGTACCTACCCGAAGAGATACAAATATATACCCACTAATCCAGTAGTACGTCAGGCTCCCTCAAAATAAACGGATAGCCATCAGTAGCCATCAATTTAAAACCAACCCTAAGACTGCCTGGAATGAGAAGGAACCGTAGATGGATCCTCCTCAGGGTCCTTGTCGTCTGACGAGACATCCATCGGGACGACGAGTAACAGAGGCGGGAGCCGGGCGAGAGACAAGAAAGAGTCATCACGTGGGTTATAGTACATATCCGCCCACATATCTCTTACAGGCATATAAAATTCCAACCACACGAAAGCATGAAAGTCAAAAATAGAATCAGTGTAGCGTCCTCATGCTAAAGACACAGTCAATTCGCTGTGGTACACACATCGGTCAGTTTGCACGTTGATATGCCAGCAATCCGGACCACCATGAAAGTTGATCCGCACGTAACCAAAAAATCCACGGGGGCGAAATTACATCCTCAACAACTTCTATCTCAGTCGAGATAAGGCCAGAAACCTTGAAACTCAGTGGTTTCCTTGTCCTCCTCACGAGCGTCTTCTCGAGAGCACACGATCCAACCAAAATACAAAATAAAGAAATTACCGAAAGAGGTGAGATTCCCAGCTTTCAGTACCAATATGGCAGCAAGAAAATAAATGGCGTCGAATGCCCACATAAGACACAATTAATACATACAGGTATAGTAATACATGAATGCAATTAATGAGAGTAAAGCAAAAAAGAACAGTAGTTAACATCATCCATAGCCAACTAACAACATTAGCATTACCAAGAATCAAATGAATATTACAGTCATAATAGTAAACACATTATCCAATCATGAATGCTCAATGGACCATGTGACTGACCACTCACAATGCAACAAGGGTACCAAAGTTCCTACTCCATGGAGCTAGACATAAACATCTTTGGAGTGAATGATCAAGGAGTCATGCCAGTGTATCGTTAGCCTTAAAAATAGTGTGCTCATCACATAAAAACATTTGCGCAAAATGGCTCATACATGGCACCTCAACAGTTGATCGCGACATAGGACAGCGTCTCAGGCAGGATCGTCGGTGTGTTGCATTGGTCTATCCCACAGCCCCAGTGGAGCTACCACTGTCTATTGTGAGACACCCACACCCTGACACCCCTAGGGTCAACAACATATGACACCTACACTTAGTCTATTCGCACCCGCACATAGGTGTTATTCAAACTCCTAGGCATACATTGCCTTACTAACCATGTCCAACGGACAGCACATGCATGACGACACAATGTCCAATCATGTATGTTCATCAATGATGCATTCAACATAAGCCTTTCCTCAATGGCACATAAGCATTATTCAATGTCCAACATGACATATCAACAATACATTTATTAAAACATTGCCTCAATGGTACATCATCATTCTTATCTCATTAAGTACTACATCAATAATTCTCAGCATCAACATGTATTCCTCATTACACAAATACCACAATTTCCATGTCATAGATCCAAGAATTCCATATTCAAAATCATTTCTTCTCTATTGGTATGAATGCAAATTCCTATCACAATTTAGTAAAGAAAAATCCTTGAATCCAGGGTTTTTAGGTTATGTTTGAGTTACAAAGGACAAAGAACCATAATCTCAATCATTTCCAGCTCAAAAATCTCATTTTTGGTCTTAGTAATCGATTACGTCACCCTTGTAATCGATTACCCGAGAAACAAAACATCTGTAATCGATTACAATATCGTTGTAATCGATTACGTGATTCTTAGAATCACGTTTCGTAACTTCAAGGCCCTGGTAATCGATTACACAACCGTGGTAATCGATTACCAATTGGACAGAACCTCCGTAATCGATTACCCATAAGTTGTAATCGATTACGTGATTCCCAGCAGCACCATTTCGTGACATCAGAGGCTTGGTAGTCGATTACACTCCTCTTGTAATCGATTACAAGCTAAACAGAATCTCTGTAATCGATTACACATCATACATAATCGATTACCAGATTTCCAGAATCACGATTTTGTATCTTTAAGAGCTTGGTAATCGATTACAAGCCCCGTGTAATCGATTACCATGAGTAAACTTGCAAAAAACAGGGTTCTCCAGGTCCTCTAACTCAAACCAAACCAATCCTTATCATATTTAATCAACAAGATACTCAAATATACCTTTAAATCATGCAAGAGGCATCAATAAATCATACAAACCCAACAAAATACACTATCATCAAGAACAACATAAAAATGAGAGAACTTTATACATGGATTCAGAAATCAATAACAACACACATACAAGACATTCCCTTACTTCCAACGTTGGTTGAAGAGGATCATCTCCCTCTTACCTATTTGGAAAAACAACACAATGTGCCACTCCTTCTTGCCCTAGATTTTCGTTTTCCCCCTTCAAGAAAACTCCAATGTGAGTGTTCACCACAATGTCCACTCAAACCATGAAGAATAGGTTCTTGGTCACCAAGGTGGCCAAGAGAAACGAAAATAGTAAGAAAATGGAAGAAAGTTGAAGGCTTTACCTTAAAGCTCCAAGCTTTAGCTTCAATGGTGGAAGAGAAATAGAAAAACAAGAAGAAGAAGAAGAAGAAGAAGAACCAAAGGATAACCACCAAGGAGAATAGTCTTGGAATGGTGGAAGGAAACAAGTAAATGTGATTTATTTGGCAAATAATGGAGTTGGTCTCCAATGTGTGGGTGTGTGTGTATGGTGGAGAGGAAGGAGAAGAAAAGAAGAGAAGAGAGATGTGTTAAATGTTTGGTGTTTAGAAAAATGAAGATGAGTTAATAAAAGGAAGAAAGCACCTTTGACTCCCCCAAAAAGGAGTGTCTGCCGTGGAGTGAAAGGAGAGGAAAGAGACAGAAAATGTGTTACAAGGGAAATTGCTAGGAAGCTTCCCATAACAAGCTTGGATTAAATTTAATCTTTCTTTTGAAATTAAAACTAATAGATGTGATACAAAAAATCATATTTTGAATAATGTGATAATATTTTTAATACATGTTATTATTTATTGGACAATAGTTATAGTTGGCAGAAGTCAGCATTAACAAATCTGACAGATAAACTCTTCACAGTGTTTTATTATCTCATCTGTTAAGATTTCTCGAAAAATATGAAACCTTGTAAACTGTGTCTGGCCTCGGGTTTAGTAAGATCCCTCGTCGACGTTTCCATAGTTCAAGGTTCTCGAAGAAAATGTCTTATTTCTCCGGTTCTGCTCAGTACACACGTAAAACGAGAAATATATCAAAATATTTCGCGTTCTCAGAAAATTCCAGGAAAAATTTCCAAAAAATCACAAATATTTTAGAATGAATTCTGATAGTAGAAAAGTAAATTTTGGGGTGTTACATATCCGATGCATGTTATACAACCAGACGAGGTACAACTGAAAGAGAATCTGACTTATGAGACTTTACTTGTCAGAATAGAGGACAGAAAGGTAAATCAACTTCGGGGGAAGATGATCGAGTTGGTGAAGGTCATATGGAACTATGTGACGGGTGATGCTACCTGGGAACTGGAAGGCAAAATGAAGGAGCAAAATCCTTATTTGTTCTGAGATATAACAAATTTCGAGGACGAAATTTTTGTTTGTTGGGGAGAGTTGTAACACCCTAAACTTTTGGGGTATTACCGTTGAGTCCCGAATGTACTGTTTGATGTTTTTAAACTTTAAGATAAATGACAGTTATGTACTTTTTGTACTGTTTGTTATTTTTCTGTATGAATTACTGCTTTATAATACTGTCTGTTATTTTATTTGGACTTTTTGTGTGATTTGCTCCGGGACAAGAAAATAATATTTTTTAATTTGGGAAATCTTATTTTAATTATTCGAAGTGGGGATCTTACTAAACCCAATTCTGAATGATACGGTTAGTAATCTTTTAATTTTTAGGATTTTACTGTGAAATAAAATAATTTTATATTATTATAATATTATTTTATTAGTCAGTACAAATAAGCGGTAATGGACCTGGAAATATTTTGCGGGACCCACGTTTAGTAAAAGCTTAATAGGATTAGTAGCTTAATTAAGCATCATTAGTGGTGGAACATTCAAGAGCATGTGACTAAGCTTAATGACTAGGCTTAATTAGTGACTAAGCTTGGTGACAAGGCTTAATGACAAGGCTAGGATTAACCAATGAGAGCAAAGCTTGGAGATCAAGTCTTAATCCTCACCATTCATCAATCCTAAGGCTTGGATGGAGCCAACCAAGTGGACACCTCCCTTGCCCTTGAAGTCCACGGCCATGCATCATTTGGAGGAGTAATTATCACTTAATTTCCTATCATTTTCTCTCTTCTCTCTCTTCTAAAAACACAAAACTCCATTGTTGTTTCCTTTGTGAAGCTTTCGGCTAAGCACTCTTATACACCATCCATCCACCCAAAATTTCTTCTAACTAACTTTTCTAAACCTAAACACAATTCTAAGAACATCTCTAGTTGAGAGTTCTTGCAAAATCCTTCATCTTGGGCTTAAAAATCTACTTGGGAGATTTTACCTAGAAGGTGAAATTTCTTGTTTTTCATTTCTAAATTCTTTTTCAAAGTTCTAAGCCATGATTGATCCATGGTTTAAGCTTTCTTTCATGGTTATAACTTGTAGAATTTTGTTTAAGCTTGTTAGGTTTTGGAGGAGTGAAAACCGAAACCCTAAAAAGGAGTGAAAGAGTATTTGTCTTCGTTTAAGGTAAGAGGAAGACTTAATCTTATCATCCTTGGGTGGTGGTAAGAAAATGGAAATTGTTTGTGATTGTAGAATCCATAAGGATTCATTTGTGTGTTTGTTAATAGCTTTCCTATTTGTGATTTGTATTAATATGCATGTCTACAAGCTTTAAAAATATTGTATGTGTTAGAAATGCATGTGTAAATAGTAGGATGTGAACAACATGTCAAGAATTGCATGAGTGTTCCAAAGAACACACCTCTAAGGCTCACGGCCTCAACTAAAAAGGAGAACCAAACTGTTCTCAACAATTTTCTAAAAGAGTGATTTAAGTGACTTAGGTAAAATAACAAGATACAACATGATTTAGAAGAAGAAAAATGATCCAAAGATCAAATATTAAATTTTGGACCAATTCGGCCAATATGTCTAAATTGAATAATTTGATTTCTAAAATTGTTTTTCAACAAAGGTTAGGTAATGATGCTAAAAGGAATTTTATTACAATGAGTTGTAAGGAATAAAAATGATTAGAACTAGTTTAAGAAGTTAAAACTAGTGATTTCAATGGTTAAAAAGAAATACAGTAGCTTTTGTAAAATTTCTAACATATAGCTCATATTGTATTTTGAAGCATGTTAGTGATTTTCATAAAGTTAAATTATACGGTTAAAAATTAAGTAAAAGAAATTTTTACAGAAAAATTAGGAAACCATTATTATAAGTTTCTAAACAAAATACTGTCAAATTTTAGTAAAAACGGACAAATAAGATAGAAAAGATGTCCAAAAGACAGTATACGGTATGAAAAATATTCTACGTAATTTAAACATACTAAATATTATTTTTGTTTATTTAAACAATAATTTTTAAGGAAATCGGACAAGAAAATAATTTAAAAACCTTACGCGATTGAGAAAACATATTAAAAACTCTACGCGATTTTAAAAATAGTAAAATATATTTACGCGATTTAAAAACGTTTGTAAAAACGATGAGATTTTGAAAACGAGATAAAATTTCTACGCGATTGATGAAAACAACAAATTTTTTTACTGTCGAGCCAAAGTGGTGGACCTGGACAGATTGTGAAACAGTACTGTCAGGTGGGACGTACTGTATATAAATAGTATTGTCTGGTGGGACTACTATAGTATATAAATAGTATTGTCAGGTGGGACGTACTATCTATATATTTGGAATTTTTGCCAGTGAGGGCATATTTGGAATTTTTGCCAATGAAGGCATATTTGGAAATTTTATCATGCATTGAGTCATGCCAGTTTTGGTGGATTGATTGACGAGGTGAATAACATCGTGTTGTCGGTGTGATAAGATTAGTGTTGTTCAAATTTGAATGGACTTGGAGACATTAGTGTGCATAATCCCATATGTGGACAGTTGGTCGCTCCTCTGGGCCGTGGTAACTGGTAACACACTAATGGACTCGACACGCACTATACTTAATCAAGATCTTGTGAAATCTATTAGTGCAAGCCTGTAGTGACATGACGTATGACAGTGTGCTACACCACTATGCTATTTCAGTGGGCTATAGACGCAACGTGAGACAGCGGAATAGTTATTGGGCGGTCGACGGTACTAATAGATTTTGCGGGTCGTTCACTCTAATGTCTGTATTTTTAGCTCCATGGAGTAGGGTTGAGTCACATTTCATATATCTATATTCTATACATTTTAATGTTATTTATCCGCACTATTTTATCCATCTGTATCATTTTATTTATCTGTACCATTTAATTTATCTGTATCATTGTATGTTGTTAGGGTATTGAGTTTCTGTGTTATTTAATATTATGATTCATGTTATTATGGTATATTACATTGTATGAACTGTTATACCTGTTGTATTGTCGTTTTCTTATTTTACCATGTTTGTGGTGATATAGATTGTCTTACCTCTTTCTTGTATGTATTATTTGTATGCTTTGAATTATGTGTTAAAGAGTTTGACGAAGAGGAACAGCCTCTTGAGTGTGAGTATCCTGAGGAGGAGGAAGATCAGCAAGCCGAAGATCAGTTCTACGATCAAGAACCATCCGATCATCTATATCCTTTAGATTGATTGTGTGGATATGACGCTACCAGGATTCTTTGGATTCGTGCAACTGGAGTTTCACGAAGGCTCTGAAGCCTGGTGTCTGTGAGAGGATCGAGATTCGGTGACGTATGTAGGACGTCTGACGGTGACCATACGTACTGAGTTTGATGGAGTACCGATCTTTTCTACCTTGCTGTATCTACATGTGGAGTTGCCGCTATCTCTTAGGCGTCATTGGGGCGGTATGTTTGATGCGCCTAGTGAGATCAGCATCATATCGACTGCACGGACCCGTGTCCGTAGAGGGTCGAGGCATCCTGGATATCTATCACCTGAAGTTTCATCTGAGAGTGATCCTTCAGAGGGCTAAATATTTATGATGTGTACTTGGGCGCGTCTGCGTTTGTAGATGTAAACCTTTTACTGCTTTGTTTACTGTTCTGTTTTAGTTTTAAATATAGGTAGTTGTACATTACTTGTATAATCTAAGATGAAACCATATGTATATTATGTGAGATGATAGTGTGCTTATTTTATGCTCTGTGTTATTTTATCTCATAATGTTCTGTTTAATCAGAAAAATTTTACAACCTGTATTATTATATAACAAATGTTTTACAACTTGAGTAGATTTTATTTATCTTTCTTTTATTTTATTTATATATGTGACATCCCCATAAGGGTGTTACAGAGACGCTGTCCTATATCGCGATCAACTATTGAGGTGCCATGTATGAGCCATTTTGTGCAAATATTTTATGAGATGAGCACACTGTTTTAAGGCTAACAGTATACTGGCATCACTCCTTGATCATTCACTCTAAAAATGTTTAAGTCTAGCTCTATGGAGTAGGAACTTAGTACCAGTTGCATTGTGAACTGTCAGTCTCATAATTCATTGAGTATGAGCATTTATAACTATGGATTAACATCTGTTCTTATTACTGTGATAATTAATTGACTTGGTTACTATTGATGATGCTTACTATTATTCATAGTTGTTTTGTTTTATTGTTAATTTTACTCATTACTGTAATTAGATGTATGAACTGTGTTTATATGTGGGCGTCCAACGCCGTTTTGTTTTCTCGCTGCCATTTTGGTACTGAAAGCTGGATATCTCACATCTTTCTGTATTTTCTATGTTTTCTGTATTTTCTGTATCTTTATCGGACTGTGTTCTGAGAAGACGCTCATGATGAAGAGAAGGAAATACCTGAGTTTTTGGGTTTTTACCCGCATACGATTAAGGTTGTTGAGGATGTCGTCGCGCCTACACTGCTTTTTGGGGTACGTGAAGTTGACCTTTCATGGAGGACCCAATTGTTGGCACATTCATGTACATATTGACCGATGCATCTACCGTGGGGAGCTGACAGTGTCCTTGGCTTGGGGCCATTACGACACTCCTATTTTTAAGTTTTCTACTTTTGTCATTCTAGAGTTTTACCTACCTGTTAGGGATATGTGGGGTGACATGTACTACTCCCCACGAGAGGACTCTTTTCTCTCTACTGCTCGGGCTTCCGCCCGAAACTCGATTGCTTCGATGACAATTTCATCGGATGATGAGGACCCTGAGGAGGACCTGGCTATGGTTCCTTCTCGTCAGTCGTAGGGGTTGATACTGTTGGTGGCTACTGATAGCTACTCGTTTATCTTTTTGGGGAAGCCTGATGTTTTGTTAATTTACGGGTGTATATTTGTAACTATCTTGGGGGGGGTAAAGCCTTATTTTTTGTATATTTTGTGATGTAACTAAATAGGTGATGCATATGAATATATATATATATATATATATATATATATATATATATATATATATATATATATATATATATATATATATTGTGTATGGTTTACTTTATGTCGATTCCACTGCGATTGTCTTAATTATTATCTCGTTACGTATTGAATTTTTAAATTAATTTTTACGCTACTTGGTAATAATATAATTTAACAAAAAAATATATATATAATGTCATTTATAAAGGAATCTAAATACCCATAAAATGAACCGGGTCTATGAGTTTTAAATTTACTACTATTATTTTCCGCAAGTTGTTTTATGTTATTTACTTCACTATGGTGTAACGTTCCTTCTTCGCGAGTTCAGAAAAAGGGGTGTTACACAAGTTGTTCTAGACCATAGTCTGGGGTCCCATCCGGAATGATCGACCCAACACATGAACTACCGGGCTCCTCCATAAGCACCCTGGCCAAGGCCTTATGACCCTGGTCCATGGCATCAAACTCTAATGATAGCCAGACCTATGCAGATTCCCATAACTGCCTATAATAAGGATTGGCCACTAAGGAGACAACCCTGACAAAACAGAGACGAACCTCAACGATTGTGGGGCAATCCCAACAGGTCAAAGACGGACCTCAATGATCGTGGGACAGTCCCAACATGTCAAAGACAGACCACAACGATCATGGGCTGAAACCTCTGTCAAGGCACGATCCTAATGTACCTTCGTCCTACACGGATTGCATGAGGATTCCAGTCGCGCTCTCTATATATACCAGGCTAAGTTGCCCTAATGAGGGATCTGCTATTTCTATTTCATAACACCTATTTGTGCATTGCCTGACTTGAGCGTTGGAGTTCCATTGCAGGTACCCACCCCCTGATTCCATATGCTTGGCTGCAGCTGTGCAAGGAGGGAACCACCATACACGTGCCTATCTCAGGTACCTTCTGAATCCACTTTAGAACATTGGCGTCGTCTGTGGGAAACTAATAAACTTCCATTCCTGCGTTAACCATGGTGAGTACAAGACACAACCAAAGGAAGGGAAGCACTGCGCATGCTGCCCCTGGCTAAATACAGGGCCCAGCAGCACAGCGCGACCCTCCTTCCGTTACACCACCAGAAACCTCTGCTACTAGGAGCAGGCCTGCTATGGTGGAAACTCTAAATGATAGACACGAGACTTCAGTCTTTTCTGAAAGCCCTACTCCATCTCGAAAGGTTTCAATCCGTAACAGGCTTGTCTTTCCCTATGGTGGAGCTAACAATACAAACCATGGAGCAAACCATGGAGCTGGGATTCTTGTGCATGCTCGCTTGGGAACCTCCCATAACAACGTGGACCATACGTCTCACTACGAAGACAATGTCGAATCTGAAACAATGAAGAATGGCCTTCGAGAGATGTTGCGTCAACAAACAGCGCTCATCGAGGGTCAGCGGCGTTAGCTGGAAGAACAATGTCATCGGTTAGAGAACCTTGAAAGATCGGTGGGGACGAACAACGACAATAGAGAACGGGATATAGCTCATAATGAGCACACCGTCCAGCATGCTAGCGTCGGGGTTTGTAGAAACCATAACTTGGTCCCCGGCCATCAACAATAATTCTCGGATGCTCTAATGGCATACAGGGTTCCGAGGACCTTCAAGCCTTCGAGCAACTTGGAGGTCTATGATGGAACTACGGATCCCCAGGAGCACCTGGACGCTTACACTCAGTCCATGCAGCTCTACGGATACACCCCGGAGCTGTTATGGCTAGCTTTTCCCCTCTTTCTAAAGAAGGATGCCCGCCGTTGGTTTGTCACCTTGCGAACAAAAATCATCAGATGGGAAGACCTGACGCAACGTTTCTTGCAACACTACACCACAACAAAGGAACGATCGAAGTCGATTGACTCCCTTTCCAGGATCCGCTAGGGAAGTTCTGAATCCTTGTGTGAGTATTGATAATCATATATTTTATATATTAATAAACCCTCATTTTTGGTCAGTTACACTCTTCATGTACTTAATTGATTGAGCTTGGTTATGTTTTGTAAGTTTGGACTCAAATTGGACTTAATTGATTTTTCTAGCATTATTTAGGTCTTACACTATTTCTGTATTTCAGCCATATCTTAAGTTCTAGATATGTAATAATTATGTATCTTACTTTGTAGGAAAGATAAGAGAGACCTCTACAACTTTAGTGAAGCTAAATGGACTTAGAAGTCAGAGCATGGGTTTTGTGATTGGAACCTAAATAGTGTGCAGTAATCAGAGCATAACTCGGGCTGTAGGAATTATCTTGGGCTGAAATTTGGACATTTAAAAGTTGAGACCCATATCTACAACTTTCATGAAGAACACAAGAGCTCATTCGGACATCTTAGAGGTGATATTGGGTCTGGAAGTCAAAACAGAGGTGCTGAAACTGGGCCTAAATAGTCTGCAGTAATTGGGTCATATCTTGGGTTGTAGGATGAATTTTTGGTTGATCTTGGTGGCATTGGAAAGTTGAGACAAAATGCTGCAACTTTCATGAAGACCACATTGCTTCATTCTGATGGCATCCATGAGATCAGCACTAAATGATTTTAGAGATAAAGAATCTCAATAATTTTCCACTCACCAACTCACCATTTGGCATTTTCCACTCATTCACCCACTCATCCACCTACTCTTAATCAGCCCCTTGTCATTTTGTATCCCTAATCCTCTATAAAAGGCACCATTGGCTGATCATTTGGTGCTCTTGGTGTTAGGCTTAGTTTTTAGAAGTTATGGTTATGCTTGTTTATTGTTTTCCTTTGTTGTAATTTTCTCTTGCTCTAAATTAAAGTTATGTTCATCTTTCTCTTCTTCTCTCTTTCTTTCTTCTTGTCTATGAGTAACTAAATCTTCATCTTGCTTAGGTGAAAGAGTGAAGCTCTTGGTAATGAAATAAGGTTAGATTATTCTATTTCTTGTGCTTAAATGATATATTATCAAATGGACATTATATGTGTTATATTTTGTTTCCAATCAATTTAGAAACCTTCTTTGTATAATAGAGATCTTGATTTATTGTAGACAATAGGATTGGTACAGTGAATGCTTGAACTCATTTACAAATGTTGGTAGATAATTAAAGGAATCATAATATGATTACATATATAATTGAACTTTGAATATTATATTTTCTTATTGGAACCTCCGTTGTGTGTGGATTTCAATTGAGTTATAAAGAGAAATAATCTTGCCTTTAATTTATTACCAAAAGTGGATTTCCTAACCTAAGTAAGTTCTTAAATTCATTTGTGAACATCTTTTATTACTTTTGGTGTTGTGACAAATCCTTTTCTTACCTCAATTAATTTTTGTTCATTAATTCCCTATGAATCGACCTCGGACTCCCGAGAAATTTATTACTTGAGACAACCTGCACTTGGGTTTGCATCCTTAAATCCCGTAATCAAGTATGTCAAAAGGTTCAATCAGGCCTGTGTGGGCATTGAAAACTTGAACGACAGGATAGCCCTCCATTACGCTAGAAACAGACTCCGAACTGACTCGGGCTTCTTCATATTTTTAGCAAAAATGAAGTCGGCGAGCTTAGACGAGTTTCACTTATGGGCAGACAAGTACGTCGAGCTAGAGGAAGTCACCAGGGCCAAAGAGAATTTGGAGAAAGGCGAACCGGTTCACCAGAAAAAGAACCACAACTCAAACCAACCTCGTGACTCCTCCAAAAGCGAATGATATCGACCCAAGTATTCTGAATATACTCCTTTGAACACCCCTCGAGAGACAATCTTGAAGGAGGTCCTTCAAACCGAGTTTCAGAATATCAAGAGGCCACCACCCGTAAAGAAGCAATTCCAGAGGGACCATTCTAAACATTGCAGGTGGCACAAGAGCTATGGCCACGAAACGGAAGATTGTTACCAACTCCGGGATGTTATCGAGTCCCTGATCAAGGAAGGATGATTACAAAAGTACATCAGCAGTCTCTGAGGAGGCGAAGACCGCAGAAGGCGCAGGGATCGGAGACGAAGCCGCAACCTCCAGCGTAGTCCAAACTAGCACCCAAAATAAAGCCAGAGTCCTGCCAGAAGATCTCGGACCCCACCACGCCGCATTGTTGAAGGCAAGCAGGATGAGGAATAGGATACTCAAGGAGGGGGGGTAACAGGAAAGACAGGCTCATCAGTACCATCTCAGGAGGATTTGCAGGGGGCGGTCCATCTAACAATTCCCAGAAAAAGACACTCTGGACAGTGGTCTTAAGCGTATCTGACTCTTCACGAAGACCTCATTTTGAGAACAAGGACACACCATCTATCTCTTTCTCCAATAAGGATTACGATGACATTATCCGAGATCATGACGACCCTTTGGTCATATCCAGAATAATCTCTAACGTCGAAGTCCATCGCATCTTTGTAGGCCAGGGGAGTTTGGTGGACATCATGTTCATGGATGCCTTTGAAAGATTGGAGTTCCCTCTGTCTGCACTTACACCGTATGAAGGTGAGCTGATCAGATTCTCTGAAGAAAAAGTTACCCCGGTTGGTTAATTTGAAACTTTCTTGACCCTGGGCGACGACGACACCTATAAAACGATAAAGGTGAGATTTTTGGTCGTGGATTGTCCCTTGGCATACAACATCATCTTGGGCTGTCCTACACTAAATAGCTTTGTCATTGTAGTCTTTACCACCCACTAGGCCATGAAGTTCCTCAAGAGGAATAATGAAGTGGTCACAGTCAAGGGCGACCAGATTGCAGCCTGCAAATGCTATAATGAAAGCTTGAAGATTAGTAGGGCTTCCAGAAAAACAAAGGCACAAACATCCAGCCCCACCCGTGATCAAGTCAACATCCTAATGATCGAGTTAGATGTCCGTGAGGAAATCCAAGGCATAAGACCCCAGCCTGAAGGAAAATTGATCCCACTCCAACTGGGTGATAATCCCGACCAAGTCACCAAGATAGGAACAAACCTTGAAGAGCAAGAGAAGACCCAATTAATAAAGCTCTTGCAGAAAAACAAGGATCTTTTTGCTTGGACATCTGTTGACATGCCTAGGATCGACCCCACTTTCATCTGCCATCGTTTATCTATTAAACGGGATGCAAAGCCGGTCTCCTAGAAGAAAAGAAAAGTCGGCCCCGAGAAGTAACAAGCCATCGAGGAGCAAGTCAAGGAATTACTAAATATCAACTTCATCAGGGAGATCTCATACACCACTTGGCTTTCAAATGTTGTCCGGGTAAAAAAGTCAAACGAAAAATGGAGGATGTGCATGGACTACACCGACTTGAATAAGGTATGCCCTAAAGATCCATATCCCCTCCCAAACGTCGACAAGCTAGTTGATAGCTCCTCCAGCTTCCGGTTACTGTCCTTCATGGATGCTTACTCTGGGTATAATCAGATTCTGATGTACCCCAGAGACCAAGATAAAACGACCTTCATCACCGAAAGGGCAAGTTACTGCTACAAGGTAATGCCATTCGGATTGAAAAACACCAGGGCCACCTACTAGAGGATGATGAACAAAGTCTTTAAAGAACAGATGGGGAGAATGCTAGAGGTCTACATCGACGATATGATAGTCAAGACCCCATCGTCTGGATCACACACCTCGAACCTCAAAGAAGTGTTTGTACAGTTAAAAAAGCATGACATGAGACTCATCCTAGAAAAATGCGTATTCGGAGTCCAAGCTGGGAAATTTCTGGGGTTCATGCTGACTCACCGCGGTATTGAGGCAAACCCTAACAAATGCAAGGCAGTACTCGACATGCATAGTCCCCGGACTGTGAAAGAGGTACAATAGTTAAATGGACGGATCGCGGCTCTCACCAGATTCTTGGCCAAAGCCGCTCATAAATCCTTCCCTCTCTTCAAGCTATTGAAAAAGAGGACCAGATTCGAGTGGACACAGGAATGTGAAGACGCTTTCATATCTCTGAAGAACATTTTGGCATCCCCTCCTATTCTCATAAGGCCAGAGTCAGGTGAAGCACTTTACGTGTACCTCTCTATCCATGAGAAGGATGTGAGTTTGGTACTAATCAGAGAAACACCAGAAGGCCAGAAATCGATTTATTTCATGAGCAAAGTACTGCAAGGCCCCGAACTCAGATATCAAAAGATAGAGAAGGTCACCTTTGCACTCATCGTCATGGCCAGAAGACTAAGGCAGTACTTCCAGTGCCATCCCGTGGTAGTAAGGATGGATCAACCCATCTGACAGATATTGTATAAACCGAACTTAGCAGGAAGGATGATTGCTTGGTCAATTGATCTTTCCGAGTTCGAGATAGCCTATGAACCCAGAATGGCAATCAAGGCATAGGCACTCTCAGATTTCCTGGTCGAACTCACTTCAGACTCCGGTAATACCGAGGAGATATCCTAAACCGTATTTGTGGATGGATCCTCAAACCCAAAAGGAAGCGGTGTCGGGGTAATCTTGAAAAACTCTGAAGGGGTGACTGTCGAGAATTTGCTAAGGTTCGAATTTCCTACCTCGAACAACCAGGTAGAATATGAAGCATGCATCGCTGGACTGGCAATGGCCAGAGACTTAGGGACCGCAAAGATTCGACTTTGTAGTGACTCCCAGCTCGTAACCTCCCAGATCTGAGGCGAATATCAGGCCAACGAGCCCCTCTTGCTGAAATACCTGGCAAGAGTGCAAGAACTCCTCCCAAACTTCCAGCTAGTTAAAGTGGAGCATATACCCTGAGAACAAAACTCTAGGGCCGATCTCTTGTCCAAGTTGGCGAGCACCAAGAGTTCGAGTAACAATTGTTAGGTGATTCAGGAAACCCTCTCACACCCCGCGGTCTCCGACGTAGCCGTCTTCTAAGTCGACGGGTAAGAGCATACTTAGATCACACCACTGTTAGAATACTTACAGTTCGGTAGCCTCCTCGAGGATTCCAAGGAAGCTGCTAAATTGAAGAAAGCTGCGGTCAGATACACCGTCTTCGATGGACAGTTATACCAGCGTGGATTTTTTTTCCTCTCCTCAAATGCCTCATGCCGAAAGAAGCCGAATACGTCTTGGCTGAAGTCCACGAAGGAAGTTGTGGGCACCACCTAGGAGGTAAGGCCCTAAAGTTAATGGCACTAAGAGCAAGCTACTATTGGCCCACGATGGAGGCAGACTCCCTTGCGCATGTCCAAGTGTGCGATAAATGCCAACAACATTCTGACCACTACCACGCCCCGCCAGAGGAACAGTCCATGACATCCATACCCGGACCTTTCTATCAATGGGGCATGGATATCTTGGGTCATTTCCCTCAAGCGCCTGAGCAATTGAAGTTTTTGGTTAAAGCCGTGGACTACTTTACCAAGTGGATAGAAGCAGAGCCCTTGGTCACCATCACCTTGGCCCAGATTCAAAGGTTCACTTGGCGCCACCTTATTACCAGATTCGGGGTCCCGGAATCCATCGTGACAGATAACGGAACGCAGTTCAAATACAAGGGGTTCGAAGAACTACTCAACGGGCTGAAGATAAAGCATCACTGCAGCGCTATAGAAAACCCACGATCAAACAGGCAAGTTGAGGCAGCCAACTGTGTTATCGTCAGGGGGTTAAAGAAGAGACTGGACGAAGCCAAAGGAAATTAGGCCGAACAGTTAGACCACGTCCTTTGGGCCTACCGAACCACTCCTCACTCCACAACGGGTGAAACCCCATTCAAGCTAACATATGGGTGTGAAGCAATGATCCCGATGGAGATAGGGGAACCGAGTTGGCGTCTCCAAAACTTTTCACTCGACAACAACCCCAGATTAATCAGGAAAGACTTGGATTTGTAGGAGGAAAGAAGTGCATCGCGCACATACGCAATGCCGCGATCAAGCAAAGAATGACAGCCCGGTACAACCTGAAGGTCATTCCTAGAAGGTTCCAACCAGGCGATCTAGTACTCCGCAGGGCCGACATTGGCGGAAGGAATGCCTCCCAAGGGAAGTTAGCCCCTAACTGGGAAGACCCTTACCGTATCGTGATCAGTACTGGCAAAGGAGCTTACACTTTAGAGACGTTGATGGGCAAACCAGTGAAGAATTTTTGGAACGCAGATAAACTTAGAAAGTACTACAGCTAAGTGCCTCTTAAGGCCTAGTCTCCTAGTCTACTATTTTATGCTTGATCTACCCAATTGTCACACGGACCTCGGCCCTTTAAGATATTTAATGAAACAAGCATCACGGAGTTAGTACATTCTGATTGCAAAATTTTCATAGACCTACCACGACATCCCAAGAAGCCATGATACCAACCGTGAAGTTGTCTTGTGCTAAATAGGTCATGCAGTAGAAAAATCCCAACTTGGGAAAATTCTCGCACCAAACCATAAGCACGAAAGACCTATGGTACCACCTGGGAAATTGTCTTGTGCCAGATAGGTCGTGCAGTAGAAAAATCCTAACTCAAGAAAATTCTTGCACCAAACTATAAGCACGAAAGACCCCGGTAAGGACCAGTCCCTCAAACCAAAGTCACGCGGCATCCTGTAATGCCTCTTTTTCTTTATCTCACAATGAAGGAACATCACACCATAATATAGAGAAACGAAATAAATTGCGCGGAAAATAATAAGTACATTGATTAATTAAGACCTAGTTCATTATTAACACGTGATTAGATAATTTGTACTTTTGAATTATAAAATAATCGAGTATTGAAATATGTGTACATAGTTTTCTTTTCCCTTTTTTTTCCCTTTGAATCAATAATAAAGAGATAATAATATATATAGATACCATAAAATCGAAACAGAATTGAAAATCGTACATTCACAATATATATACATATATATATATATATTATATGCATCAGCCTGTTTAATTACATCATAAATTATACAAAAAGCAAAAGATGTACCCACCCGCATTGATACAAATATACACCCATTAAATACGACAAAACATCAGGCTTCTCCAGAAAGATAAACGGTTAGCTATCAGTAGCCACCGACAGTATCAACCCTTACGACTGACGAGAAGGGACCGTAGCCGGGTCCTCCTCAGGGTTGTCCTCATCCGATGAAATTACCATCAGAGCGACCGAGTTTTAGGCAGAAGCCCGAGCAATGGAGAGGAAAGAGTCCTCTTGTGGGGTTTAGTACATATCGACCCACATATCCCTAACGGGTAGGTAAAACTCTAAAATGACAAAGGCAATGAAATCGAAAATAGGAGGGTCATAGCGACCCCAAGCTAAAGACACCGTCAGCTCCTCGCGGTAAACACATCGGTCCGTTTGCACATGTATGTGCCAGTAATTGGGCCCTCCATGGAAGGTCATCCTGACGTACCCCAGAAATCGGTGTGGGCGTGATGACATCCTTAGCAAGCTTTAGTCATAGTATGACCAAAAACCCGAAAACTCAGGTGTTTCCTTCTCTTCCTCACGAGCGTCTTCTCAGAAGTATACAAATAGATAGAAATACAGAAAATACAGAAAGAGGTGAGACACCCAGCTTTCATTACCAATATGGTAGCGAGAAAACAGAACGACACTGAATGCCCACATATCAATACAGTTCAATATCCAATTGCAGTAATAATTAAAACTTACAGTAAAAACAAAACAACAATAAATAACAGTATGGATCCGCAATATCAGGCAGACAACATCAATATTTCCAACAATCAATAGTTCAAGTAATCGGAATATTATTGCAGTATAACCAACAGATATTTTTCCACAGTTATAAATACTCATGCTTAATGAATTATGAGACTAACAGTTCATAATGCAAATGGTACCAAGTTCCTACTCCATGGAGCTAGACATAAACATTTTCAGAGTGAATGATCAAGGAGTTATGCCAGTATCTTGTTAGCCAAAAAATAGTGTGCTCATCTCATAAAAATATTTGCGTAATACGGCTTATACATGGCACCTCAATAGTTGATTGCGATATAGGACAACATCTCAGTCCGGATCATCGGTGTGTTTGCATCGGTCTATCCCACAGCCCCAGTGGAGCTACCACTATCCATTGTGAGACACCCGCACCCAGATGCCCCCAGGGCCAACCACTATGACCCTACGCTTAGTCTACTTGCACCCGCACATAGGTGTTATTCAAACTCCTAGGCATACATCGCCTTTCCAACAATGTCCAATGGACAACACATATGCATGACGACACAATGTACATCATGTATGTTTATCAATGATACACTTATCATAAAATATATCATAATGGCATATACTTATTTCTCAATATCAACATGTCATGATTTCATCGAATACCTAATTCCACATAGGAACTCACAACAACTTAGAACCAATTCTCAACATCAACATTTTTACATATATATGATTCATCAATTATTACAAGTCCATATTATGGATTTATATTTCCAAAGTCTTAAGCTTTAATCAATTATGAAAAATTTAGGTCAAATAGTCCTTAAGAACCGTGGCTCTCTTAAGAGTTACTACTCCGTTTAATTTTTCCCATCTCATTATGGATTATGCATATTCCTAAATTCTTAATTTCCAAAAATGCACCAAGGCATCATCTAGCCTAAAAGTTTTCTCTAAAACCGTGGCCTCCCTAGGTCACTATGGTTCCAATTTTTCCTCACATTATGCATTAGTTACTTGATACATAATCACTTAAATTTTACTTCACCCAAAATCAATCTAATTCCTTAAAATCCAAGCCAAAATCGTGACCTCACCATAGTGTAGAAAACCCTCAAATTTTCCATTCATTCATTCCAACATTTCCAAACATTCCAATACCACCAATGCATTCAAAATCATTACTAAATCATCAACATCAATTAAGAACACATACACATATAAAATCATCAATTAAAGCAAGCCTACAATTATGGATTTCTCCATCAAACAATCACACAAAGTCTCCTCACCACCAATAATGGTAGAAGTGAGTAAATCTCCCTCTTACCTAAAGAAAGAACACAAAAATGGTCTCCTATTGGCTCCTTGGTGGTTTTGGTTTTGAGCTTCCAAAACCCTAAAATTTTCTAACACAAAGAATCAATATTAAGCTTAGTAAAAGATGGTTCTTTGGTCTCCAATGAAAACATAGAACATGAAAATGGAGAGAAGGAAGAAGAAAAATGGAAACTTGACCTTAAAGTTTAAAGCTTTGCCTTGGAAGACAATGGAGGTGAAGATGGATTTTGAAGAAATTTTCTAAATAAAAAGTGTAGAGGAGGTTGAGGTGAGTGTAGAAATGATATTGATGAAGAGAAAAGTGAAGAAAAATGGTCACTAATGGTGGCTTCAAAACCGTGGAGGAGAAGGAGAAGAAGAGAGAAGGAAGAGAGAAAATGGAAGAGAACTTGAAGAGAGAGAAAGTGTTGTAGGAAAAATGATATTTTTGGGCAAAAATGTATTAAGTGTGGACGCAAATTTTTGCCTCCTTTGGGCAAAGAGTGCCGCGGCAATGGAGAGAGAGAAGGAGGGGGAGAGGCTTCTCCAACAAGCCAAGGGCATACTTGTCTTTTGGTGGTCAAAGCTTCTCAAAGAAGCTTTGATTAAAATACACTAAATTTGAATTAAAGTGAATTTGATTAGACTTAAAGTGGATTACATTAGAATAATGTGATAGGATTTTTAATACATGCTATTATCTAATGGACAATTGTTACAGCTGATAGCAGTTAGTATTAATTATCCGACGGATAAAAATTATACAGCGATTTATTATTTTATCAGATAAAATTTTCTTGAAAAATGTAAAATCTCATAAACCGTGTCCAATCTCGGGTTTAGTAAGATCTCCTGTCAACGTTTCCACAGATCAAGGTTCTCGGGAAAAATATCTCATTTTCTTGGTTCCGCTCAGGTTGCACACAAAATGAGGAATACTATTAAAATATTCCGCATTCTAAAAAAAATCCAGAAAAATTCTCAAAAATCACAATAAAATGAAGATTTATAATAAAATAAATAAATTTTTGGGTGTTACACATCCTAAATACTAAAGCAATTGATAATGGACCCCATACAAGGTTTCTTACCTTAGATACGGATCCCAAATGCCAATCCACTTTGGACATCGGATCCCAAGCCAAGGTTTCTAAATTTCTTATCACGCGAAGTCCTAAAGGGAACCCTAAAGCGCGCAACAGTAATAGGCATTGGACCCAGACCGCGGTCTCCTTCGCAAAGTCAAAAAGGGCATTGGACCCCAAAATAGACAAGAATACAACAGAAATCAACTTGATTTAAAAAAAACCCCAAAAAATGGAGCAGCATTTTTGTCCATACAAAAATAAAACCCCATGCAGGGGGTAAGAGAAAACATCAGAATTACTCCGCGGGGGAATCTGGACCACAAGCCTCGGCAGAAGAACCTTTAACACTTGGACCCTTAGTAGCAAGATGAGGAAGTGCGAGTCGACCATCTCGGACTACCTTCCCGGAGTCGAGAGGATCCAGAACCAAATCAACCTCGAGATTGAAGAGCTGAACTTGGTTAATGGCATTCTGAAACTGCTCCTCCTTGATATCGGTGCAGATAGTAATAAGCTTCCTGACATTGCCCTGCAAAAAAGTAACTCGGCCGCCAAGACGTTCGTTCTTGACGCGAAGACCTCAGCATTTAATTCGGCCAAACACCTTTTGACCTCAGTCAAGTTGGCCTTCTTCTCTTTCACCTCATCCTTCAAGTCGACCATTTCACTCTCCAACTCCTGGGCCTGGACATTAACATCATTTTTGGCCCTTTACAGCCTTTTCCTTCTCTCCAAGAGCCTGATTCTCGCCCTGCTCTGCAGCAACAACCTTCTCCGCTAACTTCTGCTCATGGTCCTCAACGATATACTCCAAGTACAAAGCCTCTAAGGCAAGACAGAGCCCAAGAGTCTCGAAACAAGAGAAGGTATCTTTCCTGCTATACGGGGCTAGATGAGCCTCGACCTCTTCATCTAAGAGTTGGAAGTCGATGAACTCACGGGGATCCGGATTCTCACGGTACAGATTGATTTGCCCCCCGCTACTTGGACTAGTGTCTTCCTCAATCGCGGTCCTCTTACCCTGGTTGTTTGACTATCCCTTGCCAGCCGCTTTTCTCTTGCACCTCTTAGGTGGAGGCGAACCCTCCACTTGGATTGGTTCCCTCTCCGCAATTGGTACCTTGATCTGACGAGGTGATGAGACTAGCACAACGTCAGCGGTGAGGTCAAATGACCCCGGTTCACTTCTGGCCCTTAGAGCTTCAAGAATGGCCAGTGCGTTTCCTTCCTGAGACATCTCAGCCAAGCCCTCTGGAAAGCAAACACAGGGAATCAGATCCATATAAATAGCAAAGGAAAAGAAAATAAACACTAATAACGGCCTATACTACCTAGCACAACCCAAAGCTCCACATCATCCACGGCATCCAATATATCTTTAGGCAGAATGTTACCGACCTCGCCAACCCACATTTCAAAGAAATTGACGCACTCAATCTCTTTGTCATTTAGGTGGTTGATCTCCCTTTCGAATGACTGGGGGGAATGCTCCAGGCTGCCAGATTCCAGTATAGGCTGAATGTTGGCTCCCCGCCACTCCCCAACCAGAAAGGATGAGTACCGTTGGCTGCCATCAACTTAAAGAATTTTTCTTTGAAGTCCTTGTAACTTTCTAAATACGGAAAGAAGACCGTTCTTCCTTACCGAGATTGCATCGATAGCCAAGATTGTTGGTGAGCATGAGTACCATGAACGGAATACCTTGTATGAAAATAGAAAAACACCCCATCAGAACATCGCAACCCCCAACAACCAACATATTCTCTCGAAAGCCAGGATATTTGCCCAACCATTGGGGTGGATTTGACTGGGGGCAGCATGAAGAGTCCGGAGGACGGCAATGTGGAAGTCGTTGAAAGGGAGGCAAAGCCCAAACCTCATGAAAAAATCCTCATAAAGGAACATGAAGTGTTCCCCCGCTTGACAGGTCAAACACACTTGTTCCTTCCCCGGGGACAAGATCAGGAACTCATCATCCCGGGATCCTCCCTCGGTAAGTTCCATATATTCTATTAATTTGTCCAACTCGGCCCCAGACTCATAGCGGAAGATCCTATCGAAGGCGTCGTCCGCGACCCAGGTATAAGGCAACCCCGGACCTCGGCGAATACGAACCGCCTCCTCCTCGACCTCTTGATTCTATGGTTCCTGAACTTCTGGAACCGGGGCAAGCGCTTCAAGAACGAGCGCTCTCCTTCTGGCCATTTGAATCCTTGGAAGACACACAGAGACGTAGAGTTAGAACCAATCAAGTTCAAAGATCCAAACATGTAAATGGGCGAACAGAAGAAGACCGAATGCACCCACGCATTGGCCTTCTCACCTACCAAGGTAAAAACCTCGAAAGGACATCTCCGTCGCACGCAGTACGATGGAAGAGGTGCTCTGTAAGGTAACACCATCAGAAGATATGAGGCTAAAATGGTTTTCCCCGCCCTCGTTCGCGAAAAAGGAAGGGTGCGTAACCGTTCACAAAATGAAAATAAACAAAATCAAAGTCGATAAAAAGTAAGTACCTTGAAAAAGTAATGGAAATGGGAGGAAGAAATCAAGTTCTGGGAAGTCCAAAAAACTCTAGAAACTCTTTGCACCGTCGCAACGCTTGTCGGAAATCACCTCAGGCCACCAGTTTTGATGAAAATCAATGAAACGAAACAGAAAGACTAACACCCTACTTATAGGAGCTACGGTTAAAGGGCAATTCCATTCGAGCGCCTCAGATTTGAAAAGATATTCATCATGGCACATGAAGCACTATGCACGTCCCTTTAACCCGAGCATGCCACGTGGCCCACATAGCCGTCATGGCAGTCCAAAGGACAGTTATCCAGCAGACTAAGAGACATGCAACCACAGGGTCCAAGAGCTTGGAAAACTCGTTCAAACTTCGGAAGCTTGCCTACCCCGATTAAAGTTCCCCTGAGGTACAGAGACCCCAGATCCAGGTTTTTAAACTTGGCACTTCGCTGGTCTCGACTAAGTACTAAGCTGGGGGCAACTTAACATATCGCATCGTCAAGGTGAGCGTTGGACTCACCCCAATATAATATAAATACCATAATTTACAAAAGAGAGAAAAATAGAAGACACAAGATTCAAAGCAAAAGAAAAATTTTATTAATCTTTCATTCCATACATCATCTTACATTAAGAAGAGGGAAAAGAAAGTATAGAGGCATGAAAGACCCCAAAGGTGGGAACGAACATCATCGGTATCCCAGGTCATGTCGCATCTATATTTCCTCTAGAACTAGCACCAGTCTCCTCCCCGCGAAATGGCCTCTTGAAAAAGTGGATAGGCTTCGCAACCCAGAAGAGAACACTGTTACCGAACCCCAGGGCCCCACCACATTCTTCGCAGCCTCCTTTGCCAGGATAGTAGAGATCGGGAAGCACTCCCTTTTGTTGGATGGGGCATAGTTTTTTATGGGAAGATCGTTCCACCGGAACCTTGATCACCCCAAGCAGCTTCAAACCACGGAGCAGTCCCAATAGTCCCTCCTACATATCCAACTGCTCTTTGGATCTGTTGGCAAGGAGAGCGACGTTGGCCCTCACCCATCCAGTTGCCTTCATCTAACACGACAGATATCTCAAGCCTCCCCAGCGACGATGAATATCAAATAAGCAATCAGAGTACGCTGGGAAAATGATACATCTACCGCTAATACACTGAGAAAGTGATATATCTGCTCAAGGAACCTTCACAAAGACATGATAAAGTTTCAGAGATTTGGGGAAGAACAAGAAGAAAACCCTCTCAAGAGGCAAAACTCTCCAGAAACGCACAGGAAGAGAAGGAACCATTTCTCTGAGAGAACTCACTTCCAAATAAAGATGCAGAGAGGAAGAAAGGAATGCCAAAATCGAACGCAAACATCCCTTATTTATAGAAAAGATGGAACGCTCCGATTAGTTCCTAAGAAAGGAAGAGCTTGTCAAGCCATAAAAATTGTGTTTAATGCTCTCTCGTTGCCATTGGCTACAGGAACAGCGGACGGTTGGAAACTGCGTGAAGTTGACGCTCCCCATTAAAGGCTCCTCAATTCTCGAGGAAATCAAGAGCAACGATTTTCAAAGGATCCAAAACCAACGAAGGATGCTGCTGCAAGTCAAAAGACCCTGTGAACCACACTCAGGGGCAACAGGAGGAAAACCTCGGAATAAAGAATGGCAATGTAGGCAAGGACCCACCGCGGTCTCTAACCACATCCCAACCTCCAAGGTACTCTGTACTCAATGATGGACCTCAGCCTCAACACGAGACACCACGAAACCTGGCTTCAAAGCTGGGGCAAAGTCTGTAGCGAGCCTAATGATCCTATACCTTGACACTTAGGTCTTATTCAAGCACCAAGCTAGGGGCAACTGTTCTGGACCATGGTCTGGGATCCTATTCGGAAGGATCGACCTGACACATGAACCACCGGACTCCACCATAAGCACCCCAGCCAAGGCCTTATGACCCTGGTCCATGGCATCAAACTATAATGATATCTAGACCTATGTATATTCCCATAACTGCCTACAATAAGCATTGGCCACTAAGGAGACAGCCCTGACAAAATAGAGACGAACCTCAATGATTGTGGGACAGTCCCGACAAGTCAGAGACAAACCTCAACGATCGTGGGACAGTCCCGATAGGTCAGAGATGGACCGCAACAATCATAGGCTGAAACTTCTGTCAAGGCACGATTCTAATGTACCTTCGTCCTACACGGATTGCATGAGGATTCCAGTCGTGCTCTCTATATATACCAGGCAAAGTTGCCCTAATGAAGGATCTGTTATTTCCATTGTATAACACCTACTTGTGCATTGCCTAACTTGAGTATTGGAGTCCCATTGCAGGTACCCACCGCCCTGATTCTATACACTTGGCTGCAGCTACGTAAGGAGGGAACCACCATACACATGCCTATCTCAGGTACCTTTTGAATCCACTTCAGAACACAAGTCCACCTAACTATTTAGTAGTGTGCATCAGTCAGTCTGAACATTCTAAGTGTCGTTGGCCATATCCAACAATGTATGGCTATGTCATAAAAAATCTAGCATGGAAGAAGGAGGCCTTTGTGTAGCCAGAGACAACTTGCCGGTCAACTAATTACGCACTTAGTGCTGAGGCAGAATAACATGATGGCATAAGTAGGTCTTCACAATGCCAAAACAAGCTTACCAGTAAGTCATCCTTGGCTGCACTACATGACCTCATTCCCACATGCAAGACATTAGATGAAATTTTAATTACCATAACCAAAAGTAGTCTCAATAAACCGCAGGAATATCATTCTTACAAAAAACAGAAGGCAAACACTCAATCACTGTAACCAATTAGATAGAGCCCATCATTGGCAAAACTACAGAACTAGAACACTACAGGAACTTTTTCCCAAATGAGGAAGACAACATTGCTAATTAAAAGAAGAGAACAGGCCCTTGTATTTAACTTTACACCAAAAAGAGGAGGTCTATGTTAACTGATAGATAAGAAGAAGCCAATTGGCCTTCAAGGCCTTTCTTGGCAGGAAATAGATGAATGGGGTTTGAATCAAACAGAAAAGCTCTGAGTAGCGTATATAAAGAAAGGGGAATTTCAATTTACGTTTAAGGGGTTTTGATATGTTAAATGATGTGATATAAAATATGATTAATTTAATTAAATTAATAATCAATTGCATCATTTCTAGCATATGATTAATGGAATTTGTTTCAAAATGTGATTTGAGACTCTTTAAGGCCAAGTCCAAAAAGCAGCTGGACAGGGAATTTATTTATTGGATAAAAGAAATGTTCTCCCAAAAGTGATATGGAAAAGTCAACCTAGGAAGGTACTAAGAAGCTTCCCTTTGCCTCTAGAATAACCAATCTACCCCACTACTACTTGGCGCTCACCATACTCATTCTCCTACAAAAAGCTCATTGTATCTTCATGGTAATGATCTTTTTCATCATTCTTCTACACCTTGAGTCCTAGCTTATCTGAGCGTTGCAGTGTCTTTCCAGATACCTAACCCCCATCCACTAACACCCAAAGGAACTACTATAGTGAGAAACCTTTAATCTAAAGATTTCATAACACCACAAGTTCTTGGACAGAACAAAATTTAATAAATGATTAATAAATTTATAATTAACAATATTTGTTATAAATAAAGAAGAAAAAATATAAAGAGCTCAGGACAAGAATGAAATAGAGAAAATAATATAGAGAGATCGAGACAAGAAAATATACACTCAAAGTCTAGTTCTTCAGGAACTAGTTGTATTCTTTCTTCTTCTTCATAAGGAATCATATCCTTATATAGGACTCTAAATATAAAGAATGAGAGAGTGGTTACACTTCTCAATGCAATGCATCATTATGTGCAAATGTTACAAAGTAAGTGCAATGATTACAAAGCAATTAGGCACACTAAAGGTTATAACCACTAACCCTTATTAATGGTATCCTTTAAATCAAATTAAGGTAGTCATCCACCACATGCAAAATATGCATGTTTTACAATACTTCCCCTTAGATGATTATACACTATGAATCTACCTCATTAAAACCTTGCTAAGAAAAACTCAGTGGGATAAAAACTTAGCGAAGGAAAAAGAGTATAATATTCATAGGCAACTTCCCCTTAAAATATAACTAATTATGAAAGGTCCTTAAGTTGACACATTCCAACATTATGCATATGCTTCTTGAAAATTGAAGTTGGTATTGCCTTTATGAACATATCAGCTTAGTTGTCACTTGAGCGAATTTTGCAAATATCAACATCACATTTCTTCAGGAGTTCATAAGTGTAAAAGAACAGTGGTGAAACTTGTTTAATTTTATCACATTTTATGTAGCCTCCTTTGATTTATGCAATACATACTGCATTATCCTCATGCAATATTGTTGGCTCATCATTTTCCTTCAATAATCCACATGTTCTTTTAATGTGTTGGATCATAGTTCTCAACCATATACACTCATGACTTGCTTCTTGAATGGCCAATATTTCTGAATGGTTTAATGAGGTAGCAAAGATTGTTTGCTTTATAGACTGTCATGAGATAGCAGTATTTCCACATGTGAACACATTACCTGTTTGTGACTAAGCTTTATATGGATCAGAAAGATAACCAACATCAGCATATCCTACCAATTTTAACTTTCCTCCCTTTGGCTAAAACAAACTCATATCAGCTGTGCCACGGACATAATGAAAAACATGTTTTACTCCATTCCAATGTCTTTGAGTTGGCGCAGAACTAAACCTTATTAGACAATTGACTGCAAAAACTATATCCGGTCTAGTGTTGTTTGCAAGATACAAAAGTGCTCCGATTGCACTAAGATATGGTACTTTAGGACCAAGAATTTCTTCATCATCTTCCCACGAACAAAAAGGATTTCTTTTTACATCAAGTGAACGAACAACCATTGGGGAGCTTAATGGATAAGATTTATCCATATAAAATTGTTTCAAGATTTTTTCTATATAAGATGATTGATGCACAAGAATTCAACTTGCAAAATGTTCAACTTGTCTTTCCAAGATCGTTCAATTCAAATTCCTTCTTTATATAGTCTACAGTCTCAAAGATCTCTTCTAGTGTCCCTACTATGTTTAAATCATCAACATAAATTGCAACTATAGCAAATCCAGAATTTATTTTCTTGATGAAAACATAAGGACAAACAGGATTATTTTCATATCTATTTTTCAATAAATATTAACTTAAACGATTATACCACATGTGTCTAGATAGCTTTAACCCATATAAGGATTTTTGAAGTTTAACAAAGTACATGTGCTGAGGTTTAAAATTATATGCTTCAGGTATCTTAAATCCTTCAGGGATTTTCATATATATGTCATTATCCAACGATTCATATAAGTTGTGACAACGTCCATTAGATGTATGTCAAGTCCTTTAGAGACTATCAAACTAATCAAAACTCTGAAAGTAATTGCATCCATAATGATAACTTCATAAAATGTAGTTATTTTGGCCCTATATATGTGCTTTAATGATTGCTTAGTCCTTGTTATCATGCATTTCTGGAATATTTCAAGCGTATATTCATTGAATTCAATTGTGATATCTTCTGATATGATCTTGAGCAAACTGGTATAATTCTTCATATGATTATATGAATTTACAACTGTTATTGAATGGGTGATTTCTCTATTGCAGGATATGCTCTAAACAAACAGATTTGTTGAAGACTGGGACTTGCATTGGATGAGGAAAGCCAAGGTCAAATTCAGCATGGCACGCTATGGCGTAGGCATGTGTACGTCGCGGTGTGGTGCATTCAGACAGTAGCATACTAAAACCCGAGACTAGAGCGTCGCGGTGCAGAAAAGTGAATGTTGTGGCGTTATGACCTAATTCAACACGTGCCGCAACACAAGGAGGTTCACGTTGCGACATTCAAGTGAAGTTTTTGGCCTATAAATACTGTTTTATCATATTTCAAAAGAGGACTTTTACATTTTCAGAGAACATCTGTTAGGGTTTCATTGTGGGATTGGAAGGAAGCTAGGGAAGCCAATGTTGGAGGCCATCTTCATCTTGGAGGAAGATTCAAGCATCAAGGATCATCATCATTGAGCTTCTCTCTTCTATTCTTTTTCCTTCCTCTTTTTCATTCTCTGAACATGATATATTGTTATATATTTTTGTGCTTCATGGCTAGCTAAGCTGTGTCTAGGGATTTCTTTGGATCCTCCTATGAATATTGAGTGATTTGTAATCCTTTGAGTATATATATATATGATTTGGAACGCTTCTAGGCATGTTGTAATTGATTACATGGATGTTGTATTGTAATCGATTACAGGACTCGTGTAATCCATTATATGGCCTCTAGTTTTGAAAACTGACTTTAAAAGGTCATAACTTCTTCATTTCTTAAACAAGGATGTAAGCCAAGAGATATAAACAACTTAAGAGCTAGGCTCCCCCTCATTAAAGCACAAGATGGATAAAGTGAAATATGTATGCCAAGACCATGTAAGCTCATTACCATAAAGTAAAGTAAGGCAAAAGATACTTATTCTTAATCCATTAATCAAAAACTATTTTAAAACTTCTCCCCATTTCAAAAAGAATTTTACAAGAACATATTACATTTTCAAAAGCATTTTAGAAGGGTATAGAGGTTTTATATTAAACCACATATTCCTTGAGAGTGATCAAACCCAAGTTAAAAGAACATCTGAAAGTATATCTCCTCTCTTTCTTATTGAACAAGAGCCTTGAGAAAATAAAACAATTTGAAGAACAAGGCTTATCTTTTCAAATATTAAGATAGGCTCTATAGAACATTTCAAAAGATTAATTTGGAAACTTTCTTAAACATTCTCTTAAGATATAATAAAACTTTTCAAAGTAAATGAATATAGTACTATATTTATAGCATATATCCAATGATTTTCAAATTTTTAAGACAATTAGGAGGAGAAAATATTTTCAAAGTCTTAAGACAAGTTCAAAAAATTCTCAATAATATGGAACTTGAAAAGCTTCTTCAAATATGATGAGATTTAACTTTAAATTTTTTTTAATTAAACAAAAAACTCTTTTCAAAATAAAATCATGATTCTCATAGGTGTTATACCACTAAGAAACTATAGATCAAGAGAATCATAGATATCAAACATTCATCTTGATGAAAATATGTTATAGGGATCAAAGCATGTATAGAACTAACATCATTCACCCTATATGCAATGAAAAAAATAGATCGTTAATATCTAATTAGGCACTTTGTCAATGCTAAGCATACTTATCATGTAAGGAAAACATCTAATCATTTAAGATTAATTTATCAACAAGTATCATATAATTCATAGCATATAAAATACCACAATAGCTTGGGGATAGAGATACTTATTGAGAGAGTGGTGCTTCTTAAGAATGTTTTTCGTTTATTAGTCCTTTGAATTTGGGCTTTCTTCCATTGAGTATTTCATTCCATTGCACTTGAAGAAAGTCTCCTTATGTCCCTTTTCATTCAACTTTTCTTGTAACATCCTGGAAAAACATATTAGACTTTTATATGTGTACAAAGGTAGCATATAAGTTGTTTGATATGTCAGTGAAGATTTGTGACAAACAGAGTTAGTTTAGGTACTTTGCTGCAACACAGAGTGTGAAAAGTGACCTATAATGACTCAGTAAATAGCATAAATTGCTATTGGAAGGGAAACAAGTTTAGATAATTTGTTTCTAGGTCACAAATAAGTTAAATAAGGTGTGGTTAAAGTTTCAAGAGAATCAGAGTTAGTTTGGTATTTTTAGGCATACTGGTTGTGCATTTTAATACTGAATGACTAGCAGCAGATATAGAAAATGATGAGAATTGTGAAACAATAATTTAGATGAATCGTATGATTTATTCTAAAGTTGTTGGAAGCTGAAAAACTTTAATTAGCATAATTCGGGTGTCCTTAGCAGATAAAAGTTTCAGTGTAAAAACTTAAGTTAATCTTTTCTCTTAATTCCCTCCATGTCCCACCCTCTATATCTCTTTTCTCTCTTGGCAGAATGAAGAAAAAAATAGAGAAAGAAATAAAAGAAAGAAAAGGGAGAAAGGAGAAAGGGGAAGAAGGGAAGAAGGAGAGAAAGAAGATCAAGGGAAAATCAAGATAAAAGCATAGAGCTTGAAGATTGATCATCCAAGATAAGAGGTAGGGGATTTATATTCATCTATTCCTTTGATTCATCTTGAATGAACATAGGTTTTATGAATAGAAATAGGGGTTTGAGTAGTCAAATCCTAATTCTTAGCTTGGTTCTTGATTCCAAGAACTAGGTTAGGATAGTTTAAGCTTAGAGAATGCTAGATAGCTATTTATGGCTCAAGATCAACCATTAGAATCCATAGGAAATGGATTTGGAAAATGGTTGGGGTTAGGTGATTTTGGACCTAAATCTATGCCCTAAGAGAATTTATAGGTTGTAAAAGAGTCACAACAAGTTTAAGGGCCTAGATTAATGTTAAAAATCACTTAGAATCCATGAGGAAAGGTTTGGATATTGGTTTTTCAACCAAATATGCAGAATTCGCATTCTGCAGAATTTTTTGCAGAATGGTCACGCCTAGGCGTTATATTTCCATGCCTAGGCGTGTGTTGATCAGTTTTCAGCCCTGCGAGATAGAGAACCACACCTAGGCGTGGAAAAACCAAGCCTAGGCGTGGACAGGGCAACATTCAGACAACTTGCATTGTTTGTTGCATAACTTGAGTTGTAGATATCAGAATGACCTGATTCCGGAGCCATTTGAAAGCTAAGACATAAGGCTTCATGTGGTAAAAATTTCAGAATTATCGAACAAGCCAATCAATACCAGTTTCTATTTGAATCCAAGGTAGACTCTGCAGAAAAAGGCATTCTGGCAGTGAATAAACCAAATTGCATAATTTCTTGCTCCGATGTCATATGGACATGAAACTAGTGCCATTTGAAAGCTAAGACATATGGCTATTTGCCTATAAAATTTTTAGAATCATTAAAGTTAGGATGTAGCTCTGGTGCATTTATGAAAATTAGTCTTTTTAAGGGTCCAGAGCAGATTTCATCAAAGATGTTATTTTGATGATTTGAAATCCCTAGTTGTTAAGATCCTTTATTTATGCTTAGTAAAGATTGTTGAGACACTTGAGAGGTTATTTCTTTAAGAGAAAGACCTAGTGGCATACAAAGGGAGATACAAGAAAAGTGAGTGCATCCATTAGACATGGATTGCCAGAGATCAAGAGTTTAGCTTCTTAAGCAACTTAAAGTTGCAGAGATGTCACAAGAGAGGTGATAAGAGATTTAAGAAGCGAGATGGCATTAGTAGAGTGCCATAGTGCCTAAGTGGCAAAAGTTAAGGGCCAAGGTGCCAAGATGGCAATAGTGGAGTGTCATCATGCCTAAGTGGCAAGAGTTAAGAGCCAAGGTGCCAAGTTTGCAAAAGTTAAGTACCATAGACCCTAGCTGGCAAGGGTGAATGCCATAGTGCATGAAGAGCTCTCAAAGAGTGAAAGAGAGTTAGTAATGCAAGGACTGCAGTGTACTAAGTCTAGTTAGCATTAGTTTAATATCGTAGTGCATGAAATGCTCCCACAGAGAAGAGGTGGAGTTAGTAATGCAAGATAGACTTAGTACGAGAGCAAGTGGTGGTTATGTTAGAGTTAGGGCATAACTCCGCATTACACACGCTTCACATTTCACATATGCTTGCTATTCCTAGAGAGCAGATGGTGGAGGCATCCACTCAGTTTATGGTAGGTTATAGGAGGTTACTTGTTATCGTATCAGATTCCCTCCCTACCTAGGGGTGTAGGAGGTCATGTGTTGTGATGACAGACTTCATTCCTAAAAGTAGGCTATAAGGGGTCACACGTTATCATGGCAGAATTCCTCTGTGCCTAAGGGAATAGTTAAGTATTCATGACATTGCACCAACACTATCATACACTTTTCTTTAAGCATAAATATACATCATTCCATCATTCCATTATGTAATATTTTGTTTGGTGAATATATTTGTGTAATTGTTATGTATGTGTTACTCTGTGTTATTGGTGACAGCTGTATGGGCAGTTGTTTGGCCGATGATTTCAAATAATTGTATGGGTAGTTGTTTGATATCATCGTGGTTTCGGTTATCAGAACAGAATTATAGTTCGCTTAAGAACGTTACATAAAAAGAAAGTTGTAATTGTTTCTTATGCAGGAAGTATTAGTTCAGTTTGGTTTATTCATTTTGAATGCTTAAACTGTTGGTTTTGGTATACTTATACTGAGAAATGTGATTTCTCACCCCATTTGTTGCCATGTAAATCCAGGTGAAGGTTCATCCAAAGGCAAGAAGAAGAAGTATAAAGACAAAGATAGTTTTTATACTTTCTAGTTTAAAGCTTGTATTTATTTACGTGCTTTTAGTTTGTACAAGAAGTTATGTATACAATGAGCCCTTTAGTGGCGATGTTATATGTATAACTTTTAGTTTTCCGCAAGGCTCTCCATTATTATTTGTTTAAATGATATGGATTAGTGTTATGTTAAGTTAGAAGTAGCATAACTAATACTGCTTATCCAGGTATATTCTGATATACTAGGTTACCGGTATTAGGGTGTTACATTTCTCTTTATCCATTTATGCTTGACATTTCAATATTTGATGGCTATATTTGAAGCACATAGAGAGACTTGCAAAGCTAACTCTAAAAGATCTCTAAAACATAGGTTAGCATCAAATATCATTTAAGCCCATTTGCAAGCATAATTTAGGTTGATATATAATATAAAGCATGTATCACATTATCAATTATGCAATGTTAGCTCTAACAAGAACAAAAGAAGGACATATGCACTTGAATCCAAAAGCATAGTTTAATCATTTTCAAGGCAAGATTCAGTTTTATCAAGAAAAACTAGATCATCATTGGGGCAAACAATGATCATGTAAGGCATGTAATATCAAGTAATGAATTCTAGTATGCACACATGCCAATCAAGAACAAAAAGTCCCTTATTGTAATGCAAGATTGAAAAACCATGGAACTATAACTTTTGAAACCATTTATGATTCATTTCAAGATATATTTCATTGTAAAAACCCTTAAAGTTCAAAGACAAGTTCAAGACATAAAATGAATCATTTACTTCTTGCTTTCAAGATATGAACATATTAAGCAATTTCAAACAAGAAGACATATAACCTTTAACTTTCCAATCTCCAAGTAAGTATATAAGACAATTAAGCATCAAAGAGAAAGGATTAAAACTACTTATGAGCATGTGAGTTTCCATATTTGAACAAAGAGAATTGGTCACAAGTTTAAAAACAAAGATATTACTATAAAACATGTCATTTCAAACGAAGTGTGTACATATCTAGCATGTTAGCATTTATAAAGACACTTTCAAGATACAATACTAGGGAAGCACAACTTAAGACATGTTAAGGCATAAAAACAACACTCTTTTTCTCCAAATATCACATGATATTCAATTTAAAACATAAGTAAGGACAAGAGATTGATGTCACCAAAAGTGTACTCTTTGAATTTTTGTAAGTAACTCCAACTTCCATGCTTCAAGGCTCCTAGAGAATGTTGTGGTTCTCCATGTCATTCTTTTTATGTTTTCATCACTCTTGGAGAACTTAGACCATTTCAAATTTTTTGAATCTCAAGTAGCATAGTTGTATTTATCTTCAATGTATGCTTAATGTAATATCCCAAAAAATACCTGTTTATGAATAAATAGTCATTTTATATTATTCTTGATTTTTAGGAATTTTTCTAGAATTTTAAGGAAATATCGAATATTTTAATATATTCCTCGTTTTGTGTGTGCGCTAAACGAAACTGGGAAAACGCGATGTTTTCTCTACGATCCTTGAACTATGGATAAGTCGACGGGGGATCTTACTAAACCCGGGACTTGACACAGTTTACGAGGTTTCACAAATTTTCGAGAAATCTTAACAGATAAAATAAATCGATACAGCGAAAAGAAAAATTCATCTGTCAGATTAATTAAATACTGACTTCTGTCAACTGTAACTATTATCTATTGGATAATAGTGTGTAATAAAAAAAATACTATCACATTATCCTAATGCAATCTACTTTATGTCTAATCCATTCACTTTAATTCAAATTTAATATTAAATATTCAAAGCTTCTTTGAGAAGCTTTGACTAACCAAAGACTCAAATACCCTTAGCTTCCCTTGGAAGCCAATTTCTCTCTCTCTTCTCTCTCTCTTTGCACGACTGGAATGCAGCCCAAGGGAAGGGAAATTGCTTCATTTCAATTATTCAACTATCACTTTAATTCATTAACACATTTCAAGCCTTTCTTTTTACTCTTCTTCTTCTTTCTCCATTTTCTTCTTCTCCTCCCTCTTTTTTGGTGTGCTACGGTAGCTCTCCTTCTCCCCACTCAACATTCACAAAACTTTCATCCAAATACATTTCCTTAATCCCTACCCTCTCCTAAACATCTTTCTTGCTTGGAGCATTGCAAAATTTCACCATTTTCATTATCTTCTTCAAGCTTCAAGCTTTGAGCTTTTGTGTAAGTTTCAAGACCTCTCTCCTCTCTTCTTCATTTTCAGTTACAAGGGTCTTCTAATAACCATTCACATTTCGTTTTTCATGTCCATGTGCCATTCTAATCAAGTCACCATTTTTAGGGTTTGGTGGAGCTCAAATCCGAAAATCCACAAGAAGATTTCTTGGTGTTTCTCTTGATTTCTTCTCTTAGGTAAGAGGAAGACACTCCTCCTCAACCTCTTTTAGCATCTAGGAACCTTTGATGTGTTGTTGGTGGAAAAACCCCAATGTGGGTTATCCTTTACTTTGATAATATAAATGCTTGTATGTGGTTTTTATGGAGTTCATAACCTTGATTTGGATTGTTGGTAAATGACCTTAATACTTGAAAGTTAATGGGCCACGATTCTGCAGAAGGGATTCTGCAGAATCCTTGAAATTGCATTAGCACTCAGGCGCTGTGCATAGAGTGTCTAGGCGCTCTATGCCCAGGGAAAATTTCCCTGAACGTGGCTTGGTCAGCGCTTAGGCGCTTCGTGTTTAGCGCCTAGGCGCTCAACCAGCACTCAGGCGTTCCAGACATGGCGCCTAGGTGCCCATAGCAGAATCAACCAGTTGATGGTGAAATGATGCCAAGACTTCCACGTGAAGGTATTACAACATAAAATGAAGTAAGGAACTGAATTTGTTAAGGAAATTCCTCTAGAAAGAGAGAGACTCTATGAGAGTAGATTATGTTAAGATACCTATGTCATAAAATGGATAACTCATGAATCGGAAGAATTTAATATAATCAAGATTTCATAAATCTTAAAGGACTAAGAACGAGATTATCATAAAACCTAGGGTAATTCCAAGTGAGTGAAGAACAAGAGAGTGCAAGGCCTAAGAGCTTGAACGATTTACAAAGGTGGAAGAAATTTAATTGCCTTAGAATATTTTGCAAGTTGTAAGAATAGGATTGGACGTGAACTTTGACAAGGATGACAAATCTTAATTAAGAATGCATAATGGACCATGAAAATGTGTTACCTCGATTTATTTCAATAATATGATATTGTGAGTACATGCGAATTACTAATTGTATATTGATGCTTATATTGGCCTAATGTGGCATATCATAGAATTGTATGAGATTGTGAATCATCCATGTTCATGCATAGTATCTTATGCATTGTGATTATCCTTGTGGATTGTTGTAAGGCCAAGTTGCCTAGGAGATTGAACACACCTTAGTGCGGGTGCGAATAGACAAGTATAGGTCATTGGTTGACCTTGGGGGCGTCGGGGTGCGGGTTCCTCGCAATGGGAGGTTGGTAGCTCTCCTGCCCGTGGGGTAGACCGATGCAAACGCACCGACGATCCGGACCGAGACACTGTCCTATAACGTGATCTAGTGTAGAATGTTTGTACAATGCCATGATTGCGCACGAGAAAATTTATTGATAGCACTGGCCTCGGTAGCCGAGTTACAGACATGTCTCCTGATCTTTCTCTCCGATTGTTTGAGTCTAGCTCCATGGAGTAGGAATTTGGGAAAAGCATGCATACGAGTCATGATATACACTGTCATTGTCAATATTCATTTTCCATAACTATGACTGATTTGATTACTACTGTGATGATTATCTGCCTGGAACTGTTTATTTGCTTATTGTTGGAATTACTGTTTATTAATTGGATGTGATATTCTGAATTGCTATTTGGGCGCGCGGCGCCGTTTTGTTTCTAGCATGCTACAATTGGTAATGATGGTAGGATGTCTTACCTCTTTCTGTATTTCTACTATCTGTTGTCTGTACATATATACTTTGTATCGACCGAAGACGACGACAACGAGTTAGAAGCCCTTGATTTCCCCAGCTTTTGGCCCGAACAAGATTAGCATCTGCTGCGGAAGATGGGGACACGTATGCGTGGATTCCTGGGCGATGTGCTTCTGACCTTCCTTGGAGGGCCAGAGTGCTGGCACATCAACCTGAACTCTGAGCGCTCTATTTACTTGGGAGACGTGTCTATCACCCTTGCCTGGAGACAACATGAGGCGCCTGTCCTCACCTACCACGTCAGCCTATGACTAGAGTTTTATTTGCCCATCCGTGAGATGTGGGGTGACCGTTACTACACCCCTTGGGAGGACTCTTTTGATTCCACCGCTCGGGCTCCGTCCCGTGCTTCTGTGGTTCCCATGGAGGTTTCCTCGGAAGAGGAGGATCCTGCTGAGGACCCGAATACGATCCCTCCTCATCTGAGAGACTAAGTTTATTGGTAGCTACTGATGGCTACCAGTGTTTTATTTTGGGGCCTGATGTATTTTTGTGTGGGCTGTATATTTTGGTATCACTGGGGCATATTTGTATAATCTTTTGGGGCAGGTATAGTTTTGTTTTTGGGAATTTAGGCTTGTATCAAAGTATAAATGATATCAGTACATTATAAATATATATCTACATGCATATTATCCAGATGAGAATTTCGTCTACTATTTTATCCTTCACTGTCATTTATATTCCGCATGGCTAAAATGATTATCGAAACAAAAAAAAATATATTTCTGCTATTTTGCTCGCATATTTAAGAATTAAACGAGTTAACCTTGACTAAATGGACCGGGTCTTAGTTGCTTGATTATTTAATTTTCGCATTTTATTTTATTTGACAATGTGACATTTCCTCTCAAAAAGGGGCGTTACATTAGGTTGGTATCAGAGCCCCAGTTTATGTTTTCTTTGGGTCTTGTGTGTGAGTCTGTCTTGTTTGTGCTGTGTGAAATCTCTGTGGTTTGTGTTTTGGAGTAAATTTCTCTAACTTACCTTGTGATTTACAGTTAACCTGAATTGAGAAAGAGTAAGATGGCTAGAGGTGAAGAAATTACAGCTGCTGTTGAGGTAATGCAGCGGATGGCGGAAGTCATCGCGCAGCAAAATGAGCGTGCTGCTCAACAATAAGAACGAGCCACTCAACAACTTGAGGCGACTGCTGATGCGCAAAACTTAGCAGAATTTCGTCGTCACAACCCTCCGCAGTTTAAGGGAGAATTTGATCCTGACAAGGCTAATCTATGGATTAAGGAGCTGGAAAAAGTCTTTCGTGGCATGAACTGTGCCGAAGACAAGAAGGTGAACTACGCGACTTTTATGCTTGTCGGCAATGTCGAAGACCGGTGGAACGGAGCTCAGAGAGCATTAGAAGCCGAAGGAGCTGATGTCACTTGGGATTTGTTCAAGGAGAAGTTCTTGAACAAATATGTTCCTGCTAACGCAAGACACGCTAAAGAGATGGAGTTCCTCAACCTGAGACAGGGAAACATGACTGTCAGCGAATACGCAGCCAAGTTTGAGAACTTGGAGAAATTTTCGACACACTACCAGAATTAGACTGATGAAGCTTGGAAATGTTGGAAATTCACCGAAGGGTTGAGATATGAGGTAAAGAAAGTTGTGATCACCCTGAAGATGAAGGTATTCTTGGAGCTGTTGGATACCTGCTGTGAGGTTGAAGCCTTGGAACAGGCTAGAGACTCGAGAAACAGGAACTTTGGGCCTGTACGGTCCCAAAGAGGTGGAGGCAGTGGTTCGAACCGCTTCCAAAAGAAGCCCTATTCCCGACCAGCGGGAAATCAGCAACATATTGGTGGAGGTTCTACTGGGAACCGAACTGGTCAGAATACGGCATATCCTCCTAAATGCCAGAAATGTGGAAAAGATCATCTCACAAGAGATTGCCCGATCAAGGGGATCATTTGCTTCAGGTGTGGCAAACCGGGCCATGTGTCCAGAGACTGCAACCAAGTAAAGGCTGAGCCTTCAGTCAATGTGGCTCGAGCCAAGAAACCGTAAGCCGGAGGTCGAGTTTACACTATGAGTGGAGCGGAAGCTTCTGAATCCGAAGACTTGATTCAAGGAGAAGGCATCGTAGAAGGTAATCTTTTAAAAGTATTGTATGACTCTGAGGCAACCCATTCTTTCATATCCTATGACTGTGTGCTACGACTTGGGTTACCTGTGTCTGAACTACCTTTTGAGTTGACTGTTTCAACCCCTACTGATAAACCCGTAGTTACTACCAAATTCTGTCTTAAATGTCCTTTGATTGTTGAAGGTCGAGTCTTTTCTGTTGATCTAATCTGTTTACCTTTGTCACAGTTACACATAATCTTAGGGATGGATTAGTTATCTTCCAACCATGTTCTGTTAGATTGTTCCAGAAAAACCATAATCTTTCCTGTGGATGAGAATTCTAGATACTTGACGGCCAACCAAGCACGAGCTTTCTTGAAAGAAGGAGCTCAGGGGTACATGCTACTATCTTCCTTGAAAGTCGAGAGTGAGGCTGACTTGAGCACTATTCCAGTAGTGAAGGAGTTCTCTGAGGTTTTTCTAGAAGAAGTACCTGGTTTACCACCGACCCGTGAGATAGAGTTTGCTATTGATCTGGTACCAGGAGCTGGTCCCGTGTCTATAGCACCTTATCGGATGTCGCCAACGGAATTGGCGGAGCTCAAGAAACAACTAGAAGAGCTTTTGGAGAAATAGTTTGTCAGACCAAGTGTGTCACCGTGGGGAGCACCAGTGTTGTTAGTTCGAAAGAAGGATGGTACCTCGAGGCTATGTGTAGACTATAGACAGTTGAATAAGTTGACAATCAAGAACAAGTATCCACTCCCAAGAATTGACGACTTGATGGATCAACTAAAAGGAGCAGCGGTGTTTTCAAAAATAGATTTGAGATCTGGGTACCATCAGATAAGAGTAAAAACAGAGGATATACCCAAGACTGCTTTTCGTACCCGATACGGTCATTATGAGTACCTTGTAATACCGTTTGGTGTTACGAATTCACTTGCTATCTTCATGGACTACATGAACAGGATCTTTCGTCCTTACTTGGACAAGTTTGTTGTCGTCTTCATTGACGATATCCTGATATATTCCCAGAATCAGGAGGATCATGCTGAACACCTCAGCATAGTTCTTCAGATCTTGAAGGAGAAAGAACTGTATGCCAAACTATCGAAGTATGAGTTCTGGCTCGATGAGGTAAAATTTTTGGGCCATGTGATCTCAAAGGAAGGGATTGCAGTAGATCCGTCAAAAGTGGAGGCAGTGTTACAGTGGGAGCAACCAAAGTCAGTGACGGAAGTTCGTAGCTTTGTGGGTTTAGCTGGATATTACAGAAGGTTCATTGAAGGATTTTCCAAGATTGCTGGACCGCTCACCCAGTTGACGAGGAAGAATCAAGCTTTTAAATGGACTGATAGTTGCGAGCGGAGTTTCCAAGAGTTGAAGAAACGGCTGACTACCTCACCAGTATTGGTACTACCTGATCCGAATGAGCCATTTGAGGTGTACTGTGACGCTTCGTATCAAGGATTAGGATCTGTTCTTATGCAACACCGAAGAGTGGTAGCTTATGCTTCACGACAGTTGTGGGTACACGAGAAGAACTACCCTACCCATGATTTGGAACTTGCTGCTGTGGTTTTTGCTCTAAAGATATGGAGACATTTTCTCTATGGGGCAACATTCACCATCTTCAGTGACCACAAGAGCTTGAAATATTTGTATGATCAGAAAGAGCTGAATATGAGGCAGCGAAGGTGGCTAGAATTTTTGAAGGATTATGATTTCCAGTTGTTGTACCACCCTGGCAAGGCGAACGTCGTGGCTGATGCCTTGAGCAGAAAGACTATCAGTGCTTCTGCCTTAATGATCAAGGAAAAAGACCTCATAGAACAGTTTAGGGATGTATGGTCGTTTGTTAAGTTGGAACCCGGAAGGATTTGTATGAATATGGTCACCATCTCAAGTGAGCTAATGGATGACATACGGGAAAAGCAGAAGGTTGATGAATTCTTACAAGAAGCGAGAGAATTGATAAGGCAAGGCAAAGAGACGGAATTTGAAGATGGAACGGATGGAATTCTGAGATTCCGAGGTAGAGTTTGTATTCCTCGTGACCAAGAGCTTAGGCGATATATTGTGGAACATGCTCACACCAGCAAGTTAAACATGCACCCTGGTATAACGAAGATGTACCAAGACTTGAAGAAGTTATTTTGGTGGCATGGAATGAAGAGTGACGTTACTAGATGTGTATCAACTTGTTTAGTTTGTCAAAAAGCTAAAGTGGAACATCAAAGACCAGCAGGATTGCTGCAACCATTATCTATTCCCAAATGGAAATGGGACAGCATTGCAATGGATTTTGTTGTGGGTTTGCCGAGGACAAAGAAAGGACACGATTCGATTTGGGTAATTGTGGATCGACTCACAAAGTCAACCCATTTTCTCCCGATCGACATAAGGTACAATTTGGAGAAGTTGAACCAGCTTTATATTGGAGAGATCGTTAGGCTACATGGTGTGCCTATGAGTATTGTTTCGGATAGGGATCCGAGGTTTACTTCAAAATTTTGGCAGAGCTTGCAAGCATCGTTGGGAACAAAGTTACGTCTGAGTTCAGCGTACTACCCACAAACCGATGGTCAATCAGAAAGGACGATCCAATCTCTAGAAGATTTGCTTAGAGCTTGTACTATCGAACAGACTGAGAGTTGGGATCAAATCTTATCATTGATAGAGTTCACTTACAACAACAGTTATCATTCGAGTATAGGGATGGCACCTTATGAAGCTCTGTACGGGAGACGGTGTCGAACACCATTATGTTGGTACCAAGACGGCGAGCGTCTTACGATTGGACCAGATATCATTCAGCAGACAACTGAGAAGGTTAAGATGATTCAAGAGAAAATGAGAACTGCTCAGAGCCGACAAAAGAGTTATGCTGATAAGAGGAGAAAGCCTCTTGAGTTTGAAGAAGGTGAGCATGTATTCCTGAAAGTCACACCCACGACTGGGGTCGGCCGGGCTTTGAAATGTAGAAAACTCACTCTAAAATTTCTTGGACCTTATCAAATTCTTCGCCGGATAGGTCCAATAGCCTACCAAGTAGCCTTACCCCATTTTCTTTCAAACATACATAATGTCTTCCATGTGTCACAACTTCGTAAGTATTTACCCGATCCAAGTCATGTTATAGCACCGGACACAGTACAGTTAAAAGAGAACTTAACCTATGAGGCGCCTCCTACGAGAATCGAGGACCGACGGATAAAGCAACTTAGAGAGAAAGAGATTCCATTAGTGAAAGTGATCTGGAATGAAACAACTGGTGATGCGACTTGGGAACTAGAAGACAAGATGAAGGAGCAACATCCATAATTGTTTTGAGGTACGTAAATTCCGAGGACGAAATTCCTTTTAGTTGGGGAGTGTTGTAACATCCCGAAAAATACCTGTTTATGAATAAATAGTCATTTTATATTATTCTTGATGTTTAGGAATTTTTCTAGAATTTTACGGAAATGTCGAATATTTTAATATATTTTTCATTTTGCGTGTACGCTAAACGGAACTGGGAAAACGCGATGTTTTCTCTGTGATCCTTGAACTATGGATAAGTCGACAAAGGATCTTACTAAACCCGGGACTTGACACAGTTTACGAGGTTTCGCAAATTTTTGAGAAATCTTAACAGATAAAATAAATCGATACAGCGAAAAGAAAAATTCATCTGTCAGATTAATTAAATACTGACTTTTGTCAACTGTAACTATTATCTATTGGATAATAGTGTGTAATAAAAAAAATACTATCATATTATCCTAATGCAATCTACTTTATGTCTAATCTATTCACTTTAATTCAAATTTAATATTAAATATTCAAAGCTTCTTTGAGAAGCTTTGACCAACCAAAGACTCAAATACCCTTAGCTTCCCTTGGAAGCCAATTTCTCTCTCTCTTCTCTCTCTCTTTGCACGGCTTGAATGCAGCCCAAGGGAAGGGAAATTGCTTCATTTCAATTATTCAACTATCACTTTAATTCATTAACACATTTCAAGCCTTTCTTTTTACTCTTCTTCTTCTTTCTCCATTTTCTTCTTCTTCTCCCTCTTTTCTGGTGTGCTACGGCAGCTCTCCTTCTCCCCACTCAACATTCACAAAACTTTCATCCAAATACATTTCCTTAATCCCTACCCTCTCCTAAACATCTTTCTTGCTTGGAGCATTGCAAAATTTCACCATTTTCATCATCTTCTTCAAGCTTCAAGCTTTGAGCTTTTGTGTAAGTTTCAAGACCTCTCTCCTCTCTTCTTCATTTTCAGTTACAAGGGTCTTCTAATAACCATTCACATTTCATTTTTCATGTCCATGTGCCATTCTAATCAAGTCACCATTTTTAGGGTTTGGTGGAGCTCAAATCCGAAAATCCACAAGAAGATTTCTTGGTGTTTCTCTTGATTTCTTCTCTTAGGTCAGAGGAAGACACTCCTCCTCAACCTCTTTTAGCATCTAGGAACCTTTGATGTGTTGTTGGTGGAAAAACCCCAATGTGGGTTATCCTTTACTTTGATAAAATAAATGCTTGTATGTGGTTTTTATGGAGTTCATAACCTTGATTTGGATTGTTGGTAAATGACCTTAATACTTGAAAGTTAATGGGCCACGGTTCTGGAGAAGGGATTATGCAGAATCCTTGAAATTGCATTAGCACTCAGGCGCTGTGCGTAGAGCGTCTAGGCGCTCTATGCCCAGGGAAAATTTCCCTGAACGCGGCTTGGTCAGCACTTAGGCGCTTCGTGTTTAGCGCCTAGGCGCTCAACCAGCGCTCAGGCATTCCAGACATGGCGCCTAGGCGCCCATAGCAGAATCACCTAGTTGATGGTGAAATGATGCCAACACTTCCACGTGAAGGTATTACAACATAAAATGAAGTAAGGAACTGAATTTGTTAAGGAAATTCTTCTAGAAAGAGAGAGACTCTATGAGAGTAGATTATGTTAAGATACCTATGTCATAAAATGGATAACTCATGAATTAGAAGAATTTAATATAATCAAGATTTCATAAATCTTAAAGGACTAAGAACGAGATTATCATAAAACCTAGGGTAATTCCAAGTGAGTGAAGAACAAGAGAGTGCAAGGCCTAAGAGCTTGAACGATTTACAAAAGTGGAAGAAATTTAATTACCTTAGAAGATTTTGCAAGTTGTAAGAATAGGATTGGACGTGAACTTTGACAAGGATGACAAATCTTAATTAAGAATGCATAATGGACCATGAAAATGTGTTACCTCGATTTATTTCAATAATATGATATTGTGAGTACATGCGAATTACTAATTGTATATTGATGCTTATATTGGCCTAATGTGGCATATCATAGAATTGTATGAGATTGTGAATCATCCATGTTCATGCATAGTGTCTTATGCATTGTGATTATCCTTGTGGACTGTTGTAAGGCCAAGTTGCCTAGGAGATTGAACACACCTTAGTGCGGGTACGAATAGACAAGTGTAGGTCATTGGTTGACCTTGGGGGCGTCGGGGTGCGGGTTCCTCGCAATGGGAGGTTGGTAGCTCTCCTGCCCGTGGGGTAGACCGATGCAAACGCACTGAAGATCCGGACCGAGACACTGTCTTATATCGTGATCTAGTGTAGAATGTCTGTACAATGCCATGATTGTGCACGAGAAAATTTATTGATAGCACTGGCCTCGGCAGCCGAGTTACAGACATGTCTCCTAATCTTTCTCTCCGATTGTTTGAGTCTAGCTCCATGGAGTAGGAATTTGGGAAAAGCATGCATACGAGTCATGATATACACTGTCATTGTCAATATTCATTTTCCATAACTATGACTGATTTGATTACTACTGTGATGATTATCTGCCTGGAACTGTTTATTTGCTTACTGTTGGAATTACTGTTTATTAATTGGATGTGATATTCTGAATTGCTATTTGGGCGCATGGCGCTGTTTTGTTTCTAGCATGCTACAATTGGTAGTGATGGTAGGATGTCTTACCTCTTTCTGTATTTCTACTATCTGTTGTCTGTACATATATACTTTGTATCGACCGAAGACGACGGCAACAAGTTAGAAGCCCCTGATTTCCCCGGCTTCTGGCCTGAACAAGATTAGTATCTGCTGCGGAAGATGGGGACACGTATGCGTGGATTCCTGGGCGATGTGCGTCTGACCTTCCTTGGAGGGCCAGAGTGCTGGCACATCAACATGAACTCCGAGCGCTGTATTTACTTGGGAGACGTGTGTAACACCCTAATACAGATATCCAGATATATCCTAGATAGACAGAGATATATAAAGATAACCAGTACTAGAGACGTCACTTCTATACTACATACTAACATATATCTATAATCACAACTGAGTAATTATAGAAAGCCTTGAGAGATTGCGGAAAAACTTAAACTCATACATATACATATACAAACTTAGCCACCTGAGGGCTTATTGTAATACATATAAAATAAAACTTACAGAACAAATATAAACTTATTACATAAGTTCTGTCTACTTAAAGCAATAAAAACTACTCTAGTCTTTAAGCTTTATCTTCTCATCCTTAGCAGGGTTTGCATCTCTGTAGTGACTTGTGACTTTTGCATACCGCATCCGTACCGCATCCGAGCTCGCATCTGGATTTACATGGAATAGCAACTGGGGTGAGAATTAACATTCTCAGTAAAAGCAATTCCAATACCAGTTCTCTATAACATTGTATATAACAAATATATAACAAATGCTATAATTCTAACTTAGGAGTTTCCTTCTCTATTCTCATAACTTAGGAGTTTCCTCCTCTATTCTCCTAACTTAGGAGTTTCCTCCTCTTTTCTCATAACTTAGGAGTTTCCTCCTCTTTTCTCATAACTATACACTTTCTAATAGTGTGATAACAATTAAGAGTCAACACACTGTTAATATATACAGCGCCCATACATCTGTACATACCAACAGTGACGGACAATGCCCATACAACTGTCCATAAATGCAATGATAATGATATGTAATGAATATGCCTAAGGAATCCTAAGAGCATGTGAATGAAATGCAAATGCAGAGTTTTATTTTGAAGCGAAGGAGTTTGCTAGGAACTAGTCAGTATATCATCCAGTGGTAAATAGAGGAAAACCTCACCCTCACCTTACACGTATCCTGGCACATTGATAAGTTCGGGCTTCATCCTTGCTCAAAGAGCGTCTCTGGATTTCCCACTTATCTCCTTTGGCCTTGGCACATCGAGACATCAGGGTTATGTCCTTCTCAAAAGTTCTTCGGACACCCATCTATCCCCTTTTGCCTTCATAATTAACATCAAAGGATACTCACCAGATCGATCCTACTTGAATAATTCATAGACTTTCGTACATACTTATATACTTAGTTCCTCTAAGAGCTAAGCATATTCTACTCTTCTTATGTTTACCCTTTGTAATGAGGAGAATCTGTAACCTCATACTACATGTAACCTTAGCACTTGGTTAGGAATACTTGTTCCCTTAGGAACTTCTCTGATTCCTTACCTTCTGGCTAAATGACCTCACATCATATAACGTTACATTCTCAGGTAAACATCTCTAAACTATGTCTCTTACTTGTACCTAAACTCTACCTCATCACTCCTTTCTCTTAAGCGATTACTAATGCAACCTTAGGTTGCTGAGGTGTTAGGTACTTACCTTTGGCAAACCACTAATCTTGGTTGCCCTAAAGTCCTTTCTCTTCATCTTCACACTAGCTTAACTCTCTAGTGTGTGAAAAGCTTAGTGTTATGTTTATCTCTTACATAAACACCATCTTACTCTTTTCTATAGACTCAACTCATCCTAGTGAAAGAGTCTATCTTAACTAATGCCTCATCTAACCTTGCTTAAGGAAGGCGAGGGCATTTCTCTAAAACTTTGCACAATTAACTCAACTTTATCTAAAGAGAGTAATTCATGCATCTAACTTTCCTTTTCTATCACACTTCTGGTAGTAGCTTATACTACACTTGTGTGCTAACATGCTTATTCTAAACTCAACTTCCATGCTTTGCTCGTATCTAAGGAAGTAACTTCTCTTTATCTTGTACTTCTAACTCATCTTAGCTTATACTTGAGTTATTGTACATTTTGTTCTACTTTTTGCTTATGACATCTTCTTAGTCACAATTTCTCTTATTGTGTATTTAGCAATGTACTAAGTCTCACTTAACTTGAGACTAAGTACCTAAACGTTCCTCCGTGGAACTAATACACAATCTTGTCTCCACTCATGTAATCTAACTCAAGAGTGGTTCTTACTTGCAACTCTTTGTTGCCTAAGCTTCTAGGTACCTTCCTAAGGTAATCCACTATTCTTGGATTTCCTAAGGTTCATACCTTTCTCATTATTCTCTACTAGAGTGAATACTATTATTCATCTCTATTGCACTATCTCATCACATCTTAAGTGATATCAATTGCAACATTAAGTTGCCTAAAGTGCAATGTCATTACTTAAAGCAAACCTTTCCTTTAGGATGCTTAAAAGCCTATGCTTAAAAGCCTATGCTTTCTCATACTTGATGGATAGATATTTTCCACTTGAAAATATCCCAACTTGTGCCTTAACACGCTTAGGAAACATGTCTCAATGATTCCATTAACTATAGCACCTCAGAACATCCAAAAACATCATTTTGGAGCTTCAGGGTCTCACGCCGCGGCACAACATTTGCACGTCGCGACGCCCTTCTCTCGAGGGCTACTGCTGGGCTAATTTTTTAGCCTCACGCCGCGGCATGCATCCTCTACGCCGCGGCATTCCCAGCGAAAAACTCTCACGCTGCGGCGTGACTATCTCCACGCCGCGGCGGCGCCATCGTGAGAACCACGGTTCTGCACTGCGACTACGGGTTTCTTGTTCTATTGGTCATTTCTGCTGATTCCAAGCCATTTCAATCCAAATTCTAAGTAATTCTAAGTCCCTAATCAGTTCTTTAACATTTAGGAACATCAATTACTCTCTTAAATCTCTTAATTTGGATTATGGCTAAAATTCTTCATTCTTTAACTTAAGGCTCACTTTGTGATTCAAGGGTCTTCTTACTTAAAGTGATGCTATAGACAAGTCATAAATGACCCAAGAAACACTTCTATGCAAGCCAAACTCATCTAACATCTCTAAAACTCAAATTAGCATATTATGTATCTATATGCATACATAGAGAAAGGAGATGAATAAAAGCTCTAAACCCCTACCTCTTGAAGACTTGAAGCCTTAAACCTTGAAGCTTGATCTTCCTCTTCCTCTCCTTCTTCCCTTCTTCCCCTTTCTCCTTCTTCTTCTCCCCTTTTCTTTCTTTTCTTTTTTTCTTTCCTCTGGTTTTTGGCTCTCTGCCGAGGGAGAAGGGAGATATAAGGGGTGGGACGTGGAGGTAATTACGGGGAAAAGATTAACTTAAGTTTCTACACCGAAACTTATATCATTGTGGACACCCGAATTGTACTAATTCGAGTTTCCCTGCTTCTAACAACTTTAGAATAAATCATAAGATTCATCTAAATTGTTGTTTCACAATTCTCATCATTTTCTATATCGCTAGGGATCAATCCAGGCATTAAAAGCACAACCTGTATGCCTAAAAATACCAAACTGACTCCGATTCTCTTGAAACTTTTACCACATCTTACTTGGCTTATTTATGACCTAGAAATAAACTCTCTATGTTTATTTCTCATAACTTAGCAACTTATGCTATTATCTGAGTCATTTTAAGCCACTTTACAACTTCTATGTTGCAACCAAGTGCCTAAATGAACTCAGATTGTCACAAAACTTTACTGACATGCTAAACAAGTCAAATGCTACCTTCGGTAACCATTTACCAGTCTAACATGTACTTAAGGGTATTACAACGTGTCTATCACCCTTGCCTGGAGACAACATGAGGCGCCTGTCCTCACCTGCCACGTCAGCCTATGGCTAGAGTTTTATTTGCCCATCCGTGAGATGTGGGGTGACTGTTACTACACCCCTTGGGAGGACTCTTTTGATTCCACCGCTCGGGCTCCGTCCCGTGCTTCTGTGGTTCCCATGGAGGTTTCCTCGAAAGAGGAGGATTCTGCTGAGGACCCGAATACGGTCCCTCCTCATCTGAGAGACTAAGTTTATTGGTAGCTACTGATGGCTACCAGTGTTTTATTTTGGGGCCTGATGTATTTTTGTGTGGGCTGTATATTTTGGTATCACTATGGCATATTTGTATAATCTTTTGGGGCAGGTATAGTTTTGTTTTTGGGAAATTCAGGCTTGTATCAAAGTATAAATGATATCAGTACATTATAAATATATATCTACATGCATATTATCCAGATGAGAATTTCGTCTACTATTTTATCCTTCACTGTCATTTATATTCCTCATGGCTAAAATGATTATCGAAACAAAAAAAAATATATTTCTGCTATTTTGCTCGCATATTTAAGAATTAAACGAGTTAACCTTGACTAAATGGACCGGGTCTTAATTACTTGATTATTTAATTTCCGCATTTTATTTTATTTGACAATGTGACGTTCCCTCTCAAAAAGGGGCGTTACACTTAACCTAATAATCACCCTATAACAGAAATCAAAGTACTTTCTTTGGTATCCACCAATTTCAGATCCATAGGTGTTAGTCATTGATTATTAATTCATTATGCTCCTATAAAGATCAATTTTTCCATAGTATGTAAATTAAGCACATCAAATTAAATAATCAATTACCATTAAACACTTAGTCAATAGCATGCTTACTTTCATGATATATAGACAACTCAAAACATAGCAAGCATACCTAGGCATTGTAGAACCTTATGTACCAAGATATATAACAAATTAATGAGCTATGGTACAATAAGAATGAACATAATCATGTGCTAAACATAATATTCAAATTTTACACATGGTTCAATCAATTACTTAAGGCCTACAAGGAATATACCTCAAATGCATTGACTTTACAAGTGAATGTGCATGAGAGGTAAAAGCTTTTGATACATTGGCCTTAGTAATCAAGGAAATACTTTTTCTTACCCATTGCTTCTCTTTTGGAGTCTTGAACTTTACAAGTTCTACATTTTGTAATTAAGAAGCTTTGGTTGAAGTCATCTTCCTTCTTTGATCAAAATTTCTATCATTGGGCTTTGGAATCATTCTCATTGATGATTCCTCTTTCCTTTGACCAATTACTCCATCCTCTTGAGAAATTTTCTACATAATTGAAACACTAGGAGGAATTTTGGTACCCACTTCGTCTTGGGTCCTTGAATGTTAGTACTAGGGCCTTTAAGATCTTTAGGAACCCATATCATACAATTTCTCATATAAAGATTTATTCTATAATTGCATAAATGAGAAATATATCCTAGATGACCACAAAAATTACAAACAATTAAATTTAATGATGGCTTGGTCCTTTGAAGATCATCTTTGGAAAACTTAATTATTTTGTTGTTATTACATTCTATACTATTTTTGTCATAAGTCTTGCTTGAATTTTTATGTGGAATAACATTAATTTTATTCTCATTAACAAGCATGGAATGTTAGTAATTAGAATCATTAGCTTTGACAAATTCAGAATATAAGTCCTCAACTTGATTTTCTAAATCAATGCACTTTTCACAAGAAGTTGAGATTTCACTTTTCAAAGGTATTTCCTCATCAAGAAAAACATTTTTATTTTTCAAAGTCTCAATTTCATTTTTAATGGAGGAAACGTTTTCTAAACAATATAAGTTTTTCTTTTCTAAATTCAACAAACCATCATACAATTCAACATATGCACATTGTAGCTCATAATAGGAAGGACCATAATCAAGATAAGTATCATTTACCTCAAAGTTCTTTGGAGTCAAGTAGGAGATTGTCTCAATTTCTTGCATCAATGACTTTTCATATAACTCATCATCCTCAATCTTTCCCATCAAAGCTTCAAGAGTATATACCATTTGGTTTTGCTTTGACACCTCTTCAAACTGAACATCATTTTGAGGATATTTTTCATAACAAGATTCCTTCAATGAATTTTGCTCTTCTTGCTCTCTATATACAACTTTATGCAAAAAAATCATTGTTAGTAAGATAGATAGCATCAAGAGCATCTCATATATCTTTAGCACTAGAGCAACTATTAATTTTAGCATAAGCTTCATCATTCAAACCACTTCTCAAAATTTGCATAGCTCTAATGTTAAAAAAAAAGCATTTCTTATAATAGGCCTTCTAAGTTTGTTTTAGTTTAAGAGAAAATCTATCAAGCACAATATCCCACAAATCCAAATCAATAGATTGCATATAAAATTCTATTCTAGCTTTCCAATAAACAAAAAGCAAACCATCAAAGAATGGTGGTTTACCAATTTCAAAACCTTTAATTTTGAAAAGCTTTCAATGGTTGCCAATAAATAAGGATCTTTAGCTCTAAGTGGTTAAACTTTCAACAGAATACGAAGCTTTGATACCACTTATTAGTCATGGCAACTATCACCTAAGAGGGGGGCTGAATTGGGTATTTACAAATTGTTTAAAACAACTTTGAGAAATTATGCATTTTGGTATTTTCAATCAACACATGTAGCGGAGTAAGTCTAATAAAGGTACAACTATTAGAGATTTCTCAAATACCACTTGGGTTATAGAATAAATCAAGCAAAGGGGCTAGATATCAAATTCAACTTAAGCATATATAATTAAAGCATTGAAGTAAAGGAGATAGAGTTGAGAAAAGCAAACACAATGATTTATCATAGTTCAACCACTTACCACTTAAGACCTACATCTAGTCCCCAAGCTTAACTTGAGATTTTCTTCACTATCTTCTAGACTTCACAGGTGCTAGGAAAACTTTTGTACAAGCGAGAGCACTCACACCTTGGGATACCTCACCCTTGGTTAGAGCCTCCAACTCTTCAAGCTTCATAGGTGCTTGAAAAATCTTTATATTCAAGAGCACTCATAACACCTTTAAGATACCTCACCCTTTGTGTTCAAGCCTCACTACAAGGGATACCTCACCTTTTTTCTCTTGAGGGATACCTCACCCTCTTATAATGATTTTGAGATAAAGAAAAAGATTATAAACTCTCACAAGAGTAGATATACAACTTGAAGAGCAAAGGAATAAAAGGATTTTGCAATAAAGAACTCAAAATATGATTTTCATGATTCAACCAAGTTTTCTAGAGTTTCTAAAGATGTAAATGCTTCAACATACACTTATTTATAGAGCCCAAGTGATAAAATAGTTGTTGATTGTGTTTAGAAATAATTTTTTTATGAAAACTAACCATTTATAGCTGTTAGGAATGCTTTTGGGCATGTTGTAATTGATTATATGGATGTTGTAATCGATTACATGGCCTCTGCCAGAGTTGTAATCGATTACAAGACTTGTGTAATCGATTACATGGCCTCTAGTTTTGAAAACTGATTTTAAAAGGTCATAACTTCTTCATTTCTTATCTGATTAAAGCAAATGACCACTCATTGAAAAGATCTTTTAGTCTATTTTCAAATGAAATAAGTTTCACAACAAAACTCAAAATATTGTTAAAGTTATGATCAAAAGAGTAATCAAAGGTCAGTTTTTCAAAACTCAAACTTGACTATTTTTCATAGTTTAAAGCAAATGTTCATAACTTCTTCATTTCTTATCCGTTTAAATGAAATGACCACTCATTGGAAAGATATTTGAATCTATTTTCAAGTGAAACAAGTTTCATAACAAAACACAGTATTGTGGAAGTTATGATCAAAATAGTAACCAAAGGTCAGTTTTTCAAAACTTAAACTTAACTATTTTTCATAGTTTTTAACTACCACCATGACTACCTTTTCGAAACATGTTTGTTAGGCATTTTAGCATGTAAGAATCATTTTTAAATATTTAAAAACATATTTGAGTTATTTTCATATAAAACCTCTATTTTTACATAGGAGAAAGCCTAAAAGGAAAATATACCAATTCTAGTCCTTAGGCTTCTTGATGTAATCCAAGCTTCCAAATATTTCTTCTCTCCAAATCTTGCAAATTCTTAGAACATCTTATCATTCTCATTTTTCTTGAGTTTAACATAATTATGATCTCTCTGTTGCAACTGTGATCGCGGCGGGAGCGACGAATAACATAAATTATTAGGAGTCACCACCAATTTTATTAAAATTAGAAAAAATTGGAAAACCTTCTTTAGAAAATGGTCTTTGGAACCAAATTGGATTCGGGAGTCAGTTATGCATAGGGAAGATTTTGTGAGAGTGGCGTCACGGGTCTTGTGTGCTGAGTGTCGTGTAGCGAGGTGGCGTGCTACAGTGAGGATGGCGAGATGCAGTTGGAGGCTGACACGAGCTCGGTACTGTTCAGATCTGATTCTCGCCAGTGGTTCTGGTTGCTGGGTTCGTCGGGTCTGGGTTAGAAGATGATGGATGATAATTAGTTGATGGGCTTTGGTAGTTTTGGTGAGTAATTTTCGATGGGTAATGGTTTTTGGGTGACAGAGGATGATTTTTTTTTTTTTGCTATTGAAGGTTGGATGTTGAAGTGGTGAAAAAGATGGATATAGGTAATGGTGAGGTTGGATGTGAATGGCTATGGTGAAGATGAGTGGTTGTTGGGTTATGGTTATGGTGGCTGTTTGAATATGGATATTGTGATGGTTATGGTGAGAATATGAAGCTTGGAGAATGGTAATGGCAGAAGGTTGGAGGTTGTGGGCTTGGTGATAATAATAGTAAGGGTGAAGGTTAGACGTGACAGGGGTGGTTTGTGGTGGCTGAGAAGGCTGTATGAAACCAGAAAAAATAGTTAGGCTGAAAAGTGCTTAGCTAAAAAGTATTAAACTGGGTTAAAAGTCTGGTCAAAGTGAAAGGTCAAAGTATTAAGCTGTATATGGGTTATGGGTTTTATAAGAGGGGATTAGAGTGAAGAGTTTGAATTAAAGTGGGATTAGAATTGGTTTAGGCTGAGTGTTGGGATTTGTTTAGGATGAGTATAATTAGGATAACTGATGGGATTTGGTTAGGATGAGTATGTTTAGGATAACTGATGGGATTTGGTTAAGATAGGTTTGTTTGTGATGAGTTTGAGTTGTAGTAGAATGGGCCAATGGGTTATTAGGTCAGGTTATGGGTTGATGGATTATGGGCTGGATACTTGGTCAATTTTGGATAATGGGCCAATTGGTGAAAGTTGAGTCCTTTTCTTTATCATTTTTTTTAAACAAAAGCTCCAGACAAAATTGTGTGTTCATATTTGCCCCTCTTTACTTGTTCCTTACTAGATAAAAAGAATAACTGTACCTTTTTATTTTATCATAGTAAGGAACGAGTAAAGACATGAACTCAAATTTTGTCTAGGAAAAACAATGCGAGAATAAAAATGAGTTAATGCACTCAAAAGAAAATAAAATGCAGGGAGCCGATGCGCTCAAAAGTAAATGACAGGAGCCGATGCGCTCAAAAAGTAAATGATAAGAGCCGATGCACTCAAAATATAAATGACAGGAATTAAAATACAAAGAGCCGATGTGCTCAGAAATTAAAATGCAAATAGCCGGTGTGCTCAGAAATTAAAATGCATGGAGCCGATGCACTCAAAAGATAAAATGCAAAGAGTCGACGCGCTCAGAAATTAAAAATGCATGGAGCCAATGCGCTCAAAAAATTAAAAATGCAAAGAGCCAATATGCTCAAAAAATAAATGACAGGAGCCAATGCGCTCAAAAGTAAATGACAGGAGCTAATGTGCTAAAAAAAATTAAAATGCATGGAGGTGATGCACTCAAAAAATTAAAATGCAAGGAGCCGATGCGCTCAAAAAACATAAAAAAATAAAATAAAATGCAAGGAGCTGATGCACTCAAAAAAAGCAAGGCACCGATGCGCTCAAGAATGAATGACATTAAAACATTTATGCTAGTTAGACATGGACTTAAGATTTTTTTCTTTCTTTCTCTTTTTCTCTCCTTTCTTTTCTCTCTTTTTTTTCTTTCTTCTCTCTCTCTCTTTCTCTCTCTCTCTCTTTCTCTTTTTTTTTTTTCATTCGAACCAGCGACGACTCTGGAAAGCTTTAACCAATCAAACCCTTGTTCACATACTTTTCTCTATCAGACCCTTTAGTTAGCTTGGAATCCTCTTGACTTACTCTTTTCCTTTCTTTATTCTTCTTTTTTATTAATTCGACTCTTCCTTTTCTCCTTGTCAATGAAGGCTTACGGGGCTAGTATTGAGATCATTTCCAACAAATGTCACATTGCAATCTATACTATAAACTACTAAGATCTTTTAATCTGACTCAATCATTGAAGGGTTGTTGTAGAATTGTCAAAATCAAACTGCTGGCCTTAAATTTATGTTATTTGAGACATAACTTAATAAGTTAAACATGCATTCATGAATGGATAGAAATTCATTGGATGAACAAACTTCCTTTTATCATTTTGGTAATCTGATGGACATGGACATTTGGTAAGACACATACAAGAAATAAAAGAAAATTGTAGGAAAAGAAAAATTTGCCCCAGTATTGGTTCCTTGTTCCTCATTCAATTGATTCCCTACAACCGTTTGATAATTCAACCACTGTCTCTATTGCTACTTTCTTCAACATATCTTTCCTATGATCTTTTAGCAATTTTGCCCTAGTATAGCCAATCGAATACAAATAAAAATTACCCCAGTTTGGTGACTCTTTCAAGGAGTTTCATACCTTCTTTCTTTGAGATTTTGCCTACTTATTTGCCCTAAATTTTACTTAGGCCGTCTTTTCAAGTTTTCAACCTTACGGGCTTTTTTTTATTCTCTTTTTTTATTACTCTAACTTTTGCTTAGGTCGCCCTTTCGGATTTTTAACCTAACGAGCCCTTTTTTTTATTATTTTCTTTCTTCTTTTTTTTAGGCTTAAAATCTCATGACAACATCAATGTTTACGGGTCTTGGCAATTCTTCTCCATCCATGTTTTGCAAAATTAATGCCCTTCTTGAAAATGTATGCTTGACTATGTAAGGGCCTTCATAACTTGGAGTCCATTTCCTCTGGCATCCTCTTGATTAGGGAGAATCTTCTTCAACACGAAATCTCCTGAACAGAACTCTTTGGGATGAACTTTCTTATTAAAGGCTCTAGCCATTTTGCTTTGATACAATTGTCCTTGACAAATAGCTACCAATCTTTTCTCTTCTATCATATTGAACTGCTCATACCGAGTTTTCACCCATTCAGATTCCTCTAACTCTGCTTCCATCAAAACCCTTAGAGAAGGAATCTCATTTTTTATGGGAGAGACAACCTCCATCCCATACACCAAAGAGAAATGTGTTGTCCCAGTACTTGATCGAATATTAGTACGATACGCATGCAAAGCATAGGGTAACATTTCATGACAGTCCTTATAGTTCACAACCATCTTAGCAACAATTTTCTTGACATTCTTATTTGCTGCTTCAACTGCACCATTCATTTGAGGTCTGTAGTGAGCTAGACTATGATGCTTGATTTTGAACATTTTCATAAAACTTCTGAATCTCAGCACCAATGAGATTAGCAGCATTATCTGTGATTATCCTCTCTGGGATTCCATATCTACAGACAATGTCCCTTTTGAGGAATTTCAAAAATACCTTTTGAGTGATGTTGGCATATGAGGACGCTTCTACCCACTTGGTGAAATAATCAATTGCCACCAAAATGAATCGATGACCATTGGAAACTTTGGGGTTAATGGGCCCGATGACATATATTCCCCACATCGAGAAAGGCCATGGAGATACATATTGTGCAAGGGGAATGGAGGTGTATTGCCTCAATCTGCATATATTTGACACTTATGGCACTTTCAAACATATTCCATGCAGTTTGTTTCTATGGTGGACTAATAATAACTGCTCCTTAAAATTTTATGTGCCATCATATGGCCATTAGCATGAGTCCCACAGATTCCTTCATGGACTTCAATCATGATTAAATGAGCTTCATGAGTATCTACACATCTAAGCAATGTGCCATCATGGTTTCTCTTATACAAAATCTCCCCGTTCAAGAAAAAGGCCATTGCCAACCGACAGATAGTCTTTTTATTCACCTCACTTGCCCAGTTGGGTATTCTTTATGCTGAATGTACCGCTTGATATCATGATACCAAGGTTTACCATCTGGCTCGCCTTTCAAATTAGCTCAATATACAGGCTCACTGTATGTCTTTACTTGGATAGGTTAGACATTACTGTGAATATCCAACTTGGTCATTACAGCTAAAGTGGCCAAACCGTCTGCAAACTGATTCCTGTCTCGAGCCAGATGGGAGAAGGTCACATCTTCAAACTTCTTAATCAACTGGGTCAAATACTTTTGATAAGGCACCAACTTTGGATCTTTTGTTTGTCATTCACATTTCCCCTGATAAATGATGAGCGTCGAATCTCCGAATACTTTTAGCTACTTAATTCTCAAGTCAATTACCACTTATAAACCACTAGCACAGGCCTCGTATTTCATAGCATTATTGGTGCATTCAAAATCCAGCTTACTAGCGATCGGGTATTATTTTCCAATTGGCAAAACAACAACGGCTCCTACGCCGCTACCATACATATTGATTGCTCCATCAAAATACATCTTTCATACACGTTCATCGTCTCATTCTTCTTCTCCTTCCACTATCAATATTTCTCTATCAGGGAATGCAGACGTTATTAGTTGTCCACCCTCGAGAGGGTTTTCAGCTAAATGATCAGCGATTGCACTTCCTTTGATGGATTTACGAGTCATGTACTTGATGTCAAATTCTGATAACATCACCTGCCATTTTGAAACCCTTAATGAAACATGAGGGCTTTCAAATATATACTTCAGAGGATCCATTCGGGAGATCAACTAAGTGGTGTAATAGAGCATGTACTGCCTTAGCCGTTTTGAGGTCTATACCAGAGCACAACAAGTTTTCTCGATCGCCATGTATCGGGCTTCACAGTCATTAAATTTCTTACTTAGATAATAAATCGCCTACTCCTTCTTTCCAAATTCATCGTGCAGCCCCAGTATTGCCCCCATTGAGGTTGGAAGTACGGTTAGGTACAATATCAGAGGACGCCCCGATGTAAGGGGTAACAACACAGGAGGATTCATTAAATAAACCTTTATTTTGTCAAAAGCTCCTTGACATTCTTCATTCCATTCTCCAGGTTGATGCTTCTTCAATAGCTTGAATATAGGCTCACAAGTGCTTGTCAAGTTAGCAATGAATCTAGCAATGTAATTAAGCCTCCTGAGAAAACTTCTCACTTCACGCTCTATCTTAGGATGAGGCATCTCTTGTATTACTTTTACCTTATCTAGGTCCACCTTTATTCCCTCTTTACTAACGATGAAACCGAGCGACTTTCTCGTAGATGCTCCAAAGACACATTTATTAGGATTGAGTCTTAACTTGTACTTTCTGAGTCTTTCAAATAATCTCCTCAAGACTGCTACATGGCTTTCCCCTTGTTTAGATTTAGCCACCATATCAATCACATAAACCTTAATTTCTTTAGGCATCATATCATGAAATAATGCAACCATGGCTTGTTGATATGTAGCCCCAACATTCTTTAATCCAAAGGACATTACTGCGTAACAAAAAATTCTCCAAGGGGTAATAAAAGTCGTCTTTTCTTTGTCATTGACATCCATGGGAATCTGATTATACCCAGAATAACCATCCATAAACGAGAACCTGTGATTTCCTGTTGTATTGTCAAACATCAATATAAGGGAGCGACAAATCATCTTTGGGACTGGCCTTATTTAGATTCCTATAATCCACGCATATCCTGACATTCCCATCCTTCTTGAGTATTGGCACAATATTTGCTACTCATTCTAGGTGTCTCGACACTATGACACCCGGGACTGACAAGGGCAAGGAGTGGTCGTCGGTGCATAAAGATGAAGCACAGACAAGGAGCGGCTCCTGGCAGGCTTCTAGATGGAGGGACACATGAATAAACTAAATACATATTGGAATGAGAGGGATTCAAGAGACTGTGCAGGTATGGGACTGCATAGTTGATGATGACTTAAAGGAATTGATTAGCACCACCCATATCAACAAGATGCATCTTCTTTTTGGGAGCCAAAAACATAAGTACTCCATGGTTAAGCGTGCTTGACTTGGAGCACTTATGGGATGGGTGACCTCTTAAGAAGTTTCCTAGGATATGTGTGAGTGAGGACAAAGCACGTTGAAAAGGTCTGTGTTAATTTGTGGGGACACTCATCAATTCTGTAGCTAGTCCCTGGACATTACAAATGGTATTAGAGCGGGACCTCTCCCAGTACGGTGGGGTTCGGGGACAAACCATGTGGAAAGTGGTGGGCATGTGACACCCGGGGCCGACAAGGGCGGGGAGTGGTCCCCGGTGCATAAAGATGAAGTACGGACAAGGAGCTGCTCCTAGTAGGCTTCTAGGTGAAAGGACACATGAATGAACTAAATACACACTGGAATGAGATAAATTCAGAGACTGTGCAAGTATGAGACTGCATAGTTGAGGATGACTTAAAGGAATTGATTAGCACCACCCATATCAACAACATACATCTTTTCGAGAGCCAATAACATAAGTAATCCATGGTTAAACGTGCTTGACTTGGAGCACTTATGGGATGGGTGACCTTCTTGGAAGTTTCCTAGGATGCGTGTGAGTGAGGACAAAGCACGTTGAAAAGTCTCGTGTTGATTTGTGGGGACACTCATCAATCTTGCAGGAAGTCTCGGGACGTTACAGACACCTCTATAAATTCGGCTTCTAATTGCTTTGTCACTTCTTCCTTAATCTTTAGTGATATATTGGGATGCATTCTTCTCAATTTTTGCTTTTTTTACTTCTACATCTAGATATAATGGGATTTTATATAATGCTATCTCAAGGTCTAATCCAGGCATATCTTTGTAGGACCTTGCAAACACATCGAGGTATTCCTTAAGTAACGTCATCATTTCCAAACGCTCAGGATTTTCTACTATTTACAACTCCTTCTTGTCTTCTTCAGTTCCTATATTAATCACTTCAATTGCCTCATTATCCACATCAAATTTTCTTTCTGAGTATTCCAATATTTTTTTAAATTTTTTAACAATCTCTTCCTCGCATCAGGTCCAGGGTTTTCTTAATCAAATGTTGCAAGGGAATCAATCGACGAGTTTTCAAGATCCCTTTTATGAGGCAAACCTTCTACAAGACTCAAATCCCTGTAAAGCAATTTGTGTGGAGTTGAAAAGGCAAACCGAATCGGAATAATGAAACAAAAGCGAGAATTTTTTTTTGTAACTAAAACATGAAAAAAAAAAAGAAAACTTACAAATGCAAAGAAGATAAGCCAAAAATGTGACTAGGAGGAATGTTGAATAAACATGTAACTTTATTTAGTTAATGTCTCAAATAACATAAATTTAAGCTCGAAACATAGCTAAACTCAAATATCTACTTGTTACAGAATAACTAGACAATTACTTGGAAACAATAACATCAATCATTAGTTCAGATTGTCATTTCTTCAGTGGCTCCTCAACAATAAAAGGACGAATTGCTTTGCATTCTTCTGGGCCTTCTTCATGCAGTTCATTAATAGTGAGATGGTATCGGGGACAAATGACTTCTTCAGGCATGATTACCTCGGTTGGGGCTGGGAATATTTCCCTCAGATAAAGAATGTGCTTCACTTTGCCCCTATCATTCCTCTTTTCCAGAGTCAGATTCTCTATTCTTTCCTCCAGAGATGCTTCGTACTCTAACCCAAACTTGTCTAACTTTTTCGGAAATGATACTGGTGATCAAGTACCTTGCAGTTGTGAGCCCAAGCCTTTTCTTTTCTAGTACCTATAATTAGCCATGATTCAAGCCACCACCTGATTCACACTTTGTGTCGGGGATTCATCTCCATTGAGTTCAGTCTCAATTACTTCAAAACTGTGCCATAAATTCCCTTCATTTTTCTCTACACTCTCCACATATGGCACTGAAACTGGTTTTGACAACATGATTTCTTCCTCTCCATGTATGGTAATGACCGACCCATTTTCAATATACTTAACATTCTGATGCAAGGTGGAAGGAATAGCACCAGTAGCATGGATCCATGGTCTCCCTAGAAGCATAGTGTAACCAGGCTCCATACACATAACTTGGAATAACACTTGAAAATTACTTGGGTCAATCTCTAGTGGCAATGTCACATCTCCCAAAATGCTTCTCTTATTTCCATCAAAGGCCCTCGCCATCATTTCTCGAGAGGACAACTCATCCTCACTTATTAACAATGAGGTTAGGGTAGGATATTCAGTGTGGACCCCCCATCAATTAAAACCTTTGCAACTATATACCCTTTTACATTTGATGGTTATGTGTAAGGCTCGTGGGTTTTTCTCAGACCAAGAGGAGATCTCTTCATCAGTTAATATGATCATGTTGACGTGCTTCATGGGGTCCACTATGCTGACAACATTTTCAAGGGTAACATTAGGTTTGACATAGGCCTCATTCAGAACTCTTAGTAATGCTTTCCGATGCAACTCAGATGTCAAGATGAGTGACAATAGAGATATCCTTGCTAGAGTCTTCTTCAACTGTTCCATCACATTATATTCACTTTGTTTCATGATCTTCAGAAATTCTTCCTCTTGTTCTTTCTCTCTCTCCTCTTCTTTTAAGCTTCCCTCTTTCCTCTTCTCTACTTCTACTGGGCCATAGCATTGCCCACTCATTGTAATTATATTAGTAACAGACTCTTAATCTTGGTGTATTTCAGCAACTCGAGCCTTTAAAGTCTCTTCCCCAACTCCCTTCGTCTCTATCTTGGCTTCATAATTCCATGGCACTGAATGAGTATCATTATAAATGAATGGTGTGGGCTTATTGACTGTCACAATTACTTTCCCTGGCGCCGGGGCTTGGTTTAGAGATGGCACCTTAAGCACAAAGCATTCAACCACATTGACCTCTTTAGAGGAAGGTACCCATTGTCTGGCTTGTATTACTCCCAAAGTGAGTAATCCTTGGACTCAAACTGTAAAGTCCTAATAGCTCTCGATATCATGACTTATTTCCCCACAATGATAAGCACAACTTAATTCTTCATCGTACTTTTCATCTTCTTTCATTGATGTAGCTGGTGCGGTGATATTGTAACCTACTTTCTTCAATCCCTCAAATATTTTAGTCATTGGTGTACGCAGGCACATGACTTTTCTTATTGGTGGTCCTTCTATCTCCACAGTATTCGTCTCATTCCTTCCACCATGAGTAGGGATAAGGTTGCTGACAATACTAGGTCCAGCCTGCTCTTGAATGTTAAGCTTTCCATAAGCAATAAACTTTTTTACTGCGATCTTGAAAGACTCACAATCTTTAATTGAGTGCCCTAGGATATCCATATGATATTTGCAAGTTAAATTCAGGTTGTACCATACTAGAAACGGTGGTTGTAGGGGACGTACAGGATTTCCTGAGAAAAGGTGAGCATCAAACAACCTTTGGAATAAATCTGCATTTGAAATGGATAGTTTTGGGAAATAGGGTAGGTTTTGGGAACATAAACAACCTTGATTTTATAAGTTTGGTCGAGGTTGTGAGTGATTTGGGAAATGTTGTGAAGGTGGAGCAGGGTATTGGGTATAGAATGGACGATATGGTTGAGGTACGGGAACATTATTGATTTGGAGTTGCGAGATTTGAGGTGTATTCATGAGAGGAGCGATTAGGCCAGATGGATGAGAAGGTGTAGGTGTCTGATAGGAAGGATAAGTGTTTGGGTTATATGGAGGTGGTCGGTAGGTAGGGTAAGACGACGAATATCGGGGTTGTAAAGGTTGTAGATTTTGCACGTAGCTCACTTCTAGCTCCTTTTTCTTAGGGGGAAACCCCTTCTTGAAACCACTTTCATTATTACCAGTTAGCAATTTTCCAGCCTTTACCATAATTTCAATCCTCTCTCCGATAGCAATTAAATCAACAAAGTCTTGGTACGCAACGCCTGCCATTGTCCTAATATAGGGAGCTCCTAAGGTCCCCATGAAGTATGAGCACATTTTTGTCAAAGTCAATGGCAGTTGCACTTGTGCTGCGGGAGCTCTCCACCTCTGAGCATACTGCTTAAATGTTTCCTCATTTCTCTTCTACAATGCTCCTAACTGCTCTTGGGTTGGGGCTATGTCTAGGTGGAACTGATATTGTCCCATAAACAAGTTTGCCCAGTCATCCCAGGAAGAGATTTTGGAAAGGTTTTACTGGATACACCATTCTAAAGTAGGCCCAATCAAACTTTCATGAAAGAAGCTGACGAGAAACTTTCAATCCTTTAACCAAATTGATATTTTGGTAATGTATGTTTTCAGGTGGAAGAAAGGATTGGTGCTTCCATCATATTTGATGAATTCTGGAATTCTGAAATCCTTATGAATGATGATATTAGCAGTAGGGTACAATTTTTCTATCCAAAGGGAACCATGGTACTAGGACCCTTGACCACTTTAATTTGTTCTTCCATCTTTTCCATCCATTCTTCTTCCATCTTGACATTTTGAATTACCGCATGACCAGTCCAGTAGGAAATCTCGTTGGCATCAAGATGGACATATGCGGTGGTTCCCATGCACACTCAGCATTGCCATGAACCTCATTTCAAGTTCCTTCCAAGGAATGATACCCTTCTCTGATATGAAGTACTAGTGATGCAGCATTTGAGGTTCCCCCCACAACTGGTACCTCAGTAGTGACCGCTGGGTTCATCCTCATGGAAGTGATATTTTGTGGGTGCAAATGTGCCCCAGTTACTCCTATACCTCTAGTTGCCCCCGTCAAGGTGAGGGTCTCCCTCATGGCTAACAACATTTCTTCCATCCTTCTCTAAGACTCTTTCATCTCATTCATCCTTCCTTTCACTTCTTCTACTTCCATACTTAGATTCCTTCCTTCGTTTTTAGCTGCCATTGTGTTGTGAACTCAAATTTGATTAGTGTCTTCTTTCCTTGGTCACGCAATGGTTCTAAATTTCCTGTGAACAAGCAAGGAACAATTTATTAGAAACCACCATGATTATTATTAATTTGTTAGAAAATCACTATTGATTTGTGCCGAATGGACTTGAGTGAGTATCTTTGATCTTTCTCGTCATGACCAATTGTTAGAACGTCTCGTTCAAAAGTATTGGTCTCAAGTAAACATGGGATCAGAAAAACAAAAAGGCATACTTTATTCAATTGAAAAATCATCAATCATTATTGAGAATAGTACATTATTTTCACCCTATGACATCATTTTCTAGTTATTCTCAATCGAGTACACCTTGATCATCTACTTCATTTGTTTAATAAGACTCTTACAATACTCAATGAAGTCATTAATTTCTGTCGATGTCTTAAGAGGATCAACCATCTTATCAGCTACATTTAAATAATATAGGATGTCTGCAATCGTTGTGTTAGCGAGGCATACTAGTCTCGTGAAGCGGTCCATCCAAAATTGTGCTTCTCCTTTCCATTCAACGATGGTTTTGTTTTGTTGTTTCACCTGATCCATCAGCTTTTGCAAGTTTTCTTGTCCCTACTGCAACGCTGGTTCATACTATGCAATCTCCTTGTTAGTGTGCAGCCTCTGAATTTTGAGTGTGTCTTTATATCTTGCTAACATCATCTTCATCTGTTACCTCATACTATCCATTTGTTGAAGAGTGTCATTTTGTGCTGCTTTGGCAATTACGAGCAACTCCTTGAGTTGTTGATTGTCGGCCAGAGCCCTATCCCTTTCTTGCCCTCAGAGTCCTAGGTCCTTACATACAGCTTCCAAACATCTTCTAATTTTTGAGATATTATCCTACTCTATCCTTTACCTTTTGTTTGCTTGTTCAAGAGCATAGCTTTTCTCAGAACTTTCACGTTTTAAAACTGCATATGCTTGGTGAATTTTTTCTAACTCTACTTCTAATTTCCTCTTTTCTTTATTAGCTTATGCTAGTTTTCTTTTTATTTCTTCATCATCTATCGAAATCGGAGGCAAAGGTTTACTAACTGTAGAGGCTGTTGGACTTTTGAAAGGTAACTTGACTTCCTGAGCCCTATTCTTGACCCACTGCTGATAACCTTCTTTGACTCCACAACTTCTGACTCATAGCTCTCTACCCTTTCTAACGTCCTTCTTCCAAGTGTCTCGGACCTTCCTTAGTGTCTCAGCACAATTCATCTGCATGTCGTAAATAAAAGGAGTGGTTTCCAATTCTGAGGGCAGCCCATTATGGGATAGCTAAGTTGTTGCAATACTAAAACAGGGTTATAGTTAATGCACCCTCGAGTACCCATAAGAGGAACATTAGGAAAACCTTCACACTGATAAACCACAATTTGCCCATCTTTCCGCCACGGGTACCATACAATTTTCCTCTCCTCAAGCTTGGCCAATTCCTTTGCCCATTCATGATCATTCATGGTTCTCAACTGGAGCATCTTGAGATCTGTAATATGACATGCTTTTTCATAGCCTCTCTTGAACATGTGAGTCGTGAACCATACAAATAGCATCGGTAGACAACATAAGATTCGCTTACCCTTCTTTTCATGGCAGAAATTCAAAGTGTAGTAAACATCAATAAGGATGGCAAGGATAGGGTTTGCGATATCATTTCTTCGATCCAGGAAGACATCAATTGCTGCAAAGTCTATCAAGTCTTCACTACTCGGGAAGAGGATGGTGCCATAAATGATGAGGGCTAGCACATCTGAAAAAGTACTCCAATCTTCAACCTTGGCGAGGCAACACATGTGCTCTTCTAAGTACTTCCACGGAAACCCCTCTGTTCCTTTGCTATTTTGGTTTGCCTGCTGCATATCTTTTACATGAATCTTCAAGGTATCTGCTAAGGTTGACATGGATTCATAGTGGCCTATGTATTGGTATGGCTTTTCCTTTTCCAAAGGTAAGCCCAATATCTGCTCAAACTCTTCTAAAGTGGGGGCCAGCTGAAAATCTTGAAACGTGAAGCAACACAATGGTGGGTCATAGTACTGGGCTAGTGCGGTGATAGCTTCTACCTATACATCCACCTCTAACAGATTCAGGATCTTCCCATATCTTGCAGTGAAGGTCAGACGTTGTGTTTTCTTCAGCATTCGGCCCAAACTCGCCAAGCTCTCTATTTCCACTTTTTTGGCCTTAAGTTGTAGAGTCCTTTTTGAAATTACATCCTGGTGATTTGATCCCATGACATTTTCCATTTTTAATCAAAGATACTCATTGTTAGTCCTTAGGCACTGAACTTCAAATGGTTCTCCAACAAACCTGGGAATGAAGAATTATTAATGCATTTTTTTTAGAAAATGATTTTATAATATAATAATGAGTAAGTTATTGGTCCTTTAATAGTGATTCATCTCTTCTTTTAGGAAAAACTTTTTTTTTATCAAGAGGGACATAAGTATGGTTCATCACATTAAGGGACTAAACAACTCACGAGGCATACAGATAAGTCAACAGATAACGAAAGGTATGCTTCCTTTGTGTCCTAATGGGATTTCTTTAAACTTGAGGATTTCTATCTTGAGGATCTATGGATCTTTACTGATTCAATGCATATACATGTATATTCAACAAATGCATATACATGTATGATGTCATAATGCACGATGACTCAATGCATATATATATATATATATATATATATATATATATATATATATATATATATATATATATATATATATTCAACAAATGATATACTCATCCATAACATATCACAATTTGGTCAAATTAAACATCAATAATTCCTTAATCCCACTTATGGACCCAAAATAACATAGCGTCAAGTTCTCAAAAGTGGTAAAACACTCCTTAAGGTTCATTATAGAATTTCATTTTAGCTTAGCAATTCTTATAAAATCTCTCTCTAGAGGATTTCTCTTAATTAATCAAGTTATTTACTTTATTTTTAATAGCAATATCATCATACTAAAGTCTTAGTATTATCTCACATTTCCTGGCTAATTCTGCATTGGGCGCCTAGGCGCCATGTCTTCAGCGCTTGAGCGCTGGTTGAGCGCCTGGGCGCTCAACACGCAGTGCCTGAGTGCTCACTGAGCTGCGTTACTAGATGTTCTTCTAGACATTGGGCACTTGAGCGTCCAAGCTCCAACGCCGGTTGAGCGCCTAAGCACTCACTACACAGCGCCTGAGCACTCGTGCATCAGCAAGGATTCTGCAGAATTCGTTTCTGCAGAATCTTGGTCCATTCCTTTTTAAAGCTTCTCATTCATTTTCAAACAATCCAAAATATGATTCATGATTGTCAAGGTACAAAAAAGAAAATCAATATATTCATATTCATCAAAACACACAATAAAAGTCCATAAATTCATACAAATCAAATAACCACAAAATCATGATAATAATACAATACAACAAAGAGAGTTATCTCACAGATTCCCTCATCAACAACATCAAACCAACGTTTCCTCACCACCAAGATAGGTTAAAGAGGATTATCTCCCTCTTACCTAAGGGAAGAACAAGAAAGACTCCTTGGTTGCTTCTTGGTGGATTAAGGCCAAAACCGCTCCAAAACCCTAAAAAGGCAACTCAACAAATCAACACCAAAACTTGAGAAAGAAAGGATCCATGGTCATGGAAATGACCACAAAAACGAAAAAAAGAAGAGAAGGAAAAGATTAAGAGATTTACTCTCAAAAGCTCCAAACTTTGGCTTCAATGGTGGAAAATGGAAGAGGAAGAACTAGTGGATGACCCCCAAAGAGAAGAACCTTAGAATGATGGAAGGAAACTAGAAATGTGATTTGTTTAACAAACAAATGGAGATGGTCTCCAATGTGTGGGTGTGCCGTGGAGGAGGAAGAAGAGAAGAAAAGAGAAGGGTTTGAAGAAAAATGAGAGGAGAGAAAAGAAAGAAAAGGGTGATAAGTGTTTTTATGTTTTAAAATTTGGGAGTGAAGTGATAAAAGTAAGAAGCAATGCTTTGCTTCCCAAAGTGAGCATCTGCCATGGAGAGAGTGGGGAAGGAAGAGAGAGAAATGTGTCATTTGGGGAAATTTCTAGGAAGCTTCCTTGGTAAGCTTGCATTAAATTTAATCATTCTTTTGAAATAAAGCTAAAAGATGTGACATAAAGTAAATTTTGGATAAGATGATAGGGATTTTTACTACAAGCTATTACCCAATGGATAATTGTTACAGTTAACAAAGTCAGTATTAATTGTCCAACAAATAATAAAATGTACAGTTATTTTTACTTAATAGAACGTTCTGCAATTTTATTTATCAGATAAAATCTCGAAAAACATGAAACATCGTAAACTGTGTCCGGTGTCAGGTTGAGTAAGATCCCCTAATAACGCTTCCACGGTTCAAGGTTCTCAGAGAAAATATTTTATTTTTTCGGCTCCACTCAACGTGCACGCAAAATGAGAAATATATTAAAATATTCTACATTTTCGAAAAAATCCACAAAAATTCACAAAAATCACAATTATTATAAAATGACTATTTATCACGAAATTATCAATTTTCGGGGTGTTACACTTGGTACTTGGACTATCCTACAAAGTATTGCTCACTTAAACAAACATAGTTAGTCCAAATTCATAATTCAATATCTTTATATGCATGATTCATAAATGTATAACTCTAGTTGGTCTAACATGCATATAAGACTTTCATAGGCACATCCAAATAAGACATTTATCAATTACTAATAGATATACTCTATATAGGATGCAATAAAGAATACTTTGCATATTTTCATTTCAATAGAGTCAAATCCAATATTAATTTAATATAACTCATTTAATATATTATTAGATATATCTTATAAAAGATGCTATTAAAAATATGCATAATTCTTATATGAAATATAACAAGATGGAGTACATGATCATGCATGATCCAATATAATCTATTAAGCACATCTATATAGCATAAACATCATTCTTTTTGTCTTGTATTTGTCATCATCAAAACTTAACATATTAAACCATTGGGGAAACTTATTTCTACATATCTTTGAAACTTAGTAGGTTTCTTCGGGATCTACTAGAATACAACGCATCATCAATATATAATTTTTTTCCAATTTAGGAACATAATTTGGACTCTTCTAGAGCCTTCAATTACATTTGCAGAACCAGATATATGATATTAACATTAATTTCAGCTAATGTCAATTGTAGGAAATATTTTTTATCACGAAGAATTGTATGAGATGTACCACTATCCACTAACATATGTCATCCTCCATTTTTGTGTTCAATAAAAAGAATGCATAATCTTGATTCAAAATATCTCCTGAAAAAAATCTCATTTTTGCTATTACAAGAGCATATTTGAGAGACATAAAAAGATCGATGATGTTCTCTCATATTTCTTTGTTTCAAATTATACTAATATTAAATGGATGTTTTTAGGTTAAATCATGATCTAAAGGTGTAGTTCTTTAAAAACTATACCATAAATCTTTATATAAAATATGACAATAGAAAATCATTAGTTTTGTGCAATCCTTCAAGGATGCTTGAACAGTAATCTCTTCCATAATTTATCAAGAGTAGCAAATTCAATATAAAACAAAATATGATAATTGTGTTAGTCAAACAAGTTTGATATTAAAATTTCTATAGATGAAACATGAAGGAAGCTATAAAAAAGAACAAAGCAATTAATTAGAATAATCCAAAGAGAGTGATAAGAAGACAAACTCTTTCAGTAGAACCTCTAAGTTATTCAAGTCATCACTCAGATGGTAGACTCTGGTGCTGATAACGTGTTATAAATAAAGAAAAGAAAATAAAAGAGATCAAGACAAGAATGGAATATAGAAGATAATATAGAGAGATCAAGATAAGAAAATATGGACTCAAAATCTAATTCTTCAAGAGCTAGTTGTATTCTTTCTCCTTTTTCATAGGAAATCATGTCCTTATATAGGACTCCAAATATAAAGAATGAGAAAGTGGTTACACTTCTCAATATAATGCACCATTATGTGTAAATATTACAAAGTAAGTGCAATACTTACAAAGCAATTAGATACACCAAAGGTTATAACCACTAACCATTGTCACAATAGAAAATGTAGCGAGAGTGGCGAATAATTTGAAAAAACCTAAAAAAATGGTTTACGTTCAAAGATTTAGATTTGGGAGTCTAATTATGCATAGGGAAGGGATAACCCTACAGCACCCCTAGTACATCCATTCTAAAATGATTACCCTAAGATCATTGTGCAATAATTTGTTTATCTAAAAATATATTTGTTTTAACCCTTTTTAAAAGATAAACTAAAAAAGATAAATATTTTGTGAAAATTTAATTTTGGCTTGACAAAATAGAGATTCAGATCCTATGTATCCCCGGGTGCAGTAAGGAACTCAAAATCACGTAGTTCTTTATAAAATACTTGTGGTTTATTATTTTTAACTTTGAAAAGATTTATTTTTTATTTTAAGAATTCATTTGATTTTTTTTATGTTAAAAAAAATTGAATCATCAAGTTGTCACAACTCAGTTAATCCTATTTTATTCTTCTAAAAAAGGTTCAATTATTTTATTTTATTTTTATCTAATCCTATTTCAGTTAATCCTATTGTCACTCCTCTTTTTAATTTAATTTTTTTATCTTTTCCTGCAAAAAAAGTAACAAAACTTAAAGAATACAAAACAACAGAAAGGCTTACGAAAAAAAAATGGGGTTTTTTGTTTGGAACAGAACAGGGGGCGGTGAACAAGGCAAAGAAGCGATGGTGCACGGTGGTGTCACGCGAGTCGTATGCTGGTGGTTCCATATGTGGCCCGGAGAGTGGTCGCAATGATGACAGAGTTGCATAGAAGCAATGGCGCTTAGTGGTGTGACGTGAGGAGCATGGGTCAGTCAGATCTAGTTAGTTCCGACACATGCGACGAGACGCGGTAGAGCGGCACTTTGGTCTTGGGTTGTCATTCGTAAGTCGCGAGATGACTTCTAGTTCAATGACGTAGTTATGTTATGGTGCGCAGGTTGCGGCAGTTCGCAGAGTGGGGCTTGGTGTTTTGGCTCACGAATTTGAACCGGAGAGCAACAACGATAACAGATCTGGCTTCTGGTCCTGGGTCTGCAATTGACGGCTAGGTTGGGTCTTAACATGGTTATATGGTGTGATGGTTGTTAGTTCGTATGAAAGAGGATGAAGATGGTGGCATGACTCTATTAGTGCGTGGATCATGGTGGTGGACGGAAGATGGTTTGGGTGTGGTTGCTAATGGTGAGTAGGTGGTTTTAATGGTGGCTTGATTAGTTATTGATGGTGAAGTGGATAGTTATGAAGATGGTGAAGGTTGCTGCAAGAATGGTTTTTTGTTGGTGATGAAGGGTTGTTGAAGATGGAGGCTTGATGGTGAAGTGGGTGGTTATGGAGAGATGATGAAGGTGAAGGTGGTTGTTTGGGATGGTGACTATGGTAAGTGTTTTTGGTGGGTTAAAGATGATGAAGATGAAGTGATGGTGTGGGTGAAGGTTGGAGAATGGTGTTCATTGGTATGGAAGCTTGGAGGAAGATGGTGATCGTGGTGAAGTGAGAGGGTATTTGGTAGATGTTGCTGCAAGGATTTACTATTAGTAGAAGGCTATGTGATGGAGAGAATAATATGGCTAGGGCGTTAGCTTTAGGCAGGAATCTATTTTGGGGGCTAGGATGCTAGCTTTAGGCTGAAGTGTGTTGTAAAGCATGTAGGTTATGAGCTTTTATAGAAAAAATTAGGGCTTGGAGAGACTAATGGTGGCTGCTAGGGTTTGCTTAAGTGTTAAGTGGCATATAAGTTATGGGTTAGATAATGGGTCAATAGGTTATGGGTTGGATAATGGGTCAATAGTTTATGGGTTGGATAATGGATCAATGAGTTATGAGTTGGATAATGGGTTAATAGGTTATGGGTTGGATAATGGGTCAAGTTATGAGTTTATGCTAGAAAAGTGGGTCATTTTATATTTTCTCTTTTTTTATTTTATTTTATTTTTTAAAAAAAAACCCTGAACAAAATTGGGTGTTCATAGTTGTCCCTCTTTACTTGTTTCTTACTAGATAAAAAGATTAACCGTAGTTTTTTATTTTATCATTATACAGCATGAATAAAGACATGAACTTGAATTTTGTCCAGGAATGCATAGGATGATAAAAAAAACATGTGATAAAAATAAAATGCGAAGAGTGATGTGTTTAAAAGTAAATGACAAAAATTTAGAATGGAAGGAGCCGATGTGCTCAAAAGTAAATGACAAGAAATTAAAATGTAATGAGCCGATGCACTCAAAATAAATGACAAGAATTTAAAATGCATTGAGTTGATGCACTCAAAAGTAAAAGGACAAGAAATTAAAATGCAAGGAGCCAATGCGCTCAAAATAAATGACAGGAGTCGATGCAATCAAAATAAATGACAGGAATTTAAAATGCATGGAGTCGATGCGCTCAAAATGAATGACATGAAAACATTTGTGCCAGTTTAGACATGGAATTAAGATCTTTTTCTTCTTTTTTTTCTCTTTTTTCTTTTTTTTCTCTCTCTTTTCTTTTCTCTCTTTTTATTATTCTTAAAAATCATTTGAACCAATGACAATTCTGGAAAGCGTTGACCAATCAAACCCTTTGTTTATGTGCTTTTCTTCATCAAATCCTTCAGTTGATTTGGAATTCTCTTGACTTACCATTTTCCCTTCTTCATTTCTTCATTCGTCTCTTTTTTTTCTTTTTCTTTGTTTCGCCCCCCTTCTTCTTCTTAGCAACGAAAGTTTATGTGGCTTGTATTATAATCATTTAAAAATGCCGCATTGCAACCTATACTTTGAGCTACTAAGATCACTTAATATAACTCAATCATTGAAGGATTGTTGTAGAATTGTCAAATCAAATTATTGACCTTAAATTTATCTTATTTGAGACATAACTTAATTAGTAAACGCGCATTCATGAATGGGTAGAAATTCATTGAATGAACAAACTTCCTTTTATTACTTTGGTAATCTAATCGTACATGAAATTTTGGTAAGGCGCATACTTGAAAAATGAAAATGAAGAACAAAAGAAAGTTGCAAGGATTTTTTTAAAAAATTGCCCCAGTATTGGTTGGTCCCTCATTTAATTGATTCCTTACAACTGTTTGATAACTCAATTGTTATCTCTGTTGTTACTTCCTTCAACACATTTCCTTCAAAAAAATTTCCCTAGTATGGCCAATTGAATCCAAACAAAAATGCCCTTGTGTAGCCAAACGGACGCAAATAAAAATTGCCCCAGTTTGGTGGATCCTTCAAGGAGTTTCAGACCATTTTGCCTATTTATTTGTCCTATGTAACACCCCAAAATCTAGCTATTTAACAGTAATAACAGAATTGTACTATTTTGTGATTTTTGTATGCTGTAAAATTATTTTGACTATTTTGTGATTGTATTTAATCATTTTGTGTGATTTGCTCTAAGTCAAGAAAATAATAATTTTTGAGCCGGGGAAAATCTTTACGTATTTATTTGGAGCCAGGGGATCTTACTAAACCCAATTTCGAGAGACACGTGACATAATCTTTTAATTTTTAGAAATTATCTGTGAAATAAAAATATACTATATTTTTATTTTACAGCGGACAAATATTTACTATTTTGTAGGCAGATGTTATGTTCATTGAGTAATAATTTCTATAGCTATTGTCTGGAAAATATTTTCTATAAACCAATAGGATTTAGTCAAAATAGATGGCTTGAATTTCTAAACCAATAGGAAGAGGTCAATAAAAATGGTTATACTAGTTAGTTAGAAACTAGATGACTTAAACTAAGTTAGCCTAAACTTAACTAAGTTAATCTAAAAAGCCTAAGTAGTAACTAATGCCTAATGTAACTAGATAGTTAGTAAGTAACTAAGTAGTTAGCAAAGCAGCTAGAAAACCTAACTAAGTTAGTTTAATTTGGTTAAAACACAATCGAATTAGAAACTTAGTTAGTTTTCTATTGATGCCATAGTTAGAAAGCTTCAAGAACTAGATGACTCAAGTTGTCTAAGCCTATAAAAAACAAGCTTGGAGGCAAAGGCTTTTAAGATTGACCATTGATTCAATCTATGGCTATTGAAGCATCAAAAAGTGGCTAGATGAATTTAGACACTCTCTTGGTGTCCAAGGGGGGCACTCACAGTTTTAAGCTTTAGGAGAAGCAAAGTAAGACTCTTCATTCATTTCATTTCATCTTCATCATCTTCCTAAAGCCAAGCTTCACAAAATTCTCTCCATTTCTCTCTAGAACATCTCACGGCCACACCGCTCCATACCATCACCCAACCTTCAATAATTTACACTAACCATATTTCTTGAATTCTTACCATATTTTTTTTAGCATACTAACACTTTATTAATAAATGAAAAAGAATACAAGAAAACAAGGGGGGACATAAACCAATACCCTTAAAGCATTATTTAAATCTATAATAGGGAAGACCCACCCTATTACGGAAAAAATCCTCAGTAATCAACCTAGGAATTGAATTCCACCAATAAAAACCATTAAAGCTAAAGCTAATTGAAGCAATTTTATCAGCACAAGAGTTGCCCTCTCGAAATATATGGGAGGAGGCAAAGATCATGCTTCTAGTTAGATGTAAAACATTATTCCACCTATTTCTTAGCTTCCAAGGAACCAAGCTAGGAGACTTGAAGGACAAAATGACTAATTGGGAATCACACTCCAGCCACAGATTCTGTCAACCTTTCTTATAGGCAATTTCTATTGCTGTCATGGCACCAATCAGTTCTGCATAAAAGGCATAACTAATACCAAGATTAATACCAAAGCATCCTAAAGTGCCCGCTATTATCTCGAAAATTCCGCCACAAGAGGCAATTCCAGAGAACCTTTTTAAAGCACCATCGGTGTTGCATTTAACCTAATTACAAGGAGGAGGAACCCATTTGACTTCTACGATTCTAGGAGCCAAACCAGGCTTCTGTCGCAAGTATTGAAAGCCTTTAGGAGTGAGAACTCTCTCATGGAGGATGAGGCACAACCTTTGTTGGAATTGCATGAGAGAGATACTGATGGCAGAAATCCAATTGATAGCCTCTGGAATAGAAGCTTTCCTGTTGTCAAACCTGGCCCTGTTTCTACATCTCCATATGCAGCAAAAGATGTTAATAATCGATGCCAAAACCACATCAAAAGCCTGAGAAGACCAGGACATATTGCAGACTGAAAGTGCTGAGTGGATGGTTGAATGATCAATTTGTAATTGTAAGATTGATCCAAGCCAGAGCCAAAGATGATTAGCAAAAGAGCATTCACAAAAAAGATAAGCCGAAGTTTCAGCAGCACCTTGACAAAGACTGCACATTGAGACAATAATGCAATCTCTATGCCATAAATTTTCATCAGTTGAGAGCTTGTTATGTAAAATTCTCCAAACCAGTAATGATTTTGAAGGGGGAATTACTGGATTCCAGATCAGTTTTTCCCAAGCAATTGACTGACCAATAGGTTTGAAAAATAGATAAGATTCCTTAAAAGATAACTCACCATTCGTTTATGCTTTCCAGATGACCTGATCCGAGGTTTGACACAAAGGAATATCAGTGTTTTGCATTATGACAGCAAGCTGAGGGAACTGCTGCAGCAACCTCCTTGGAATAGACCAGCAACTAGACCTGATACAATCCTCAACTTTTGAGTTCAATTGATGCTGAAAATTTTCAAGAATGTTTAGGAGACTAATAAGAGGTTCAAGTAGCCAAGTATCATGCCAGAAATTGATCCTAGCACCATCACCAATCAGCTAAACAGAGTTTTCCTTTACCATATGCAAAACAGATTTCAACCCAGGTCAAACTGAAGAACCAATATGATATGCAATTGGATTACCAAGCCTGAAAACTCTTACTCTTAGCAGAATTGCCCACTGAAGATCGGATTGAACCAACTCCCAGCAAAGCTTCAAAGCAACAGCTTGGTTGATTACTTTCAGAGATCTTAAACCCAGACCACCTTCCAATTTAGGCCTACAAAGTTTGTGCCAAGCCACAGTGACTACCTTCTTTTGATTAACATTACCAGACCAAATGAAGTTTCTAATCCATGTTTCCATTTTCTTTAGGAGCATTGTAGGCCAAGTGTATATCAAGAAGCAATGCATCATCATCCCATACACCGCTGATTTCACCAATTTAACTCTGCCAGCTATAGATAATAATGAAGCCTTCCAGGCAGTGAGTTTTACGCTGATCCTATCTGCATAGGGAAGGAGATGAATAGTTTTAGGTTTTCCTTTGAATATAGGAACTCCTAAGTACACAAATGGCAGCTTGCCCACAGCAAAGCCTAAAAGAGTAGCAATGTCATTTTTTCTTCTTGCAAAAATAGAACTACCAGTAAAGAAAGTGGACTTATTAGGATTTAGGATCTGCTTTAAAGCACAACCATACCTATGGAATAGCTCCATCAGAGATTGCAAATTCTTCTGGGTGTCTCTACAAAAGACCATCACATCATTAGCATAGAGGGCATGCGAAGGAACTAGAGTATGTTTAGGACCTGACATGAGGCTAAGCTTACCTTCTTGAACAAGCTTTGAAAATCCCCTACTCAACACTTCTTCTGCTAAACAGAAAAGTAAAGGGGACAGGGGGTCACCCTGCCTCACTCCTCTTTTACAAGAAAAGAATCCTGAAGGTTTGCCATTGATAGAAATGGAGAGCTTTGCTGATTTTAGTATAGTGTCAATCCAGGAACAGAATTGATCCTCAAAACCAAAAGCTTTCAACACTCTCAAAAGGAAGCTCCAATCAAGAGTGTCAAAGGCTTTCCTAATATCTATCTTCAAAGCCAAGTTTCCCCCAAATGCTTTCCTATCCATCAGATTAATAGCTTCTGAATCTAAGCAAATGCAATCTGTGATTTTCCTTCCTTGAATAAAGCCTCTCTGATGAGTAGATATGCTCTTTGGAGCAATCTTCCCCAATCTGTCTACAAGGACTTTAGATATTATCTTAAACTTGAAATTTGCAAGAGCAATGGGTCTGAATTGTTCAATCTTGTCAGCCTCTTTAACCTTTGGAATAAGAACAACCAGATTAGAATTAAAATTTGGAAGAAGCCAGCCTGATCTAAAGAATTGCACCACTGCATTGATGACATCTGAAGCTACCATATCCCAAAAATACTGGAAGAAATAAGCTCCAAAACCATCAGGACCAGGAGCACTCTCTGAGTTCATAGTAAAAATAGCATGTTTAATTTCCTCAAACGATGGAATATTGGTTAACATTCTGTTATCTTCAGCTGAGACTGAATTTGGAATGACTTCATCTATAATTCCATTGTTTGTGCAGCTATTATCTGAGCCAAAAATACTTTCAAAGTAGTTCACCACATGGGCTTCAATATCAGTTGCAGTAGTTAACACTTGGTCATTTTGCTTCAACAAGGAGATCTGTTTTGTTACTTGCCTAACTCTAGCAGTTTTGTGAAAAAAATTGGGTGTTTCTATAACCCTTGGTGTGCCAATCCAGTCCTGATTTTTGTTGCCAGAAAGCTTCCTCAAAGTACAAAGCTTTTTCCAAAGCAATCTGAGCTTGCTGCTCTTGATTAAAAAGATCATCATTATAACCTGAATGATCAATTTGGCCTTGGATGACATTCAGATTCTACAAAAGCCTGCTAAACTTAATGATGAACATTACTAAAGACATTTTTGTTCCAGTCTTTGAGTTTTAATTTTAGAGCTTTGAGCTTTTGGGACAAAATTGCCATTGGACAGCCAATACCATGCTGGTTCCAAACCTCTCTGACTAAGGACAGGCAATCAGGATGAGTGGTCCACATTTTCATAAACTTAAAACTGGAAGCATGTCTAGCTTCTTCCTGCTTAGATTCCAACAAGATTGGATAATGATCTGACCTACACCTAGAAAGAGTGCAGTATGTAACAGAAGACCAAAAGCTAATCCAAGCATCATTACAAACAGATCTATCCAACCTCTTCTCAGTTAAAGCTCTACCCTTTCTACCATTAGACCATGTAAACTGGGAGCTTCTAGTTAGCACATGAAACATGCTATTTGTTTCTGTCTATTGCTAGAAATCTTCACAAGCAATTCTAGAAGGAGTTCCACTGCCTCTATACTCATAAGAACCTAAGATTGCATTGTAATCCCCCATAAAACACCAAGGGATTTAATAGGTTTGCTGCATTGAAGTTAACTCTGACCAAAGCACTCTTCTTTGCAAATAATTAGTGGAGGTATAAACAGCAGCTATACCACACACTTGATCATTTATAACCACAGAGAAAGAAATAAACTGGGCAGATACTTTAAGAATCACTGGGTTCCAATTATCTTTACAAAGACACCAAAGATTAGGAGATAGGTAATCTTTATCATTTACAACAATTAATTTCATCTGCAATTTATTCCAAAATCTAGCAGGAAAGCTAGAAAAAGCTATCCAAGGTTCAGAAATAAAAAGAAAATCTGGATTATGTTCAACACATAATTTTTTGAGGACCAGCCTTGAAGAGGAGTTGGCCAAACCTCTGGCATTCCAGTATAAGCACTTCATTGGACAGATCCTCTAGAAACTACCCTTCCTCGGGTTTGTATGACATTTGGACTGGCCTTTTTCCTTAGCTTCTGTTTCTGCTTTTTCTTTTGAGACTTAGACAGAATAGGTTCAAAACTTTCTTCACCCTGATTATTAGTGGCTTCATCCATATGATCAAATTCTTGCTCCACTCTGTCTCCCCATTTCTGAAGAATATCCATGTCATTCTGAACCACCAAGGGAAAGTCAACTGGATCCTTGATGATTTCAATATTCCTGTTATTAACTGCAGATTAGTTATGCTACAAATGACCTATGACTGGAGTCTCCTGCACAATCTCTTGAATATAATCTGCTTCATCATAGAGAGTGTCAAGAAAATCCTCATCACTAAGAGCTGCTTCTGTTTCTAGTCTAAAAGTCAAATCATTAGAGGGCTTAAGAATTCTATTTCCTCTAAGCTCACCCTCCAAGATTCTGTCAGGACCTGCAATAGGTTCTATGAACCCTCCAGATATGCCATATTGATCTTTCATGCTTGAATCTCCTTTCTGCACACGACCTGCAGATTCTTGCACTAAGATACCTTTTCCCTTGTCATGGATGACTAGAGCCTCATCCACCTTTTTAGTGTTAGGAGCAAGATTTGCAGGCTCATTTTCCTGGTTGTAATTCACAGCTTTTGGGACAAATTTCATCCCAACTTTTTTGACTCTGGGTATACCCTTAACTTCCCTTACCTCTTAATGGTTGTGCCTTTTACAATTTGATAAAGAGTAACCAATGACTGCACATGAAGAGCAAAAAAAAGGTAATTTTTCATACTGAATACCAACCAGAAACGCATACCCTTCACGCTTAACCAGAATTTGCTCTTGAAGAGGCTTTGCTAAATCAAGATCAACCAAGACCCGTGCAAAGTGTCCAAGTGACCTATTTATTGTGGCATCATCCAATGACAAAGGGATTCCAATCCCTCTGGCAATAGCAAATAAAATCTTTGGTCTCCAATATTCTTGAGGAAGATCAAGAATTCGGATCCAACATTGTGTGTTAGTTTGTTTTACCAAATTAGGACTAAAGTTTGGAGTCCAGGAAAACAGTCTCAAAACTCCTGGCGCCAGATTCCAAGATCCCACTGCTAAAACCCTTCTTAAATCCTCATTGGAGAAAAAGGAAAACTCATAAAAACCTTTCCCAATTGGGATGATCTTCCATTGATTTAAAGGTTGCCACAGCTTCAATAGCTTCTGCCGCAAGTCATCAATCTTATATGGGGTGTCTCCTTTCGATAACATCAACCTTCTATGAAGGTGGTTCTTGCAGCTTTCCACTCCTGCAACGTATTCATCTTCTGGAATTTTCACTGCAATTGCATCACCCTTTACACAAGGAATAGGGAGTTAGCTTAAAGGAATATCACAAGTGTTGGTTAGGGCTTGAACAAAGAACTTAGTTGACCTGGAGAAGGGAGCCTTTTCTGTCGCATGCTGGAGAGTAGAATGATAGGGTTGAGGAGCCAAAGGAGAAGGTGCTAGAGAGAGTTCAGGGAATAAGAGTTGGAATGGGCAATCTGTAGAAGTTGCCATGATCGAGGCATGCAACCTTAGAGAGACATTGACGAGCACCGAACTCAGTCAAAATTATAACCGAAGTTATTAACTAAGTTTGCAGTATAGTGAACAACACCGGATCGTCTCCTCAAGGATCGTAAATGCAATTTTCTTAAATTAAGTTAAGTTAGAAAGGGGGGGTTTTGATTGTTCAAGGATTACAATGACAAGATCTGAAGAAAAATAACAATTAAAAGAACAGTCAATTCAGAAATTTATCCGACATTGGGTGGATTCAATCATAGACCTTTCAACAAACACCTGAAATACATTTGAATGGTTAACTTGGATCTAACCGAGATCTCTGCATCAGATCCGTAATTCATACTAGACAATCGTCCAGAATTTAATTGACAAGTGATAAACACAAGTCTGCAATCGCACCATTCATGTAAATATATGTCAATTTAAGCACCGAATTCAATTAACCTAGGCACAAATCAGTAACCTAACCTCTTCAATTACGTGATTAGTTTAGATCAATCAGTTCTAAGTTTCATCACAAATCTCAATCTTCAGTTATGTGATTAATTCAGATCAATCAGTTCTAAATTTCATCACAATACTTAATCTTAAACCAAGATCAAATCAGATCAAACATAAACAGAATCACCATTCATGCATTCAAGATCAAGAGAAAAGAAGAAGAAGAGAAAAGGAATTCAAATATAAATCAAATACATTACATAACCAAGGTCTCAAGAATCCAAGCCACAATCTCTTCAAGAGTTCCGAATTGACTAGAAGTGACTTAGCTCTCCATTACAATGAAGGAAAAATATACAAGAACTATGAAAAGCTATCTCTAACACCAAGTGTGTGTGTCCCTTAGAGCTCTCCACATGCTTCCTTTTATAGAGGATTCAAAGTAGTAGTAGATGGGTAGATGGGATTAGTAGGTGGATGAGTAGGTGGATGAGTAGGTGGGTGAGTAGGTGAGCTACCTTGTCTCCGAAATTCTTTATTGCTGAACTCATTGATTTCGTCATTTCTGAGCCAAGTGGTCTTCATGAAAGTTCTAGGAAATTGTCTAAGCTTTCCAATGGCTTTGGAAACACCCAAAATTTCATCCTACAGCCCAAGATATGACTCAATTACTACAGACTGTTCAGGACCAGTTTCAGCACCTCTGTTTTCAGACCCAATATCTCCATCAAGGAGCCCGAGTCAAGTTTTGTGCTTGACATGAAAGTTGTACATATGGGTCTTAACTTTCAGATTACAAATTTTCAGCCCATTTTATATGCCCAAACTCGAATTATGTTCTGGTTATACTACACACTGTTCGGGTTCCAGTCACAAATCTCGTATTCTGATTTCCATGCCCAATTAGCTCCACTAGATGTCTGAAATTGACTTTGAGCTCTTCATCAAAGTTGTAGAGCTCTCTTTTATCTTTCCTACAAGGTAAAATTCATAATTATCAGACATTTAGAACTCAAGATATGGCTAAAATACAGAAACAGTATAAGACCCGAATAATGCTGAAAAAATCAATCAAGTCCGATTCGAGTTCAAACTTACAAAACATAATCAAATTCAATCAATTAAGTACATGAAGAGTGTAAATGACTAATAATGAGGGTTTATTAATGTATAAAATATATGATTATCAGATTCCCCCACACTTAGCTTTTTGCACTCCTGGGCAAAACATATAAAACTAAAGTTAGAAGACAAAGACAAACGACACAAACTTAAAAGCTAAAAACTTTAAAAGACTCAATGAAGCAAGAAGAGCAACAAGAAATTCAAGGGATCAAAGCATAAATGAGGTAACATTTCTTCACATCTCAAACCAACAAGCAAGGAAACTTCCGTTGAAAAGAATGAATTAAGAATGATGGATCTTCACAAGATTCCCTCTCAATCTCTCAAGTGTTTAAAAGGTAGGTATTTCACTCAATTCAACCCCTGAAAATTGCACTACCATAAGCTTGCTTATCTTCTACTTCGCCACTACTCAAAACACATGCACACACAAATCATGAGGACTTTATTCAAGGTTGTAGTGAGGTCAAGGTAACAGAAGAGGATAAAATGGATATGAGAAGATAAATACCGAAGAGAATAAAAGTAAATGAGAGCTGAGTTCAAATAACAAGCATAAAAATTCATCTCAACTCTAATGTATATCCCTTTACATATTCATTTCCCAATCCTTTTCTTTATATATATATATATATATATATATATATATATATATATATATATATATATATATATATATATATATATATATATATATATATAAACATATATACATACATTTTTCCTTTTTTTTTTTCTAGGCACTCTTTCTTTTTTTTTTTTTTCAACAACTATTTTGTACACACACCCCCACACTTGTTCAAAAACTCATCCATTAACCAAGCTAATGTTCTTTTATTCCCTAAGGTAAAGTAGGAACACAATTTTTCATTTAAGGCACATAATGAGATAGAAACAAGGAATGGTCAAATAAGCTCAAAGGGGTTAAGCAAAGGAAAATATACAAGGTTGGCAGGAATCAGAGAATTTTTAAGAAGTCAAAAGAGTGCTTGATATCATATTGGAAACAAGGTTGGCTATTTGGTTAAACTAGTTAATTAAGAAAGAGGGCCTCAATCATGTTCATGCATGCAAGTGAAATGTAGCCTCAAAAAGAATCAAAGCAAGTTCTAGAGTGGTCATTAACATGAGTGAAAATCACACAAGAAAGAAGAGAATGACATAAATGTTGAATCCATCCATTAGGCTCAAAATCTCACAAGGTATGCATCCATCAAACTCAATTCATCAATTCAATCATCCATCACCAAGCATATCAGATCAAGAAGGGAGAAAAGTTATTCAATCATGCAATGAACCTCTTTTTTTTTCTTTTTTTTTTTTGAATTTTTTTTTAACAAACGAAAAGAAACAGAAACATGCTAAAATCTCTCCCCTACACGTAATATAACATTGTCCTCAATGTGAAAGGGAGAGATAGAAAAGAGCAACACAACCTGATAAGAAGTGAATCAACGCTAAGCAGAAAAGAAACACACTGTCAGTGCCGCATCAGACCCTCACTGTCAAGCACACATCTCCGAAAGATTTGGTCAGGACAATCTGCATTGAGGAAGTGTATGTGCATCTTTTCGACCGGCGGAAACCATCTTCAAATTGTAATGTGAAGGCCAATCTGGTTCGGTTGCCTCCCAACAAGCGCTTGTTTAACGTCGTTAGCTCGACGTTGGGACACGTCTTAGTGATCTTTATAATGTGGATGGTAAAAACCCATCACTTTCACTTCCACATTTTTCGGCTTGAGATGGTGTCCATTGGTCTTGTTAAGTGAGGTTGGTGAAAAGACTCCACCAGGATCCCATTGGTTGAAACGTGATGACCAGGTTATGGTTGACACAACATGATAGCTTCCACTACGGTCCCATTGGTTGAAGTGTAACGACCAAGTGAAGTTTGAAGCATGAGGGTTCACATTGGGGTCCCATTGGTCTTTTTTAATTTCCTTGACTTCACCAATGGCATGCAATACGTGTAATTTTGTAATCCTGCTTTCATTGATAATGCTGGACCATGGCTTAAAAACAAAATCCACTTCAGTAGTTACTAGCATCTGCTGACTTTCCTCTTTCTTTGAAAATTCCTTAATGGCCTTCAACTCCACCTCCCTATATGTTTCAGATTCTGCAACTACATTGTTGATAGACCCTTCTATATCATTAGATCCTGCGTAAACAGAATCATTAGTTTTCAAATATGCATAAATTTCAGCACACAGAACACATTTTATATCACCATCATGATCAAAGCACATGAGTTGCAATTGATAGAATCATCAAAACCAATTAAATCGGAAATTCAAAGCACACAACTCATCATGAGTTTCCTCAACTAAGTCTGCATGTAAATCAATATGACAATTAGAATGCAGGGAGTTGGGAATTGTTTGGGGAAAGAGTTGGCCTGACTCTTGACATCTCAGTTCATTAACAGTGGTTGTCAACTGGTCAATTTGGGTTGTTAAATCCTGAATAGTGGCAGTGAAATTCTGGTGGAACTCAATTTGGGTTTTCATCAAGTCCTCCCATAAAGGCTCAAGTTTTGTGGTTGATAGACTTGTTATCTGCTGGAATGGCTGCTCATATTGAAATGATTGTTGCTGTAGTGATGCCGTATTGCCATATCCCAGATCCGAATAGTATTCCCAGCTAGGGTTGTATGTGTTGAAGAAGGGGTCATAACTCTGTTCTTCTTCTTGGAACTGTGGTTCATCAGGAAAATAACCAGCTGCTGCAACAAATTGATCTGGAAAAACAGAACTAGCATACTGAAGTGTAGGGCATGCATGTGTGGGGTGAGATGAACAAAAACAAATGTTACACACAAGTGTAGCTTCCTGCACAGGTAATTGTTGTCTCACTACTATATGTCTTACCAAAGAAGTCAATTCCTCAAGTTTTGACTCCATTATGCATGGTTCATTATATCCTTAAAATGCAACAAAATGCAACAAAATGATAATGAAAGAAAAGCAAAAGAAAGAGTTAGATGATAACTTAAAAAGTTCATATCACACTTACGGATCCCCGGCAACGGCGCCAAAATTTTGACGAGCGCCGAACTCAGTCAAAATTATAACCGAAGTTATTAACTAAGTTTGCAGTATAGTGAACAACACCGGATCGTCTCCTCAAGGATCGTAAATGCAATTTTCTCAAATTAAGTTAAGTTAGAAAGGGGGAGTTTTGATTGTTCAAGGATTACAATGACAAGATCTGAAGAAAAATAACAATTAAAAGAACAGTCAATTCAAAAATTTATCCGACATTGGGTGGATTCAATCATAGACCTTTCAACAAACACCTGAAATACATTTGAATGGTTAACTTGGATCTAACCGAGATCTCTGCATCAGATCCAGAATTCATACTAGACAATCGTCTTAATTCAATTGACAAGTGATAAACACAAATCTGCAATCGCACCATTCATGTAAATATATGTCAATTTAAGCACCGAATTTAATTAACCTAGGCACAAATCAGTAACCTAACCTCTTCAATTACGTGATTAGTTTAGATCAATCAGTTCTAAGTTTCATCACAAATCTCAATCTTCAGTTATGTGATTAATTCAGATCAATCAGTTCTAAATTTCATCACAATACTTAATCTTAAACCAAGATCAAATCAGATCAAACATAAACAGAATCACCATTCATGCATTCAAGATCAAGAGAAAAGAAGAAGAAGAGAAGAGGAATTCAAATATAAATCAAATACATTACATAACCAAGGTCTCAAGAATCCAAGCCACAATCTCTTCAAGAGTTCCGAATTGACTAGAAGTGACTTAGCTCTCCATTACAATGAAGGAAAAATATACAAGAACTATGAAAAGCTATCTCTAACACCAAGTGTGTGTGTCCCTTAGAGCTCTCCACATGCTTCCTTTTATAGAGGATTCAAAGTAGTAGTAGATGGGTAGATGGGATTAGTAGGTGGATGAGTAGGTGGATGAGTAGGTGGGTGAGTAGGTGAGCTACCTTGTCTCCGAAATTCTTTATTGCTGAACTCATTGATTTCGTCATTTCTGAGCCAAGTGGTCTTCATGAAAGTTCTAGGAAATTGTCTAAGCTTTCCAATGGCTTTGGAAACACCCAAAAATTCATCCTACAGCCCAAGATATGACTCAATTACTACAGACTGTTCAGGACCAGTTTCAGCACCTCTGTTTTGACTTTCAGACCCAATATCTCCATCAAGGAGCCCGAATCAAGTTTTGTGCTTGACATGAAAGTTGTACATATGGGTCTTAACTTTCAGATTACAAATTTTCAGCCCATTTTATATGCCCAAACTCGAATTATGTTCTGGTTACTACACACTGTTCGGGTTCCAGTCACAAATCTCGTATTCTGATTTCCATGCCCAATTAGCTCCACTAGATGTCTGAAATTGACTTTGAGCTCTTCATCAAAGTTGTATAGCTCTCTCTTATCTTTCCTACAAGGTAAATTCATAATTATCAGACATTTAGAACTCAAGATATGGCTAAAATACAGAAACAGTATAAGACCCGAATAATGCTGAAAAAATCAATCAAGTCCGATTCGAGTTCAAACTTACAAAACATAATCAAATTCAATCAATTAAGTACATGAAGAGTGTAAATGACTAATAATGAGGGTTTATTAATGTATAAAATATATGATTATCAGACATGCAAACCCCCTTCAGGAATTGGACTATATTATTTCTTAATATTGAAAGTTGTTAATCCTTACCATATTTCAAGACACTTTGTAGTTGAAGTCTTGATCAAAATCATCTATCTTCAAGGAGTTCTTTCAAAGCCAAAACTACACACAAAAACTCTCATCTTTTCCTTTCTTTTGATACCACATGGCCAAAGTGCCCAAATACCATATCCAACCTTCTATAATACCATCCAACCATAGATCTTGAATCTAGATGCAAATCCAAGGAACTTTCATGTCGAGACTTTCTTCTAAATCCATCATCTTCAAGTATTTTTCCTAAGCTCAAATGTGAAGGCTTTTGAGGTGAAGTTCTTGATCTTCATCTTTAATCTTGTTTTAAAATTCTAAACCATGATTTGAATCCATCATCACCTTAGTTAAGCTTTAGATATTAATATTCCATGCTTTCTTTGTTTAAAGTTCTACTTGGTGGAGAACATCAACTTGAAAGGAGACATACAAGGAGCTTAGGAGCATCACCAAAAGGTAAGAGGGAGAATAACCTCATCAACCATTCATGGTTTTGAGGAACAAAATTTGTATGTGTGGGTGAAGAATCCATGTGAGGATTGATTCATCCGATTGTGTATGCTTACTTGTATATGTGTTTATTTGTTTTTATGTGATTTTAGTATGTTAATAATATGCATGAAATTGGTATGAATATTTATTGTATATATGTGATGTTTTAATTATGATATTATGCATGGGTTTGATGTGATAGAAGTTTGATGATTTAAACATGTTATATGCTATGAATGTATATTGGAAAGAAAAGAATTTTGGTCCCAATGACCATAGAGGCTCACGGCCTTCACTCTAATTTTGGGTGTGTTAAGTTGAAAATATTTTATAAAGGATGGACATAGAAGAGTAGGTAATGAGGAATTGAATTAATAATTTATAAAGTGGAAAAGGGTGTGAATTTAAGGTTTTACAAGTTGAGAAAGTAAGTGAACAACGTTTTATTTTGGGAAAAGAGTGGACTTTTAGTCATGAGAAGGAAAATGAATTTAAAGGGTGATTTTAGACGTTTAAGTATTTTATTTTAAAGTGGTTTAGTGAAGGTCAATGGATAATAAATTTTGAAGATTGTGATTTAACCAAAGTAACAACGTTTTATGAACAATGTTGGAAAATAAATTTAAAATTTGAAGTTGCTAATGTATAGCTCACCCATTTGGGTTTTGAAGTACGTTGGAGTACTTTGATCTATACAATTTGATTAAATTAAAAGTAATGTAAATTCTTGTGAAGAAAATATTAGAAGATTTTATTAAATCTAAATAATACAAATTTTTTAGAAAAACATCAGAAAAGTATTACTTAGAGGAGATTTTATAAGAAAAATGGGAAATGGTGTCCGAATAATATTTTTAAACATGGAGAGTGTCAGAATTGAATTTAGAACATTAAGGAATATTTTATACAGTGAAAAATAGTAGAAAAATCTTACGCGTTTCAAAAATAATGATTTTTTTAGTTACGCAATTTAGAAAACATTTAAATATTTTTACACGATTGGAAAAATGTTGAAAAATATTTACGTGATTTGAAAATGTGACAAAAGCGTCACGCGAATGTGAAAACGGGGTAAAAGTGCTACACGATTGAGAAAACAGTGGTTTACTGTTGGGCCGATGTACTGGACCCAAAAAATGTTGGAGAATGGATTTTGCCCGTGGTGGCTTGTTTGATGCATCGAATCATTGATCATGCATTGTGTAAGTCAAGTGGACTTTGTTAAGGCCGGTGGCCTAGGAGATTGAATTTACACCTTAGTGCGGGTGAGATTTGTGTAGTGAAGGTCTTTGATGGATCTTGGGGACGTTGGGTGCGGAATGCCATTGGTGACCAGTTGGTTGCTCAACTACATCATGGTAACTGATGCAAACACACTGATGATCTGGATGTGTCACTATGCCTATTCATGATTTGGTGAGAGTGTCTTCTATAAGCCATGACGCGCGAATTGAGAAAATGTGGCACTTGAATTAAGGCTGACAATATGCAGACATGTACTCCCTCATCATTCTCTCTAATTTGTTTAGCTTCATGGAGTAGGAAATGATACATCATACATATGCATAGTCAGTACATATACTGTTGTGGCATAGTCAGTACACATGTCATTTGGAGATATATTTAGTAGACTTTATTGTGATGTTACTGGTGTTCATATTATTGTGATATATGTTTATCGAATTAGTTGCTAGTTGATGACATGACTATAATTATGATTCTGTGTATTTCTGTATTGAATGACTCTACTGTTTGTACTGTTTCTCTATTGCCATGATGGTATTGATGTAAGGGTTCTCACCTCTTTGTATTATTGTTTGGTCTGTTTCTATTTTAAGTTAATGTCTGTGAAGATAGAAATGGCTGCCAGAAGGGATTTGCGAGGTTTCGTTAGTCTACAGTTTCTCGAAGGCGCTGACACTTGGTGTGTCCATTAGGATACGGGACATATAGAGTATTGTGGAGACATTACTCTATCCATAAGTAAGACCTGCCAAGGGGCCACTGCTTTTGCTGTTGTAGTTGGATACATAGAGTTTGTTATGCCTATCAGGGAGTTATGGAGTGATCTTCACTATACTCCTAGAGAGGAATCCATAGTATTTTCTGCTCGGATTTCTATTCGTCGAGGTACTTTCTAGTCAGACAATTTGGATACGGAGGAGAACCTTCCCTCTAATTGTTTTGAACTTGGGCAAGTTTAGATCTGATTATATTATTTGTAAGTGTATTTTGAGAATATAAGCTTTATGTATTTTATACTATTATTGATTTATGAGATGGAAAATAAATAGTTTAATATGTTTGTATTTTCCTTATTTGGTTAAGTTTAAGTTATTAATAAAAAGGAAAATTTCCAACTCACATTGTATAAAGAGAAAATGATTTATGAACTTGGGGTTTAGTTTTAAAAACAATTTGTCGAAAATGTAATGCCCTACGGAGGGTGTTACATCCTAACTTTTACTTTGGCCACCCTTTCGGGTTTTCAACCTAACAGGTCACTTTCTTTTTTTTCTTTTTAAATTTATGAGCAAGGAATTGAAAACTCAGAAAAGCATGAATCTTTTGTCTCAAAATTAAAGTTAATGAAAATGATAACAACCCTTTATTGATCAAAATGAACTTTTTTAGGCTTCTAATGTGGCCAAGGTTAAGGGTTATGAAAGAAAGGATATAATGCTCAAACAAGTGTTTAAGGGTTCAATAGGTCCAAGGATCCTTAGTGAGCTTTGACTTTATTAAAAGCACTAACACTTTTTACTCACTTTTGTATTCTTTTTTTTTTTTCACTTCACATTTTCCTATACTATGAGCCATTTCATTTTTAATAATAATTTTTTTTTCTTTTTTTTTCTTTTTTCCCCATTTTTCACATAAATCAACCTTTTTTACTTTATGCTAACCCCAAGTGTAGGGGTGATTCTTGTCCACGGTTCTTTGAAAAAATTTTTTAAGCTCAAAAGGGGTAACAAGTGATAATGAAATTTTGTAAAAGATAGAAAAAGATGGTCATTCTTCATTTTCAAATCATGAGGGTTTATTTTCAAAACTTTAATTTTGAGACAAAAAGATAGTACATGCCTAATGATTACTTATTTCTTCCTTTTCAAAAATCATGTTTCCAATTGTTTGGTGACTTCTTCTATGATCTTCAGGGACATATCAGGATGCATTCTCCTAAACTTATGCTTCTTTACCTTAACATTCATGTTGATCACCTTTGCTACCTTGCCATTCAAGTTAAATTCCTTCTCTGAATATTTCAGTAATTTTTGTAAATTTTTAACAACGGTCGAGGAAGGACCTGACGGGGTCCTAAAGTTCAAAGGTAGGATCTACATACCCAATGATCCTAATCTTAGGAATGCGATTCTCGATGAAGCTCACACCAGCAAGTTGAGTATACATCTCGGAATGGCCAAAATGTATCAAGATTTGAAGAGGTTATTTTAGTGGCCTGGAATGGAGAGAGATGTTGCTGAGCATGTGTCGTCTTGTCTTGTTTGTTAAAAAGTGAAGGTTGAACATCAAAGACCATTAGGTTTGCTACAACCCCTAACTATTCTAGAATGGAAATAGGATAGTATTGCCATGGATTTTGTTACTGGATTGCCAAAGACTAGAAAAGGGTATGATTCTATATAGGTCATTGTTGATCGGCTTACGAAGTCTGCACACTTCTTGCCAATCAATATCAAGTATTCAATGGAATGGTTGACCCAGATGTACATTGGTGAAATCGTTAGACTTCACGGTATACCCTCTAGTATCATTTCCGATAGAGATACAAGGTTTACATCAAGGTTTTGGCAAAGTTTACAAGAAGTAATGAGGACTAAACTTCGTTTGAGTTTTGCTTACCATCCACAGACCGATGGCTAAACTAAGAGGACTATCTAGTCGTTAGAAGATCTGCTAAGAGCATGTGTGTTAGAACAAACAGGGAGTTAGGATGAATTCTTGCCTTTGATAGAATTCACCTACAATAACAGTTTTCACTCAAGTATAGGGATGGCACCCTATAAAGCTTATATAGACGATGATGTCGAACACCTTTGTGTTGGTATCAAGATGGAGAAAGCATGGCAATAGGACTTGAGATGGTACAACAAACAACAGAGAAGGTAAAGATGATTCAGGAGAAAATGCAAATGACTCAGAGTCGGCAGAAAAGCTATGTAGATAAGAGAAGGAGACCTCTTGATTTTGAAGAAGGTGAGCATGTGTTCTTGTGAGTCACACCCACGACGGGGGTCGGAAGAGTTATAAAATCTAGAAAACTCACTCCTAAATTCATTAGACCCTATCAAATTCTTCGTGGGATAGGACTAGTAGCTTACCAGATAGCATTACCACCCTTTCTCTCTAATCTTCATAATGTTTTCTGTAACACCCCAATTTTTAGAAAATGTTTCGAATGTACTGTTTGCTATTTTTCAAGCTTTTTTGTGAATGACTGTTGTATCCCTATTTTATTGTTTCTTGATTTCTGTATGAAATACAAATACGTTTATACAGGCTCAAATTTTATTTGGTCTTTTTACGTAATTTGTTTCGAGACGGTAAAATAAAAGTTTTTCCGAGCTACTGTTTTAATTTTTCTGGATGATATACAGACAATTAATACTGTCAGTAATTTTATTTGAACGTTTTGGTTGATTAGCTATGTGGTGGGAAAAATGGGAAAATGACCATTTCATCCCGAATGTGCTGTTTGTGCTGTTTTTGTTGTTTTTAAATTTTTTTCTACTTGATTTAGTGTTCAATATTACTGTCTGTGATTTTATATGGACTTTTTGTGTGATTTGCTCCGGGGTAGGAAAATAATATTTTTTCGGACCGGGAAAATCTGTTTTTAATTATTCAGAGGCGGGGGATCTTACTAAACCTGGTTGAATGAGCCTAAAATTAATCTTTTAATTTTTAGGATTTAACTGTCAAATAAAATAATTTTATATTATTATGATATTATTTTATTAGTCAGTATAATTTAGTGACAGTGGACCCGAAAATGTTTTGCGGGACCCACATTTAGCTAAAACAATTAACTTAGTAGCTTAATTAATCATGATTAGTGAAGGAACATTCTTGAACATGGTGACTAAGCTAGATGACAAGGCTAAGTAATGATTAAGCATGATGACTAAGGGTAATGACTAGGTTAGGAACAACCAATGGGAGACAAGCTTGCTAACCAAGTTTTAATCTTGACCTTTGATGCATCCAAGGGCTTGGATGAAACCAAATCCATGCACACCTTGCATGCCCATTGAATGCTACGGCCAAGGGAGTGTGGAAGACCATTCTTCACTTTTCTTTCATGTAAATTTCTCTCTTCTCTCTCATCCAAGAACCCTAAACACCATTGATGCTTTTCTTGTGAAGCATTCGGTCAAGCCAATACCTAGACCATCCAATCACCCAAAATTTCATCTAACCAAGTTTTCTAAACCTAAACACAATCCTAAGAACATCTCTAGTTGGGAGTTCTTGCTAAATCTTTCATTTGAAGCTTGAAAACCTACTTGGAAGATTGTACCAAGAAGGTGAAATTCCAAGTTTTTCTTTTCTAAACTCTTTTTCAAAGTCCTAAGCCATGTTTTCTCCATGGTTTAAGCTCTCTTTCTATGGTTAGTAATTTGTAATTTTTGTTTAAGCTTGTTAGGTTCTTGAAGGAGGAAAACCGAAACTCTAGGAGGAGTGAAAGAATCCTTTTGTCTTCATTTAAGGTAAGAGGAAGACAAATCTTATCATCTATGGATGGTGGTAAGAAGATGGAGTGTGGTTTAGTGATTGTAGAATCCATAAGGATTCATTTGTGTGGTTGTTAGTAGCTTGTTAATGTGGTTGTGTATTTGTTAGTAGCTTTCCTATTTGTTGTTTGTAATAATTTGCATGTCTACGAGCTTTGATAATATTGCATGTGTTAGAATTGCATGATAATGTATAAGATGTGAATAACATGTCAAGGAATGCATGTGTGTTCCAAAGAACACTCCACAATGCCCACGGTTTCTAACCAAGAGGGGAACCAAAATGTTCTCTTAATTTTTCTAAAAAGTAATTTAATTAACCTAGGAGAATTAGCAAGATATCAAGTTGTTTAGATCATGAAAAATGAATTGAGAAATCAAATGGTAAGACTTAGTATTTTCAGCCAACATGCCTAAAATTAATGTGTTGATTTCTAAAACTATTTTCTAAAACAATGGGTAAATGAATTTAAACAATACAGTAAGTTTGAAAGGTATTTAGAAGAGGAAAAAAAATAATTTTGAAATCAAATACAAAGGGTTTATGAAATTTGGCCAACATGCCAAACTAGGTATTCATAATTTCTAAAATCAATACCAAACCTCTTTAAGTTAAAAGGGAATTTTCTATAAAGAGTTTTGAAGAAACAAATTGATTTGACTCAAGTTAAAGGATTAAAACTAATGATTTTACCGATAGAAAGGAAATACAGTACTTTCGAGAATTTCTAACATATAGCTCACTTTATGTTTTGAAGCATGTTAGAGATTTTCAAAAAGAATTAAATTATATGGTTAAAAATTAGGTAAACAGAATTTTTATGGAAAATTTAGGAAACCATTTATATAAATTTTCTAAACAAAATACTGTCAATTTTTATTAAAAATGGACAAATAAGATAGAAAAGATGTCCAAAAGACAGTATATGGTATGAAAAATATTTTACGTAGTTTAAACGTACTATTTATTATTTCTGTTTATTTAAACAGTAATTTTCAAAGTATTTGAATAAGAAAACGATTTAAAAATCTTACGCGATTGAGAAAACGTATTAAAAATCCTACGCGATTTTGAAAACATAAAAATATATTTACGCGATTTCAAAACGTTTATAAAAACGACGAGATTGTGAAAACGCGATAAAATTTCTACGCGATTGACCGAAACAGTATTTTTCTGGATTTCTGTATTTTTCTACTGTCGGGCTATGAGGTGAACCCGTACAGGCTTTGAGACAGTATTTGCCCAAGTGGGACTTACTGTATATTTTTGCCATTGAGGGCATATATTTTTATACCATGAGGGTATTCTGGTAATTTACCAATTTTTGGTGAATTTTGGTTGACGAGGTGAATCACATCGTGTTGTCGATGCGATAAACGTAGTGTGGTTCATTATTCTAATGAACTTGGAGACGTTAGTGTACGGGATTCCATATATGGACAGTTGGTAACTCCGCTGGGCCGTGGTAACCGATAGCACACTAATGGACTCGACGCGCACTATATTTAATCGAGATTTGTAAAGTCTAGTAGTACATTTGCCTGTAGTGTCACGACGTGAGACAGTGAACTACACCACACCTGGATGGTGAATTCCCAGTGATGTGGGGCTATAGACGCAACGTGTGACCGCGGAATAGTTGGCTGGGCAGCCGTGGTACTAATAGATTTTTGCGAGTCATTCCCTCTGATATCTGTGGTATCTGTATTGTTTAGCTCCATGGAGTAGGAACGTGTCATATTTCATATGAGTATATCTGGAATCTTATTTTATTTTATCTGGTTAGTATTATGAGAATTGTTTATTTGTTCTATTATTTTATCTGTACTGTTTTATTTTATCTGTGATATTATGTGTTGTTATGATATTTAAAGCTTTTCTTTATTCTGTTACTGATTTCTACTATAGCTTTTCATATTGCATGAACTGTATAACTGTTGTTTGTCGTTTTCTTATTTACCATGTTTGTGATGATTTTAGATTGTCTTACCTCTTTTCTGTATTGTGTATGTTTCCTGTATATTTATTTTACGCGATAAAGAGTTTGAGGAAGAGGAAGAGGAACAGCCTCTTGAGGTTCTGTACCCCGAGGAGGAGGAAGATCAGCTAGCTGACGACCAGTTTGACGATCAAGAACCATCTGATCATCCATATCCGTTGGACTGATTAGTTTGGAGATGGCGGTGCCTGGATTTTTGGGGTTCGTGCAATTAGAGTGTCACGGTGGATCATTAGCTTGGCATATACGGGGAGACAGAGACTCCGTGACGTATGTGGGACGGCTGACTGTGTCCCTATGTCATAGGTTTGATGAGGAGCCAGTGATGAGGACTACAATGTTTCTACATTTAGAGTTACCATTGTCCATTAGGCGTCATTGGGGTGGGGTATCCACTGAGCCTAGTGACATGACACTCGTGTCGACTGCACAGTCTCATGTCCGCCGAGAGTCGAAGCATCCCGGATATTTATCTTCTGATGAGTTTCCAGAGAGTGATCCATCAGAGGAGTAAATGTTCATGATGTGTTTTGGGCGCGTCTGCGTATGGTTGTAGTAATTGCTTTACTGTTTTTTTTATTTACTGTTTCTGTTTAAATATTTGTAGATGTAGTTGTAAATTATTTGTATAATTTATAACTTGGAACATATGTATATTATGAGTGATGTTGTTCTGTTTATTTATGTGTCCGCATTATTTTATTTTTAATAATAATCTGTTTAACAGGAATTATTTTACGACCCATATTATTATGTAACAAACGTTTTATAATTTGGGTAGATTTTAGTTATTTTCTTTATATATGTGACATCCCCCATAAGGGTGTTACATTAGTTAGTATCAGAGCCGAAGTTAGAGTCTTTTGGGGTTGTGGTTGGGTCTGTTTTTGTTTGTGTTGTGTGATTCTCTGTGATCTCTGTGATTTACTTCCGAAAGGATGTATCTGACTTTGTTTTGTTATGTTTGAAATGGTTTCTTTGGTTTCCATTGTGTTATGATTCGTCCGTTTTTGAAGAAAGACGATGACTCGTGGTAAACGTGCACGTGAGGAGGCAGAACGTGATAGCGGCAGATTTGACTGCAACTACAAAAGCAATGCCAAGAACAGCTAAAGGAACAGTACAACATGATCAGAGTAGCGTAGCGGAAGCGTGGTATCCGAAAGAGGGAAAAAAAACTATAAAGCCAGGTGGTTTCGGTAAAACTCGTATTCGTGATTATTGGGAAGACAACAACAACAACAATCTCGTGGAGGAAATACGAGTGGTAGAAGGTTTAGTCAGGCTGCGACATCTGTACCTAAGTGTTGGAAGTATGGGAAGATCATCTAACGAGGGACGATACAATCAACGGAGTCACATGTTTCAAGTATAGGATGCCAAATATTTGTTAAAAAGTGTATTCTACCAAAAGACGACGTCATCTGTTAAAAATGAACGTGCTTCGACATCTCAAGTAGAATGGAGTATCGATTCTTCAAGTGGAGCAAAAGCACCTCAAATTGAAAACCTGATTAAAGAAGGTTGTGTCACAAAAGGTGATCCTTTAACTATACTGTATAATTGCAAGGGTAACCTATTTCTTTATGGCATATAATTGTGTAGGTCAATTAGAGTTATTTATGTCATCTTTATCTTTTGACCTGGTTGTTTTCACTTCAATTGCTAAATATGTGGTTGAGGATTTGAGTTGCTTAAACCATCCTAAGTTTGTTAAATAATTGAATCTTTTCTGTTGATTCAATTTGTATACTTCTTTCTCAAAACATACATGATTTAAAAATATGGATTGGGTATTTTTCCAACCATCCATGCTTTGTTAGACTTATCAGTGGAATTATTCAAACTTAAAAAGTTCACTTCTAAATTCATTGTCCTATATCAATTTTTCTACTGGATAGGTTCGGTGATATGGATGATTCTATCATCTCTTATTTCTGTGCCTTCATGATACCTTTCATGTATCGCAATTGCGAAATGTACTTTTAGTCTAACTCGTTCTTTTATGACTAAATTGACTATTTGAGTTGATTAGAGTTATCAATGTCTTTGTTACCTTTTGACTTATCTATTTCTGCTTTTATTTCCAAATCCATTATTTCTATCCAGTTTCTTAAATAATCTTTTCTATTAATCTAAATTATCTACCTCTTTCACGAGATAGATGTGATCTTATGAATGGATTAGTTATTTTTAATCATATCCTATAGATTGTTCCAGTAAAACTTTGGTGTCTCGGAAAACTTATTCTTAAAATCAGACAATGTCAAATTCTTTGTTGGACATGTCTGGTAACAATTCCAATAGTTTTTCTACCTTTTCTTTCTAACCTTTATAATGTCCTTTTATATATTATAATTGCAAGAAAGGATATTCTCAGTCAAAATTATGTCATAAGTATCAGATACAGTATTGTTGGAAAAGAAAACTTGAATTGTGAGGCACTTCCTGTTAAAAGCAAGAGCAGAAGAGTGAAGTGGTACAAAGGCAAGGAAATTTCAAGTGGTGTTGTTCAGAGTGGCGAATGTTTCTGTAATGTTCACAGGTTATGTGGATAGAGTCTTGGTTGGTTTGTCAGAAAGTGAAAGTGGAACATCAAAGACCAGCTGGAATGTTACAACCGTTATCTATTCCAGAATGGAAATGGGATAGTATTTCCATGGACTTCGTTACTGGTTTGCCGAAGACGAGGAAAGGTCATGATTCTATATGGGTTATAGTCGATAGGCTTACTAAATCGGCTCATTTCTTACCAATTAATATTAAGTATTCATTGGAAAGATTAACCAAGTTGTACATCAGTGAGATTGTCAGATTACATGGTGTACCTATATGTATAGTTTCTGATCGAGATCCGAGGTTTACATCAAGGTTTTGGCGGAGTCTGCAAAAAGCTATGGGAACCAAGTTGCGACTGAGTTTGGCATATCATCCGCAGACAGATGGTCAGACAGATAGAACTATCCAGTCTTTGGAAGATCTGTTGCGTGCTTGTGTTTTGGAGCAACGAGGAAGTTGGGATGAATTTTTATCTTTAATAGAATTCACCTACAACAATAGTTTTCACTCAAGCATAGGGATGGCACCTTATGAAGCGTTGTATGGAAGGCGATGTCGGACACCGTTATGTTGGTATCAAGATGGGGAAAGTATGACTGTTGGACCAGATCTTGTACAGTAGACTACAGAGAAGGTAAAGATGATACAAGAGAAAATGAGGACGACGCAAAGCAGACAGAAAAGTTATGCGGATAAACGAAGATGACCTCTTGAATTTGAGGAGAGTGAGCCTGTATTTCTAAGAGTGACTCCTACGACCGGTGTCGGAAGAGTTATTAAGTCTAAGAAGCTTACTCCTAAGTTCATTGGACCGTATCAGATTATCCGACGTATAGGTCCTGTGGCGTATCAGATTGCTCTGCCGCCTTTTCTATCAAATCTGCATGATGTATTTTATGTGTCACAGTTACGGAAGTATATACCAGATCCGACGCATGTTATACAACCAGATGATGTACAGTTGAAGGAAAATTTGACTTACGAGACTTTACCTGTCAGAATAGAGGACAGAAAGGTAAAGCAGCTTCGAGGGAAGATGATGGAGCTAGTGAAGGTCATATGGAATGATGTGACTGGTGAAGCTACCTGGGAGCTGGAAGATAAAATGAGGGATCAATATCCTCATTTGTTTTGAGAAACAGCGAATTTCGAGGACGAAATTTTTATTTGTTGGGGAGAGTTGTAACACTCCAATTTTTAGAAAATGTTCCGAATGTACTGTTTGTTGTTTTTCAAGCTTTTGTGTGAATGACCGTTGTGTCCCTATTTTACTGTTTCTCGATTTCTGTATGAAATACAAATACGTTTATACAGGCTCAAATTTTATTTGGTCTTTTTACGTAATTTATTTCGAGACGGTAAAATAAAAGTTTTTTCGAGCTACTGTTTTAATTTTTCTAGATGATATACAGACAATTAATACTGTCTGTAATTTTATTTGAACGTTTTGGTTGATTAGCTATGTAATACCCTTAAGTACATGTTAGACTGGTAAATGGTTACGAAAGGTAGCATTTAACTTGTTTAGCATGTCAGTCAAGTTTTGTGACAAACTGAGTTCATTTAGGCACTTAGTTGCAACACAGAAGTTGTAAAGTGGCTTAAAATGACTCAGATAATAGCATAAGTTGCTAAGTTGAAGGAAATAAACATAGAGAGTTTATTTCTAGGTCACAAATGAGCCATGTAAGATGTGGCAAAAGTTTCAAGAGAATCCGAGTCAGTTTGGTATTTTGAGGCATACTGGTTGTGCATTTTAATACCAAATGACTAGCAGCAGATATAGAAAATAATGAGAAAAGAGAAACAACAACTTAGATGAATCTTATGATTTATTCTAAGGTTGTTGGAAGCAGGGAAACTCGAATTAGCATGATTCGGGTATCCATAGCAGATAGAAGTTTCAGTATTAATCTTTTCCCGTAATTCCCTGCACGTCCCTTCCCCCTTTATATTTGGTTCTCCTCGGCGAGAGAAGAAGAGAAACCGAAAACCAGAGAAGAAAAAGAGAAAGGGGAGAGGAGAGAAGGGAAGAAGAAGGGAAGAGGAAGATCAAGCTTCAAGATTCAAGGCTTCAATCTTCAAGAGGTAGGGGTTTAGAGCTTTTATTCATCTCTATTCTCTATGTATGCATATAGATACATAATATGCTAATTTGAGTTTTAGAGATGTTAGAAGAGTTTGGCTTGCATAGAAGTGTTCCTTGGGTCATTTATGACTTGTCTATAACATCAACTTAAGAAAGAAGACCCTGGAATCACAAAGTGAGTCTTAAGTTAAAGAATGGAGAATTCTAGCCATAATCCAAATTAAGAGATTTAAGAGAGTAATTGATGTTCCTAAAGGTTAAAGAATTGATTAGGGACTTATAATTACTTAGAATTTGGATTGAAATGGCTTGGAATCAGCAGAAATGACCAATAGAACAGTAAACCCGTAGCTGCAGAATTCTGCAGAACCAGGGTTCTGCTGATGGCGCCGCGGCGTGGAGATAGTCACGCCGCAGCGCGAGAGTTTTCGCTGGGAATGCCGCGGCGTGAGGTTAAAAAAATTAGCCCAGCAGTAGCCCTCGAGAGAAGGGCGCCGCGGCGTGCAAATGCTGTGCCGCGGCGTGAGACCCTGAAGCTCCAAAATGATGTTTTTGGATGTTCTGAGGTGCTATAGTTAATGGAATCATTGAGACATGTTTCCTAAGTGTGTTAAGGCACAAGTTGGGATATTTTCAAGTGGAAAATATCTATCTATCAAGTATGAGAAAGCATAGGCTTTTAAGCATCCTAAAGGAAAGGTTTGCTTTAAGTAATGATATTGCACTTTAAGCAACTTAATGTTGCAACTGATATCACTTAAGATGTGATGAGATAGTGCAATAGAGATGAATAATAGTATTCACTCTAGTAGAGAATGATGAGAAAGGTATGAACCTTAGGAAATCCAAGAATAGAGGATTACCTTAGGAAGGTACCTAGAAGCTTAGGCAACAAAGAGTTGCAAGTAAGAGCCACTCTAGAGTTAGATTACATGAGTGGAGATAAGATTGTGTATGAGTTCCACGAGGGGACGTTTAGGTACTTAGTCTCAAGTTAAGTGAGACTTAGTACATTGTTAAATACACAAGAAGAGGAATTATGACTAAGAATATGTCATAAGCAGAAAGTAGAAACAGAAATGTACAACAACTCAAGTATAAGCTAAGATGAGTTAGAAGTACAAGATAAAGATAGCGAGAAAGTAGAAGAAATGTACAACAACTCAAGTATAAGTTAAGATGAGTTAGAAGTACAAGATAAAGAGAAGATACTTCCTTAGATGCAAGTAAAGCATGGAAGTTGAGTTTAGAATAAGTATGTTAGCACACAAGTGTAGTATACGCTACTACCGAAGTGTGATAGAAAAGGAAAGTTAGATGCATGAACTACTCTCTTTAGACAAAGTTGAGTTAATTATGCAAAGTTTTAGAGAAATGCTCTCAGTTCCTTAAGCAAGGTTAGATGAGGCATTAGTTAAGATAGACTCTTTCACTAGGATGAGTTGAGTCTATAGAAAAGAGTGAGATGGTGTTTATGTAAGAGATAAACATAACACTAAGCTCTTCACACACTAGAGAGTTAAGCTAGTGTGAAGATGAAGAGAAAGGACCTTAGGGTAACCAAGATTAGTGGTTCGCCAAAGGTAAGTACCTAACACCTCAAAGCAACGTAAGGTTGCATTAGAGATCACTTAAGAGAAAGGAGTGATGAGGTGAAGTTTAGGTACAAGTAAGAGACATAGTTTAGTAATGTTTACACGAGAATGTAACGTTATATGACGTGAGGTCATTCAGCCAGGAGGTAAGGGATCGAGAAGTTCCTAAGGGAACAAGTATTCCTAACCAAGTGCTAAGGTTACATATAGTATGAGGTTACAGATTCTCCTCATCACAAGGGGTAAACATAAGAAGACTAGAATATGCTTAGCTCTTAGAGGAACTAAGTATATAAGTATGTACAAAAGTCTATGAATTAGTCAAGTAGGATCGATCTAGTGAGTATCCTTTGATGTTAATCATGAAGGCAAAAAGGAGATAGATGGGTGTCCGAAGGACTTTGAGAAGGACATAACCCCGATGTCTCGATGTGCCAAGGCCTAAGGAGATAAGTGGGAAATCCAGAGACGCTCTTTGAGCAAGGATGAAGCCCGAATTTCTCAATGAGCCAGGATACGTGTAAGGTGAGGATGAGGTTTCCTCTATTTACCACTAGATGATATACTGACTAGTTCCTAGCAAATTCCTTCGCTCCAAATCAAAACTCTGCATTTGCATTTCATTCACATGCACTTAGGATTCCTTAGGCATATTCATTTCATATCATTAGCATTGCATTTACGGACAGTTGTATGGGCATTGTCCGTCACTATTGGTATGTACAGATGTATGGGCGCTGTATATATTAGCAGTGTGTTCACTCTTGATTGTTATCACACTATTAGAAAGTGTTTAAGTTATGAGAAAAGAGGAGGCAACTCCTAAGTTAAGAGAATAGAGGAGGAAACTCCTAAGTTAAGAGAAAAGAGGAGGAAACTCCTAAGTTATGAGAAAAGAGGAGGAAACTCCTAAGTTATGAGAAAAGAGGACAAAGCTCCTCAGTTAGAATTATAGCATTTGTTATATATTTTGTTATATACAATGTTATAGAGAACTGGTATTGGAATTGCTTATACTGAGAATGTTAATTCTCACCCCAGTTGCTATTCCATGTAAATCCAGATGCAGGTTCAGATGCAGGTACCAATGCAGATTCAGATACAGGCAAAGGCTCAGGTACAGAGATGCAAACCCTGCCAAGGATGAGAAGATAAAGCATGAAGACTAGAATAGTTTTATTGCTTTAAGTAGGCAGAACTCATGTAATAAGTTTATGTTTGTTCTGTAAGTTTTATGTTATATGTATTACAATAAGCCCTCAGGTGGCTAAGTTGTATATGTATATGTATGAGTTTAAGTTTTTTTTTCGCAATCTCTCAAGGCTTTCTATAATTACTCAGTTGTGATTATAGATATATGTTAGTATGTAGTATAGAAGTGACGTCTCTAGTACTGGTTATCTTTATATATCTCTGTCTATCTAGGATATATCTGGATATCTGTATTAGGGTGTTACAAGCTACGTGGTGGGAAAAATGGAAAAATGACCATTTCGTCCCGAATGTGCTGTTTGTGCTGTTTTTGCTGTTTTTAAATTGTTTTCTACTTGATTTAGTGTTCAATATTACTGTCTGTGATTTTATATGGACTTTTTGTGTGATTTGCTCCGGGGTAGGAAAATAATACTTTTTCGGACCGGGAAAATCTGTTTTTAATTATTCGGAGTAGGGGATCTTACTAAACCCAATTGAATGAGCCTAAAATTAATCTTTTAATTTTTAGGATTTAACTTGTCAAATAAAATAATTTTATATTATTATGATATTATTTTATTAGTCAGTAAAATTTAGTGACAGTGGACCCGGAAATGTTTTGCGGGACCCACGTTTAGCTAAAACAATTAACTTAGTAGCTTAATTAATCATGATTAGTGAAGGAACATTCTTGAACATGGTGACTAAGCTAGATGACAAGGCTAAGTAATGATTAAGCATGATGACTAAGGGTAATGACTAGGTTAGGAACAACCAATGGGAGACAAGCTTGCTAACCAAGTTTTAATCTTGACCTTTGATGCATCCAAGGGCTTGGATGAAACCAAATCCATGCACACCTTGCATGCCCATTGAATGCTACGGCCAAAGGAGTGTGGAAGACCATTCTTCACTTTTCTTCCATGCAAATTTCTCTCTTCTCTCTCATCCAAGAACCCTAAACACCATTGATGCTTTTCTTGTGAAGCATTCGGTCAAGCCAATACCTAGACCATCCAATCACCCAAAATTTCATCTAACCAAGTTTTCTAAACCTAAACACAATCCTAAGAACATCTCTAGTTGGGAGTTCTTGCTAAATCTTTCATTTGAAGCTTGAAAACCTACTTGGAAGATTGTACCAAGAAGGTGAAATTCCAAGTTTTTCTTTTCTAAACTCTTTTTCAAAGTCCTAAGCCATGTTTTCTCCATGGTTTAAGCTCTCTTTCTATGGTTAGTAATTTGTAATTTTTGTTTAAGCTTGTTAGGTTCTTGAAGGAGGAAAACCGAAACTCTAGGAGGAGTGAAAGAATCCTTTTGTCTTCATTTAAGGTAAGAGGAAGACAAATCTTATCATCTATGGATGGTGGTAAGAAGATGGAGTGTGGTTTAGTGATTGTAGAATCCATAAGGATTCATTTGTGTGGTTGTTAGTAGCTTGTTAATGTGGTTGTGTATTTGTTAGTAGCTTTCCTATTTGTTGTTTGTAATAATTTGCATGTCTACGAGCTTTGATAATATTGCATGTGTTAGAATTGCATGATAATGTATAAGATGTGAATAACATGTCAAGGAATGCATGTGTGTTCCAAAGAACACTCCACAATGCCCACGGTTTCTAACCAAGAGGGGAACCAAAATGTTCTCTTAATTTTTCTAAAAAGTAATTTAATTAACCTAGGAGAATTAGCAAGATATCAAGTTGTTTAGATCATGAAAAATGAATTGAGAAATCAAATGGTAAGACTTAGTATTTTCGGCCAACATGCCTAAAATTAATGTGTTGATTTCTAAAACTATTTTCTAAAACAATGGGTAAATGAATTTAAACAATACAGTAAGTTTGAAAGGTATTTAGAAGATGAAAAAAAATAATTTTGAAATCAAATACAAAGGGTTTATGAAATTTGGCCAACATGCCAAACTAGGTATTCATAATTTCTAAAATCAATACCAAACCTCTTAAGTTAAAAGGGAATTTTCTATAAAGAGTTTTGAAGAAACAAATTGATTTGACTCAAGTTAAAGGATTAAAACTAATGATTTTACCGATAGAAAGGAAATACAGTACTTTCGAGAATTTCTAACATATAGCTCACTTTATGTTTTGAAGCATGTTAGAGATTTTCAAAAAGAATTAAATTATATGGTTAAAAATTAGGTAAATAGAATTTTTATGGAAAATTTAGGAAACCATTTATATAAATTTTCTAAACAAAATACTGTCAATTTTTATTAAAAATAGACAAATAAGATAGAAAAGATGTCCAAAAGACAGTATACGGTATGAAAAATATTTTACGTAGTTTAAACGTACTATTTATTATTTCTGTTTATTTAAACAGTAATTTCAAAGTATTTGAATAAGAAAACGATTTAAAAATCTTACGCGATTGAGAAAACGTATTAAAAATCCTACGCGATTTTGAAAACAGAAAAATATATTTACGCGATTTCAAAACGTTTATAAAAACGACGAGATTGTGAAAACGCGATAAAATTTCTACGCGATTGACCGAAACAGTATTTTTCTGGATTTCTGTATTTTTGAAGCTTGTCGGGCTATGAGGTGAACCCGTACAGGCTTTGAGACAGTATTTGCCCAAGTGGGACTTACTGTATATTTTTGCCATTGAGGGCATATATTTTTATACCATGAGGGTATTCTGGTAATTTACCAATTTTTGGTGAATTTTGGTTGACGAGGTGAATCACATCGTGTTGTCGATGCGATAAACGTAGTGTGGTTCATTATTCTAATGAACTTGGAGACGTTAGTGTATGGGATTCCATATATGGATAGTTGGTAGCTCCGCTGGGCCGTGGTAACCGATAGCACACTAATGGACTCGACGCGCACTATATTTAATCGAGATTTATAAAGTCTAGTAGTACATTTGCCTGTAGTGTCACGACGTGAGACAGTGAACTACACCACGCCTGGATGGTGAATTCCCAGTGATGTGGGGCTATAGACGCAACGTGTGACCGCGGAATAGTTGGCTGGGCAGCCGTGGTACTAATAGATTTTTGCGAGTCATTCCCTCTGATATCTGTGGTATCTGTGTTGTTTAGCTCCATGGAGTAGGAACGTGTCATATTTCATATGAGTATATCTGGAATCTTATTTTATTTTCTCTGGTTAGTATTATGAGAATTGTTTATTTGTTCTATTATTTTATCTGTACTATTTTATTTTATCTGTGATTTTATGTGTTGTTATGATATTTAAAGCTTTTCTTTATTCTGTTACTGATTTCTACTATAGCTTTTCATATTGCATGAACTGTATGACTGTTGTTTGTCATTTTCTTATTTACCATGTTTGTGATGATTTTAGATTGTCTTACCTCTTTTCTGTATTGTGTATGTTTCCTGTATATTTATTTTACGCGGTAAAGAGTTTGAGGAAGAGGAAGAGGAACAGCCTCTTGAGGTTTTGTACCCCGAGGAGGAGGAAGATCAGCTAGCCGACGACCAGTTTGACGATCAAGAACCATCTGATCATCCATATCCGTTGGACTGATTAGTTTGGAGATGGCAGTGCCTGGATTTTTGGGGTTCGTGCAATTAGAGTTTCACGGTGGATCATTAGCTTGGCAGATACGGGGAGACAGAGACTCCGTGACGTATGTGGGACGGCTGACTGTGCCCCTACGTCATAGGTTAGATGAGGAGCCAATGATGAGGACTACAGTGTTTCTACATTTAGAGTTACCATTGTCCATTAGGCGTCATTGGGGTGGGGTATCCACTGAGCCTAGTGAGATGACACTCGTGTCGACTGCGCGGTCTCATGTCCGCCAAGAGTCGAGGCATCCCGGATTTTTATCTTCTGATGAGTTTCCAGAGAGTGATCCATCAGAGGAGTAAATGTTCATGATGTGTTTTGGGCGCATTTGCGTATGGTTGTAGTAATTGCTTTACTGTTTTTTTTTATTTACTATTTCTGTTTAAATATTTGTAGATGTAGTTGTAAATTATTTGTATAACTTATAACTTGGAACATATGTATATTATGAGTGATGTTGTTCTGTTTATTTTATGTGTCCGCATTATTTTATTTTTAATAATAATCTGTTTAATAGGAATTATTTTACGACCCATATTATTATGTAACAAACGTTTTATAATTTGGGTAGATTTTAGTTATTTTCTTTATATATGTGACATCCCCCATAAGGGTGTTACATTTTCCATGTATCCCAGTTGAGAAAGTATATTCCCAATCCAACTCATGTCATTTAGCTCGATGAGGTACAATTGAAAGAAAATTTGACTTATGAGACACTTCCTATTAAGATTGAGGACAGGAGAGTGAAACAACTCAGAGGGAAGGAGATTCCAATGGTGAAAGTGATTTGGAACAAAAAGACGGGAGATGCTACATGGGAATTGGAAGATAAAATGAAGGAGCATTATCCACAATTATTCTAAGGTACGATAAATTTCAAGGACGAAATTTTTTTTAGTGGGAGAGAGTTGTAATACCCCGAAATTTGCTATTCTTCAGTTCCTGATTTTACTATTTTATGATTTTTATGCGCTGTAAATTTATTTTGACTGTTCTGTGATAGTTTTTTATTTTTGTGTGTAATTTATTCCGAGCTAGGAAAATAAAAATTTTCGGGCCAGGAAAAATCTTCGATGATTTATTCGGCGCCGGGGGAGCTTACTACACCTGAATCCAAGAAACACAGTTCTCAATCTTTTGATTTTTAGAATTTATCTGTCTAATAAAAATTATTTGTATTTTATTATCCATTGGACGATACCTACTGATTTATGAGCAGTAGTTTCTGCCCATTGGGTAATAGATCCTGTAACTATTGTCCATTGGACAATAGCCTTTAGAGAAAGTCTTTATGACTTGTTTTGTGAACCAATTAGAAGGCTTGAATCGTAATGTAAACCAATGGAGATTGGTCAACAAAAATGGCTTGGAAACTTTGTCATGAAACTAGATGAACTAACTAGTTAACATAAGCATAATTGAAATTCAATTGAATCAAAACTTAGTTATTTTTCTCCTTGAGCTCCACGACTAAGGAGAGTTCTTGCACCATCTAGAATTGGTGATTCATATCATGAATCCTTAAGCATGAATCAATAGAAAACACAGTGACCAAAGTATGACAAGTTATGATCAACACTTAGAGATATTTGCTATGCTTGTTAGCTAAGTCTTTGACTCTCCATGCTATAGCACTCCACGGCAAGGAGCTTTAGTTTTAGGATATTTCATTTAAATATATCATATTTTGTGACCAAGAAGCTATTCTCTCCATTCTCTCTCTTCTAAACACAAAGAAAACCTTACATTTCTCCTTCATGAAGCTCACGGCTACATCACCATAAAACACCATCCAAGCTTTCAAAATTCTATCTAATCTAATTTTCTTAACCTATACACTATTCTAAGACCTTTTCATGTTGTAAACTTAACCTAGTTCTTCCATCTAATACCTTGAAATCAAGCTAGGATTTTCTACTCTATAAGGTAAATTCTTGCTCCTTGTTCCTAAGTTTGATTCTTGAGTTTCTAAACCATGATTGATCCATGGTTTCTTATTTTCAAGCTTTGTTTGTAACTTTGGTTTGGTTTAAGTTTGTTAGGGTTTTCTTAGGGTGATTCACGAAATCCATAGGAGGCCAAACAAGAAGGATTTTTGTCTTCCTTGAGGTAAGAGGGAGATTAACCTCATCAACCATGTGTTGGTGGTGAGGAAATGGAATTGTTTGTGGTGAAAAATCCATAAGGATTTATTCACTTGATTGTTTAAGTTCTCATTATTTGTAATGGTTTTGATTGGTATGCTTTATGGCTTTGATAATATGCTTGAATATGTGATTATTAAAGCATGTTGATTATTGTATAAAGTAGGATGTGATTCACATGATGAGGAAGTGTATGAAGGTTCCAAAGAACCCTAGAGGGTCACGGCCTCAACATCAAATTTTGGAGCAAAATGTTCTAAATTATTTTACTAATTATGGAATAAGTGATTTAATGACAAGAAAATTGGATTAAAGGTTTTAACAAAGAACAATGAGATAGAAAATAAATAAATATCATTTATGAAGCACAAATGGATTTTTGGCCAACATGCCAAGATTTGATATCCTAGATCCAAAATTATTTTCCTAAGTGTATACTTAGGTAATTAATTAACAAGAACTCAATTTAATGGGTTTTTAGAGGTAAAAAGAAAGTGAACTAATTTTTAGAATTAATTCAGTGTAATTAGGTTATGATGAGAAATAAATTTAAACTTAAAATTTACTGACGTATAGCTCACCCTTTGGCTTTTGAAGCACATTAGAAAATTTCGAGCTGTAATATCTAATTAAACTAAAGAAGTGTAATTTTTTGGGAAATAGTAGAAAATACTACTTAAATATTTTTTAGTGAGAAAATATTGTAAATAAGGCCAAAATACCTACATTATGTTAAAAGTTTCAAAAAATAAGTTTAGAAAGCTAAGAAATATTTTACGCAATTAAAAAATATTAGAGAAATCTTACGCGATCTCAAAATAGTAATTTTTAAGCTACGCAATTGAGAAAATAATTTAAAATCGCTACGTGATTGAGAAAATGTTTAAAAATCTCTGCGCGATTTGAAAACGTAAGAAAAATGTTACGCGATTGTGAAAACGCGATAAAATGTTTACGAGATTGAAAATAACAGTAGTTTGCAGTCGGACTGTTGTAATGGGCCTAGTTGTGTTGAAAAATGATACCATCAAGTGATGACATGTATTTGTGAAAAACAGTGATAATGATGTTTGTATATGTATTTTGAATCATACATCATGCATTGAAAAGCGTGTAAGCTTTATTAGTAAAGGCAAGTTGCCTAAGAGTTGAATTTACACCTTTGTGCAGGTGAAAATTGCGTAGTTACGATCAATTATTGATCTTGGAGGCATCAGGGTGTAGAATGTCATTTATGGCCAGATGGTAGCACCTATGTGCCGTGGTATCCAATGCAAACACACTAACGATCTCGTCGGAGTTGCTACTCTTTTCGTGATTGGTTGAGAGTGTCTTGTATAAGCCTTTTTTCATATTTTGATATGATATCTTGGCACATGATTTGGGGATGACGATATATAGACATGTACTCCCGATCCTTCTCTCTGAAATTATGATTAGCTTCATGGAGTAGGAATTAGTTTGTGTACATATGCACAGTTGGTCTACATATTGATGTGACAATTATATTATCTGATATATTATCTGCTATGTGATAACATGATTTGATGTGTTAATATTGTATCTGTATATTTACTGTCATTTTCTATACTACTATACTGGTATTAATGTAGGGGATCTCACTTCTTTGTTATGCTATTCTATTTTATTGTGTATGTTCAATGAAGATCGTGGAGACGAAAAAGCAGGAAATTCTATTTTCCATACGTGATAGTTTTCCTTTTGTTTGCTTTTATGGAGGCAAGGCGTCATGTGCTTGGTTTTGTTACAGTATAGTTCTATGGAGAAACTGATGCTTGGAGGTTTGATATGGAAAATGAACATTTTGTGTATGCTGAGGATTTGACTTTGAATCTTAGTGGAACTCGTGATGGGGTTCCAGTTATGTCGATGAATGTATCTGTTCGTTTGGAGTTCTTGATGCCTATTCGAGAGCTTTGGGGTAGTAGTGTCTATACTCCACGAGAGGATTCAATGGTGTCGTCTGCTACGACACCTACCCGATGACTGATGTATCCGTCGGGGTTCTTTGATGATAATACTGAGGAGGAGGAGGATCCTTCCGAGGGCCCAAATCCTTAGTCTTTAGAAGTTCTAGTCAAGCAATTTATGTTTTGATGTATATGTTGTACATATTTATCGTTTGGAGTACAATGTATTTATGTAAATTATTTATGAACAAGGTTTCAGTATCTATATATATTATGGTGAGTTTTATTCAGTTATGTATTGTACTTATGGTTTTTATTTATTTTCAGTCATCTGCAAGTGAAATTTTGAAATCAGTATTTTTACAAGATTAATTCTTTTACAACCTGGGTAAGTTATATTACTATTAGTCTTAAATGTGATACCCTACGATGGGTGTTACATTAGTTGGTATCAGAGCGGGACCTCTCCCAGTACGGTGTGGTTCGGGGACGAACCATGTGGAAGTTAGTGGGCATGTGACACCCGGGGCCGATGAGGGCCGGGAGTGGTTACCGGTGCAAATCGATGAAGCATGGACAATAAGCGGCTCCTGGCATGCTTCTAAGCGAAGGGATACATGAATGAACTGAATACACACCGGAATGAGAGGGCTTCAGAGACTGTGCAGGTATGAGACTGCATAGTTGAAGATGGCTTAAAGGAATTGATTAGCACCACCCATATCAACAAGATGCATCTTCTTTTTGGGAGCCAAGAACATAAGTACTCTATGGTTAAGCGTGCTTGACTTGGAGCACTTGTGGGATGGATGACCTCCTGAGAAGTTTCTTAGGATGCATGTGAATGAGGACAAAGCATGCTGAAAAGACCCGTGTTGGTTTGTGAGGACACTTATCAATCCTATATGCAGTCCCGGGACGTTACAAATGGTATCAGAGCCCTGGTTAGAGTATTTTGGGTTTTTGTGGTTAGGTTTATTTTGTTTGTGTTGTGTGATTCTCTGTGTTTGATTTCCAAAAGGTTACATCTGACTCTTATTGTGTTTTCTTTAGTTGCTGGTGAAGAAAGCTATGTCTCATGGTAGAGGAACACGTATGAATGTGGGATGTGACAATGATGTGATGACAGCTGCTGCTGAAGCAATGCAGCAAATGGCAGACGTAATTGTGTAACAAAATTAACGAGCTACACAACAACAAGAAGCAATTGTTAATGCCCAGAATCTGTCTGAGTTCCATCGAAACAATCCGCCATATTTTAGAGGTGAGTTTGATCCGGAGAAAGCGAGTTTATGGATCCAAGGGCTGACAAAGATTTTTGAAGGAATGGGATGTGTGGACGATCGCAAGGTGACTTATGCCACATTTATGTTAATGGGAGATGGTGAAAATTGGTGGAAAGCAACTCGGAGAGTACTACAAGCTGAAGGAAGGGAAATTACATGGGAGGTATTTTGTGAAGTATTTCTGGAAAAATATTTTTCGGATAGTGCAAGGCATGCCAAGGAGACGGAACTTCTTGGGCTACGACAAGGTGGAATAATGGTTAACGTGTAACACCGTCCATAGGGCGTCACATTTTTAAATAAAACATAAAACCAAATGAAAACATTTTATAAAAGCTGAGTTTTAAAAGATAAATTTTAAACATATCTTTTTACGGAAATATAAACTTACCAAAAATTATAAGTAAAACAGAAATTAAATTGAATTGATTAATACACATATTATATATGTCACAAAATATTCAACAACAATTTAAAACATAACATTTACAGACTCAGAGAAACAGTAGAAAACCCAATGAAGGTTACTACTAATAGCACAGTAACAACACTAACGAGAAAAACCCAACCTACAAGTTCCATTTCTTCATCAACTACATCCTGCTGAAACTTGGAAGATTACACCTTGTCGCCGTCACCATCTTCAGAACATAGCCTCCAGTAGGTTTAAGAAACTTGTTTCACCTACTATACGAATTTAACAATACAAACACAACAAAAACAATACAGTAAAGAGGTGAGATCTCCTTTCACTAGTACCAGTACGGTAGCAAAGAATTATTCGAATGACAAAGTCATTCCATACACACCGATATCAATACAATCATGTTATCAATTTACAAATAAATCAAATAAGCATATATCATAATATAATGAACAACTATAACATTTCTAAGATAGATATAACAATTCATATAATATAAAATGCCATAACAGTGTAGATAATGATATAATATAAAAATTAAAAACAATAACAACATATAAGATCATAGAAAAAAAAATATAATAAATAACAACATAGATAAAAATATATCACGGATGAAAATATACTAAACAATAACACAAATAAAAATATCACAGATAAAAATATAATCAATAACAACACAGATACATGTGCAATATGACACAATCCTACTACATGGAGCTAAAAACATACAGACATCAGAGAGAATGACCCGCAAAATCTATTAGTACCACGGCTGCCTAACCAAACTATTGCACTGTCACACGTTGCGTCTATAGCCCCACGTCACATGGAACCCATTGTCCAAGGCGTGGTGTAGTTCACGGTCTCACGTTGTGGTACTACAGGCAATGTACTATTAGACCTTACAAGATCTCGATTAAAAATAGTGTGTGTCGAGTCCATTAGTGTGTTGCCAATCACCACGGCCCAGAGGAGCAACCCTACTATCCACAAATGGAATTTTACACACTAAAGTCTCCAAGTTCATTCAAAATTGAACCACACTACGTTTATCGCACCGACAACACGATGTTATTCACCTCATCAATCAATCCACCAAAATACCCTCAATGGTATATAAAGAAAATATACCCTCAATGGCAAAAATATACAGTAAGTCCCATCGGACAAATACTGTTCCAAAGCCTGTACGGGTTCACCTCATAGCCCGACAGCGAAAAAAATATACAGAATACCCTCAACAGTATAAAATATACAGTTTTGATCAATCGTGTAGAAATTTTATCGCGTTTTCACAATCTCGTCGTTTTTATAAACGTTTTTAAATCGCGTAAATTTATTTTTCTGTTTTTAAAATCGCGTAGAGTTTCTAATACATTTTCTTAATCGCATAAGATTTTTAAATCATTTTCTTGTCCGAATTCCTTAAAAACTACTGTTTAAAACAAACAGAAATAATATTTAATACGTTTAAACTACGTAGAATATTTTGCATACCGCATACTATCTTTTGGATATCTCTTCTATCTTATTTGTCCGTTTTTAATAAAAATTGATAGTATTATGTTTTAGAAAACTTATAATAATGGTTTCCTAACTTTTTTGTAAAAATTTCTATTTACTTAATTTTTAACCGTATAATTTAACTTTATGAAAATCACTAACATGCTTCAAAATATAATATGAGCTATATGTTAGAAATTTTACAAAAGTTACTGTATTTTCTTCTAACAGTAAAAGTCATTAATTTAAATTTCTTAAACTTAATTCTAATCAATTTATTTCTTCAAAACTCATTGTAATAAAATCCTTTTGGCATTTATTACTTAACCTTAGTTGAAAACAATTCTATAAATCAAAAACATTTAAAATTGGCATATTGGCCGAAAATCATTCTATGCTTTATAATTCATTCCTAATTATTTCCATACATTTAATTTCTTATAAAACTCTTGATCTAATTTTTTTTTTATTAAATTATCTAGTCAATAGTTAGAAAATAAATTTGGATCAAAAGTATATGGCATGTTGGCCAAATTTAACAAAGTCTTTGTATTTGATCTTTAAATTATTTTTCATCTTCTAAATCCATGTCTAATTTATTGTATTACCTAAATTCATTACATCATTGTTTTAGAAAAATGGTTTGGAAATGATTTTAGAAATTATAATTGCTTGGCTTTGGCATGTTGGCCGAAATACCTAATTTTATCCATTGATCCACAAATTCATTTTTCTTACTCTAAACAAATTGGTAACTTATCAATTTTCCTAGGTTAATTAAATCACACTTTTAGAAAATTTAAGAGAAACATTTTGGTTCTCCTCTTTGCCTTGAGGCCGTGAGCTTGGATTTGTGTTCTTTGGAACACTCATGCAAATCCTTGTATATTATTTACATGTTACAATAATTATCATGCATATATATACACATACCATATACTAAAACAACCATAAAATACATACAAATTATTAAAGCTATTAGACATGTTACACACATAACACATACAAAATATTAAAGCTATTAGACATGCTTTCACATATAATTAATCTCAATTAGGAAAAACAATAAACAATCAAGTGAATGAATCCTTATGGATTCTTCACCACAAACACAAACATTCCTCACCACCAACACATGGTTGATGAGGGTAATCTCCCTCTTGCCTCTTGAAGAACCTCCAAAGCTCCTTGTATGTCTCCTTCAAGCAAATTTTCTCCACCAAGAGCTTCTTGAAAATCAAAGAAAACATACAATATTAATACCTAAGGCTCTAAACTAAAATAATCATGGATCAAAATCATGATTAGAACTTTGAAATGGATAGAAATATGAAGATTAAATAACCCTACCTTCAAGGCTTCAAACTTGAGCTTTGAAGAACAAGATAGAAAATGGATGATTTAGGCTTAGGTTTCAACTACAAAGTGTCTTGAGATGAAGTAAAGAAGCAAGAAATAACGTAGTTTAGAATTATAGAAGAATAAATGATGAAATGGATGGAGAGGCCGTGAGGTTGAAGAAGAAAAAGAGAAAGAAAAGTTGAGAGCTTTTCTTGTTTGATAGCTTTGGAGAAAAGATGAAGACTTTGACAAATGAAGACAAGTCTCCTTTTTGGCCGTGAGATGGTTTAGAAGATAGGAAAAATGAAGACAAAGTGAGATAGTTAATTATAGGATATTTTCCTTCCACTAAACATGACTTGCCGTGGAAGCCAAATGGAGAACCACCAAAACAATTGCATGGCCGTAAATCATTGAGAGGAAGAATGAATTGAAATGCAATAATTGTTTTCCTAAAGCATGCAATTGCCGTAGATACATGTGAAGAGAAGCCACCAAAATTGACTTGGTCTTACTTGGTTAATTAATTGAAAGATAGTAAGAATTCAATTTGTAATATTTGCTTCACAAAAGCTTTGCTTTGCCGTAGACTTCAACAAAGAAAAGCCATCAATATTGACTAGTCTTCCTTTTATTCAATTTGGCTTTCTACATGCATTTCACAAAGTCTTTCTACGTGAATTCACTTTGTGAATTGGCTATTAGAGCAAATTGGCTTTCCTCCTTTACGTAGAACCATCCAATTTCAAGAAGTCCAAACTCATTTGATAGCTTGCTTCCTATTGGTCCTTAAAGAGTCAAGCCATTTTTCTTGACCAATTTCTATTGGTTGAATATTTACTAACTTGATTCCTATTGGTTAATATTTTTGTTGACCAATTTCTATTGGTGCACATTGTATATTTTCTAGTATACTTTAACCAATAAACAATAATTATTATTTATAAAAACAGTGTCTATTGTCCAATGGGTAATAAAACATACATAGATTTTTTTTTCTTGTACTAACAGAGTAGTAATTATTATTGATCATTTTTCTACTGATTGCCCTTGATGAGTCATAAAGCGAGTCATCAAAGAGAAATTTCTAGAATATATGACTCACTACGATGAGTCAGCATGATGAGTCATCGTGGAACTGTCTAGAACGGGTGAGTCAGCATGGCGAGTCAGCGTAGATATTTTCTAGAGCAGGTGAGTCAGCATAGATATTTTCCAAAACAGGTGAGTCAGCATGGTGAGTCAGCATGCTGAGTCACTGACTGTGTCATAACTGCATCACTAGCTATGTCATCAATGGTGAGTCACAGCGTTGAGTCATCAGATAAGCTTCTGGAACTGGCGAGTCACTGCGGTGAGTCACAGCCACCAATTTTGACCAGCTCCTCATTGGTCCACGTGTACAGCACTTGATGACTAAACGTGAGTCCCGCAAACATTTTCGGGTCCGCTATCACTTATTTGTACTGACTAATAAAATAATATTATAATAATATAAAATTATTTTATTTGACAGTTAAATCCTAAAAATTAAAAGATTAATTATAGTATCATTCAGAATTGGGTTTAGTAAGATCCCCCAGCTCCAAATAATTAAAACAAGATTTCCCTGGTCCGGAAAATAATATTTTCCTGTCCCGGAGCAAATCACACAAAAAGTCCAAATAAAATCATAGACAGTAATATTAAACACTGTAACATATAGAAAAATTAAAAACAGTACATTCGGGACGTAATGGTCATTTTTCCATTTTTCCCCACGACGAAGCAAATCATCCAAAACGTTCAAATAAAATTACAGACAGTAATATATGTCTGTATTTCACACAGAAAAATTTAAAACAGTAGTTTGACAAAATTTTTATTTTACTGTCTCCAAGCAAATTACGCAAAACGACCAAATAAAATTAGAGCCTGTAAAATATACTTGTATTTCATACAGAAAAATAAGAAACAGTAAAATCAGGACACAACGGTCATTCATCCAAAAGTTTGAAAAATAGCAAACAGGACATTCGAAATATTTTTCCAAAAATTTGGGGTGTTACATAACGGGTATGCTGCAAAGTTTGAGAGCTTGTCAAAGTTCTTACGGTATTTTCAAATCCATCCAGATGAGGTGTGGAAATATCGCAAGTTTGAAGAAGGTCTAAGAGTTGAGTTGAGTTGAAACGAGGGGTACTGCCAATGAGAATAAATCAGTTCTCTACCTTGATGGATATATGTCGCAGACTTGAAGAATTAGAACCATCTCGGGATACAAGGAATCGTAACTTTGTACCATCTAGGTTCCAAAGGGGAGGAAACAACAACAACAACTAGTTTCAGTGGAAACCATATTTCCGACCATCGAGAAGCCAGCAACAACAGCAGCAGCCACGTGGATGAGGTTCTAGTAGCAATCATTTTGGTCAGACTGTGGCACCTCCAACAAAGTGTTTAAAGTGTGGAAATGGTCATATGACAAAGGATTGTACAATTAGAGGGATAATCTGCTTTAAATGTGGAAAGTCTGGTCATATCTTGAGGGATTGTGATCAAGCAAAGGTGGAGCCTTCAGTAAGTAACATTTGTGTTGCTAAACCGCAAGTTGGTGGGCGAGTGCATACGATGAATGGAGCTCAAGCCTCCCAGTCTGAAGATCTTATTAAGTGAGAAGGTGTTATATCAGGTAATCTTTTAACTGTACTATATGATTCGGGTGCAACTCACTCATTTATTACAGTGGATCATTTGGGATTTCCTGTGTCTTCTTTGAACTATCAATTAATTGTTTCTACACTAATTGCCAAGCCTGTTAGTACTTCTAAAATATGCCTAAATTACCCTGTTAATATTAATAATCGAGTCTTCTTTATTAATTTAATTTGTTTGCCTCTTACCAAAATATATATAATCTTAGGAATAAATTGGTTATCTTCTAACCATATCATGTTAGACTATTCTAAAAAGACCTTAGTATTTCCTGAGAATGAGAATTCTGGATTTTTGACTGCTAATCAAGTCGAAACTTTATTGAGGGATGGAGCCCAAGGATACATGTTGTTGTCTTCGTTAGAAGTCAAGAGTAAGAAGGACGTGAATGTTGTTTCTGTTGTTAATGAGTTTCCTGAAGTTTTTCCAGATGATGTGCCCAGATTACCACTGGAAAGAGAGATAGAGTTTTTTATCGATCTTGTGCCATGAGCTGGTCCTATTTCGATTGCACCGTACCGGATGTCGCCATTAGAATTAGCAGAGTTAAAAAAGCAATTGGAGCAAATGTTAGAAAAACAGTTTGTGAGACCTAGCATTTCACCATAGGGAGCTCTAGTGTTGTTAGTCACATATTTTATATATTAATAAACCCTCATTTTTAATTATTTACACTCTTCATGTACTTAATTGATTAAGCTTTGTTATATTTTGTAAGTTTAGACTCAAATTGGACTTAATTGATTTTTCTAGCATTATTTGGGTCTTACACTATTTCTGTATTTCTGTCATATCTTCAGTTTAGATGCATAAAAATTATGTATCTTGCCTTGTAGGAAATATAAGAGAGAGCTCTACAACTTTCATGGAGAGCTCTAGGTAAAATATGGACATCTAGAGGAGCTAATTGGGCTTGGAAGTCAGAATACGGGTTTTGTGATTGGAACCTGAATATTGTGCTGTAATCAGAGCATAACTCTAGCTGTAGGAACGTTCTTGGGCTGAAATTTGGATACTTGAAAGTTAAGACCTAGATCTACAACTTTCATGAAGAACATAAGAGCTCATTCAGACAGCTTGGAGGTGATATTTAGTCTGGAAGTCAAAACCTGGGCTTGAAAAGTCTGTAGTAATTGGGTCATATCTTAGGCTGTAGGATGAATTTTTGGATGATCTTGGTGGCATTGTAAAGATGCGACAAAATGTTACAACTTTCATGAAGACCATATTGCTTCATTCTAATAGCATCCATGAGATCAGCACTAAATGATTTCAGAGACAAAGAATCTTAATAATTTTTCACTTACCAACTCACCATTTGGCATTTTCCACTCATTCACCCACTCATCCACCTACTCTTAATCAGCCCCCTTGTCATTTTGTATCCCTAATCCTCTATAAAAGGTACCATTGGTTGATCATTTGGTGCTCTTGGTGTTAGGCTTAGTTTTTAGAAGTTATGGTTATGCTTGTTTATTGTTTTCCTTTGTTGTAATTTTCTCTTGCTCTAAATTGAAGCTATGTTCATCTTTCTCTTCTCTCTCTTTCTTTCTTCTTATCTATGAGTAACTAAATCTTCATCTTGCTTGGGTGAAAGAGTGAAGCTCTTGGTAATGAAATAAGGTTAGATTATTCTATTTCTTGTGCTTAAATGATATATTATCAAATGGACATTATATGTGTTGTATTTTGTTTCCAATCAATTTAGAAACCTTCTTTGTATAATGGAGATCTTGATTTATTGTAGACAATGGGATTGGCACTGTGAATGCTTGAACTCATTTACAAATGTTGGTAGATAATTAAAAGAATCATAATGTGATTGCATATATAATTGAACATTGAATGTTATATTTTTTGATTGGAACCTCCGTTGTGTGTGGATTTCAATTGAGTTATAAAGAGAAATAATCTTGCCTTTAATTTATTACCAAGAATGGATCTCCTACCCCAAGCAAGTTCTTAAATTCATTTGTGAACATTTTTTATTACTTTTGGTGTAGTGACAAATCCTTTTCTTACCTCAATTAATTTTTCTTCATCAATTCCCTGTGGATTGACCTCGAAATCCTGAGAAATTTATTACTTGAGACAACCTGTACTTGGGTTTGCATCATTAAATCCTGCAATCAAGTTTTTGGCGCTGTTGTCGGGGACTTGTAATTCATTTGTGCACCATTTAAAGTTCTACTTGCGTAACAAATCACATGAGGCTTACCTTCCTTTCTTTGGTCTAAAATAGCAGCAAAATCACTAACATCACACATCAACTCAAAAGGCAAAGACCAGCTAGGAGATTGCATGATAGGAGCAGATGTCAGAAGGCTAATTAATTTTTCAAAAAAAAATTTGACATTCTTGAGTCCAATCAAATGGTGCATCTTTCAACAGAATATTACATAATGGTCTAGATATGGTACTAAAGTCCTTAATGAATTTTCTGTCAAATCTTGCATGTCCTAAAAAGGAACGAACTTCTCTAACTATTTTTGGGGAAGGCAAATGGGCAATTAATTCAACTTTGGCCTTATCAACTTCAATTCCTTTAGAAGATATCACATGACCTAACACTATTCCTAAGGTAACCATGTAATGACATTTTTCCCAGTTTAGCACAAATCTATTTTCTTCGCATCTTTTTCCAAATTATCAAGATAATTTACAAAAGAATTTTCAAAAACTGTCAAATCATCCATCAAAACCTCTAAATAATGCTCAATCACGTCACTAAAAATGCTTCACATGCATCTTTGGAATGTTGCCAGAGCATTACAAAGGTCAAAAGGCATTCTTCTATATGCAAAAGCACCAAATAGACATGTAAAAGTGGTCTTTTCTTGATCTTCCAATGCAATTGGTATTTGATTATAACCTGAAAACTATCAAGAAAATAGTAGTATAGATGTCCTGCTACCCTTTCCAGAATTTGATTAAGAAATGGCAAGGGGAAATGATCTTTCCTAGTAGCAGCATTTAATTTTCTAAAATCAAAACACATATGCCAACTAGATGAGACTTGCGTAGGTTTTAATTCACCCTTATCATTTTCAACCATTGTTATTCCAGATTTGTTAGGCACAACTTATGTAGGGCTTACACATTGGCTATCAGAGATAGGATAGATAATTCCAACATCAAGCAATTTAAGGACTTCTATACTTTTTGCAAAAATTGTGAAAATTGTCAAAAAAATGGGCTCAATTTCAAAAAGAAACATGATGCCTCTGAACCCCATCCTTGTCATTGAAATTTTTTATTGTTAGGGAATTGATTTCATGAGCCCATTTCCATCCTCATTTGGATTTCTGTATATATTGGTTGCAGTTGATTATGTCTCAAAATAGATTAAGACGATTCCATGCCGACACAATGATCATAAAACTGTTCTCAAATTTTTAAAAGAAAATATCTTGTGTCGATTTGGAATCCCTCGGGCTATCATCAGTGATGGAGGAACATATTTTTGCAATAAACAATTTGAATCTTTAATGAAGAAATATGGTATTACACACAAAATTGCCACCCCTTATCACCCTCAGACAAGTGGACAAGTTGAATTGGCAAATAGGGAGATTAAACAAATTTTAGAAAAAATGGTTAACCCAAATCGTAAAGATTGGTCTTTAAGGCTAAATGATGCACTTTGGGCTTACCGTACTGCTTTCAAAACATCTTTGGGCATGTCACCCTATCGGTTAGTCTATGGAAAACTTTGTCACTTGCTTGTAGAATTGGAACATAAAGCATTTTGGGCCATTAAAGCTTTCAATCTAAACCTTAATGATGCTTGCAAGATATGCAAATTGCAATTAAATGAACTTGAGGAATTGAGAAATGATGCATATAAAAACTCAAAGATTTATAAAGCCAGACCAAAAGCTTTTCATAACAAGACAATTTTGAGAAAATCTTTTGAAATTGGTCAAAAAGTTCTGCTTTATAATTCTTGTCTGCACCTATTCCCTGCAAAATTGAGATCTAGGTGGAGTGGTCCTTTTGTTGTCAAACATGTGTATCCTCATAGGGCTATAGATATTGAGAATCCTAGGAATGGTAATGTGTTCAAAGTCAACGGACAAAGACTCAAACCATTTCTGGAAAACTAAGTTGATGAGGTAGAATTCATCTCTCTTTTTTATCCTTGTTATAAATAGAATTTATTCTAATTTTGTTGCCTTATTTTTGCAGTTCTTTGTGTTGTCAATTAAGTAGTGGATAATGGTACTCCGTGACTCTCAAGTCGGTTTGTTTTTCAGTTTCCCAAAACAATTGAATCATTCTTCTCTTTTAAAATGGATGTCATTCTTGTTATGTGTTTAATTTAAGTTTCTATTTTATGATTTATGTGTTTATCTCTATTCTTAATGTTTTCCTAAACCTGATCAATTTGGGAATAATTTCTTGGGTTTATGTATGATTTGGAAAAATTTGCATAAACTTAGAACACATTATAAACATCACAATTTCTACAATCGCTAAGAATAAACGTTGTGGGTTGTGTGATCCTTCTTTTAATTCTCTCATTTTTTATAAAGCCTTCTCTATTTAGGGTTATGCTAAGGAATTGGCTAATTCTAAATAGTTTGAAGAGGATTGATATACCAAAGAATTGGATATTAATTAAAATTGAGAATTGATCTTAAATCATGAAATAGAACTTAATTAAATTACTATTTTAATTTGCATTAGAAAGTTCAAGTGAAGTCCGAAACCTAACACTTTCTCATCATCATTTTCAACCTTTGTTTAATTGCTTTGGTTTACTTTATTTTATTATAATTATTTTCTTGTTATTATTTAGTTTTTATTTTTATTTTTGTCAAATTCTCTAATGAGTCCTTACTTTTGTCATTAGATACAACAAGCGATGTCGCTCATTGGGGATGGTTTCCGCAAGCAGAGAAGATAAAATTTTTTTCATTAAGAATGGACTAAGTGAGGAGTCATTAGATGATATCTTATTGACTCTTGAGATGCATTCTTGTGGATTTGTGCATCGTGAACTTCTTAATTTGTGGAATATCTTCAAGGATGAAGAAAAATGCTACAGTCTTGGGAATCTGACTCTAAAAGACCCTGTTTGCCAACTTATAAGAAAATTGGATGGGAAGCTTATCCTCGACTCATAGAAGGCGTTTAAGCCATTACTGGACGTGAAACCAGAGCCAGATGTGAGCCGTATCAACAACAATTTGAACATATTATCTTCTTCTTCTTTATGTTTTCCATAAAAAAAAAAAAGAAAAAATGTTTGAACAAGGGCGATCCGGAAGGAGTACCATGACTTTAATTAGTTGTGGAGCCCCAACTCTTGGCTGACCTGTCATTGACTCAGGTGGACCTTTGCACGTTGGTCCTTAAAAAAGTTTGTGTACCATGCTCAGTAGAGAGCCGCACTCCACAACCCAACGTTTACCATCTAGGCACTATGGAGTTGATGGACAGGCAGAAGCGTCCCACTCTGGTTGTTAGTGAGAAGTAACCCGCGGCTTCCAAAGTGTATGAGGCATCTAAGCTTGATCCTCTCTTTTATTAGAAGGGGCTCTCAACGCCTGGGATGGGATGTTCTGGATTGGATATTACAGGTTTCAGATTTTAGCATCTTTGTTGATGTTACGAGCCCAAGTGTGAGCTCTCCAGGTTCCAGACCCAGGATGGAAACCCACGATGGTTTCTTCTTTCTCTTTTCTTCTAATAAATGGACGTGAGTGTCTGCTACACTAGTGACACGCAGTATAAAGATATACCACTACTGCACTCATGACGCGCAGTATAAAGATATGCCATGAAAACTGTACATAAAGGTATATCATCATTTGCTATTATATTTCTTTTATCTTTGTTTGATTTTGATGTATTTTGGTTTTGGACAGATGATCTTTTGAGCAGGGTCCTTCAGGGGTTTCTAGACTTCTTTACCCTGATGGTTTTCTTGAAGTAAAAAAAAACAAAAAACAAAAACAAAAAAAATTCCTTTACCTTTGATCTTTGATCCTAATCCAGCAATAGCTCAGATAGATTGGTCAACAAAAAGCAGTGAGGGAAGCAGGATGAAAAGAAAGTCATAGTTGACACTTCGTTTATAGCTTTCTTTTACTTTTGATTTTATTTGTCGTACTTTGTTTCTGTTTAAATTTGTGTCAGATTTCTCCAATAGGTAATAACTTTTATCCTTTACTCATCTATATTTTAACATTGAGGACAATGTTGTGATCTGGTTGGGAGGGAAGGATAGTTGACCCAAAAAAAAAATATCTTTTTTGGGAAGTATGATATTGACATGGACTTACTAAACCAATGAATGATGGCAGAGTAAAGAGTAATTTTACTCCTGAGACGCATCTAAATTGGGAAGTATGTTTAGTAATATGACTGTCAGAAACCTATTCGTAGTAAAACCAATTAAGGATGGCAGAGTAAGGAGTAAATTTTGAAAACAATTTATTACTCTTGAGACACATCTTAGTTGGGGTAGTAACTATTTAATGTTTATTTGTGGAAGTAACAAAGTTTTGCTGTTTGATTTCCTTTGAAAGATTCAAGTGAATGCACTCTCACATCCTTTGAAGCAATTGAAATTCAGGGATCATAGCATGACTGAATAAATTATCTTCTTTCTTAAATTTCACATGCTTGGTTATGGATGTTGAATTGGTGAATTGAGAATGATAGAAATATGCCCTGTGAGATTTTGAGCCTATTGATGAATGGATTGAATATCTGTACCATTCTCTTCTTTCTTGTGTGATTTTCACTCATGGAATTGTTACTCTATAATTTACTTTGTTTCTTTTTTAGGCTACATTTTCACATGCATATATAAATATGATTGAGGCATTTTGAAATAGCTACTTTGACTAAATAGCCATCCTTGTATATTTTCCCTTGTGTAACCCCTTTGAACTTATTTGACCATTCCTTGTTTTTAGTTAATTACGTTCCTTCAAAAAAAAAGAAAAAAAGAGAAAAAAAAACATGTTTTACCCAACTATAGGGAATAAGAGAGCATTTGCCTTGTTCTTGAATAAGTGTGAGGGTGTGTGTGCAAAACAATAAAAAAAAAAAAGCTGACCACCATTGCAATCAAAGGATTATCAAAGTCTAGAATAAAGGTGGATGCTTGGAAACAATAGGAAAAAAAGGAGAACGTTCAAGTCAAACAATGAATTCAATTAACCAATTTGGGATTGATCTTCAACAAAATATTAGTCAAATATTGGTGATTATCCTTTATGATGAATGTTCTCAAACATTTTTTCCACTCTAACTATATCATAATGCTCATTTATTCTCTTTGGTATTTATCTTCTCATATCCATATTATTCTCTCTCCTTTACCATGACCCGATTACAACCTTGAATAAAATCCTCTTGATTTTTGTATGCATGTGGTTTGAGTAGAGAAGAAGTAGAAGATAAGCAAGCCTATGGTAGTGCAATTGTTCATAGGTTGAATAGAGTGAAATACTTACCTTTTAAACACTTGAGAGATTGAGAGTGAATTCTGTGAGGATCTATCATTCTTGATTCATTCTTTTCAAATGAAGCTTCCTTGCTTGTTGGTTTGAGATGTGAAGAAATGTTACCTCATTAATGCTTTAATCGCTTAAATTTTTGGTTGCTCTTCTTGCTTCATGGAGTCTTTTAGAGTTTTTAGCTTTTGAGTCTATTTCGTTTTTCTTTGTTTCCTATCTTTGATCTTATATGTTTTGCCCAGGAGTGCAAAAAGCTAAGTGTGGGGGAATTTGATGATCACATATTTTATACATTAATAAACCCTCATTTTTAGTCATTTAAACTCTCTATGTACATAATTGATTGAGTTTGGTTATATTTTGTAAATTTGGACTCAAATTGGACTTAATTGATTTTTCCAACATTATTTGTATCTTACACTGTTTCTGTATTTCCTCCATATCTTGAGTTCTAGATGTGTAAAAATTATGTATCTTACCTTGTAGGAAAGATAAGAGAGAGCTCTACAACTTTCATGAAGAGCTCCAAGTAAAATATGGACATCTAAAGGAGCTAATTGGGCTTAGAATTCAAAATATGGGTTTTGTGATAGGAACCTGAACAGAGTGCAGTAATCAGAGCATAACTCGGGCTGTAGGAACTTTCTTGAGCTGAAATAGGGATACTTGAAAGTTAAGACCTATATCTACAACTTTCATGATGAACATAAGAGCTCATTCGGACAAATTGGAGGTGATATTGGGTCCAGAAGTCAAAACAGAGGTGCTGAAATTGGGCCTGAACAGTCTACAGTAATTGGGTCATATCTTGGGCTGTAGGACGAATTTTTGGATGATCTTGGTGGCATTGGAAAAATAAGACAAAATGCTACAACTTTTATGAAGACCACGTTGCTTTATTCTGATGGCATCCATGAGATCAATACTGAATGATTTTGGAGACAAAGAATCTCAATAATTTTCCACTCACCAACTCACCACTTAGCATTTTCCACTCATCCAACTACTCATCCACCTATTTTTAATCAGCCCCTTGTCATTTTGTATCCCTAATCCTCTATAAAAGGCACCATTGGCTGATCATTTGGTACTCTTGGTGTTAGGCTTAGTTTTTAGAAGTTATGGTTATGCTTGTTTATTGTTTTCCTTTGTTGTGATTTTCTCTTGCTCTAAATTGAAGTTATGATCATCTTTCTCTTCTTCTCTCTTTCTTTCTTCTTATCTATGAGTAACTAAATCTTCATCTTGCTTGGGTGAAAGAGTAAATCTCTTGGTAATGAAATAATGTTAGATTATTCTATTTCTTGTGCTTAAATGATATATTATCAAATGGACATTATATGTGTTGTATTTTGTTTCTAATCAATTTAGAAACCTTCTTTGTATAATGGAGATCTTGATTTATTGTAGATAATAGGATTGGCACAGTGAATGCTTGAACTCATTTACAAATGTTGATAAATAGTTAAAGTAATCATACAATCCGGGATGGAGAAATCACCCAAATTTCAGTTGGAGGAATAATAATCAGTCACTATTCGTGCAACCACTACCTCCTCAGGCACAACAGGACTCTCAAAATTCTCAAGGATATGCACCTTATGTCCCACCATATAAGAAAAACCTTGAAGAAACACTGCATGCATTCATAGAAAAGTAAGAGGCTATCAATAAACAAAATAATCAAACTATGATTGACATAAAAGAAACTCTTGCTAAACTTTCTTCTGCACTCACCATTCACGAGAGAGGAAAATTTCCTTCTCAACCTCAACAAAATCCCAAGGGTCGGTACAGTCTAAATGAGGGGAGTTCAGAAAATCAACAAATAAATCAAGTCAAGTTAGTGATAACTCTTAGGAGTGGAAAGGTTGTTGAAAAACAAATTCCTGAACCTTGTGAGAAAGAAGATGAACCAATTCCCCAAGAAAATAAAGAAGTTGACTAAAAGGAGACTGAACTCTATCCTCCACATCCATTTCCTCAAGCATTAAACAATTCAAGGAAATTGAACCATAACACTGAAATTTTTGAAATTTTGAAACAAGTGAAGGTCAATATTCCTCTGTTAAATGTTATTACACAGATTCATTCTTATGCCAAATATTTGAAACACTTGTGCACTGTTAAAAGGAAACTAAATGTGAAAAAGAAAGTATTTTTAGATGAACAGGTAAGCTCCATTCTTCAGTATAATAATGCGTTGAAATATAAAGACCCTAGTTGGCTTACAGTTTCATGTATTATTAGAGAACATAAAATTGAAAAAGCTTTAGTTGACCTTGGTGCTAGTGTCAAGTTGCTTCCATATTCAGTTTATCAACAACTCAACTTAAGTGAGTTAAAACCAACTTCTGTAACTCTTCTACTTGCCAGTAGATCAAATAAAATTCCAAGAGGAATAGTAGAAGATGTGTTGGTACAAGTTGATAAATTCATATATCCTGTGGATTTTATTGTCTTGGATACTGAACCTATGGTTGATAGTTGTAAGTCAATTCCTGTTATTTTAAGCCGTCCATTTTTAGCAATATCTGATGCTTTGATAAATTGCAGAAATGGAGTGGTGAAGCTAACATTTGGAAACATGACACTGGAGCTCAATGTTTTTAACATGTGCAAGCAACCATAGGAAGTCCTTGATGAAAAGGAGGAAGTTGAAGGGATTGAAGCCATTGTAGATGATCATCTTCAAAAAAGGAGTTTTTCTTACCCATTAGAAGTTTGTTTAATTAATTTGATTTGCTTGATTGTACAGATGAAATAGAATACAAAGGATGGAAGCCGAGATTCAAAGAGCTAAAACCCATGAATGATAATACCTATGAAGAAGTACCCACACTGGAATTAAAGTCATTACCTGCTTGGTTGAAGTACGCATTTTTAGGAGAAGAACAAAGCTTTCCAGAAGTAATTTCCTCAACTCTTACTAGAGAACAAGAAGGAAAGATGTTGCCTCAATAGACGCACCAAAATAGAAAGAAATTTTTAACAGAGGTGAAAAATTTTTATTGGGATAACTCACACTTGTTCAAATATTATCCCGACCAAATCGTTCGAAGATGTGTGCCCGACAGTGAGGTAGATAGTGTCATTAAATTTTGTTACTCAGAAGCATGTGGAGGTCACTTTTCTTCAAAGAAGACAACTGCGAAAATCTTGTAATGTAGATTTTATTGGCCCACTTTATTTAAGGATTGCTATACTTTTTACAAAATTTGTCAAAATTGTCAAAAAATGGGCTCAATTTCAAAAAGAAACATGATGCCTCTGAACCCCATCCTTATCATTGAAATTTTTTATTGTTGGAAAATTGATTTCATAGGTCCATTTTCATCCTCATTTGGATTTGTGTATATATTGGTTGCAGTTGATTATGTCTCAAAATGGATTGAGACGATTCCATGTTGACACATGATCATAAAACTGTTCTCAAATTTTTAAAAGAAAATATCTTGTGTCGATTTGGAATCCCTCGGGCTATCATCAGTAATGGGGGAACACATTTTTGCAATAAACCATTAGAATTTTTAATGAAGAAATATGGTATTACACACAAAATTGTCACCCCTTATCACCCTCAGACAAGTGGACAAGTTGAATTGACAAATAGGGAGATTAAACAAATTTTGAAAAAAACGGTTAACCTAAATCGTAAAGATTAGTCTTTAAGACTAAACGATGCACTTTGGGCTTACCGTACTGCTTTCAAAATATCTTTTTGTTTAAATTTGTGTCAGATTTCTCTAACAGGTAATATCTTCTATCCTTTACTCATCTATATTTTAACATTGAGGACAATGTTGTGATCTGGTTAGGGGGAATGATAGTTGACCAAAAAGAAAATTTACTTTTTTTGAGAAGTATGATATGATTGTCATGGACTTACTAAACCAATGAATGATGGCAGAGTAAGGAGTAATTTTACTCCTGAAACTCATCTAAATTGGGAAGTATGTTTAGTGATATGACTATCAGAAACCTATTCATAGTAAAACTAATTAAGGATGACAGAATAAGGAGTAAATTTTACCTTAGAGATAAGTTTACTCTTGAGACGTATCTTAGTTAAGGAGATAATTATTTTGTGCAGAAGTAGCAAATGGATTCTTGGATCTTAGCATATATTGTCTTCTTTCTTAAAAATCACAAGCTTGGATATGAATGTTGATATGGCGGATTGAGAATGATAGAAATATGCTTTGTGAGATTTTGAAACTATTGATGAATGGATTGAATATCTGTACCATTCTCTTCTTTCTTGTGTGATTTTCACTCATGGAATTGTTACTCTAGAACTTGCTTTATTTCTTTTTTAGGCTATATTTTCACATGCATACATAAATATGATTAAGGTGTTTTGAAATAGCTACTTTGACCAAATAGTCATCCTTGTATATTTTCCCTTGTGTAACCCCTTTGAGCTTATTTGACCATTCCTTGTTTTTAGCTCAATACATACCTTCAAAAAAAAAAAGAAAAAGACAAAAATAAGAAAAAAAAACATGTTTTACCCAACCTTAGGGAATAAGAGAGCATTGGCCTTGTTCTTGAATAAGTGTGGGGGTGTTTGTGCAAAATGATCAAAGATAATAAAAAATAATAAAAAAACTGACCATTGTTGCAATCAAAGGATTATCAGAGTTTAGAATAAAGGTGGATGCTTGGAAACAACAAGAAGAAAAGGAGAAGGTTCAGGTCTAACAATGAATTCAATTCACCAATTTGGGATTGATCTTCAACAAAACATTAGTTAAATATTGGTGATTGTCCTTTATCATGAATGTTCTCAAACATTTTCTCCACTCTAACTGTACCATAATGCTCTTTTATTCTCTTTGGTATTTATCTTCTCATATTCATATCATCTCTGGTCCTTTACCATGACCTAATTACAACCTTGAATAAAGTCCTCTTGATTTTTATATGTATGTGGTTTGAGTAGCGGAAAAGTAGAAGATAAGCAAGCTTATGGTAGTGCAATTGTTTATGGGTTGAATAGAGTGAGATATTTACCTTTTAAACACTTGAGAGATTGAGAGTGAATTCTGTGAGGATCTATCATTCTTGATTCATTCTTTTCAACTGAAGTTTCCTTGCTTGTTGGTTTGAGATGTGACAAAATGTTACCTCATTAATGCTTTGATCCCTTGAATTTCTGGTTGCTCTTCTTGCTTCATCGAGTCTTTTAGAGTTTTTAGCTTTTGAGTCTATGTCGTTTTTCTTTGTTTACTAGCTTTGATCTTATGTGTTTTGCCTATGGAACGCCCCTTTTTGGGAGGGAACGTCACATTGTCAAATAAAATAAAATGCGGAAATTGAATAAACAAACGATTAAGACCCGGTTCATTTTATTTAATTGATGTTTAACCATGTGAGCAAAATTGGCAATATTTTTTTTTTATAATAATAATAATGATAATACAGAATGTGGATAAAAGTGATGAATAAAACAATACACAGAATTTGCACCTGAATAGCATACATATATATATATAAAATTTGATACAACTGTTTTGTAGATACAAGCCTGGCCATCACCAAAAAGCAAAACTATACCCGTCCCAAGGGAAACATGCATATATACCATCATGCATATACAAAATATACAGCCCCACCAAAAATAAAAGTACATCGAGGCCCCAAAAATAAAAACACGGCGTACCATCGGCAGCCACCAATGATCATCGACCCTCGGATAAAAGGGATCGATTCAGATCCTCGGGAGGACCCTCATCAGGATCTTCCTCATCCGAGGACACTTCCATAGGAACCACAGAAGCACGGGACGAGCCGAGCGGTGGAATCAAAAGAATCCTCCTGCGGGGTGTAATAGCGGGCACCCCACATCTCCCTAATGGGCAGGTAAAACTCCAGACGCAAGCTGAGGTGGCAAGTGAGGACAGGTGCCTCATGACGTCTCCAGGCAAGTGCTATCAACACGTCTCCCAAGTACACGCAGCGGTCGGAGTTCAGGTTGATGTGCCAGCACTCTGGCCCCCCAAGGAAGGTCAGACGCACATCTCCCAGGAACCCACGCATACGTGCAGACATCGTCGCAGTAGAAGTCAATCTTGTGCAGGCCAGAAGCCGGGGAAGGCAGGATCTTCTGTCTCCTTACCGTCGTCTTCGATCAGTACAGGGTACACATAGACAGCAAATAATAGAAGCACAGGGAAAGAGGTAAGACATCCTACATCATTACCAGTTATAGCATGCTAGAAACAAAACGGCGCCACGCGCCCAAATAGCAATCCAACACATCATATTCAATTAATGAGCAGTAATCTTAATAGTAAGTAATTAAACAGTTACAGGCATATAATTATTATAATGACAGTTAAATCAAGTATAGTTACAGAAATAAGAATTAATGATGACAGTGTACATCATGACTCGTATGCATGCTTTCCCAAATTCCTACTCCATGGAGCTAGACTCAATCAGTCGGAGAGAAAGATCAGGAGACATGTCTGTAACTCGGCTGCCGAGGCCAGTGCTATCAATAATTTTTCCACGTGCACAATCATGGCATTGTACAGACATTCTACACTAGATCACGATATAGGACAGTGTCAAGTCCGGATCGTCGGTGCGTTTGCATCGGTTTGCCCCACAGGCGGAGGAGCTACCAACGCCCATTGTGAAGGACCCGCACCCCGACGCCCCAAGGTCATAACACGACCCACACTTGTCTACTCGCACCCGCACTAAGGTGTGTTCAATCTCCTAGGCAACTTGGCCTTACAACAGTCCACAAGGACATCACAATGCATAAGACACTATGCATGCACATGTATGATCCACAATCTCATACAAATTCATAATATGCCACATTAGGCCAACATAAGCATCATTATATAAATGGTCACTCACATGGACCCATAATCACATAATATAAGTATCAAGCCCATTAATGCATCATTAGGTTCATTATGAATCCTAAATTAAACTTTGTCCCCCTTTCTAAGGTTCATGTTCAAAAATCAATCCTTATAGCCAACTTAATATTCCAAGGCAACTCAATTCCCCATAACTTACATTTTATTTGAGCTCTTAGGCCTCACACTCTCATGTTCTTCACTCACTTAGAATCTCCTTAATTCTTATGACACTTTCACTCTTGGTTCTTTGAAAATTTATGAAGTCTTAGCTTTAATAAATTCTTCTAATTTCTTAATCATCCTTTTCATTACTTAGGTTTACAATTACCTAATTAATTATACTTCCAATTCATTAAAATCACATTTTCCACCTAAAATTGCCTAGAGGCCGTGGCCTCCCTATAAATTCAATTTCAAATCTTTTCAAGTCATAATCATGTACATCATTCCCTTAATTATTTAAATTGTTCACTTGTCCAATTAACTCACCAAAAAACCCTAGGTTCTTGGCTCCAAAACCGTAGCCACCATAAGAATTCCAACTTCAAATTTTTCTTCCATTACATTCCATTTCATACCTTGATAATTTAAGTCTTATGCCAATTACAATTTTAACACAAACTCCTCTAATTTTCTAACCTAAAACCGTGGCACTCTTGAAGGGTGTTCAATCAATTTTTCATCCATTTTAAATCACTCAATCCATTCCAACAATAGCATAAATGAATTAAAATCAACACATAACACAATTAATCATTAAATTCAAGAACAACCCTCATTAGGGTTCTTCACAAATCAACACAACCAAGGTTCCTAGATGCTAAAAATGGTTGAAGAGGAGTGTCTTCCTCTTACCTAAGTGAAGGAATCAAAATAACTCCAAGAGTGCTCCTTGGAATTTTCGGATTTGGCCACCAAAATCCCTAAAAATGGTGACTTTGTTAGAATAAATACCAAAGCTTGAAAAATGAAGCATGAGTGGTCATAGAAGAGACCATGAGCACGAAAATGAGAGGGAAGGAAGAGTGGTCATGAAACTTACCCAAAATGCTCAAAGTTGGAGCTTGGAGAAAATGGTGAAAATGGAGGATTTTCAAGAAGCTCCAAGAGGGAAAGGTGTTTAGAATGGTGAGGAGAGTAAGAAAATGTAATTTGTTTAAATTTTTGTGAAGGTTGGAGGGGCTGGATAGTGGCTGGCCGTGTGGTGTGGGAGAGAAATGGAGGAGAAGAAGGAGAATAACGTAAAAGGAAGAAAGAAAATGGTGTTTTTGGGTGTTAATGTATTAAATGTAATATTAGGATAATGAAATCAATTCTTTCTCCTTGAGTGGCTGCCTGTGCAGGCACGTGAGAGAGAGAGAAGAGTGGGTGAGAAAATTGGCTTCCTTTGGAAGCCAACACATGTGGTCAAAGTTTGGGGTCAAAGCTTCTTAAGGAAGCTTTGATTATTTAATCAATAAATTTGAATTAAAGTAGATAGATTTGACATAAAGTAGATTACATTAGGATAATGTGATAGGATTTTTATTACACACTATTATCCAATAGATAATAGTTACGGTTAATGATTAAGTCGTATTTAATTAATCTGACAGATGAATTTTTTCGCTGTATTGATTTAATTGTATCTGTAAAGATTTCTCGAAAATTGTAAAATCTCGTAAACTGTGTCAAGTCTCGTGTTTAGTAAGATCTCCCGTCGACATGTCCATAGTCCAAGGTTCTCAGAGAAAACATCGAGTTTCTCTGGTTCTGCTCAGCGCGCACGTAAAATGAGAAATATATTAAAATATTTGACAGTTCCAGAAAATTCCCAGAAAATTTTCAAAAATTGAAAATATTATAAAATGACTATCTGTCATATAAATTTCCAATTTTTAAAGCATTACAGTCATTTTCACGACTCTGCTCAATGTTCGCGCAAAACGAAGAATATATTAAAATATTCATCGTTCCCGGATAATTCCGAAAAAATTCACATAAATCACAAATATTGAAAAATGACTATTCATGGTGAAATAATCAATTTCCGGAGTGTTACACTGGTCTCAGCAATTCTCAGCCCAGTGTGCACGTAAAACGAAGAATATATTAAAATATTCGTCGTTTCTGAAAAATTCCTAAAAATCAAGAATATTATAAAATGATGATTTATGATCAAATATGTATTTTTCGGGATGTTACAACACTCCCTACTAAAAGGAATTTCGTCCTCGAAATTTACATACCTCAAAATAATTCTGGATGTTGCTCCTTCATCTTATCTTCCAATTCCTATGTCGCATCACCGGTTGCTTCATTCCAAATCACCTTTACCAATGGAATCTCCTTGCCTCGTAGTTGCTTTATCCGTCGATCCTCGATTCTCGCGGGGAGACGTTTCATAGGTCGGGTTCTCTTTTAAGCGTACATCGTGTCCAGGTGCTATAACATGACTTGGATTAGGTAAATATTTACGAAGTTGTGACACATGGAATACATTATGTGTGTTTGAAAGAATAGGGGGTAAGGCTATCTGGTAGGCTACTGGACCTATCCGGCGAAGGATTTGGTAAGGTCCAAGGAATTTCGGAGTGAGTTTTCTAGATTTCAAGGCCCGGCCGACCCCAGTCGTGGGTGTGACTTTCAGGAACACATGCTCACCTTCTTCAAACTCAAGAGACTTTCTTCTCTTATCCGCATAGCTCTTTTGTCGGCTCTGAGCAGTTCTCATCTTCTCTTGAATCATCTTAACCTTCTCAGTCGTCTGCTGGATAATGTCTGGTCCAATCGTAAGATGCTCGCCGTCTTGGTACCAACATAATGGTGTTCGACACCGTCTTCCATACAGAGCTTCATAGGGTGCCATCCCTATACTCGAATGATAACTGTTATTGTAGGTGAACTCCACCAGTGGTAGAACTTCATCCCAACTTCCAACATTTCCATAGAACAAGCTCTAAGTAGGTCCTCTAGAGATTGGATCGTCCTTTCCGATTGACCATCGGTTTGCGGATGATACGCCGAACTCAGGCGCAATCTCGTTCCCAACGGAGCTTGTAAACTTTGCCAAAACTTTGAGGTAAACCTCGGATCTCTATCCGAGACTATACTCGTAGGCACACCATGTAATCTGACAATTTCCCCAATATACAGTCGGGTCAGCTTTTCCAAACTGTACCTTATGTTAATCGGGAGGAAATGAGCCGATTTTGTAAGTCGATCAACTATTACCCAAATCGAGTCATGTCCCATCCTTGTCCTTGGCAATCCCACAACAAAGTCCATTGCGATCTTTGTCCCACTTCCATTCGGGAATAGACAATGGTTGCAAAGCAACCCTACTGTGTCGCTGATGTTCCACTTTAGCTTTTTGACAGACTAGACAAGTCGATACACATCTAGTGACATCACTCTTTAGTCCATGCCACCAGAACAACTTCTTCAAGTCTTGGTACATCTTCGTTATACCAGGGTGCATACTTAGCTTGCTAGTGTGGGCATGATCCACAATATATCGTCTAAGCTCTTGGTCACGAGGAATACAAACTCTACCTCGGAATCTCAGAATTTCATCTGTTCTTTCTTCGAACTCTGTTTTCTCGTCTTGTTTCATTTGTTCTCTTATTCCTTGCAAGAATTCATCGGTCTTCTATTTTTCCCGTATGTCTTCCATCAACTCGCTTGAGATGGTAACCCTATTTATGCAAATTCTTCTGGGTTCCAACTTAACAAATGACCATACATCTCTAAATTGTTCGATGAGATCTCTTTCCCTAATCATCAAGGCAGAAACACTGATAGTCTTTCTACTTAAGGCATCAGCCACAACGTTCGCCTTGCCAGGGTGGCACAATAACTGGAAATCATAATCCTTTAAAAACTCCAGCCATCTCCGCTGTCTCATATTCAGCTCTTTCTGATCGTACAAGTACTTCAAGCTCTTGTGGTCACTGAAGATGTTGAATGTCGCTCCATAAAGGAAATGTCTCCATATCTTCGAGCAAAAACCACATACCGCCAACTCCAAATCATGAGTCGGGTAATTCTTTTCATGCACTCGCAACTGTCGCGAAGCATAGGCTACCACCTTTCGGTGTTGCATAAGAACAGATCCCAAACCTTGATACGAAGCGTCACAGTACACCTCGAACGGTTCATTCGGATCAGGTAACACCAATACAGGTGAGGTAGTCAGCCGTTTCTTCAACTCTTGAAAACTCTGCTCACATCTATCAGTCCATTCGAAAGCTTGATTCTTCTTTGTCAATTGAGTGAGCGGTCCAGCAATCTTGGAAAACCCTTCTATGAACCTCCGGTAATATCCGGCTAAACCAACGAAACTACGGACTTCCGTCACTGACTTCGGTTGTTCCCACTGCAGTACTGCTTCTACTTTGGATGGATCCACTGCAATTCCTTCTTTTGAGATCACATAACCCAAAAACTTCAACTCATCTAGCCAAAACTCGCACTTCGACAGCTTGGCATACAGTTCCTTTTCCTTCAAAATCTGAAGAACTATGCTGAGGTGCTCAGCATGATCCTCCTAATTCTGGGAATATATCAGGATGTCATCAATGAAGATGACAACAAACTTATCCAAGTACGGACGAAAGATGCGGTTCATGTAGTCCATGAAAATAGCAGGCGCATTCGTCACACCAAACGGCATCACAAGATACTCGTAATGACCGTATCGCGTACGAAAAGCAGTCTTGGGTATATCCTCCGTCTTCACTCTTATCTGATGATACCCAGATCTCAAGTCAATCTTCGAAAATACTGTTGCCCCCTTCAGTTGGTCCATCAAGTCGTCAATTCTCGGGAGAGGATATTTGTTCTTGATTGTCAACTTGTTCAATTGCCTGTAGTCCACACACAATCTCGAGGTACCGTCCTTCTTTCGAACTAGTAACACGGGTGCTCCCCACGGGGACACACTCGGTCTAACGAATTGCTTCTCCAAAAGCTCTTCTAGTCGCTTCTTAAGTTCGGCTAATTCTATCGGTGACATTCGGTAAGGTGCTATAGACACGGGACCATCTCCCGGTACTAGATCAATAGCAAACTCGATCTCACGTGCCGGTGGTAAACCAGGTACTTCTTCAGGGAAGATCTCGGGAAATTCCTTCACTACTGGAATAGTACTCAAATCGGCCTCACTCTCAACTTTCAAAGAAGATAATAGCATGTACCCCGAGCTCCTTCTTTCAAGAAAGCTCGTGCTTGGTTGGCCGTCAAGTATCTAGAATTCTCATCCACAAGAAAGACTATGGTCTTACTAGAACAATCTAACGAGAACATGGTTGGAAGATAACCAGTCCATCCCTAGGATTATATCTAACTGTGAAAGAGGTAAACAGATCAAATCAACAGAAAAGATTCGACCTTCAACAATCAAAGGACACTTCAAACAGACTTTGGTAGTAACTACCGGTTTATCAGTGGGGGTTGAAACAGTCAATTCAAAAGGTAGTTCAGACACAGGTAAACCAAGTCGTAGCACACAGTCATATGATATGAAAGAATGGGTTGCCCCAGAGTCATACAGTACTTTTAAAAGATTACCTTCTATGGCGCCTTCTCCTTGAATCAAGTCTTCGGATTCAGAAGCTTCAGCTCCACTCATAGTATAAACTCGACCTCCGGCTTGCGGTTTCTTGGCTCGGGTTGCATTGACTGAAGGTTCAGCCTTTGCTTGGTTACAATCTCTGGACATATGGCCCGGTTTGCCACATCTGAAGCAAATGATTCCTTTTATCGTGCAGTCTCTTGTGAGATGATCTTTCCCACACTTCAGGCATTTGGATGGGTAGGTCGTATTCTGACCAGTTCGGTTCCCAGAAGAACCTCCACCTGAACTTCCACCGATTTGTTGTTGACTCCCCCTTTGGTCGGTTATAGGGCTTCTTCTGAAAACGGTTTGAACCACTGCCTCCACCTCTTTGGGACCGTACAGGCCCAAAGTTCCTGTTTCTCGCGTCTCTAGCCTGCTCCAAGGCTTCAACTTCACAGCAAGTGTCTAACAGTTTTGAGAACACCTTCATCTTCAGGGTGATCACAGCTTTCTTCACCTCATACCTCAGTCCTTCGGTGAATTTCCAGCATTTTCAGGCCTCATCAGTTTGATGCTGGTAATGGGTCGAGAACTTCTCCAGATTCTCAAACTTAGTGGCGTACTCGCTGACGGTCATGTTCCCCTGTCTCAGGTTGAGGAACTCCATCTCCTTTGCGTGTCTCGCATTCGCAGGAAAGTATTTGTCCAAGAACTTGTTCTTGAACACATCCCATGTGATGTCAGCTCCTTCGGCTTCTAGTGCTCTTTGAGCTCCATTCCACCAGTCTTCGGCGTTGCCTACCAGCATGAAAGTAGCATAGTTCACCTTCTTATCTTCGGCACAGTTCATGCCTCAGAACACCTTTTCCAGTTCCTTGATCCACAGACTAGCCTTGTCTGGATCAAATTCTCCCTTGAACTACGGAGGGTTATGACGACGAAACTCTGCTAAGTTTTGCGCATCGACAGTCGCCTCAAGCTGTTGAGCAGCTCTTTCTTGTTGTTGAGCAGCGCGTTTATTTTGTTGGGCGATGACTTCAGCCATTCTCTGCATCGCTTCAATAGCAGCTGCCATTTCTCCACCTCTTGCCATCTTGCTTTTCTCTCAAATTAGATTACTGAAAACATAAGAAAAGTCAGGGGAATCCACTCAAGACACCCATCACAGAGATTCACACAGCACAAACAAGACAGACTCACACTCAAGACCCAAAGAAAACATAAACCGGGGCTCTGATACCAACTTAATGGAACGCCCCTTTTTGGGAGGGAACGTCACATTGTCAAATAAAATAAAATGCGGAAATTGAATAAACAAACGATTAAGACCCGGTTCATTTTATTTAATTGATGTTTAACCATGTGAGCAAAATTGGCAATATATATATTTTTTTTATAATAATAATGATAATACGGAATGTGGATAAAAGTGATGAATAAAACAATACACAGAATTTGCACATGAGTAGCATACATATATATATATAAAATTTGATACAACTGTTTTGTAGATACAAGCCTGGCCATCACCAAAAAGCAAAACTATACCCGTCCCAAGGGAAACATGTATATATACCATCATGCATATACAAAATATACAGCCCCACCAAAAATAAAAGTACATCAGGCCCCAAAAAATAAAAACACTGGCAGCCATCAGTAGCCACCAATGATCATCGACCCCTCAGATAAAAAGGGACCGATTCAGGATCCTCAGGAGGACCCTCATCAGGATCTTCCTCATCCGAGGACACTTCCATAGGAACCACAGAAGCACGGGACGGAGCCCGAGCGGTGGAATCAAAAGAATCCTCCTGCGGGGTGTAATAACGGGCACCCCACATCTCCCTAATGGGCAGGTAAAACTCCAGACGCAAGCTGAGGTGGCAGGTGAGGACAGGTGCCTCATGACGTCTCCAGGCAAGTGCTATCGACACGTCTCCCAAGTACACGCAGCGGTCGGAGTTCAGGTTGATGTGCCAGCACTGCGGCCCCCAAGGAAGGTCAGACGCACATCTCCCAGAACCCACGTATACGTGCGACATCGTCGCAAAGAGAAGTCAATCTTGTACAGGCCAGAAGCCGGGGAAGGCAAGATCTTTTGTCTCCTTACCGTCGTCTTCGATCGTACAGGTACACATAGACAGCAAATAATAGAAGCACAGGGAAAGAGGTAAGACATCCTACATCATTACCAGTTATAGCATGCTAGAAACAAAACGGCGCCACGCGCCCAAATAGCAATCCAACACATCATATTCAATTAATGAGCAGTAATCTCAATAGTAAGTAATTAAATAGTTACAGGCATATAATTATTATAATGACAGTTAAATCAAGTATAGTTACAGAAATAAGAATTAATGATGACAGTGTACATCATGACTCGTATGCATGCTTTCCCAAATTCCTACTCCATAGAGCTAGACTCAATCAGTCGAAGAGAAAGATCAGGAGACATGTCTGTAACTCGGCTGTCGAGGCCAGTGCTATCAATAATTTTTCCACGTGCACAATCATGGCATTGTACAGACATTCTACACTAGATCACGATATAGGACAGTGTCAAGTCCGGATCGTCGGTGCGTTTGCATCGGTTTGCCCCACAGGCAGAGGAGCTACCAACTGCCCATTGTGAAGGACCCGCACCCTGACGCCCCCAAGGTCATAACACAACCCACACTTGTCTACTCGCACCCGCACTAAGGTGTGTTCAATCTCCTAGGCAACTTGGCCTTACAACAGTCCACAAGGACATCACAATGCATAAGACACTATGCATACACATGTATGATCCATAATCTCATACAAATTCATAATATGCCACATTAGGCCAACATAAGCATCATTATATAAATGGTCACTCACATGGACCCATAATCACATAATATAAGTATCAAGCCCATTAATGCATCATTAGGTTCATTATGAATCCTAAATTAAACTTTGTCCCCCTTTCTAAGGTTCATGTTCAAAAATCAATCCTTATAGCCAACTTAATATTCCAAGGCAACTCAATTCCCCATAACTTACATTTTATTTGAGCTCTTAGGCCTCACACTCTCATGTTCTCCACTCACTTAGAATCTCCTTAATTCTTATGACACTTTCACTCTTGGTTCTTTGAAAATTTATGAAGTCTTAGCTTTAATAAATTCTTCTAATTTCTTAATCATCCTTTTCATTACTTAGGTTTACAATTACCTAATTAATTATACTTCCAATTCATTAAAATCACATTTTCCACCTAAAATTGCCTAGAGGCCGTGGCCTCCCTATAAATTCAATTTCAAATCTTTTCAAGTCATAATCATGTACATCATTCCCTTAATTATTTAAATTGTTCACTTGTCCAATTAACTCACCAAAAAACCCTAGGTTCTTGGCTCCAAAACCGTAGCCACCATAAGAATTCCAACTTCAAATTTTTCTTCCATTACATTCCATTTCATACCTTGATAATTTAAGTCTTATGCCAATTACAATTTTAACACAAACTCCTCTAATTTTCTAACCTAAAACCGTGGCACTCTTGAAGGGTGTTCAATCAATTTTTCATCCATTTTAAATCACTCAATCCATTCCAACAATCCATTATATACAACCAATCCATCCAATAGCATAAATGAATTAAAATCAACACATAACACAATTAATCATTAAATTCAAGAACAACCCTCATTAGGGTTCTTCACAAATCAACACAACCAAGGTTCCTAGATGCTAAAAATGGTTGAAGAGGAGTGTCTTCCTCTTACCTAAGTGAAGGAATCAAAATAACTCCAAGAGTGCTCCTTGGAATTTTCGGATTTGGCCACCAAAATCCCTAAAAATGGTGACTTTGTTAGAATAAATACCAAAGCTTGAAAAATGAAGCATGAGTGGTCATAGAAGAGACCATGAGCACGAAAATGAGAGGGAAGGAAGAGTAGTCATGAAACTTACCCAAAATGCTCAAAGTTGGAGCTTGGAGAAAATGGTGAAAATGGAGGATTTTCAAGAAGCTCCAAGAGGGAAAGGTGTTTAGAATGGTGAGGAGAGTAAGAAAATGTAATTTGTTTAAATTTTTGTGAAGGTTGGAGGGGCTGGATAGTGGCTGGCCGTGTGGTGTGGGAGAGAAATGGAGGAGAAGAAGGAGAATAACGTAAAAGGAAGAAAGAAAATGGTGTTTTTGGGTGTTAATGTATTAAATGTAATATTAGGATAATGAAATCAATTCTTTCTCCTTGAGTGGCTTGCAGACGTGAGAGAGAGAAGAGTGGGTGAGAAAATTGGCTTCCTTTGGAAGCCAACACATGTGGTCAAAGTTTGGGGTCAAAGCTTCTTAAGGAAGCTTTGATTATTTAATCAATAAATTTGAATTAAAGTAGATAGATTTGACATAAAGTAGATTACATTAGGATAATGTGATAGGATTTTTATTACACACTATTATCCAATAGATAATAGTTACAGTTGACAGAAGTCAGTATTTAATTAATCTGACAGATGAATTTTTTCGCTGTATTGATTTAATTGTATCTGTAAAGATTTCTCGAAAATTGTAAAATCTCGTAAACTGTGTCAAGTCTCGTGTTTAGTAAGATCTCCCGTCGACATGTCCATAGTCCAAGGTTCTCAGAGAAAACATCGAGTTTCTCTGGTTCTCCTTTCACACAGACGTAAAATGAGAAATATATTAAAATATTTGTGCCTTCGAGAAAATTCCCAGAAAATTTTCAAAAATTGAAAATATTATAAAATGACTATCTGTCATATAAATTTCCAATTTTTAAAGCATTACAGTCATTTTCACGACTGCTGCTCAATGTTCAAGCAAAAACGAAGAATATATTAAAATATTCATCGTTCCCGGATAATTCCGAAAAAATTCACATAAATCACAAATATTGAAAAATGACTATTCATGGTGAAATAATCAATTTCCGGAGTGTTACACTGGTCTCAGCAATTCTCAGCCCAGTGTGCACGCAAAACGAGAAATATATTAAAATATTCGTCGTTTCTGAAAAATTTCAGAAAAATTCCTAAAAATCAAGAATATTATAAAATGATGATTTATGATCAAATATGTATTTTTCAGGATGTTACAGCCTAGGAGTGCAAAAAGCTAAGTGTGGGGAAATTAAATGATCACATATTTTATACATTAATAAACCCTCATTTTTAGTCATTTTCACTCTCTATGTACTTAATTGATTGAGTTTATTTATGTTTTGTAAGTTTGGACTCAAATTAGACTTAATTGATTTTTTCAATATTATTTGGGTCTTGCATTGTTTCTGTATTTCCGCCATATCTTGAGTTCTAGATGTGTAAAAATTATGTATTTTACCTTGTCGGAAAGATAAGAGAGAGCTCTACAACTTTCATGAAGAGCTCCAAGTAAAATATGGACATCTAGAGGAGCTAATTAGGCTTGGAAGTCAAAATGTGGGTTTTGTGATTGGAACTTGAATAGAGTGCAGTAATCAGAGCATAACTCGGGCTGTAGGAACTTTCTTGAGCTGAAATTAGGATACTTGAAAGTTAAGACCTGTATCTACAACTTTCATGACGAACATAAGAGCTCATTCGGACAGATTGGAGGTGATATTGGGTCTGGAAGTCAAAACAGAGGTGCTGAAACTGGGCCTGAACAGTCTGCAGTAATTGGGTCATATCTTGGGCTGTAGGACGAATTTTTGGATGATCTTAGTGGCATTAGAAAACTGAGACAAAATGCTACAACTTTGATGAAGACCACGTTGCTTCATTCTAATAGCATCCATAAGATCAGTACTGAATGATTTTGGAGACAAAGAATCTCAATAATTTTCCACTCACCAACTCACCATTTGGCATTTTCCACTCATTCACCCACTCATCCACCTACTCTTAATCAGCCTCTTTGCCATTTTGTATCCTTAATCCTCTATAAAAGGCACCATTGGCTGATCATTTAGTGATCTTAGTATTAGGCTTAGTTTTTAGAAGTTATGGTTATACTTGTTTATTGTTTTCCTTTGTTGTAATTTTCTCTTGCTCTAAATTGAAGCTATGTTCATCTTTCTCTTCTTCTCTCTTTCTTTCTTCTTATCTATAAGTAACTAAATCTTCATCTTGCTTGGGTGAAAGAGTAAAGCTCTTGGTAATGAAATAAGGTTAGATTATTCTATTTTTTATGCTTAAATGATATATTATCAAATGGACATTATATGTGTTGTATTTTGTTTCCAATCAATTTAGAAACCTTCTTTGTATAATGGAGATCTTGATTTATTGTAGACAAGAGGATTGGCACAATGAATGCTTGTACTCATTTATAAATGTTGGTAGATAATTAAAGGAATCATAATATGATTGCATATATAATTGAACTTTGAATGTTATATTTTTCGATTGGAACCTCCGTTGTGTGAGGATTTCAATTGAGTTATAAAAAGAAATAATCTTGCCTTTAATTTATTACCAAGAGTGGATCCCCTAACCCAAGCAAGTTCTTAAATTCATTTGTGAGCATCTTTTATTACTTTTGGTGTTGTGACAAACCCTTTTCTTAACCCAATTAATTTTTCTTCATCAATTCCCTGTGTATCGACCTCGGACTCCCGAGAAAGAGTAAAATTTAATGTAGTAACATTTCTGGCTTAGTAACGTAAAGGTGTTAGCCGAGTCCAATATTGACCTGCACTTGGATCATAATTTCATAATTACATATTTTATATATTAATAAACCCTCATTTTTAGTCATTTACACTCTCCATGCACTTAATTGATTAAGCTTGGTTATGTTTTGTAAGTTTGGACTCAAATTGGACTTAATTGATTTTTTTAGCATTATTTGGGTCTTACACTGTTTCTGTATTTCCGCCATATCTTGAGTTCTACATGTGTAAAAATTATGTTTCTTACCTTGTAGGAAATTTATTGAGGTTATTTTTTTAAAGTAAATTTCATCATCTTGTATATTCATCATCTGGTAAATTCTATCTTTACTCTTTTAATTTACTAACTTACTAACTTGCTAACTGACTAACTTTCTAACATTTATATTTATGTCATTTACTTATGTTTACTAACTTTTAATTTATGTCATTTATTTTTTGCTTACTAACTTTTAAATTTCTACTCTCTAACTTTTAATTTACGTCATTTATTTTCTATTTCTCTAACTTTTAAATTTATGTCATTTATTTTTTGCTTACTAACTTTTAAATTTCTACTCTCTAACTTTTAATTTACGTCATTTATTTTCTGCTCTCTAACTTTTAAATTTCTGTTATTTATTATTGTTTTCTAACGTAAAGAAATAATCTTTCTTCTTTTCTTCTCTTTCGCCGGCTTTGGTGGGGCTCTGCCTTTCTCTGGTTTTTATATTTTAAATTTATTTTCTGTAATTTACTTTCTCGCACTTTATTTTCACGTATTTCTCGTATTTTACGCAATTTACTTTCTCGCACTTATTTTCTGTATTTTTCTTTCGCATTTTCTAACTTACTAATTATTAACCCTCTAATTATCTAACTTTTTAATTTATCAGTTATCTAACTTTTTACTTGTTAATATTTATTGGGTGGTTGGTTTATACCACATCCTTGTTAATATTTAATGGCTGTTGTAAACAGCAGACTTGTACATTTTTTTTCTATTTTAAGTCATTTATTTATGCTTAATTTTGGTATTGTGATTTAAATTATGGTCGTTTAGTTAAAATTAATCATGGTACTTTATATATTGATTTGTTTGAATCATAATCATACATAATTGACACAATGGCTGAAAATGAAAATGTACATGATGAACATGAAAATCAACCGTTGCGAACCATGTGTGAATATTTGCAACCACCTCAAAATTCTAGTCCATCATTTTTTATCTTTCCACTCAATGCCAATAATTTTAGACTCAGGCCAGGTATGATTTCTATACTTCCTAATTTTCATGGTTTAGAGTCTGAAAGCCCATATTTACATTTGAAAGAATTTGAGGAAGTATGTATTGCTTTCAATGACCAAAATTGCACTAAAGAGATTGTTAAGCTTAAGTTGTTTCCTTTTACTTTAAAAGATATAGCAAAATCTTGGCTTAACACTTTGAAACCAAGATCAATTGGCACATGGCAAGAAATGCAAGGTGAGCTCTTGAAGAAATTTTTTCCAACACATAAAACCAATGCTATGAAAAGACAAATCCAAAATTTTTCCCAAAATTCAAATGAAGCATATTTTCAATGTTGGGAACGGTTTAAGGATTTGTTAAATTCTTGCCCACATCATGGTTTTGAAAAATGGCGCACTATAAGCTTCTTTTATGAAAGTTTAACACCTGAAACTAAACAATTTGTGGAAACAATGTGCAATGGTGAGTTTCTTGATAAAGAACCTGATGAAGTTTTAGACTATTTAAACTAGTTGGCTAAAAATTCTCAATCTTGGCATAGTGCTAACTCTTCTGAAAATTCAATTAGATCTAACCTTGTAAGTGCTAATAAAGGAAAATATCACCTTAGTCAAGAGGAAGATCTAAATGCAAGGTTTGCCAGTTTGGGGAGAAAGGTTGAAGCCATGGAATTAAGAAAAGCAAAAGAAATCAAATCTGCACAAAATGAAGAAATTTGTGGCATTTGTGATGACTTAGGACACTCAACACATGAATGTCCTAAGATTCCTGTGTTTAAAAAAGTTGTACATGAGCAAGTAAATGCAATGAATAATTTTAAAAAGCCATTTACTTCTTTTTTTTTCAGATACATACAATCCGGGATGGAGAAATCACCCAAACTTCAGCTAGAGGAATAATAATCAGTCACAATTCGTGCAACCACCACCTCCTCAGGCACAACAGGACTCTCAAAATTCTCAAGGATATGCACCTTATGTCCCATCTTTTAAGAAAAACCTTGAAGAAACATTGCATGCATTTATAAAAAAGCAAGAGGCCATTAATAAACAAAACAATCAAATCATGAATGACATAAAAGACACTCTTGCTAAACTTTCTTCTGCACTCATCATTCATGAGAAAGGAAAATTTCCTTCTCAACCTCAACCAAATCCCAAAGGTCAGTACAGTTTAAATGAGAGGAGTTCAGAAAACCAACAAATAGATCAAGTCAAGTCAGTGATAACTCTTAGAAGTGGAAAGGTTGTTGAAAAACAAATTCCTGAACCTTGTGAGAAAGAAGATGAACCAATTCCCCAAGAAAATGAAGAAGTTGACCAAAAAGAGACTGAACTCTCTCCTCCACCTCCATTTCCTCAAGCATTAACAATTCAAGGAAATTGAACCATAACACTGAAATTTTTAAAATTTTGAAACAAGTAAAGGTCAATATTCCTTTGTTAGATACTATCAAACAAATTCCTTGTTATGCTAAATATTTGAAGGACTTGTGCACTGTTAAAAGGAAACTAAATGTGAAAAAGAAAGCATTTTTGGCTGAACAGGTAAGCCTCATTTTTCAGAATAATAATGCGTTGAAATATAAAGACCCTGGTTGTCCTACAGTTTCATGCATTATTGGAGAACATAAAATTGAAAAAGCGTTACTTGATCTTGGTGCTAGTGTCAATTTGCTTCCATATTCAGTTTATCAGCAACTTAACTTAGGTGAGTTAAAACCAACTTTTATAACTCTTCTACTTGCCGATAGATCAATTAAAATTCTAAAAGAAATAGTGAAAGATGTGTTGGTTCAAGTTGATAAATTCATATATCCTGTGAATTTTATTGTCTTGGATAATGAATCTATGGTTGATAGTTGCAAGTCAATTCCTGTTATTTTAGGCCGTCCATTTTTAGCAACATCTAATGCTTTGATAAATTGTAGAAATGGAGTGGTGAAGCTAACATTTGGAAACATGACACTGGAGCTCAATGTTTTTAACATGTGCAAGCAACCACGGAAGCCCTTGATGAAAAGGAGGAAGTTGAAGGAATTGAAGCCATTATAGATGATCATCTTCAAACAGGGAGTTCTTCTGACCCATTAGAAATTTGTTTAGTCAATTAATTTAATTTGCTTGATTCTACAGAGGAAATAGAATACAAAGGATGGGAGCCGAGATTCAAAGAGCTAAAACCCATGAATGATAATACCTATGAAGAAGTACCCACACTGGAATTAAAGTCATTACCTGCTGGGTTAAAGTACACATTTTTGGGAGAAGAACAAAGCTTTCCAGAAGTAATTTCCTCAACTCTTACTAGAGAACAAGAAGGAAAGATGACAACTTTCCTTGTCATTTTTCCCCCCTAAAACCGTGGGGCCTCTTAAGAAGAGAGAGGGAGAAGCCTCCTCTAAAAGCTTGGGCAAAGCTTCCTTGAGAAGCTTTGTTAGCTTTTTTTTTTTTGCGAAAGTCAACTTGATGTGACATAAAATTGACACTCTTGAAAAGATGATAAGTATTTTACTATAAGCTATTATCCAATAGACAAATCTTACAGTTAACAAAAATCAGTATTTATTATCCAACGGATAATAAAATATACAACAATTTTTATTTATCAGATAAAAATATCAAAAAACGCAAACCTCATAAACTATGCCAAGCCTTGGGTTTAGTAAGATCCCCCGTTAACGTTTCCACAGTTCAAGGTTTTCCAGCCTCAAGGAAAATATTTTATTTTCTAGGCTCCGTTTAATGCGCATGCAAATTGAGAAATATATTAAATAATCAACATTCTCGGAAAAATCCACAAAAAATCACAAAAATCACAAATATTATAAAATGACTATTTATCATGAAACAAACGATTTTTGGGGTGTTACAACTCTCCCCTTCTAAAGAGAAATTTTGTCCTCGAAATTTTGTCATACCTTAGAATAGATGAGAGTATTGTTCCTTCATCTTGCCCTCTAACTCCCACGTTGCGTCTCCAATTACATCATTCCAGATCGCCTTTACAAATGCAATTTGTTCCCTCTGAGTTGTTTACATCTTTTCCTAAGTCATCTTAACTTTATCCGTTGCTTATTGTACAAGCTCATATCCAATCGCAATTCTTTCACTATCTTGGTGCCAACACAGGGTGTCTTACATCGCCGTCCATGTAACGCCTCATATCTAACTCCTTCTAATCAACCAGATTTTTCTGACTCTAATAATTACTGTAGACGTGGAATGTTGTTCCATGTAGAAAATGTCTCTAGATCTTCGATACAAACACACAACCGCTAATTCCAAGTTCGTGTAGGATAATCCTTCTCATGTACTCTCAATTACCTTGTAGCATGTGCCACAACCTTCCTATTCTGCACATGCACACATCCTACACCTTGATGTGGAACATCACAAAACACAAGGGTTTGTTGGGATTAGGTAGAACCAAAACTAGTGAAGAAGTCGAACGTCTCTTCAACCCTTGAAAACTTTATTCACCTGCGTCGGTCCACAGAAAAGCTTGATTCTTTTCTTACAAGCTGGGTGATAGGTCCCGCTATCTTGGAGAACCCATCGATAACTCTTTGATAATACCCAGCTAGTCCCACAAGCTACGAACCTCCGTTACGGTCTTCAGTCTTTCCCATTTGCACATTGAAATCTTATGACCCAAAAGTTTAACCTCCTCCAACCAAAATTTGCACTTTGACAACTTGGCATCTAAATTCTTCTCCTTCCAAATCTAGAGAAATATACCAAGATATTCAGCATGTTCCTCCCTATTTTTTGAGAATAGATCAGAATATCATCGATAAAGACAATGACAAATCTGTCTAGATAAGGACGAAAGATCCGATTCATGAAATCCATGAATATGATAGGAGCATTTGTCACTCCAAACGGCATCACGAGATACTCATAATGTCCATAACGCATTTGAAAGCCATTTTGGAAACATCCTCTACTGTTACACGAATCTGGTAAAGCTAAAGCGTAAATCCATCATGGAGAAAACAGCGACTCCCTTTTAATTAATCCATTGAATCATCTATCTTCTTCCGAGGATACTCATTCTTTATCATAATCTTGTCTAACTGGTGATAGTCCACATATCACCGAGAAGTTCCATCCCTCCCTTTAACTGACGACACCGGAGCTTATCATGAAAAACTCATTGATCACAAGAATAATATTCACATTCTCTTTACTTTTGACTTCCTAAGAAGATAATAGTATGTATCCTTGGGCTCATTTTCCTCAATAAAGCTTCAACTTGGCTGGCCATTAAGAATTCAAAAATCTCAGTTTTCAAAAAACACTAAGGTTTTCATCGGAACGATCTAGCATGATACGATTAGAAAATGACCAATTCATTCCTAAAATCATGTCTATTCAAGAATGAGCCAAACAATTCAAATCAACAGAAAAGATTTAGTCTTTAACACAAATAGGATAGTTTAAGCAACAGAATAGTAACAATAGGTTTAGTAATAGGAGCAGAAATGAACAAGTCAAAAGGTAACGAAGACACCGATAACCCTAATCAATCTATACAGTCATATGCCATAAAGAAATGGGTTGCCCCCAGAATTATACAGCACAGTCAAGGGATCATCTCCTATGGCACAATCTCCATTGTTTAGATCTTCAGTCTGGGAAACTTTCGTTCCACCCAGGGTATAAACTTTCCCTTCAGTTTGAGGTCTTAAAGCATGTGCATCGCTAACAGAAGACTTCCTCTTTGGTGGAGCACAGTCTCTAGAAATGTGTCTGAGCTTCCCGCACTTGAAATAGACTATCCCCTTGATCTTACACTCCCTCGTTGAGTGGTTCTTTCCACATTTCTTACATATTAGTAAAAATACCAAAGTCTGGCTGGATCTACTGCCACTAGCACTACCTTCATACAGTTGTTGTTGATGTTGCTTCCCCGATGGTCGTGAATGTGGTTTCTGCTGGAATCGCTTGACCTTACGATTTCACCTCCTTCAGAACCAATACGGTCCAACGTCATGGGGTCCAATGTCCTGAGACTGATTCAACTCTAACAAAACCTAAGCCTCGGCTATCAATTCCTGCTGCTAAGTGGCCCTCTGATTCTGTTGTACTACTACGTCAACCATTCTTTGCATTGCTTCTACAGTCGCAGTCATTCCATCGTTGTCGCGTCCCGCATTCCACGCGTACACCTACCGCGAACCATTGCTTTCCTTCAAAGACAAATGAACACCAATGGCAACCCCTTTCAAACAATATTGGCTCCTTTCGGAAACTAACTACAAAGAATCATGTAACATAAACTAGACAAACTTAACCACAAGTCTGAAAGACTCAAGCTTGGGCTTTAGAGATATCACAACAAAAGGTGTAGATGCAACAAATCCTAAAAGAGTTCAATCATACTAGTTGGACTCCTTACTAAAAGAACTCCTATTCTCCTAGTACGCCTAAGTGAAGTCATAATTTCCTGTCCACACAGAACATTACATATTGAGTAGGCCAGTCCTCAATATCATGTAACTATATAACAGTAGCTAATAACATTCAACCTATGGCAAGCCATGCATTCCTTTCCCATTATCTCAACCAAGAAATAAGGAATGCACAACATACAAAAACTTCTAATATGTCTAAGCATAGTCAGTCCATACCCCGGCTCAATAGGATGAACTGCTCTGATACCACCTAATGTAACACCCCTTGATTTAATAACCACAACACAATTGTCATTATGCCACAGTCACTAAATTTAGGCATGCTACAACTCAACAACAAGTTTTACAAATTTAATCACTGTGCATATATGGAAAATAAGAGTCACGAATGAAGTATATTTATTACACAACCATAACATCCTCCAAAGGGAATTACATTATATATATATATATATATATATATATATATATATATATATATATATATATATATATATATATATATATATATATATATATATATATATATATATATATACATAATACAATAACACATACAAAATGTAAAACATACTCGTTCAATGACATATATGCAGCTACCACAACCAAGCCCATATTGACCCAAAATAGGAAGTAGAAACCCATAACAGGTCCTACTCAAAGGTAGGGTAACGTTCCCAACATACCCAACATGCTCTAACTCCAAGGCAGTAAACTATACGTCAGCACCTCTAAGAAAACTGCATCTCCGCGAACCCATAAAGATTCTGCCTTACTGCTATCTCAGTCTTCACGGATCATAAATATAAAACAGAATGAGACAAGAAAGAGGTGAGACCCTCTACATCAAATCCAATATGGCAGCAAGAAAATGATACGAATGACAAAGTCATTCCATACATACAGATATTGCAGATATATTCAAGTTATCAACTTCATAAATATCATCAGAAAGCATATCCCACAATAATATAAACATTGACAGCACTATAACAACATATATCCACAATAGCTATGTAATGATTCTGCCACCATAATATGTGTATTGCTTATGCCACGACAATATGTGTACTGACCATGTGTATGTATACTGAACCAGTTCCTACTTCATGGAGCTAATACTCAATTTCAAAGATGAACATTCCAGAAGATCTGCCACCCTCATTGACAGTCTACGCCGGACCACGAAAAGAGATAGTGTTGTCGGGCGCGTAATGCGTTACAACGGTTCATCATGGCCAGGGGTGTATAAGGTGAACAATTATCACTATGAATCACCGCGCCTTACGATCTCCTAAGATCTATCATAGATCCACTATTCGATTCTCATTGACTCCTAGGCAACAAAAGTCATACAGACACTGATTGTATGATGTTCAATGCATGATAACTCAATGCATAACTCAAGCCACCATTGTACCGTTCCCAATGATATTAAAAACAATTGCCCATACAATTGTCTAATACCATTAGTATCAATGATATTATATAACCACCCATACAATTATATAATAACACTGATCCACCCAAGTCTAGCACATTGGCACAACCACAAAATAGTGTATAGTGTTCAATGTATCACAATGTTCAATGCACGACAATTCAATGCATAATACAAGCCACCATGGGCCATAGATCATATTTTTAACAAGGCTGGTTCCAGTACGTCGGCCCGATAGCAAATCACTATTTTCACAATCGCGTAAACATTTTCCAATGTTTTCCAAAAAACCACATTATATTACTTTACTAAAAACTACTTTCATTACCTTTACTAAAATCCTCTTAAACAGAATGTCTTGAGTTCCAAATCACTTTTAAAACTTATCCTCCATTATTTTAATCAAAATCACTGTTATCTAATAATAAAACTTTGTTCCATTCTCCTTAAGTAAAATACTTTGAATCTCTAATCACCTTTAAAACTCTTTTTTTCCATTTCTATTACAAAATCGTTATTTATTCAATAAAAGTTATACATTTCCATACTCCTCAAGAAATCCTTTTTAAACGAAATACTTTAAACTTAAGATCATTTTCCAAACTTATTCTTTATAACCTATGATAAAAATCCATTCTTTCCAATTAATAAAATCACATTCATTTTCTTTCCAAGCATTAAAAATCTTAAATTCATATTCTTATTTCCTAACCATTAAATCCACAATTTATAAAGTATCCTTGACTTGATTACTCCTATTTTAAATAGAGTGGTTATGGGCCACAAAGGTTCTTTAATTTAAAAAAAAATCTCTTTCCTTTCTCAAATGATTCATAGCGTTAATTCAACTATAAAATTTCTACCATAATAATTTCATACATATTATCTCAACCACATATAAATAATAAGCAAGCATAACGATTCATACATATTTATCAATATAATATAACCACATAAAGCTAAATGAACACAAATCAAATTAAAGTCACATGATCACACATAATAAGCACATATTCAACAAGTAGCACAAACCATAATCACACAATCAAGTGAAGGAATCCTCACATGGATCATCCACTTATAAACACAAAATTTACATTTTCTCACCACCATGTTTGGTCGATGAGGTTAATCTCCCTCTTATCTCAAGAGAAGATCAAAAGGAAGCTCTTTTAAGTCTCTTTAATGATTTCGTTCAACACCAACAAGCAACCCTTAAGACAACAAACATACAAATATTAGATCTAAAGCTTGATAGAAGACAACCATGGATCAAGATCATGGTTTAACATTTTGAAAATAAGATTAGAAGTGAAGATTCAAAACTTCACTTAAAAACCCTTAATCTTGAGCTTGAAGAACAAGGTTGAACATGGATGATTTTGACTAAGATCTCAACATGAAAGTGTCTTGGATTTGTGTTTAGATTCAAGATCTATAGTTGGATTGAATTAAAGAAGATGGATGGGTGGATTTTGAGGGTGAGGTTGTGAGCTTCAATGGAGGAAAGGTGAGGGCTTTTTGTGTTCTTGGCTTCAAGAAAGTGAGGATGAAAATGAACAAATAAAAATCAAGCCTTGAACCCTCCAAAATGATACTTTGGCAATGGGGTTTGGAAGTGAAAGGTGAGAACTTTTGTTTTGTTTCTTGATAGAGAGAAAAGAAATGAACAAAGTAGAATCATCTTACTATTTAGTCATCCAAGGTTGCTCTTGTAATGCCCCTTTTTCATATAAGTAGCCACGAAGAAGGGACGTCGCACTATAACTATAATACTATGAAACATAAAGCGAAAGACGTTATATTGAATGCGGAAATAGTAATTATTTTTAAACTCATAGTCTCGATTCATTTTATGGTTATTTAAGTTCCTTTACGAATGTCACTATATTTTTTCAAAAAAAATTGTAAATTATTACCAAGTGGCATTAAAAGAGTTGAGTTAAATCCATCACGTATAGAAATCATAAATAAGACAGTTACAATAAATAAAGTCTAGCAACGTAAGAAAAACTATACACAATATATATATATATATATATGAAATAGCCTGTTTAATTACATTTCCAAAATGTACAAAAAGCAAAACATGTACCCACCCAAAGATATACAAATATACCCCAGCATGTACAGCAAAACCTCAAGCTTCCCAAAAAGATAGACGGTTAGCCATCAGTAGTTACTCATAGTATCAACTCCTATGACTGACGAGAAGGGACCGTAGCCGGGTCCTCCTCAGGGTCCTCTTCATTCGAGGAAACTTCCATCGGAACGACAGAGCAATGAGTAGGAGCCCGAGCAGTGGACAAAAAAGAGTCATCACATGGGGTGTAGTACATATCAGCCCACATGTCACTAACAGGCATGTAAAACTCTAACCAGACAAAAGCATGAAAATAAAAAATGGAGGCGTCGTAACGACCCCATGCAAGGGACACCGTCAGCTCCCCATGATATACACAGCGATCCATCTGTACGTTAATGTGCCAGCAATAGAAACCTCCATGAAAGTTGATCCGCACATAGCCAAAGAAACCACGGGGGCACGACGACATCCTCAAACAGCTTTAGTCGTAGTCTGGCCAGAAGCCTGGAAACTTGGGAGCTTTCTTATCTTCTTCACGAACGTCTTCTCAAACGCACACGATCCAACCAGAATACAAAATAAAAGAATTACAGAAAGAGGTGAGACACCCAGCTTTCAGTACCAAAATGGCAACAAGAAAACAGAACGGCACTGGACATCCACATATAACACAGTTCATACATTTAATTACAGTAACAATAGAAATTAACAGTAAGCATAGAGTAAGAATTAATAACAGCAAGTATTATGAACAACAAACAGAAAAGCATCAATAGTTCAAGTATTAAATAATTATTGCAATTATAATAGTAAACTTATTTTACAGTTATAGATGCTCATGCTCAATGAATCATGTGACTGACAATTCACAATGCAGAAAGGGTATCAAAAAGTTCCTACTCCATGGAGCTAGACATAAATATTTTCGGAGTGAATGATTAAGGAGTAATGTCAGTATATCGTTAGCCTTAAAAATATAGTGTGCTTCATCTCATAAAAACATTTGCGCAAATGGCTTATACATGGCACCTCAACAGTTGATCGCGATGTAGGACAGCGTCCCAGTCAGGATCATCGGTGTGTCGCATTGGTCTATCCCACGACCCCAGTGGAGCTACCACTGTCTATTGTGAGACACCCATACCCCGATGCCCCCAGGGTCAACAACATATGACACCTACGCTTAGTCTACTCACACCCGCACAAAGGTGTTATTCAAACTCATAGGTACACATAGCCTTTACAACAATGTCTAACGGACAATACATATGCATGACGATACAATGTCAAATCATGTATGCTCATCATAATCATGTCACTATGGTACATAAGCATACATGTATGCATACATTTTCATTTCTCAATATCACCACATCATGGTATTCTCAATATCAATATATAATCATGCATTGCTCATTAATTCTCACAAGTACATGTCAACAAGTGTTTTGCCCACATAGGGGTCCTCGATAGCATAGAATTAATTTCCATGCCAACATATATTTCAAGTGTTTATCCACTATCCCAAATCTACATTATGAATTTCCTTTTTCAAAGTCTTATGCTTGATTAGGTATGACAAATTTTAGGTAAATTGCCCTTTCAAAATCGTGGCCCTCTAAGGGTTATTATCCAATTCAATTCTTCCACTTGATTAAGAGTTATGCATGTCTCTAAATTCTTAAGTCTCCAAAGATTTATCAAGGCTTCAATTACCCCTAATTTTGTCTCTAAAATCATGGCCTTCATGGTCTTCAAGGTCCTATGTTTCTTTTCATTTTTATGTATTAGTTTCCTTAGCATCAATTTACTTAAATTATAGTTCATCAAATTCAATCCATTCCCTTTTTGTCCAAGCCAAAACCGTGGCAATCATTTGGTCTTCAAGTCCAATGTTTGTTTCCATTGTCATGCACTAGCTTCTTATTATTAGTTCACTTAAATTTTGATTTATCAAGACCAATCCAATTCTCTCATTTTAAAGGTCAAAATCGTGGCCTTCATGGTAGGAAATAACCCTTAAAATTTTTCCATCTCAAGATTCCAATATTAACATTTATTCTTTAACTCCATAGCTTCAATTTATTATGCGCAAGAAACCAATCTTCCAAGCCAAAATCCTCTCAAAACCGTGGCCTTCATGTTAGGGTAAGGAACTCCACATTTTCCATTTAGCAACCCTAACATGATCAAGCTCATCTAACACTTACAATCCATTCAAACTCACAAATCAAACATTGGTCAAATTCAAGAACACATAAATAAACAAAAATCACAAAATACATGAACACACAATGGTTCCCTCACCACCAAAATTGGTTGAAATGAGTAGTCTCCCTCTTACCTAAGGAAGAACAAACGAAAATGACTCCTCTAAGCTTCTAGGTGAATTCGGTTTCAAGAGCTCCAAGAACCCTAATTTTTTAACCATCAAAATCAACCATTAGACATGGAAAAGAATAGATCCATGGTCACCCAAGACGCCATGGAAGACGAAAATGAGAAGAAAAGAGAAGAAAGGTATAAGCTTGACCTTAAAGATGGAGACTTTGTCTTGGAAGGCAATGGAGAGAAGGTTGGAATTTAAAGAAACTTTGTGAATGAAAATTATAGAGGGGATGAAGATGAGTAAGGAAATGTTATTTGTGAAGAGAAGAAGTGAAGAAAATGGTGGAGGAAGGGAGGGCTGCAACCGTGGCTATGGAGGGGCTTTAGAGAGAAGGAAGAGCAAATGTGAAGGAGATGAAGTTTAGAGAGAGAAGTTGATAGTTGGAAATGAATTAAAATGTAACCAAGTGAGTTAAGTGGGAGCAAAATTTCACTCCCCCTTTGGGCTTGGTTGCCGCAGCAAGAGAGGAGAGGAGAGAGGGAATTTTGTGGCTTCTCATGTAAGCCAAGGGCATTGTAGTCTTTAGTTAGTCAAAGTTTCTCAAAGAAGCTTCAATTATAATACTATAAATTTGAATTAAAGTAGGTTTGATTAGACTTAAAGTAGATTGCATTAGGATAATATGATAGAATTTTTTTTAATACATGCTATTATCTAATGGATAATAGTTATAGTCGATAGAAGTCAGTATTAATCAATCTGACAAATAAATTTTTTGTAGTCACTACTAGAAAAACACGTTTTTGCGGCGGATTTTTTGCGGCGGATTCGAATCCGCCGCAAATGGAGGCATATTTGCGGCGGATTATAATCCGTCTCAAATTTGCGGCGGATTTTGCGGCGGATCCATTTGCGGCGGATTTTTCCTCCCCAAATTTTTTCCGGCTAAACAGTCACCGTAAAAAGTTTTTTTTTTTATGAAAAAGTTTTCATGAGATATTTCCGCCGCAAATTATTAAATAAAATAGAAATTTATTTTTAAATTTAAAAAATAAAAATAAAAAACATTTGCGGCGGATGTTGCGGCGGATGTTGCTGACGGATAAATTTGCGATGGATTTTACTGGCGAATTTTCTTCAAAAAAAAAATATTGCGGCGGAAATATCCGCCGCAAATCTCCGGTGTCTTTTCTAGCGTAAAATATAATTTTTTCGGATAAAAAAATTTGCGGCGGATAAATCCGCCGCAAATTTCGCTGCAATTAATTCAGTAAAATAAAAATTTTAAAAAAATATTTAAATAATCCGCCGCAAAATCCGCCGCAAATCTAAATTTCAATTTGCGACGGAAAAATCCGCCGCAAAAATTGATACGTATAATAAAAAATTCTAAATAAAATATTAAAATATTTTGCGGCGGAAAAATCCGCCGCAAATTATGCCGCAATTCAAAAATACATTTGCGGCAGATTTTTCTGCCGCAAAAAATCCGCCGCAAAATTAAATCTACTTCATCTTCTTCCTTCTCCCATTTTCATTTTTTCTGGCATTCTTTCTCTATTCCTCTCTCCCTTCTCCTTTCTCACTTCCCCTTTCAAGACAAGAGCTTCCATGAGCAACCTTCGTCATCTTCAAGACCTTGAGGTAGGGGGAAAACCTTGTTCTTGACTCATTTTCCTATTCTTTTCATCTTGTTTTTGAGTTGTGACTTGATGTGTGAATTGGGGTTTTGAGTTGTTTTTACTTGTTTTGGCTTGAATCTTGTTAGAAAACTTGAGAATAACATGATTTGGTTTGCTAGAGGCATGAGAACAGTTTTTCATTACTTGTATACCTTGATTTCCATTTGAAATGAGAATTTAGAGTTTTAGGTTTTCAATAACCAAGGATGAGATTTGTAGTGTTTTGATCTATTTTTAGTGAAATCTTTTAGTGTTTTATGTTCCCTTCATGTTTGTGAACTTGTTTGGGACTTAAACTCACCTAGAAACTGGATTGGAGTGGCCAAAATCCAAGATTTTGGCCAATGGAACCGTAAAGACGGTTCTGCACGACTTCTGTCCCAGTAACACGGCCCGTGTCCGAATACACGGGGTGGGTCGTGTCCCTCTCTGCTAGTGCAAATATAGTGAAAAAGTGCAGAACAGAGTAGGACACGGCCCACCCCGTGTCAAACAACACGGGCCGTGTCTTAAGATATAATAAGAATTAGCTTTTGTGCTCTTCATGAAAGTTATAGCTCTTTCTCTTAGCTTTCCAAGGACACCTAATTCACCTCATTTCGACATACGTAGCTCAAGTTATGCTCATTTTACTGAGCAAAGGTCAAGGGTTGAAATTGAGAAAAATGCCAAAATATTGTTTTGGGAAAAACTAGCTTTCCTAATTGTGGGGACCTTTCTTGTATGCATTTATAAGTGTGATGAGACCTTAGTAAGAGTGTTTAATAAAGTGTATTCGTGATGCATATAAATCAATTGTTATCCTAATAGATAAGTTTAAAGATTAATTGATGAATTGTTTTGACTTATGCCGCTTTTCTATTTAATAATTAAGTAACTTGTTTTATATACAGTAATTGGATTTATTATGAGATTATGTTGTATAAATCTATTATTGAGAATTTTAAATTCTCACCTCAACTTCTGATTTTCATGGTAAATCCAATATATGATCAAAGCAAGAGCGAAAGAAGGCATTGAAGACTTTGTATAAATCCAGTTTGTGTTTTTGTTAAAGCTAGCATCACGTTGCATTTTGTGACACCTTGAGGAGGAGATCTCCAACTGGTGCGGTGTGACAGTCTCCAACAGGTTTGATCTACTCTTTGATTCACCCTTTCTTCTTTTTGATTGGTGTTAATTAACCTGCATTGCTTTTGCTTAGTCTTTTGTTAAAAGTTAGGCTTGGTATAATGTATGCATAGGATTTGGACTTTTATTGGAGAACACTTTTACATTTTTGGCTTTCTAAATTGACCACATTAGTGGAGAATACTAGTTGTTTGGATTGAAATATTTATACATGTATAATTTTAGAATATATTAATTATGTAACATATGTTGTGCATTTTGCATTTTTGTATTTTGATTTAAGTGTAAAATTATCATTGCAGAAAATGGTAGTTTCAGAAAATCGTAGATGGATGTATAATAGGACTTATTCGGGTCGTAGAGGACTTAAACAAGAATTTGTATGTGGAGTTGAAGAGTTTGTGAATTATGCATGTCGATCTTCCCATTACTTAAGTGAAGGAACAATTAGGTGTCCTTGTTTGATATGTTATAGTGGAAAATTGTTGAAACTTGAGATTGTGAAAATTCACTTGTATAAAAAAGGATTCAAACCTAGGTATTGGTATTGGACAGATCATGGAGAGGAAGAGCACTGATCCAATTAGTGTAGATATAAACTCTAGTGTGAATACTGCTAATAGTCCTATATTAGAGGACGAAGACGTGGTTGATAGATATCAAAATATGGTTTGTGATGCGGCTGGAACAGACTTTGGGGATTTTAGGAGTCGTTTTGAACAGAGTGTTGAGGATGCTCCACATCCAGAGGCCGAAGAGTTTTATGATCTATTAAATGCTTCAAGTCAGCCATTATGGCCTGGCTGCGAAACTCATTCTGAGTTATCCTTGGCAGTTCGAATGTTAAGCCTCAAATCTGATTATAATGTAACGCATGCATGATTTGATTCATTTATGGATATATTAAGAGAGGTTGCTCCACCAGGATCACGAATTCCTCTAAATTACTATAGAACAAAAAAATTGGTTGCTAAACTCGGGCTTGCTTCAAGAAAAATAGATTGTTGTGTAAATGGTTGTATGTTATACTATGATAATGCCAGATAATGTAGGTTTTGTGGTGCTAAAAGATACGAACTTCGTAAAACCAATAATGGGAATAACAACGAAGTTCCGGTGAAAAGAATGCATTATTTACCTCTTATTCCTAGGCTCAAGAGATTGTATTCCTCTATGAGCTCATCTGTACACATGAGATGGCATGCTGAAAACAATAGGAAGGAGGGAGACATGTCGCACCCATCTGATGGTGAAGCATGGAAGTATTTTAATAGGACATATCCTGAATTTGCATCTGATCCTAGAAATATTAGGCTTGGTTTGTGTGCCGATGGATTCACTCCCTACAATCAATCTGCTTCTCCTTATTCTTGTTGGCTGTGATAGTCACTCCATATAATTTACCTCCATAAATGTGTATGACTGCCCCTACATGTTCCTAACATGCATTATTCCTGGTCCTCATAATCCCAAGAGCAAGATTGATGTTTATTTACAACCATTAATCGATGAACTGAAAATTTTATGGGCGGGTGTTTTAACTTATGACGTGTCAAGCAAACAAAATTTTATGATGAAGGCTGCATTGATGTGGACAATAAATGACTTTCCCGCTTATGGAATGTTGTCGGATGGATGACTGCCGGTAAATTAGCATGTCCATATTGCATGGATCGATAAAGGCATTCACTTTGAAGCATGGGGGAAAAAATTCGTGGTTTGACTGCCATCGTCAATTCTTGCCCATTGATCACATGTTTAGAAGAAATAAAAATGCATTTAAGAAGAAAACTATTGTGACTAAGTTGCCTCCACCAAGATTATTATCCGGACATGAATTAAGTGAGATTGTTAGTGCCTTTAGTAAAATAATTGAAATTAAGTCATGCAAACACCATGGGTATGGTGTTTATCATAATTGGACTAAGCGAGCATATTTTGGGAGTTACCATATTGGAAGGACAATTTAATTAGGCATAATTTAGATGTCATGCATATTGAGAAAAATGTCTTCGATAACATATTCAACACTGTTATGGATGTTAAGGGCAAAACAAAGGATAATATGAAGGCAAGAATGGACTTAAAAGAATATTGTCAACGAAGAATTGGAGCTTATTGATTTGCCCAATGGTAAGATCATGAAACCAAAGGCTAATTATATTTTTACAAAAGAGCAAAAGAAGATGGTTTGTGAATGGGTGCAGCATTTAAAAATGCCAGATGGCTATGCTTCGAACTTGGCCAGATGTGTGGACATGAATCAATTACGATTGTTTGGACTTAAGAGTCATGATTGTCACGTGTTTATGGAGAGTTTGCTTCCAGTTGCTTTTTCTTTGTTGCCAGATCAAATTTGGAAGCCATTGACTGAATTGAGTCAATTTTTCCGAGACTTGTGCTCAACAACTTTGGTAGAAAGAGACATGCTCCAATTGGAACAGAACATTTCGGTAATTTTGTGTAAATTGGAAAGGATATTTTCACCAGGTTTCTTTGATTTCATGGAACATTTACCAATCCATTTACCTTATGAAGCAAGAGTGGGGGGGCCCGTTCAGTACAGATGGATGTATCCATTTGAGAGGTACTTAAACAAGATAAAGAAAACAGTGAAGAACAAAGCTCGGGTTGAAGGTTCTATTTGTGAAGCTTATTTGATTCAAGAGATATCTCATTTCTGTTCATTTTACTTTGAGTCTCATGTTAAGTCAATGAGAACTAGAGTTCGACGAAATGATGATATAGATGAAAATATGTCAATAGAATCGACTTTGTCAATTTTTAATCAACCCGGCCGAGGTTATGGAACATCAAAAAAACAGTGGCTAAATGATGCTGAGATGAAATCTGCGACATTACACGTCTTGCTAAATTGTGATGAAGTTGAACCATACCTGAAGTAAGTAGTACTATTAATTTTGCCTTAAATTTTGACATATGTATTGCTCACTAACAACCAAATCATAAACTTTTAATTTTTCAGTGTTTTTTTACAATTTTTCAACATTCCTGAGGAACATTCAAATGAAAGAATTAATGCAGATTTTATAGAGTGGTTCAGAAGTTATGTGAGTATTCAAACATTACTAAATTCGCTTTCGCAATCATTATATATGATTTAGATCATTAACATTAGCTATATTTTTTTTAGGTTCACAATCCACAAAATATGGTGAATAATTCTTACTTGGATGATTTGGCATGGGGGCCTAGTAGATGTGTGACATCTTTTCCAATGTATTTTGTCAATGGATATAAATTTCACACAGATGCTTGGTCAGATGGGAAGAAAACAATCAATAGTGGTGTGTGTGTTAAAGGCTCAACTAATGGTGAAGATGAAAATGATTATTACGGAATACTAAAAGATGTAGTTGAGTTAGAATATCCTGGGGAACCAAAAAAAAAAGTTGTTCTTTTTAAATGTGAATGGTTTGATCCTGCAATTAATAGAGGCACAAGAGTTCACAAAGATTATAAGATTGTCGAGGTTCGACACACTAGACGATATGAGAAGTTTGATCCTTTTATCCTTGCTTCCTCTGCGAGACAAGTGTATTATGTTCCTTATCCTGGAAAGAAAAAGGATAAGGTCCAATGGTGGGTGGTAATAAAGACCAAGGCAAGAGGTCGAGTTGAAATTGAAAGTGCCCAAGAATTTGCATTCCAAGATGATGATATGAATCCTGTGGATCCAATTGTTGATGTGGATCTCATTGATAACTTGCGAGACACTAATGAGGTTTTTGATGTAGTTCAAGATGTTGGTTCTAGTAGACAGGCTGAAAATGATGAAGAAGAAGAAAGTTTTAATGATGATGATGATGAAACATCTTCCTCTAATAATGAATATGAAACAAATAGTGATGAGGACAATGTTTCCTCATAACTGTGAGTATAAAATTATATTAAGATGTTGTAGTTACTAGTTATACATTTTGTGTCGTGCTTCGAATTATATTTACATTATATTTTTATTAATTGTGTAGATGTCATTGTCACGAGGAGATAAGGGGAAAGGGAAGGAGAAGGAGAAACAACAACTTCGACATCTTCGAATCAATTTAGGGAGGCCACCTATGGGGCAATCGTCAGGATCATCTCCACCCTCTGTTACGATATCACCCATAACAGTTTGCATCACCACCATCTGGCCGAGTACGTTATGATACCTACACTGGACTTCGGCGTCTGTCACCAACTTCCCATACACCTCATGGTACAACATATGATTCAGGGTCACCTACTATTGGCCGTCACCGAGTACCCGTGAGTCGCTAGGATACCCGTGATTCTAATGTGGAAGTAACAAATCAAAGCAACAAGACGTTTGTTGAGCCAGATGGTGATTTTGGGTATGTGGACAACTATTTGTTATTCATTTATAGTTAATGCACATTCAAATTTTTTGTTGAGAATTTTTATATTTCCTTTTTTAAGTTGTTTCGTAGATTTACGCCATCTAAACCTCGTAGATGGCATAACAAAGATTATACGATCTAGGTATAATCAACCTTGGACATCTTGGTTAGAAATACCCAAGGATACTAGAGAAATGTGGTTTCGAGAGTTTCAAGTATGTATCAATTTTTATTCCTCATAATTATGTTTGTTTGTCTTGTAATAGTGCAATTTTTTTAAACTTTAACGTTATTTACATAATTTTTTTGAAGGGTTATGTTTGGTGGATGCCTCAACATCAAAATCATATGCAGAAGGCATATAATAGTCGTAGTTGAAAGAGACTATCAGGTTTGTTGGGGCAGGCACGCAACTTAAATGAAAGACCTTTTTGGATTGGAGAAGGCATATGGGAAGACTTATGCAGGCATTGGGCTAGTAGCATGTATAAGGAGAAATGTCAACAAGCAAAGATGAATCGTGCTTCTGACACTGGTGGATGCTTGCACACTTGGTGGTTGCATTTCTACAGCACCCATGCAGAAATTGGTAACTATTATCGCAAGTTGTTTAGCAATATGTTTTATTATTTTGTTATTAATTTTTTTCTCATTATTACAGGCTAAGACTTTGGGTAGAGAGCCCACAGTTGATGAGACGTTTCGTCATGTACATTTGAGGAAAGAAGACCGTACTGCATGGGTTTCTACAAAAGCTAAGGATTTATATGTTAGTCTTTCTTTAGAAATTATTGCCTTTAATATTACAATCATGTTATAACAATAACCATAAGAATTTTTTATTTCCATCCTTAGGAGGAATTCAAAACAAAGGAATCGAACAATCTTCTCGGTGCTCAAATGAAGAAGGGGCATCGGTATACAAATGACCGAGTCGAGAGCTTTGGATTAAAACTGTGGCGGTCCTAAGAAGGGTCGTGTTTATGGCCTTGGTTCTTAAGCATCTATTTATGATCATGGAGATTCATCTTCCTCAAGGCCTATTCGACTCAAGTTCCTGAGCACGTTATTAATCAAGTTAAGTAATAATTGTAATATTTTTTATTAATTGATTTTTGTATTTTGATAGATGTAGTCAATCATTTTATTTTTCGTATTTTTGGTTAATTCATTATTCGTGAAATGAATTGATGAATTTATGTTTACATATATTAACCAGGTTAAGGAGCAGTTGCAGCAGGAGATGTTGGATCGTGTTCAGCAGATTCAACAGCAAATGGAGCAGCAAAGCCAACAACGTGAGGCAGAGTGGAAAATGCGATTTGAACAATACCAGCGTCAACAGAACCAAATGATTAAGGAGCTGAAATCATATGTACAAGCCGTTGGCACTCAACCAAGCCAACAACTACAACTAATAGAAGAAGATAATCAGAATAGTGAAGATGATCATGATGAAGATGACAATGATAATGAGGATTATTAAACTTTGTATTTGAACAAACTTTGTATGCGATTTCTTATGTTTGTCTTATGGATTGATTAAATGCATTGACAGGTTAAAATTCATGTATGTGTGGATTCTGACAGGTTGATTAAATGTTTATTTTATATTGTGGATTATGAATATTCAATTTAATTTTTTTTAATATTCAAAAAAATTTATGATTTAATTTTTTGCGGCGGAAATATCAGCCGCAAATTTGGGTAGATTTTTGGGGCGAAAAAATCCGCCGCAAAATCTGCCGCAAATTAGCGGCGAAAAAATCCGCCGCAAATTACCGGCGGAAAAATCCGCCGCAAATTACCGGCAGAAAAATCCGCCGCAAATTAGTCCTTTTCCGGCAACTATGCCGACATGTCACCGGAGAGTTTTGCGGCGGATTTGCGGCGGAAATAAAAATCCGCCGCAAACTATTTTGCGTCGACCATATTTGCGGCGGACCCGAATCAGCCGCAAATCCGCTGCAAATTGTTAATTTGCGGCGGATTTTCAGTGATTTGCGGCGGATTTATCCTTCGCAAATCTCCTTTTTTCTTGTAGTGAGTGTTTTATTATTTTATCTATTGAGATTTTCTCAAAAAACGTAAAACCTCGTGAACCGTGTATAACCTCGGGTTTACTAAGATCTCCCGTCGAAGTTTCCACAGATCAAGGTTCTCGAGAAAAATATTTCGTTTTCCCAGCTCCGTTCAATTTACACGTAAAATGAGGAATATATTAAAATATTCGATGTTTCGAGAAAAATCCCAAAAAATTCTCAAAAATCACAATTATTACGAAACGACCATTCGTCATAAAATTTTTCAATTTTCGAAACATTACAGTAGTTTTCCCAACTCTGCCCAATGTGCACGCAAAACGAGAAATATACTAAAATATTCTGCATTCTCAGAAAAATCCAAAAAAATTTTAAAAAATCACAAATATTATAAAATGAATGTTTATAATAAAATAAATAAATTTTGGGATGTTACAGCTCTAAAACCTCCTTGATGATTTTCGTCCAAATCCTTCACCAAAACCCTAAGATGGTCAAACTCACATAATCACCAACCAAAACTTAAAAGAAGAATCCTTGATCACCAAAGTAACCAAGGATCACGAAAATGAGAAGAGAAAAGAAGTAAAGTCATGAACTTTACCTCAAAGCTTCAAACTTTAGGGCTTTGTGGAAGAAGGTGAAAATGGAAGATTCAAATGGTGGTCACAAAAGAGAAAAGTTTTAAAATGATGAGAAGATGTAGGAAACTAGGTTGTTTAAGCAAGAAAAGTGGATGGCAAAAAATGGTGGTTTTGGCCGTGGAGATGGTGAGAGAATGGAGAAGAAAAGTGAGTTCCTTGTAGATGATTTCAACAAGAAGGAAAGTCTTCAAAGGAAGAAGTGGCTTCAAGTAAGATGATAGGCTTGAAATCAAGCATCCATGGGGGAAATGGTGTGGGGCTGCCGTGGGGGAGAAAAGGAGAGGAAGAGGAGAAAAGTTTGAGAGAAAAATGAGAGAAGAGAGAAAATGGAGAGAGAAAGTGATAGAAAACTTTTGAATGAAAATGATAATGTGTTTTGTAAAAAGATGACAAGTTTCCTTGTCATTTTTCCCCCCAAAACCGTGGGGCCTCTTAGGAAGAGAGAGGGAGAAGCTTCCTTAAGAAGCTTTGTGAGCTTTTTTTTTTTTTGCAAAAGTCAACTTGATGTGATATAAAGTTGACACTCTTGAAAAGATGATAAACATTTTACTACAAGCTATTATCTAACGAACAAATATTACAGTTAACAAAAATCAGTATTTATTATCCAACAAATAATAAAATGTACAACGATTTTTATTTATTAGATAAAAATAACGAAAAACGTAAACTTCGTAAACTGTGTCCAGCCTCGGGTTTAGTAAGATCCCCCGTTGATATTTTCACAGTTCAAGGTTTTCCAGCCTCAGGAAAAATATTTTGTTTTCCAGGTTCTGCTCAATGTGCACATAAATCGAAAAATATATTAAAATAATCAACATTTCTAGAAAAATTCACAAAAATTAAAAATATTATAAAATGACTATTTATCATGAAACAAAAGATTTTCGAGGTGTTACAAAAATGATGTAAGAAAATCAAAGTTGCTTCCAAAAACCCCAGCGATCGTCAAAGTGGCATGTTAGTATTTGATTCATGTTTATCCAACTACCTGCAAAAGTGTAAGACTCTTAACATCCAAAAGAACTTTGGGTCCTCCAAGCCTCGCAGTCCTAGTTCGTTAAGGTCGGGTCGTTTTAACATGGACTCTTAAGTCAAGAGTTTTTCTATGGTCCTTCTTTTATGGATCGTTAGATTCGTTAAAAATGAGATGGATGGTTACAAATAATTATTGGTTACCTATTGATCAAGTAAACAACAAAAGTGGGATATTTGAAAACAACCCTTATTATAAATAAAATTATTGTGACAACCCCTCCCTACAGCCCCATGGCTAGTGGTCCACTTGAAGACCAAATTGTGCCATCAACCGGACCACTCAAGAACCACCGCACCTCACCTGAAGCCGGTTCGAGTGGCGATGAAGGCTGGTGACTCGCGGTCTGAGTTATGGGTCTGACGGCAGGCGTCTTCGGGCAGTGGAGGCTATTTGGGTGCATCTCGATCGGTGAAAGTGGAGCGCGTGGAACAAGGAGGCAAAGCAAAGGTCACGGTTGCAGGGCAGAGTTCGGTGGTACGGTGACTGTGGTGTGATAGAGGTGGTGTGGGTGGAACAGGCTGCTGGACAAGGGCTGTGGGGACTGGTGGCACGTGGCGGTTGCGTGGTGGTGCGCGTTAAGGGTGCTTGGTTCATGCGAAGACGATGGCAGAGCTCATGGATCTAGGTGGCAGTGCACGACTGGGTGTGGTGGCTTTCACGTGACAAGATGGTTGCGAATCTGCGTCGCGCACGGTGGTGGATGACGCGTCTTGCGCAACGCGCGGTGGTTAGACGACGACGTTGGGCTTGTCGGGACTGAGGTTGGGTGGAGGACCACCAGATCAGGTGGTTTGTGGTGGAGGACTCTTTTGGACAACTTGTCGTATGGATCTGTGTCGTGGTGGTGTGGTTGGGTTCGGTAGGTTGATAGTGACAATGGCAAAGATGTTGGTCGCAATTGAGTGTTCTAGTAGTTTGGGTGGCAAAGGCGTGGTGGAACTGTTAGCGGTGGAGAGGGAGTTCTTGAAGTTTTTTTTTAAAAAATTCAGTTACTTGAAGGGTATAAAAATAATAAAAAATTATCCCTTTCAACAAAATTTTAAAATTTATTAAAATGAGTAAAGACAAAAATTCATAGATGAATCGTTGACTGGAATGTCTATCTTAAAACAACCCGTTAAGGCGGGAGTTTCCAGATAAGTACTTAAGGGTAATTTTATAGAAGTAACACTATTCGCATACCAACATGGGCCACAAAGACGGTAGAGCACCCAGGTCAACGAAAAAACAATTTACTACATTGGTGTGCTTTCCTTTATTTTTTCTTGTCCGTGTAGGCAATGCGCCATGTAGACTAGCACAAATGCCACGTCAACCACACAAAGGAATGCTTAATTTCAAAGCTGCGTGAAACCAAAAAATAAAGTATTGAATATTTCAATTGTACTCTGCCATATTTTTATGCTAAGCTTAAAAAGTAAAAATGACAAAACAGACAAGCACGGATTCAATATTCGCCAGTTTAATATTAGTTTCAGACATATCATACCAATGTGGTTTGTCTGGAATAGTGGTCTGGCATACATCAGTCATGTTACATGTGCTGAGGTTGATTCCTTTGAAGGAATAGGATTCAATCCTATCCTCCACCATTGATACTAGACACTAAACCATTGAATCATAAAATCCAATTGAAAGTTGTTTGACGAAATATTTATTTAAATGTTTGAACTGCTTTGAAAAGTAAAAGTGGGTTTATTAAAAATGAATAGGTTACACATCAATTGTAGTCATAAATGACTAATTAAAGAATACTAAATTTCAGACAAAAATATTAGGATTAACAAGACTGGAAAATAAAATTGCCATACAATATATATGTAACCTATTCAGTATCATTAAACCCACTTTTACTTGTAATTAGATAAAAAGTATTTAGTTGTAAAATTTTTACTTCTAATACTTTTATTTAACCTTATATTCTAGTTCATTGAAATAAACGTGGTTAACACATCAATCACAACTTGTGCAAGTTTGAAAAGACTTTTCAAAGCAATTCAAACAATTAAATAAATATTCTGTCAAAATAATTTTCAATTGGATTCTCTAATTTAATGGTTCAATGCTTGGCATCAATTGTAGAGGAGACACGTTTGAATCCATTAGAAGTGTTATATGCATTTTTAGCAAAACAAAGTGAGCCACTTGAAAAGAAAAGGGAAGATGTTCAACAGAATATATATTCAAAATATTGCTGAAGCTGCCTTCCTACATGGTTGATACATGGCGCACTCATGAATTGCGCTAGTCAATGTGGCAACATTGTGCCACATGAACTAGCATAAATGCCACGTAGATTTTAAAAAAATAAAAATGGGGTGCCGCTACCAGCTTGGCAAAACACATCCTGTTGGGGTAATAGGTATGAAACTAAAACCAATTTGGTGAATATTTTCCTAGTTAACCCAGATTAGTCCATTTATCCTTGGATTCGAACCCAGAATATGGGTTAAATAGTAAACATTAGACCATTACAGCACTATACCATAGGTCTACTTTATAGATGTAAAAACATATAAATAGTTATTCTGTTGAACATCTATCACATAGACCGTATATTACACCAGATGGACCAGCGCAAATGCCTACATAGAGAAAATAAAATAAAATAAAATTATTTTTGTCAGCATGGCAAAAACAACCTCAAAGTGGAAAATAGTTACAAAACTACACCAATTTGATAAATATATTTTTAATTGGCCTCAACTGGGTATTTTATCCCCACAAAAGAAGCCACACCTTTGCACATGGCCATTGGATCACTGGCAGTATATCATAAGACTCAAACCAAATGACCTGTGCAGGTGATCCAATGGGACATCAGGGCTAAAAAGAGAATAAAAAAAAAAGAATTAAGGAAAAAGCAATAAACTCTCCATGCAGCTGAATTTTAATTAAGCTCAAACGAAAGACCATGCTCTGGATCCAGATTTTGAAAACAAAGACCAAGCGTGTACCATTTTGGAAAATCAGAAAGAGAAGCAACAGAGGATATTATTATATTTTTAAATCACCAAAGATTATACATGCCTCCCAATGCATTGCCTTCTTTAGCCAAGTATTACACTATGAACTTCAGTAGTACAGTCAACTGCATATATGAAAACAGCTTTCATACCTTCAACTCAACACATCTGATGTACTCAAAACTACATCCATTAGTATGAATTTTCACAGTCAAAGGATGCAGCACACCCTTACTTTCTTATGACATAGGAAGATATTGACACCTGCAATACAGACGACACAAAAGCTCCACCAAATTTTGACGTATAAAGACTGTAAGGTCAACTTACCAGGAATCCACATCATTAAATTCAAATAACAACAAAAGTTGATACTGCAAGTAACACTGAACTATCAGGAAAACAAAACCCAAAAATAATAATACAGGCATACAACTGCCAGAGGATCATAGCTACTTGGTGTTTTAGATACTGAACAGGAATAAAAAAGCAGCAACAAAGGCAAGCCGGCTTTATAGGTTCTTGGGAGCATAAGTTATCAAGCTTGGGACCTAAGGTAAAATGGACATGGCCAATTTCAATAGTCTCCACAAATGTTTGGTCTGTAGTCAAATTCTCGTAACTAATAATTATCAAAAAATTTTATAATTAATCTGTAACTAATTTTTAAATTTTCGTAACTTATCCGAAACAAATCTGTAGCTAATTTTCATTCAAAATTTCTTTCATTTCCGTAACTGTAACACCCCGTAGGGCATCACATTTCTGACTACCAACTTATAATCTGAAAATCAGTTCATAAAAGGTTTGAGTTATAAACGTGAGTTTTAAAATTTCTTTTCGTTGAAATATAAATTTACTGATATTTATAAGTAATACTGAAAAATATATTTAAATTGATTAACATATATTATGACCCCACATAATATTTAACAGTTATTTAGGATACATAATACTTACAGACTCAATTTTAAACAGTAACAAATCCCATGACGGGTTCTACTCAATAGCATGGTAAAACACTAACAATAAAACTCAACATACTTATTCTGCCTTATATCCATCTTGATGTGTCATATAACTGTTCCTCCTCAAAACTGCACACTAACCAGTTCGGGATGGTTACTCCTTGATGTTGTCACCGAACTCAGAATATTTGTCTCCCGTCACATCTAAGAAACTCATTCTGTCTACTATATAATTTTTAATAATATAAATACAACAAAACAATATAACAAAAAGGTGAGATCACCTACGCCAATACCAATATGGTAGCATAGAGATAACACAAACAACACACCATACAGATATATCATACCATAATTGTAATTATGCCATCAACATTATTGTCATCACACAGATACAATAATTACAATCATGTCATCAACATTATTTATCGTCATCATCATCCAATATTCCTCAATTATTATATCACACAGATATAAATATTCAATATTTACGATAATGTCCTCAATTATTATCCAAGTATTCAACAGTTCAATTATCATAACCAATACTCAATAATGATGCATATGTTATGCATGTAGACTCAATGTCCTACTCCATGCAGATTTTCACAATTTTGAGAAGAATGCTCTGGTTAATTGTTAGCCTTAACCCAAAGACAATCTCCCAATCGTCGAAAAGAATCGTGTTATTGTCGGGTATCGTCAATGCGTTGCAACGGACTGCATCACCAAGTGGCACATGGTCCAGCCTTAGCTCACAGACAAATGTCCACTGGTCGACCGCCGCGCCTTGACGCCCCCAAGATCCATCATAGACCTCACTATCAATTCTCATTCCCTCTTCAACCACAAGGGTCACAATTTTTGTTCAATGAACGAATATCCCAATGCAATTTTGTTCAATTTCATCATATGCCACAATGCATATTTTTCCAATGCATATTCAATGCACCAATGTCAATCACAGGTAAAATTTCTCATTTCCAATGCATGTTCAATGCATCAATGCCAATCACAGGCTAATTTCATAATTTCTCATACAGTGTCCATACACTGGTTTAACAGTAATCATACTGTATATTCAATAGCGAAATCATGTTATTGCGTTTTCATAGTCACAAAAAGACTTTTGTCATGTTTTCACAATCGCGCAACATTTCTGATACGTTTTCACAATTTTGTAACGTTTCTGTTGCGTTTTCAAATTACATAGCAATTTTTCCATCATTTCTCAATCACGTAAAAATATTCCATTCGTTTTAAAATCACGAAGTGATTTTTCAATAATATCTCAAACGCGTAAAAATATTTAATCGCTTTCCAAATTGTGTAGAAATATTTCAACATTTTTTTAAATCGCGTGAAAATATTTAAACGTTTTTCAAATCGCGTAACTTAAAAATCACGTTTTTAAGTTACGTAAAACATTTTTCACCATTTTACAACCACGTAAAATATTTCTTAACCTTCAAAAATTCCATTTCAACCTTTCTTAAAATAATATGACTTCTCACATTTTTTTCACATTTTTTTTATTCAAGAAAATCCTTTTCACAATAAATTCCATAAAATCACCTTTTCATTAATTTTAAATCAATGTTTCTCACTTAAAATTCCCTAACGCGCTCCAAAACCCAAAGGATGAGTTTTACATTAGTAAATTTTAAATAATCAACGTTTCCTTTATAATTCAAAATAAATTCTCAAATTCAATCCTCTTCCAAAATAACTTGAGGTTCAAACTCTTACAACCTCTATTTTCCTTTCATAAGCGAAATTTATATTTCTCAAGTGATAAAATACTCTGATTCTATTTCCAAAATCCTTGCACTAAATCAAATTATATTTCCACTTTGAAAATCACTTTGTTTCATAAAAACCAAAGCATTTACAAACCTTCAAAACCGTGGTACATGCTCATTGAAACCATCAAATATTTTTCCTTCTAAGTCAATATGGTTTTACACAAACAAAACCATTAAAATTTCTTGCAAAAACTGTGAGACTCATGGTCTTTAAAATCAAATCATTTGTTCATTTTTCCTTTTCACTTTCTTTGCAAATCCTTAAAATCATCAACTCATTGCTCTTTTCATTTAAAACTCATGATTAATAAAATACTTAAAATATTTTTATTCAAAAATGTCCTTGAGGTTGTGTGCCTCTATGGTTCTTTGGAACCAAAATTGTTTTCCTTTCCATCATCACATCATGGCATACATATACATATTTCATCATATATACCACAAGCATGACATAATCAAAAGCAATAAATCATTCAAATCATATCAAACATGTAAGCACAAATAAACCATACAAAACACATAAACCACATAAACACCCACAAATAATTACATGACCATGGATATGAATCCTCACATGGATTCACCATCCATCAAATACCAAACCATCTCTCACCACCATACTTGGTTGGTGAGATAGATCTTCCTCTTACCTCTTGAAGAATGTAACGTCCCGAAAAGTATCTGTTTAGTCATAAATAATCATTTCACAATATTCTTGATTTTTAAGAATTTTCTGGAATTTTTCAGAAACGACGAATATTTTAATATATTTCTCGTTTTACGTGTACGCTGAGTTGAGAATTGTTGAGGTCAGTGTAACGCTTCGGAAATTAATTATTTTACCACAAATAGTCATTTTCTAATATTTGTGATTTATGTGAATTTTTTCAGAATTTTTCGGAAATGATGAATATTTTAATATATTCTTCGTTTTACGCAAAACTTGAACAGAGTCGGAAAACGACTGTAACGCTTCAAAAATTGAAAAATTATATGACGAATAGTCGTTTTATAATATTTGCAATTTTTGAGAATTTTCTGGGATTTTTCCGGAAACGTCAAATATTTTAATATATTTCTCGTTTTACGTGCGCACTGAGCAGAACCGGAGAAACGCGATGTTTCCTCCGAGAACCTTGGACTATGGACATGTCAACGGGGGATCTTACTAAACTCGAGGCTGGACACAGTTTACGAAGTTTCACAATTTTCGAGAAATCTTAACAGATAAAACAAACCAATACTGCAAAAAATTTATCTGTCAGATTAATTAAATACTGACTTCTGTCAACTGTAACTATTATCCATTGGATAATAGCATGTAATAAAAATCCTATCACATTATCCAAATGAAATCTACTTTATGTCTAATCAATCCACTTTAATTCAAATTTAATGTTAAACAATCAAAGCTTCTTTGAGAAGCTTTGACCAAACAATGACTCAAATGCCCTTAGCTTCCAAGGGAAGCCAAAAATTCCTCTCCCTCCTCTCTTTCTCAAGCTCGACAGCAGCCCACTCAAAGGGGGGAAACTATTTGCTTTCATTTAATCAAATTACCACACTTTAATTCATTATTTCTCAAGACACTTTCTCTCTCATCCTTCTTCCATCTTCTTCATTTTTCTTCTTCTCCTCCTTCTCTCTACATGAGAGCTTCGGCCAGCAGCCCTCACCACACCCCATCCATCACAAAAAATTAAACCAACTACATTTCCTTAATCCTCTCATCATTCTAAACATCTTTTCTTCTTGGAGTTTCTTGAAAATCCTCCATCTTCAACACTTTCTCCAAGCTTCAAGCTTTGAGCTTTTTGGGTAAGTTTCAAGACCTCTCTTCCCTTCTCTCCATTTTCGTGGTCATGGTCTCCTTGGTGACCATCCATGGCTTATTTTTCAAGCTATGGTGTTGATTTAACAAAGTTGAAATTTCTAGGGTTCTTGGAGGTGCAAATCTGAAAATTGCAAGAAGATTCCTTGGTGTTTCTTTTGTTCTCTTCACTTGGGTAAGAGGAACACACTCCTCCTCAACCTCTCTTAGCATCTAGGAACTTTGATTTTGTTGTTTGTGGAAAAACCCTAATGAGGGTTATCCTTTGATTTTGTGATTAGTAAGTGTTACCAAGTGGCTTCAATACTCAAGAGGGGGGGTGAATTGAGTTTGTAAAACAAGTTCGCAATTCTTTCGCAAAACACTTGATTATTGATTTTCGTTGAAGCTATTGACTAATTGAAATGAATGAATTGATAAGAACAATGTATATTGCTTAATAACCAACCAAGAGAGAAGTAATCAAGTAAGAGTATAAGCAATGCACAAATATAAAGAGAAGGGTTTAGAGAAAACAAACTCAATCGTTTATCCTGGTTCGAACACCAATCCACTTGTGATCTACGTCCAATCCCCAAGCAACAACTTGAGATTTTCCACTATATCTTTAAGCTTCAATAGGTGCTTGAATACCTTTACAAACTTGAGCCCTCAACTCCTTGGGATACCTCACCCTTGAGCTTGAGTCTCTTCAAACAAAGGGATGCCTCACCCTTTACAAATTAAGGGATGCCTCACCCTCTATCTTATACAGCAATTAAGATTGAATTTGAGAAGCTCTCACTAGAGTAGATGATACAAATTGAAGTTCTAATAATGCTTACAAAGATATCTCAAAGATTGGACAAAAACAGAGCAAGAAAGATTTCAGAGTTTGATTCTCGTATGATGTGTTGCTATGATGTTTTTAGGTTCAAGAACAACCCTTAATGATGCCCCAGCCATTGTATTTAAAGCCCATTCATTAAAAGAGCCGTTGGGGGTGGTTAAAGTCAAGCATTAAATGCATTCAATATAGTCGTTGGGCATGTCAGAACCTTGGTAATCGATTACAAGCCTTTGGTAATCGATTACATGGAAAATACAACGTGTTCTTGGCTTTCTGGGCTTGTGGTAATCGATTACATGACTGTGTAATCGATTACACGCCCTCTGACTTCATGGTAATCGATTACAATATTGATGTAATCGATTACATGGCCCTTTGGTCGTGTTCTTGGCTTTTGCGGGAACATGGTAATCGATTACATGACTTGGTGTAATCGATTACACGTTCTCGACTTTATGGTAATCGATTACAATATTGATGTAATCGATTACATGGCTTCTGTTTGGCTTGTAATCGATTACTAAACCTTGGTAATCGATTACACTAAACTTTAAACTCATTTTTCAAGCCTTAAAACAGATTTAAATCATTCCTAACTTTAGAAAATATGGATTAAACAAGTATAGAACATTATTTGGCATGATCCAAGGTAAAAGAAGTTCTCTTTTAGGAATTGATCTTTGAAAGTCATATTGATTCAAATCATTTTTGAAAAACCATTTGAGATATCTTGGGAGCATTTAACATTGATGTGCTATAATGCCTATATCTAAACCTCTTGATTTCTTCCTTTGATCTTGGTTTGCTCTTTCGCTCTTTGATCTTCATCTTTGTCTTTGTTATCATCAAAAACCATTTGACATGCTTCAAGACACATGCATTCACAGTAAGCTTGTATGTTGATTTTAGGGAATTCATGTCCTTAATTTGATTGATTGTGTATATTGATATGTTGAATTGGATTGAATGACTTGAAATGGAAGAAAATGAATTTGGAATGGTCCTTGGTGGGGCACGGTTTTAGGCTAGAATTTAGGTAAATTTGTGATTAAGTTGTAACAAGCATAAGACTTAAATTAATCAATAGATAAAATAGAATTTAATGGAAGAAAAATTTGAGATTAAAACTCATAGGGTGGCCACAGTTTTTGGGCTAGAAAATGATTAATTTGTGAACAAATTTTAGTGAGTACATGACTTGAATTAATTGAGTGACAAGATGAAATCAATGGAAGGAAAAGCTTGGAATGGAAATTTCTAGGGAAGCTACGGTTTTGAGCCAAGTAAATTAGGGTTCTTGGTGAACTAATTTAACAAGTGAACAATTAAATGAATTAAGAGAAGGATATGTAATGTGATGACTTGAAAAGATTTGGAATTGAAACACTTGTGAGGCCATGGCCTCTAAGGCCCCTTGAGACTTAATTATGAAACCTTGGCAATTTGGAAGCATGAGTAATTAGGTAATTAGAAACCTATGGAATGAGTTGGATAATTGATAAATTGGAAGAATTTAATAGAATTAGAGATTACATAAATCTTAGAAGGACTAAGAGTGAGATTGCCATAAGACTTAAGGTAATTCCAAGTGAGTGAAGAACAAGAGAGTGTGAGGCCTAGGGGCTTGAACAATTTACAACTTGTAAGAGATTAAATTACCTTGGAGGATTGAATTAATTTTAAGAATTGGATTGGACATGAACCTTGAAAAAGGAAATAAATTCTAAGTTAGGATTCATAATGAACCTAAGAATGTACCAATTGATTTGATCCCTATATTATGACATTATGGGTCTATGTGAGTGACCATTTATGTGTTGATGCTTATCTTGGCCAATTATGGCATACTATGGAATTGTATGAAATTGTGAATCATACATGTTCATGCATAGTATCTTATGAATTGTGATGTCCTGTGGACTGTTGTAAGGTCAAGTTGCCTAGGAGATTGAACACACCTTTGTGCGGGTGCGAGTAGACTAGTGTGGGTCTTGTTATGACCTTGGGGGCGTCGGGGTGTGGGTCCCTCACAATGGACAGTTGGTAGCTCCTCTGCCCGTGGGGCAAACCGATGTAAACGCACCGACGATCCGGACTTGACACTGTCCTATATCGTGATCGAGCGCGGACTGTCTGTACAATGCCTGATGTGCACGTAAAAATTATTGATGAATAGCATTTTGGCCGCGGCAGCTGAGTTGCGGACACGTCTCTCCTGATCTTTCTCTCCGACTGTTTGAGTCTAGCTCCATGGAGTAGGAATTGGGAAAGCATGCATATGTATCATGATATACTCTGTCATTGTGAATTATTGATTTTCGTAAATATGACTTGTTTAATTATTATTGTAATGAATATCTGCCTGGAACTGTTTACTTGCTTACTTGTTGGACTTACTGTTTATTATTTGGAGATACTGTTTTGAATTATTAATTGGGCGCATTGCGCCGTTCTGTTTCTAGCTGCTATAATTGGTAATGATGGTAGGATGTCTTACCTCTTTTCTTGTATCTCCATTACTTGTTGTATGTGCATGTACTGTATGGATCAAAGACGACGGCAAGGAGATGGAAGATCCTGAATTTCCTAGCTTCTGGCCCGAACAAGATTAGCTTCTACTGGGACGATGGCGGCACGTATGCGCGGATTTCTAGGTGATGTGCGTCTGACCTTCCTCGGAGGGTCAGAGTGCTGGCATATCAACTTGAATTCCGATCGCTGCGTCTACCTGGGAGATGTGTCGATCGCCCTAGCCTGGAGACGTCATGAGGCGCCTGTCCTCACCTGCCATGTCAGTCTGCGGCTGGAGTTCTACCTACCCATCCGACAGATGTGGGGTGATCGTTACTACACCCCTTGGGAGGATTCTTTTGATTCTACTGCTCGGACTCCTGCCCGCTGTAACACCCTATTACAGATATCCAGATATATCCTAGACAGACAGAGATATATATAGATAACCAGTACTAGAGATGTCACTTCTATACTACATACTAACATATATCTATAATCACAACTGAGTAATTATAGAAAGCCTTGAGAGATTGCGGAAAAACTTAAACTCATACATATACATATACAACTTAGCCACCTGAGGGCTTATTGTAATACATATAAAATAAAACTTACAGAACAAATATAAACTTATTACATAAGTTCTTGTCTACTTAAAGCAATAAAAACTACTCTAGTCTTTAAGCTTTATCTTCTCATCCTTAGCGGGGTTTGCATCTCTGTACGATCCTTTGCTTATACTCGCATCCGTACTGCATCCGAGCTCGCATACGGATTTACATGGAATAGCAACTGGGGTGAGAATTAACATTCTCAGTAAAAGCAATTCCAATACCAGTTCTCTATAACATTGTATATAACAAATATAACAAATGCTATAATTCTAACTTAGGAGCTTTCTCCCCTTTTCTCATAACTATTTCTATCTTAGGAGTTTTCTCCTCTTTTCTTATAACTTAGGAGTTTCCTCCTCTTTTCTCATAACTTAGGAGTTTCCTCCTCTTTTCTCATAACTTAGGAGTTTCCTCCTCTTCTCATAACTTATACACTTTCTAATAGTGTGATAACAATTAAGAGTCAACACATTTGTTAATATATACGGCGCCCATACATCTGTACATACCAACAGTGACGGACAATGCCCATACAACTGTCTGTAAATGCAGTGATAATGATATGTAATGAATATGCCTAAGGAATCCTAAGAGCATGTGAATGAAATGCAAATGCGAGTTTTGTTTTGAAGTGAAGGAGTTTGCTAGGAACTAGTCAGTATATCATCCAGTGGTAAATAGAGGAAAACCTCATCCTCACCTTACACGTATCCTGGCACATTGAGAAGTTCGGGCTTCATCCTTGCTCAAAGAGCGTCTTTGGATTTCCCACTTATCTCCTTTGGCCTTGGCACATCGAGACATCAGGGCTATGTCCTTCTCAAAAGTCCTTCGGACACCCATCTATTCCCTTTTGCCTTTATGATTAACATCAAAGGATACTCACCAGATCGATCCTACTTGACTAATTCATAGACTTTCGTACATACTTATATACTTAGTTCCTCTAAGAGCTAAGCATATTCTACTCTTCTTATGTTTACCCTTTGTAATGAGGAGAATCTGTAACCTCATACTACATGTAACCTTAGCACTTGGTTAGGAATACTTGTTCCCTTAGGAACTTCTCTGATTCCTTACCTTCTGGCTAAATGACCTCACATCATATAACGTTACATTCTCAGGTAAACATCACTAAACTATGTCTCTTACTTGTACCTAAACTCCACCTCATCACTCCTTTCTCTTAAGTGATTTCTAATGCAACCTTAGGTTGCTGAGGTGTTAGGTACTTACCTTTGGCAAACCACTAATCTTGGTTGCCCTAAGGTCCTTTCCCTTCATCTTCACACTAGCTTAATTCTCTAGTGTGTGAAGAGCTTAGTGTTATGTTTATCTCTTACATAAACACCATCTTACTCTTTTCTATAGACTCAACTCATCCTAGTGAAAGAGTCTATCTTAACTAATGCCTCATCTAACCTTGCTTAAGGAACTGAGGGCATTTCTCTAAAACTTTGCATAATTAACTCAACTTTATCTAAAGAGAGTAATTCATGCATCTAACTTTCCTTTTCTATCACACTTCTGGTAGTAGCGTATACTACACTTGTGTGCTAACATGCTTATTCTAAACTCAACTTCCATGCTTTGCTCGTATCTAAGGAAGTAACTTCTCTTTATCTTATACTTCTAACTCATCTTAGCTTATACTTGAGTTATTGTACATTTGTTCTACTTTCGCTTATGACATCTTCTTAGTCACAATTCCTCTTATTGTGTATTTAGCAATGTACTAAGTCTCACTTAACTTGAGACTAAGTACCTAAACGTTCCCTCTGTGGAACTAATACACAATCTTGTCTCCACTCATGTAATCTAACTCAAGAGTGGTTCTTACTTGCAACTCTTTGTTGCCTAAGCTTCTAGGTACCTTCCTAAGGTAATCCACTATTCTTGGATTTCCTAAGGTTCATACCTTTCTCATTATTCTCTACTAGAGTGAATACTATTATTCATCTCTATTGCACTATCTCATCACATCTTAAGTGATATCAATTGCAACATTAAGTTGCCTAAAGTGCAATGTTATTACTTAAAGCAAACCTTTCCTTTAGGATGCTTAAAAGCCTATGCTTTCTCATACTTGATGGATAGATATTTTCCACTTGAAAATATCCCAACTTGTGCCTTAACACACTTAGGAAACATGTCTCAATGATTCCATTAACTATAGCACCTCAGAACATCCAAAAACATCATTTTGGAGCTTCAGAGTCTCACGCCGCAAGACAAGCATTTGCACGCCGCGGCGCCCTTCTCTCGAGGGCTACTGCTGGGCTAATTTTTAGCCTCACGCCGCGGCATGCATCTTCTACGCCGCGGCATTCCCAGCGAAAAACTCTCACGCTGCGGCGTGACTATCTCCACGCCGCGGCGCCATCAGCAGAACCCTGGTTCTGCAGAATTCTGCAGCTACGGGTTTACTGTTCTATTGGTCATTTCTGCTGATTCCAAGCCTTTTCAATCCAAGTTCTAAGTAATTCTAAGTCCCTAACCAGTTCTTTAACATTTAGGAACATCAATTACTCTCTTAAATCTCTTAAATTGGATTATGGCTAAAATTCTTCATTCTTTAACTTAAGGCTCACTTTGTGATTCAAGGGTCTTCTTACTTAAACTGATGCTATAGACAAGTCATAAATGACCCAAGAAACACTTCTATGCAAGCCAAACTCATCTAACATCTCTAAAACTCAAATTAGCATATTATGTATCTATATGCATACATAGAGAAAAGAGATGAATAAAAGCTCTAAACCCCTACCTCTTGAAGACTTGAAGCCTTGAACCTTGAAGCTTGATCTTCTTCCTCTCCTTCTTCCCTTCTTCCCCTTTCTCCTTCTTCTTCTCCCCTTTTCTTTCTTTTCTTTTCTGGTTTTCGGTTCTGCCGAGGGAGAAGGGAGATATAAGGGGGTGGGACGTGGAGGTAATTACGAGAAAAGATTAACTTAAGTTTCTACACTGAAACTTATATCTGCTATGGACACCCGAATTGTGCTAATTCGAGTTTCCCTGCTTCTAACAACTTTAGAATAAATCATAAGATTCATCTAAATTGTTGTTTCACAATTCTCATCATTTTCTATATCTGCTAGGGATCAATCCGGCATTAAAAGCACAACCTGTATGCCTAAAAATACCAAACCGACTCGATTCTCTTGAAACTTTTACCACATCTTATTTGGCTTATTTGTGACCTAGAAATAAACTCTCTATGTTTATTTCTCTTAACTTAGCAACTTATGCTATTATCTGAGTCATTTTAAGCCACTTTACAACTTCTATGTTGCAACTAAGTGCCTAAATGAACTCGATTGTCACAAAACTTTACTGACATGCTAAACAAGTCAAATGCTACCTTCGGTAACCATTTACCAGTCTAACATGTACTTAAGGGTATTACATTTCTCCCCTCCTTTTTAAAATTTTGTCCCCAAAATTGTTCACCTCACGTAAACAATTCTGGCTAAACAAAACTCTACATGGAACCTCTGCCTCCATGCAGTCCTTCTTATAAGGCTTTTAAAACCAGGTGTGAATCTAGTATCTCTCTTAGACACTATATTCATTGAAACTCTATGAATCCTAACTATTTACTTCAAAAGTAGTTGAACTACCTTATCTAGAAAATAGCTATCTGTTCTTGGCAAAAGATTGGCATATTACTTAATCTTACCACCTTTATCTGCAGCTCAACATATTCTCTTATGTTCTTTAACATACTATGCTACTATACATCTTCCTTAACTCTTGGAAAACCTTAGTAGCCTCTTGATAGATGGTACACTTTCTCGATGAGCTCCTGCGGAATCCTTTTCTTGATTTTTGACCCTCTTGGAAGACAAAGTTGTCTCTAAACTTCGTCATTCCCTCTTAGTCATAACAAAATCCTTAAGGGTTCCTTTGAAAATCTGCTCACACTTGTCCCTTAGAGCTTCATTCTCCTTCCGAGATTCAAAGAAATCTCGAGCCTTTAGGCATCTTACTATGTCCACCTTGCTCACTGAGAGACTATCTGGAATCATAGTCACCGTTAGACTCAAATTCTCGAAAACTCTCAAGAATTTCACTCTCTCTTGGACTATCATCTAGGATAACCACTACACTGGCATTACCCAAATGATATCTCATCTCAAGGTTATGAGCCTTGAAAAACTCTATCCATCTATTATGCTTCATGTCCAGCTTCCTCGATCAACAAGCATCTTGAGCTATCATGATCGCTGAACATCTCTAACTAGACTCCTTATGAGTTATGTCTCCAAAACTATAAGGTAATCACTACTATGGCTAATTCCAAATCATACCTAGGGTAGTCCTACTCTTGCAGATTGAACTGCTTTGATGCGTAGGCATCTACTTACCTCTATTGCATCTAACATACCCTAGTCCCATCTTTGAAGTATAAGCTGTCTACCTCAAAGTTCTCTCGGGAATTTGGAATTACCAAAACTAACGTAGTAATCAACCTTCTCTTCTACTCTTGGAAAACAACTCACTATCTAGAGTCCATTCTTTGGGTACTACCTCTCTTAAGTGGCCTAAACCAGGTAGCACTAACTTAGAAAATCTACTGATAGATTCTCTGCTCTCGGATACAATGGCTACTCTACCCATTGTACCTCTACTTAAACTCTGCTGGGGTTCTCTGCAATTTCTGTCTTAAGAAATTACATAACTCTTAAACTGTACCACTTGTAATCCAAAGCTGACTTTCGGCTTTCTTGGTACTTAACCCCTTCTTTTCAAAAGTTTCCAAAACTACCTTTGACATACTCTTCATGTCCTTTCGTAATTCTGGAAAACTCTCAAAGATCTGCATTACTTTACTATGCTTCTATGACAACCAAGTCTTAGATCATCTCCTGAGAAAATTCAAAGATTCTCTCAACTGATCTTACCTGATCATCCTTCTCTCTAAAACAACCAAACCATAACAACAAGGTAAGCAAGTAGATTCACAAAGTAAATCAACATGATCTACAAAGTAAATCTATTCTCTTCTTATACACACCTTAAAAGATTTCTCTTTACATGTGTTCTCATTTCATACCAAGTTGGAAGATTTCGTCGCTTTCTTTTGTCCAAGAATCATCTCTCTTACGATGTCCTGGTTACTTACTTATGTAGCACACGAATTACCCATCAAAATGGTCTACATCCATGTATCTTACTACATCTAGCACATCTTAGTGACTTGAAGCTTGATTTACCTTTTTCCTTAGAGTTGTTCCTCTACAAGCACTCTACTTATACTTATCATCTCTCCAAGCTTCCACTGTGCAACTCTATAACAAATTGAGATCAAAAGGCACCCTTACTGATCTCAACATCTAATCTCTTCCTCTTTAGGAACCTTCTAACTCTTGTTCCATGGATGCTCTAAGATTATCTACTTCTACAACTCTACATTCACTGACTAGAGCAAGAAGTCCATAATCTTCTTTTGCATTGCAACTCTTCTAATGCCTTCTTCAAGTTCTACTTCAAATTTTACTCACTTCCAGTCTTTATCTGGATTGGACGTAAAATAAGAAAAGAACTCTTGACATTCTTGAATTGCTTCGCATACTGGTCTTCAGTACTATCCCCTTGCTTTAACTTTAGGAATCCCTGTTCCTTTGCTTTCTCTAACTCAAGGGAATAATACTTATCTAGGAAAGTAACTCTAAACACCTCTCAGGTGGTTCGAGTACTAACCGTCTCTAATAACCTCTCTGCTTCATCTCATCAGCTTTCGGCTTCACCTACTAACCCTTACAAAGCAAGGTTACCTTCTGTTCATCAGCGCACAACATGATCTCAAGGATCTCTTCCATCACATGAAACCACCTTTTGGCTCTGACTGAACCAACCTCTCCTTTCAAGAACAAAGGAGTAACTTTCTTGAACTCTGAGAAACACTTCGATTCCTCAAAAGTTCTTTCTCGTTCCCGCAACTAACTATGCGAGTCTGTTCTATCACTTCGATAGACTTCTACTAATGGCGGTCGCTCTCTCAATACAAAGACCATTTCTCTAAAAGCTCGGTATTCTCCTCCTTTACCAGATTCCTAGTCATGCAATTCCATCTGCATATCTCAAAAAGAGATAAAAGAATGCATAACTTTCTACTAAACTGCTACTTATGCCTAAGCACGGTCAGTCCATACCCCGGCTCAACAGGATGAACTGCTCTGATACCAAAATGTAACACCCTATTACAGATATCCAGATATATCCTAGACAGACAGAGATATATATAGATAACCAGTACTAGAGATGTCACTTCTATACTACATACTAACATATATCTATAATCACAACTGAGTAATTATAGAAAGCCTTGAGAGATTGCGGAAAAACTTAAACTCATACATATACATATACAACTTAGCCACCTGAGGGCTTATTGTAATACATATAAAATAAAACTTACAGAACAAATATAAACTTATTACATAAGTTCTGTCTACTTAAAGCAATAAAAACTACTCTAGTCTTTAAGCTTTATCTTCTCATCCTTGGCAGGGTTTGCATCTCTGTACCTGATCCTTTGCTTATACCTGCATCTGTACCTGCATCTGAGCCTGCATCTGGATTTACATGGAATAGCAACTGGGGTGAGAATTAACATTCTCAGTAAAAGCAATTCCAATACCAGTTCTCTATAACATTGTATATAACAAATATAACAAATGCTATAATTCTAACTTAGGAGCTTTCTCCCCTTTTCTCATAACTATTTCTATCTTAGGAGCTTTCTCCTCTTTTCTTATAACTTAGGAGTTTCCTCCTCTTTTCTCATAACTTAGGAGTTGCCTCCTCTTTTCTCATAACTTAGGAGTTTCCTCCTCTTTTCTCATAACTTATACACTTTCTAATAGTGTGATAACAATTAAGAGTCAACACACTGTTAATATATACAGCGCCCATACATCTGTACATACCAACAGTGACGGACAATGCCCATACAACTGTCCGTAAATGCAGTGATAATGATATGTAATGAATATGCCTAAGGAATCCTAAGAGCATGTGAATGAAATGCAAATGCAGAGTTTTGTTTTGAAGTGAAGGAGTTTGCTAGGAACTAGTCAGTATATCATCCAGTGGTAAATAGAGGAAAACCTCATCCTCACCTTACACGTATCCTGGCACATTGAGAAGTTCGGGCTTCATCCTTGCTCAAAGAGCGTCTTTGGATTTCCCACTTATCTCCTTTGGCCTTGGCACATCGAGACATCAGGGCTATGTCCTTCTCAAAAGTCCTTCGGACACCCATCTATTCCCTTTTGCCTTTATGATTAACATCAAAGGATACTCACCAGATCGATCCTACTTGACTAATTCATAGACTTTCGTACATACTTATATACTTAGTTCCTCTAAGAGCTAAGCATATTCTACTCTTCTTATGTTTACCCTTTGTAATGAGGAGAATCTGTAATCTCATACTACATGTAACCTTAGCACTTGGTTAGGAATACTTGTTCCCTTAGGAACTTCTCTGATTCCTTACCTTCTGGCTAAATGACCTCACATCATATAACGTTACATTCTCAGGTAAACATCACTAAACTATGTCTCTTACTTGTACCTAAACTCCACCTCATCACTCCTTTCTCTTAAGTGATTTCTAATGCAACCTTAGGTTCTTTGAGGTGTTAGGTACTTACCTTTGGCAAACCACTAATCTTGGTTGCCCTAAGGTCCTTTCCCTTCATCTTCACACTAGCTTAATTCTCTAGTGTGTGAAGAGCTTAGTGTTATGTTTATCTCTTACATAAACACCATCTTACTCTTTTCTATAGACTCAACTCATCCTAGTGAAAGAGTCTATCTTAACTAATGCCTCATCTAACCTTGCTTAAGGAGGCGAGGGCATTTCTCTAAAACTTTGCATAATTAACTCAACTTTATCTAAAGAGAGTAATTCATGCATCTAACTTTCCTTTTCTATCACACTTACGGTAGTAGCGTATACTACACTTGTGTGCTAACATGCTTATTCTAAACTCAACTTCCATGCTTTGCTCGTATCTAAGGAAGTAACTTCTCTTTATCTTATACTTCTAACTCATCTTAGCTTATACTTGAGTTATTGTACATTTCTGTTCTACTTTATGCTTATGACATCTTCTTAGTCACAATTCCTCTTATTGTGTATTTAGCAATGTACTAAGTCTCACTTAACTTGAGACTAAGTACCTAAACGTTCCCTCTGTGGAACTAATACACAATCTTGTCTCCACTCATGTAATCTAACTCAAGAGTGGTTCTTACTTGCAACTCTTTGTTGCCTAAGCTTCTAGGTACCTTCCTAAGGTAATCCACTATTCTTGGATTTCCTAAGGTTCATACCTTTCTCATTATTCTCTACTAGAGTGAATACTATTATTCATCTCTATTGCACTATCTCATCACATCTTAAGTGATATCAATTGCAACATTAAGTTGCCTAAAGTGCAATGTTATTACTTAAAGCAAACATTTCCTTTAGGATGCTTAAAAGCCTATGCTTTCTCATACTTGATGGATAGATATTTTCCACTTGAAAATATCCCAACTTGTGCCTTAACACACTTAGGAAACATGTCTCAATGATTCCATTAACTATAGCACCTCAGAACATCCAAAAACATCATTTTGGAGCTTCAGGGTCTCACGCCGCGGCACAGCATTTGCACGCCGCGGCGCCCTTCTCTCGAGGGCTACTGCTGGGCTAATTTTTAGCCTCACGCCGCGGCATGCATCTTCTACGCCGCGGCATTCCCAGCGAAAAACTCTCACGCTGCGGCGTGACTATCTCCACGCGGCGGCGCCATCGTGAGAACCACGGTTCTGCGAGTCTGCGGCTACGGGTTTACTGTTCTATTGGTCATTTCTGCTGATTCCAAGCCTTTTCAATCCAAGTTCTAAGTAATTCTAAGTCCCTAACCAGTTCTTTAACATTTAGGAACATCAATTACTCTCTTAAATCTCTTAAATTGGATTATGGCTAAAATTCTTCATTCTTTAACTTAAGGCTCACTTTGTGATTCAAGGGTCTTCTTACTTAAACTGATGCTATAGACAAGTCATAAATGACCCAAGAAACACTTCTATGCAAGCCAAACTCATCTAACATCTCTAAAACTCAAATTAGCATATTATGTATCTATATGCATACATAGAGAAAAGAGATGAATAAAAGCTCTAAACCCCTACCTCTTGAAGACTTGAAGCCTTGAACCTTGAAGCTTGATCTTCTTCCTCTCCTTCTTCCCTTCTTCCCCTTTCTCCTTCTTCTTCTCCCCTTTTCTTTCTTTTCTTTTCGGTTTCGGTTCTGCCGAGAGAAGGGAGATATAAGGGGGTGGGACGTGGAGGTAATTACGTGAAAAGATTAACTTAAGTTTCTACACCGAAACTTATACTGCTATGGACACCCGAATTGTGCTAATTCGAGTTTCCTGCTTCTAACAACTTTAGAATAAATCATAAGATTCATCTAAATTGTTGTTTCACAATTCTCATCATTTTCTATATCTGCTAGGGATCAATCCAGGCATTAAAAGCACAACCTGTATGCCTAAAAATACCAAACTGACTCTGATTCTCTTGAAACTTTTACCACATCTTATTTGGCTTATTTGTGACCTAGAAATAAACTCTCTATGTTTATTTCTCTTAACTTAGCAACTTATGCTATTATCTGAGTCATTTTAAGCCACTTTACAACTTCTATGTTGCAACTAAGTGCCTAAATGAACTCAGATTGTCACAAAACTTTACTGACATGCTAAACAAGTCAAATGCTACCTTCGGTAACCATTTACCAGTCTAACATGTACTTAAGGGTATTACATTTCTCCCCTCCTTTTTAAAATTTTGTCCCCAAAATTGTTCACCTCACGTAAACAATTCTGGCTAAACAAAACTCTACATGGAACCTCTGCCTCCATGCAGTCCTTCTTATAAGGCTTTTAAAACCAGGTGTGAATCTAGTATCTCTCTTAGACACTATATTCATTGAAACTCTATGAATCCTAACTATTTACTTCAAAAGTAGTTGAACTACCTTATCTAGAAAATAGCTATCTGTTCTTGGCAAAAGATTGGCATATTACTTAATCTTACCACCTTTATCTGCCGCTCAACATATTCTCTTATGTTCTTTAACATACTATGCTACTATACATCTTCCTTAACTCTTGGAAAACCTTAGTAGCCTCTTGATAGATGGTACACTTTCTCTGATGAGCTCCCTCTGGAATCCTTTTCTTGATTTTTGACCCTCTTGGAAGACAAAGTTGTCTCTAAACTTCGTCATTCCCTCTTAGTCATAACAAAATCCTTAAGGGTTCCTTTGAAAATCTGCTCACACTTGTCCCTTAGAGCTTCATTCTCCTTCTGAGATTCAAAGAAATCTGAGCCTTTAGGCATCTTACTATGTCCACCTTGCTCACTGAGAGACTATCTGGAATCATAGTCACCGTTAGACTCAAATTCTCGAAAACTCTCAAGAATTTCACTCTCTCTTGGACTATCATCTAGGATAACCACTACACTGGCATTACCCAAATGATATCTCATCTCAAGGTTATGAGCCTTGAAAAACTCTATCCATCTATTCTGCTTCATGTCCAGCTTCCTCTGATCAACAAGCATCTTGAGCTATCATGATCGCTGAACATCTCTAACTAGACTCCTTATGAGTTATGTCTCCAAAACTATAAGGTAATCACTACTATGGCTAATTCCAAATCATACCTAGGGTAGTCCTACTCTTGCAGACTGAACTGCTTTGATGCGTAGGCATCTACTTACCTCTATTGCATCTAACATACCCTAGTCCCATCTTTGAAGTATAACTGTCTACCTCAAAGTTCTCTCGGGAATTTGGAATTACCAAAACTAACGTAGTAATCAACCTTCTCTTCTACTCTTGGAAAACAACTCACTATCTAGAGTCCATTGCTGGGTACTACCTCTCTTAACTGGCCTAAACCAGGTAGCACTAACTTAGAAAATCTACTGATAGATTCTCTGCTCTCGGATACAATGGCTACTCTACCCATTGTACCTCTACTTAAACTCTGCTGGGGTTCTCTGCAATTTCTGTCTTAAGAAATTACATAACTCTTAAACTGTACCACTTGTAATCCAAAGCTGACTTTCGGCTTTCTTGGTACTTAACCCCTTCTTTTCAAAAGTTTCCAAAACTACCTTTGACATACTCTTCATGTCCTTTCGTAATTCTGGAAAACTCTCAAAGATCTGCATTACTTTACTATGCTTCTATGACAACCAAGTCTTAGATCATCTCCTGAGAAAATTCAAAGATTCTCTCAACTGATCTTACCTGATCATCCTTCTCTCTAAAACAACCAAACCATAACAACAAGGTAAGCAAGTAGATTCACAAAGTAAATCAACATGATCTACAAAGTAAATCTATTCTCTTCTTATACACACCTTAAAAGATTTCTCTTTACATGTGTTCTCATTTCATACCAAGTTGGAAGATTTCGTCGCTTTCTTTTGTCCAAGAACCATCTCTCTTACGATGTCCTGGTTACTTACTTATGTAGCACACGGATTACCCATCAAAAATGGTCTACATCCATGTATCTTACTACATCTAGCACATCTTAGTGACTTGAAGCTTGATTTACCTTTTTCCTTAGAGTTGTTCCTCTACAAGCACTCTACTTATACTTATCATCTCTCCAAGCTTCCACTGTGCAACTCTATAACAAATTGAGATCAAAAGGCACCCTTACTGATCTCAACATCTAATCTCTTCCTCTTTAGGAACCTTCTAACTCTTGTTCCATGGATGCTCTAAGATTATCTACTTCTACAACTCTACATTCACTGACTAGAGCAAGAAGTCCATAATCTTCTTTTGCATTGCAACTCTTCTAATGCCTTCTTCAAGTTCTACTTCAAATTTTACTCACTTCCAGTCTTTATCTGGATTGGACGTAAAATAAGAAAAGAACTCTTGACATTCTTGAATTGCTTCGCATATTGGTCTTCAATACTATCCCCTTGCTTTAACTTTAGGAATCCTGTTCCTTTGCTTTCTCTAACTCAAGGGAATAATACTTATCTAGGAAAGTAACTCTAAACACCTCTCAGGTGGTTCGAGTACTAACCGTCTCTAATAACCTCTCTGCTTCATCTCATCAGCTTTCGGCTTCACCTACTAACCCTTACAAAGCAAGGTTACCTTCTGTTCATCAGCGCACAACATGATCTCAAGGATCTCTTCCATCACATGAAACCACCTTTTGGCTCTGACTGAACCAACCTCTCCTTTCAAGAACAAAGGAGTAACTTTCTTGAACTCTGAGAAACACTGATTCCTCAAAAGTTCTTTCTCGTTCCCGCAACTAACTATGCGAGTCCTGTTCTATCACTTCTGATAGACTTCTACTAATGGCAGTCTGCTCTCTCAATACAAAGCTGACCATTTCTCTAAAAGCTCTGGTATTCTCCTCCTTTACTGATTCCTAGTCATGCAATTCCATCTGCATATCTCAAAAAGAGATAAAAGAATGCATAACTTTCTACTAAACCGCTACTTATGCCTAAGCACGGTCAGTCCATACCCCGGCTCAACAGGATGAACTGCTCTGATACCAAAATGTAACACCCTATTACAGATATCCAGATATATCCTAGACAGACAGAGATATATATAGATAACCAGTACTAGAGATGTCACTTCTATACTACATACTAACATATATCTATAATCACAACTGAGTAATTATAGAAAGCCTTGAGAGATTGCGGAAAAACTTAAACTCATACATATACATATACAACTTAGCCACCTGAGGGCTTATTGTAATACATATAAAATAAAACTTACAGAACAAATATAAACTTATTACATAAGTTCTGTCTACTTAAAGCAATAAAACTACTCTAGTCTTTAAGCTTTATCTTCTCATCCTTAGCATGGTTTGCATCTCATGTACGATCCTTTGCTTATACCGCATCCGTACTGCATCCGAGCCTCGCATACGGATTTACATGGAATAAGAATCGGGGTGAGAATTAACATTCTCGGTAAAAGCAATTCCAATACCAGTTCTCTATAACATTGTATATAACAAATATAACAAATGCTATAATTCTAACTTAGGAGCTTTCTCCCTTTTCTCATAACTATTTCTATCTTAGGAGCTTTCTCCTCTTTTCTTATAACTTAGGAGTTTCCTCCTCTTTTCTCATAACTTAGGAGTTGCCTCCTCTTTTCTCATAACTTAGGAGTTTCCTCCTCTTTTCTCATAACTTATACACTTTCTAATAGTGTGATAACAATTAAGAGTCAACACACCTGTTAATATATACAGCGCCCATACATCTGTACATACCAACAGTGACGGACAATGCCCATACAACTGTCCGTAAATGCAGTGATAATGATATGTAATGAATATGCCTAAGGAATCCTAAGAGCATGTGAATGAAATGCAAATGCAGAGTTTTGTTTTGAAGTGAAGGAGTTTGCTAGGAACTAGTCAGTATATCATCCAGTGGTAAATAGAGGAAAACCTCATCCTCACCTTACACGTATCCTGGCACATTGAGAAGTTCGGGCTTCATCCTTGCTCAAAGAGCGTCTTTGGATTTCCCACTTATCTCCTTTGGCCTTGGCACATCGAGACATCAGGGCTATGTCCTTCTCAAAAGTCCTTCGGACACCCATCTATTCCCTTTTGCCTTTATGATTAACATCAAAGGATACTCACCAGATCGATCCTACTTGACTAATTCATAGACTTTCGTACATACTTATATACTTAGTTCCTCTAAGAGCTAAGCATATTCTACTCTTCTTATGTTTACCCTTTGTAATGAGGAGAATCTGTAACCTCATACTACATGTAACCTTAGCACTTGGTTAGGAATACTTGTTCCCTTAGGAACTTCTCTCGATTCCTTACCTTCGGCTAAATGACCTCACATCATATAACGTTACATTCTCGAGGTAAACATCACTAAACTATGTCTCTTACTTGTACCTAAACTCCACCTCATCACTCCTTTCTCTTAAGTGATTTCTAATGCAACCTTAGGTTGCTGAGGTGTTAGGTACTTACCTTTGGCAAACCACTAATCTTGGTTGCCCTAAGGTCCTTTCCCTTCATCTTCACACTAGCTTAATTCTCTAGTGTGTGAAGAGCTTAGTGTTATATTTATCTCTTACATAAACACCATCTTACTCTTTTCTATAGACTCAACTCATCCTAGTGAAAGAGTCTATCTTAACTAATGCCTCATCTAACCTTGCTTAAGGAACTGAGGGCATTTCTCTAAAACTTTGCATAATTAACTCAACTTTATCTAAAGAGAGTAATTCATGCATCTAACTTTCCTTTTCTATCACACTTCTAGTAGTAGCGTATACTACACTTGTGTGCTAACATGCTTATTCTAAACTCAACTTCCATGCTTTGCTCGTATCTAAGGAAGTAACTTCTCTTTATCTTATACTTCTAACTCATCTTAGCTTATACTTGAGTTATTGTACATTTCTGTTCTACTTTCTGCTTATGACATCTTCTTAGTCACAATTCCTCTTATTGTGTATTTAGCAATGTACTAAGTCTCACTTAACTTGAGACTAAGTACCTAAACGTTCCTACGTGGAACTAATACACAATCTTGTCTCCACTCATGTAATCTAACTCAAGAGTGGTTCTTACTTGCAACTCTTTGTTGCCTAAGCTTCTAGGTACCTTCCTAAGGTAATCCACTATTCTTGGATTTCCTAAGGTTCATACCTTTCTCATTATTCTCTACTAGAGTGAATACTATTATTCATCTCTATTGCACTATCTCATCACATCTTAAGTGATATCAATTGCAACATTAAGTTGCCTAAAGTGCAATGTTATTACTTAAAGCAAACCTTTCCTTTAGGATGCTTAAAAGCCTATGCTTTCTCATACTTGATGGATAGATATTTTCCACTTGAAAATATCCCAACTTGTGCCTTAACACACTTAGGAAACATGTCTCAATGATTCCATTAACTATAGCACCTCAGAACATCCAAAAACATCATTTTGGAGCTTCAGGGTCTCTCACGCCGGACAAGCATTTGCACGCCGCGGCGCCCTTCTCTCGAGGGCTACTGCTGGGCTAATTTTTAGCCTCACGCCGCGGCATGCATCTTCTACGCCGCGGCATTCCCAGCGAAAAACTCTCACGCTGCGGCGTGACTATCTCCACGCCGCGGCGCCATCGTGCCAGAACCACGGTTACTGCGAGTGCAGACTACGGTTTTCTTGTTCTATTGGTCATTTCTGCTGATTCCAAGCCTTTTCAATCCAAGTTCTAAGTAATTCTAAGTCCCTAACCAGTTCTTTAACATTTAGGAACATCAATTACTCTCTTAAATCTCTTAAATTGGATTATGGCTAAAATTCTTCATTCTTTAACTTAAGGCTCACTTTGTGATTCAAGGGTCTTCTTACTTAAACTGATGCTATAGACAAGTCATAAATGACCCAAGAAACACTTCTATGCAAGCCAAACTCATCTAACATCTCTAAAACTCAAATTAGCATATTATGTATCTATATGCATACATAGAGAAAAGAGATGAATAAAAGCTCTAAACCCCTACCTCTTGAAGACTTGAAGCCTTGAACCTTGAAGCTTGATCTTCTTCCTCTCCTTCTTCCCTTCTTCCCCTTTCTCCTTCTTCTTCTCCCCTTTTCTTTCTTTTCTTTTCTGGTTTTCGGTTCTGCCGAGGGAGAAGGGAGATATAAGGGGGTGGGACGTGGAGGTAATTACGTGAAAAGATTAACTTAAGTTTCTACACCGAAACTTATATCTGCTATGGACACCCGAATTGTGCTAATTCGAGTTTCCCTGCTTCTAACAACTTTAGAATAAATCATAAGATTCATCTAAATTGTTGTTTCACAATTCTCATCATTTTCTATATCTGCTAGGGATCAATCCGGCATTAAAAGCACAACCTGTATGCCTAAAAATACCAAACTGACTCTGATTCTCTTGAAACTTTTACCACATCTTATTTGGCTTATTTGTGACCTAGAAATAAACTCTCTATGTTTATTTCTCTTAACTTAGCAACTTATGCTATTATCTGAGTCATTTTAAGCCACTTTACAACTTCTATGTTGCAACTAAGTGCCTAAATGAACTCAGATTGTCACAAAACTTTACTGACATGCTAAACAAGTCAAATGCTACCTTCGGTAACCATTTACCAGTCTAACATGTACTTAAGGGTATTACACCCGCGATTCTACAGTTCCCATAGAGGTTTCCTCTGAAGAGGAGGATCCTGCTGAGGACCCGGAAACGGTCCCTCCTCCTTCGAGAGACTGATTTTAATGGTAGCTACTGATGGCTACCAGTGTTTTATTTTGGGGGCCTGACGTATTATTTTTGGTGGGCTGTATATTTTGATATCTCTGGGGTATATTTGTATAATCCTTTGGGGCAGGTATAATTTTGCTTTTTGGATAGTTCAGGCTTGTATCTAAGTACAATTGATGTCAGTACATTATATGTATATATTAATATGCATGTTATTCAGATGTGAATGTTGCCTACTATCTTATTCTTTACCGTCATTTATATTCCGTATTGTTAAAATGATTAACCATTAAAAGAAAAAAATATATACTGCTATTTTTACTCACGTATTTAAGCATCGAACAAGTTAAACTTAAACTAATGAACCGGGTCTTGATTTTGTTAAAATTTTATTTTCCGCATTTTCTTTTATTCGACAATGTGACGTTCTCTCCCAAAAAGGGGCGTTACAGAGAACCTCAAAAGCTGCTTACTTTGCTTCTTTTTCCAAGTCCTTCACCACCAAAAGTTTCTTAAACACAAAACAAAATATATATTTATTAGCATATCAAGCTTGAACAAGGTAAACCATGGATCAAACATGGCTTAGAACATGAAAAAGAATTAAGAAATGAAGTTTTCTTACACTTCACCATAAAAAACTTATAACTTTGCTCTTGAAGAAAGTCCTTGAAGATGAATAATTTAGAGAAAGTCTCCAATATGAAAGTTGCTTAGAATATCATGTAGATTCAAGATCTATGGTTGGATGAAATTAAAAGAGATTGGAGAGTGATTTTGGGTGGTATGGCCGAATGGTTCCTCTTGAAGAACAAGGATGGAGTTTTTGATTTTGTGAAAGGAAGGCTTCTTAGACTTGGTTAAGATAAAGAATGAAGTGAAAACACTTAGTTTTCCTTCCTACCAATTTCGTGGAGCTCCTTGGAAAATCCCTAAAAATTATAAACAAGTCTTAAAATCAATAACAAGTAAAAGAATAGATAAACCATGGTTCAATCATGGTTTAGAAAATAAAATTATAAGATTGAGTGAAGAAATAAGAACTTTACCCTTTTTGGTAGAAACTTTAAGCTTGGATTTCAAGCTCTAGATGAATGATTTTGTGAAAACTCATAACTAGAGATATTCTGAGAATGATGTTTAGGTTTAGAAAATGTGTTTAGATGAAATTTTAGAAGCTTGGAGGCATGACTTCTAGGTGTTGGTCGAAACTTGTTTGGAGAAGGAAGGAGAGAAAATTTTGAAGAGCTTGCTTGAAGGAAATGATCAATAATGATCAATAATGACTAAGACATCTAATAATGGTCTTCAAACTTTGCTTTAGCACCTAAGACAACACCAAAATTGTCCCCCCTCTTCATATGCACTCAATAAGTGACCATTGTCACTAGCCACCATTATTTGAAGCATTCCTAGCCATTGATTAATTCAATGGTTAGGATTAAGGTAGACTTTAAGTTAGAAGACTTAATCTAGGCTATTGGATTTTTCTTCTTTAAATTCTAGCCATTAGATGTGTCTCCAAAATGAAGGGTCAAGATTACTCCTTCAAACTTTACATCCAATGGTCATAAATGGTCCTTGTCACTTTTTAAGACTAAATCTCCACCGTTGATTAAATCTAAATCCAATGGTTATAAATGGTCCTAGTCACTTTTTAATACCAAATCTCAACCCTTGATTAAATCAATGGTTGATATTCAAAGTCTTCCTTATTAAGCTTGTCTTTACAACCATTGATTAGATCAGTGGTGAACATCCAAAGCTTCCTAACTAAGTTTATTTTCACACCATTGCTTAAATCAATGGTGATCATCCAATGCTTCTTCATTAAGTTTGTTTCTCAACCGTTGATTAAATCAAGATCAAGTCTCCACCGTTAATTAAATCAAGATCAAGTCTCCACCGTTGATTAAATCAATGGTGGATATCCAAACCACCAATGTTGACTTAAGCAGTATAATATTTATTTTTCTATCTGCTATTACCCTCTGAATAATATTTTTACTGTATTTTTATCGTTCGATAATTAAATACAAGACAAAACATGATAAAGAAAATTTTAGCGCCTATAGGATTCAGGTTTAGGAAAATCTCTCGTCTTTGTCTCAACAGTACAAATTTTTCTATTCAAAGAAAAATTTTCACTTTGTGGGACCCACCTAAGCCCACATAAGACCACCTAGGTCCACAAACAGCCAAAAAAAATAAAAAAAAATATAAAAATTTTATAATCATCCATAAAATCATAAAAATTATAAAACTTATGAAATCCAAGTCGGATTAATAAAAATCATTAAGGATTTTCAAAAAGAAATAAAATACAAAAACTCGTATACAGTCTCAAAATAATATTAAAATAATAAAAAAAAGTAAAAACTCTCAAAAATTCTTAAAAATCACAAAAATTATAAAATCCACATAAGTCGAGTCGAATTATTCAAAATAATTAAGAATCGTCTGAAATAAATAAAATACGAATTTTCGGAGTGTTACAGTAACTAATTAGCTACAAATTATTTGTAGCTAATTCTATAACTAATTTTTAACAATCTATAACAAGTTTTTTAACAAATCTATAACTATTATGTTGCTAAATTCATAACAATTCTGTAGTTATTCCTTAACTTTTTGTATCGTTAAATTCATAACAATTCTGTAATTATTCTTGCTAAATCCCTAACAATTTCGTAGATATTATGAAGCTAACCAAAATTAATTTTATAATAATAATTAGTATATTTTAAAATTATACCTGTATAAATATTTCAATCTAAACAAATAAGTTGTGCAAAATAATAAAATATCATAATTGCATTAGTAATTTCTTTCTCGCACACTTTATTCAGACTCAGTTGCTAGAAGTTGAAAAAAAAAGAAATACTAACACATCTAACTCTCCTCAGAATTCACTGCTAATAAGGTCATAGGCAAAGGATACCTAAACTTCTAGTAGGTATAGCCCTTGACAAACATTCCCTTCTTTGCTTCTTCACTTTCACCCTTCGCGGAGTATCTTCCAAGTTGAGCCAAGAAGTTTGCTTTTGCACGCACCAAAAGAGCCTTCTGAGCAGCTTCCAAATTCTCAGGGCGTCCTTGCCATGTCTTAAGCACAGTGTTCTGCAGAGCTCGTGCATACGAGAATGAAAAATGCCATGGGTTGGGACTTTGGTTCATTGCATTAAGATTTAGTGTTGCTTCCACTTCAGATTGTACACCAGACAGAAACTGAGAATATAAACAGAACATGATTTACAGTTTCGATTAGTGGTTCTAAATTTCAAATTCTAACTTAAGTACAATCTTAAACAAAAAAAAAAGAATTATAATTAGTATCAACATGATGTGCTTGCCATGATATCTACCAAAAAAATTCATCCATCAAAATAAGCTAGAAACTAACAAGAAGAACACAGGATTAGTGTAATCGGTAATATGAATCTTTGGATTATGAATTCATATAATCCTAGAAATGGATTTTTCAGAGAAGTATGATATATCACATATCAATTTATGTGAGGAGGAAATAAAAAGGTGTAGTAGCTGTACCATGATTCCTGGGACAGCAGGAGGAACTCTTCTTCTAAGCATGGTTCGTGTATATTTGGCAATGGTTTCTGGAGAAGCCTTTTCCTTGTGCTCAGCCCCAGGTGTAACCATGCTCGGTTTGAGCAAAATTCCCTTAAAAATGACTTTGTTTTCAGCCAAATAGAAGACTTCTGCCCAGACCTTCTCTGCACCTTCCAGTGTCCTCTCAATTGGGTGGTTCCCATCAAGAAGAATTTCAGGCTCTGCAATTGGAACAAGACCGATGTCCTGCAATGGAGCACAAATGGCATCTATAAATGTAATATAGAAAATATCAAACAAACTGAAAACAAAATGTAGTTTTCTACTTGTTTTAATTTATTTATTTTTAAAAAGAAAACAAAATGTAGCTTATGTACCAACTTGGTTATATAATTTTTACTTATTTCCAATCAGATTAATCGAATGAGGTAACAGAGCTAGAAGATGGGTGCACTGTGCAGAATAACCTTGCTTGAGATAAACACTAAACAATCGTTTTATATACACATTAACATCAAGAATCAAACCACAGAAAGTTCATTACCCAGCAAAAATTATGTAGTTCCCATTCAATCAAATTTGACACAACCTATGCACAAATGAACATATGCTTAAAAAATATATGCTGTTGTCATCACATAGCCCAAACTAAACCCACAACCAACGTTCACTCCCCTCAAATGAAAGAAGCTCCCTTTTCAGATGGGTATGGTAAAGGGAACCAAAGGATAAACCAAGAAAATACATTTTTAACCCTAAGAATGAGCTAATTTCAACAAACATAGATTCATGGATGAAAGAATACCTCAGAGATAGCAGCATAACGTGCAAGTCCCCATGCTGCTTCCTTAACTAAAAATTGAATAAAATAAAGACCATGAAAGAGCAGCAAAATGACAAATCCAAATAGCGATGACTCAAATTACTCCAGCGCAGTCCGACCATCCTAAGCCATTTATATCTCCTAATAATTAAATGGATACGACCCATGCTTGCTTCATTACTCCCTTTCTAGCATTATCTTCATTCTGTGATGCAACTTCAACCCAACCAAAGCTTTATATTTATTCAATTCAAGTTACAGCAACAAAAAAAATAAAAATAAAAATTCTCTTATGCCAATCACAGAATGAAAGTTGCACCTTATTTTAACATTCTGATATACAGTTCAGATGTCATTCATGAACGCATTGCAATTCACACAAGTACCTGAGTTCAAAATATGACCAAAAGGATTTAAGGCAGATTTTACTTCTCACAGATTACACAAACATGTTCAGCACCCAAATTGAAATAATTTTGCCTTTACAACCTGAATGACTTCAAAGAAAATCAAGTTCATACAAGGAACAAGATTTGCAGATTCTTTCCAATAGGCGTATAACAAAGTGTTCATACTCAAGTATCATCTCATAAGGAAAACCAGTCCACATGCTTGAACACATGAGTAGGCAAAACCAATCAGCAATTAACCCAAATGATCAACACTAATATCCACTAGTACATATTCAGAATTCAGTTGAGTGATTTTGGTTGAATAAGAATGTGATTTTAAAATTATATAGTGAACCCTGCAATTTATTAAAAAAAATATAGTTCAGGCTAGAATGAGACTTCTAATTGTCATGTTTTCTCTTCCTTTTTTTTTAAATGAATGTCAAGGACTTTACAAAAAGAGACCTTACCCTGGTATTAACAGCATTCAACAAAAAAACTTTCTTCATAAGAATAGAAACCTCACTAAAATGGTTGAAATACTCACAAATACCACATACCAGTTAATTGACAGATATCAGGGACAAAAGTGCAATGGGATTTGACCAGTTAGTTTATTCCCCTGCAAGTTTCTGTCATTGCCAGAAATGCATAATTTAGATTAAATAAATATAAAAATCAAAGTCTAATATAAGAGAAAGAGAATGACTATATATACCCAACAATATGATACATACACGGATTGCAAGTTTCATAATTCACCAATAGCCAGTGATATCTCCCCACCCAGGTTCAAGCTTGACAAATTCCTAAGTGCAAGATGAGGTATTAATAAACATAAAAATAGCCTAACAGCACCAAATACCAGCACACACAATTGACTCGCTGAACTCAGAACATAGCAACACAATTATTTATTTAAATCAATCACAATCTACTGCACTAGCAATCCAGCACACAACACCAACAAAATAACTAAAGCGCTTGGAACTTTCCAACATCCTAATGTATTTACAACTTATGTGAGGGGTCCGGTGGGTGTCGTCTCCAATGCTCACATTGATGCTCACAAATTCATAAAACCATTGATAAATACTAAATAAATTTAAGGGCCGGGATTTCTTACCTATAACCGGTGATGATGGTTTATAAATGCTGGTAGGGTAAAGTCATAAAAATTGCGAAGCAAGTCCCTGGGTGAAGAGTAATTGAAATGAGAGAGACACATATTGGGGCTTGCAAAACACAACGTCTAAGCACTATTGCAATTAAGGTCCCTGTCTTGTGAACTAAAGTGCAGCAATTTGAAGCGAGGATGAGAGGTAGCATATTAGTTGCAGAGGGACGGCATTTCACTGGAAAAGTTGTAACATTCTCATGGACTTAATCAGGGTTATAGAAGCTCAACAACACTGGTATAGGACACTAGTTAATTCTGGTAACTAGCTGGCGTAGTTTGAGCAAAAATCTATAACACCGAATGTGAGAAATAGCTCCTATAAAATTTGGACTTTTGTGAAAATGGCTGGGAAAATAAAAATAAATGAGGAAGATTTATTTCTAAGCTATGAACAATTAAAATGGATATTTGAAAGCTTCTTAATTCAATTCCATAGGTTTAATTTAACCCAAGAAAGAAAAATGAAGCTTAGAGACTGATGTTGTAGTATAAGAAAAGTGGTGGAATAATAATATTGAAAATAGAATGAAATCATAGAATTTTCTATAACACCTATGAAGGTTAAAAAATGTTTCTGAAAGACTAAAGTGTTCTTAGCAGATATAAGATTTACAACTGGATTTCATTTTTATGAAACTCTCCCCACGTCCACCATTGTTTTATTTTGATGCATATTACCTACTATGTTGACTATGGGAGGTTGCTTAATGTTCACATTTTCCTTCTCTCACGTTTCCATCTTCCCATCCTCTCATTCTCTCACTTTTCATTCTCACTCTCTATTCTCTCATTCTCACGTCTGCCAACAGAAGAGAGAAAGGAGAACAAGAAATACAAGGAAAGAACGAGAGAAGGAGAAGGAGGAAGCAACCAAGAAAAGAGAAAAGGAAAAGGGAAGAAGAAGGTGTCAAGTTGAGGTAGGGGTTTTTCTTCACTTTGCTCATCTTTTCTACCTTTTTGAGAATGATGGATTGATGATGTTGTTGAGAACTTGAGTTGATAAATAAAGATGAAGCTCTTTTGTTTTGATTATGAGTTTAAGATTCAAACTTAGATTTTGACTCTTGATGGGTTTTGAGATTGAAAATGGGTTTGAAATCCATAATTGGTTTGTTGCTTGCTAGTGCCTTGGATTCTTGAATATGTAGGATTTGACGTTGTTGTTGATGATTGTTGGGTTTGAATCTGGTTCCAAAACAGAGGAACTGAGATTTTTGGATTCTAGTGTTCTGGCGCCTAGGCGCCAGAGTTGGGCGCCTAGGTGCCCAAATCTGGCGCCTAGGTGCCAAAACCCAAAACCTTGTTGCTTGAAGATGCGCGCAGGGCGCCTAGGTGCCAGGTGAGAAGCGCCTGTGGAGCACCTGAGCGCCAGCGCCTAGAAGAAATAGAGAATAGTCTCTAGTGTCTTGGCGCCTAAGCGCCCAACGTTCACCGCCCAGGCGCCAACTACCAAAATGAATTGGGCAGCTCTCTGCCATCCCAGTGCCTAGGTGCCCAGAGCAGATTCTTGCAGGGTTCTTATTTTGATAAAATGAAGTATCCTACTTGTTGCAATTGCTATTATATGCTTTTTAAAGAGTGTTAAGACACTAGTAGGAGTATTTCATAGAAGAATTGACCACTTTGGATTTATGAAATTCTAAATATGAGATCTTTACTAATGAAATGCATGATGCCATGACATGAGATGATATGATGGATTATTCTACTACATGATTGATGAGATATTGATGCATTATGCTATGATATGAGATTATATGATGAAATATCTTAATACATGCATGTTGAGAATGATGATTGAAATAATAACTGATTTTTCATGAGTAATCCATTATCTAGGTTATCCTTATTCCTAGGGTGAGACTTGGAAATAGTGGTTGAGGATGGACATTCCCTTACCACCTGAGTAATTGAGGTTGAGGACGGATAATTCCCTCCCTCTTTACCTGAGCTCTCCCTGGATGAAATGTAGTTGAGGATGGATAATTCCCTCTCTACTTGAGGTATTCCTGGATTAGAGATAGTGTGAGGAAGGATGATACCCTCTCTATCAAAGTAGTTGAGAACGGATAATTCCCTCTCTACTCACAACTCTGTATGAGGACGGATAATTCTCTCATTTGTTATGGATTGATTGGGTTACTCAGAGTAGTTCTATGTAACAAGAAAGACTGTTACAGATAGGTTTAAGTGCACCAACCTAAAAGCAGACTACTATCAAGTAAACGGTATTATGAGGACGGATAATTCCCTCCATACCATTTTGATAAGAAATGAATTATGAATATTGATGATTTATAAATGATGAATCTTGATGGATGACCATTATGAGATAGCTTATAGCATAAGTTTATCTTGAATGGATTTCTGAATACGATTTTGAGATTTTGATAAATCTGATGATTGATTTCATTACTCAAAGAATTTTTTATAAATAATATAAAATGTGTAACATCCTCTTCAACATGTTATACTTGTAAATAGTTACAGAGGTAGTTTAATATTTGCTTAACATGCCTGTTTAATTTTGTGACAATCTGAGTTACTTTAGGCACTTTGTTGCAACCCGAAAAGTGAAAAGTAGCATAAAATGATCTAGATATTAGCTTAAATGGCTTACCTAATGGAAATAGATGTGGATAATTTATTTTTAAGTAACAAAAGTGTATTCTGTAATGTGGTTAAAGTTTGAGAATAGTCGGAGTCAGTTTGGCATTTTTAAGCATACTGGTTGTCTATTTAAAGCCGGAATGACTAGTCACAGATATGAAAAATTATAATACTGGTGAAACGATTTTTTTAAAGAATCTTTGTATTTATTTTAAAGTTGTTGGAGCTTTGAAAACTTGGTTTAGTTAAATCTGAATATTTTTAGCGAATCGGGAGGTATCAGTATTATAACTAAAGGCTTAAAACACTCCACGGTTACAGCCTTCTTTATGGACTTCTTTTAAGTGACTTTGTTACTCTTATTTCTCACTTTTCATCTTCTCTTCACGGCTGGACAGAAACAGCACCAAGGGAGGGAGCTTTGAGTAGTGAAAAAGAGAGCAAGAAGCATAAGAAGGGGAAATCCAAGGCTAAAGGTTGAGGCTCAATTCTGTAACTTCAAAGCAGCATCAAGGCAGCTTGAAGGTAGGGGTTTTTGAGCTTAAACTTCATCTTTTCTCATTTTTCCATGTTAGGCTTATTTGAAGTTTAATATGCCAAATTGAGTTCTTGTGGTGTTTTAAGTGATTTTCTTGCTTGGATAAGTTTTAAAGAGTGTTTATGACTTATTCATGCTAAGAGTTTAAATTAAAAACTGAAAATTATCATTTTGGACCTAAAATGCTCTAAGTGTTGATTTTAGGGGTTTGGATGAGTGATTTAGTGTTTTGATCCAATTTTGATGAAATCAATTAGTGTTTTATGTTTCCATCATGTTTGTGAACTTGTTTGGAACTTAAAATCATCAAGAAACAAATTTGAAGTGATCAAATCTCGTATTTTTGCCAATGAAACAATGTCCATTGCTACAAAATTATGCAACAAATGCATCTGGGCACTCAGCGTTGGAGCTTTGATCGCTCAAGCGCCCATTGCCCAGAAGAACACGCTATGGTGTTTGCGCGCTCAAGCATTGGCGCGTTAGGGCTCAAGCGCTGGGACATGGCAGAAACATAATTTTGGCATTGTGATGCTAATTTAATTCCCTACTTGTTGAGATCATTTGTGCAAGTTTTTTAGAGTGTATTGAGGCACTTTTGGGGATATTTCTAAAGAGAATTATCAACTTGCATATATGAAAAGTTTGGGAAATTCTTAGACATTCAAAATGTGATAGAATGCCTAGGTTGGTGTTTAGAACTTTGGTCAACATGAGGTTGATTTCTAAATCACTTGTGAGTGAATGTGTGATGTTCTAGATACTGTTTAGCTAGAAATATGAATCTTACTACTTTGTTGAATAAGTGAGGTTAAGATTCCTACGTTCTAGTGTTTAAAATGTGGCTTAGATATTTGGTTTTCAAACTTAGTATTTGTTAATTTCCTATGTATTGTGACCTGAAATGGTGTGCACAACCATATGACCAGAAGATGAGGTGTTGAATCCGAATTCTCAGAGCGGAGGCTCAAGAGGTCAGGGTTATCGATGTATGGGGTTGGTATTAGTACTCTTACTTTTGTGAGGAGAACGAGTCCACACATCACCAGATAGTGTCAGGGCTTAATTGTATATCCCACCCCGTATATACAAGGAACGGAGGTTCCTGAGAAATAAGTAACTTGTGTTTTCAAAACTTAAAACCTTCATTAGCATTTGCATAAATGTGTTATTAGGACATTGTTTGAGCATAATCATACCTCATAACATAAAACATTGCATTGTTGACAATTGTATGGGCAGTTGTCATTGCTTGATCGGTTGATTGATTAGTTGCTTGTTCGATGGTATCCTAGGATTGTATGGGCGATTCTTTGATATTGTTGATTATCGGTTATTCTATTACATAGAGTGTAAATGTGTTCAGTTGATTTATTTGTTGCAAATGTTAGGCAGTAAAAAGCCAGCAAGACCATAAGATCAGTGTCGCGGAGATGAGGATGTTGCGCTGGATGTGTGGCTTTACAAGACAAGATAAGATTAGGAATGAATGCATTAGAGAGAAAGCAGGGGTAGCAACTATTGTGGAAAAGATGGTAGAATCTCGTCTTAGGTGGTTTGAATATGTAAGGAGAAGACCCTTAGAAGCCCTGGTAAGAAAAGTAGATCAGGTGGAGGATAGTCCAATAGCTAGAGGTAGAGGAGACCAAGAATGACTATTGGTGAAACTATTAAAAAAGATTTAAATTTGAATGATATTTTTGAAGACTTGGCTTATGATAGGGCACGATGGCGTCGTTTGATCCATGTAGCCGACCCTACCTAGTGGGAAAAGGCTTGGTTGTTGTTGTTGATTAACTGCTGGTCTTGGTATGCGAATACTGAAAAATTGTGGTTTCTCACCCCTGTGTGTTCCATGTAAATCCAAGTGAAGATGCTCCAAAGGAAAAGGGCAAGAAAAAGAAGCAGTAGAAGGCTTAGTTTAGCAACTTTATTTCTTTTTGAATCATATTGTATATTTGTACTTTTCTAGTTGTTTGTAAAAGTTTATGTATACAGTATGACTTGTTAGCTAGTGATGTATGTATATATAATCTTTTTATCATTCGTGGCTCTCTATAATGACGATACAGGTTATTATGAATTTTTCTTTTATGCATTTTTAGAAGTGACATGTTTAATGCGATTATCTTGAAATATTCTATTTATTTTATGATAATTGTATTAGGATATTACAAAATGAACCTCTATTTCAAGAAGATAAATGTCTTGATTTGGCTTTAGCCACCTTTCTACTGACTATATATTAATGATTTGAAATGATTTTTCCCCAAAACAGTTGGAATGATTATGATGACACGATTTTAAAATGACTACTGAGAATTGTGAGATTCTCACCCCATTTCTTTGATTTCCATAATGATTTTAGGATATCCTCGTACAGACTATAGAGGCGAAGGAGAATCTGATCTTATAGATCTTTTATTCTCTTTTTGTTTTGACTTTTGTACATGGTTATATACCATTTTTTGTGCCTTAGTGGCCTATGATGTATGTGATGTACTTAATGTATTATTTGTATATGACTCAATTCTACAGACTTGCATTATGTACTTCCGCTTCAGGCTCATATTTTGTATAAAATATATGTATTTCTTCAGAAAATTTGATATTAATCTAAGTGACGTACTCCAATATGATTGCTAATGCATAATTCCGGATATGTCATTAGTTAAAATATTAGGATGTCATATTTTGGTATCAGAGCAATTCATCCTGTTGAGCCCGAATTTGGCTAGCTATGCTTTTAGCATGAATACGATGCATTTTCTTATCTTGATACTGAGATGTATAGATAGAATTGCATTGCAGCCTTGTGAATGTATGTTAATGGTTACTGTTGCATTGTTACATAAGTATTGAGCCTGATCAACTCAATATGAAATATTCTGTGTGTACAGGAACTATGGCATCATCTAGGCGAACATGAGGGTATAGAGCGTCTGCCAGTGATAACACGACAGATATGATGGAGATGTTTAGAGAGATGACAACTGTTATGAGGGAACAAAGAGAGATGGTTGCGGCCATAAGGGAGCAAACAGTAGTCACAAACAGAGTTTTGGAAAGAATGGGTAACAACTTATATCCACAACGAGAGGATGAAGCACCGGTCGTGAGAAATCAGGGATTTCATGACCTTTTAGAGTTTAGGTAGACTAACCCTCCATCTTTCCAAGGACAGTATGATTCAGCTAAGGCAGAGGGATGGTTGAGAGAGTTGGAGAATTTCTTTACAGTGATGAGATGCATTGATGACCAAAAGGTGTCTTTTGCTTCCTTCATGTTGCAAGGGGAGCTGAATATTGGTGGAACGAAATTAGAAAAATAAAGGAAGCAGCTGGAATACAGATAACTTGGGAAATAATTAAGACGACTTTCTTAGATAAATATTTTCCAAGGAACTTGCAAGAAGCGAAAGAGTTGGAATTTTTGAAGTTGAAGCAAGGAAACATGACAATGGGGCAGTATGTGGCAAGATTTGAGGAACTGTCAAAGTTTTCCTCTTACTTCCGACATAATTCAGATGAGAGCTGGAAGTGTGTGAAGTTTGAGTCTGGGCTGAGAGATGAGGTAAGAAAGATGGTGAGGCCTCTTGAGATCAAAGATTTCCACACTCTGGTGAATAAATGCATAATAGTAGAGTCAGATAGCTCGAGACCAGTACCGCTAAAGCCACAACAGGAGCAAAAGCCTAAAGGCTTTCAGAAGAGGAAAAAGACAGATAAGGACTCTAAGAAGAAGTTCTCCAAGTTCAAGAATCGGCAAGGAAAAGGGAAACAACTCCAGATAGAAGATAAAGGACCTCAGTGTCTAAAATGTGAAGGGTACGGTGGTGATAGAGCTTGCAGGATTGATCAGAAGGAGTGCTTCAACTATGGAAAGAAAGGACACTATGCCAGGAACTGTCCCCAGAGGCAAGAAACAGCAACTCCCAAACCCTTGACCCAAGGAAGAGTTTTCACCTTGAGTGGCAAGGAAGCATCCCAATCACCTAATAGGGTAAGTGCATTGTTAAAAATACACTTTTAACTATATTATATGATTCTGGAGTTTCTCACTCTTTCATTTCTTATGATTGTGTGAGGATGTTGAATTTGCCTGGTTCAAACCTCCCTTATAACTTGATAGTTTCCATTCCCATGGAAAAACCTGTAACAACTTCCAAAATATGTCTAAACTGTGAGGTAACTGTTGAAAATAGAAACTTCCTGGTAAATCTAATATGCTTACCCCTTGTTGATTTAGACATCATTTTGGGCATGGATTGGTTATTGGCAAACCATGTTGTTTTTGAACTGTTCAAATAAAACCTTAGTATTAATGTCTGACCTTCCTTCTACAAACATCGCAGTTGAGTCAATGTATTTGAGTACCAACCAAGTTGTCAACCACCTAGTAGAAGGAGCTCAAGGCTATGTTCTCCTCTTTTCGTTGAATTCTGAAAGAGAATAGAGTTTCAAGAGTATACCTGTTGTGAATGAGTACTCGGAGGTTTTCCCAGATGAAGTGAGTGAACTGCCACCTGAGAGAGAGGTTGAGTTTGCTATAAACCTAGTGCTAGGAACAGGGCCTATCTCCATAGCACCCTATAGGATGTCCCCTATAGAACTCTCTGAACTTAAGAAATAGATAAAAGAGTTGTTGGATAGGAGTTCATTCGACCTAGTGTCTCACCTTAGGGAGCCCTGTGCTCTTGGTGAAGAAGAAGGATGGCAACATGAGATTATGTGTGGACTATAGGCAATTGAATAAGGTCACAATTAAGAACAAATACCTACTACCTAGGATAGATGATTTGATGGACCAATTAAGGGGAGCCGCAGTGGTTTCAAAGATTGACCTAAGGTCAGGATACCATCAAATCAGAGTTAGAGAAGAAGATATTCCTAAGACTGCCTTTAGGACCAGATATGGGCACTATGAATACCTTGTAATGTCCTTTGGTCTGACAAATGCACCTACCATTTTTATGGATTATATGAACAGAATTTTTAAGCCATACCTTAGTAAATTTATCATTGTCTTTATAGATGATATTCTTATTTATTCAAAGACAAATGAGGAACATCTAAGGGTAGTTCTAGAAATCTTGAAGGAAAAAAAATTGTTTGCCAAGTTGTCAAAATGTGAGTTTTGGATGAAGGAGGTGCAATTTTTGGGACACGTGATATCTAGAGATGGAATATTCGTGGACCCCAGTAAGATAGAGACAGTGTTACGATGGCAAAGACCCACCACCGTAATTGAAATTAGAGTTTCTTGGGTTTAGCTAGGTATTACAGAAGAGTCATAAAGGGATTTTTCCAGATAGCTTTGCTTTTAACTAGGTTGACTAGGAAAGGCAGCACTTTTGAGTGGATCCAGAAATGTGAAAATAGCTTCCAAGAGTTGAAGGAGAAATTGACCACCACACCTGTGCTAGTGATTCTAGACCCACAAGAAAACTTTGAAGTTTATTGTGATGCTTCGAAAAATGGGTAAGGTTGTGTGTTGATGCAAAATAGACAAGTAGTTGCTTATGCTTCTAGGCAGCTAAGACCCCATGAAGAAAACTACCCAACCTATGACTTGGAACTAGCAACAATTGTGTTTGCTTTGAAGATATGGAGGCATTATCTGTATGGGGTCAAGTTTGAGGTCTTTAGTGATCACAAAAGTTTGAAATACATGTTTGACCAAAAAGAGTTAAATATGAGGCAAAGGAGGTGGATGGAGTTTCTAAAAGATTATGACTTTGAATTAAAGTATCATCCGCGTAAAGCCAATGTTGTGGCCGATGCATTTAGTAGAAAACTTCTACATGTGTCCCAAATGATGGTGCAAGAGATGGAACTCCTTGAGAGCTTCAGAAATTTGAGCCTGGCAATGACTGTGTTACCACATGGTCTTTGTTTGAAGATATTAGAGATTCAAAATGATTTGAGAGCTCAAATTAAAGAAGCTCAAAAGGATGATGAAGCTTTAAAGCTAATAGATGAACAGATCCAGTTGGGAAAGAAAAAGGATTTCAAGAGGGCTCATGATGGGACACTTATGTTTAGAAATAGACTTTGTGTTCTAAAAGAAAATGAAATCAAAGAGAAGATTTTAGAGGAAGCCCATAAGAGTAGATACATCATCCATCCCGGAGCCACAAAAATGTGTCAAGACCTCAAAAAGATGTTTTGGTGGCCAAACATGAAAGGAGATATAACTGAATATGTGTCCAAATGCTTAGTTTGTCAAAAGGTGAAAATAAAACACCAAAGACCCCCAGGACTTCTCCAATCCTTGGAAATTCCCGAGTGGAAATGGAAAAGTATATCAATGGATATTGTGATGGGACTGCCAAGGACTCAGTCAGGCCACGATGCCATTTGGGTTATAGTGAACAGATTGACAAAACCTACACACGTGTTAGCCATAAAGGCTAACTAGCCATTAGATATATTAGCCCAGCTGTATCTCCAAGAGATAGTCAGATTGCATGGAATCCCCTCTAGTATAATATCAAATAGAGACCCTAGATTCACATGTAGATTTTGGGGAGACTTGCAAAAAGCTTTTGGGACAAAGTTAAGGTTTAGCACAGCCTACCATCCATAGGCAGATGGCCAAACTGAGAGAACCATCCAAACTTTAGAAGATATGTTGGGAGCATGTGTGCTAGACCCACAGGGAAGTTGGGATAGGTTTTTATCCCTAATAGAATTTTCTTACAAACACAGTTACCATACCAGCATAAGAATGGCACCCTATGAAGCCTTTTATGGCAGAAAATGTAGATCACCCTTATATTGGTATGAAGCACGGAAAAAAACTATCCTAGGGCCAGATTTGGTACAACAGACCATAAAACAGGTTAAAATAATCAGGGGTAGGATGTTAACAACCCAAAGTAGGCAGAAAAGTTACACGGATGAGAGAAGAAAACCTTTGGAATTCAATGAAGGAGAACATGTGTTCCTCAAAGTCACTCCTACTACGGGAGTTGATAGGGCTATTAAAACCATAAAGTTGACCCCTTGGTTTCTAGGTCCCTTCCAAATTTTGAAAAGAATCGGACCAGTTGCTTACCAAATAGCCTTACCCCCCAGTTTGTCAAATCTTCATGATGTCTTCCATGTTTCCCAACTCTGAAAGTATAATCCGGATCCTTCACACATTCTGGAAAATGAATCAATACAATTAAAAGATCATTTAACTTATGTGGCTAAATCTGTAAGGATCATGGATAGGGCTGTGAAAGAACTCAGAAGGAAACAGATTCCTTTGGTAAAGGTCTTATGGGAAGGAGGTGACTCAGAAGAGGCCACATGGGAACTCGAATCTCACATGATAAAAGATCATCCAAAGCTTTTTGAATGAGGTAAGCAAATTTTGAAAACAAAATTTATAAAAAAGGGGGATAATTGTAACATTCTCTCCAACCAATAGACTTAATCAGGGTTATAGAAACTCAACAATACCAGTATAGGACACTAGTTAATTCTGGTAACTAGCTGGCATAGTTTGAGCATAAATCTATAACACTAAATGTGAGAAATAGCTCTTATAAAATTTGGACTTCTGTGAAAATGGCTGAGAAAATAAAAATAAATGAGGAAGGTTTATTTTTAAGCTATAAACAACTAAAATGGATATTTGAAAGCTTCTTAATTCAATTCCATAGGTTTAATTTAACCCAAGAAAGAAAAATGAAGCTTAGAGACTGATATTGCAGTATAAGAAAAGTGGTGGAATAGTAATATAGAAAATAGAATGAAATCATAGAATTTTCTATGATACCTATGAAGGTTAAAAAATTTGTTTCTGAAAGACTAAAGTGTTCTTAGCAGATATAAGATTTACAACTGGATTTCATTTTTATGAAACTCTCCCCACGTCCACCACTATTTTATTTTGATGCATATTACCTACTACGTTGACTATGGGAGGTTGCTTAATGTTCACATTTTCCTTCTCTCACGTTTCCATCTTCCCATCCTCTCATTCTCTCACTTTTCATTCTCACTCTCTCTATTCTCTCATTCTCATGTCTGCCAACAGAAGAGAGAAAGGAGAACAAGAAATACAAGGAAAGAACGAGAGAAGGAGAAGGAGGAAGCAACCAAGAAAAGAGAAAAGGAAAAGGGAAGAAGAAGGTGTCAAGTTGAGGTAGGGGTTTTTCTTCACTTTGCTCATCTTTTCTACCTTTTTGAGAATGATGGATTGATGATGTTGTTGAGAACTTGAGTTGATAAATAAAGATGAAGCTCTTTTGTTTTGATTATGAGTTTAAGATTCAAACTTAGATTTTGACTCTTGATGGGTTTTGAGATTGAAAATGGGTTTGAAATCCATAATTGGCTTGTTGCTTGCTAGTGCCTTGGATTCTTGAATATGTAGGATTTGATGTTGTTGTTGATGATTGTTGGGTTTGAATCTGGTTCCAAAACAGAGGAACTGAGATTTTTGGATTCTGGTGTTCTGGCGCCTAGAAACTTGTTGCTTAAGGATGTGCGCAAGGCGCCTAGGCGCCAAGTGAGGAGCGTCTAAGTGCCAATGCCTGGAAGAAACAGAGAATAGTCTCTAGTGTCTAGGTGCCTGAGCGCCCAACATTCACCGCCCAGGCGCCAGCTACCAAAATGAATTGGGCAACTCTCTGCCATCCCAACGCCAAGGCGCTAGAGAGTGGGCGCCAAAGCAGATTCTTACTGGGTTTTTATTTTGATAAAATGGAGTCTCCTACTTGTTGCAATTGCTATTATATGCTTTTTAAAGAGTGTTAAGACACTAGTAGGAGTATTTCATAGAAGAATTGACCACTTTGGATTTATGAAATTCTAAATATGAGATCTTTACTATGAAATGCATGATGCCATGACATGAGATGATATGATGGATTTTCCTATTACATGATTGATGAGATATTGATGCATTATGCTATGATATGAGATGATATGATGAAATATCCTATTACATGCATGTTGAGAATGATGATTGAGATAATAACTGATTTTCATGAGTAACTCATTATCTAGGATATCCTTGGTCCTAGGGTGAGACTTGGAAATGGTGGTTGAGGATGGACATCCCCTTACCACCTGAGTAATTGAGGTTGAAGACAGATAATTCCCTTCCTCTTTACTTGAACTCTCCCTGGATGAAATGTAGTTGAGGACAAATAATTCCCTCTCTATTTGAGGTATTCCTGGATTAGAGATAGTGTGAGGAAGGATGATACCCTCCCTATCAAAGTAGTTGAGGATGGATAATTCCCTCTCTACTCACAACTCTGTATGAGGACGAATAATTTTCTCATTTGTTGTAGATTGATTGGGTTACTCGGAGTAGTTTTGTGTAACAAGAAAGACTGTTACAGATAGATTGAAGTGCACCAACCTAAAAGCAGACTACTATCAAGTGAACGGTATTATGAGGACGGATAATTCCCTCCATACCATTTTGATAAGAAATGAATTATGAATATTGATGATTTATAAATGATGAATCTTGATGGATGACCATTATGAGATAGCTTATTGCATAAGTTTATCTTGAATGGATTTTTGAATATGATTTTGGGATTTTAATAAGATTTGATGATTGATTTCATTACTCAAAGGATTTTTGATAAATAATATAAAATGAACCTTTGTTTCGGGAAGATAAAGAACTTGATTTGGCTTTAGTCACCTTTCTACTGATTATATATTAATGATTTAAAATGATTTTTTTCCAAAACAGCTGGAATGATTATGATGACACAATTTTAAAATGATTACTAAGAATTGTGAGATTCTCACCCTGTTTCTTTGATTTCCATAATGATTCCAAGATATCCTCGTACAGACTACAGAGGCAAAGGAGAATCTGATCTTGTAGATCTTTTATTCCCTTTTTGTTTTGACTTTTGTACATGGTTATATACCATTTTTGTGCCTTTGTGGCCTATGATGTATATGATGTACTTGATGTATTATTTGTATATGACTCAGTTCTACATACTTGCATTATGTACTTCCACTTCAAGCTCATATTTTGTATAAAATATATGTATTTCTTCAAAAAATTCAATATTGATCTAAGTGATGTACTCCAATATGATTGCTAATGCACAATTCTGGATATATCATTAGTTTAAATATTAGGACGTTACAATAGTCTATGAACGTTTATTGCACAGAGCAGTTGGAGGAATTATTAAATGTATTTTTAATATTAAAAAAATAAAACCCCAATTTATCATTTTTTTTCTCTCATTTCCAAAAAGTTATCCCTCCCTCTTCGTTTTTTTTCCCTCCCTTTTCGTCTGACTATATCCCCTCCCCACCCTCACAGCTCCACCCCACCCCCACCTCATCCCATTTGCCTATTCCAAATTCAACTAAGAGATAAAAGCTAAAGAATATGAAATGGGCTTGTAAAAATCTGTTTTGCAAATTCAACTAAGAGCAGTTGCAGACTTGCAGTACAATCATCAACTTCTGATGCAACCACAAGGTTCTACTTTGGTGGAGCAACTAAAGCTAAAGCAGGACCAAAGTCAAACAGAGCACAATACACAGAACCAAACACAACAAAGCTAAAGCAGAGCACAATACATATCCAAACAGAGCAACCACTCCACTGAAAACATACAGAACCAAATAAAAAGTTAAAAAGAGTTCGAACCAGAATCAAAGTCTGAGTCACGGCAAGCTAAACCAGGAAATTCAAACCAGTAAATACTCACCTGCCCACCCAGCAAGTTCTAACCAGCAAGTCACAACCAAGTTCGAACCACCACCCAATCGAAGTCGCAAGCACAGATTGAAGTTGCAGGCTCGCAGCAAGCAAGGAAGAACACACACGAACCAGCAAGCAACCAAGTTCGAACCATCAAGCAAGAATTGTCACACTAGGGTTTGAGTGAGAGAATGAGGTAGAATGGCAGTTTACAGGTACATATATGTATGGCAAGCAATAACATTATGGGTGGTGTTAAACCTGGTGTTAATGGCATATAAGCAAAAATCATTCTCCCTTTTCCACCCTCAAGGAAACCTTCTACCAAACTATACAAACTCAAGAGGAGAGGAACATTAACAGCACATACTCCAGTACAAATATACATTCATTGGTAGTTCATGTCGAAAAACAAAACAACAACAACAACAACCAAGCCTTTTCCCATTAGGTGGGGTCGGCTACATAGATCAAACGACGTCATTATGCCCTATCATAAACTAAGTCTTCAGAAATGTCATTCAAATCTAAATCCTTTTTAATAGTTTCACCTATAGTCTTTCTTGGTCTCCATCTACCTCTAACTATTGGACTATCCTCCACCTGATCTACTCTTCTTACCGGAGCTTCTAAGGGTCTTCTCCTTACATGTCCAAACCACCTAAGGCGAGATTCTACCATTTTTTCCACAATAGGTGCTACCTCTGCTTTCTCTCTAATGCATTCATTCTTAATCCTATCTTGTCTTGTATGGCTACACATCCAACGCAACATCCTCATCTCCGCGACACTAATCTTATGCTCTTGCTTGCTTTTTACCGCCCAACATTCAGTACCATACAACATCGCGGGCCTTATAGCTATGCAGTAAAATTTACCTTTAAGCTTGAGAGGTACTTTAATATCACAAATCACTCCTGAAGAACTCCTCTATTTCATCCATCCAGCTTGAATCCTATGATTTACATCTCCCTCTATCCCTCCGTCATTTTGTATGATAAATCCAAGATACCTAAACTGTGTGACTTGTGGTATGGTGTGATCCCCAATTTTCACCGCTAAGCTAGTATTAGCACGCTTCTTACTGAATTTACATTCCATATACTCCGTCTTACTCTTGCTTATACGAAAGCCATGTTCTTCCAAAGCTCATCTCCATAGCTCTAGCTTCCCATTTGTTTCCTCTCTCGACTCTCCAACTAAAGATTATATCATCTGCAAAAAAGCATGCATTGTGACACCGGCTCTTGGATATGCGCAATAAGCACATCCAAGACCAAGCTAAAAAGATATGGACTCAAAGTTGACTTGGCAGTGCGATCCTATAGTTATAGGAAATCTTTACGTAATCCTCATTGTGTTCTCACACAAGTTTTAGCCTCATCATACATATCTTGGATTGCTCGAATATAAGCGATACGAACTCCTTTCTTCTCTAGAGCCTTCCACAAGACCTCTCTCGGTATCCTATCGTAGGCTTTTTCCAGATCAATGAAAACCATGTGTAGGTCTTTTGGCTTCGAATCAATGAAAACCATGTGTAGGTCTTTTGGCTTCCTCCGATACCTCTCCATCAATCTTCGTAGAAGATAGATTGCTTCCATGGTTGACCTCCCAAGCATAAAACCAAATTGATTCTCTGAAATATGAGTCTCTTGTCTTAATCTCCGTTCAATTACTCTTTCCTATAACTTCATGGTATGACTCATGAGCTTAATCCCTCTGTAATTTACACAGTTTTGTATATCTCTCTTGTTCTTATAAATAAGAATTAAAGTACTTCTCCTTCATTCATTTGGCATTTTCTTAGATCTCATTGTCTCGTTAAATAGCTTTGTGAACCAACTTATACCTTTCTCTCCTAGACACTTCCACACCTCGATAGGTATATTATCTGGTCCGACCGCTTTTCCAATTTTCATCTTCTTCAAAACTTCTTTTACCTCGAACTCCCGAATTCTACGATAAAAGGTTTTATTTTGGTCCTCCTCTCTAGTATTTAAAATGTCCGAGTCCCCTAATGTCCCATGTCTCTCATTAAATAGCTTGTGAAAATAACCCTTCCATCGATCCTTGATGTCTTGTTCCGTAACCAAGACTTTACCCTCTTCATCCTTTATGCATTTCACTTGATTCAAGTCTCTTGTCTTCTTTTCCCTACTTTTAGCAAGCCTGTAAATATTCCTTTCACCGTCTTTGGTGCCCAAAGATTGATATAACCCATTGAATGCTTTAGCTTTCACCTCGCTCACCGCCTTCTTAGTATCTTTTTTAGCTACCTTATATTTTTCCCAATTTTCAACGTTTTTACACACGTGTCAAGCTTTATAACATTCCCTTTTAACCTTAGCCTTATCTTGTACACTTGCATCCCACCACCAAGATTCTTTATCCTTGGGTCCAAAGCCTCTTGATTCACCGAGTGACTCTTTTGCTACCTTCCTAATCCCTTTAGCCACTTCGTCCCATATATCATTTGCATTCCCTTGTACCTCCCAAATCTCTTCCTCCATAATCCTCCTCTGAAAGAGCATTTGTTTTTGTCGCAATATGATATGGGCTGATTTAGTCCATTTAATATTGTGATATTATTCCCTATTTCCCTGTTTACCGTTTTCCTTTTTTCTTTCCTAGTTTCCTTTCTTTTTCTTTGCTTTAATTAGGATTGTAACAAATCTGCATCAGTATCGGATTGATATCTGATCAGATATTAGGGGTTTATTTTTCCTTGTAATCATGCAGATTGGTTTCCCTAAATAGGACCAATTATGCCTTTAAATTGTAGGTGTACCAATTAATCGTATCGAGAATAAAATAATTTCTCTCTCTGTTCTTATATGGCATCGAGCTTCGAGCTCGAACCTTGTCCTCTCCAAATGGTTAAGGCGGCGATGACCGAGCTAGCACGAGATCCTCCACCGGCGAGGAAGAACACGGGGAGACACGGGAACCGTCCCGCCGAAGAATGACGAGAGCGGAGTCCCAACCCCGTGCGATCGATAACCTATCCCAAGCCCCGAACCTCCGACTCACGGTGCACAAACCGAATGGTAAAAATTACCTTGAGTGGGCGCGTCTGTGAAGCCGACAATGGAAGGAAGAAGCGGTGGGCTATTTGATTTGGAGAAATTAAGCAACCGAGAAAAAGATGACTCCACATGGAAGAAGTGGAAGGCTGAGAACTCTCTCATCATGTCATGGATGATTAACTCCATGGAACCCTCTGTTGGAAAGCCTTATCTTTTCTTATCAACTACCCAGGAAGTCTGGGAAGTTGTGAAAGATTGCTACTCAGATTTGGAAAATTCCTCTCAGATCTATGATTTAAAAACCCAGCTGTGGCAGTCCAAGCAAGGAGGCTAGGATGTCACCACTTACTACAATCTGCTTTGTTAACCTTATGACAAGAGTTAGATCAATGTTATGAAGAAGATTGGGAGAACCCCAAAGATGCTTGTACGGTTCAAAAAAGGGAGGAGAAGGACCGAGTGTATATGTTCCTTCTGGCTTGGATCGAAGCTTGGATGGAGTAAGGGGAAGGATCCTTGCTCGAAGACCTCTGCCTTCCATCCGAGAAGTGTTTTCTGAAGTCAGACGTGAGGAGGCCAGAAGAAGGGTAATGCTACATGCTCCGGAATCATCCCTCACACCACCAATGGAAGGATCAACCCTTGCTACAAGAGGGTTTGATTCTGATGGAGATAGAAGGAAAAAAACATGGTGTGAACATTGTAAAAAGCCATGGCATACAAAAGAAACTTACTGGAAACTTCATGGAAAACCAGCAAACTTCAAGAAGAAATTCAACAGAGAGAGCAGCGCTTTTCAGACTGCTACCGAGGAGGTCAAGGAGTCTTCATCTTCGGTTGAGACATCGCCTTTCACTAAGGAACAATTGGAGCACCTATACAAGCTTTTTTCTCCCAAATTGACAACTAATCCTTCTTGCTCTTTGGCCCAAAAAGGTACTCACCCTATTGCTTCCCTCTGTCATAGTGACAATACCTTAAAACCTCTTTGGATCATAGATTCTGGTGCTACTAACCATATGACAGACTGTTCAAAACTCTTCTCTTCCTATAGTTCTTGTGCAGGTAACAAGAAAATCAAGGTTGTAGATGGTTCCTTTTCTGCAATTGCTGGCATAGGATCCGTCCCTCTATCCTCCTCCTTAACCTTACATAATGTGCTTCATGTGCCTAATTTGTCTTGTAATTTGCTCTCTGTGAGCAAAATCACCCTTGATTTAAATTGTTGTGCCATATTTGATTCTTCTAGTTGTAAATTTCAGGAATTGAATTTGGGGAGGATGATTGGCAATACTAGAGAAATCGAAGGACTCTATTTGTTTGAAGATGACAAGGACTTGGGAAGACAAAGTCAAAGCTCCTGCCTCTATTCTAGCCTTATTTCTAAAGAAAATGAAGTTATGTTATGGCACTATAGGTTAGGCCATCCTAGTTTCAATTATATGAAACATTTGTTTCCTAATTTTTTCAATAATAAGAATGTCTTCTTTTACTTGTGAAACATATCAATTGGCTAAGCATCATCGTTCTCCTTACCTCTCTCAACCTTACAAATCATCCAGCCCCTTCTCAATCATCCATAGTGATGTTTGGGGTCCTAGCAGGCATCCAACACCTTCGGGTAAATGGTGGTTTGTCACCTTTATTGATGACCACACTAAGACTACATGGGTGTATTTGATGAAAGAAAAATCTGAAGTTGAGTCTATTGTAAAAGTTTTTTTTCAAATGGTGACAACACAATTTCAAAAAAAGGTTCAAATATTTTGAAGTGATAATGGAAAAGAATTTTTTAACAAGAACTTAAACAGTTTTTTTCTAGAAAATGGTATTGTGCATCAAAGTTCTTGTATTAACACACCCCAACAAAATGGGGTGGCTGAAAGGAAAAATAAGCATTTGTTGGAAGTGGCTCGGTCTCTTCTCTTTCAAAATTGTGTGCCTAAATACCTTTGAGGAGAAGCTGTCCTTACAGCTACATATTTAATTAACCGCATGCCAAGCAAAGTTTTGGGCTTCAAGACTCCTATGGAGGTTTTTTTGGAGAATTTTCCTAAAAATAGGCTGCTGTCCACTATTCCCCTAAAGGTATTCAGGTGTACTGTTTTTGTTCATAACAATGAACCCAACCAAAGCAAATTAAGTCCCCGAGCTAAGAAATGTGTTTTTATTGGGTATTCCCCTACTCAAAAAGGATACAAGTGTTTGGACTCGAGTTTTAACAAAATTTTTGTCACCATGGATGCAACCTTTTTTGAATCACATCCTTTCTTTAAGACTCATCTTCAGGGGGGGAACATAGGTGAAGATTCGGCTCACATATTTCAAACTGGTTCTCCAATTGACTGTATTTTATCTGAAAATGATTGCATCTTAGCTGAAAATGATTGCATCTTAACTGAAAATGATTGTGAAAATAGTTGTGAAAATTTGATATGTGAAAGTGGGAACCAAGGAGATGAGACCAGCAATGATTCTCCCAATAATGGCCCTGAAACTGAATGCTGTAATAATTGTGAAGACAGCATTGGACAAAATGAAGGAAACAGTTAATCTTTAGAAACAGGCAGAATTGAGAAAGGAGCATCTTACAAAGGCATAAAACCCTTTGATTTTGTCTTCTCAAGAAGGAAAAAGGACAAGAAAACTGAGTCCAAAGATCAACTCTTGCATCACCAAGAACCCGAGGACCCACAAGGTAAAACAATTCCTGAAATTATTGATAATGCTAAACTGTTGATGATTCGATCTTCCCATTGCCATTCGAAAAGGTGTAAGGTCATGTACCAAACACCCTCTATCTAACTTTGTGTCATATGAAAAACTTTCACCTTCCTTTCGAGCTTTTACCTCACAGTTGTCATATAGGGAGATTCCAAATAATATACAAGATGCTCTAAAGGTTCCCGAGTGGAAAGGGGCTTTTTAGAAGAAATGAAGGCTCTTGAAAAAAATCAGACGTGGGAGATGGTGGAGCTACCAAAAGGAAAAAAAACAGTGAGATGTAAGTGGGTGTTCACCATCAAGTATAACTCTGACGGTACCCTTGAAAGATATAAAGCCCGGCTGGTTGCCAAGGGCTACACCCAAACTCATGGGATAGACTACTCTGAAACCTTCGCACCAGTGGCAAAGCTCAACACCATTAGAGTTCTCCTCTTTCTAGCTGCAAATCTTGACTGGCCCTTACAGCAGCTAGATGTGAAGAATGCATTCCTAAATGGGAACTTGGAAGAAGAAGTTTACATGGATGCACCACCAGGTTTTGAACAAGGGTGCTATCCAAAGGTATGCAAGTTGAAGAAGGCCCTGTATGGACTAAAACAGTCCCCTAGGGCCTGGTTTGAGAGGTTCACTCAATTTGTCAAGGGGCAAGGTTACTCCCAAGGACATACAGATTATACAATGTTTGTGAAAAAATCAAATGAAGGAAAGATTGCTATTCTTATTGTCTATGTGGATGATATTATCCTTACAGGAGATGACTTGCAAGAGATGAAGAAGCTCAAAGAAACCCTCTCTGCAGAATTTGAAATAAAAGATTTGGGGTCGTTAAGGTATTTCCTTGGAATGGAAGTAGCAAGGTCAAGAAAAGGAATTGCTCTCTCACAACGAAAATATATCCTGGACCTCCTGGAGGAGACAGGCATGAGTGGGTGCAGACCATCCGAGACACCCATAGACCCAAATAAAAAACTTGGAGATGGCAAGGAAGGGAATCCTGTGGACACTACACGCTACCAAAGACTAGTTGGGAAACTTATCTACTTATCTCACACAAGGCCAGATATTGCATTCTCAGTAAGTCTTGTAAGTCAATTCATGCACTCTCCCTATGAAGAACATCTTAATGCTATTTATAGAATCTTAAGGCACTTGAAGAGTACTCCGGGGAAAGGACTGTTGTTCAGTAAAATACTCAGCAATCTATTGAAGCATACACTGATGCTGATTGGGTCGGCTCAATCACGGATAGGAGATCAACATCGGTGTTGCTCCTTTGTATGGGGTAATCTTGTTACTTGGCGAAGCAAAAAGCAAAGTGTGGTTGCTAGAAGCAGTGCAGAAGCGGAGTACAGGTCAATGGCACAAGGTATTTGCGAGATGGTGTGGTTAAAAAGTGTCCTTGAAGAGCTAGGAATGGCTATCACTCTTCCAATGAAGCACTGCGATAACAAGGCTGCAATCAGCATCGCTCAAAATCCAGTGCAACATGACAGAACCCAGCATGTGGAGATTGATCGGCATTTCATCAAAGAAAGGATAGAAAATGGAACAGTTTGCATGCCATTTGTTCCCACCTCACAGCAAGCAGCAAATATTCTTACTAAAGGGCTGTTTAGAAACAACTTTGAATTCCTTGTAAGCAAGTTGGGCATGATAGATATCTATGCACCAACTTGAGGGGGGGTGTCGCAATATGATATGGGCTGATTTAGTCCATTTAATATTGTGATATTATTCCCTATTTTCCTGTTTACCGTTTTCCTTTTTTCTTTCCTAGTTTCCTTTCTTTTTCTTTGCTTTAATTAGGATTGTAACAAATCTGCATCAGTATCGGATTAATATCTGATCAGATATTAGGTGTTTATTTTTCCTTGTAATCATGCAGATTGGTTTCCCTAAATAGGACTAATTCTGCCTTTAAATTGTAGGCTATACCAATTAATCTGTATTAGAGAATAAAATAATTTCTCTCTCTGTTCTTATAGTTTTCCTCCCTTTAGTTGCCACCATTTGATCCTTGGGACTCTGTCTCGACAATTTCTCCTTACTCTCATATTAACCCATACATCCATAATCAAAACCCTGTGTTGGGCAGTCAAACTCTCTCCAGGGATGACTTTGCAATCCATGCAAAGCTTTCTATCCGATTTTCTTATAAGAAAATAATCAATTTGAGAGCAAGAACTCCCGCTTCTGTACGTGATAAGATGCTCTTCCCACTTCCTAAAACAAGTGTCAGCTAATGTAAAATCAAAAGCTACCGAAAAATCTAGAATCGCTTTGCCCTATGCATTAGCTACTCCTAGACCACACCCTCCATGCAAACCCTCAAACCCCCTAGATTCACTCCCCACATGACCATTTAGGTCCCCTCCTAGAAAAATTTTCTCTCCTAAAGGTATTCCCTGAATTAAACCTTCTAAATCCTCCCAAAATTTTATTTTGTAGTGCTCGTCTAAACCTACTTGGGGTGCATATGCACTGATAACATTAAAAGTCTCTTGTTCCACAACAAACTTCAAAGCTATGATTACATGGGCTCAGTGCTGTCAGAGGTACCACCTAAAGTATTTTGACAGTAAGGAAGAAAAATCCATACTGAGAGAAATATATTAATATTTCATACTAAAATATATATGAAACTGATAAAATAAGCAACTTCCTTGTACAATGTTGGCAAATTATTGATTACATGCAGAGCATAGGCAAAATATTCACTAGGATAGATCGTATTTCTTAAAATATCCTTTAACACTGCAATTTCCTTAATTAATTCCGTGGCTGGCTGGAGTCACAATTACAACAAAAAAATTTAAAAGTTGACAAACAGCAATACATGAACAAGAAAGTCATACAAGAGATTTCAATTAACAGTTAACAATATAGTTCTAAAACAATGTATAGGCTGCACAATAATCTTATGATTGCAGACATTGAGCCACCACACTATTCACCATCATACGATCATGCATAAGGCAAAACTATATGTATGCTTGCAAGTTTGCAACATCAATGTTTAACAGTTAAGAAAGCATATATAAACAGTCCATTAATACAGGATATGTCACATCTGTTGATAATAGGAAAAAAATATTAAAAAAAACATATGCAAATGCACATTTGTAGTCTCAATTTTTGAAGAAGTTCCAACCTTGGGCATCATCATGTCATTTGAATTAACAAGAGATGGTCTGTATCCAAGTGCCTTTTCTAACATGCATCTGACCTCAAATTGGTCTTGTAATCTTCTCTCTAGTTGTAGAATCTTCCAGAAGATAATTTTAAAAAATTAATATGCAAGGAAAAGACAGTTATTAGGCAAAAGTATGCTGAGTCACAAGAAAAAGCTAAAGTATGACTAAAAGAAATTGACCAATTGAGCCATCCTGAAGAAAATATGGCTGCAGTCAAACATGCAACAAAAGAATTGTGATGAACAGTTCTGGTATTATACCTCTTGCTTCAGAGTATGTTGGATATCACTTGTAGGAGTTCCCTTTTTCCTAGCTTGAGCACATTCCGAGAGGTACCCCATATCCTGTAACCAGATCAAACCCATACTTTAGGCATGAAAATCTTGCTTCTAAAAAATTGTCCAGAAGTAATTTGTAATATTTGTTGACTACAGAGAATGATATCAAACTAAATCATCAATATCCCAATAATATGGGATGGGATCAATTATGTCAAACATATATGCCTTGCCTTCCACAAAATCAATTCTCTGTTCATGCATACCATGCTAAACTTTTGAAAATTATTTTTTTATTAAAAATTTTTGCTGCCCTTGGCGTTCATGATACCAACTAGACGAAAAAAAAAAAGGAAAAGAAAAAAATGCTGACATTTTTTTCAACAACATACATGCCTAAAAATGCATTTATAAGAAGTAGTACCTTCAAATTCCTAAGATAAAATAGCTAGAAAAAGTGAAGACAATTTCTTGATGATATAATGGAGTGATTGATTATACCAGCTTCATTCGATCTGTGGCCTCAAGGTGATTATCTGGATTATCCTCCTCCACTTTTTTCTTATCAGGAAAGCTGCCATATGAAAAGAGCAAACACAGTTAAGATTTGATAAGTTGACATCTGGTTCTGTATTTTATTTTGGGGTGCCCTTACAGAGCCCAAGCTACATTCATGAAACCCCCAATTCTCACCCTTTCTAAGATGTATGAAGTTATGAAAGTTTCAGTTTTTCAACCAGGAACCCCCTTCTCCCCAAAGGATGTGCTCAAATGGGTATAGAGACTAAGTAAAACTAGACCCAAAAAGAAAAAATGAATAATTGCACAAGACACGTATAAATTGGAATCCATTTTCCAGGAAAGCAAGCAACCCCTCATGCTTGGATTCCACAAACAGGAGACTATAGAGACATAAAGGAACCCGCTTTAAGCAACATGAGAAGGCAGAAGCTAAACATAAGAAATAGAGGGGCACCTCTTTGAACGCTTGTGCCTTGGAATCAATCTCAGTCCTAGCATTTTATTTTCTCCAACCCCTTCAAGCCCCATACTTGAATAGCCATCCAAAATCAGAGTTATTTCATAGAAAATAACAACACCAACTGTGGAGAAAAAAACTGAAAAAAAAAAAAGCAACACAGAGTCAGCATCCTACCCAAGAACTTAACAAGCAAGAACTCAGTCAGAAAGAGAACACTTGAGAAATGAGCCAGAAACACTAGTCCAGATACCAAATTAGCCACTAAAAACTAGATTCCAAGACATACCAAATTGGACTCACGAGTCAGTGACAGTGCAGAACGAACAACGAGTCAATAGTGGTGTGGAAGAGCGACGATGGTGAGGAATAGTGACGCAAAAGAGTGAGGAACAGCGGCGCCGGAGGAAAAGCGACGGTGGCGCGAGAATAGCGACTTGCAGGAGTTCGATTCGCGAACAGGGATGTCAAAGAAACAATGTCACCGGTGAAGGCTGGAGAGGTTTCTCTCAAAGAAAATAATCATCTTACCGTCCAACACCATTTTTAACACCCCTGCTACGTCAGATTTTTTTAAAAAAACAGCTGAATGAATTTTTGTTCTTTTCCGGAAGTTTCTCCCTCCCCCTCTCATTTCTTTTCATCTTTCCCTCTCATTTCTCTTTTTTTTTTCTCTCATCTTTCTCTCTCATCTCTGTCACGCAGCTCCGTCCGAGCTACTACCTTCAACGCTTTTCACTTCTCATCCTTCCTTATCAGCTCTGTAACTGTACAATTCCATCGCCCATCGCGCACTCTGTCGCACCACTGCTTCCTTCATCAAGGTACCATTTCACTCTTCTTGTTAACACTCACTGAAAGTTCCAAACTATATGTTGTTGTTTCCAATTTATCTGACAGCATTTCTTGTATAGATAACATATAACCCTTGTACTTGTGATAGTTTAAATGGGTAGAATATATGGGATACTTCGTATTCTTAGAGAAAGGAAAAAAAAAAGAAAATCTAAATCTACTTCAACAGAAATATTTTGTAGAATAAATTAGGACAACGTACTGACATTTGATTTGTCATCTTTCTCTTTGAGGAGAGATAGCATAATTGCATAAAGGATTTAAACAGATTATTGTGGTGACAATTGAATGTTTTGACTGGTAGCACCTTATAGAAGAGGAAAAAACTATGTAGATGAATAACTTTTTACTTATTTTTTTTCTTCTCTCTCTGATGATATTGTTGTTTCAATGTAACAAAATATGCAAGGTTGTTCTACGTAACTTCCACAAGAATGCCTAAATAAAATGGACAAGAATTAAGCATTATGACCTGATAATTTACTCAATTAGGTTGACCTTATTATAAGGACATAAGCAGTTCTAGAACACATTCTCTGCATGTTATAAGCAGTCTAGGAGATATCAAATGAGTCCAAAGAGTGACAGTGATCAGTTGCACATGATTACCTAGTTTAGACAAACTAATCCTTCTTTTGCTTTATCAGTTATCTATCATGAACTTAACTTTAAACTAATTTGTCCTGTCAGAACTTGATATAACTTTCCCTCACCTCGCCCTTAATTCTTTTATTCCCTCTAAAAACTCAACTGCAACAAAATTAAGAGGAATGAATGCAAAATAGGACATGTGGATAAATACTCTAATATGTTTTGATTAATGACTAAACTTAACAACTTAACATGATTATTACTTTAATTCACTAACTACTTGCCAAGCTTAATTTTTTCAATGAGATTTAATGAAGCAAGAACAGTGGATGCAAAGGATCATGGAGGAAAGCATTTCAATTCAACGATCATGAAGGCAAACTTAAAGAAAGAGCGTCATAAAGAAGAAATTCAAGGACAATCATTAGGAACCTTTCTGTAAAGAAAAGACTTAGTTTAATTCTTCGATTAAGCTCTCACAAATAAGTAAAAATGGTTTTCAAAAGTAAAAATGGATTAAGAATGAAAAAGGTTAATTAATAAGTCTGTACATCTATGTGTACATCAATGTACTTTCAATTAATTAACTAACTTTTAATGAAAACCTCAGTATACATCTGTGTATAAATGTTATACATCTGTGTATACATCAATTAATTATGGACTTAATGAAAATTGTAACATCCTAATACAGATATCTAGATATATCCTAGATAGACAGAGATATATAAAGATAACCAGTACTAGAGACGTCACTTTTATACTACATACTAACATATATCTATAATCACAACTGAGTAATTATAGAAAGCCTTGAGAGAGATTGCAGAAAAACTTAAACTCATACATATAAATATACAAACTTAGCCACATGAGGGCTTATTGTAATACATATAACATAAAACTTACAGAACAAACATAAACTTATTACACAAGTTCTGTCTACTTAAAACAATAAAAACTACTCTAGTCTTCATGCTTTATCTTCTCACCCTTAGCAGGTTTGTACCCTGTCACCAGGTGCCTTTACTGTATTTGTGCACGTGCACGCATACGTGCCTCTGCATTTGTGCTCGTATCCGTGTACTCGCATCTATGCCTGCATCTGGATTTACATGGAATAGCAACTGAGGTGAGAATTAACATTCTCAGTAAAAGCAATTCCAATACCAGTTCTCTATAACATTGTATATAACAAATATAACAAATGCTATAATTTCTAACTTAGGAGTTTCCTCCTCTTTTTTCATAACTTAGGAGTTTCCTCCTCTTTTCTCATAACTTAGGAGTTTCCTCCTCTTTTCTCATAATTGCACACTTTCTATAGTGTGATATCAACCGATAGCCTACACACTGTTAATACATATAACGCCCATACAGCTGCACATACCAACAGTGACGGACAATGCCCATACAACTGTCCGTGAATGCAATGATAATTGTAACACCCGTCGTAGGGTGCCATATTTATGTTACTTAATTACCCAAATACCCTCAAGATCATGAAAAGTGATGTTATAATAAAAATACAAGTTATAAATTTTTTTTCTTTCTTCTTTGTTAACAATAAAATAAACTTAGTGGAAATTAAAAATATTATACATCATCACACATAATTTACATCATTATACATAACGGAAGTTCTGTCAGGATTATTTATATTACAGACCATGTTCTCAAAGTAATTGAACATAATTTAAGACTCAACATATTGCCCAAGTCTGACTAAATAGCAGAACCCTCAGATGGGTCCTCCTCAGATTCCTCAGCAGATAGGAATCCGTTATTACGTGAAGCTCTACAGACAGGTGTCTGCGTAGACGACACGATACTTATCGCACTAAGAGTACGGTAGTAAGCTCCCCAGTACTGCCTAATGGATAGTGGAAACTCTAACTGTACATAAATATTGACACTAAAATAGGGGTTCCCTTGATAAAACCTACTGTAAGTAATGTTCAGGTCCCCTATATAAAATATACACTGTCGATCCAAATGAACATGCCACGCCTCCGAACCTCCACGAAACTGTAATGTCACGTATCCTAGAAAGCTAGGCATCTCCATCTTCTCAAAATTCTGCGTTCCTAGACGTGAGAAGTAGTTCTTCTTCTCCTTCTTGTACTATTTCTTTCTCAACGTCTTCAGACAAATATAAATACAATATACAAATATACATACAAAGAGGTGAGATCACCTATGCCAATACCAACATGGTAGCATAGAGATAACATAACAGCATACCATATAAACACATCATATTACAAATATGGCATCATCATATTATCAATCAAAATTAACATTTAATAATTACAGGAAAATGCCATCTACACTAAGCAAATATTTTAAAAGGTATAATTGTCATAATCAATATTTCACAACTATTATATTTCACAGATGTAAGCATTTATGTTAATGTATGAACACATAGACTCGATTTCCTACTCCATGGAGCTAAACTCAGGTCGGAGAAATTGATCGAAAAGATCTGCCGATACCACGTGCCTCAGACTAAGTGCTATAATTATATCTTGCACATCTAAGACATACACGACAGTCTTTATCGGATCTCGATTAAGAATAGTGTCTCGGTCCGGATCATCGGTGTGTTGCATCGCATCGGTCTAACCCACGGTACGGAAGAGCTACCAAAGCGTCCATTGTGAGCAACCCGCACCCCGATGCCCCAAGGTCAACGAGTGACCTACACTACGCGTATCGCACCCACTCAAGAGATGTACGTTTCTCTTAGGCAATTATCCATATACTGATCCATCGGACCATTTTCAATGCATATGTAATGCACCAATTACCAACCAAAGGTAAATCACATAATTTCTCATACCAGGTTCAAATCTTGTTTTACGTTCGTATATTAACGCCAATTACAGCAAACTTCTCAATTTCTTGTACAAGTATTCATATATTGATTTTTAACTGTAAAGTTTACTGTATAATTAATAGCAAAATCACATTACTATGTTTTTCTCATTCGTAAAATATTTTTGTCACATTTTCACAGTCACGTAATATTTTATTACGTAAATAATGATTTATAACATTTTTTGTTACATTTAAAAAATTGCGTAATCATTTTCTACTGTATTCTAAATTACGTAAAAATATTCTTTTGTTTTTAAATCACACAGCGATTTTTCTACAATATTTCGATCATGTAAAATATTTAAACACTTTGAAAATCGCGTAGAAATATCTTAACGTTTTTCAAATCGCATAACTTAAAAATTACGTTTTTGAGTTACGTAAATCATTTTTTACTGTTTTTACCCTTCGTAAAATATTTCTTAACTTTAAAAATATTATTTTGGACTTTTCTTACAATAATATAATTTTTTTACTTTATTTTCTTCCTATTCTTAGTCAAAAATTCTTTTCCATAATATATTTTCTCAAAATCACTTTTTATTGATTTAATTTTACAAAATCACATTTAGTTGATTTAATTATTGTTTCTAATTTTAAATTTCCTAACGTTTTCCAAAACCTAATAAATAAATTCTACGTTAGTAAATTTAAGTTACAAACGTTTTCTTTTATATTTCTAAATCACTTCTAAAAATTAATTCTCTTTAAAATAATTTGAAGTTCAACACTTTCAATCTTTTTTTTCTTTTATTTATGAAAATTCCACTTGATAACACTGTAGTTCCCTTTCCAATATCCTTATTTGAAAATTCTTATATTTTATAACATCAAAATATTTTTCTAAAATTATCAAAACCTTATAGATGGTCATTGGAATCATGAAATATGTTTCTGCTAACTTAAATAAATTTCATTCTTGTTTCTACACAAAATAAATTCATGAAAACACAACTCCTAAAACCGTGTGCATTCTTTTTACAAAACAAACCCTTTTGTTTATTTTCTTTACTTCTCTAATCATTCAATTTTTATCATTCATGAAAATATAATTTTGTGAACACCAAATTGGTTGATGTCTTAACCAAAATTTACTTTAGTTCAAGGACTAAAAATTAACTCCATAGTTCTTAAAAAATTTCAATAATAACTTTAGTCTTGGAAGTTCAAAACCATGACCTCCTCCATGGCCTTTGGAGCCAAAATTTTACTTATTTCAACATACATCCATCATAATATATTCAACATATATCATCATGCATATTATAAGCATACCATATAAACAAATAAAAATCATACTAAGCATGCATACACAAGTAAATCATGCAAAGCATATCAAGCATAGGCAAAAATAATCAAAGCACATAACACACATAAATTATTACATGACCATGGATAGAAATCCTCACATGGATTCACCATCCATCAAATATAAAACCATGTCTCACCACCATGCTTGGTTGGTGAGATGAATCTCCCTCTTACCTCTTGAAGAATCACCAAAAAGCTTGTTGCTTTGTATTTTGAACAAGATCTCCACCAACACAAGTTCTTAAACATGAAACAAATACAAGAAAATTAGTATATCAAGCTTGAATAAGAAGAACCATGGATCAAACATGGTTTAGAACATGAAAAAGAAAAGAATAAATAAAGTTTCCTTACACTTCACCAACAAAAACTCTAGAACTTGATCTTAGTAAAAGTCCTTCAAGATGGAAGATTTAGAGAAAGTCTTCAACATGAAAGTTGTTTAGAATAAGGTAAGGATTCAAGAAACTAGGTTGTATGAAATTAAAGAGTGATGGAGGAGAGAATTAGGGTGCTTGGTCGAATGGTCTCTTAGGGAGAGAAAAAATAAATTTTCTTTGGTTGGTTTCTTGAAACTAAGTGAAATAGGTGAAGAAGTGATAATGTGAAGTGTAAAAAAATGAATTATTTGGCCTTTAGCACTATGCATGGCCGTAGCATGCATTGGAGAGAATGGAAAGTGAAGTTTGAAAAACATGATCATTAATGATCAATAGGAAAAATAATAAATGGTCTTGACACTTGGCTATTGTCTTTATTTTTTTTCTTTGGCCTAAAAAGCCTATACTAAGTTGTCTCCCCTCTTCCTTACTTCTCCAAACCGTCCCCCCCTCTTCATGCACTCCAAATGTGACAAATTTCATAACCATCACTTTAAGTCATCCTAACCATTGATTAAAAGAATGGTTTGGATTAAAAATAGTTACTAGGTTTAGGTTATAGATAGAAGACTTCATTTGAGCCATTGGATCATTTTTGCTTGTAATCCTAGCCATTGAATGTGTCTCCAAAATGAAGAGTCAAGATTACACCTTCAAACTTTACATCCAAGGGTCCAAAATGGTTGTAGTCATTTTTTATGACCAATTCTCCACCATTGATCTAAATCCAAATCCAATGGTCATTAATGATCCATTGATTAATTTTACATCCAAGGGTTCATAATGGTCATAGTCATTTATAAGACTAAATCTATACCCTTGATTTAATTTCCATCCAACAGTTATAATTGATCCTATTCACTTTTAAGATCAAATCTCCACTGTTAATTAAATCAAAATTAGATTTCCAACGGTGATTAAATCGATAGTGGATATCCAAACCACTAATGTTGACTTAACAGTATAGAATTTTGTTTTTTATCTATTATAACCTTACGAAAGAATATATTTACTGTATTTTTATCATTTGATAATTAAATACAGTACAAAATACAGTAAAGGAAATTTTCTAAAACTGTTTCTGGATTCAGGTTTAGTAAGATCCCTTGTCTCCGTCTAAACAGTACAAATTTGTCTATACGTAGAAAAATTTTCACTTTGCGGGACCCACCTGGGCCCACGTATGGCCACCTGGGCCCACATACACCCCATGGGGCTCACAAACAGTAAAAAAAATTTATAATCACACATAAAATCACAAAAATTAGAAAACTCACAAATATCACATCAGATTACGTAAAATAATTAAGACTTTTCAGTAATAATTAAATTACGTAAAATTTTTCTGGCTTGAAAATTATTATTTTCCTGACACGGAGCAAATTACTCAAAACGATCAAATATACAGACGGAATATTCAAAATAATTTTACAGTACACAGAAATCACTACAGTAAAATTCTATTAACTGTCAAAATTACTGTTTAATAAATAGAAAGTTTGGGGTGTTACAATAATGATATGTAATATGAATATGCCTAGAGAAATCCTAAGAGTATGTGAATGAAATGCAAATGCAGGGTTTTATTTTGAAATACATGCAGAAGTTTATTTTGAAAATAAAGAAGTTTGCTAGGAACTAGTCAGTATATCATCCAGTGGTAATTAGAGGAAAAGCTTATCCTCATATTACATATATCCTAGCACGCTGAGAAATTCGGGCTTCATCCTTACTCAAAAAGCGTCTTTGGATTTCCCACTTATCTCCTTTGCCCTTGGCAATATCGAGACATTAAGGTTATGTCCTTCTCAAAAGTCCTTCGAACACTCATCTATCTCTTTTTGCCTCCATGAATGATATCAAAGGATACTCACCAGATCGATCCTACTTGACCAATTCATAGACTTACATTCGTACTTATATACTTAGTTCCTTTACGATCTAAGTATATTCTCCTAGGAACTTTGGCTTCTTATATTTACCCTTTGTAATGAGGAGAATTTGTAACCTCATACTACATGTAACCTTAGCACTTGGTTAGAAATACTTGTCCCCTTAGGAACTTCTCTGATTCCTTACCTTCTGGCTAAATGATCTCACGTCATATAACGTTACACTCTCAGGTAAACATTACCAAACTATTCCTCATACTTGTATCCAAACACCACCTCATCACTCGTATCTCTTAAGTGATTTCTAACGCAACACTATGTTGTTGAGGTGTTAGATACTTACCTATGGCAAACCACTAATCTTGGTTGCACTTAAGTTCTTTCTCTTCACATACATACTAGCTTAACTGACTAGTGTGTGAAAAACTTAGTGTTATGTTTAACTCTTACATAAACACTATCTTACTCTCTTATAGACTCCACTCATCCTAGTAAAAGAGTCTATCTTAACTAATGTCTCATCTACCCTTACTTAAGGAAAAAAATGAGCATTTTTCTAAAACTTTGCATAATTAACTCAACTTTAACTAAAGAGAGTAATTCATGCATCTAACTTTTCTTTCTATCACACTTCTAGTAGTAGCTTATACTACACGTGTGTGCTAACATACGTATTCTGGTTGTATCTAGCTTTCCCTTCTATCACACTTCTGGTAGAAGCTTATACTACACTTGTGTGCTTGTATCTAACTTTTCCTTCTATCACACTTCTGGTAGTAGCTTATACTACACTTGTGTGCTTAAGGTTCTAGATACCTCTTTAACTATTCCAAACTCATGGAATGCTTAAGAACTTAACTTCCATACTTTTGTTAGTATCTAAGGAAGTAAATTCCCTTTATCTTGTACTTCTAACTCATTTTTGCTAATACATGAGTTATTACACATTTCTATTCTACCTTATGATTATGACATCTTCTTAGTCACAAATCATCTTATTGTGTAGTTAGCAATGCACTAAGTCTCACTTACCTAGAGACTTTGTACCTAAACATTCCCTCTTTGGAACTAATACATAATCTTGTCTCCACTCAAGTGAATCTAATGCAAGAGTGGTTCTTACTTGTAACTCTTTGTTGCCTAAGGTTCTAAGTACCTTCCTAAGGTAATCCACTTCTCTTGGATCCTCTAAGGTTCATACCTTTCTCATTCTCTACTAGAGTGAATACTATTATTCATCCTAGTATACTTATCTTCATTGCACTATCTCATCACATCTTGAGTGATATCTATTACAACGTCAAGTTGCCTAAGGTGCAATGTCATTACCTAAAGCAAACCTTTCCTTTAGGATGCTTAAAAGCCTATGCTTTCTCATACTTAATAGGTAAATATTTTCCACTTGAAAATATCCTCATTTGTGCCTTAACACACTTTAGGAAACATATATAAATGATTCCCTTTACTTTAGAACTTCAAAACATCCAAAAATAACATTTTGGATCTTCAGGGTCCCATGCCGCGGCACGGTGTCTGCACGCCGCGGCGCCCTGTTCTCGGGTGCTAATACTGGGCTAATTTGTGGTCTCATGCCACGACATGCACCTCCTACGCCGCGGCGCTCTAAGCAAAATAACCCTCACGCTGTGGCGTGACATCCCCACGTCGCGGCGCTGATAGCAGAAACCAGATTCTGCAGAATGCGTTTTCTACATAATTGGTTTAAAAACCAATTTCCAATCCTTTTCTCATGGATTCTAAGTGATTTCTAGCATTAATCTATGCCCTTTAACTTGTTATAACTCTTTTACAACTTATAAATTCTCGTAAGGCATAAATCTAAGTCCAGAATCACATAACACCAACTATTCTTAAAATCTATTTTCTATGGATTCTATGATTATTCTTGAGCCATAAATGGCCATCTAGCATTCTCTAGGCTTAAACTATCCTAACCTAGTCCTCAGAATCAAGAACCAAGTTAAGAACATGGATTTGGCTATCCAAACCCCTATTTCTATTCAAAACCCTAAACTATATTTATAACACCCCAAATTTCCTATCTCTTAAACAGTAATTTTGACAGTTAACAGAATTTTACTGTTTAGTAATTTCTGTGCACTGTAAAATTATTTTGTTTATTCCATCAGCGTATTTGATCGTTTTAAGTGATTTACTCCGTGTCAGGAAAATAAAAATTTTCGGGCCGGAGAAAACTTTGCGTAATTTAATTTTTACCGTTAGGTCTTAATTATTTTACGTAATCTGATTTGATATTTGTGCGTTTTCTAATATTTGTGATTTTTGTGGATGATTATGAATTTTTTTTACTGTTTATGGGCCCAGGAGGTGTATGTGGGCGCAGGTGGCCATACATGGGCCCAGGTGGGTCCTGCAAAGTGAAAAAATTTTTACGCATAGAAAAATTTGTACTGTTTAGACGGAGACAGGGGATCTTACTAAACCTGAATCCGGAAACAGTTTTAGAAAATTTCTTGTACTGTGTTTGGTACTGTATTTAATTATCGGACGATAAAAATATAGTAAATATAATCTTTCGTGGGGTTTTCATAAATAAAAATAGAAATTATACTATTAAGTCAATATTAGTGATTGTGACAATTTTTGATGGACCAATAGGAAACAAGTCTAATATTGAAGACTTTGATATCAACCGTTGACTTAATCGACGGTAAAGACTTGATCTTGATTTAATCAATGGTGTAGGATAAGTTCAATAAAATGGCTATGATCATTTATAACCATTGGATTTAGAATTGATCAAGGGAGGAGATTTGGTCTTACAAAGTGGCTAGGACCATTTGTGACCATTGAATTTGGATTTAATCAACGGTGGAGATGGATCAATTATGACCATTGGATTTGGATTTAATTAATGGTGGAGATTTAGTCATCAAAAATGACTTTGACTAATTATAACCCATTGATTAAAAGTAGAAGGAGTAATTTTGACCCTTAATTTTGGAGACACATCTAATGGCTAAGATTTCAAGGAGAAAAATCTAATGGCCTAGATTAAGTCCTCTAAATCAAAAGTCTACCTAAATCCTAATGTAACACCCTAAACTTTTGGTGAATGACCGTTGTGTCCCGAATGTACTGTTTTCTGTTTTTCAACTTTAGGATAAATGACCGTTATGTCCTTTTTGTACTGTTTGTTATTTTTCTGTATGAAATGCTATTTTATTTTACTGTCTATAATTTCATTTGAACTTTTTGTGTGATTTGCTCCGGGACAGGAAAATAATATTTTTCGGGCCAGGGAAATCTTATTTTAATTATTCGGAACTGGAGGATCTTACTAAACCCAATTCTGAATGATACTATTAGTAATTTTTGAATTTTTAGGATTTAACTATAAAATAAAATAATTTTATATTATTATAATATTATTTTATTAGTCAGTACAATAAGTGGTAATGGACCCGGAAATGTTTTGCGGGACCCACGTTTAGCGAAACAGTTAACGTTTTGGAGTAGTAGCTTAATGACTAGGCTTAAGTAGTGACAAGGCTTAATGACAAGGCTTAATGACTAGGCTTGGATTAGCCAATGAGAGCTAAGCTTGGTGATCAAGTTTTAATCCTCACCATTGATCATTTCTAAGGCTTGGATGGAGCCAACCAAGGAGACACCTCCCTTGCATGATGTCTACGGCCAAGTGCCCTTGGAGAGCCAAAAATCACTTCATTCTCTAACACTTTCTCTCTTCTCTCTCTTCCAAAAATACCAATCTCCATTGATGCTATCTTGAAGCACCATTCGGCCAAGAACCCTAGTTCACCATCCAACCACCCAAAATTTTATCCCACCTACTTTTCTAAACCTAAACACAATTCTAAGAATATCTCTAGTTGAGAGTTCTTGCAAAATCCATCATCTTGAGCTTGAAAACCTACTTGGGAGATTTTACCTAGAAGGTGAAAATCTTTGTTTTTCATTTCTAAATTCTTTTTCAAAGTTCTAAGCCATGATTGATCCATGGTTTAAGCTTTCTTTTATGTTAATAACATGTAGAAATTTGTTTAAGCTTGATAGGTGTCTTGGAGGGTGAAAACCGAAACCCTAGAAAGGAGTGAAAGAGTGTTTGTCTTCACTCAAGGTAAGAGGAAGACTTGAATCTTATCATCCTTGGGTGGTGATAAGAAAATGGAATTGGTTGTGGTTGTAGAATCCATAAGGATTCTTTTGTGTTATTTGTTATTAGCTTTCCTATTTGTGATTTGTATTAAATTGCATGTCTACAAGCTTTAAATATATTGTATGTGTTAGAAATGCATGTATAATTGGTAGGATGTGAATAACATGTCAAGGATTGCATGAGTGTTCCAAAGAACACCAATGAAGGCTCACGGCCTCAACATCAAAGGAGAACCAAAATGTTCTCATCAATTTTCCAAAAGTGTGATTTAATTAACTTAGGGGAATTGATAATATATAAACTATTTTAGAATAAGAAAAACAAATTTAAAGATTAAATGTTAATTTTTATGTATTTCGGCCAACATGCCAAAGCCAAGTATTTATGATTTCTAAAATCATTTCCAAACCATTTTTAATCCAAAAGAAGCAATATATACTAGAAGGAATTTTATTACAATAAATTTTGAGAAAATAAAAGGATTAAGATTGAGTTGAAGAAGTTAAAACTAATGATTTTACTGTTAGAAGAAAAATACAGTAGCTTTTGTAAATTTCTAACATATAGCTCATTTTATATTTTGAAGCATGTTAGTAGTTTTCAAAAGTTTAATTACATGGTTTGTTATATAAATAAAAAGGAATTTTTAACAGAAAAATTAGAAAACCATTGATATAGATTTTCTAAGCAAAATACTGTCAATTTTTATTAAAAACGAACAAATAAGATAGAAAAGATATCTAATATATAGTATACGGTATGAAAAATACTCTACGTAGTTCAAAACGTATTAAAAACTATTTCTGTTTATTTAAACAGTAATTTGTAAGGAATTTGGACAAGAAAATAATTTAAAAATCTTACGCGATTGAGAAAACGTATTAAAAACCCTACGCGATTTTGAAAACAGTAAAATATATTTATGCGATTTAAAAATGTTTGTAAAAATGACAGAATTGTGAAAATGCGATAAAATTTCTACGCAATTGATAAAAATAGTAACTTTTACTGTCGGGCCAAAGTGATGGACCCGGACAGGTTGTGAAACAGTATTTGTCTAGTGGGACTTACTGTATATATATGAGTTTGTGCCATTGAGGGCATTTGCGTAAATATGCATTTTTATACCATTGAGGGTATTTTGGTAATTTTTATTTTTTATCATGCATTGAGTTAATACCAATTTTGGTGGATTGATTGACGAGGTGAATCACACTGTGTTGTTAGTGCAATAAGCGTAGTGTGGTTCATTACTTTATGGACTTGGAGAAATTAGTGTGCGGATTATTCCATTTGTGGACAGTTGGTCGCTCCTCTGTGCCGTGGTAACTGGCAACACACTAATGGACTCGACACGCACTATACTGAATCGAGATCTGGTAAAGTCTAATAGTACATTGCCTGTAGTGATGTAACGCACCTAAATATACCAACTACAGCGCAATCGTCATTACACCACAAATGCTAAATCCAGTTGTGTCACAGTTAAAATAACAGTAGTTTCCAAATTTACGAGTTTAATTTTTCCTTTTTCGCATTTATGCATAAGTAGAAAATATGAGCCATGAATGAAATATAAATTTATTCAACCCTTAATACAACCATTGGAATGAAATCACGTCTTTATATATATAGTTTACAGCCAATTTACACGAATCACTGATAACATAGAATATAATAATTACAGAGTCGAATGAAATACAACGGGAATAAAAACAATTAAAGGGGAGGAGTAGTAACCCAGGGATGGGTACTACCAGCAGACAAGGCCGCAACCCCATATGCACATGACACACGGCGCCCCAGTTGACACGACAGGCATCAATGCCACCACGCGGCTGCACTCTTACGTAGTCGACGAAATCTTGTCCAGGTGCTCAATGGACCATGTGACTGACAACTCACAGTGCAACAAGGGTACCAAAGTTCCTACTCCATGGAGCTAGACATAAATATTTTCGGAGTGAATGATTAAGGAGTAATGTCAATGTATCGTTAGCATTAAAAATATAGTGTGCTCATCTCATAAAAACATTTTGCGCAAAATGGCTCACACATGGCACCTCAACAGTTGATTGCGACATAGGACAGCGTCTCAGGCAGGATCGTCAGTGTGTTGCACTGGTCTATCCCACGGCCCCAGCGGAGCTACCACTGTCTATTGTGAGACACCCACACCCCGACGCCCCCAGGGCCAACAACATATGACACCTACGCTTAGTATATTCGCACCCGCACAAAGGTGTTATTCAAACTCCTAGGCAACATAGCCTTCTTAACAATGTCCCACAGACAATACGCATGCATGATGACACAATGTTCAATCATGTATGTTCAACAATGATGCATTTAGCATAAGCCTTTCCTCAATGGCACATAAGCATTTTTCAATGTCCAACATGACATATCAACAATACATTTATTAAAACATTGCCTCAATGGCACATCATCATTCTTATCTCATTTAGTACTACATCAATAATTCCCAGCATCAACATGTATTCCTCATTACACACATACCACAATTTCCATGTCATGGATCCAAGAATTCCATATTCAAAGTCATTTCTTCCCTATTGGTATGAATGCACATTCCTATCACAATTTAGTAAAGCGAATTCCTTGAATCCAGGGTTTTTAGGTTATGTTTGAGTTACAAAGGACAAAGAACCAAAATCTCAATCAATTCCAGCTCAAAAATCTCATTTTTGGTCTTGGTAATCGATTACTGACACCCTGTAATCGACACGAAAAAACAGAACCTCTGTAATCGATTACAATCTCGTTGTAATCGATTACGTGATTCCCAGAATCATGTTTTGTAACTTCAAGGCCTTGGTAATCGATTACACAACCGTGGTAATCGATTACCAATTGGACAGAACCCCCGTAATCGATTACCCACAAATGGTAATCGATTACGTGATTCCCAGCAGCACCATTTCGTGACATCAGAGGCTTGGTAATCGATTCCACTCCTCTTGTAATCGATTACAAGCTAAACAAAATCTCTGTAATCGATTACACACAAGACGTAATCGATTACCAGATTTCCAGAATCACGATTTCATATCTTTAAGAGCTTGGTAATCGATTACAAGCCCCGTGTAATCGATTACCACGTGTAAACTTGCAAAAAACAGAGTTCTTCAGGTCCTCTAACTCAAACCAAACCATTCCTCATCATATTTAATCAACAAGATACTCAAATATAGCTTCAAATCATGCTAAAGGCATCAATTAAATCATACAAACCCAACAAAATACATTATCATCAAGAACAACATAAAAATGAGAAAACTTTATACATGGATTCAAAAATTAACAACAACACACATATAAGACATTCCCTTACTACCAAGGTTGGTTGAAGAGGATCATCTCCCTCTTACCTATTTGGAAAACAACACAATGTGCTACTCCTTCTTGCCCTAGATTTTCGTTTTCTCCCCTTCAAGAAAAACTCCAATGTGAGTGATCACCACAATGTTCACTCAAGCCATGAAAAATAGGTTCTTGATCACCAAGGTGGCCAAGAGAAATGAAAATAGTAAGAAAAATGGAAGAAAGTTGAAGACTTTACCTTAAAGCTCCAAGCTTTAGCTTCAATGGTGGAAGAGAAATGGAAGAAGAATAAAAACCAAGGATGGCCACAAGGAAAAGGGTCTTGGAATGATGGAAGAAGGCTAGATATGGAAGTGGTGAAGCAAGAAATGAAGAGGAGGAGGAAATGGTGAGGGTGTACGGTGGAGGAGGAAGGAGAAGAGAATGAGAAGAAAGTGAGAAGAAGAGTGTTTGGAAATAGAAGTGAAGTAATAAAATGAGAAGGTGAATAATGGGCTCCCCAATGGCCTTCTGCCGTAGAGAAGAGTGGAGAGGGAAGAGAGAGAAGAATGAATTATTTGGGAAATTTCTAAGAAGCTTCCCTTGGCAAGCTTAATTAATTTAACCATTCTTGTTGGAATTAAAGCTAATGGATGTGATACCAAGTAGATTTTGGATAGCAGGATAATGTTTTTAATACATGTTATTATTTACTAGACAATTATTATAGTTGATGGAAGTCAGCATTAATTTACCTGACAGATGAAATCTACACAGCGTTTCATTATTTCATCTGTTAAGATTTCTCAAAAAATGTGAAACCTTGTAAACTGTGTCCGGCCTCGAGTTTAGTAAGATCCCCCGTCGACGTTTCCATAGTCCAAGGTTCTCGGGAAAAATATTTCATTCTCCCAACTCGGTTCAATACGCACGCAAAATAAGGAATATATTAAAATATTCCGCGTTCTCAGAAAATTCTAAGAAAATTCCAAAAAATCACAAATATTTTTAGAATGAATCCTGAGAGTAGAAAAGTAAATTTTGGGGTGTTACAAGTGACACAATGTTTGACAGTGAACTACACCACGCCATGTGATTGTGGGCTATAGACGCAACATGTGACAGCGCAATAGTTTGGTTAGGCAGCCGTGGTACTAATAGATTTTGCGGGTCATTCTCTCTGATGTCTGTATGTGTTTAGCTCCATGGAGTAGGATAGTGTCATATTGCATATGTATCTGTGATGTACATTATTATATTTTTATCTGTGATATCATATATATTTAATTCTTATATTATATCTATGTTGTCTTGTATTTATGTTTATATTGTTACGTGTTGTTATCTTGTATTTATGTTTATGTTGTTATGGCATTCTGTTATGGCATTCTATATTGTATGAACTGTATATCTGATTGTATTGTCGTTTTCTTATTTACCATGTTTGTGATGATATAGATTGTCTTACCTCTTTATTGTATGTGTTTCCATATTTTAAATTTATGTGGTAAAGAGTTTGAGGAAGAGGAACAGCCTCTTGAGTGTGTGTATCCTGAGGAGGAGGAAGAGCAGCAAGCCGAGGATCAGTACGACGATCAAGAACCATCCGATCATCCATATCCATTGGATTGATTATGGGAGGATGACACTACCAGGATTCTTTGGATTCATGCAACTTGAGTTTCATGGAGGCTCTGAAGCCTGGCGTCTGTGAGAGGATAGAGACTCGGTGACGTACGTAGGGCGTCTGACTGTGACCATACGTACGGAGTTTGATGGAGTGCCGATCTTTTCTACTTTGTTGTATTTACATGTGGAGTTGCCGCTATCTCTTAGGCGTCATTGGGGTGGTATGTTTGATGCGCCTAGTAAGATCAGCAGCGTGTCGACTGCACGGACCCGTGTCTGTAGAGAGTCGAGGTATCCTGGATATCTATCACCTGAAGTTTCATCTGAGAGTGATCCTTCAGAGGGTTAGATATACATGATGTGTACTTGGGCGCGTCTGCGTATGTATATATTGACCTTTTACTGCTTTGTTTATTGTTTTAGTTGTTAAATATTTGTAGTTGTACATTATTTGTATAACCTATGATGGAACCATATGTATATTATGTGTGATGATAGTGTGCTAATTTTATGTTCAGTGTTATTTTATCTCGTAATATTACATTTTAGGAAAAAAAATTTACAACCCGTATTATGATATAACAAATGTTTTACAACTTGGGTAGGTTATATTTATTTTTCTTTTATTTATTTATAAATGTGACATCCCCACAAGGGTGTTACATTAGTTGGTATCAGAGCTCAAGTTAGAGTCTTTTGGGGTTATGGCTGGGTCTGTTTTTGTTTGTGCTGTGTGATTCTCTGTGATTTACTTCCGAAAGGATGTATCTAACTTTGTTTTGTTATGTTTGAAGAAAGAAGATGTCGGGTAGACGTGGAGGAGGACGTGCAAACGTAAATCGTGCAGTGGATCCAATGATTGCGGCTCTTTGAAGCTATACGACGAATGGTGAAGTAATTACTCGACAGAGAACACGAGAAGCGACTCAACAAAGAAGATGCTCTGGCGATGCCCTAAATTTATCTGAATTTAGGCGTAACAATCCACCGCAGTTTAGAGGCGAGGTTGATCCTGAGAAAGCGAGTCAATGAATACAAGACTTGGAGAGAAACTTTGAAGGAATGAGATGCTCCGATGAGAAGAAGGTAACGTATGCAGCTTTTATGTTAAGGGGAGATGGAGAACATTGGTGGAGAGGAACCCGCCGATTATTGCAGACTGAAGGAACAGAAATTACATGGAGGTATTTTCTAATGCATTTCTAGAAAAGTATTTTCCTGTGAGTGCTAGACATGCCAAGGAGATGGAATTTCTTAGTTTACGTCAGGATAATATGACTATGAATGAGTATGCTACTAAATTTGAGAGCTTGTCTCAGTTCTCAGATTATGCTCAGACACGACCGAATGACGTGTGGAGATGTCGGAAGTTTGAGGCAGGGTTGAGAGTAGAACTGAAACGAGGAGTGCTATCCTTGGGAATGAATCAGTTTCATGCTTTAGTGGATGCGTGTGCACGACTCGAGGAATTAGAGCCGCTGCGGGATTAGAGGAATCATAATTTTGGACCAACAAGATTTTAGAGAGGTGGTAGCAGTAATACCAATCGGTTTCAGCGTAAGCCGTATTCTAGACCACCAGGGAATCGACCTCAACGATCACCAGTTGGGGGAAATGCTAGTGGTAGTGGAGCTGGATAGAGAGTGGCGTTTACACCAACATGTTTTAAGTATGGAAGGAAAGGCCATATCTCTCCTGAGTGCACAATCAAAGGGACAGTTTGCTTTAACTGTAAATAACCTAAGCACATGTCTAAGGATTGTACTCAGCCGGAAAGGAAACTTGCTGTTCGTTATGTTCGTGCTAATCAGCAAAAGTCAGGAGGTACTCAACCGAGGTCAGGAGGACGAGTATATACTATGACGGGAATTGAAGTTTCTAAGTCTGATGACCTTATTCAGGGAGAAGGAGTCATTGAAGGTAATCTTCTGACTGTGTTATATGACTTTGGTGCAACACATTCATTTATTGCATATGATTGTGTGGAAAGATTGAAGTTGCCTGTGTCTTCTCTGAATGTTAAATTGAGTGTATCTATGCCAACTGCTAAACCTATAGTTATGTTTAAGATATGTTTGGATTGTCCTGTTGTTATCAAGGACCGTATGTTTTTGGTCAACTTGATTTGTTTGCCTCTTGTTGAGATAGATGTAATCTTAGGGATGGAGTGGTTATCTTCTAACCATATCCTTATAGACTGTGCAAGCAAAACCATAGTTTTTCCTAAGGAAGAAGAGTCTGGATTCTTGACTGCTGTTAAAGTCAAGTCGTTGTTGAGAGAGGGAGCACAAAGATATATGGTATTGTCTTCTCTAGAAGTCAAGAATGAGAAAGATGTGAGTACTATTCCTATTGTCAATGAGTTTCTAGAGATTTTTCCTGATGATGTACCTGGTTTGCCACCTAAGCGAGAGATCGAGTTTTCAATTGATTTAGTACCAGGAGCAAGTCTTATCTCAATTGCACCGTACCGTATGTCGCCAGCAGAGTTGGTAGAGCTGAAAGGACAGTTGGTGGAATTGTTGGAGAAACAGTTTGTGCGACCTAGTGTTTCACCATGGGGAGCGCAAGTGCTTTTGGTCAAGAAGAAAGGCGGAACTTCTCGACTTTGCGTGGATTATCGTCAGCTGAACAAGGTGACTATCAAGAATAAATATCCGCTTCCTAGAATTGACGATTTAATGGATCAATTGAAGGGAGCAGTGGTATTTTCCAAAATAGATCTGAGATTAGGTTATCACCAGATTCGTGTTAAGGGGGAAGATGTACCTAAAACAGCTTTTCGAACTCGTTATGGACATTATGAGTATCAGGTAATGCCATTCGGGGTGACGAATGCTTCTGCCATATTCATAGACTATATGAACAGGATTTTTCGTCCATATTTAGACAGATTTGTCATTGTTTTTATCGATGACATTCTGATCTATTCTCAATCTAAGGAAGAGCATGTTGAACATCTCGGTATTGTTCTTCAGATTTTGAAGGAAAAGCAGCTGTATGCGAAATTGGCAAAGTGTGAGTTCTGGTTGGAGGAAGTCCAATTTCTAGGTCACGTGATTTCCAAAGAAGGTATTGTGGTAGACCCATCGAAAGTGGAGACTGTTTTACAGTGGGAAAGACCTAAGACGGTGACAGAAGTTCGAAGTTTTGTTGGACTTGCTGGATATTACCGAAGGTTTATCGAGGGTTTTTCTAAGATTGCTGGACCGCTTACGCAGCTCACGAGGAAAAGTCAAGTTTTTGAGTGGACGGAAGAACGTGAAGCCAGTTTCCAAGAATTGAAGAAGAGGTTAACAACTGCACTAGTGTTAATTTTACCGGATTCTAAGGGAACTTTTGATGTGTATTGTGAAGCTTCTTACCAAGGGTTAGGATGCGTATTGATGCAAAATCGGAATGTTGTGGCGTATGCTTCTCGACAGTTGAAGGTTCATGAGAGGAACAATCCAACACATGATTTGGAATTGGCCGCAGGGGTTTTTGCTCTGAAGGTGTGGAGGCATTTTCTGTATGGAGCGATGTTCAATGTCTTTAGTGATCACAAGAGTCTAAAGTACTTGTTTGATCAGAAAGAATTGAATATGAGGCAAAGGCGATGGTTGGAATTCTTAAAGGATTATGATTTTCAACTCCAGTACCATCCAGGAAAAGCTAATGTGGTAGCTGATGCCTTAAGTAGAAAGGTGCTTAGTGTTTCGGCGATGATGATAAAGGAGGAAGAATTGATTAACAAATTCCGAGATTTATGGTTGTCAGTGGAGTTTCTGCCTGGAAGAGTTCGCCTATGTAAGGTCATAATCATAAATGAATTTCTTGATGTAGTCCGAGATAAACAAAAGGAAGATGCATTTTTACAAAATGAGAGGGAATTGTTAAAGCAAGGTCATAAATCGACGGTAGAGGAAGAGCAGACGGAATTTTAAGGTTCAAGGGAAGAATCTGTATGCCTGATGATTCTGAGCTGAAGAAAGGGATCCTAGATGAAGCTCATACAAGTGATTTGAGTTTGCATCCGGGAATGACCAAGATGTATCAAGACTTAAAGAAGTTGTTTTGGTGGCCAAGGATGAAAAGAGACGTAGCGGAATGTGTGGAGTCTTGTCTGGTTTGTCAGAAAGTGAAAGTGGAACATTAGAGACCAGCTGGTATGTTGCAATCGTTAGCTATTCCAGAGTGGAAGTGGGATAGTATCTTAATGGATTTCGTTACTGGATTGCCGAAGACGAGGAAAGGTCATGATTCGATATGGGTTATAGTCGATAGGCTTACGAAGTCGGCTTATTTCTTGCCAATTAATATTAAGTATTCATTGGAAAGATAAACCCTAATGTAACACACCTAAATATACTAACTGCAGCACAATCGTCATTACACCACAGTTACTAAATCCAGGTGTGTCACAGTCATGATAACAGTAGTTTCCAAATTTAGAAGTTTATTTTTCGCATTTATGCATAAGTAGAAAATACGAGCCATGAATGAAATATAAATGTATTCAACCCTTGATACAACCATTGGAATGAAATCACGTTCCTTATATATATGGTTTATAGCCAATTTACACGAATCACTGATAACATAGGATATAATAATTACAAAGTCAAATAAAATACAGCGGGAATAAAAACATTAAAGGGGAGGAGTAGTAACCCAGGGATGGGTACTACCAGCAGACAAGGCCGCAACCCCATATGCACATGACACACGGCATCCCGGTTGACACGACAGGCATCAATGCCACCACGCGGCTGCACTCTTATGTAGTCAACGAAATCTTGTCCAGACGCTTAAGTCAATCAACCAAGGTATGGTCCCTCTTTATCTTCCTCACGATCTTTCATCAAATATAAATGTAAAACAGAATTGCACAAATATAGGAAAGAGGTGAGATTCCTAGCTTTCAGTACCAACGTGGCAGTAAGAAAATAAACGGCGTCGAACACCCACATAAGACACAGTTAATACATACAAATGCAGTAATACCCGAAAGCAATTAACGAGAGTAAAGCAGTAAAGAACAATAGTTAACATTATCCATAGCCGGCTAGCAACATTAGCATTACCAAGAGTCAAATAAATATCGCAGTCATAATAGTAAACACATTATCCAATTATAAATGCTCAATGGACCATGTGACTGACAACTCACAATGCAACAAGGGTACCAAAGTTCCTACTCCATGGAGCTAGACATAAACATCTTCGGAGTGAATGATCAAGGAGTAATACCAGTATCTTAGTAGCCTTAAAATATAGTGTGCTTTCTTTCATAAAATTGTTTGCGCAATGGCTTATATATGGTACCTCAACAGTTGATCGCGATATAGGACAGCGGTGTGTCGCATTGGTCTATCCCACGGCCCCAGTGGAGCTACCACTGTCTATTGTGAGACACCCATACCCCGACGCCCCCAGGGTCAACAACATATGACACCTATGCTTAGTCTATTCGCACTCGCACATAGGTGTTATTCAAACTCCTAGGCATACATCGCCTTACTAACCATGTCCAACGGACAGCACATGCATGACGACACTATGTCCAATCATGTATGTTCATCAATGATGCATTCAACATAAGCATTGCCTCAATGGCACATAAGCATTATTCAATGTCCAACATGACATATTAACAATACATTTATTAAAACATTGCCTCAATGGCATATCATCATTTCTTATCTCATTGAATACTGAATCAATAACTGCATAACCCACATAGGGAATCACACTTGTATCAATAATTCTCACTAGCAATATATGTTCCTACATACCACAATTTCCATGTCATGGATCCAAGAATTCCATTTTCAAAATCATTTCTTCTCTATTGGTATGAATACATATTCCTATCACATTTAAGTAAAGTAAAATCCTTGAATCCAGGGTTTTTAGGTTATGTTTGAGTTACAAAGGACAAAGAACCATAATTTCAATCATTTCCAGCTCAAAAATCTCATTTTTGGGTCTTGGTAATCGATTACATCACCCTAGTAATCGATTACCAACGTAACAGAATCTCTGTAATCGATTACAATTTCATTGTAATCGATTACGTGATTCCCAGAACCACGATTCATAACTTCAAGGCCCTGGTAATCGATTAGGCAGCCGTGGTAATCGATTACCAATTGGACAGAACCTCCGTAATCGATTACCCACAAGTTGTAATCGATTACGTGATTCCCAGAAGCATCATTTCGTGACATCAGAGGCTTGGTAATCGACTATACCACTCTTGTAATGGATTACAAGCTAGACAGAATCTCTGTAATCGATTACACACAAGACGTAATCGATTACCAGATTTCCAGAATCATGATTTCGTACCCTTAAGAGCTTGGTAATCGATTACAAGCCCCGTGTAATCGATTACCACGCGTAAACTTGCAGAAAACAGGGTTCTCCAGGTCCTTTAACTCAAACCAAACCAATCATTATCATATTTAATCAACAAGTTACTCAAATATACTTTCAAATCATGCAAGAGGCATCAATAAATCATACAAACCCAACAAAATGCACTATCATGAAGAACAACATAAAAATGAGAGAACTTTATACATGGATTCAGAAATCAATAACAACACCCATACAAGACATTCCTTTACTACTAAGATTGGTTGAAGAGGATCATCTCCCTCTTACCTATTTGGAAGACAACACAAGGTGTTATCTCTTCTTGCCCTAGATTTTTGTTTTCCCCTTCAAGAAGAACACCAATGTGAGTGATTTCCATAATGTCCACTCAGACCATGGAAAATGAGTTCTTGATCACATAGGTGACCAAGAAAAACGAAAATGGGAAGAAAGTGAAAGAAAGGTGAAGACTTTACCTCCAGGCTCAAAGCTTTAGCTTCAATGGTGGATAGTGGAGTAAGAAGAACCAAAGGACGGTCTTGGAATGGTGGAAGAAAACAAGAAATGAGTTTAGTTGGGGCAAACAATGGAGATGATCTCCAGTGAGTGTGTGTACGGTGGTGAAGCAAGGAGAAGAAGAGAAGAGTGTTTGAAGATGTTGTGGTCGCTGCCTCATCTTCGCTGCCTCATGTTCAGCTCCTTCTGATCGTACAGGTACTTCAGACTTTTGTGGTCGCTGAAGATGTTGAATGTGGCTCCATACAAATAATGTCTCCATATCTTCAATGCAAACACCACTGCAGCTAATTCTAGATCATGTGTTGGGTAGTTCTTCTCGTGCACTCGCAATTGTCTTGAGGCGTAAGCCACCACTCCTCCGTTTTGCATAAGAACGCACCCCAAACCTTGATACGAAGTGTCACAGTACACTTCAAACAGTTCACTAAGATTCGGTAAGACTAGCACTGGTGACGTAGTCAGCTTCCTTTTTAACTCTTGGAAACTTCCTTCACAGGAATCGATCTATTCAAAAGCTTGGTCTTTCTTGGTGAGTCGAGTGAGCGGTCCAACGATTTTGAAAAATCCCTCAATAAACCTCCGGTAGTATCCGGCTAATCCAATGAAGCTTCGGATTTCCGTCACTATAGTTGGTCTTTCCCACTGTAGCACAGCTTCTACCTTTGAAGGATCCACTGTAATCCCTTCCTTCGTGATCACATGACCTAAAAACTTCACTTCTTCCAGCCAAAACTCGCACTTGGATAGTTTCGCATACAACTCTTTTTCCTTCAAGATCTGGAGAACTATGCTGAGGTGCTCAGCATGGTCCTCGCGACTTTGTGAATAGATCAGAATATCGTCGATAAAGACAACAACGAATTTGTCCAAGTAAGGATGAAAGATCCTATTCATGTAGTCCATAAATATCGCAGGTGCATTTGTCACACCAAAAGGCATTACCAGGTACTCGTAATGACCATAACAAGTACGGAAAGCCGTCTTGGGAATATCCTCCACTTTCACTCTGATTTGGTGATATCCCGATCGTAGATCGATTTTGGAAAACACAGCTGCTCCCTTCAATTGGTCCATCAAGTCATCTATCCTTGGCAATGGATACTTGTTCTTGATCGTAACTTTGTTTAACTGACGGTAGTCCATGCATAATCTTGAAGTCCCATCTTTCTTCTTGACCAACAATACAGGTGCTCCCCAAGGTGACACACTGGGTCTCACGAATTTCTTCTCTAGGAGTTCTTCCAACTGCTTCTTAAGTTCCACGAGTTCTGCGGGTGCCATACGATAAGGTGCCATAGAAATAGGGCCAGCTCTAGGTACCAAGTCGATAGCAAACTCGACCTCACGTTTCGGTGGCAAACCAGGTACATCATCAGGGAAAACCTCAGGAAAATCTCGAACAACAGAGATTGTATCCACATCAACTTCACTCTCAACTTTCAACGAAGATAACAGCATGTATCTTCAAGCTCCTTCTTTCAGGAAAGCTTTCACTTGGTTGGCGGTCAAAAATCTAGAATCCTTATCCAAAGGGAAAACTATTGTTTTTCTGGAACAGTCTAACAGGACATGGTTGACAGATAGCCAGTCCATTCCCAATATCACGTCTAGTTGGGATAATGGTAAACAGATCAAGTCGACAGAAAAGACTCGACCTTCCACTATTAAAGGACAACCTAGACACACCTTAGTAGTGACTACAGGTTTTGTAGTAGGAGTTGAAACAGTCAAATCGAAAGGTAAAGAAGACACAGGCAATCCAAGTTTTTCCACACAGTCATGTGAAATGAAAGAATGAGTAGCACCAGAGTCATACAGTACAATTAAAAGATTACCTTCAATGATACCTTCTCCTTGTATCAGATCCTCGGATTCAGAGGCCTCAGCACCACTCAGGGTGTAGACTCTGCCTCCAACTTGTGGTTTAGAAGTCTTAGCAGCATTGACGGATGGTTTCGCCTTGGTCTGGTTACAGTCTCGAGAAACGTGACCAGGTTTCCTGCACCGAAAGCAAATAATTCCTTTGATTGTGCAGTCCCTTGTGAAATGCTCCTTCCCACACTTCAAGCATCTCAGAGTAGTCGTAGCATTCTGACCCATCCTTGCCGGGCTTCCAGTTGGACTTCCTCCTTGAAACTTTTGTGGTTGTTGGCTTCCAGAGGGTCTGGAATAAGGCTTCTTTTGATAACGACTCGCGTTACCACCACCTCCTCTTTGGGACCGAACGGGCCCAAAGTTTCTACTTCTTGCCTCGCGTTCTTGTTCCACACTTTCCAATCGGCAGCAAGTGTCAAGTAGCTCAGAAAACTGAGTGATCTTCAAAGTTATCACGATTTTCTTCACATCATGCCTCAGGCCTTCCTCAAACTTTCGACACTTCCAAGTCTCATTGGGTTGAAGTTGAAAATAGGCTGAAAATCTGGACAAGTTCTCAAACTTGGCGGCGTATTCACTCACAGTCATGCCTCCCTGTCGCAATCTTAGAAATTCCATTTCTTTTGCGTGCCTGGCACTTTCAGGAAAATATTTGTTCAAGAACCTTTCTTTGAACACTTCCCAGGTTATCACCCTGTTCGCGGCTTGCAGTAGCCTTTGTTCTCCCGTCCACCAATGTTCAGCATCTCCCATCAGCATGTATGCGGCATAGGTCACCTTCCTATCGTCAGCACAATTCATACCCGTAAATATTTTCTCCAACTCATGAATCCACAATGTCGCTTTCTCCGGGTCAAACTCCCCTTTAAACTGTGGAGGATTAGCGCGACGAAATCCTTCCAAGTTCTGAACATCCGCTGTAGCCTCTAGCTGTTGTGCAGCCCTAGCCTGTTGTTGAGCTGTCTGCTGATTCTGTTGTAACATTGCCTCAGCCATCTTCTGTATTGCCTCTATGGCAACAGCCATATCACCCCAACGAGCCATTGTTCCTTCTCAGATTAGACTACACAAAACACAGAGAAAGTCAGACATATTCATTTGAATACCAAACAACAAAATCACAGAGAATGACACAACACAAACAAAACAGTCCAAAACCACACGACCCAAAGAAACATAATCGGGAGCTCTGATACCAAGACAGTGTAACGCCCCTTTTTCCTCCCTTAGACATAATGGGCAAGAAGAGGGAACGTCGCACCATAGTGAAATGACGCACAAATGATTACGTAAAATTTGAACACTTTTTTTTTTGGATGTGTTTAGCATAAATTCGGTTAGAACTTCCATTAGTGTACATATACACCTATTTGTAATTATATCGCATGATTGAGTTAAAACTTAAAAGTCCCATCTTTTATATAAAACTTCTTATCAAAAACATTAAAGAGAAATCAACATGTAACGGGACATACAACCATGTACAATATAAATAACTACATACTTTGTACCATAATTACAAGCCTGTTTAAATTACATTTCCAAAAGATATACAAAAAGCAAAATGTGTACCTACCCCAAGAGATACAAATATCTACCCACTAATCCAGTAATACGTCAGGCTCCCTCAAAATAAACGGATAGCCATCAGTAGCCATCAGTAAAAAAAAAACAACCCTAAGACTGCCTGGAATGAGAAGGAACCGTAGACGGGTCCTCCTCAGGGTCCTCGTCGTCCGACGAGTCGTCCATCGGGACAACAGAACAGCGGGCAGGAGCCCGGGCAGTAGACAAAAAGGAATCCTCACGAGGGGTATAATACATTTCACCCCACATGTCCCTCACGGGCATATAGAACTCCAGCCATACAAAAGCATGAAAATAAAAAATAGAAGCAGTGTAGCGTCCCCATGCCAAAGACACCGTCAATTCGCCGTGGTACACACATCGATCAGTCTGCACGTTGATATGCCAGCAATCCGGACCACCATGAAAGTTGATCCGCACATAACCAAAAAATCCACGGGGGCGAAAAGACATTCTCAGCAACTTCGGTATTAATCGAGATAAGGCCAGAAACCTTGAAACTCAGTAGCTTCCTTGTTCTCCTCACGAGTGTCTTCTATAGAGCATACGATTCAACCAAGATACAAAATAGAGAAAAGTACCGAAAGAGGTGAGATTCCCAGCTTTCAGTACCAACAAGGCAGCAAGAAAATAAACGGCGTCGAATGCCCACATAAGACACAGTTAATCCATACAGGTATAGTAATACATGAAAGCAATTAATGAGGGTAAAGCAACAAGGACAGTAGTTCACATCATGCATAGCCAACTAGCAATACTAGCATTTCCAAGAATCAAATAAATATCACGGTCATAATAGTAAACACATAATCCAATCATGAATGCTCAATGGACCATGTGACTGACGACTCATAATGCAACAAGGGTACCAAAGTTCCTACTCCATGGAGCTAGACATAAACATTGTCAGAGTGAATGACCAAGGAGTAATGCCAGTGTCTATTGTAAGACACCTACACCCCGACGCCCCCAGGGTCAACAACATATGACACCTACGCTTAGTCTATTCGCACCCGCACATAGGTGTTATTCAAACTCCTAGGCAACATAGCCTTCTCAACAATGTCCCACGGACAATACACATGCATGATGACACAATGTCCAATCATGTATGTTCATCAATGATGCATTCAGCATAAGCCTTTCCTCAATGGCACATAAGCATTATTCCATGTCCAACATGACATATCAACAATACATTTATTAAAACATTGCCTCAATGGCACATCATCATTCTTATCTCATTAAGTACTACATCAATAATCTCAGCATCAACATGTATTCCTTAGTACACACATATCACAATTCCCATATCAGAGATCCAAGGATTCCCTATTCAAAAATCATTTCTTCCCTATTGGGGTGAATGCACCTTCCTATCACAAATTAATAAAGTAAAATCCTCGAATCCAGGGTTTTTAGGTTATGTTTGAGTTTACAAAGGACAAAGAACCACCATCTCAACCATTTCCAGCTTAGAAATCTCATTTTTGGTCTCGGTAATCGATTACAGCACCTTTGTAATCGATTACCCGAGAAAGAACCTCTGTAATCGATTACAATCTCATTGTAATCGATTACGTGATTCCCAGAATCACGTTTCGTAACTTCAAGGCCCTGGTAATCGATTACACAACCGTCGTAATCGATTACCAATTGGACAGAACCTCCGTAATCGATTACCCACGGTTGTGTAATCGATTACGTGATTCCTAGCAGCACCATTTTGTGACATCAGAGGCTTGGTAATCGATTACACTCTTCTTGTAATCGATTACAAGCTCAATAGAATCTCTGTAATCGATTACACACCAGATGTAATCGATTACCAGATTTCCAGAATCACGATTTTGCATCTTTAAGAGCTTGGTAATCGATTACAAGCCCCGTGTAATCGATTACCACGCGTAAGTTTGCAGAAAAATAGAGTTCTCAGGTCCTCTAACTCAAACCAAACCATTCCTCATCATATTTAATCAACAAGATACTCGAATACACCTTCAAATCATGAAAGAGACATCAATGAATCATACAAACCCAACAAAATACATTATCATCATGATCAACATGAAAATGAGAGAACTTTATACATGGATTCCAAAAAATCAACAACAATACACATACAAGACATTCCCTTGCTACCAAGGTTGGTTGAAGAGGATCATCTCTCTCTTACCTATATGGAAAATAACACAATGTGCCACTCCTTCTTGTCTTAGATTTTCGTTTTCCCTCCTTCAAGAAAACCCCAAATGTGAGTGATCACCATAATGTTCACTCAAACCATGAAAAATAGGTTCTTGGTCACCAAGGTGGCCAAGAGAAAACAAAAATAGCAAGGAAATGGAAGAAAGTTGAAGACTTTACCTTAAAGCTCCAAGCTTTAGCTTTAATGGTGGAAGAGAAATGGAAGAAGAAGAAGAAGAAGAAGAAGAAGAAGAAGAGGAACCAAGGGATAGCAACCAAGGAGAGTAGTTTTGAAAGGGTGGAAGGAATAAGAAAATGTGATTGGTTTGGCAAGTGAGGAAGTTGGTCTTCCAATGTGATGGTGTGTGTGTGTGTTCAGTGGAGAGGAAGAAGAAGAGAGAAAAGAAAGAAATGGGTATTTGGGTGTAGAGAAATGAGTGAAATATGAAAGTAATGGAAGGGAAATATTTGGACTCCCCCCCTTGTAGTGTCTGCCGTAGAAGAGTGAGAAAAAAAGGAGAGAGAAGAATATGTTGCAAGGGAAATTGCTAGGAAGCTTCCCATAATAAGCTTGGATTAAATTTAATCTTCCTTTTGAAATTAAAACTAATAGGTGTGATACAAAAATTAGATTTTGGATAAGGTGATAATATTTTTAATACATGTTATTATTTATTGGACAATAGTTATAGTTGGTAGAAGTTAGCACTACAAATTTGACAGATAAATTCCTCACAGTGTTTTATTATCTCATCGGCTAAGATTTCTCGAAAAATGTGAAACCTTGTAAACTATGTCCGGCCTCGGGTTTAGTAAGATCCCCCGTCGACGTTTCCATAGTTCATGGTTCTCGGAGAAAATATCTCATTTCTCCGGTTTCGCTCAATACACACGTAAAACGAGAAATATATTAAAATATTCCGCATTTTCAGAAAATTCCAAGAAAATTCCAGAAAATCACAAATATTTTTAGAATGAATTCTGATAATAGAAAAGTAAATTTTGGGGTGTTACATTCTGGACCTCAACTTCTAGTTCTCGTTGTTGCGTGGCCCTCTGATCCTGGCGAGTTATCACCTCAGCTATCATTTGCCTTTCTTCTGCAGTCGCAGCTATACTCCTATTATCTTGTCCCGCGCTCACATGTATACGTCTGTCACGAGCCACCACCCTTGCATGTCTACTGCGAGCTATTGACTCTCTCTGAAGACAGACATAAATACAACAAACACAAAATTACTTTAAACAACGTTATCTCCCTATGAAAACCAAATACAGAGAGTCACACAATTCATACAATTCAAGCAAGACAAGTTCAATTCCATACATCCTAACAATCTCCAGCTCGAACTTCTTCATTCTGCTTCCACAGCGTAATCCCTCGTAAGCTGTCAACTTCCAAACTGCTTCTCGAATCTAGTTTACACCAACTATTTCTTTCTCCAGAAGATCGGTTTTGCAAAACTTTTTGATCTCCTCACAAAAAAATCCTATTTTCCTAACACAGTACGCCTAGGTGAAGTCATAGTTTCCTGTACACACAGAACATTACATATTGAGTAGGCCAATCCTCAATATCATGCAACTGTATAACAGTAGCCATCAACATTCAACCTACGGCAAGCCATGCTTTTTGTAACACCCCAAATTTTCTATCTCTTAAACAATAATTTTGACAGTTAACAAAATTTTACTGTTTAGTAATTTCTGTGCACTGTAAAATTATTTTGTTTATTCCGTCAGCGTATTTGATCATTTTGAGTGATTTACTCCGTGTCAAGAAAATAAAAATTTTCGGGCTGGGAAAAACTTTACGTAATTTCATTTTTACCATTAGGTAATTATTTTACATAATCTGAGTTGATATTTGTGCATTTTCTAATATTTGTGATTTTTGTGGATGATTATGAAATTTTTTTACTGTTTGTGGGCCCAAGGGGTGTATGTGGGCCCAGGTGACCTTGCGTGGGCCTAGGTGGGTCTCGCAAAGCAAAAATTTTTCTACGCATAGAAAAATTTGTACTGTTTAGACGGAGACAGGGGATCTTACTAAACCTGAATCCAGAGACAGTTTTAGAAAATTTCTTATACTGTGTTTTGTACTGTATTTATTTATCGGATGATAAAAATATAGTAAATATATTCTTTCGTGGGGTTTTAGCAGATAAAAATAAATATTATATTGCTTAAGTCAACATTGGTGGTTTGGATATCCACCATTAATTAATTCAATGGTGGAGATTTAATCTAAACAAGCTTAATATTGAAGACTTTGATATTAACCGTTGATTTAATCGATGGTAAAGACTTGATCTTGATTTACTCAACGGTGTAGGATAAGTTTAATAAAATGACTATGACCATTTATAACCATTGGATTTAGAAGTGATCAAGGGTGGAGAATTGGTCTTGTAAAGTAACATGGACCATTTATGACCTTTGGATGAAGATTTGATTAATGGTGAAGATTTAGTCTTAAAAAGTAGCAAAGACTAATTATGACCCTTGGATTAAAAGTAAGAAGGAGTAATCTTAACCCTTAATTTTGGAGACACATCTAATGGCTAGAATTTAAAGGAGAAAGATCCAATGGCCTAGATTAAGTCTTCTAAAATCCTAACCATTGAACTAATCAATGGCTAGAAAAGCTTCAAATAATGGCTTGAAAAAGATGACAACTACATGAATGCATCATGGAGGAGGGGGCGACGGTTTTTGTAATGAATTTGGAGCTAAAGGAGACTTTAGGACAATTATTTGATGCTTTAGTCAATTATGTTTCTTTATTGTTTTGTTTGCATTCTTAGAAGACTACTTGGAGGGGGGGGGACAAATTTTGTGGTGCATTGGAAATTAAAGCAACATTTGAAGACCATATTGATCACCTTTGGTCATTATTGATTATAATTCACCTTTGTCTCCTCCAAAAAGCCAAGTCTTCATCAAACTTTTCTCTTCACCTTTTCTCCAAGTATAGTTACGGCCATGCACTCTAAAGGAGGCCAAAATTGTTGGTTTCTATTATTTGTATCATAATTGTCTTTCCATTCATCATTCTTGAACTTTCCTTCAAGCAAAACTCTTAGAAAAATTTCTCTCCTTCTCCTTCTAGCATGGTTCGGCCAAGACACCCAAAACCACCATCCAATCTCTTTTAATTTCATCCAACCATAGATGTTGAATCTACATGATGTTCTAAGCAACTTTCATGTTGGAGACTTTCTCTAAATCATTCATCTTCAAGGAGTTTCTTCAAGATCAAAGTTATTGAGTTTTTGAGGTGAAGTGTAAGGAAACTTCATTTCTTCTCTTCTTTTTCATGATTTAAACCATGTTTGATCCATGGTTCCTCTTAATCAAGTTTAGTATACTGATTTTTATGTATTTTGTTTTGTATTTCAGAAGCCCTTGGTGGTGAAGGACTTGGAAAGAGAAGCAAAACAAAGAGTTTTTGAGGATCTTCAAGAGGTAAGAGGGAGATCCATCTCACCAACCAAGCATGGTGGTGAGAGATGGTCTTATATTTGATGGATGGTGAATCCATGTGAGGATTCATATCCATGGTCATGTAATAATTTGTGTGTATTTGTGTGTTTTAATTAATTGCCTATGCTTAATATGCTTTGCATGAGTTTATGATTTTGATGGTATGCTTATACTATGCATGATGATAATATGGCATGCTTTTGATATATATATATATATATATATATATATATATATATATTGTGTATGTATGTGTATGCTATGATTTAATGATGGAAAGAAAATTAATTTTGGTCCCAATGACCAAGGAAGAGCTACGGTTTTGATGCCCTTGATTAGGGTTCATGTTGAAATTTTTCAAAAACAAGGGAATTAATTTTTGATCCCTAGAACATGGTGAATTTCGGTTAAGACACCTCAAGATAGGTGTCACAAATTAATATTTTCTTGAATGATGAAAATGGATGTTTAGAAAAAGCAAGGAAAATAAATAAAGATTTTATTTTTCAAAGATGTATAAGAACACGGTTTTAGAATGATTTTTATTGATTTATTTTGTGTAAAAAGTTTCTAAGTGTTTTACAAAACATGAGATTTAAATGAAAATAGCAATGATGATTTTAAGGATTTGCAAAGAAAGTGAAAAATGAAAATGAACAAATGATATTTTTTTTAGACTATGAGTTTTACGTTTTTGTAAAGGATTTTTAATGGTTTTATTTGTGTAAAACCATATCAATTTAAAAGGAAAAATATTTGATGGTTTCAATAGTCATGTCCACGTTTTTTTTAAAGGCTTGTAATGCCTTGATTTTATGAAACAAAGTGATTTTAAAGTGGAAACAAAATGTTTGAACAAAATGTTTTACTACAAGAATTTTGGAAAGGGAATCAAGGTATTTTACCACTTGAGAAAATAGAAATTTTCATAAACAGAAAAATAAAGAAAGGTTGAAAATGTTCGAACTTCAATTTATTTTGAAGAAGATTGATTGTAGAATTTATTTGAGAAAAATGGAGAATATAATGGTGATTTGAAAATTTACTAACGTATAACTTATTTTCAAGTTTTGAAAGTACGTTAGAAAATGTTAAGTTTTGAAACGTTGATTTATATCAATGGAAAAGTGATTTTATGAATTATATTCCGAAAAGAATTTCTTGAGTAAAGAACTGTGGAAAAAGATTTTCTTGAGTAAGAAAATATATTAAATGAAGTATAAAGTTATATTATTTTGAGAAAAGTTGAAAAAGAATTTTTTTAAAGGTTAAGAAATATTTTCTGTAATGAAATTGTGGTGAAAAATTATTTACGTATCTTAAAAACGTAATTTTAAAGTACGTGGTTTGAAATACAGTAAAATATTTCTATACAATTTTAAATACGTTGAAATATTTCTATGCGATTTGAATTACGTTTAAATATTTTACGTAATTTGAATTACTATTAAAAAATCACTACGTGATGGAAAAGTGATGAATTATTTTTACGTGATTGTGAAAATAGCGGAAAATCATTATGTGATTTGAAAAGTGTTTTAAATATTTTAAAAATGAAAGAAAATGATTTACGCGACTTAAAAGGATGATTTTTAAGTTACGCAATTTTGAAACAGTGGAAAAATATTATGGGATTTGAGAAATGTATATTTTTACACGATTGAGAAAAATGTAAAAAAAATTAGTACGTGATTTAAAAGTGCAACAAAAGAGTTGTGGCATTTTGTAAACGTAATAGTAGTGTTACGGTATTGTGAAAACGTAATAAAAATGTTTTGAAATTTTAAAAACGTAACAAAAGTGTTACGGTATTGTGAAAATGTAAAAGAAGTGTTATGGTATTGTAAAAATATAACAAAAACGTTTTTGGATTGTGAAAACGTAACAAAAATGTTACGCAATTGTGAAAATACGGTAAAAGTGTTTTATAACTATGAAAACATGATAACATGATTTTATAGTATGATTACTGTAAAACCAATGTATGGACACTGTTTGTGAAAACAAGTTTTGCCTGTTATTGGCACGTGGTGCATTTTAGATGCATTGGAAAAAAAATATGCGTTGAGGCATATGATTTAATTGAATAAACGAATTTGAACAGAATGGCCCTTGTGGTTGGACTTGCACTGATATATTCGTGCATTATATAAACTATATATGAGAAATTATGAGATATACCTGTGATTGGTATTTGGTGCATTATACATGTATTGGAATGGTCCGATGAGGACTGGATATGGCTGATTGCCTAGGAGAAACACACCTCTTGAGTGGGTGCGATATGCGTAGTGTAAGTCACTTGTTGACCTTAGGGGCATCGGGGTGCGGGTTACCTACACGGGTGGTTGGTCGCGCTTCTTCCCATAGGTTAGACCGATGCAACACACCAATGATCCTGACCGAGACACTATTCTTAATCAAGATCTGATAAAGACTGTCGTGTATGTGCTAGATGTGCAAAAATTGAAATGAGAATTAAAGCACGTGGTCTGAGGCACATGGTACCGGCAGGTCTTTTCGATCATTTCTCTGACCTGAGTTTTAACTCCATGGAGTAGGAAATCGAGTCTTGTGTACATGCATAATCTGAACATTTATATCTGTGTGATATATTAATTGAGGAATATTGGCTATGACAATTATTTTGAATACTTGTATGATGATGATAGTTGATTAATGTTGAGTGCATTATTGGAATTCTGGTATGATATATCTGTATGATATGTTGTTTGTGTTATCTCTGTGCTGCCATGTTGGTACTGGTGTAGGTGATCTCACCTCTTTGTTATCTTGTTTTGCTATGTTTGTACTGTTAAAATCAAATAATAGAAGGATCGAGTTGTCTTAGACATAACGGGCGATTAATACTCTGAGATTGGTGACAACAATAAGGAGTGGACATTCAGCACTCGAAGGTGTGCAGTGTTGACAAAGGAACAGATGTTTGATGCAACAAGATGGATACACAACAGAATAAGTATATTAAGTTTTAATGTTAGTGTTGTACCATGCTATTAAGTAGGACCCATCATGAGGTTTGCTACTGTTAAAAAAAAGAGTCTGTTAATTTTATATTTCTTTTTAAATTGTTAAATATTAAGTGGTGTTTGTTATATGATTTTAAATAAGTTAAATCTATTTTTTTAGTATTACTTACAAATATCAGTAAGTTTACGTTTCAGTAAGAAAGAAATTTTGAAACCCATATTTTCATAACTCAAACCTTTTATGAATTAATTTTCAGATTATGAGTCGGGAGTCGGAAATGTGATACCCTAGGGAGGGTGTTACACTTTCCATTCCCATCATCTCAATCAAGAGACAAGGAAGTGCACAACAGACTAAATTCTAATATGCCTAAACATAGCAAGTCCATACCCCAGCTCAACAGGATGAACTGCTCTGATACCGCCTAATGTAACACACCTAAATATACTAATTGCAGCATAATCGTCATTACACCACAGTTACTAAATCCAGGTGTATCACAGTCATGATAACAGTAGTTTCCAAATTTAGAAGTTTATTTTTTGCATTTATGCATAAGTAGAAAATACGAGCCATGAATGAAATATAAATGTATTCTACCCTTAATACAACCATTGGAATGAAATCACGTTCCTTATATATATGGTTTATAGCCAATTTACACGAATCACTGATAACATAGGATATAATAATTACAGAGTCAAATAAAATACAGCGGGAATAAAAACATTAAAGGGGAGGAGTAGTAACCCAGGGATGGGTACTACCAGCAGACAAGGTCGCAACCCCATATGCACATGACACACGGCGTCCCGGTTGACACAACTGGCATCAATGCCACCACGCGGCTGCACTCTTACGTAGTCAACGAAATCTTGTCCAGACGCTCAAGTCAATCAACCAAGGTATAGTCCCTCTTTATCTTCCTCACGATCTTTCATCAAATATAAATGTAAAACAGAATTGCACAAATATAGGAAAGAGGTGAGATTCCCAGCTTTCAGTACCAACGTGGCAGCAAGAAAATAAACGGCGTCGAACGCCCACATAAGACACAGTTAATACATACAAATGCAGTAATACCCGAAAGCAATTAACAAGAGTAAAGCAGCAAAGAACAATAGTTAACATTATCCATAGCCAGGTAGTAACATTAGCATTACCAAGAGTCAAATAAATATCGCAGTCATAATAGTAAACACATTATCCAATTATAAATGCTCAATGGACCATGTGACTGACAACTCACAATGCAACAAGGGTACCAAAGTTCCTACTCCATGGAGCTAGACATAAACATCTTCGGAGTGAATGATCAAGGAGTAATACCAGTATCTCAGTAGCCTTAAAATATAGTGTGCTTTCTTTCATAAAATTGTTTGCACAATGGCTTATACATTGTACCTCAACAGTTGATCGCGATATAGGACAGCGTCTCAGGCAGGATCGTCGGTGTGTCGCATTGGTCTATCCCACGGCCTCAGTGGAGCTACCACTGTCTATTGTGAGACACCCACACCCCGACGCCCCCAGAATCAACAACATATGACACCTACGCTTAGTCTATTCGCACCCGCATATAGGTGTTATTCAAACTCCTAGGCATACATCGCCTTACTAACCATGTCCAATGGATAGCACATGCATGACGACACTATGTCCAATCATGTATGTTCATCAATGATGCATTCAACATAAGCATTGCCTCAATGGCACATAAGCATTATTCAATGTCCAACATGACATATTAACAATACATTTATTAAAACATTGCCTCAATGGCATATCGTCATTTCTTATCTCATTGAATACTGAATCAATAACTGCATAACCCACATAGGGAATCACACTTGCATCAATAATTCTCACTAGCAATATATGTTCCTACATACCACAATTTCCATGTCATGGGTCCAAGAATTCCATTTTCAAAATCATTTCTTCTCTATTGGTATGAATGCATATTCCTATCACATTTAAGTAAAGTAAAATCCTTGAATCCAGGGTTTTTAGGTTATGTTTGAGTTACAAAGGACAAAGAACCACAATTTCAATCATTTCCAGCTCAAAAATCTCATTTTTGGGTCTTGGTAATCGATTACATCACCCTGGTAATCGATTACCAACGTAACAGAATCTCTGTAATCGATTACAATTTCATTGTAATCGATTACATGATTCCCAGAACCACGATTCGTAACTTCAAGGCCCTGGTAATCGATTACGCAGCCGTGGTAATCGATTACCAATTGGACAGAACCTCCGTAATCGATTACCCACAAGTTGTAATCGATTACATGATTCCCAGAAGCACCATTTCGTGACATCAGAGGCTTGGTAATCGATTACACCACTCTTGTAATCGATTATAAGGTAGACAGAATCTCTGTAATCGATTACACACAAGATGTAATCGATTACCAGATTTTCAGAATCACGATTTCGTACCCTTAAGAGCTTGGTAATCGATTACAAGCCCCGTGTAATCGATTACCACACGTAAACTTGCAGAAAACAGGGTTCTCCAGGTCCTTTAACTCAAACCAAACCAATCATTATCATATTTAATCAACAAGTTACTCAAATATATCTTCAAATCATGCCAGAGGCATCGATAAATCATACAAACCCAACAAAATGCACTATCATGAAGAACAACATAAAAATGAGAGAACTTTATACATGGATTCAGAAATCAATAACAACACACATACAAGACATTCCCTTACTACCAAGATTGGTTGAAGAGGATCATCTCCCTCTTACCTATTTGGAAGACAACACAAGGTGTTACCTCTTCTTGCCCTAGATTTTCGTTTTTCCCTTCAAGAAGAACACCAATGTGAGTGATTTCCATAATGTCCACTCAGACCATGGAAAATGAGTTCTTGATCACATAGGTGACCAAGAAAAATGAAAATGGGAAGAAAGTGAAAGAAAGGTGAAGACTTTACCTCCAGGCTCAAAGCTTTAGCTTCAATGGTGGATAGTGGAGGAAGAAGAACCAAAGGACGGTCTTGGAATGGTGGAAGAAAACAAGAAATGAATTTGGTTGGGGCAAACAATGGAGATGATCTCCAGTGAGTGTGTGTACGGTGGTGAAGCAAGGAGAAGAAGAGAAGAGTGTTTGAAGTGTGAGAGTGGAGTGATAAAAGTGAGAATGGGAAGGGTAGGTATTTTAGGCTCCCAAAATAGCCTCTGCCGTGGGAATGAGTGTGGGGAGTGAAGAGAGAGAAAGTGAATTATTTGGGAAATTTCTAGGAAGCTTCCCTTGACAAGCTTAATTAATTTAATCATTCTTTTTAGAATTAAAGCTAATGGATGTGATACAAAGTAGATTTTGGATAGTAGGATAATGTTTTTAACACATGTTATTATTTAGTAGATAATTATTATAGTTGATAGAAGTCAGCGTTAATTTACCTGACAGATGAAATCTACACAGCGTTTCATTATTATTATTGTTAAATTTCTTGAAAAATGTGAAACCTTGCAAACTGTGTCCGGTCTTGGGTTTAGTAAGATCCCCCATCGACGTTTCCATAGTTCAAGGCTTTTGGAGAAAATATCTCATTTCTCCAGTTTCGCTCAGTACATACGTAAAACGAAAAATATATTAAAATATTCTGCGTTCTCAAAAAATTCCAAAAAAATTCCAGAAAATCACAAATATTTTAGAATGAATTCTAATAGTAAAAAAAGTAAATTTTGGGGTGTTACAACTCTCCCCAACAAATAAGAATTTCCTCTTCGAAATTTTCCATACCTTAAAACAATTCGGGATATTGCTCCTTCATCTTGTTCTCCAGCTCCCATGTCACATCTCCAGTTGCTTCGTTCCAGATTACCTTCACTAGTGCAATGTCCTTTCCTCTGAGTTGCTTTGTCCTCCTATCCTCAATCCTTACAGGAGCTGTCTCATAAGTCAAGTTTTCCTTTAATTGTACGGAATCAGGTGCTATGACATGATTAGGATTTGGAATATATTTTCTGAGTTGTGACACATGAAAGACGTTATGAAGGTTTGAAAGAAAAGGATAGCAAAGATTAGTTATGGATACTGAACCAGTCCGAAAAAATAATTTAGGACAGTCCGTAGAATTTAAGAGCGAGTTTGCTGGTAACTTAGACAAGATGACACACATTTAGCGACGTCTTTCTTCATCCCTTCTTACCATCACTTCTGTTTTAGATTTTGATATACCTTGATCACTCTGGTGTGTAAACTCGGTTTACTCTCGTGAGTTTCATTGGAAATAAACTCCTTAAGTTTTGAATTATCTGGTGTTGCAACCTTCACTTGTGAACATTAAGATTCCATTGAGTTCCCTCCTCACATTCTGACACCATGCTTTGTCTTAATAGCTTCTTCTTGTCTTGTAGAAATTGGTCACTATTCTACTTCTCTTGAATCCTTCCCAACAGACCATTCGAAATGGCGACTATATCTAGGCATACCTCATCCAGTGTCATTTCTAATGACAGCCACCTGTCCTCGAATTACTCTACTAATTCCTTCATCTCGACCATCATAATGAAGGTATTAGGCAGTTTCCGGTTCAAAGCGTCCGCCATGGCGTTTTCTTTTCCAAGATGACTCTAAAGTTAGAGATCATGTTCCTTCAAAATCTTTAGTCACTTCTCTGCCTCATGTTTGGTTCCTTCTCATCGAATAAATACTTCAGGTTCTTGTAACAGCGAAGGGCATTGAATATTGCTCCATATAGAAAGTGTCTCTATATTCTTAGAGCCGATATAACCGCGGCTAACACCAGTTCGTGAGTCGGAAATTCCCAACGCACCTTCAACAACCTCGAGACATAAGTTATAACTTCTCAACTTTGCATGAGCACACATCCTAAACCTTGATGTGAAGCATCCCAAAACACTTCGAATGTTTCACTGGGATCGGGCAGTATCGAAATCGGAATATTTCCTCAATCTTTGAAAAACTTTCTCCGCCTGTGATGGTCCGTAAAAGTTTTGATTCTCCTTTTGTAATCGGAGCAAGTTGTCCTACTATCTTCGAGAATCTGTCGATACTCCTTCGATAAAACTAACTAATCCCACTAGCTATGAACCTCCCTCACAATTTCTGATCTTTCCTTTTGAAGAACTGCTTCAACCCTTTTTTTTTTGAATCCACAACACTTCCTTCCTTTGGAATTCCATGTTCCAAAACGGAATCTCCTTAAACGAGAATTCGCACTCTGATACTTTGGCATTTACTTTCTCTTCTTTAAAGTCAGGAAAACTATACCGAGATGTCCAACGTATCTCCCCATATCTTCGAGGATAGATCGGAATGTCATCATTAATGACAACGACAATTCTGCTCTAGGTAAGGATAGAAAATACAATTCATGTTGTCCAAGAATACAACAGGAGCGTTTGTCACTCCGGTTGACATCACGGGATACCCATAACGTCGAAAGCACGCTCAAAAAATCATCTTGGGGACACTCTCTATTTCCACGAATCCATCGGTGGCCAGGATATACATCTATCTTGGAGAGAACAATGATTTCCTTCTCGCTGATCCATCGAATCATTTACCTTTCTCCGAGAATACTCATCTTTGATCATAATCTTGTTTAACTGGCGATAGTCCTCGTATCACCGAGAAATTTTATTCTTCTCCTTAACCGACAACATCTTAGCTCAACATGCGGAACTCTATGGCTATTAGAGTGGCATTTATATTCCCTTTAGTCTTGGTCCTCTACGGAAAACATTACATGTACTCTCAGGCTCCTTTCTTTTATGAGGCTTAGACCATGTTGGCCATTACGAGTTTAAAAGTCTTAGTTTCAAAAATCTCTAAGGTTTTTATCGGAACGACCTAGCCGACAATAATAAGAAAACTATCGATCAATTTCTAAAATCATGAACTCAAATAGATATGATTCGAGGTAAGCAAGATAGGTCAACAAAAGACTCGATCTTTAGTAGAAATAGGATAGATTACACAACTTAGGTGTCAACGACAAGTCTTAGTAACAGAAATAGAAATAACTTAAGTTGAAGATAAGAAAGATACAGATGAATCCAAATGATCCATGTGGTTACAACTGGTAAAAGGAGGGGTTACCCCCAAAATTATACAAGATGACGATTACAGGGTCGTCGTTTGAGGCGTAACTTCCCTTGTTTAGATCTCCAAATTTAGAAGTCTCAGTACCTCCCAGGGTATAAGTCCTGACTTCTGCTTGTGGTTCCACAGCCCTTACAGCATTGACTGAAGAATTTGCCTTTGCTTGGTCGCAGTTGCAGGAGACATGTCCAGGCTTTTCACATTTAAAACAGATTATCCCTTTGATCTTACACTCCCTCGTGAAGTGTTCCTTTCTGCATTTCATATATCTTGGCGAAGATGTCGGGGTCTGACTGGATACACCACCACTAGTACTTTGTCCAGGAGTTGGTTGTTGTTGTTGTTTCCCTGATACCCGTGCGTATGGTTTCTGCTTAAGCTGGTTAACTTTTCTATTATTCCTCTTTTGGAATCTAGGTAGTCCAAGTTTGTCCCAAAGCCGACTTTCCTCCAACAGATTCTGGACCTCAATTTCCAGTTCTCGTTGTTGTGTGGCCCTCCGATCCTGGCGAGTTATCACCTCAGCTATCATTTGCCTTTCTTCTGCAGTCGCAGCCATACTCCTATTGTCTTGTCCCGCGCTCACATGTATACGTCTGTCATGAGCCACCGCCCTTGCATGTCTACTGCGAGCCATTGAATCTCTCTGAAGACGGACATAAATACAACAAACACAAAATTACTTCAAATAACGTTATCTCCCTATGAAAACCAAATACAGAGAGTCACACAATTCATACAATTCAAGCAAGACAAGTTCAATTCCATACATCCTAATAATCTCCAGCTCGAACTTCTTCATTCTGCTTCCATAGCGTAATCCCTCGTAAGCCGTTAACTTCCAAACTGCTTCTCGAATCTAGTTTACACCAACTATTTCTTTCTCCAGAAGATCGGTTCTCCAAAACCTTTTGATCTCCTCACAAAAGAAATCCTATTTTCCTAACACAGTACGCCTAGGTGAAGTCATAGTTTCTTGTACACACAGAACATTACATATTGAGTAGGCCAATCCTCAATATCATGCAACTGTATAACAGTAGCCATCAACATTCAACCTACGGCAAGCCATGCATTCCTTTCCCATCATCTCAATCAAGAGACAAGGAAGTGCACAACAGACCAAATTCTAATATGCCTAAACATAGCAAGTCCATATCCCAGCTCAACAGGATGAACTGCTCTAATACCACCTAATGTAACACACCTAAATATACCAACTGCAGCACAATCATCATTACACCACAGTTACTAAATCCAGGTGTGTCACAGTCATGATAACAGCAGTTTCCAAATTTAGAAGTTTATTTTTCGCATTTATGCATAAGTAGAAAATACGAGCCATGAATGAAATATAAATGTATTCAACCTTTAATACAACCATTGGAATGAAATCACGTTTCTTATATATATGGTTTATAGCCAATTTACACGAATCACTTGTTACCAAGTGGCTTCCAGTACTCAAGAGGGGGGTGAATTGAGTAACAAAAACTTTTGCAAAAGCCTTAAACAAATAAACTTTGCTCAATATAAATATTAAAGAACGTGGAAGAGATGAGAAAAGGAAGAACAATTAATAATTTAAATTGCAGGAATCAATAAATAAAGTGCATAAAATAAAGAGAATAAGGGAAGGAAAACAGGCACAGTATTTATCCTGGTTCGACCACCAACCACTTGTGGCCTACGTCCAGTCCCCGAAACACAGTTCGAGATTTTTCACTATTCAAGGCAAGCTTAAACAACAGGTGCTTGCAACCTTTACAATACGGAGCACTTTTCACACACAGGGAAACTCTACCCTTGTGCTCAAGCCTCAATCAAACAAAAAAGGGATACATCACCCTTATACAATCTTTGGGGATACCTCACCCTCAATATACAGAATTAGATAAAGAGATGAAATGAAACTCTCACTAAGAGTAGATAAATACAAATTGAAGTACTAAAGAGTTGTTTCTCAAATATCTCAAGAGTTAAACAATTATAAGTTCAGAAAAAGAGAGAATAAGGCAGAGCACGTTTTCAAGCAAGCAAAAATTGATCTCAATGTTCAGAGAGTTTTCAGAGAAGTCCCAGGCCTCTATTTATAGAGCTCGTAGAAGAAAATGGCTGTTGGGAGCATTTAATTACGTTTAAAACTTTCTGATTCTCGTATGGAATTTGAAAACTTAACTCTGATTCTCGTGGGGTATTCGAATGCCTGAAGGAAGTATTCGAATACCTCTGTCAAAAACTCTTTTAGAAAACTGATTAAGTTGGGGTTATTCGAATACCAGTCAAGGGTATTCGAATACCTTACTAAAAGAAGGCATGTTTCGAAAACAGGGTATTCGAATACCATATGGGGTATTCGAATGCCTCATTTAAAAAGGTTCATTCTGAAACTAGGGTATTCGAATACCATATGTGGTATTCGAATGCCTCTGTTTTGGCACAGCAGAAAATATCAGTTACGAAACAGGTTATTCGAATACCATATTGAGGTATTCGAATACCTCAGTTAAAAACAATTATAAAACCTTTCTAAAAAGCTTCGAAATGCTTGTTTTTAACCTCTAAAACATTTGATCTTTTAAAAGCAACTTTAAAACTTCAGTTTAGGTTATCCTTAATCATTTGAGATATTTAATTGACAGCTCCATACATGATAGATCCTAAGTCCTAAAGCTAATCTTTAAACACTTGAACTTGGTCTTCTCATCATCCTCATGTTTGTTATCATCAAAATACATCTTCATTGTTGCGTAGCAAACGCATCACTGATAACATAGGATATAAAAATTACAGAGTCAAATAAAATACAACAGGAATAAAAACATTAAAGGGAAGGAGTAGTAACCCAGGGATAGGTATTACCAGCAGACAAGGCCACAACCCCATATGCACATGATACACGGCGTCCCGGTTGACACGACAGGCATCAATGCCACCACGCGACTGCACTCTTACATAGTCAACGAAATCTTGTCCAGACGCTCAAGTCAATCAACCAAGGTATGGTCCCTCTTTATCTTCCTCACGATCTTTCTTCAAATATAAATGTAAAACAGAATTGCACAATTATAGGAAAGAGGTGAGATTCCCAGCTTTCAGTACCAATGTGGCAGCAAGAAAATAAACAGCGTCGAACGCCCATATAAGACATAGTTAATACATACAAATACAGTAATACCCGAAAGCAATTAACGATAGTAAAGCAACAAAGAACAATAGTTAACATTATCCATAGCCAGCTAGCAACATTAGCATTACCAAGAGTCAAATAAATATCGCAGTCATAATAGTAAACACATTATCCAATTATAAATGCTCAATGGACCATGTGATTGACAACTCACAATGCAACAAGGGTACCAAAGTTCCTACTCCATGGAGCTAGACGTAAACATCTTCGGAGTGAATGATCAAGGAGTAATACCAGTATCTCAGTAGCCTTAAAATATAGTGTGCTTTCTTTCATAAAATTGCTTGCGCAATGACTTATACATGGTACCTCAACAGTTGATCGCGATATAGGATAGCGTCTCAGGCAGGATCGTCGGTGTGTCGCATTGGTCTATCCCACGGCCCCAGTGGAGCTACCACTGTCTATTGCGAGACACCCACACCCCGACGCCCCCAGGGTCAACAACATATGACACCTACGCTTAGTCTATTCGCACCCGCACATAGGTGTTATTCAAACTCATAGGCATACATCGCCTTACTAACCATGTCCAACGGACAGCACATGCATGACGACACTATGTCCAATCATGTATGTTCATCAATGATGCATTCAACATAAGCATTGCCTCAATGGCACATAAGCATTATTCAATGTCCAACATGACATATTAACAATACATTTATTAAAACATTGCCTCAATGGCATATCGTCATTTCTTATCTCATTGAATACTGAATCAATAACTGCATAACCCACATAGGGAATCACACTTGCATCAATAATTCTCACTAGCAATATATATTCCTACATACCATAATTTCCATGTCATGGATCCAAGAATTCCATTTTCAAAATCATTTCTTCTCTATTGGTATGAATACATATTCCTATCACATTTAAGTAAAGCAAAATCCTTGAATCCAGGGTTTTTAGGTTATGTTTGAGTTACAAAGGACAAAGAACCACAATTTCAATCATTTCCAGCTCAAAAATCTCATTTTTGGGTCTTGGTAATCGATTACATCACCCTGGTAATCGATTACCAACGTAACAGAATCTCTGTAATCGATTACAATTTCATTGTAATCGATTACGTGATTCCCAAAACCACGATTCGTAACTTCAAGGCCCTGGTAATCGATTACGCAGCCGTGGTAATCGATTACCAATTGGACAGAACCTCCGTAATCGATTACCCACAAGTTATAATCGATTACGTGATTCCCAGAAGCACCATTTCGTGACATCAGAGGCTTGGTAATCGATTACACCACTCTTGTAATCGATTACAAGCTAGACAGAATCTCTGTAATCGATTACACACAAGATGTAATCGATTACGATTTTAATCACGATTTCGTACCCTTAAGAGCTTGGTAATCGATTACAAGCCCCGTGTAATCGATTACCACACGTAAACTTGCAGAAAACAGGGTTCTCCAGGTCCTTTAACTCAAACCAAACCAATCATTATCATATTTAATCAACAAGTTACTCAAATATACCTTCAAATCATGCAAGAGGCATCGATAAATCATATAAACCCAACAAAATGCACTATCATGAAGAACAACATAAAAATGAGACATGGATTCAGAAATCAATAACAACACACATGCAAGACATTCCCTTACTACCAAGATTGGTTGAAGAGGATCATCTCCCTCTTACCTATTTGGAAGACAACACAAGGTGTTACCTCTTCTTGCCCTAGATTTTCGTTTTCCCCTTCAAGAAGAACACCAATGTGAGTGATTTCCATAATGTCCACTCAGACCATGGAAAATGAGTTCTTGATCACATAGGTGACCAAGAAAAATGAAAATGGGAAGAAAGTGAAAGAAAGGTGAAGACTTTACCTCCAAGCTCAAAGCTTTAGCTTCAATGGTGGATAGTGGAGGAAGAAGAACCAAAGGACGGTCTTGGAATGGTGGAAGAAAACCAGAAATGAGTTTGGTTGGGGCAAACAATAGAGATGATCTCCAGTGAGTGTGTGTACGGTGGTGAAGCAAGGAGAAGAAGAGAAGAGTGTTTGAAGTGTGAGAGTGGAGTGATAAAAGTGAGAATGGGAAGGGTGGGTATTTTAGGCTCCCAAAATAGCCTCTGCCGTGGGAATGAGTATGGGGAGTGAAGAGAGAGAAAGTGAATTATTTGGGAAATTTCTAGGAAGCTTCCCTTGACAAGCTTAATTAATTTAATCATTCTTTTTGGAATTAAAGCTAATGGATGTGATACAAAGTAGATTTTGGATAGTAGGATAATGTTTTTAATACATGTTATTATTTAGTAGATAATTATTACAGTTGATAGAAGTCAGTATTAATTTACTTGACAGATAAAATCTACACAGTGTTTCATTATTATTACTGTTAAATTTCTTGAAAAATGTGAAACCTTGCAAACTGTGTCCGGTCTCGGGTTTAGTAAGATCCACTGTCGACGTTTCTATAGTTCAAGGCTTTTGGAGAAAATATCTCATTTCTCCAGTTCTACTCAGTACATACGTAAAACGAGAAATATATTAAAATATTCCGCATTCTCAGAAAATTCTAGAAAAATTCCAAAAAATCACAAATATTTTAGAATGAATTCTGATAGTAGAAAAGTAAATTTTGGGGTGTTACAAGTTATACATCAGTGAGATTGTTAGACTGCATGGTGTGGCTACAAGTATAGTATCTGACAGAGATCCGAGGTTTACATCAAGGTTCTGGCGAAGTTTACAAGAAGCAATGGGAACTAAGTTGCGGTTGAGTTCAGCTTATCATCCGCAGACTGATGGTCAGACAGAGAGAACTATACAGTCTTTGGAAGATCTGTTGCGTGCTTGTGTTTTGGAGCAACGAGGAAGTTAGGATGAATTTTTATCTTTGATAGAATTCACCTACAACAATAGTTTTCACTCAAGCATAGGGATGGCACCCTACGAGGCGTTGTATGGAAGGCGTTGTCGAACACCGTTGTGTTGGTATCAAGATGGGGAAAGTATGACTATTAGACCAGATCTTGTACAACAGACTACGGAGAAGGTAAAGATGATACAAGAGAAGATGAAGATGATGCAAAGCAGACAAAAGAGTTATGCTGATAAGCGAAGGTGACCTCTTGAATTTGAGGAGGGTGAGCATGTGTTTTTAAGAGTGACTCCTATGACCGGTCGGAAGAGTTATTAAATCTAAGAAGCTTACTCTTAAGTTCATTGGACCGTATCAGATTATCCGTCGAATAGGTCCTGTAGCGTATCAGATTGCTTTGCCGCCTTTTCTATCCAATCTACATGATGTATTTCATGTATCCCAGTTAAAGAAGTATGTTTCGGATTCGACGCATGTTATACAACCGGACGAAGTGCAGTTGAAGGAGAATCCGACTTATGAGACTTTACCTGTTAGGATAGAGGACAGAAAAGTAAAGTAACTTCGAGGGAAGATGATCGAGTTGGTGAAGGTCATATGGAATGATGTGACAGGTGATGCTACCTAGGAGCTGAAAAATAAAATGAGGGAACAATATCCTTATTTGTTCTAAGGAGTAATAAATTTCGAGGATGAAATTTTTGTTTGTTGGGGAGAGTTGTAACACCCTAAACTTTTGGTGAATGACCGTTGTGTCCCAAATGTATTGTTTTCTGTTTTTCAACTTTAGGATAAATGACCGTTATGTCCTTTTTGTACTGTTTGTTATTTTTTTGTATGAAATGCTGTTTTATTTTATTGTCTATAATTTTATTTGAACTTTTTGTGTGATTTGCTCTGGGATAGGAAAATAATATTTTTAATTTGGGAAAATCTTATTTTAATTATTCTGAGTGGGGATCTTACTAAACCCAATTCGAATGATATCTTGTTAGTAATTTTTGAATTTTTAGGATTTAATGTAAAATAAAATAATTTTATATTATTATAATATTATTTTATTAGTCAGTACAAATAAGTAGTAATAGACCCGGAAATGTTTTGCGGGACCTACGTTTAGCGAAACAGTTAACGTTTTGGAGTAGTAGCTTAATGACTAGGCTTAAGTAGTGACAAGGCTTAATGACTAGGCTTGGATTAGCCAATGAGAGCTAAGCTTGGTGATCAAGTTTTAATCCTCACCATTGATCATTTCTAAGGCTTGAATGGAGCCAACCAAGGGGACACCTCCCTTGCATGATGTCTATGGCCAAGTGCCCTTGGAGAGCCAAAAATCACTTCATTCTCTAACACTTTCTCTCTTCTCTCTCTTCCAAAAATACCAAACTCCATTGATACTATCTTAAAGCACCATTCGGCCAAGAACCCTAGTTCACCATCCAACCACCCAAAATTTTATCCCACCTACTTTTCTAAACCTAAACACAATTCTAAGAATATCTCTAGTTGAGAGTTCTTGCAAAATCCATCATCTTGAGCTTGAAAACCTACTTGGGATATTTTACCTAGAAGGTGAAAATCTTTGTTTTTCATTTCTAAATTCTTTTTCAAAGTTCTAAGCCATGATTGATCCATGGTTTAAGCTTTCTTTTATGTTAATAACATGTAGAAATTTGTTTAAGCTTGATAGGTGTCTTGGAGGGTGAAAACCGAAACCCTAGAAAGGAGTAAAAGAGTGTTTGTCTTCACTCAAGGTAAGAGGAAGACTTGAATCTTATCATCCTTGGGTGGTGATAAGAAAATGGAATTGGTTGTGGTTGTAGAATCCATAAGGATTCTTTTGTGTTATTTGTTATTAGCTTTCCTATTTGTGATTTGTATTAAATTGCATGTCTACAAAGTTTAAATATATTGTATGTGTTAGAAATGCATGTATAATTGGTAGGATGTGAATAACATGTTAAGAATTGCATAAGTGTTCCAAAGAACACCAATGAAGGCTCACGGCCTCAACATCAAAGGAGAACCAAAATGTTCTCATCAATTTTCCAAAAATGTGATTTAATTAACTTAGGGGAATTGATAAGATATATATTGTTTTAGAATAAGAAAAACAAATTTAAAGATTAAATGTTAATTTTTATGTATTTCGGCCAACATGCCAAAGCCAAGTATTTATGATTTCTAAAATCATTTCCAAACCATTTTTAATCAAAAAGAAGCAATATATACTAGAAGGAATTTATTACAATAAGTTTTGAGAAAATAAAAGGATTAAGATTGAGTTGAAGAAGTTAAAACTAATGATTTTACTGTTAGAAGAAAAATACAGTAGCTTTTGTAAATTTCTAACATATAGCTCATTTTATATTTTGAAGCATGTTAGTAGTTTTCAAAAGTTTAATTACATGGTTTGTTATATAAATAAAAAGGAATTTTTAACAAAAAAATTAGAAAACCATTGATATAGATTTTCTAAGCAAAATACTGTCAATTTTTATTAAAAACGAACAAATAAGATAGAAAAGATATCTAATATACAGTATACGGTATGAAAAATACTCTACGTAGTTCAAAACGTATTAAAAACTATTTTTGTTTATTTAAATAGAAATTTGTAAGGAATTTGGACAAGAAAATAATTTAAAAATCTTACGCGATTGAGAAAATGTATTAAAAACCCTACACAATTTTGAAAATAGTAAAATATATTTACGCGATTTAAAAATGTTTGTAAAATTGATGGAATTGTGAAAACACGATAAAATTTCTACGCGATTGACAAAAACAGTAACTTTTACTGTCGGGCCAAAGTGGTGGACCCGGACAGATTGTGAAACAGTATTTGTCTAGTGGGACTTACTGTATATATATGAGTTTGTGCCATTGAGGGCATTTTCGTAAATATGTGCCATTGAGGGCATTTGCATAAATATGCATTTTTATACCATTGAGGGTATTTTGATAATTTTTATTTTTGATCATGCATTAAGTTAATGCCAATTTTGGTGGATTGATTGACGAGGTGAATCACACTGTGTTGTCAGTGCGATAAGCGTAGTGTGGTTCATTACTTTATGGACTTGGAGACATTAGTGTGCGGATTATTCCATTTGTAGACAGTTGGTCGCTCCTCTGGGCCGTGGTAACTGGCAACACACTAATGGACTCGACACGCACTATACTTAATCGAGATCTGGTAAAGTCTAATAGTACATTGCCTGTAGTGACACAAGGTTTGACAGTGAACTACACCACGCCATGTGACTGTGGGCTATAGACGCAACGTGTGACAGCGCAATAGTTTGGTTGGGCAGCCGTGATACTAATAGATTTTGCGGGTCATTCTCTCTGATGTTTATATGTTTTTAGCTCCATGGAGTAGGATAATGTCATATTGCATATGTATCTGTGATGTACATTATTATATTTTTATCGTGATATCATATATATTTAATTCTTATATTATATCTATGTTATACTGTATTTATGTTTATATTGTTCTGTGTTATACTGTATTTATGTTTATGTTGTTATGGCATTCTGTTATGGCATTCTATATTGTATGAACTGTATATCTGATTGTATTGTCGTTTTCTTATTTACCATGTTTGTGATGATATAGATTGTCTTACCTCTTTATTGTATGTGTTTCCATATTTTAAATTTATGTGGTAAAGAGTTTGAGGAAGAGAAACAGCCTCTTGAGTGTGTGTATCCTGAGGAGGAGGAAGAGCAGCAAGCCGAGGATCAATACGACGATCAAGAACCATCCGATCATCCATATCCATTGGATTGATTGTGGGAGGATGACACTACCAGGATTCTTTGGATTCGTGCAACTTGAGTTTCACGGAGGCTCTGAAGCCTGGCGTCTGCGAGAGGATAGAGACTCGATGACGTACGTAGGGCGTCTGACTGTGACCATATGTACGGAGTTTGATGGAGTGCCAATATTTTCTACTTTGTTGTATTTACATGTGGAGTTGCCACTATCTCTTAGGCGTCATTGGGGTGGTATGTTTGATGCGCCTAGTGAGATCAGCAGCGTGTCGACTGCACGGACCCGTGTCCGTAGAGAGTCGAGGCATCCTGGATATCTATCACTTGAAGTTTCATCTGAGAGTGATTCTTCAGAGGGTTAGATATACATGATGTGTACTTGGGCGCGTATGCGTATGTATATATTGACCTTTTACTGCTTTGTTTATTGTTTTAGTTGTTAAATATTTGTAGTTGTACATTATTTGTATAACCTATGATGGAACCATATGTATATTATGTGTGATGATAGTGTGCTTATTTTATGTTCCGTGTTATTTTATCTCGTAATATTCTGTTTAACCGGAAAAAATTTTTACAACCCGTATTATGATATAACAAATGTTTTACAACTTGGGTAGATTATATTTATTTTTCTTTTATTTATTTATAAATGTGACATTCCCACAAGGGTGTTACACCTAACCATTGAATTAATCAATGGCTAGAAATGCTTCAAATGGTGGCTAATTATTATGGTCACTTATTGAATGCATATGAAGAGGGGGGACGGTTTTGATGGTTTAATGCAAGAGCAAAGTTGAAGATCACATCATTTCTATCATAATTCATCTTTGTCTCCTCCAAAAAGCCAAGTCTTCATCAAACTTTTCTCTCCACTCATTCTCCAAGCATAGCTACGACCATGCATCAAATTGAAAGACAAATTTTACATTAAAAAATATTTAGTCATTCTTCTAACAATAATTGAAGAAGCTATACAAAGTTAGTCAATCTTTGTGGCTTGACTTGTCTTGAATCAATAGGAAACAAATAAGTTAAACCAAAAGACTTTGAAAAGCAAAACTTGGTTAGTCTTTTTATTTGGAGTTCCACGGCCATACATAATTTTAGAGGGTCTTGGACTTGACTTTTATTTGTTTAAAGTTATCACCTTCTTCTTAATATATATATATATATATATATATATATATATATATATATATATATATATATATATATATATATATATATATATATATTCTCTTCTCTTTTTGCAAAAATTTCCACGGCTAAGCTCCATTAGAAAACTTAGAGATTTGTTATTACAAATTGGTATTTCTACCTTATACTTATTTAAAAGGAACTAAAGACTTAGTGAACTAAATCTAGTTAGCTTAGTGATTAGTAATTTATGTATATAAGGAAATTATGAACCTTAACTAATTATTTTTAGTTTGTGTAAATGATAATTATTTAAATAATAGTTCATTAAAAAATTTATATCAATTGATATTTTGCTAGAAAATTGGTAATGGAATTAGGAACTTGGTTTATTTTTCCTTGAAGCTCCACAGCTAAGAGGCTTCTCAAAGTCTCTAGAATTAGATGATTTATTTGTTTTAAGTCAATAAAAGCTTGGATGACCATTACATGACAAATTGATGACTTATGCCATGTGCTAGTCATAAGTGATAGTGAAATTTCTCCACTTTCTTTTCCTACATGTTCCTACGGCAATCACCAAAGGAGGAGGAGTGTTTATGTTCATTTTCTCACACTTTAAATTCCTAAGTCTTCTATCTATTCTCTTTCTTCTTCTCTCCAAATTGAAGCTCACGGCTAGCTCATCAAAAACCACCATCCAATCTCTTTTAATTTCATCCAACCATAGATCTTGAATCTACATGATATTCTAAACAACTTTCATGTTGGAAACTTTCTCTAAATCATTCATCTTCAAGGACTTTCTTCAAGATCAAAGTTATAGGGTATTTGTGGTGAAGTGTAAGAAGACTTCATTTCTTCTCTTTTTTTTCATGATCTAAACCATGTTTGATCCATGGTTCCTCTTATTTAAGCTTAGTATACTAATTTTTATGTATTTTGTTTTGTATTTGAGAAGCCCTTGGTGGTGAAGGACTTGGAAAAAGAAGCAAAACAAAGAGCTTTTGAGGATCTTCAAGAGGTAAGAGGGAGATCCATCTCACCAACCAAGTATGGTGGTGAGAGATGGTCTTATATTTGATAGATGGTGAATCTATGTGGGGATTCATATCCATGGTCTTGTAATTTATTTGTGGTTGTTTATGTGTTTTAATTATTTGTCTATGCTTGATATGCTTTGCATGATTTTATGGCTTTGATGGTATGCTTAAAATATGTATGATAAGTATATGGCATGCTTGTAGTATTTATGATGAAATATGTATGTGTATGCCATGATGTGTTGATGGAGAGGAAATCAATTTTTGGTTCCAATGGCCAAAGGGAGGCTACGGTTTTTGAATCTCGAGATTAAGGTCTATGTTGAAATTTTTCAAGAACAAGAGAATTAATTTTTGATCCCTAGAACATGGTGATTTTCAGCCAAGACACCTCAAGATAGGTGTTCACAAATTAATAGTTTTTCATGAATGATGAAATCAAATGTTTAGAAAAACAAGGAAAATAAACAAAAGATTTATTTTTCAAAGAGTACATGAACACGATTTTAGAAGGATTTTTATTGATTTATTTTGTGTAAAAAGTTTCTAAATGTTTACTAATCATGATTTCGAAAAAGAGACGGGCAAACATTGATTTTAAAGATTTACAAAGAAAGTGAAAAAGGATTTGCAAAGAAAGTGAAAAAGGATTTGTAAAGAAAGTAAAAATAAATTTGAACAAATGGGTTTGATTTTTATGACCATCGGTATTTCGATTTTGAAAACAAAGATTTTAATGGTTTTGTTTGTATGAAAACAGAAATGATAAATAATTGAGTTAGAAGGAAAAATGTTTGATGGCTTCAATGGCCAAATACCCTACGGTTTTGAAAAACTGGTTATGCCTAAATTTTTATGGAACAAAATGATATTTTATAAAACGAAGTGTTTTATCACTCAAAAAATTTGACAGTTTTCAATGAACACGTGCATGGTTTTTGCAAAGGATTTTTAAAGGTTTTGTTTGTGTAAAACCATATTGACTTAGAAGGAAAAATGTTTTGATGATTTCAATAGTCATGTCCATGTTTTTGAGGACTTGTATTTTCTTGATTTTTTTGAAAACAAAGTGGAAATATAATTGATTTGGTATAAAGAATTTGGAAAGGGAATTAGAGTATTTTATCACTTGAGAAATCAAGTTTTTGTAAACGAAAATGTTTTCGAACTTCAATTTATTTTGAAGAAGGTTGTGTTTGGAAATGATTTGGAAAAATGGAGAATATAATGGTGTTTTGAAAATTTACTAACGTATAACTGATTTTCGAGTTTTGAAATACGTTAGAAAATGTTAAGTTTTGAAACGTTGATTTATATCAATGGAAAAGTGATTTTTTTGTGGATTATATTTTGGAAAAAGATTTTCTTGAGTAAGAAAATGTGAAAAATGAAATACAAAGTCATATTATTTTGAGAAAGGTTGAAAAGGAATTTTTGAAGGTTAAGAAATATTTTCTGTAATGAAATGGTGATGAAAATTATTTTACATATCTTAAAAACGTGATTTTTAAGCTACGCAATTTGAAAAAATGTGTTGAAAATGATATTAATTTTTTTAAGTCTAAAATAATGTTTGGAATATTGAGGAATATTTTACGTGATTGTGAAGATGGCGGAAAACTGCTATGAGATTTAGAAAGTGTTTTAAATATTTTGAGAATGATGGAAAATTATTTACCCGATTTCAAAGAATGATTTTTAAGATATGCGATTTTGAAACAGTGAAAAAATACTATGCGATTTGAGAAACGTATATTTTTACGCAATTGAGAAAAACATTGAAAAAAATTATTATGTGATTTAAAAGTGCAACAGAAGAGTTGCAGCATTTTGAAAACATAACAAAAATATTACGAAATTTTGTAAACGTAACAGTAGTGTTACGGTATTGTGAAAACATAATAAAAACATTTTGAAATTTTAAAAACGTAACAAAAGCATTACGGTATTATGAAAACGTAACAGAAGTGTTACGGTATTGTGAAAATATAACTAAAACATTTTGGAATTGTGAAAACGTAACAAAAATGTTACGCGATTGTGAAAACACGACAAAAGTGTTTTATGACTATAAAAACATAATAACATGATGATTACTGTTGAACCAGTATCCATACACTGTATGAGGAAATGGCGAGTTTTGCTTGTGATTGGCATTTAGTGCATTTTACATGCATTGGAAAGATGCCTGTGATTGGCATTGGTGCATTATACATGCATTGGAAAAATATGCGTTGAGGCATATGATTACATTGAACAAATGAAATTGAAAAGAATTTGGCCATTATGGTTGGACTTGCACTGATATATTTGTGCATTGTATAAAGTATAGCTAATAAGCTATTTTGGCCCTTGTGGTTGAAGAGGGAATGAGAATTGATAGTGAGGTCTATGATGGATCTTGGGGGCGTCAAGGCGCGGCGGTCGACCAAAGTGGATATCTGTCTGTGGGCTAAGGCTGGACCATATGCCACTTGGCGATGCAGTCCGTTACAACGCATTGACGATACCCGACAAGAACACGATTCTCTTCAACGACTGGGAGATTGTCTGAGGGCTTAGGCTGGGCAATTAACCAGAGCATTCTTCTCGAAATTGTGAAAACCTCCATGGAGTTGTTTTTGAAAAACTGAGTCTATGTGCACATGCATGAATCTGAACATTTATATCTGTATGATATATTAATTGAGGAATATTGGCTATGACAACTGTTTTGAATACTTGGATTGATATATGATTGGATGATGACAGTTGATTAATATTGAATATATTATTAGAAGTCTGGTATGATATCCCTATATGATATTGTTGTTTGTGTTATCTCTGTACTGCCATGTTAGTATTGGTGTAGGTGATCTCACCTCTTTGCTATGTGGTTTTGCTGTGTCTGTATTGTTAAAATTATACAGTAGAAGGAACGAGTTGTCTTAGACATAGGGTGATAAATACTCTGAGATCGGAGACAACATCAGAGAATGACCATTCCAAATTTGATAGCCTACAGTGTTGATATAGAACAGATGTCTGATGCATCCAGAGAGATACAGGAAGGAATAAGTATGTTAAGTTTTATCGTTAGTGTTATATCGTGCTATTAAGTAGGACCCGTTATAGGGTTTGCTACTGTTAAAAAAAAAGAGTCTGTTAGTTTTATATTTCTCTTTAAATTATTAAATATTAAGTGGTGTTTGTTATATGATTTTAAATCAGTTAAATCTATTTTTCAGTATTACTTACAAATATCAGTAAGTTTATGTTTCAGCAAGAAAGAAATTTTAAAACCCATCTTTTTATAACCCAAACCTTGTGCGAACTTCTTTTTAATTATGAGTCGGGAGTCAGACATATGATACCCTAGGGGGGTGTTACAATATTCAAAGAAATCAAAGAGGGAGCAATGAATAGAAATCCCCTTACCTCTTGAAGACTCGAAGTCTTGAAGCTTGATCCTCTTCCCCTCCTTCTTCCCTTCTTCCCCTTTCTCCTTCTTCTTCTCCCCTTTTCTTTCTTTTCTTTCTCTTTCTCTGGTTTTCGGCTCTCTACCGAGGGAGAAGGGAGAAATAAGGGGGTGGGATGCAAAGGAAATTACGGGAAAAGATTAACTTAAGCTTCTACACTGAAACTTATATCTGCTATGGACACCCGAATTATGCTAATTCGAGTTTTCCTGCTTCCAACAACTTTAGAATAAATCATAAGATTCATCTAAATTGTTGTTTCACCATTTTCCTCATTTTCTATATCTGCTGCTAGTCATTCGGTATTAAAACGCATAACCAGTATGCCTAAAAATACCAAACTAACTCTGATTCTCTTGAAACTTTTACCACATCTTACTTGGCTTATTTGTGACCTAGAAATAAACTTTCTATGTTTATTTCCCTTAACGTAGCAACTTATGCTATTATCTGAGTCATTTTAAGCCACTTTACAACTTCTGTGTTGCAACTAAGTGCCTAAATGAACTCAGTTTGTCACAAAACTTGACTGACATGCTAAACAAGTCAAATGCTACCTTTGGTAACCATTTACCAGTCTAACATGTGCTTAAAGGTATTACATTTCTCCCCTCCTTTTTAAAATTTTGTCCCCAAAATTGCTCACCTCAAGCAAACAATTCTGGCTAAACAAAACTCTACATGGAACTTCTGCTTCCATGCAGTCCTTTTTCAGTACTAGCTTCTCCCAGCCACCTTCTCTTGACGAGATCTACTTACCTTAAAGCTCTTGATCTCTATGCTTATGGATGGTAAGCTGTACTAAAACATAACTTAGCTTTGAACTCCTTCTTATAAGACTTTCAAAACCAGGTGTGAATCTAGTATCTCTCCCAGACACTATATTCACTGAAACCGCGTGAATCTTGACTATTTCTTTCAAAAGTAGTTGAACTACCTTATCTAGAAAATAGCTATCTGTTCTTGGCAAAAGATTGGTAGATTACCTAATCTTACCACCTTTACCAGCAGCTTAACATATTCTATTATGTTATTTAACATACTAGGCCATCATACATCTTCCTTACTCTTGGAAAACCTTATTAGCCTCTTAATAGATGGTATACTTTCTTTGGTGAGCTTCCTCTGGAATCCTTTTTCTTGATTTTTGACCCTCTTTGGAAAACAAAGTTGTCTCTAAACTTCGTCATTCCCTCTTAGTCATAACAAAATCCTTAAGGGTTCCTTAGAAAATCTGCTCACACTTGTCCCTTAGAGCTTCATTCTCCTTCTGAGCTTCAAAGAAATCTGAGTCTTCAGGCCTCTTACTATGTCCACCTTGCTCACTAAGAGACTATCTGGAATCATAGTCACCGCTAGACTCAAATTCTCGAAAACTCTCAAGAAATTCACTCTCTCTTGGACTATCATCTAGGATAACCACTACACTGGCATTACCCAAATGATATCTCAACTTAAGGTTATGAGCCTTGAAAAATTCTATCCATCTATTCTGCTTCATGTCCAGCTTCCTCTGATCAACAAGCATCTTGAGCTATCATGATCGCTGAACATCTCTATCTAGACTCCTATGAGTTATGTTTCCAAAACTATAAGGTAATCACTATTGTGGCTAATTCCAAATCATAACTAGGGTAGTTCTTCTCTTGCAGAGTTAACTGCCTTGATGCGTAGGCATTTACCTACCTCTATTGCATCTAACACACCCTAGTCCCATCTTCGAAGTATATCTGACTACCTCAAAGTTCTCTCGGGAATTTGGAATTACCAAAACTGACGTAGTAATCAACCTTCTCTTTTACTCTTGGAAAACAAACTCACTATCTAGAGTCCATTGCTGAGTACTACCTTTCTTAACTGGCCTAAACCAGGTAGCACTAACTTAGAAAATCCACTGATAGATTCTCTGCTCTTGGATACAATGGCTACTCTACCCATTGTACCTCTACTTAAACTCTACTAGAATTCTCTGCAATTTCTATCTTGAGAAATTACATAATTCTTAAACTGTACCACTTGTAATCCAAAACTAACTTTCGGCTGACTTGGTACTTAACCACTTCTTTCAAAAGTTTCCAAAACTACCTTTGACATACTCTTCATGTCCTTTCGTAATTCTGGAAAACTCTCGAAGATCTGCTCTTCTTTACTCTATTTCTATGATAACCAAGTCTTAGATCATCTCTTGAGAAAATTCAAAGCTTCTCTCAACTGATCTACCTGATCATCCTTCTCTCTAAAACAACCAAACCTACCAACAAGGTACGCAAACTAGATTTACAAAGTAAATCAACATGATCTACAAAGTAAATCTATTTTCTCCTTATACATACCTTAAAAGATTTCTCTTTACATGTGTTCTCATCTCATACCAAGTTGGAAGATTTCGTCATTTCCTTTTTCCAAGAATCATCTCCCTTACGATGTCCTGGTTACTCACTTATGCAGCATATGGATTACCCGTCAAACACGATCTATATCCATGTATCTTACCACATCTAGCACATCTTAGTGACTTAAAGCTTGATTTACCTTTCTCCTTAGAGTGGCTCATCTAAAAGCACTCTACCTGTACATATCATCACTCCAAGCTTCCACTGTGCAACTCTGATACAAATTGAGATCAAAAGATACCCTTACTGATCTCAACATCTGATCTTTTCCTCTTTAGGAACCTTCTAACTCTTGTTCCATGGAGGCTCTGAGATTATCTACTTCTACAACTCTGCATTCATTGATTAGAGCGAAGAAGTACATAACCTCCTTTTGCATCGCAACTCTTCTAATGTCTTCTCCAAGTTCTACTTCAAATTTTACTCACTTCCAGTCTTTATCTGGATTGGACGTAAAATAAGAAAAGAACTCCTGACATTCTTTGAATTGTTTCGCATACAGGTCTTCAGTAATATTCCCTTGCTCCAACTTTAGGAATGCAGCTCAACTGGTGAGAGACGATTCCTTCGGGAATGTAAAGACTCTTGGTCATGGGTTCGAATCCTAGGAAGGGCTGCAGCCTGAAGGTGGGATTAAATACCAAGCCTTGAGTGTACAATACTGAGTATTGTCTAGCGGAGCCCGGAAAGGTTGCCGGATAGCTGCGGGTCAGCTGGGCTGTTACAAAAATCTTTGTGTACATCTATGTATAAGTGTTATACATCTATGTATACATCAATTGATTCCAGAGTTACTTGATCAGTATACAATTTTGTATCTGTATATCGATTGATACATCTATGTATAAACCAGAACAGAAGCAAGAACTTTTTGATATAGTTATACAATCGATTAGGTAATCGATGTATAAACTTCTGGGCTAAAAATACGAATGTGTTTCAAGAACAACATCGATGTACTCATATATGTATTAATCAAGATCAAGAACTTCCAAGAACATAATCGATTAAGTAATCGATGTACACACGTTGTAAAAGTGAAATTTTGTTTAATACATCTGTGTACTAATCGATTGACTGATAACAGAATTTTCAGATGAATCTGTTTTGATCTTAACTGACTTATAAAGTGTGTCCAATTGATCTATTTTGTAATATACCTATATAAGGACATTAGCAAACACTTTCTAAACAACAATTCATTTTCAAAATTTGAGATAAAACACACAAATACTGTGAGAGCTATTCATTGAAAGAAAACATAGTATTCTTTTCTGTAGAACTTCAAGTTGTTGTATCTGATTTCTTAGAATCTGAATTAATCTTTTCATTTTTTGTAAAATAATGATAAGAGAGAAGGTTCTCTTGCTAATGAAGTCAAGAGTAGAAGGGACTCTTTGTGTTGTGCAAGAATAGAAGGAATTCTTGTGGGAATTGCAAGATTGCTTTGACTTGAAAAGCTGTCATTTGGGTAGAAGGAATCCAGAATTGAAGCTTGTGTAAAGAATCTTGTATATTGATTCTTCAATAGTGGATAAAACTCACAGTGGTGTGGGGACTGGATGTAGGTTACCAGAGAAGGTAGTTGAACCAGGATAAACTCGGTTTGCAATTTTCTCTATCCTTTAACTCATTATTTACTTTATTGTTGATTGTATGAATTAAGCAATATGTTAGGGATACTTGCATGATTTGATTAGTTTATAATCTTGTTCATATATGAAATCAATCGTATTGTTAATATTTCTTTTTAAGTTTCAAGTCTTGATTGCAATATATCTTGCAAAAACACATTTTGGTTTGTTGGTTGATAAAATCTTTTTCTTAGTTAAAGAAAAGAATTAGTTTTTGCAAAAAGGGGAATAAGTTTCGAAAACTTTTTATTACTCAATCCAACCCCCTTTCTTGAGTATTCAGAAGCCACAACCAACAAGTGGTATCAGAGCTTTCACTCTTGTGTAAAGCCTAAGCAACTTAAGAGGATGACTTCAAATGACATCTTGGGAGAAAGGGCTTCCTTGGCAAGACCCCTGCTTTCAATGGCACTGCCTATATGTATTGGAAAGAAAGGATATTAATATTCCTTGAGGCAAGTGGCATTGATGTATTAGATGTTGTTGAGAATGGTCCATACATTCCTCACACTCTTGATACAAATGGCACCAAGAAAGAAAAACTAAGTGAATGGGATGATGATGATAAAAAGAAAGTAGGTTATAATGCTAAAGCTAAGAATATTATAACTTCTGCCTTGAGTTATGATGAATTTTTTAGGGTTTCAAATTGTAAGACAACCAAACAAATGTGGGATACACTGCAAATTACTCATGAAGGAACCAGTGATGTAAAGAGAGCAAGAATGAACTCACTCATGCACGAGTATGAACTCTTTCACATGAAGAATGGTGAAGACATCAATGATATGCAAAGGAGGTTCACTCACATAGTAAATCAGCTGAATGGACTTGGAAAGAGCATTTCAGATGAACAACAAATCAACAAAATCATGAGTTTGACAAGAAAATGGCAACCAAAGATTACTGCTATAGCTGAATTAAAGGACTTAGCAACCATGAATATTGCTACACTATTTGGAAAACTTAAAGAGTATGAGATGAAGTTGCATAGATTGAATGATCATGAAGAGAAGGAGAAAAAGAAAAGAGGCTTATCACTTAAAGCACATGTCTCCAAAGAAAGCCTTGACAGTGATGAAGATGAAGAAGTTAAAGAAGATGGTGAATCTGAAGAGGATATGTGACTGCTAGTTAGAAAGTTCAAGAGATTCCTCAAAAAGAAGAAAACCTTCAACAAAAGGCCCTCAAACTTCTTTTCTAAGAAGAACACTTCAAAAGCTGAAAGTTCAACATCAAATGTGAAGTGCTATGAATGTGGCAGACCTGGACATTACAAGAATGAGCATCCTAAACATCAAAAGAAGGACAAGCATGACAATCATGAGTCCAAGGACAAGAAGAATAGAAAGCCAAGAAGAGCATACATAGCATGGGAGGAGAATGATATGGATTCCTCTGAAGATTCTGAGGAAGAAGAGGTCAATCTTTGTCTAATGACTAATCATCAAAGTGACAATGAAGATGAGGTATGTTTGAGAGCCAAAAGTTCAAATTAGTATCTTAATAGTAGCTGCTCCAAGCATATGACTGGAGATATCACTAAGTTCTTATCCTTTACTCCCAAACAAGGTGGAATTGTCACCAATGGTGATAACAACAAATGAAGGATCTTAGGAGTTGGAACAATTAGAAGAAACACAACTACCAAGATAGAAGATGTACTATATGTGGAAGGGTTCAAGCACAATCTACTAAGTATTAGTCAACTATGTGATAAAGGTTATAAGGTATTCTTTAACTCTAGTAGTTGCATTATAGAAAACAAGCATGATAGTAATGCAAAGTTGATAGGTAATAGATTGAATAACATATACATGATAGATTTAGAGAGTATTTCTGCTAGTAATGTATGTTGTTTGATATCTAAGAAAGAGGAGAATTGGCTATGGCATAGAAGAATAGGACATATTCATATGATCATCTAAACAAACTTATTTATAAAGAATTGGTAATTGGACTTCCTAAAATTAAGTTCTCAAAGGATGGTTTATGTGATGCATGCTAAAAGGTCAAGCAAACTAAAGTATCTTTTAAGGCTAATATAGTTTCAACTGAAAGACCTTTACAACTTCTGCACATGGACTTATTTGGACCCTCTAGGACCAAAAGTTTTGGAGGAAATTTGTATGCATTAGTTATAGTTGATGATTACTCTAGATTTACTTAGACTTTTTTCTTAGCACATAAGAATGAAGCTTTTACAGCCTTTAAGAAAATGGCTATGTTAGTACAAAATTAAAAAACACATGAAAATAACTTCTATAAGGAGTGATCATGGTGGAGAATTTCAAAATGAAGAATTTGATAATTTCTGTGAAGAGTTGGGAATTTAACATAATTTCTTTGCTCCAAGAACTCCACAACAAAATGGAGTTGTGGAAAGGAAAAACAGATCTTTAGAAGAAATAGCAAGAACTATGTTAAATGACTCAAACATGCTAAAATATTTTTGGGTAGATGCTGTAAACATAGCTTGCTATTTAATGAATAGAGTCTTGATTAGACCAATTTTGAAAAAGACTCCAAATGAACTCTATAAAGATAGAAAACCAAATGTTTCACATTTCCATGTCTTTAGTTGTAAATGTTTTGTACTAAATAATAAAAAGGATAATCTAGGAAAGTTTGATCCTAAAGCTGATGAAGGAATCTTTCTAGGCTATTCATCATCTAGTAAAGCTTTTAGAATCTTTAATAAAAGAACACAAACAATTGAAGAATCTGTACATGTTACATTTGATGAAACTAACCCCAAAAGGTTGGGAAAAAAATTTGTTGATGATGTTACAGAAACTTTAGAAGAGATTCAACTTGAAGAAAAACAAGACAATGTCAAAGTGGATGAAGTGGTGAAAATTCCAGCAGAAGCTTAACATGAAGATCTACCTAAAGAATGGAAAATTGCAAGGAATCACCCTCTAGACAACATAATTGGTGAAATATCCAAAGGGGAATTTACCAAATTAATGCAAAATGAGTTTGAAATGTCCATGATAGGAGAGCTTACATTCTTTCTTGGACTACAAATCAAACAATGTGATGATGGGACTTTTATAAGCCAAACTAAGTACTGCAAAGAATTATTGAAGAAGTTTGGAATGGAGAATGCAAAGGAAATGACTACTCCAATGAGTTCATCATGCTACTTGGACAAAGATGAGAAAGGTAAATCAGTAGATGTTTCTAAGTACAGAGGTATGATTAGTTCCTTACTCTATTTAATTGCAAGCAGACCTGATATAATGTTCAGTGTTTGTATGTGTGCTAGATATCAATCTGATCCTAAGGAATCACACTTATCTACTTTAAAAAGAATCATGAAATACTTATTAGGAACTAAAGAAATGGGTTTATGGTATGCTAAAGGATCAACATGTAACTTAGTAGGATATTCTGATTCTGACTTTGCTGGTGTTGGGAATTTGCGGATCAAAAGTCTCGCAGCGGAATAACAGAATTCCCTCACAGGATCCATGCGAAAAATCCATAATCCGAGTTTTTAAATTTTTACCTCTTGAAGCGTGATAGACACAAGCGAGGTGAATCACCAACACCGTAATAGTGACGATGTTTCTGTGGTATCCACACGAACAGACTTGCAAAAGGAGTCACGCCTCTGTTTTCGTAGTGCTAGCTGCGAAGAGAGGAGAAGAAGACCTCATTATCTCTCACTCACTTTCTGTAGGTGCGGCTAGGGTTGTGATGTAACCTAGTAGCAGCCCCCTTAGCAGTACTATTTATAACAGTGGCTGCCTTAAGTGAGTATGAGCAGTAGCAAGGTAAGTGATGCAACCCTAAACCCATCTGTCATGAGTTAGGCCCACAGTTGAATCCGAGTCCAACTTGGATTCTGATTACTCCAATTTAGTCTGTTCTAAGTGTGCGACCCTACAGGTTCTCATGATGTTGGTAGTAATATTAAAATCTCATTTTAATATTACAAACAGTGAGTGGTATCTAGCAACACATCACTGCTACCCAAGTAATGAGAATGTCAGTGATTTGACATAACCTATCTGTGACCAATGTTTCCGTGTAGTTTAGTCCCTTTGTCTAGATATCCAGATTGAACACAAGGCATGGAATGTGTCACCCTTGTTTAGTTCAATCTTCAGTTTCCTGATTCCCGAGTAGACATAGTAATAACAAATGAGATCAATATCTCATATTGACTCATTTAAGCATGACCATGCATTTCGTAGTCTCACTCAATCAGGGGCCCCGAAGATATCACTCCTGTTATGTAGGAGGGACAAATCCCATCTAGGTCACTCATATCCCTCCACATGTATTGCGGCATGTCTAATAACCAACGTTATAATCATCTTGTTACAGATGACGTTTGATGGCATTAAAACATACAACTCCTTATGTAGGAATCGTAGTGATTTCAGGTCAAAGGACCACATACACCATTATCACTATGAGAATCGCTTATGACACTCACGTAACGATCCACGTAGCGTTCTCATGGCGGGTCTGTCCAATACACCATTACTCTAATATGTATCCATGTGTAGACTTGATATCTCATATCCATGACCCGTGAGATGTAGTCATCAGTCTACGCACATACTAGCCTCAATGTATTATTGTTGTCCTAATTAACAATAATACTTGACTAGGGACATTTAAGAATAGTGTTTTATCCAATAGGATCTCACGATCAAGTCATCCACTTGATGTCCTATGGTATCAAACTTACTATTCTAAGGACTTTATTATGTCTACCAAAAAGAACACAATAAATGAAATGCCTCATATAAAATAACATAATATAATGTATGTAAATACAAACAAAATGTATTGGCCACTAGGGCATACACCAACAATCTCCCACTTGCACTAGAGCCAATCAAGCATATTTCTAATGCCTAAAGACCTAGTGTGACTCTCATGCTTCGTATTTGTGCAAGAGGCTTCGTCAAGTGGATCAGCAATGTTATCATCTCGTTGGTACTCTGCATATCTTCACATCTCCTCTATCGATGATTTCTCGAATGAGATGGAAGCGCCTAAGTATATGTTTGGATCGTGGTGAGATCCGGGCTCCTTAGCTTGTGCAATGGCTCCATTATTATCACAATAGAGGTCCTTTGGGTCCACAATGCTAGGAACTACACCAAGCTCAATAATGAACTTTCTAATCCAAACGGCCTCCTTTTTTGCATTGGAGGCAACAATATACTCGGCCTCGTGGTAGAATCGGCCGATTTGTCTCCTGCTTTGAACTCTTCTTCCCACTCACAGCCCCACCATTCAGGCAATAAATAAAACCCGATTGCGATCTGGAGTCGTCCTTATCGGTTTGGAAGCTAGCATCAGTGTAACCCTTTACTAGTAGTTCCTCCTCGGCTCCATATACCAAAAACGAATCCTTAGTTCTTCTTAAGTACTTAAGGATGTTCTTGACAAAGACTCCAGGTGACTCTCACCATAGGGATCGATCGGTACCACTCGTCATGCTCAAAGCATACGAGATATCGGTCGAGTACATAACATGGCATACATGATAGATCCAATTGCGGATGCATATGGAATCTTATCTCATGCGATCCCTCTCATCTGGGTGGAAGGGATTGAGCCTTAGATAGGCTTATACCATGCGACATGGGCAAGAGTCCTTTCTTGGATTCATGCATGTTAAATCGTCTTAACACTTTGTCTATGTATGTACTCTGACTTAGGCCAAGCAATCTCTGCGACCTATCTCTATAGATCCTGATACCTAATACATAGGTGGCTTCGCCTAAGTCCTTCATAGAAAAGCACTTCCCTAACCAAGTCTTTACGGACTGTAGGGTAGGGATGTCATTTCCAATTAGTAGTATGTCATCTACATACAATACTAGAAAGACAACTATGCTCCCACTAACCTTCTTGTAGACACAAGATTCTTCTTCATTTTTGATAAAACCAAACTGTTTGATTGTATCATCAAAACGAAGATTCCAACTTCTGGAAGCTTGCTTCAATCCATAAATAGATCGTTGCAACTTGCATACCTTTGTAGCATCCTGTGGAGTGGCAAAACCCTCAGGTTGTGTCATGTACACATCCTCGAGAAGATTTCCATTAAGGAAAGCAGTTTTGACATCCATTTGCCAGATTTCATAATCATGGTATGCTGCAATAGCAAGCAAGATCCGAACAGATTTAAGCATCGCAACTGGGGAAAAAGTCTCATCATAGTCTACACCATGAATTTGCTTGAAACCTTTAGCCACCAATCGCTCCTTAAAGGTATGCACATTACCATCCATGTTGGTTTTCTTCTTAAAAACCCACTTGCACCCAATGGGTTTTATCCCTTCAGGTGGGTCAACCAAGGTCCATATCTGGTTGGTATACATGGATTCCATTTCAGATCTCATGGCTTCAAGCCATTTTTCGGTCTGGGCCAATAATGGCTTCCTGGTAAGTCACAGGCTCATCTTGATCCATGAGTAATACGTCACCTTATTGAGTCATGAGAAATCCATATCTCTTTGGTTGACGACGTATCATGTTAGACCTACGCGGGTCTTGTGCTACTAGAGCAGATTGTGGTTCCACAATGACTTGTGGAGGCTGCTCTATTTCCACCATTGGTTCGCTGCTACTTTGTGAACTTTGAATTTCTTCAAGTTCTACTTTCCTCCCACTGATTCCTTTGGAGATAAACTCCTTTTCTAGGAATAGCAGTCGTGCGACAAACACTTTGCCCTCGGTAGGATTATAGAAATAGTATCCCTTGGTTTCCTTAGGATACCCCACAAAGAAGCATTTATCTGATTTTGGGCCAAGCTTATCAGAAACTTGACATTTCACATAAGCTTCGCAACCCCAAATCTTCATAAAAGACATACTAGGTCTTCTCCCCAGTCCACATCTCATATGGTGTCTCGTTGAACCGTCTTAGATGGAACACGTTAAGTGTGAAAGCTGGCGTTAACAGAGAGCATGTCCCCGAAGGAGCCTAGAAGGTCGCATGACTCATCATGGATCGGACCATGTCCAACAAGGTCCGGTTCCTCCTTTCGAAACACCATTCCATTGTGGTGTTCAGAGGAGTGAGTTGAGATATTATCCCACACTCTTTCAGATGATCATCAAACTGTTGACTTAAGTATTCACCTCCTCGATCTGATCGAAGGATTTTAATACTCTTGTCAAGTTGGTTTTGTACTTCATTCTTGAACTCTTTGAACTTTTCAAAGGATTCTGATTTGTGCTTCATAAGATATACAAATCCATATCTACTGAAATCATCAGTAAATGTAATGAAGTACTGAAAATCGCCTCTAGCTAGTGTGTTTAGTGGCCCACATACATCACTATGTATGAGGTCCAAAAGATCACTAGCCCTTTCACCTTGTCCAGTGAATGGGGCCTTAGTCATCTTTCCCAACAAACAAGATTCACATGTCTCATATGATTCGTAATCAAACGAGTCCAAGAATCCATCTTTATGGAGTTTGGAAATGCGTTTCTCATTTATATGGCCCAAACGACAATGCCAGAGATAAGTCGAGTTCATATCATTTGACTTGAACCTCTTTGTATTTACGTTATAAATGGGCGTTTCGAGATCAAGGACATAAAGTCCATTACTCAAATGTGCACTACCATAGAAAATATCATTCAAATAAAGAGAACAACTTTTGTTCTTAATTATAAAAGTAAAACCCTTCTTGTCCAAACAAGAAAGCAGAAATGATATTCCTGCTAATAGCAGGCACAAAATAACAATTATCCAATTCAATTACAAGCCCAGTTAGCAAAGCTAATAAATAAGTCCCTACGGCTAGTGCAACAACCTTTGCTCCATTTCCCACTCGTAGGTCGACTTCGCCCTTAGTCAATGGTCTACTGCTCTTTAGATCCTGCACATTTACACAAATGTGAGATCCACATCCAGTATCTAATACCCATGATGCAAAAAGTAGATAAATTGACTTCTATAACAAAAATACCGAAGTGGAAGTCTCACTTCCCTTCTTCTTCTTGAGCTCCTCTAGGTACTTGGCACAGTTCCTCTTCCAATGTCCGGTCGACCGCGGTGAATGCATGTACCTTCCTTAGCCACTCCACCCTTGGTTTCAAGCTAGAAGTGCTAGGCTTGGACTTTTCCTTGCCCTTACCCTTCCACTTGTCCCGGGGCTTTTTTCAACGTTTCTTGCCCTTATTCTTATGGACCATCATTATGGCCTTTCCTTTGCCTTTGTTTATGTTCTGCTCAGCAGTTCTCAACATGCTTAGCAGCTCTGGTAGTGGTTTGTCAATTTCATTCATGTTGTAGTTCATGACAAATTGACTAAAACTATCCGGCAACGATTGCAGGACTAAGTCAGTGGCCAACTCTTGGCCCATAGGAAAACCGAGTCTCTCAAGGTTTTCAATGTACCCAATCATCTTGAGTACATGAGCACCAACAGGGCTTCCCTCTACCAGCTTACACTGAAAGAGTGCTTTGGAGACCTCATATCTCTCATGTCTAGCCTGCTCTTGATAAAGCTTTTTGAGGTGTACGATCATATCGTATGCTTCCATGTTCTCGTGTTGCTTTTGGAGCTCAGAGTTCATGGTGGCTAGCATTAGACATCCAATGTCCAAGGCATCATCTTGATGCTTCTTATAAGCATCTCTTTCAGCTCTAGGGGCATTAGCGGCGGGTGGTTCAGAATAGGTTGTTCTAAAACATACAACTTTTTCTCTTGCTTGAGGACAATCCTCAAGTTCTGTACAGATCTAGGAAATTTGTCCCAGACAACTTGTCCTTCTCAAGGACCGATCGCAATGATAAGTTACTTGATGTGTTTGTTGCCATGGTAATCTATCAACAGAAATATGCAAAATATAAGTATTATGCTATAAACATATTTAACAAGGTCTTTTAATTAAATACATCTCCCACTATTTTATTCAAATCAATGACCCTCAGCATTGACTTGGAAAATCCCATTGGAAGATTTCCTAGTGGGCCAAGATCTATATTTCACCTAGTTTTGAGTCAGCTTTGGCTGATCGCCCAAAATTCAGTTATTTAGGTAGGAAACTCTTTCCAATTACATCACATGCAACTCTTGGATAGTTGGGTGAATAACACTTATTCTAATCCATCTAATGGACTAAAGCCCAACTTCATGCCTCTAAGCCTTCAATCCTATTGAAATGGCCTAGTTAAGTCAAACCCAATGGTTGACATTTGGATATTACTATTATCCTATCGCATCTTACTAATATAGATAAAGGCACCCTGCTTTGGCAGACCTACACTTGATCGATATTAGTCTTGACGAGTGCCACGCATTGAAAGGCATCACATAATGACTTAATATTTTCTTTAAGGGAATTTTATTATTAGATCTCACCATTTATTAAACTTGTTTAACATACCATAAACATTATCCATGCATCTCATACATATAAAGCATATAATAAATGTGACATGGTTATGGCCTCTAAGAGAGTAACATTAATTAATGCCAGCTTCACCAAGCGTCTCCCACCAACGTCCTCACTTGATGTCGTCTCCTTGTCTCCACATGAAGATTACATTATAGAAACCTCTTTTACATTCGAGGGGAGTTAGATGAGAAGAGAATGTATAATCAGAATGTAGAGAGAAAGGCACGACACTCAGGTCGTATTTAAAATAACCAAAAAAGCATAAAATAAAGACTAAGGCCATAACCATGCACCATGCATCTCTAAGAACACATAAACACAAAGCAATAACACATTATTATTTTGCGAATTATAAAAACAGTTTTGAATATTGCACTTTCGAATATCACACACCACGAAATGGGGTTCGGGGCAGCGCCCCGACGGGGGTCCCGCTGTTGGGAATCATACATATCACATATGTATATACCAGAAAAACGCAAAAACAGAAAGCATTCAAAACGATTTTTCATACATACATATCACATATATATATACCAGAAAAATGCAGAAACAGAAAGCTTTCAAAACAGTTTTCGCAAAAACATATGAACATCTTCATGGTTTCAGAAACAACATATAAAGATCATATCTTTTATCAAAAGAAAGCAACGAATCATGTTATCGCATATAATAAGAAAAGCAAAAAAAAAAACGAATCATGGTTTCGCAAGTGGCTCTGATACCACTGTTGGGAATTTGCAGATCAAAAGTCTCGCAGCGGAATAATAGAATTCCCTCACAGGATCCATGCGAAAAATCCATAATCCGAGTTTTTAAATTTTTACCTCTTGAAGCGTGATAGACACAAGCGAGGTGAATCACCAACACCGTAATAGCGACGATGTTTCTGCGGTATCTGATAATCAAATATTTTATACATTAATAAACCATCATTATTAGTCATTTACACTCTTCATGTACTTAATTGATTGAATTTGTTTATGTTTTGTAAGTTTGAACTCGAATCGGACTTGATTGATTTTTTCAGCATTATTCGGGTCTTACACTGTTTCTGTATTTTAGCCATATCTTGAGTTCTAAATGTCTGATAATTATGAATTTTACCTTGTAGGAAAGATAAGAGAGAGCTCTACAACTTTGATGAAGAGCTCAAAGTCAATTTCAGACATCTAGTGGAGCTAATTGGGCATGGAAATTAGAATACGGGATTTGTGACTAGAAATCAGAACTGATTGATCTGAATTAATCACATAACTGAAGATTGAGATTTGTGATGAAACTTAGAACTGATTGATCTAAACTAATCACGTAATTGAAGAGGTTAGGTTACTGATTTGTGCCTAGGTTAATTGAATTCGGTGCTTAAATTGACATATATTTACATGAATGGTGCGATTGCAGATTTGTGTTTATCACTTGTCAATTGAATTCTGGACGATTGTCTAGTATGAATTCTGGATCTGATGTAGAGATCTCGGTTAGATCCAAGTTAACCATTCAAATGTATTTCAGGTGTTTGTTGAAAGGTCTATGATTGAATCCACCCAATCTCGGATAGATTTCTGAATTGATTTGTTCTTTTAATTGTTATTTTTCTTCAGATCTTGTCATTGTAATCCTTGAACAATCAAAACCCCCTTTCTAACTTAACTTAATTTGATAAAATTGCATTTACGATCCTTGAGGAGACGATCCGGTGTTGTTCACTATACTGCAAACTTAGTTAATAACTTCGGTTATAATTTTGACTGAGTTCGGCGCTCGTCAAAATTTTGGCGCCGTTGCCGGGGATCCGTAAGTGTGATATGATCTTTTTAAGTTATCATCTAACTCTTTCTTTTTAATTTTTTTCTTTTTCTTTCATTATCATTTTGTTGCATTCTGTTGCATTTTAAGGATACAATGGACCATGCATAATGGAGTCAAAACTTGAGGAGTTGACTTCTTTGGTAAGACATATAGTAGTGAGACAACAATCACCTGTGCAGGAAGCTACACTTGTGTGTAACATTTGTTTTTGTTCATCTCACCCCACATATGCATGCCCTACACTTCAGTATGGTAGTTCTATTTTTCCAGATCAATTTGTTGCAGCAGCTGGTTATTTTCCTGATGAACCACAGTTCCAGCAGCAACAACAGAGTTATGACCCCTTCTTCAACACATACAACCCTAGCTGGGAATACTATCTGGATCTGGGATATGGCAATACGGCATCACTACAGCAACAATCATTTCAATATGAGCAGCTATTTCAATAGATAACAAGTCCAACAACCACAAAACTTGAGCCTTCATTAGAGGACTTGATGAAAACCCAAATTGAGTTCCAACAGAATTTCACTGCCACTATTCAGGATTTAACAACCCAAATTGAGCAGTTGACAATCACTGTTAATGAATTGAGAAGTCAAGAGTCAGACCAACTCTCTTCCCAAACAATTCCTAACTCCCTGCATTCTAATTGTCATATTGATTTACCTGCAGATTTAGTTGAGGAAACTCATGATGAGTTGTGTGCTGAATTTCCTGATTTTATTGGTTTTAATGATTCTATCAATTGCAACTCATGTACTGATTGTGACGGTGATATAGAATGTGTTACGTGTGCTGAGATTTCTGCATATTTAAAAGTTGATGATTCTGTTTATGCAGCATCTAATGATATTGAAGGGTCTATCAGCAATGCAGTTGCAGAGTCTACAACACATAGGGAGGTGGAGTTGAAGGCCATTGAGGAATTTTCAAAGAAGGAGGAAAGGCAACATATGACAGTAACTACTGAAGTGGATTTTATTTTTGGGTCATGGTCCAATATAATCAATGAAAGTAGAATTGCCAAATTACACGTGTTGCATGCTATTAGTGAAGTCAAGGAAATTAAGAAAGACTAATGGGACCCCAATGGGAGCCCTCATGCTTCAAGCTTAACTTGGTCATTACACTTCAACCAATAGGACCCTAGTGAAAGCTATCATGTTGTGTCAACCATAATTTGGTCATCACGTTTCAACCAATGGGATCCTGGTGAAGTGTTTTCACCAACCTCACTTAATAAGACCAATGGACACCATCTCAAGCCGAAAAATGTGGAAGTGAAAGTGATGGGCTTTTACCATCCACATTATAAAGATCACTAAGAAGTGTCCCAACGTCGAGCTAATGATGTTAAACAAGCGCTTATTGGGAGGCAACCCAACTAGATTTGTTTTCAGGATCTTTGGGGATGGTTTTCGCAATCTGAGAAGAAAAAAACATACTTCACTTTAAATGGCTGAGGAAGGAGTCAGTAAGTTATACCTTATTGACTCTTGAGACGCATTCTTGTGGCCTGGTACATCATGAACTTCTTAATTGTGGAATCTCTTCAGAGATGAACATAAGTGTTATAGTCTTAGGAATCTGACTCTAAAAGACCCGCATTTCCTCTTTAATTTTATATTATTCCAGTCATGTTATTTTGGTTTTACATTTTACTCAATTGTTTTGTGAGTTTTCAGGTTCTGTTGCAGCTTTGATTCTTACACATCTTTTCTGCTTGCCATTATCTCGGCCCTCATCAGGTTGTGTTGCTCTTTTCTTTCCGTTTTATTTATCACTTTCACATTGAAGACAATGTCTATATTAAGTGTGGGGGAGAGATTTTAGCATGTTTCTTTTTTGTTAAAAATAAAAAATAAAAAAAGGGGTTCATTGCATGATTGAATAACTTTCCTCCCTTCTTGAACTGATATGCTTGGTGATGGATGATTGAATTGATGAATTGAGCTTGATGAATGCATACCTTGTGAGATTTTGAGCCTAATGGATGGATTCAACATTTATGTCATTCTCTTCTTTCTTGTGTGATTTTCACTCATGTTAATTACCACTCTAGAACTTGCTTTGATTCTTTTTGAGGCTACATTTCACTTGCATGCATGAACATGATTGAGGCCCTCTTTCTTAATTAGCTAGTTTAACCAAATAGCCAACCTTGTTTTCAATATGATATCAAGCACTCTTTTGACTTCTCGAAAATTCTCTGATTCCTGCCAACCTTGTATATTTTCCTTTGCTTAACCCCTTTGAGCTTATTTGACCATTCCTTGTTTCTAGCTCATTATGTGCCTTAAATGAAAAATCGTGTTCTTACTTTACCTTAGGGAATAAAAGAACATTAGCCTGGTTAATGGATGAGTTTTTGAACAAGTGTGGGGGTGTGTGTACAAAATGGTTGTTGAAAAAAGAAAAGAAAAGAATGAGTGCCTAGAAAAAAAAAAAAAAAAAGGAAAAATGTATGTATATAGTTATGTTCATATATATATATATATAAAAGAGAAAAGGATTGGGAAATGAATATGTAAAGGGATATACATTAGAGTTGAGATGAACTTTTATGCTTGTTATTTGAACTCAGCTCTCATTTGTTTTTATTCTCTTTGGTATTTATCTTCTCATATCCATTTTATCCTCTTCTGTTACCTTGACCTCACTACAACCTTGAATAAAGTCCTCATGATTTGTGTGTGCATGTGTTTTGAGTAGTGGAGAAGTAGAAGATAAGCAAGCTTATGGTAGTGCAATTTTCATGGGTTGAATTGAGTGAAATACCTACCTTTTAAACACTTGAGAGATTGAGAGGGAATCTTGTGAAGATCTATCATTCTTAATTCATTCTTTTCAATGGAAGTTTCCTTGCTTGTTGGTTTGAGATGTGAAGAAATGTTACCTCATTTATGCTTTGATCTCTTGAATTTCTTGTTGCTCTTCTTGCTTCATTGAGTCCTTTAGAGTTTTTAGCTTTTAAGTTTGTGTCGTATGTCTTTGTCTTCTAACTTTAGTTTTATATGTTTTGCCCAGGAGTGCAAAAAGCTAGAGTGCAAAAAGCTAAGTGTGGGGGAATCTGATAATCATATATTTTATACATTAATAAACCCTCATTATTAGTCATTTACACTCTTCATGTACTTAATTGATTGAATTTGATTATGTTTTGTAAGTTTGAACTCGAATCGGACTTGATTGATTTTTTCAGCATTATTCGGGTCTTACACTGTTTCTGTATTTTAGCCATATATTGAGTTCTAAATGTCTGATAATTATGAATTTTACCTTTTAGGAAAGATAAGAGAGAGCTCTACAACTTTGATGAAGAGCTCAAAGTCAATTTCAGACATCTAGTGGAGCTAATTGGGCATGGAAATCAAAATACGGGATTTGTGACTGGAACCCGAACAGTGTGTAGTAACCAGAACATAATTCGAGTTTGGGCATATAAAATGGGCTGAAAATTTGTAATCTGAAAGTTAAGACCCATATGTACAACTTTCATGTCAAGCACAAAACTTGATTCGGGCTCCTTGATGGAGATATTGGGTCTGAAAGTCAAAACAGAGGTGCTGAAACTGGTCCTGAACAGTCTGTAGTAATTGAGTCATATCTTGGGCTGTAGGACGAATTTTTGGGTGTTTCCAGAGCCATTGGAAAGCTTAGACAATTTCCTAGAACTTTCATGAAGACCACTTGGCTCAGAAATGACGAAATCAATGAGTTCAGCAATAAAGAATTTCGGAGACAAGGTAGCTCACCTACTCATCCACCTACTCATCCACCTACTCATCCACCTACTCACCCACCTACTAATCCCATCTACCCATCTACTACTACTCTGAATCCTCTATAAAAGGAAGCATGTGGAGAGCTCTAAGACACACACACACTTGATGTTAGAGATAGCTTTTCATAGTTCTTGTATATTTTTCCTTCATTGTAATGGAGAGCTAAGTCACTTCTAGCCAATTCGGGACACTTGAAGAGATTGTGGCTTGGATTCTTGAGACCTTGGTTATGTAATGTATTTGATTTATATTTGAATTCCTCTTCTCTTCTTCTTCTATTCTCTTGATCTTGAATGCATGAATGGTGATTCTGTTTATGTTTGATCTGATTTGATCTTGGTTTAAGATTAAGTATTGTGATGAAATTTAGAACTGATTGATCTGAATTAATCACATAACTGAAGATTGAGATTTGTGATGAAACTTAGAACTGATTGATCTAAACTAATCACGTAATTGAAGAGGTTAGGTTACTGATTTGTGCCTAGGTTAATTGAATTCGGTGCTTAAATTGACATATATTTACATGAATGGTGCGATTGCAGATTTGTGTTTATCACTTGTCAATTGAATTATGGACGATTGTCTAGTATGAATTCTCGGATCGATGTAGAGATCTCGGTTAGATCCAAGTTAACCATTCAAATGTATTTCAGGTGTTTGTTGAAAGGTCTATGATTGAATCCACCCAATCTCGGATAGATTTTGAATTGATGCGTGTTCTTTTAATTGTTATTTTTCTTCAGATCTTGTCATTGTAATCCTTGAACAATCAAAACCCCCCTTTCTAACTTAACTTAATTTGATAAAATTGCATTTACGATCCTTGAGGAGACGATCCGGTGTTGTTCACTATACTGCAAACTTAGTTAATAACTTCGGTTATAATTTTGACTGAGTTCGGCGCTCGTCAGTATCCACACGAACAGACTTGCAAAAGGAGTCACGCCTCTGTTTTCGTAGTGCTAGCTGCGAAGAGAGGAGAAGAAGACCTTACTATCTCTCACTCACTTTCTGTAGGTGCGGCTAGGGTTGTGATGTAACCTAGTAGCAGCCCCCTTAGCAGTACTATTTATAACAGTGGCTGCCTTAAGTGAGTGTGAGCAGTAGCAAGGTAAGTGGTGCAACCCTAAACCCATCTGTCATGAGTTAGGCCCACAGTTGAATCCGAGTCCAACTTGGATTCTGATTACTCCAATTTAGTCTATTCTAAGTGTGCAACCCTGCAGGTTCTCATGACATTGGTAGTAATATTAAAATCTCATTTTAATATTACAAACAGTGAGCGGTATCTAGCAACACATCACTGCTACCCAAGTAATGAGAATGTCAGTGATTTGACATAACCTATCCGTGACCAATGTTTCCGTGTAGTTTAGTCCCTTTGTCCAGATATCCAGATTGAACACAAGGCATGGAATGTGTCACCCTTGTTTAGTTCAATCTTCAGTTTCCTGATTCCCGAGTAGACATAGTAATAACAAATGAGATCAATATCTCATATTGACTCATTTAAGCATGGCCATGCATTTCGTAGTCTCACTCAATCAGGGGGCCCGAAGATATCACTCCTGTTATATAAGAGGGACAAATCCCATCTAGGTCACTCACATCCCTCCACATGTATTGCGGCATGTCTAATAACCAACGTTATAATCATCTTGTTACAGATGACGTTTGATGGCATTAAAACATACAACTCCTCATGTAGGAATCGTAGTGATTTCAGGTCAAAGGACCACATACACCATTATCACTATGAGAATCGCTTATGACACTCACATAACGATCCACGTAGCGTTCTCATGGCGGGTCTGTCCAATACATCATTACTCTAATATGTATCCATGTGTAGACTTGATATCTCATATCCATGACCCGTGAGATGTGGTCATCAGTCTACGCACATACTAGCCTCAATGTATTATTGTTGTCCTAATTAACAATAATACTTGACTAGGGACATTTAAGAATAGTGTTTTATCCAATAGGATCTCACGATCAAGTCATCCACTTGATGTCCTATGGTATCAAACTTACTATTCTAAGGACTTTATTATGTCTACCAAAAAGAACACAATAAATGAAATGCCTCATATAAAATAACATAATATAATGTATGTAAATACAAACAAAATGTATTGGCCACTAGGGCATACACCAACAGCTGGATGCAAGTTAGATAGGAAAAGTACTTGTGGAACTTGCCACCTTCTAGGAAACTCATTAGTTTCTGGGTTTAGTAAGAAGCAAACAAGTGTGGCTTTATCCACTGCTGAAGCAGAATATGTTGCAGCAGGAAGTTGCTGTGCACAAATTCTTTGGATGAAACAATAACTTATGGACTATGGTGTTCTCTTAGAGAAAGTACTAATCAAATGTGATAATACTAGTGCTATAAATCTTACTAAAAATCTTATAATGCATTCAAGAACTAAACACATTAAGATAAGACATCATTTCATAAGGGATCACATTCAAAGTGGAGATATAATCATTGAATATGTTGATACAACTAAGCAATTAGCTGATATTTTCACTAAACCATTGGCTAAAAAAAGCTTTTCTATATAAGAAGGGAATTAGGAATAATTGATCCTACCTATGCTTGATGTTTTGAATGTTAAATGCATTATAATTTGATATTTGATGCCTGTACATCGATTACATAATCGATTTATTTAGACAAAATGCTTAATCTAAAAGCTAGTACATCGATTAGGTACTCTATGTACAAACTTAGAAATTCATTTTAAGTGTCCTTACTACTTCACTGGTAGCTTTCTGATTGGTCTTGGAAGAGCAGCAGGATTAAGATCAATTAATGCATCAAGCAATGATTTCTCAGGTTTTCTTCTTGAGGAACTTGGAAATGCAACATTGCTTGAGAGCCTCAATTTTTGAGGGAGCCGCTTTGAAGGTTCAATCCCAAGGAGTTTTAAGAATTTGCAGAAGCTCATGTTTCTTGGCCTTTCAGGCAATAACTTCACAGGGAGGATTCTAAGAGACCTTGGGGAACTTATTTCTCTGGAGACATTAATTATAGGATACAATGAGTTGGTAAGTGAGATCCCTGCAGAGTTTGGCAACCCCACCAATCTTCAATACCTTGACTTGGCTGTGGGCAGTTTCAGTGGACAAATTCCACTTGACTTGGCTATGATGGAGTAAATCATCACTTTTGATCAGTGTGTCTGTTGCATACAAATAGATGACACAAGACTCTGGTGATCAAAGCTTAGCTAGAATTTATGATGCTTCTTAATGTTTAGGTATATTGAAAATCAGAAATAGAAATAAACTCATTAACCGAAGCAACAAATAAAGCAACATGATAAAAACAGCTTAATAACAAACTCAATCTAAATAGCTTGATAGAAACTTCAGAATTTGGTACATGATTTCTAGCTGCTTACTCACTTGGTGTGCATGCATGTTGATTGACATTACTTGTAATTCCTTATAAACTATTATTTGTTGATTGCTTGTGTTTGTTGATTCTATTGCTTATCATGTCCCTTTTTTTTTACACCATTTTTAACTCTTGGTTAACGAGGTAAAAATGTATGGTTAATGGCGTGTATTGGATGGTTAATGGCTTAACCATTAACCACAAATTTCTACCTCGTTAACCAAGAGCAAAAAATATTGTAAAACAATAGTGACATTTTGTCCTTTGTTCTAATCAAAGCTTTAACATTTCCACTCATTTCTCTTTACTATAATTCTAATTCATACATAATATGAAAGAACATGTCTTACAATCACTTTGAAAATTCCGTTGACCATTGAAGATACATGGGCCGAGGGACACTGACATTGTACTTAACTCTTTTAATTAATTATAATTTTAATAGTTTTTTATTGGAGTTAATGTTTAGTTTTAAAGACAAGGCAATTAACTTTAGTGTTGCAGGTTGATAGGGCAACTGTCGATTTACCTGTATTTGGTTCAAAGATTAGTGCTAACACAAATCAATATTTTTTGGCAACTTCTGCTGACAAACGTGGTGGTGGCAAAGTGTCAACTGTGATGACATAGCAATATGTTATAGTTATTTATTATTTGAAACATTTATTTTATTGTACTTGAAGCAACCTACCTAGGTATTTTTTTGGAATAGGTTGTTTGTGTAGTTTAGTGAATGACATAATACTTATAATGTGTACAAAATTATATAAGGTTATGTAAATGATAAGGTAGAATTATATTTTTTTGGTACAGGATTTATAAGGGTGACAATGAAAACTGTACAAGTTATGTATAAACCACAATTATATCTTATGGTACATGTTATGTGAATGTATTTGTTTGGTTATTTTTGTTTGATTGGTAATGCCATTTTCATTTTTAAACGAATATTACCTATTCCAGGATCAGTTCAATGTCGATTACACACACCATCAATACCGAGGACAAGTATATAAAGAGTTGGCTTGGTCATGAGCCCATTACCCATTCTCTATACACAATTAACTAACTTCTGTAGGTCATTTACCATTTTTTGGTTCTTGATAAACTAACTTTGTTTTTACGCTTGTGAAAAAAGTTAGTTAACAAAGAACAAAAAAATGGTTAATGACCTACAGAAGTTGGTTAATAGGGTAAAGGCTGGAAGGGTTGCATTTATACATGCCCATTAACTAACTTATAAAGGTCATTACCCACATTTCCTTTCTGCATTAACCAACTTTTTTTTACAAGCGTGGAAACAAAGTTGGTTAATGAATAACAAAAAAGTGGTTAATTACTTATAGAAGTTAGTTAATGGGCATGTACAAATATGCAACTCATCCAGTCTTTACCCTGTTAACCAACTTTTGTATGTCATTAATCACTTTTTTATTCTTCATTAACTAACTTTTTTTACAAGCGTTAAAATAAAGTTGATTAATGAAGAACAAAAAAGTGGTTAATGACGTATGAAAGTTGGTTAATGGACATGTACAAATAATATACAACCCACAATTGTTACCCTGTTAACCAACTTCTGTATGTCATTAATCATTTTTTTGTTCTTCATTAACAAACTTTTTTCACAAGCGTGGAAACAAAGTTGGTTAATGAATAACAAAAAAGTGGTTAGTTACGTATAGAAGTTGGTTAATAGACATATACAGATGCAACCCATCTAGCCTTTACCCTGTTAACCAACTTTTGTATGTCATTAACCACTTTTTTGTTCTTCCTTAACTAACGTTTTTCACAAGCGTTGAAACAATGTTAGTTAATGAAGAACAAAAAAGTGGTTAATGACATATAGAAGTTAGTTAATGGGCATGTACAAATATACAACCCAGTTGTTACCCTGTTAACCAACTTCTCTAGGTAATTAACCACTTTTTTGTTCTTCCTTAACCAATTTTCATTACAAACGTAGAAACAAAGTTGGTTAATGAAGAACAAAAAAGTGGTTAATGACCTACGAAAGTTAGTTAATAGGCATGCACAAATGCAACCCTTCCAGTCTTTACCCCTTTAACTAACTTCTATAGGTCATTAACCAATTTTTTTTTACAAGCATATGAAAAAAGTGAGAAAATGATTATTTTCCCATATACACAAGAAAAACTGATTTAGCCTTAAAAAATGAGTGGGTAATGGGCTCACGGTGTGTGTAATCGACATTGAACTGATCCTGGAATGGGTAATATTCGTTTAAAAATCAACTTGCCATTACCAATCAAACATTCACCCCTAAACAAATACATTCATATAACATGTATCACAAGATATAATTGTGCTTCATACATAACTTGTAAAAAATTCATTGGATCCCTTTATCTATTATGAGATTGTATCATCTAAAAAAAAGTTTCTTTATTTATATATTACTTCTCTCTATTTATTGGGAATCTAACTTTCAATTACGATAATGACATTCAACCACAACCATATATTTTTCAGTTTCACTTTTCATTGTTACATGAAAACCCAAATCCAATATTAGTGTAAAAGAAAAATAAGTCTATGGATAAAAAAAAACTTGTTTATCACAAAAACAATTATGTATATGCAAAACTACTGCCTAACCATGCACAAATACGTGATTACTGAAGGTGACTCCTAAATTTCTTTAAAAAAAAACTAAATTCAACATTGTCAAGTTCACGACATCAATTAGAGAAGCATCAACTCTTTGAAACTCCTCAAAGGAGCCACTTCCACCCAAAAAATCAAACATTCTACACACAAATATATGGGATCAGCCTATAATCACATTACAAAGTTCACATCCTAATATCTATTAACCATCAGTCTACTTTTGGGTGTTCTTCCTCTTCCTTAGCTGATATACATATGAAGTTCGAGTGGACGTACTTTCCACATGCTTCCTCGGTTAGAGTTTTGCTCGCTTGACAATGTTCGATGGTGGCTTATCGGTGGTAACAACCTCATCATCAGCTTCAACCCGGAGATCATTTCCATCTGTGTAACAACTGACCTCAGGTTAGATGTTAAACAATTATGTATAAACAGGATTAATTTATAAGTGGTATCACCATAGGATTGATTTAGACCACTAAACAGCACCATAAACCTAAACTTTATCCTTACCAAACCAATACATTACCAAAATTGATAATGTAGGTAAAGAAAGAAAATAGAACTGAAAGGGCTTTTAGTTATAGCTTTACAGGCAGAGAAACTGAAAAATGCATGTGAAGAAACACCTTGACCAAACTAGGTCCACATCGAATCTGAGCCCATCCATAAGATGCACCACAACTGACTCCATGGACCTAATAAATTTAAAATAAATGCAGAATGAACCAAGGCCAAATTTGCAGCAAAATACTTGAACCAAAACTAACACAAAAGTGCAAACACCATGTATAGTTACCAAACAACAGGTTATGACTAATGACTAAAACATAACATAAATAGAATTAAGAAGCACCCTGACACTTAGAAATGCTAAAACAACTAGACAAGTTTTACACTGTTAAAAGTTGAAAAGGACTTAGCTTGGTCATTATCACTTGCATAAAATGCAATATTCACAAGATACAAGCTTGTCATGAACATTCAACCTTTAAGAGGTATTATTGTGGTCATGTTTAACCTTTTTATCTAGAGGGGTTGCAAGTAATAGAATTTGGTTTAAGGATCCAATTAGTATTTATTTGAGGGCTCTGAACAATGCCTATGAATTTGGGGTGTTAAGGTTGATGGGTCTAGGGAAAATTCAAGCAAGAATCAACTAGAGTTTCAAGAGAATGATTTTTTTATTCTGTCTAACAAGAGAATGAGATATTGGTAGGTTAGAACAAGAAGAAGAGAATGAATTTTTTATTCTACCTGACAAGAAGAAAATCAACCTAGGCATCACATAAACAAGAATAACCAATTTGCTGAATTAACTCATAAAGTTGTTCATTCATGTAAAAGATAACTTCCTATCCTAATCTTACTAGGATTTATGTAACACTCAGGAAATTTCTTGTTTCATGAATTATAATATTTGTAATTTTTGTGAATTATTTCGGTGATTTTGATTATTTTAATATATTTTTCAATTTACGTGCACATTGAGCGGAGCCGGGAAAATAAAATATTTTTTCCGAGGCTGGAAAACCTTGGACTGTGCAAACATCGACGAGAGATCTTACTAAACCCAAGGCCAGATACAGTTTACGAAGTTTTTGTTTTTTGAGATTTTATCTGATAAATAAAATTGCAGTACGTTTTATTATCCGTTGGACAATAAATACTGGTTTTGTTAACTATAACTTTGTCCATTGAATAATAACTTTTAGTAAAGTACAAGTCATCTTTCTAGAAAGTTCATTTTATGACATCACATGGATGACATCATCCTTGACTTTTTTTAAAACTAACACCAAGCTTCCTAAAGAAGCTTCCTCAAAACTTAACGAAGAAGCTTTCTACCAAACTTGTTTAAGAAGCTTCTCCCTTCTCTCTCCTAATGTGTGGCTACGGTTTTGAGTGGCAAAAAAGATGACAACTTTCATCTTTTCACTTCATCTCTCAAAAAGCTACACATTTTTCTCTCACTTTTCTCTCATTTTCCTCCTTTACATTTTCTCTTCTTCATCTCCTCTCCATGTCCATGGCAACACCATTCCCTCACCCTCCATGTTTGATTGATTTCAAGCAACCACTTTTCTTGAATCTACACCTCACTTGAAGGCTTTTCATTGTTGGAACCATCTTCAAAAACTTACATCTTCATTACTTTCTTTCAAGCTCTAGCTTGAAGCTTTTGAGGTAAAAAATTTTTATCTTCATTTTCTCTTCTCTTTTTCGTGATTCAAGACCATATCTTTGGTCATTGGTCTTCTCTTTTTCAAGCTCTAGATGTTGATTGTGTGGGTTTGAAAAATCCTAGGGTTTGGTGGTGGTGATTGGACGAAAATCATCAAGGAGGTTCTAGAGCAAGCTTGGATGACCAAATCGTAAGGTGATCTTACTTTATTCATTTCTCTTCTTTCTATCAAGAAACAAAACAAAAAGTTCTTACCTTTCTCTTCCAAACCCTATGGCCAAAGTATCATTTTGGAGGGTTCAAGACTTAGTTTTTTTTGTTCATCTTCATCCTCACTTTCTCAAAGCCAAGAACACAAAATCCTCTCACCTTTTCTCTTGGAGGAGCTCACAGCCAGCACCCTTATTTTCACTTCCAATTTTCTATAATTCCATCTAACCATACATCTTGAATCCAGACACAAATCCAAGACACTTTCACGTTGAGATCTTAGTCAAAATCATCTATTTTCGACCTTGTTCTTCAAGCTTAAGATCAAGGGCTTTTAGGTGAAGTTTTGAATCTTCACTTCTAATATTATTTTCAAAGTGTTAAACTATGATCTTGATCCATGGTTGTCTTTTATCAAGCTTTAGATCTAATGCTTGTATGCTTGTTGTCTTAAGGTTTTGTTGGTGGTGGTGAACGAAAATTCAAGGAGTTTCCTTTTGATCTTCTCTTGAGGTAAGAGGGAGATTAACCTCATCGACCAAACATGGTGGTGAGAAAATAAAAATATTGTGTTTGTAAGTGAACAATCCATGTGAGGATTCCCTCACTTGATTGTGTGATTATGGTTTATGCTTACTTGTTGATTATGTGCTTGTTTACTATGTGTGATCATGTGACTTTAACTTGTTTGTGCTTATTTAACTTATTGTGGTTATATTATGTTGATAATATGCATGAATCGTTATGCTTGCTTATTGTCCATATGTGGTTGTGATAATATGCATGAAATTATTATGGTTAAATTAACGCTATGAATCATTTGAGAAAATAAAGAAATTTTGGTCCCAACGACCACCAAGGCTCACGGCCTCTATGCCATTTTAGGTGATCCAAATTTGAAATATTTAGTTAATTATGAATTTATAAGATTAGAAAACTAGTAATTGGATTAATGATTTACAAAGTGGAGAAAGAAATGAATAAGGTTTTATAATTTAAAAAGGAAGTGATTTTCAATCATGGAGACTAAATTAAGATGAAGGTTTGAAATTTAAATTATTTTTGTTTAAAAAGGACTTTTAAGAGGAATATGGAACGTATAGCTTTTATTAGATGAATAATGATTTGTGGTACTAGAAATGGAAAAGAAGTTTTAAAGGTGAATTGAGACTTAAAACATTTTATTTGAAAGGAATGGAACAAAGATTTTATTATTATTAGACAAGAGTGATTTTGATTATGGTGATGGAGAATAAGTTTGTGAATGTGATTTGGAACTTAGAGTATTCTATTTAAGAGGATTTTAGTAAAGGTAATAGAAAAAGTTTTCAGTAAATTAATATAATGCGGATTTTGGGGAGAACATTGGATAATATTTATGCGATTATGAAAATAACGATTTGTTATCAGGCCGACGTATTGGACCTAATTTTGTTAAAATATGATTTATGGCCCGTGGTGGCTTGGGTTATGCGTTGAATTATCATGCATTGAACATTATCATACATTGAACATTATACACTTGTTTGTTGTTGTGCCGATGTATTGGACCCGGGTGGATCAGTGTTATTATGTAATTGTATGGGCATTTATGTAATATCATTTATACTAATGGTATCAGATAATTGTATGGGCGGTTGTTTTGATATCATTGGGAACAGTACAATGGTGGCTTGAGATATGCATTGAGTTGTCATGCATTGAACATCATACAGTCAGTGTCTGTAAGGCTTTTATTGCCTAATAGTGAATGAGAATTGAGTAGTGTGATCCAATGGAAGGATCTCAGGGTGCGTCAGGGCGAGGTGATTCATCTAATGACCTAGTTGTCACATTATATACCTCTGGCCATGAAGAACTATTGCAACGCACTGACGAAGAACCAACAAGCACTACTTCTTTTCGCGGTTTGGCGTAGACTGTCATTGAGGGTGACAGATCTTCTAGAATGTTCATCTCTAAATTGGAGAATTAGCTCCATGGAGTAGGAACTAGTTCATTATGCATAAACATGGTCAGTACACATATTGTCATGGCATGGTCAACATACATAGTGTGGTGGCATAATCATTATATATCTATGGTGGATATCTGTTGTTATAGTGCTATTACTGTTTATATTATTGTGGGATATACTTTCTGATGATATTTATGAAATTGATAACTTGAATATATCTACAATATCTGTATGTATGGAATGACTTTGTCATTCATATCGTTTTCTTGCTACCATATTAGATTTGATGTAGGTGATCTCACATCTTTCTTGTCTCATTCTATTTTATATTTATGACCTGTAAAGACTGAGATAGCAGCAAGGCAGACTCTTTGTGGGTTCGTGGAGATGTAGTTTTCTTAGAGGTGCCGACATATAGTTTGCTCCCTTGGAGTTAGAGCACGTTGGGAACGTTGCCTTACCTTTGAGTAGGACCTGTTATGGGTTTCTACTTCCTCGTTTGGGTCAGTATAGGCTTGGTTGTGGTAGCTTCATATATGTCTTTAAACAAGTATGTGTTACATTTTGTATGTGTTCTTGTATATATATATATATATATATATATATATATATATATATATATATATATATATATATATATATATATATCTGGAATGTAATTTCCTTTGGAGGATGTTATGGTTGTGTAATAAATATACTTCATTTGTGACTCATATTTTCTATATATATGTACAATGATTAAATTTGGAAACCCGTTCGATGTGTTGTAGCACGCCTAAATTTAGTGACCATGGTATAATGATGATTATGTCGTGGTTATTAAATAAATGGGTGTTGCAATTTATACTACCCACAACTACACAAGGAAAATTTGGCCATTGAAATAAGTTCCAGTGACATCCAAATAACATAAACCCAGGTTTGAATACACAACCCATAATCAAGGCAAGAAAAATTTACTAAATTCCCCTAAAATTCAAATATAAAATTAATTTAATTAACAACTTTTTAATCTTAATACCATTAAATAATTATAATATTATTTGGAATATTACTGTGAGCCCTGTAATGCACCTAGATATAGTAACCACAGCACGATCGTCATTATACCACGGTCACTAAATCAAGACGTGTCACATTCTCAAAACAGCATTTTCAAAATTTATTATTTCCATTATGCATAAATAGAAAATAGGAGCCTCGAATGAAACATAATTAGTACCTAACCATTTTATACACAACCACTGAAATAAAAACATATATATATATATATATATATATATATATATATATATATATATATATATATATATATATATATATATATATTATAGTCATCCTTGACACAAATAACTGATAACACAAAGTATAATACTTACATAGTCAAATAGAATACAGTGGGAACAAAACACTAAAGGGGAAAAGTAGTAATCCTTGGGATAGGCACTACTAGCAGATAAAGACGCAACCCCATATGTACGTGACACTCGGTGTCCCAGTCGACACGACAGACATCAATGCCCCCATGAAGTTGTAATCGTGCGTAACCGAAGGGATCTCGTCCAGGCGCCAAATCGAGAATAATGAATTATCTCAATCCAATCAACAAAGGTGTGGCCCCTCATCTTCTTCCTCACGATTTTTTATCAAATATATATATATAACAGAAGTACAAGAATACAAAAAAGAGGTGAGACATCCTACTTACATTACCAATTATGGCAGTAAAGAAACAGAACGACGAAGAGCGCCCACATAGCATTTCAGCACATATATTCATCAACAATGACAATAGAATGAACGGTAAGAGCAAGACAAAAACACATAGCAGTAAGAATCAACAATAACAGGTAAACATCAATAATACCCAAAGCAGTCAACAAAGTCTCAGATAATGAACAATTAAAACATTTCAGATAATCATGAGATCAATATCATAATAGTATAATCATCATACAAAAGAGTGTCATATGATATGCGGACTCACAATGTCGACTCTCAATGCCGACTCACAATGTTGACTCACAATACATGTGCACTTGGTACCAAGATTTTCTATTCCATTTCAAAGATGAATGTTCCGGGAGATCTGTCCCCCTCAATGACAGTCTACGCCGGACCACGAAGAGAATAGTGCTTGTCAGGTGCGTGATACATTGCAATCGGTTTATCATGGCTAGGGGTATATAAAGTGATATCATCATCACGAAATGAACCACCGCGTCTCATGGTCCTCAATGAGATCCTTCCATGGGATCACACTATTCAATTCTCGCTATTTACCACAAAAAGAATAGTGATTTGTTAGGCACGTAATGCATGCAATCGGTATATACCGCGCCTTACGGTCCTCAATCAGATCCATCACAGGATCATCACTTATTCAGTTCGCATTCATAGGCTCATATAGCCTTTTAATAGTCATCGACTGAGCAATTTGTTCAATGCATACTGATTCAATGCATAATCATAGGCTCATCCAGCCTTTTAACAGTCATAGACTGAGCAAATTGTTCAATGCGTTAACTCAATTCATAATCATAGGCTCATCCAGCCTTTTAACAGTCATCGACTGAGCAATTTATTCAATACATGCTGACTCAATGCATGATCCTAGGCTCATCCAGCCCTTTAACAGTCATCGACTGAGCAAATGTCTAATGCATGTTGACTCCATGCACAATCATGTATATTCAACATGTTCACATATATTTCACAATACACATCTTCCATAATATGCCACAATTTAGCCAATTCAAGTATTAACAGAATTTTAGTCCCAAGCACGGACCCACAATAGTACAGTGTTAATTTCTCAAGAGTGATGACCCACTTTTAGAAGTTCATTTCAGGGTTTCACCCTAGCTTAACAAGTCTTATGAGATCATTATAAAGTTCCACTTAAATTATCATCTCTTATAAATTCATTTTCTAGAAAGATTTCTCTTGTAGTCCTTATTCAAGCTTCATTCTTTTAAATTGATCAAGTTCCTCAATCTAATCAATTGTTGCTCACATGCAAATTTTTCTAAGGATTTTGCCAGTCTCACCAACTCTCTTGTTCTTCCTTTATGTTCAAAATCATTCAAATTCACAAGATAAAGTCTTGTTCTTTATTCTTTCCATTTTATGAGTTCCTAAGGGATCTAAAATTTCCCAATCATCTAGATCTCTATTCTTGCACTACATTTTGTGGCATTTTGTCTCAAAAAAAAAATCCATGAGCCCTATTGCAACATAAGTCCACCCTTTTTCCTTTATCACAATATTGATCACTTACCTTTTAATCACTTAACTCTCATTTTACACATAATCCATCTAACTTCCTAGAATCCATGACCAAAACTGTGGCCCCCAAAGTCCATTACTAACATCAATTTCTTCCATTTTATGCATTAATTTCTTGATATATAATCATTCAAATTTTAGTTCACACAAAATCATTCCTATTTCCCTAAATTCCAAGCCAAAACCGTGGCCTCACCTTAGGTTAGAAAACCCTCAAAAATTCCCATCCATTAATTCCAACATAATCATTCAACCTTTAATTACATAAGCTTCATTTTATTTGTGTACAAAAAAACCAATTTATACCCCAAAATCCTAGCCAAAACAGTGGACTCACATTAGGGTAGGAAACTCCAAATTTTTCATTTAACAACCCTAACATGATCAAGCAATTTCAACACATCCAATACATTCAAGATCACCATTCAAGCATTAATCCAATTCAAGAATACTTAAACATGCAAAATCACCAAACAAAGTGAGCATACCAACATGGATTTCTCCATCAACAATCACACAAAGGTTTCCTTACAACCAAGATAGGTTGAAGAGGATTATCTCCCTCTTACCTCTTGAAGACAACACAAGGAAGCAAGCCTCTTGGTTCCTTGTAGGGATTTTCGTACTACACCTTCAAGGAAATCCTAAGGACATCAAAAACTCATCAAAATCATCATCAATGCTTAGAAAAGGAACCTTTGATCACCCAAGAGATCAAGGATCACGAAAATGAGGAGAAAAAGGTGAAAAAGTCATGAACTTTACCTTAAAGTTTCCAACTTTGAAGCTTGATAGATCCAAAACGAAAATGGATGATTTTGGTGATGGTCACAACATGAAAGTTGCTTAGAAAGGTGCCTAGATTCAAGATCAAGGGTTGGTTTAATGAAAAAGCTTGGATGGCCAAAAATGGTGGTGTTGGCCGTAGAAGAGGGTGAGAAAATAGAGAGGAAAGGTTGAGTTTTTGAAGATGATTCAAACTAGAAAAATGTTTAGAATGTAATGGAGATCAAGGAAATGTGGTTGTTTGGAAGAAAAGCTTGAAGACTCCAAAAATGGTGTCTTGGCTGAAAATGAGAGGAGGAGGAGAGAAAGGTGATGTGTAACACACCTAGATATAGTAACCACAACACAATCGTCATTATGCCACAGTTGCTAAACCCAGGCGTGTCACAACCTCAATATCAGTAATTTACAAAATTTAAAGTTTGTTTCCATTATGCATAAATAGAAAATACGAGCCACGATATGAAATATAATTATATTGACTTACAATCCAAATACAACATCAGTTTGATAAAAAAATACATATCCATAATCAATGCATCAAATAGCTTACAACAATATTAAACTCGATTTTACATGACATAGCGTAACTACCATATAAAAGTTCAGCCTTCGCCAAAGTCTAACACATGAATGGAGTGGTCTTGCACCTGATCTTCTTCAGCGTTCCCGACAGGTAACACTCGCCCTTGTGACAACTCCAGATGGACGAGAGTACAAACATGCGTTATAACCGAAACCTCTCTAGGGAAGAAGTGACGGTTATCCCACATCTCCCCAATAGGTATAGGGAACTCCACGCGTATAGGAACATACGAGATGTTCGTACCAACTCCAGGATCATTACCACTTTGAACTACAGTTACGTCCCTAATGTAAGTAACACGCTCTGCGTCACCGTCGAAATGCCAGGCTTCCGAGCCTTCATGAAACTGTATCCATGTGCAAATGAGAGGAGCTTGTCCAGACGCCATCACAATGAAACAGAAGTCGATTCTCCAACAATAACTAAACAAATCCAACTTGGGCTCTTCACAGTCTTTATTCAACACAACATAAGACAGAGTAATGAAATAAAGAGGTGAGACACCCAACTTTCATTACCACAATGGCAGTAAGAAAACAACACGGCGCAGAGCGCCCATATAGCAATACAGTTCATATATTCATTAACAGCAACAATAGAATTTATAACAAAATAGTACAATTTTAAGTAATAGTAAGAATCAATAACACCAGGCAGGTCACAATAATATCTCAAGCAATCAGCACAATATCCAGATAATCATTACAGAAATAAAACATGTATTCTCATAGTCACAAGTGTTCATGCTCAATAATTTATGAGACCGACAATAAACAGTGCACAATGCATTATGCTACCAAAAACCCTACTCCATGAAGCTAGACATAAACATTTTTCGGAGTGAATGATCAAGGAGTAATGCCAATATATCGTTAGCCTTTAAAAAATAGTGTGATTCAGCTTATAAAAATATTTGCGCAACAATGGCTTATACATGGCACTTTAACAGTTGATCGTGATATAGGACAGCGTCTCAGTCCGGATCGTCGATGTGTTTGCATCGGCTACCCCACGGCACAGAGGAGTTCTTAACTGTCCATGATGAGGCACCCGTACCCCGACGCCCCCAAGGCCAACCACTATAACCCTACGCTTAGTCTATTCGCACCCACACAAAGGTGTTATTCAACTCCTAGGCACATATCGCCTTTACAACAATGTCCAACGGACAACACATATGCATGACGACGTAATGTTCAATCATGTATGTTTATCAATTTAAATATGTCCAACGGACAACATATATGCATGACGACATAATGTCTAATCATATATGTTCATCAAAGATGCATTTATCATATTCAATACCACGACGGTATATAATTCATTATCAATGTCAATACATCATAATCTCATCAACAATTACTTAACCCCACATAGGGTCTTACAATAATATGGAACCATTTCTTGACCTCAATGTATATTTATGGTCCATCCATTATCAACATTCCCCATTAAGGGTTCAACGTTTCCAATAACTTAAGTCTTAATAAATTATGAAATTCCTTAGGTTAAACAACCCTTAAAACCGTGGCCTCACAAGCCTTCAAGATTCTAAATTTTCTTCCATTTTATACACTAGTCTCTTCATACCTAATTACATAGCTTTTGTTCCACATGGGGTCAATTCAATCCCTCAACAACAATAGAATGAAATTCTCAATATTAATATGTATTCATATATAGCTCCCCAATTTTCACAAGTTTATATCTTGGATTCATATTTTTAAAGTCTTAAACTTTTGGTCAATTATATAAAATTTTAGGGTAAGTTACCCTTCAAAACCGTGGCCTTCTCAAGTCTCATTATTCAATTTAATTCTTCCACTTTATTATGAATTATGCATATCTCTAATTTCTTAATTTCCAAAGATGCACCAAGGCATCATTTAAACCTTAAACTTTCTATCTAAAACCGTGGCCGTTCAAGGTTCTCAAAATCTCAATCCCTCTCCATTTTATGTATTAGTTCCTTGACATCAAATCACTTTAATTTTTGTTCACCAAAATCAATTCAATCCTTCATGGTTCTAAGTCAAAACCGTGGTCTCCCCCTTGGGTATTAAACCCTTAAAATTTTCCATTCATTACTTTTAATATTATCATTCAACATTAAATCACATAAGCTTTATTTCTTTGTGTACAAAACCTAATTTTTATCCCAAAATTCCACTCAAAACCATGGCACCATGTTAAGGTAGGAAACTCCAAATTTTTCATTTAACAGCCCTAACATGATCAAGCATATTTAACATAACGAATATATACAAAATCACCATTCAAGTATTTATTCAACATCAAGAACACAAAATCATGCAAAATCATTAAAGAAAGTGAACATTCAAAGATGGAATCCTCTATCAACAAGCATACAAAGGTTCCATCACCACCATTAGTGGTTGAAGTGGATAATCTCCCTCTTACCTAAGGAAGAATCACGAAATGGTCTCCTTCTAGGTACTTGGTGAATTTCGGTTTTGAGCCTTCAAAACCCTAGGATTTTCAATCATCAAGAACCAACAGTAAACATAGTAAAGAATGAACCTTTGATCTCCAATGAGTCCCTAGAGTATGAAAATGAAGAGAAAAAGGAAGAAAAATGAGAACTTTACCTTCAAGCTCAAAGCTTTGCCTTGGATGACAATGGTGAAAAAGTGGGTTTTTGAAGAAAACCTTTCAAATTGAAGTTGTAGAGGAGGTTGAGGGAAGTGTAGAAATGGTGTTCATGAAAAGAAAAGTGAAGAGAAATGATCACAATGGTGGCTGGAATTTTCGAATTGGAGAGGAGGAAGAAGAGAGGAGGAAGAGGGAAAATAGAGGTGAAGATGGAAAATGAAGAAACTTTCTAGATAAGGAAGGTAGAGGAAGTAAAGGTGAGGGTAGAAATGAGCTTGGTGAAGAGAAAAGATGAAGGAAAATGGTGGAGATGAGGGCTGCAATTTTGTAGCTAAGGAGGAGGAAGAAGAGAGAAGGAGGAGAAAATGAAGAAGAAGCTTGAAGAGAGAGAAAGTGTTGGAGAAAGTGTGAGATATTTTGGGGTAAGTTAAGTTAAGTGTGTGGGAGCAAAATTTTGCTCCCCAAGGCTTAGAGTGCTACGGCAATGAGAGGGAAGAAATGTAACACCCCAAATTTCCTAAATAGTTGACAGTAATTTTGACAGTTAAAAGAATTCTACTATTTAGTGATTTCTGTGTACTGTAAAATTATTTTGAGTATTCCGTCAACATATTTGATCATTTTGAGTGATTTACTCCGTGTCAGGAAAATAATAATTTTCGGGCCGGGGAAAATTTTAAGTAATTTAATTATTACTGTTAAGTCTTAATTCTTTTACGTAATCTGATTTGATATTTGTCCGTTTTCTAATATTTGTGATTTTTGTGAATGATTATAAATTTTTATATTTCTCTGATCATTTTTGGACTGTTTGTGGGCCCCAGTGGTCCTACGTGGGCCCGGGGTGAGTCCCAAAACATGAAAATTTTTTTACGTATAGAAAAATTTATATTGTTAAGACAAAGACGGGGGATCTTACTAAACCTGAATCCGGAAATAGTTTTTAAAATTTTCTTTTACTGTGTTTTGTACTATATTTAATTATCGGGTGATAAAAATACAGGAAAAATATTATTCGAAGGACAATAGCAGATACAAAAATAAATATTGTACTGCGAAGTCAACATCAGTGGCTTGGATATCCACCATAGATGTAATCAACGGTGGAGACTTGATCTTGATTTAATCAATTGTTAAGATTTAGTCTTACAAAGTGGCTAGGACCATTTATAACCCTTGGATGTAAAGTTTGAAGAAGTAATATTGACCCTTCATTTTGGAGACACATCTAATGGCTAGGATTTCAAGGAGAAAAGATCCAACGGCCTAAATTAAGTCTTCTATCTAAAGCCTAAACCTAAAACTTATATTAATCCTAACCATTGATCTAATCAATGGTCAAGATTGCCTAAAATGGTGGCTAGGAGATTTGTTGCATTTTGAAGAGTGCATGGAGGAGGGGGGACGGTTTAGTGCTGCATTTAGGAGTTAAAGCACAAGTTGAAGACCATAATTGATCACTTTAGTCATTGTTGATCACCTTGGTCTTCATTGAACATTTTCAAGAAACAAAGTTATCAAAATTTCTCTCCATTTCTCTCCTTCTCTAAGCTCATGGCCAAGCACTCCAAAACAGCCTTCCATCACTCTTTAATTTCGAACAACCATATTTCTTGAATCTTTAGCTTATTCTAAGACACTTTGTAGTTTGCACCAAGTCTTAAATCTTTCATCTTCAAGGAGTTTTTCCAAGAGCAAGTTCTAGGGTTCTTAAGGTGAAGTTATGGAAAACTTCATTTCTTCTCTTCTTTTTCAGATCTAAACCATGGTTTATCTATTTCTACACTTGTTATTGATTTTGAGATTTGTTTATTAGGGATTTTCCAAGGAGCTCTACAAAATTGATAGGAACGAAAACCAAGTGATTTCACTTCATTCTTTACCTTAACCAAGTTTAAGAAACCTTTCCCTTACAAAAATAAAAAATTCCATATTTGTTCTTCAAGAAAAACCATTCGGCCAAGACATCCAAAATTACCATGCAATCTCTTTTAATTTCATTCAACCATAGATCTTGAATCTACATAATATTCTAAGCAACTTTCATGTTGGAGAATTTTTCTAAATCATTCATCTTCAACCTTGTTCATCAAGCTAAAGATTGAAGCTTTATTGGTGAAGTTTGTTAATCTTCACTTTTCTTTTGATTTTCAAGGTTCTAAGCCATGTTTGATCCATGGTTCCCCTAGTTCAAACTTAATATACTAATAAACTTGTGTTTTGTTGTGTATTTAAGAAACTTTTGGTGGTGAAGGACTTGGAAAAAGAAGCAAAACAAGGAGTTTTTGAGGATCTTCAAAGAGGTAAGAGGGAGATTCATCTCACCAACCAAGTATCGTGGTGAGAGATGGTTTATTTATTTGATGGATAGTGAATCCATGTGAGGATTCATATCCATGGTCATGTAATTATTTGTGTATGTTTATGTGCTTTGATTATTTGCCTATGCTTGGTATGATTTGCATGATTTATTGCTTTTGATTATGGCATGCTTGTGATATATATTTGAATATGTATATGTATGCCATGATTTGATGATGGAAAGGAAAATAATTTTTGGTTCCAAAGAACCATAGGAGCACACGGCCTCAAGGGTGTTTTTGAACAAAAAGGTTCTATGTATTTTACTAATCATGAGTTTTAGATGAAAAGAGCAATGTTGATTTTAAGGATTTGCAAAGAAAGTGAAAATGAAAAAAATTAACAAATGATTTGATTTCAAAGACCAAGGACTCACGGTTTTGTTAAAGAATTTTTAATGGTTTGGTTTGTGTAAAATCATATCAATTTAAAAGGAAAAATATTTGATAGTGTCAATGACCATGTACCGTGGTTTTGAAGGCTTGTGAATGCCTTGGTTTTATGAAACAAAGTGGTTTTCCAAGTGGAAATGTAATTTGAATTAGTACAAGGAATTTGGAAAGGGAATCAGAGTGTTTTATCACTTGAAAGATGAAATTTCGTTTATGAAAGACAAAAAGAGGTTGAAAGTGTTTGAACCTCAATTTATTTTGAAGAAAATTGATTTTTGGAATTGATTTGAAAAAAATAGAGAATATAATGGTGATTTGATATTTTCTAACGTGTAACTCATCCTTTGGGTTTTGGAGAGCGTTAGTAATTTTTAAAGTTAGAAACATTGATTTAATTCAATGGAATTGTGAATTTGTGGAATATATTGTGAAAAAGGATTTTCTTGAGTAAGAAAATGTGGAAAATAATGTGAAAAGTCATATTATTTTGAGTAAAGAATTTCTGAAAGGTGAAATATGAAAAATGATGCTGGAAATGATATTGATTTGTTTGGAAGTCCAAAATAATGTTTGGAATATTGAGGAATATTTTACGTGGTTGTAAAATGGTGAAAAATGTTTTACGTATCTTAAAAACATGATTTTTAAGCTACGCGATTTGAGAAACGTGTAAATATTTTTACGTGATTGAGAAAACGTTGTAAAATCAATACGTAATTTGAAAATGCAACAGAAGTGTTGTGGAATTGTGAAAACGTAACAGAAATGTTGCGCAATTGTGAAAACACGACAAAAGTGTTTTGTGACTATGAAAATGCGATAATATGATTTCGCAATGAAAAATACAGTAAAGATACTGTTGGGCCAATGTGTGGACCTTGATTATGAGATTATGAAATTAAACTAAGAATGGGCCAATGTGTGGACCCTGAATATGAAATTGTGAATTTTACTTGTGATTGGCATTGGTGCATTGAACATACATTGGAAATGGTGAAATTTGCCTGTGAGTGGCATTAGTGCATTTTATATGCATGAACTAGTGTAAGGACACTGTATGAGAAAATGATAAATTTTGCCTATGATTGGCATTGGTGCATTGAACATGCATTGGAAAGGTCCGATGGACTGTATGAGGCTATTTGCCTAGGAGAGACGTACACCTCTTGAGTAGGTGCGATATGCGTAGTGTAAGTCAATTGTTGACCTTGGGGGCATCGGGGTGCGGGTTGCTTACATGGGTGGTTGGTCGCGCTTCTTCCTGTAGGTTAGACCGATGCAACGCACCGATTATCCTAACCGAGACACTATTCTTAATCATGATCTCGTAAAGACTGTCGTGTATATACTAGATGTGCAAAAAAATCAAAATGAGGATTATAGCACTTGGTCTAAGGCATTTTGGTACCGACAGATCTTTCGGATCGACTTCTCCGAACTGAGTATTAGCTCCATGGAGTAGGACATTGAGTCTATGTGCGCATGCATGAAACTGAGTATTTGTATCTGTCGCGACCGGGATCGCGGCGGGAAATAGCAAACTCGCGTTATGATTTTAAGAATGATTAAAAATATGGAGTCGCCACCAATTTTATTTAAATTTAGGAAAAATTGGAAAACCTTTTTAGAAAATGGTCTTTGGAACCAAATCGGATTCGGGAGTCGGTTATGGATAGAGAAGGGTGGAAACTTAATCCCACTGCACCCCTATCACACCCGTCCTGAGACGGTACCTTAAATCAGTTGTGCAAAAAATTAATAATCTCGAATTTATCTATTTTACCCTTCTAAAAAAAACTTTGTAATTATTCTATTTTTTTATTTTTTTATTTTTTTATTTATTTTTAAAAGAAAAGAAAAACCAAATTGTGAAAATTAAATTTTGACTTGACAGAATTGAAATTCTGCTCCTACGTACCCTCAGGTGCAATGAGGAACTCAAAGTTACGTAGTTCTGTATAAAAATATTTGTGAGTTGATTGATTTTAATTAAGGAAAAGATTCTTTTTTAAAAAAAAAGGAAATTGTTTAAAAAAAATTTCTTGCACAAGGTTTAAGTTAGCACCAGGCTACTCAATAAACCCTTATGACCAAAACGACATTGAAGATAGCATCCACTATTCAATCATCATCATTGATCATTGCATTAATTAATTTTTTTTTTACATATATTTTTTATATTTTCATTTTTTTTCATTTTTTTTACTATTCCTATTTATTTTTTTTATATATGACTTATGTACCAAAAAAAAAATCTGTACAGAAAACATGGTTGCAAATAACCAAATCCATTCCAAGAAGTAAAAAAGAAAAAAAAAATGCCTAAGTTGCATAAATCAAACAAAACCCCAGGCCATTAAAACAATATCATAAAAAAGAAACTAAACCAATATATGAATTAAAAGAAGAACAGAGAAGCTGTAAAACCAGGGAGGGCTGTCACACGCACGGGATCGAGCTTGCTTCGGTAGTGGTGCGCCGCGGAGGACGCGTGCTGGTTGGACGGTGGTGCGGCTTGTGGATGAGTGGTTGCTGGACAGTGGTTGCCAGGACGTGGTGGGTTTGGTGGAAGCAAGGCGGGGCTGTTGGTGATGGTTACAGTGTTTGCTGGTGAGTTGGGCTCGGTGGTTTACGTGCAGTGGTGTTGCTATTTTTTGGGCTGTTTTGTGTTGTAGGGTGGCTTGTGGATGGAGGTTGGAGTTTGAGTGTTTAGTGTTAATGGAGTGGACGGATCTTGTGGGTGCAGCGGTGTTGCGGGATGGTGAAGCCTCTGGTTCGCGGTTGGCTTCTGTTTTCCGGTGGCGCAGCGTGGAACTCCGAGCGGTGCTAGTTCGGGCTCTGGCAGGTGGTCCGGTGCGGTTGCTGCACGGAAACGACGGTGAGGTTGAGTGGATCCTACGGGTTGATGGTGAGAAGAAGGTGGCTATTATGGAGGTGGAGGTGGTGGCTTGTGTGGGGAGCTTGGAGCCGTGAGGAGTGGTTGGAGTAATGGTGGGGCTGCTGGAGGGTTGAAGGGAATGGTCACTGAGTCAACTCAGTAGGTGTGGAGAAGGTTAGTGGGTTGTTTGTTGGAGATGAGGGAGATGGTGGAGGGTTGTTTCACGGTGGTGGAGGGCTGGATGGAGATGGCAGCAAGCAGTCCATGCGTGGGAGGAGAAGAGATGAAAAGGAAGAGGTGTGGTTGCTGCTAGTGGCTGTAGGTGAAGGTGAGAAATGGATGGTGGGTATTTGGTTTGGTGAAGGTGGTGGAGGTAGAAGATGAGATGATGGTGGTGAAGGAAGATGCCCCCATGCTACGTGAATGAGCTCCCTCCTTATGAAAATCAATGCTCTCTGCAATATGCCCCCTCCTCCTCTTTGGCTTCTGCTGTCTCTGTTTATATAAGTCATTTGCCCTTCTCTTCGTTTTCTGCCGGGTTCCCTCTTTTTGCAGGTAGTGGCATGAATGTGAGTGAGTGCTGTGTCGTGTAGCACGTAACATGGGTGGAGTCAGTGAGAAAGTGAGAGTGGGCATATGTGGGGACGTGAGAATATGTGGGTGCAATGCATGATGATAAAGAAAAAAGAATGGAGTGGGTGGCAGGTGGGTTTGAGATGTTGGAGGAATAAAATAAAAAAAAGTGTGTCAGTGTGGGAACGTGAAAGAGAGGTGAAAAATGTGAGGATGAGAAAGTGGGCTACGTGAATGGGAGTTTGTCAAAAAGTGATTGCTTTTTTTTATTTAATTTTTGTTTTTCTCCTTTTTTATTTTTTATTATATTTTTGGTCTTTTTTTTTTAATTTTTTTTATTATTTTTTTTCATTTTTTCATTTTTTATTATTTTAGCCCGGTCAAAATTAGGTGTTCACAATATCTATGTGATACATTAATTGAGGAATATTGCCTACGACAATTGTGCATCATTATTGAGTATTGGTTATAATAATTGAACTGTTGAAATACTTGGATGATGATGATGATAATTGGATAATGATGAGGACATCATCATGAATATTGAATGATATTTGAACAGATAAATGATTTGATGATGATAGTTGATTAATGTTGAGTGCATTATTGGAATTATGGTATGACATATCTGTATGGTATGCTATTTGTGTTATCTCTATGCTACCATGTTGGTATTGGCGTAGGTGATCTCACCTCTTTGTTATATTGTTTTGCTATGTTTGTATTATTAAAATTGAATAGTAGATGGAACGAGTTGTCTTAGACATACGAGAGATAAATACTCTGAGATCGGAGACAACATCAGAGGATGACCATTCCAGGTTTGATAGCGTGTATTGTTGACAAGGAACAGATGTCTGATGCATCAAGATGGATACAAGAAGGAATAAGTATGCTAAGTTTTCTCGTTAGTGTTGTACCGTGCTATTAAGTAGGACCTGTGATGGGTTTGCTACTGTTAAAAAGAGAGTTTGTTAGTTTTATATTTCTCTTTAAATTGTTAAATATTAATTAGTGTCAATATTGTATGTTAAACAGTTTAAATTTAATTTTCAGTATTACTTATAAATATCAGTAAGATTATGTTTCCGCCTTCAGTAAGAAAAGGAAATTTTAAAACTCGCCTTTTATAACTTAAACCTTTTATGTACTGATTTTCAGATTGGGAGTTGGTAGTCAGAAATGTGATGCCCTGAGGGGGGTGTTACATTAGTTGGTATCAGAGCACGGTTTGAGTCGTTTAGGGTTTATGGTTAGGTCTATTTTGCTTGTGTTGTGTTCTTTGTGTTTTGTTTTTCGAAAGGAAACTAGGTTATTTAAAATGGATATCAGATCCTTTTTATTTTGATTTGTCTGTCTTTGAAGAAAGGAAATGGCTCGTGATAGATAAAGGAAGACGATGGCTCGTGGTAGATGTACTTGCGTGGAAGCGGAACATGTTACTAGTAATGCAGTTGCAACTATGAGAGCAATGTGGAAGGATGACTGTAGGAACAGAGAATCGCTGAACAGCGAAAACTGAAAGTTGAGGTTCAGAATCTGATGCAAGAGAATCAGTTTTGAAATATAAGATTTCATAATTTTGGAACCTGGTATTTCTTCTTAGGGATATTAGGAAAGTGATTGATTTCAATGGGAAACATAATTACAATCACCAGGAAAATTAGCAGAAGCAGTGAACGTGTGAAGGTAGTGCTTGTAATAGTAAACCCATTTGGACCGTGATGTGTTTACTGTTTTGTAAGTGAAGTGGAAAGGGATACTTAATGAAGGATTGTATGTTCAAGGAAACAATTTGTTTTAAGTACGGAAAATCTGGACACATTTCTAGAGATTATGTTCCATTGAAAACAGAGTTTTCTGTTGGTAAAATCTTGGATAGTAGGGAAAGTTGTGACTCTGAATGGAACGGGAGTGTTCTGAGTTGAAGACCTAAACAAGGGAGACTATGCTATAGAAGGTGATTCCTTACCTATTCTTTATAGCATATGATTGAGTAGATCAATTATATGTTGGTGTTATCTGTGTTTTCATGATCTTCTGATTTGTTTATTTCTGTTTCTATTCTTAGCCTATTGAGCTACTCAAGTTATTCAAATTATTGTTATAGATCAATTTTTTGTGTTAGTTTGATCTGTTTCATAAATAGATATGATCTTTTTGATCATTTTTCAACCATATCCTATGAGATTATTTCAACAAAGTGTTAGTATTCCAGAGAACTTATTCTTAAAATCGGATTATACTTGTTAGATATGTCTGGTAACATATCAAATAGCTTCGCTACTTTCTTCTTTCTAAACCTCCATAGTTTTTTTTTCATATATTGAAATTGCTATAAAGGATATTCTTGTTTATATCCATGTCGCATTATCAGAGTGGCGCAGCGAAAGCGTAGTGGATTCTTCAAAAGTTGAAACAGTTTTTCAGTGGAAAAAGTTAAAGACAGTAATGGAAATCCTGGAAAATTTCTAAATCGTAGGACTTCTCATCTAGCTTATCAGAAAGAATTAAGTGTTTGTATGGACTGATGCATATAAGGAGAATTTTTAGGCGTTGAAATATGTTTGAGTACTTCTCTGGTATTAGTTTTGTCTAATCTCAGTGAACCATTGGAGGTGTACTGTGATGCGTTATATCGGAGTTCAAGATATGTGCATATACAAAATAGAAGAGTTGTGGGGTATGATTTTAAGAAATTGAAGTTACATGAGAAAAACTATTCTAAGCATGAATGGAAGTTGGTAGCCGCTGTGTTTGTATTAGAAGTATGGAATGACGTAAGTGAAGATGTAATATGGGAACTGGAGGAAAAAATGAAAGAATAATATTCAAATTTATTCTGAGGGTGTGAAATTAAGTTTATTAAATTTCGAGGACAAAATTTCTTTTTAGAGGAGGAGTATTGTAACACCTCAAATTTCCTAAATAGTTGACAGTAATTTTGACAGTTAACAGAATTCTACTATTTAGTGATTTCTGTGTACTGTAAAATTATTTTGAGTATTTCGTCAGCGTATTTGATCGTTTTGAGTGATTTACTCCGTGTCAGTAAAATAATAATTTTCGCGCCAGGGAAAATTTTATGTAATTTAATTATTACTGTTAAGTCTTAACTATTTTATGTAATCTGATTTGATATTTGCGCGTTTTCTAATATTTGTGATTTTTGTAGATAATTATAAATTTTTATATTTCTTTGATCGTTTTTGGACTGTTTGTGGGCCCCAGTGGTCCTACGTGGGCCCGGGGTGAGTCCCAAAACATGAAAATTTTTCTACGTATAGAAAAATTTGTACTGTTAAGACGGAGACAGGGGATCTTACTAAACCTGAATCCGAAAATAGTTTTTAAAATTTTTTTTACTGTGTTTTGTACTATATTTAATTATCGGGTGATAAAAATACAGGAAAAATATTATTCGAAGGACAATAACAGATACAAAAATAAATATTGTATTGCGAAGTCAACATCAGTGGCTTGGATATCCACCATAGATGTAATCAACGGTGGAGACTTGATCTTGATTTAATCAATGGTTAAGATTTAGTCTTACAAAGTGGCTAGGACCATTTATAACCCTTGGATGTAAAGTTTGAAGAAGTAATATTGACCCTTCATTTTGGAGACACATCTAATGGCTAGGATTTCAAGGAGAAAAGATCCAATGGCCTAAATTAAGTCTTTTATCTAAAGTCTAAACCTAAAACTTATATTAATCCTAACCATTGATCTAATCAATGGTCAAGATTGCCTAAAATGGTGGCTAGGAGATTTGTTGCATTTTGAAGAGTGCATGGAGGAGGGGGGACGGTTTAGTGCTGCATTTAGGAGTTAAAGCACAAGTTGAAGACCTTAATTGATCACTTTAGTCATTGTTGATCACCTTGGTCTTCATTGAACATTTTCAAGAAACAAAGTTATCAAAATTTCTCTCCATTTCTCTCCTTCTCTAAGCTCATGGCCAAGCACTCCAAAACAGCCTTCCATCACTCTTTAATTTCAAATAACCATATTTCTTGAATCTTTAGCTTATTCTAAGACACTTTGTAGTTTGCACCAAGTCTTAAATCTTTCATCTTCAAGGAGTTTTTCCAAGAGCAAGTTCTAGGGTTCTTAAGATGAAGTTATGGAAAACTTCATTTCTTCTCTTCTTTTTCAGATCTAAACCATGGTTTATCTATTTCTACACTTGTTATTGATTTTGAGATTTGTTTATTAGGGATTTTCCAAGGAGCTCTACAAAATTGATAGGAACGAAAACCAAGTGATTTCACTTCATTCTTTACCTTAACCAAGTTTAAGAAACCTTTCCCTTACAAAAATAAAAAATTCCATATTTGTTCTTCAAGAAAAACCATTCGGCCAAGACATCCAAAATTACCATCCAATCTCTTTTAATTTCATCCAACCATAGATCTTGAATCTACATGATATTCTAAGCAACTTTCATGTTGGAGACTTTTTCTAAATCATTCATCTTCAACCTTGTTCATTAAGCTAAAGATTGAAGCTTTATTGGTGAAGTTTGTTAATCTTCACTTTTCTTTTGATTTTCAAGGTTCTAAGCCATGGTTGATCCATGGTTCCCCTAGTTCAAACTTAATATACTAATAAACTTGTGTTTTGTTGTGTATTTAAGAAACTTTTGGGGGTGAAGGACTTGGAAAAAGAAGCAAAACAAGGAGTTTTTGAGAATCTTCAAGAGGTAAGAGGGAGATTCATCTCACCAACCAAGTATGGTTGGTGTGGTGTGAAATATGATTAAAAATTAATATTAAAGATAGTTGCCAAGTTCCACCAAAATTATAAAAACTTTGCAACCAGTTGTAGTGAGCAAAGGTCGATCCACAGAGAACCAATTCAATTAACACTATCAATCTAATCCTTAAATTAATTTCTGATGAAAAATAAACAGTGAAAGTAAAAAGGGGGGTTTGTTAATTTAAAACTAAAATGCAAAAATAAACTTAAATCAAAACAGGAAACACAAATTGAATTATCAAGTTAAAAACATTGGTTAAGAGATAGAATCCACCACTAGATTTATATGATTATGCCAACTTACATACCCTTTATACCAACATGATCAATTATATTTTTATGTGATTGTGAGATAAATCTCAAGTCTTCCTTATGTTTAGCTTAATTCAGCAACCGCTCAAATCAAACCCTAACCATTAGTTATTTATAAAGCAACCGCTATTACACCTCCCTAATGATTGCATTAATAATTAGAAAACCAATCACACTAAGGTCTAATCACACACCGGGATTAAATTACTTAGATCATATGTTTCACTAGTTTTACCACCGCAACCGCGCATAGCAATCCTAGTTTTACCACTTTCGAAATTTGGCAAAGAATATAAAAACCTTTATATCGATTTAAGATCAGAAACATATGAATAAAAACATAATTGAATTGATATAAAGAAAGTATGCAAGATTCACATAATCAAAACTAGGGTTTCATCCTCCCTTAACCAATCAAAGAGTTTTAGCCACACATGGCAAATTCAAAATCACAATAAAAGTTAAAGGAAAACATTGTTCAAAACAGAAGAAGAAAAGAAGAACTAAAAATCAAACTAGTTTCCAAGGCTTGAGAATAATTGATCTTTGATCGCTCGAATCCGAGTCTCCAATCCTCAATCGAATCCTTCCCCTTCTTGGTCTTTGTGATCTCTCAGTTTTCTTCGCGGCTCTCTCTGTCTAGACTCCTTTTAAGGGCTCTAAGCAGCCCTATTTATAGGTTTGGGAACCTATTTTAGCATTAAATCACGAAATCAAAATCCTGATCTGATGACACGGGGCGTGTCATGTCACACGGCCCAACCCGTGTCTGATTCTGGAGGTCAATTTCCAAGTTTTCCAAAGTCAGAGAGGAACACGGCCCACCCCGTGTCATTTGACACGGGCCGTGTTCTCGGGCAAGCTTGATACTGGTTCTTCTTCGTGAAGTCAGAGGATTACACGGCCTACCCCGTGTCATTTGACACGGGCCGTGTTGTTCAAAATCATCCAAATCAGCCTTGATTCTTCATGCATGCTCTCTTCCTTTGCTTCTAGGAGTTTGATACTGATTCCTTTAAATCCTTCAACTCTCTCCTCGATAGTTCAAAACCAATGAACTCCATCACTCATGAATCTCCTGAAAATCACAACATGTTTATGAGTGTTTATAATCACATTTTAGCAAAGTTTCACAATAAACATCCAAAGATAATTCTAAATCAGAAACTTAGCTAAATGTTAACAATTAAACCCATATGGAATCCAATTAGATCAAACAAAAGAACATTTAAGAGCTGAAATTATTAACAGATCAAATACCCCCACACTTATCCTTTTGCACTCCTGGGCAAGAACATAAAATCAAGCACATGCTTCCCAAAAAGTAATGAAAGTACTGAACGATGAGCAAATATTTACACACATCAATCCTTTCAAGGTATTTAAGCATTCAGGAATTTCCTCTCTCAACAATCCAAATCAGCAAGCCAGGTCAATCCAACATCAGGGTTAAGTCAACATGATAAATCCTCACTGATGTACTCTCTTTCACTCAAGTATTTTGGGCTTGTATTTACTCTCAACCGACTCATGAAAACATGCCCTATCATAGGCTTGACAAGCCTCTACTTCTCCACCACCTAAATCACATGCACACAAAGATCAAAAGGTCTTTAATCAGGTTGTAATGGGGTCAAGGTCAAGGTAAGATATATCAAGGATAAACCAAGTTAGACCATCGGAAATAGAAGAGCAAAGGGAAATATAAAAATCAAACACTTTTGCACAATTACCCCAGCACTTTTCAATCCATCTTCATCTTTCGCTTGACTTTCTCTTTTCAACAACCAATCTTTTCTTCTCCCTTTTTTTTTTTTTTTGAATAAACATTTCTTCCTTTTCTCATTTGAGAGCTTTTTTTTTTCAGACAAAACAGTGTAATCACCCCCACACTTATTCAAACACAATTCCCAACATAATTATTAAGCTCTTCTACTCCCTACGGTAGGGTAGTAATGGTTTTTCACTATTAAGCTTGTATTGAGCTATAATAAAAAGAAAGGATAGCATTCAAGCTCAAAGGGGTGAACAATGGATCAAAATACTAGGATAGCTATTTGGCCAGTGGCTGAAAGAAAGAAATGCCTTTATCATCTAAAAAATGTGCAGTGATCATTTGCAGCTTAAAAGAGAGTCAAATCAAGTTCTGAAAAACATATAATCACAAGTGGAGTCACACAACAAAGAACAAAAATGACTTAAAAGTAGTCATTCACATTAAGGCCCAAAAACTCACTAGGTCCAAATTTTATCAAATTCTCAAAACCCTTTCAATTTTTAAAACCTCTCAGTGCAAGTTTAGAAGCAAGAAAGTCAATTCCTTTAAGCTTAAAAACCTGTCCAATTAAAAATCAATCACTTGCTCATTGCTCAACATACTCTAAAAACCAGTTAGAAAAACATGCACCAGATATACCATTAAGATCAGAATGTGCAATAAGGCTGCAATAAGGCTCAAGCCCAAACTTCCCCCCACACTTAAAACAGACAGTGTCCTCAATGTCAAAGCATACACAACAGATAAAAGGAGTCTGAATAATTAAGCAAAGTATATGCGAAGAAATTAAGTCTATCATCATGAAATCCAGTTCAATACAAAAGAGGAACCAAAAGGAGTCAGAATAAGTCCCATTAAACCATCAACATGAAGGACACAGCCTCAAAAGAAAATGAAAATACATCAAGATGGGGGAGGGGGAAATGACAAACGCTGAAGCAAAAGATCAAGTTTGTCATCAATGGCATCCAGCCGCTGATCGCGCGCAACCTCCAGAGCCTGAAAACGGTCCTCTAAGCGCTGGAAGCGAGCAGCATGGTCTAGCTCCAGGCAATCAATACGAGCCAAAACAGCAGTATAGGAAGAGGTGCCATGCGGAGTAGAAGGACCCGCATTATCAGCAAACTCAGCAGGAGGGGAAACAACAATATCCTCATGTGGTTCAGGGGCCGGATCAACTCTAGGCAAGGGAGCTCCATCAGTGCCAAGCAAGACAAGAGCACCATTGAGACGAGTGCATAGCTTCATGGACACCAAAATGGCCCCATCAATAGCACTGGGACCCTAAACCGGGGCCTCCTCCAACAGATCCAGATAATCAAAGTGATCAGCAATGGCGGTCACATACCCCCCAATCACTATGCGACCAGCTGTAGTGGTCCCTACATGGTGAAACAGGTTACAAAGCCAATACCCTCCATTGACAGGGACACCCTCCAGCATGCAATGTAAGAAAAATAACTCAGAACGGCTAATTGTCCCTTGACTTTCCCCCCTACCACAAAGAGTATTAGCTAACCATTTTTGAATATAGCGATGAGCAGGAGACCTAAGCTGAGAAGCTTTAGACACTCTAGGATCATAACTATCAGACTCAGGCACAGTGAGGGCAGACCACACATGATCAGCATTAAAATCACGGGGTAACATATTGTGCCCCTCAGGAAAACCAAAAATAACTCTAAACATATGAATATCAATCGAATGGGAGTTACCTAGCAATCTAAAGGTAATTTCACCAGGCCAACTGTGCTGATCAGACAGAGGATAGAGTTTACGATTAAAACTAGCAACAAACTCCCTAGTTAATGCAGCATAAGTAGGCTTCTGTAGCAGTGCAAAATCAACCCATCCAATTCTACCTAATAAAGTAAACACCTCATCATAAAGTCCTATGGCCCTAAGGGTATCTACATCTAAAAAGCGAGTGGAAACCACTACCTTGCTATCAATAGGGTGGACTGGCACCGGAGGAGGTGAGGGTTCACGCGGGGGTGATGGAGGCCGAGCACGCCTAGAGGAAGCACGGTGGGGGTGAAGTGAACAGGAAGCAGCGGTGACCTTGGTTCGCTTCTTAGGCCCCATCAAGAGAAGAAACAGAGCAAGGAGAGAATGTGGTGGTGGTTTGAGGGTGAAATCAGAAAAATGAAGGAGAGAAGGGAGAGAAGCTGCGCGTGGAGAGAGGGGGAAATGATAATGTTGGAGTATGGTGGAGATTAGAGGCTATTTGGAGGTAATGGTGGAGATTGGAAGCTATTTGGAGGTAATGGTGGAGATTGGAAAGGAATGAGGGTGAGACCACGTGCAAAGAAGAAGAAGAAGAAACAGGGAAAAATTGGGAAAAGAAGAGGAAAAGTGAGAAATGCGTGTGGGGAGAGGTGATAATAGTGAAAAATGGTGAAGAAGGGAGGAGAATGGTGGTGGGCGATGGTGGGTAAGAAAAAATTGAAGGGGAGATGGTGGTGGTGCGCAGAGGAGAATAAAAGAAGGGAGAATTAGGTAAATTAGGGCAGAAAAACCCCAAATCAGGGATTAAATGGGCGCTGGCACGAGTACATGGGCCGTGTCATATGACACGACCCACCCCGTGTACTCCTCTGACTTAAGGATGAGCTGCGTAGGATGACACGGGCCGTGTCATAGGACACGGCAATACCCGTGTATCTCTCTGGAAAACATGAGGTGCAGATGGACTTGACAACACGGGCCGTGTCATAAGACACGGCCATACCCGTGTATCTCTCTGGAAAATCATTCAAACGTGCCATCCTCGTAAACACGGGTCGTGTCATAGGACACGGCCCACCCCGTGTCATTTTTTGCAGGAAATGGGGCACTGTCATGAGGACACGGGCCGTGTCATATGACACGGCCCACCCCGTGTGGTCTGCTGACTTACAGGAAATACTTTAAACTGCGCCCTAGGATTGCATACACTCAACAAACCATGAACTCAAGCAATCAAATAAGAACTGAGCAAGTCAAAACACAAATACCAGCAAGGATACAAGTATCATCAAGCAAGAAACTAAGAAACTAAACAACGCAAAATAGGAAGGGAAGAGAAAGCAAATCTGATTGGGTTGCCTCCCAATAAGCGCTTGGTTTATTGTCCTCAGCCAGACATTGTGATGCTCCTCACTATGCTTCATAAGACGGATGGAGAAGAGGCATGTCTTCAACCTCTCGCATTCTCAGGAAGTTCATGATAAGGCTTGAGACGGTGCCCATTAACCTTGAATGCCTTGCCGAGGCCTCGTTCATGATCTCCACCGCACCAGAAGGAAAAAAGAGTAGTTACTACAAATGGGCCAATCCATTTAGAACGTAACTTACCGGGAATAACTTGAGTCTGGATTGGTATAGCAACACTTTTTGGCCTTGGTGGAAATTTTTCCTCGAGATCATTTGATCATGAAATGCTTTGGTCTTGGCCTTGTAAATGAGGGCACTCTCAAAGGCTTCATTCCTCAATTCTTCCAACTCCGAATTTGGAGTTTTTCTCGCTTGCCAGCACCTTCCAAGTGCAAGTTAACCTGCTTGATAGCCCAGTAAGATTGGTGTTCTAGCTCCACTGGCAAGTGACAGGGCTTCCCATAAACCAATCTGAATGGGGACATGCCAATAGGGGTCTTGTATGCAGTCCGATAAGCCCACAAGGCATCAGCAAGTCTAGTACTCCAATCCTTGCGCGTGGGATTCACAGTTTTTTCAAGGATAGACTTGATCTCCCGATTGGATACCTCAGTCTGGCCATTAGTCTGAGGATGATAAGGAGTAGAAATCCGGTGCACCACACCATATTTTTTCAACAAGGCTTCAAAAATTCTGTTGCAAAAATGTGTTCCTTGATCACTAATAATGGCTCTGGGAGTGCCAAACCTGGAAAAAATAAAGGACTTCACAAAATCCACAACAGTTTTAGAATCATCAGATTTGGTGGCTTTAGCTTCCACCCATTTGGAAACATAATCCACAGCTAAAAGAATATAGGAGAAACCAAAAGAAGGAGGAAACGGTCCCATGAAGTCAATGCCCCAAACATCAAAAACTTCCACAAAGATTATGGGAGTTTGAGGCATTTGATTTCGTGGACCAATATTACTGTTCTCGACACGGTCACATGACTTACGTAAATCATAAGCATCTTTAAAATGGTAGGCCAAGAGAAACCACCGTCAAGTACTTTGTTGGTGTCCTCTTCATGCCGAAATGTCCTCCACGAGGCATAAGTATGGCAAAAAGATAGAACGGAGTGAGTTTTTCGAATCCGGGATACATCTCCGAATCACTTGATCCGCGCAATGCTTCCAAAGGTAAGGATCATCCCAAATGTAGTATTTGCAATCACTCCTCAGCTTATCTCGCTGTGCTTTGTTCAAAGCCTCGCCTAGGGAAGGTCTTTGGTGGCCAAGTAATTGGCAATATCGCATACCACGGAATAGTGGTTGCGATAGCCATTAAATGCTCATCCGGAAAGCTCTCTGGTATAGGTATGTCCTCCTCTTCAGTCACCAATCTGCTCAAATGGTCTGCCACCAAGTTTTCGCTCCCCTTTTTGTCTTTAATTTCCAAGTCAAACTCTTGGAGCAGCAGAATCCATCGGAGCAATCTTGGCTTCGCTTCCTTCTTTGCCAGTAGGTACTTCAATGCTGCATGATCAGAAAAAACAATTACTTTAGAACCAATTAAATATGATCTAAATTTCTCTAAAGCAAAAAAACAAAGAAGAAGTTCTTTCTCAGTTGTAGAGTAATTCAGTTGAGCATCATTTAGGGTCCTTGATGCATAGTAAATAGCATAAGGGACCCTATCAACTCGCTGTCCTAAGACAGCCCCTACCGCAAAGTCACTAGCATCACACATTAATTCGAAAGGAAGCTCCCAATTTGGTGGCCTAATGATAGGTGCCTCAGTCATCAACTCCTTAAGTGTGGTGAAAGCCTTCATACACTTCTCATTAAGCTGAAAGGGCACATCTTTTTGGAGAAGTGTGCAGAGGGGTGCTGATATCTTGGAAAAGTCCTTGATGAAGCGCCGATAGAAACCTGCATGACCAAGAAAAGAACGAATATCCCGCACACTTGTGGGCGGGGGTAAGGAACGCACAAGCTCTACCTTAGCTTTATCAACTTCAATGCCCCTAGCAGAAATTACATGACCTAACACAATACCTTCTTCCACCATGAAATGGCATTTTTCCCAATTTAAAACCAGGTTAGTGTCAATGCATCGCTTTAAAACTAAAGTTAAATGTTCCAAGCATTTTTCAAAGCCATTCCCAAATACACTAAAGTCATCCATGAAGACCTCAATGATGTTCTCTATGTAATCAGAAAAAAGACTCACCATACATCTCTGAAAAGTCCCTAGTGCATTACACAGTCCAAAAGGCATTCGCCTATAAGCAAAGGTGCCAAAAGGACAAGTGAAAGTGGTCTTGTCCTGATCTTCCGGAGCAATAGCAATTTGGTTATAACCTGAAAACCCATCTAAGAAACAATAATGAGAATGACCAGCTAACTTTTCTAACATTTGATCAATAAAAGGTAAAGGAAAGTGGTCTTTTCTGGTGGCAGCATTCAATTTTCTATAGTCTATACAAACACGCCACCCTGTCTGTAATCTAGTGGGAATAAGCTCATTCTCAGCATTTCTTACCACGGTAATGCCGATTTCTTTGGTACTACCTGGACCGGGCTTACCCACTTGTCGTCGAAATGGGGTAGATAACCCCACACTTAGGAGCTTCAAGGTATCTCCTTCTTCACAACATCCATCATCGGGGATTCAATCTCCTCTCGTGGTTCTCTCACTTTGGTTTAGCCCCTCCTCCATTAAGATTCGATGCATGCAAATGGAGGGGCTAATACCTCTGATATCCGCAATAGTCCACCCAATGGCTGTCTTGTGTTCTTTCAACACAGAAATCAAGCTCTCCTCTTGCTCTTTAGTGAGGGATTTAGCAATTATTACCGGAAGTGTTTCCTTCTCACCCAGAAAAATATATTTCAAATGGGAGGGCAGTTCCTTCAATTCCAACTCTGGTGCCTGCACAACAGAAGGTTTAGGTACATCAGTAGTAAATGGTAATTCAACATACGATACCTCATGTCCTTCTAAGGTGGGAGAGAGTGTATGCAAGGCTGCCACCACTTCTTTTGAATCCTGAAAATCTAAACTGTGAGTCATAACTGTATCAATGGCATCAAATTGATTAGACTCAAGAACAGCAGAAATTAAAGATTCAAAAACATCAAAAGAATCAATAACATAAGCAGAGTGCACATCACTCGGGTATCTCATGGCCTCAAAGATGTTGAATCTAATCAACTCTCCATCAAATTCCATAGTCAATGTTCCCGAATGCACATCAATTTTAGTTCGGGCAGTCTTGAGGAAAGGCCTCCCCAACAGAATGGGGGCAGAGTTGGGAGATTTGTCCTCCTCCATGTCCAGCACATAGAAATCTGCCGGAAACACCAGTTCATTGACCTGCACCAAAACATCCTCAACAACCCCCTTAGGGTATGCATTAGACCTGTCTGCCAGTTGAATGATAACTCCAGTAGGTTCTAAAGGTCCTAGATGTAAAGATGCATAAATAGAGAAAGGCATAACATTAATGGATGCACCTAAGTCTAGCATAGCCCTCTCAAACCTGGCATTACCGATAGTGCATGGTATAGTAAATGTGCCAGGATCTTTACATTTAGTTGGGAGTTTCTTATTAAACACAGCTGAAACATTTGCTCCCACTTGAACTCGTTCATTACCTTTCAATTTCCTTTTGTTAGTGCACAGCTCTTTTAAGAATTTAGCATATCTAGGCACTTGCTTTATGGCATCTAACAGAGGAATGTTAACTTCAACTTTCCTAAAGGTCTCTAAGATCTCTTTATCCGCTTCTTCTTTCTTATTTTTAACCAACCTGCTCGGAAAAAGGGCCTTAGTGACATATTTAGGACATAGGTCAGAAACACTTACCTTAGGGGTCTTAGAATTGAGCCCCTCTTCATCTACCTCCTTAGAATTTTGAGCTTTATCTTCAGTGACTAGGTAAGATGTGGGTCCGTCAAGTGTCTTCCCACTGCGCAAAGTGACAGCACTAGCATTCTCTCTTGGGTTCACTTCTGGCTGCGAGGGAAGTTTCCCTGAAATCTGACTCTGCACCTTGTTTATCTCAGTAGCCAACTGACCCACTTGGTTCTGCAAAGTACTGATAGTGGCCCTTGTTTCTTGCTGAAACTGAATATTGTTGGTGGCCATTTGCCTCACTAGATCTTCCAACGAAGGCTCAGGTTGCCTAGGGGCCTGAACTTGTGGTTGCCTTGGAGGAAAGGGTGCTTGCCTTTGCTGAAACCCTGGAGGACCATAGGCTTGGGGTTGCGCTTGAGCTTGAGGCTGCTTTGCATAGCTAAAGTTGGGATGATCTCTCCACCCCGGATTATATGTGTTGGAGTAGGGGTTGTAATTCTTGGATGGAGCAGAAAATCCCCCCACTGCCTTGGCTTCTTCATTTGTGTCTTCTTGTAAAGTGGGACACATATCAGTGGGATGTCCTGAAGAGCAACAAATCCCACATGCCTGTACTGGTGCTTTCCCAGTGTCCATCAGCTTCTGAATCATGGCAGTCAACTGTGTCATTTGATTCTGCAGACTAGTAGTGTCAGCCTCTTTAACTGCTCTCACTCCTGTATCATTCCGAGTGAAGAATTGTTGAGTATTCGCAGCCATTCTAGATATCAGATTCCTGGCTTCTCGAGGAGTCTTATCAACCAAGGCTCCTCCACTGGCAGCATCAATCATGTTGCGGTCCATTCCTAGCAAACCTTCAAAGAAATACTGTATCAGAAGTTGTTCACTAATTTGGTGCTGAGGGCAGCTAGCACACAATCTCTTGAATCTCTCCTAGTACTCATGAAGTGATTCCCCATGTCTTTGTTGGATCCCGGAAATTTCTTTTCTGATTGTTGCGGCCTTTGATGCAGGGAAGTATCTGTCTAGGAAAGCCCGAGCCATGTCATGCCATGTCTGAATTGATCCGGGTGGCAAGTAGTACAACCACTCCTTTGCAGAATCCTTTAGGGAAAATGGAAAAGCTCTCACTTGACTTGCTCAACCGAAATTCCCTGCGGGCTTCATGCTAGAACACACAACATGGATTTCCTTCAGATGTTTGTTCGGATCTTCTCCGGCTAGTCCATTGAAAGATGGCAACAGATGAATCAGTCCAGATTTCAATTCAAATGCCTCCTCATTCTCAGGAATTTCTATGCACAGAGGTTGTTGGTCTAAGTCCGGAGCACCCAACATTCTCAATGTATTTTCTGCCATCACTTCTGCTTCAGGTGGTTCAGATATCTCAGATGCCGCAGAACTGGAAAGATCTACGTGACGGGCAGCTTCAACGTCAGCAGGTGTGAATTGCGAGCTGATCTGTTCAAAGTAATGCCTTAAGTTTCTCAATTGCTTGTTCACCTCTTCACCGGACATGAACTCCTGCAAGATAGTTGAAGAGAACAACCAGAACTATTAAAAATAAAAACAGAGAGAAAAATAGGAAACAAATTAACAAAAAGCAATTGAAAAATTAGTTCCCCGGCAACGGCGCCAAAATTTGGTGTGGTGTGAAATATGATTAAAAATTAATATTAAAAATAGTTGCCAAGTTCCACCAAAATTATAAAAATCTTGCAACCAGTTGTAGTGAGCAAGGGTCGATCCACAGAGAACCAATTCAATTAACACTATCAATCTAATCCTTAAATTAATTTCTGATGAAAAATAAACAGTGAAAGTAAAAAGAGGGGTTTGTTAATTTAAAACTAAAATGCAAAAATAAACTTAAATCAAAACAGGAAACACAAATTGAATTATCAAGTTAAAAACATTGGTTAAGAGATAGAATCTACCACTAGATTTATATGATTATGCCAACTTACATACCCTTTATACCAACATGATCAATTATGTTTTTATGTGATTGTGAGATAAATCTCAAGTCTTCCTTAAGTTTAGCTTAATTCAGTAACCGCTCAAATCAAACCCTAACCATTAGTTATTTGTAAAGCAACCACTATTACACCTCCCTAATGATTGCATTAATAATTAGAAAACCAATCACACTAAGGTCAAATCACACACCGGGATTAAATTACTTAGATCATATGTTTCACTAGTTTTACCACCGCAACCGCGCATAGCAATCCTAGTTTTACCACTTTCGAAATTTGGCAAAGAATATAAAAACCTTTATATCGATTTAAGATCAAAAACATATGAATAAAAACATAATTGAATTGATATAAAGAAAGTATGCAAGATTCACATAATCAAAACTAGGATTTCATCCTCCCTTAACCAATCAAAGAGTTTTAGCCACACATGGCAAATTCAAAATCACAATAAAAGTTAAAGGAAAACATTGTTCAAAACAGAAGAAGAAAAGAAGAACTAAAAATCAAACTAGTTTCCAAGGCTTGAGAATAATTGATCTTTGATCGCTCGAATCCGAGTCTCCAATCCTCAATCGAATCCTTCCCCTTCTTAGTCTTCGTGATCTCTCAGTTTTCTTCGCGGCTCTCTCTGTCTAGACTCCTTTTAAGGTCTCTAAGCAGCCCTATTTATAGGTTTGGGAACCTATTTTAGCATTAAATCACGAAATCAAAATCCTGATCTGATGACACGGGCCGTGTCATGTCACACGGCCCAACCCGTGTCTGATTCTGGAGGTCAATTTCCAAGTTTTCCAAAGTCAGAGAGGAACACGGCCCACCCCGTGTCATTTGACACGGGCCGTGTTCTCGGGCAAGCTTGATACTGGTTCTTCTTCGTGAAGTCAGAGGATTACACGGCCTACCCCGTGTCATTTGACACGGGCCGTGTTGTTCAAAATCATCCAAATCAGCCTTGATTCTTCATGCATGCTCTGTTCCTTTGCTTCTAGGAGTTTGATACTGATTCCTTTAAATCCTTCAACTCTCTCCTCGATAGTTCAAAACCAATGGACTCCATCACTCATGAATCTCCTGAAAATCACAACATGTTTATGAGTGTTTATAATCACATTTTAGCAAAGTTTCACAATAAACATCCAAAGATAATTCTAAATCAGAAACTTAGCTAAATGTTAACAATTAAACCCATATGAAATCCAATTAGATCAAACAAAAGAACATTTAAGAGCTGAAATTATTAACAGATCAATGGTGGTGAGAGATGGTTTATTTAATTGATGGATAGTGAATCCATGTGAGGATTCATATCCATGGTCATGTAATTATTTGTGTATGTTTATGTGCATTGATTATTTGCCTATGCTTGGTATGATTTGCATGATTTATTGCTTTTGATTATGGCATGCTTGTGATATATATTTGAATATGTATATGTATGCCATGATTTGATGATGGAAAGGAAAATAATTTTTGGTTCCAAAGAACCATAGGAGCACACAGCCTCAAGGGTGTTTTTGAACAAAAAGGTTCTATGTATTTTACTAATCATGAGTTTTAGATGAAAAGAGCAATGTTGATTTTAAGGATTTGCAAAGAAAGTGAAAATGAAAAAAATTAACAAATGATTTGATTTCAAAGACCAAGGACTCACGGTTTTGTTAAAGAATTTTTAATGATTTTGTTTGTGTAAAATCATATTAATTTAAAAGGAAAAATATTTCATAGTTTCAATGACTATGTACCACGGTTTTGAAGGCTTGTGAATGCCTTGGTTTTATGAAACAAAGTGGTTTTCCAAGTGGAAATGTAATTTGAATTAGTACAAGGAATTTGGAAAGGGAATCAGAGTGCTTTATCACTTGAAAGATGGAATTTCGTTTATGAAAGACAAAAAGAGGTTGAAAATGTTTGAACCTCAATTTATTTTGAAGAAAATTGATTTTTGGAATTGATTTGAGAAAAATGGAGAATATAATGGTGATTTGATATTTTCTAACGTGTAACTCATCCTTTGGGTTTTGGAGTGCGTTAATAATTTTAAAGTTAGAAACATTGATTTAATTCAATGGAATTGTGAATTTGTGGAATATATTGTGAAAAGGATTTTCTTGAGTAAGAAAATGTGGAAAATAATGTGAAAAGTCATATTATTTTGAGTAAAGAATTTCTGAAAGGTGAAATGTGAAAAATGATGCTGAAAATGATATTGATTTGTTTTGAAGTCCAAAATAATGTTTGGAATATTGAGGAATATTTTACGTGGTTGTAAAATGGTGAAAAATGTTTTACGTATCTTAAAAACATGATTTTTAAGCTACGCAATTTGAGAAACGTGTAAATATTTTTACGTGATTGAGAAAACGTTGTAAAATCAATACGTAATTTAAAAATACAACAGAAGTGTTGTGAAATTGTGAAAACATAACAGAAATGTTGCGCAATTGTACAAACACGACAAAAGTGTTTTGTGACTATGAAAACGCGATAATATGATTTTGCAATGAAAAATACAGTAAAGATACTGTTGAGCCAATGTGTGGACCCTGATTATGAGATTATGAAATTAAACTGAGAATGGGCCAATGTGTGGACCCTAAATATGAAATTGTGAATTCTACCTGTGATTGGCATTGGTGCATTGAAAATGAATTGGAAATGGTGAATTTTACCTGTGAGTGGCATTGGTGCATTTTATATGCATGAACTAGTGTAAGGACACTATATGAGAAAATGATAAATTTTGCCTATGATTGGCATTGGTGCATTGAACATGCATTGGAAAGGTCCGATGGACTGTATGAGGCTATTTGCCTAGGAGAGACGTATACCTCTTGAGTAGGTGCGATATGCATAGTGTAAGTCACTTGTTGACCTTAGGGGCATCAGGGTGCGGGTTGCTTACATTGGTGGTTGGTCGCCCTTCTTCCCGTAGGTTAGACCGATGCAACGCACCGATGATCCTAACCGAGACACTATTCTTAATCATGATCTCGTAAAGACTGTCATGTATATGTTAGATGTGCAAAAAAATCAAAATGAGGATTATAGCACTTGGTCTGAGGCATTTTAGTACCGACAGATCTTTCGGATCGACTTCTCCGAACTGAGTATTAGCTCCATAGAGTAGGACATTGAGTCTATGTGCGCATGTATGAAACTGAGTATTTATATCTATGTGATACATTAATTAAGGAATATTGCCTATGACAATTGTGCATCATTATTGAGTATTGGTTATGATAATTGAACTGTTGAAATACTTGGATGATGATGATGATAATTGGATAATGATGAGGACGTCATCGTGAATATTGAATGATATTTGAACTGATAAATGATTTGATGATGATAGTTGATTAATGATGAGTGCATTATTAGAATTATGGTATGACATATCTGTATGGTATGCTGTTTGTGTTATCTCTATGCTACCATGTTGGTATTGGCGTAGGTGATCTCACCTCTTTGTTATATTGTTTTGTTGTGTTTGTATTATTAAAATTGAATAGTAGATGGAACGAGTTGTCTTAGACATACGGGAGATAAATACTCTGAGATCGGAGACAACATCAGAGAATGACCATTCCAGGTTTGATAGCGTGCAATGTTGATAAGGAACAGATGTCTGATGCATCAAGATGGATACAAGAAGGAATAAGTATGCTAAGTTTTCTCGTTAGTGTTGTACCGTGCTATTAAGTAGGACCCGTGATGGGTTTGCTACTGTTAAAAAGAAAGTCTGTTAGTTTTATATATCTCTTTAAAATGTTAAATATTAATTAGTGTCAATATTGTATATTAAATAGTTTAAATTTAATTTTCAGTATTACTTATAAATATCAGTAAGATTATGTTTCCATCTTTAGTAAGAAAAAGACATTTTAAAACTCACCTTTTATAACTCAAACCTTTTATGTACTGATTTTCAGATTGGGAGTTGTTAGTCAGAAATGTGATGCCCTAAGGGGGGTGTTACAAGAGAGGGGTGGAGAGGCTTCTCCAACAAGCCAAGGGCATTGTTATCCTTTAGTAGTCAAAGCTTCTCAAAGAAGCTTTGAAGAAAGTACACTAATTTGAATTAAAGTGGATTTGATTTGATATAAAGTGGATTGCATTAGGATAAGGTGATAGGGTTTCTAATGCATGTTATTATCCAATAGACAATTGTTACAGTTGACTGAAGTCAGTACTAATTATCCAGTGGATAAATTTTACACAGCGAATCATCGCTCTGTCAAATAAATTTTTTCAAAAAAAGTAAAATCTCGTAAACTGTGCCCGACCTCGAGTTTAGTTAGATCTCCCATCGACGTTTCCACAGATCAAGGTACTCAGGAAAAATATCTCATTTTCTCAGTTCCGCTTAGTTTATACACAAATCAAGGAATAATATTAAAATATTTCGCATTCTCAGAAAAATCCAGAGAAATTCACAAAAATCGCAAATATTATAAAATGATCATTTATCATGAAATTATTAATTTTCGGGATGTTACCCCGGCTCCGCTCAGTGGGCACGCAAAATGAGAAATAATATTAAAATGTTTCACGTCCTCAGAAAAATACAGAAAAATTCTCAAAAATTACAAATATTATAAAACGACTATTTATCCTAAAATTATTAATTTTTGGGATGTTACATGATGAATTTCTTTTGTGAAAGAAAAAGATCCAACAAGAAAGGAAGATCTTCAATGGAAGCGTAGATTCAAGCAAGATTGAAGCTTGAAATCAAGCATCCATGGAGTGTGGTGTAACACCCCGAGAATACATAATTTATTTGTTTTGGTCGATTCTGAATTATTTTGAGTAATCCGACTCAACTTCTGTGAATTTTATGATTTTTGTGATTTTTAAGAATTTTTGGGAGTTTTTACGTTTTTGATTATTTTAATATTATTTTAGGGCGGTGTATATAAGCCTTCGTATTTTATTTCTTTCTCTCAATTCTTAATTATTTTTACTAATCTGATTTGATTTTCACGAGTTTCACAATTAATATGATTTTTGTGAATTTTTATGATATTTCAGATATTTTGAATATTTTAAGATATTTTGAATATTTTATTATATTTTAGATATTTTGAGATATTTTTAAGATATTTTAAGATATTTTGTGATATTTTGAATATTATATTATATTTTTGATATTTTGATATAATTTGAATATTTAATATATTTCGATATTTTTGGGTCAGATGGGTCCAATGTCCGAAAAAATAAAAATTTTATTAGCCAGAAAGTTTTGCACTGTTGATTCGGAGCCAGGGGATCTTACTAAACCCGAAACTGGAAACAGTTTTTGAAATTTTATTTTCCTACGATTTTATCTGACAAATAAAATCGGGGTATGTTTTATTATCCATTGGATGATATCTTTCTTGAAAAATATCTAGTGGATGATTCTAGATGCAAGCCTAGTCACCCACTCTAGAATGTGCTAGACGATGACTCATCGTTTGGTGAGTCACCTAGGTGACTTGCCCAATGACTCATATGTTCCGGATTGTTCTAGAAGATTCTAGAAAATGCATCGTCACGCGCCTAGTCATCAAGTGCTTTACACATGGACCAATAAGGAGCCGGTCAAAGTTGGTGGCTGTGACTCATCGCGAAGGACCAATAGGAACTCGACACGTGGCATGACACCTCAGCACCTGTGACTCAGCATATTCAGGAAGCTTCCAGAAGTGGTGACTCGCTATGTTCCAGAAGCAGTGACTCACCACATTCTAGAAGCGATGACTCGCCATATTTTGGAAGGTTGTAGAAACGCTGACTCACCCTGTGACTCGCCGCAGTGAGTCACACATTCCAGAAGGTTCCCTGACAACTCACCATGCTGACTCAGCGCTATGACTCACCATTGCTGACTCAGCTAGTGACTCAGCTGATGACTCACCATGCTGACTCACCTGTTCTAGAAATATCTACGCTGACTCATCATGCTGACTCATTGTAGTGAGTCACATGTTCTAGAAGTTTCTCTTTGATGACTCGCTTTGTGACTCATCAAGGGCAATCAGTAGAAAATGATCAACAATAGTTGCTACCCAGCTAGAGTAAGAGAAAAATCTAGGTATATTTTATTATCCATTGGACAATAGATACTGACTTTATAAGCAGTAATTATTGTTCATTGCTTACAGTATACCGAAAAATATCTTAAGCCTTCATCTTTTTCATCAAGTCTATAAATAGGAGGGCTTTGATTCATTTGCAACTTTGGCAAGAAGCTCTCACCCATTTTCTCTCCTTTGAGCTCCACGGCCATTCACCTTTGGAGAGCTAAATTTCACTTCAATTTCTATCACTTTACTACACATTCTCTCTTCCAAAATCAAGAAACACCATTGTTGCTTCTCTTTGAGCAATTCGGCCAAGAGCCCTAAATCACCATCCATCCACCTAAAATTTTATCTAACCTACTTTTCCAAACCTAAACACTACTCTAAGAACATCTCTAGTTGAGAGTTCTTTCTAAATCCATCATCTAAAGCTTGGAAAATCACTTTGGAGATTTTTCCTAGAAGGTAGAAATTCTTATTTTTCATTTCTAACTTCTTTTTCAAGGTTCTAAACCATATTTTGATCCATGGTTTTTCTTATTTAATCCTTAGATGTTAATATTTCATGTTTTCTTTGGTTTTCAAGAAACACTTAGTGGTTGAAGTTCTTCTTGAAGGAGACAACAAGAGGACATATAAGGAACTTTGGAGGTTTCTTCAAGAGGTAAGAGAGAGATTACCTTCATCAGCCATGTGTTGGTGGTGAGGAATGGATGTGTTTGTGGTGAAGAATCCATAAGGATTCATTCACTTGGTTGTTTAATGTCTTTCCTATTTGTGATTGATTATATGTGCAAGCATGTCTATAACTTTAATATTTTGTATGTGTTTTATGATTACTTTAATATATGGCATGTGTTCATAAATGCATGATAGTATTGTAGGATATAAATAATATGTAAAGGATTGCATGAGTGTTCCAAAGAACACAAACTAGAGGCTCATGGCCTCATCCAATAAAAGAGAACAAAAATATTCTCAACTATTTTCTAAAGAAAGGATCTAATGGAATTAGGTTAGTGAATAAATTACGAAATGATTTAGAAGAAGAAAAATGATCCAAAGATCAAATGCCAACATTTTATGGAATTCGGCCAACAAGCCTAATACAAGTGTAAGCAATCCAAAATTTATTTTCTAAGTGTAGAATTGATGTTTTATATAAAAAGAATGCATTTGTAGTAAATTTTCAAGAATTAAAGAAGTAAACCAATTTTTATTAGAGATGTGATATAGTAGCAAGATGAATAAAACCTATGAAAAATGCTTGCTTTTAATTTTTAAAGCATAGAAACAATCACTAAAGTGGATTTAGTAATAATAAACCAAGTAAACGAATTTTCAGAGGAAAAACGTAGAAAATACAAATTTTAGTAGATTTTATAGACAAAATACTGTCAAATTTTACTAAAAACAAACAAATAAAAGAGAACATTTTATAATATATGTATAACATAAGGAAAAATTATCCTACGTAATTTTAAAGTAGTGGAAATAACTTACGTAGTTTTAAAACAGAGATTTTAAGGCTTTTCGGTTAAGAAAACGATTTAAAAATCTTACGAGATTGAGAAAACGATTTAAAAACAATACGCGATTTTAAAAACAGCAAAATATATTTACGCGATTTAAAAACATTTATAAAAATGACAAAATTATGAAAATGTGATAAAATTTCTACGCGATTAATTGGAACAGCGAATTTTATTGTCGGGCCAAAGTGGTGGACCCGGACATGTTGAGATACAGGTACTGTCAAGTGGGACGTACTGTATATTTGAGATTTTTGCCATTGAGGGCATTTGCGTAAATATGGGTAATAGTGCCATTGAGGGCATTTGCGTAAATATGAGAATATTTTGAGACTAAGGGTAATTTGGTAATTATGGTTTTTATTCATGCATTGAGTTGTACCAATTTGGTTGATAATTGGTGATTTGATTGACGAGATGAATTACATCGTGTTGTCGGTGTGATAAGCGTAGTGCGGTTCGATTTTGTATGGACTTGGAGGCATTAGTGTGCGGAGTATTCCACATGTGGACAGTTGGTCACTCCTCTGGGTCGTGGTAACTGATAACACACTAGTGATCTCGACACACACTATACTTAATCAAGATCTTGTAAAGACTATTTTAGTACAATGCCTGTAGTTACACGATGCTTGGACTGTGTGCTACACCACGATGTTTGGACAGTGGGCTATAGACACAACATTGGACAATGCAATAGTTTGGTTGGGCAGCCTGAGGTACTGATAGTTCTTTCTGGATCATTCTCTCTGATGTCTATGATGTCTGTGTTTTTAGCTCCATGGAGTAGGAATGAGTCTGTGTACATTTGCATTTGTGGTCTGTATCTTAATGTGGATATTTACGTTCAATGTTGAGATATTATGTATGATGTGTTGATGTGAGTTACTATGCATGATGTGATTATGTGGTTTATTGTATCAATTGTTATATCTATCATGGTAATGTTATTGCTGTTCATTTTATTATAACATGTGTTTATTGGAATTATTTGTAAATTGATAACATGATTATAATTGTGATATCTGTGTGTATGGAATGACTTTGTCATTCGTATCATTCTTTGCTACCGTACTGGTATTGGTGAAAGGGGATCTCACCTCTTTACTGTATTGTTTTGTTGTGTTTGTTTTATTTAAATTCGTATAGTAGGCAAAGCAAGTTTCTTAGACCCATTGGAGGCAATATTCTGAGGTTGATGACAGCGTCGAGGAGTGATCTTCTCAGTTTCAACAGGATGCAGTTGGTGAGAAACGAGGCATGTGTGTTGGGTTTTTCTCGTTAGTGTTGTTACCGTGCTATTAATAGTACCCGTCATTGGGTTTGCTACTGTTTCTCTGAGTCTGTAAGTTATATGTTTTATTTCTTTATTGGATATTATGTGGTATAAATAAAGCTGTGTAATAATCTTTTCAGTTTATTTTCTGTATTACTCATACTTCGATAAGTTTATGTTTCCGTGAAAAGAAATTTTAAAATCCATATTTTAGAACTCAAATCTTTTATGAAATGGTTTTCAGATTTTTAAGTTTTTAGTAAAAAATGTGATGCCCTATGGAGGGTGTTACATTAGTTGGTATCAGAGCACGGTTAGAGTCTTTTGGGGTTTGTGGTTAGGTCTATCTTGTTTGTGCTGTGTGACTCTCTGTGCTTGGACTCCGAAAGGAGACAATGTTTCTTTGAAATGGTTACATCCAGTTTCCATTGTATTATGATTCGTCCGTCTTTGAAGAAAGGCGATGACTCGTGGTAAACGTGCACGTGAGGAAACAGGAAGTGACACTGATAATGTGGCTGTAACTACAAAAGCAATGCAAAGGACAGCTAAAGGAACAGTACGACATGCTCCGAGGATTGCTCAGCAGCAAGGAACGATAGCCGAGATTTGGAATCAGACAAAGTTGGATGAATCTCAAAATACAAGATTTCGTAACGTTGGACCATGTTGGTTCCTAAGGAGGAGAAATCGTAAAGTCAAGCGATTCCAGTGGAAAACGTATTCGTAATCATCGGGGAATCAACAACAATAGCAATTTCTTGGAGGAAGTGCTAGTGGTAGCAGGTTGGGTTAGACCATGACATTTGCACCAAAATGTCAGAAGTGTGGGAAAGATCATCTAACAAGGGATTGTATAATCAAATGAATCATCTGTTTCAAGTGAAGGATGCCCGGACATTTTGCTAAAAAGTGTATTCCACCAAAGACGAAGTCATTTGTTAGTAATGAACGTGCTTCAACATCTCAAGTAGAATGGAGCGTTGATTCTTCAAGTGGAGCAAAAGCACCCAAGGCTGAAGAGCTAAACAAAGAAGGTTGTGTCACAAAGGGGTGATCCTTTAACTATACTGTATAATTCCGAGGATAACCTATTTCTTTATGGCATATAATTGTGGGTCAATTAGAGTTATCTATATCTTCATTATCTCTTGACCTGGTTGTTTCTACTTCTATTGCTAAAACATGTGGTTGAGGACTTGAGTTACTTAAACCATCCTAAGTCTGTTAAATAATTGAATCTTTTCTGTTGATTCGATTGGTATACCTCTTTTTCAAAAACAGACGCGATCTAAAAATATAGATTGGGCATTTTCCGACCATCCATGCTTTGTTAGACTTATCAGTTGAATTATTCAACTTAAAAAGCTCACTTCTAAATTCATTGGACCACATCAATTTCTCTATTGGATAGGTCCAGTGGTATGGATGACTCTACCATCTTTTCTTTCTATGCCTTCATGATATCTTTCATGTGTTGCAATTGCGAAGAACACATTTTTGGTTCAGCCCATTCTTTTATGACTAATTGATTGTGTGGTTGATTAGAGCTATCAGTATCTTTGTTACCTTTTGATTTATCTATTTCTACTTTTATTGCCAAACCCATTGTTACTATCCAGTTCCTTAAACAATCTTTTCTGTTAATCTAAACTGTCTACCTCTTTCACGAGATAGATGTGATCTTATAAGTGGATTGGTTATCTTTAATCATATCCTGTAGATTGTTTCAGTAAAATTTTGGTGTCTCAAAAAATTCATTTTTAAAATCGGACAATATCAAATTTCTTGTTGGATATGCCGGTAACATATCGGATAGTTTCACTATCTTTTCTTTCTAACCTTTATAATGTCCTTTTATATATTACAATTACAAGAGAGGATGTTCCTAGTCTAATTCATGTCATAGTATTAGAATACAGTATTGTTGAAAAATAAAACTTGATTTGTGAGGCACTTCTTGTTAAAAGTAAAGGCAGAAGACTGAAGGGATACAAAGGCAAGGAAATTTCAAGCAATGTTTTTCGAAGTTTTGTTGGAATGGTCGGATACTACCGAAGGTTTATCAAGAAAGGATTCCTAAGATCACAGGACTTCTCGCCCAGTTTATCAAGAAAGAATCAAGTGTTTGCATGGACTGATGCGTGCAAGGAGTTTTCGTTGATTAAGGCAATCTGGAATGACGTAAATAGAGATGCAACATGAGATGGTACGCTGAAAACTTTGTTCCCAACGATGCCTGTAAACTCTGCCAAAATTTTGAAGTAAACCTCGGATCCCTATCCGAAACAATACTCGTAGGCATACCATGCAGCCTAACGATCTCTCTAATATAAAGCTGGGTCAACTTCTCCAAACTGTACCTCATGTTGATCGGGAGAAAATGGGTTAACTTCGTGAGTCGATCCACTATTACCCGTATCGAGTCGTGTCCTTTCTTTGTCCTTGGCAATCCCACAACAAAATCCATCGCAATGTTGTCCCATTTCCATTCAGGAATAGACAATGGTTGCAGCAATCCTGCTGGTCTTTGATGTTCCACTTTAGCTTTTTGACAAACTAAACAAGTCGACACACATCTAGTGACGTCGCTCTTCATTCTATGCCACTAGAACAATTTCTTCAGATCTTGGTACATCTTAGTTATGCCTAGGTGCATACTCAGCTTGCTGGTGTGAGCATGTTCCACAATATATTGCCTAAGCTCTTGGTCACGGGGAATACAAACTCTACCTCGGAATCTCAGAATTCCATCCGTTCCTTCTTCAAATTCCGTCTCTTTGCATTGCCTTATTAATTCTTTCGCTTCTTGCAAGAATTCATCGCTTTCTGTTTTTCCCGTATGTCATCCATTAGCTCACTTGAGATGGTGACCATATTCATATAAATCCTTTCGGGTTCCAACTTAACAAACGACCATACATCCCTAAACTGTTCTATGAGGTCTCTTTCCTTGATCATCAAGGCAGAAGCACTGATAGTCTTTCTGCTCAAGGCGTCAGCCATGACGTTCGCCTTGCCAGGGTGGTACAACAACTGGAAATCATAGTCCTTCAGGAATTCTAGCCATCTCCACTGCCTCATGTTCAGCTCTTTCTGGTCATACAAATACTTCAAGCTTTTATGGTCGCTGAAGATGTTGAATGTTGCTCCATAGAGAAAATGCCTCCATATCTTTAGAGCAAAGATCACGGCTGCAAGTTCCAAATCATGTGTAGGGTAGTTCTTTTCGTGTACTCGCAACTGTCGCGAAGCATAAGCTACCACTCTTCGCTGTTGCATAAGACCAGATCCCAATCCTTGATACGAAGCGTCACAGTACACCTCGAATGGCTCATTCGGATTAGGTAACACCAATACGGGTGAGGTAGTCAGCCGTTTCTTCAACTCTTGGAAACTCTGCTCGCAGCTATCAGTCCATTCAAAAGCTTGATTCTTCTTCGTCAGCTGAGTGAGCGGTCCAGCAATCTTGGAAAACCCTTCTATGAATCTTCTGTAGTATCCGGCTAAACCCACGAAGCTACGAACTTCTGTCACTGACTTTGGTTGTTCCCACTGTAATACTGTCTCTACATTCGACGGATCCACTGCAATCTCTTCCTTCGAGATCACATGGCCTAAAAACTTCACCTCATCAAGCCAGAACTCACACTTTGACAGCTTGGCATACAGTTCTTTCTCCTTCAAAATCTAAAGAACTATGCTGAGGTGTTCAGCATGATCCTCCTGATTCTGGGAATATATCAGGATATCATCAATGAAGACGACAACAAACTTATCCAAGTAAGGACGAAAGATCCTGTTCATGTAGTCCATGAAGATAGCAGGTGCATTCGTGACACCAAACGGCATTACAAGGTACTCGTAATGACCGTATCGGGTACGAAAAGCAGTCTTGGGCACATCCTCCATTTTCACTCTTATGTGATGGTACCCAAATCTCAAATCGATCTTCGAAAATACCGCTGCTCCCTTCAATTGGTTCATCAAGTCATCGATTCTTGGGAGAGGATACTTGTTCTTGATTGTCAACTTGTTCAACTGCCTATAGTCTACACACAATCGTGAGGTACCGTCCTTTTTCCGAACTAACAGCACTGGTGCTCCCCACGGTGACACACTCGGTCTAACGAACTATTTCTCCAAAAGCTCTTCTAGCTGTTTCTTGAGTTCTGCCAATTCCGTTGGCGACATCCGATAAGGTGCTATAGACACGGGACTAGCTCCCGGTACTAGATCAATAGCAAACTCAATCTCATGTGTCGGTGGTAAACCAGGTACTTCTTCTGGAAAGACTTCAGAGAACTCTTTCACTACCGGAATAGTGTCCAGGTCAGCCTCGCTCTCAATTTTCAAAGAAGATAGCAGCATGTATCCCTGAGCTCCTTCTTTCAAGAAAGCTCGTGCTTGGTTGGCCGTCAAGTATCTAGAATTCTCATCCACTAGGAAAACTATGATTTTTCTAGAACAATCTAACAGAACATGGTTGGAAGATAACCAGTCCATCCCTAGGATTATATCTAACTGTGAAAGAGGCATACAGATCAAATCGACAGAAAAGATTTGACCTTCAACAATTAAGGGACACTTCAAACAGACTTTGGTAGTAACTACCGGTTTATCAGTGGGGGTTGAAACAGTCAATTCAAAAGGTAGTTCAGACACAGGTAAGCCAAGTCGTAGCACACAGTCATATGATATGAAAGAATGGGTTGCCCCAGAGTCATACAGTACTTTTAAAAGATTACCTTCTATGGTGCCTTCTCCTTGAATCAAGTCTTCGGATTCGGAGGCTTCAGCTCCGCTCATAGTGTAAACTTGACCTCCGGCTTGCGGTTTCTTGGCTCGAGTCGCATTGACTGAAGGTTCAGCCTTTGCTTGATTGTAGTCTTTGGACATGTGGCCCGGTTTGCCACATCTGAAGCAGATGATTCCCTTGATCGTGCAATCTCTCGTGAGATGATCTTTCCTACATTTCAGGCATTTAGAAGGATATGTCGCATTCTGGCCAGTCCGGTTCCCAGAAGAACCTCCACCAAAACTTCCACCGGTTTGCTGCTGACTTCCCGCTGGTCGGGAATAAGGCTTCTTTTGGAAGCGGTTTGAACCACTGCCTCCACCTCTTTGGGACCGTACAGGCCCAAAGCTCCTGTTTCTCGAGTCTCTATCCTGTTCCAAGGCTTCAACTTCACATCAAGTGTCTAACAGTTCTGAGAATACCTTCATCTTCAAGGTGATCACAGCTTTCTTCACCTCATACCTCAATCCCTCAGTGAACTTCCAACATTTCCAGGCTTCATCAGTTTGGTGTTGGTAGTGTGTTGAGAACTTCTCCAGGTTCTCAAATTTGGCTGCATACTCACTGACGGTCATGTTCCCCTGTCTCAGGTTGAGGAACTCCAGCTCTTTCGCATGTCTCGCATTTGCAGGAAAATATTTGTCCAAGAACTTGTTCTTGAACACATCCCATGTGATGTCAGTTCCTTCGGCTTCCAATGCTCTCTGAGCTCCGTTCCACCAGTCTTCGGCGTTGCCCACAAGCATGAAAGTAGCATAATTCACCTTCTTGTCTTCGGCACAGTTCATGCCACAAAAGACTTTCTCTAATTCCTTGATCCACAGACTAGCCTTGTCTGGATCAAATTCTCCCTTAAATTGTGGAGGGTTGTGGCGACGGAACTCTGCTAAGTTTTGTGCATCAGCAGTTGCCTCAAGCTGTTGAGTAGCCCTTTCTTTTTGTTGAGCCGCACACTCATTTCGCTATGCGATGACTTCTGCCATCCGCTGCATCACCTCTATAGCAGCTGCAATTTCTCCACTTCTCGCCATCTTACTCTTTCTCAAATCAGGTTAACTGAAAACCACAAGGTAAGTTAGAGGAATTCATTTCAAAACACAAACCATAGAGATTTCACATAGCACAAACAAGACAGACTCACACACAAGACCCAAAGTAACTCAAACCGGGGCTCTGATACCAACTTAATGTAACGCCCCTTTTTGGGAGAGAACGTCACATTGTCAAATAAAAAAAATGTGAAAAAGTAAAGTTTTAACAATTCGAGACCCAGTTCATTAGTTTAAGTTTAACTTGTTCAATGCTTAAATACATGAGCAAAATAGCAAAATATTTTTTTTTTATAATCATTTTAACAATGCAGAATATAAATGACGGTGAAGAATAAAATAGTAGACAAAACTCACATCTGAACAACATGCATATATATATATATATATATATATATATATATATATATATATATATATATAATGTGCTGACATCATTTGTACTTAGATACAAGCCTGAGATATCCAAAAAGCAAAACTATACCTGCCCCAAAGGATTATACAAATATACCCCAGAGATATCAAAATATACAGCCCACCAAAAATAATACATCAGGCCCCCAAAATAAAACACTGGTAGCCATCAGTAGCTACCAGTAAAATCAGTCTCTCAGATGAGGAGGGACCGTATCCGGGTCCTCAGCAGGATCCTCTTCTTCAGAGGAAACTTCTATAGGAACCACAGAACCACGGGCAGGTGCCCGAGCAGTAGAATCAAAAGAGTCCTCCTGAGGGGTGTAGTAACGATCACCCCACATCTCTCGGATGGGTAGGTAGAACTCCAGCCGCAAGCTGACATAGCAGGTGAGGACAGGCGCCTTATGACATCTCCAGGCTAGGGCAATCGACACATCTCCCAAGTAGACGCAGTGATCGAAATTCAAATTGATATGCCAACACTCTGGCCCTCTAAGGAAGGTCAGACACACATCACCAAGAAATCCGCGCATACGTGCCGCCATCGTCTCAGTAGAAGCTAATCTTGTTCGGGCTAGAAGCCGGGAACCTCGGGATCTTTCGCCTCCTTACCGTCATCTTTGATCAATACAGAGTACACACAGGCAACAAATAATGGAAACACAGAAAGAGGTAAGACATCCTACCATCATTACCAATTATAGCAACCAGAAACAGAACGGCGCAACGCGCCCAATTAATAGTTCAAGACAATATCCCCAAATAAAAAGCAGTAAGTCCAACAGTAAGCAAATAAATAGTTCCAGGCAGATATTCAATATAGTAATAATCAAACAAGTCATATTTACAGAAATCAATAATTCACAATGACAGAGTATATCATGATACAAATGCATGCTTTCCCAATTCCTACTCTATGGAGCTAGACTCAAACAGTCGGAGAGAAAGATCAGGAGACGTGTCCGCAACTCGACTGCCGCGGCCAAAGTGCTATTCATCAATAATTTTTACATGCACATCAGGCATTGTACGAACAGTCCACGCTCGATCACGATATAGGACAGTGTCAAGTCCGGATCGTCGGTGCGTTTGCATCGGTTTACCCCACAGGCAGAGGAGCTACTAACTATCCATTGTGGAGGACCCGCACCCCGACGCCCCCAAGGTCATAACAAGGCCCACACTTGTCTACTCGCACCTGCACAAAGGTGTGTTCAATCTCCTAGGCAACTTGGCCTTACAACAGTCCACAGGACATTCACAATGCATAAGACTCTATGCATGAACATGTATGATTCACAATTTCATACAATTCCATAATGTGCCACAATAGGCCAATATAAGTATCAATATACAAATGGTCACTCACATGGACCCATAACATCATAATGTAAGGTTCAAGTCAATTTGTACATCTTTAGGTCCATTATGAATCCTAACTTAGAAATTTGTTTCCCTTTTCAAAGTCCATGTCCAGTCCAATTCTTGCAATTAATTAATCTTCCAAGGCAACTTAATTTTCTCATAACTTGTAAATTATTTAAGCCCTTAGGCCTCACACTCTCTTGTTCTTCACTCACTTGAAATTACCTTAAGTCTTATGATAATTTCATTCTTAGTCCTTTAAGATTTATGAAATCTCTACTTCTATTAAGTTCTTCCAATTTATAAATTTTTCCAACTCATTACCTAGGCTTCTAATTACCTAATCTCTCATACTTCCAAACTATCAAAGTTACAAAATTTAGCCCCAAAAGGCCTTGGAGGCCATGGCCTCACAACTGTTCCCATTCCAAGTCCTTTCAAGTCATCTCCTTATATGCCATCCTATTAATTCATTAAATGGTTCACTCATTAAATTAGCTCACCAAGAACCCTAATTTCTTGACCCAAAACTGTAGCCCTCATAGGGATTTCCATCCCAAATTCTTCTTCCATTAAACTTCATTTTATCCATTAATTAATCTAAGTCTTATGCTAGTTACAACTTAACCACAAATTTACCTAAATTTCTAGCCTAAAACCGTGACCCTCCAAGAAGGTTTCTCAAATGTTTTTCTTCCATTTTCAATCACAAAATCCAATCCAACATGTCATTATATACAACAAATCAATCCAATAGTATAAATCAAATAAAATCAACACATAAGCATACTAATCACAAAATCAAAGGATAACCTTCATTAGGGTTTTTCCACAAACAACACAATCAAAGTTCCTAGATGCTAAGAGAGGTTGAGGAGGAGTGTCTTCCTCTTACCCAAATGAAGAGAACAAAAGAAACACCAAGGAATTTTCTTGTGGATTTTCAGATTTGAGCTCTACCAAGCCCTAGAAATTTTCAACTTTGTTAAATCAATACCAATGCTTGAAAAATGAAGCATGGATGGTCAACAAGAAGACCATAACCACGAAAATGGAGAGAAAGGAAGAGAGGTCATGAAACTTACCCAAAAAGCTCAAAGCTTGAAGCTTGGAGAAAGTGATGAAGATGGAGGATTTTCAAGAGACTCCAAGAAGAAAAAGTGTTTAGAATGATGAGAGGATTAAGAAAATATGAGTGGTTTAATTTTTTGTGATGGATGAGGTGTGGTGAGAGGGGCTGGCCGTAGCAATGGAGAGGAGAGAGGGAGGAGAAAAAGAAAATAGAGAAGAAGAAGAAGGGGTAGAGAGAGAAAGTGTTTTGGTAAAAATGAATTTGTGTAATGTGTAAAATGAATTAATTAAACCAAATTCCCCCCCCCAACCAAGGGCTGCTGCCGAGTTGAAGAGAGAGAAGAGGGAGAGGGTGTGTTGGCTTCTCTTAGAAGCTAAGGGTATTTGAGTCATTGTTTGGTCAAAGCTTCTCAAAGAAGCTTTGATTATTTAACATTAAATTTGAATTAACGTAGATTGATTAGACATAAAGTGGATTTTATTTGGATAATGTGATAGAATTTTTACTACACACTATTATCCAATGGATAATAGTTACAGTTGACAGAAGTCAGTATTTAATTAATCTGACAGATAAATTTTTCGCAGTATTGATTTATTTTATCTGTTAAGATTTCTCGAAAATTGTGAAACCTCGTAAACTGTGTCAAGTCTCGGGTTTAGTAAGATCCCCCGTCAACATGTCCATAGTCCAAGGTTCGCGGAGGAAACATCGCATTTCTCCGGTTCTGCTCAGTGCACACGTAAAACGAGGAATATATTAAAATATTCGACGTTTCTGGAAAAATCCCAGAAAATTCTCAAAAATTGCAAATATTATAAAACGACTATTCGTCATATAATTTTCCAATTTTTGAAGCGTTACAGTAGTTTTTGGACTCTGCTCAAGTTCTACGCAAAACGAGGAATATATTAAAATATTCATCATTCCCGAAAAATTCCAGAAAAATTCACATAAATCACAAATATTAGAAAATGACTATTGGTGGTGAAATAATTAATTTCTGGAGCGTTACACTGACCTCAGCAATTCTCAGCTCAGTGTGTACGCAAAACGAAAAATATATTAAAATATTCGTCGTTTCCGAAAAATTTCAGAAAAATTCTTAAAAATCAAGAATAATATAAAATTATTATTTATATTTAAACAGATATTTTTCGGGATGTTACAGTAGTAGATTATCTTGGGAAGATACCTAGAGCCTTAATTAACAAAGAGTTGCAAGTAAGAACCACTCTTGTGTTAAATTGCTTGAGTGGAGATAAGTTAAAGTTGTGTATTTATTTCCAAAAGAGGGAATGTTATGTACTAAGTCTCTAGTGAAGTGGGACCTTATGCATTAGAAAATACACTATAAGATGAATATTAACTTGTAAGCTTGTTACATTCATTAAGAATACAAAGTTGTAGTGAAATGCTCATTATTTCCTTAAACAAGGTTGAATGAGGCATTAGCTAAGATAGACTCTTTCACTAGGATGAGTTGAGTCTATAGGAAGAATTAAGATGGTGCTTATGTAAGCGGTAAGCATAACACTATGCCTTTCACACACTAGTTATTTAATCTAGTTTGTATGTGAAAGCTAAGAACTTTAGTGCAACCAAGAGTAATGGTTTGCCACATGTAAGTATATAACACCTTAACAACATAGTGTTGCGTAGAGATCACTTAAGATGTAATGAGTGATGATGTGGTGTATTAGATGCAATGAACTAGGATGGATTGGTATTGTTTACTGAAGAATGTGACTTTATATGACAAAAGTTCATTTAGCCAGAAGGAAAGGAATCAGAAGTTCCTAAGGGGACAAGTATTTCTAACCAAGTGCTAGGGTTACATATAGTATGAGGTTACAGATTCTCCTTTCTACAAAGGGTAAACATAAAAAGTCAAAGTTCCTAGTAGAATATGCTTAGGTCGTAAAGGAACTAAGTATATAAGTATGTATATAAGTCTACGAATTGGTCAAGTAGTATTAATCTTGGTGATATCCTTTGATGTTCATTCATGGAGGCAAAAGGAGATAGATGGCTGTCCGAAGGACCTTTGAGAATGACATAACCCTGATGTCTCGACAGTGCCAAGGCCAAAAGAGATAAGTGGGAAATCCAAAGACGCTCTTTGAGCAAGGATGAAGCCCGAATTTTTTAGCGTGCTAGGGTAAGTGTAATGTGAGGATGAGTTTTCCCTCTATTTACCACTGGAAGATATACTGAACTAGTTCCTTGCAAGCTTCTTTGTTTTCAACATAAAACTCTGCATGTATTTCAAAACAAAATCCTACATAAGCATTCACACTCATACCATTAGGATCTTCATAGGCATATTCACATTACATATTATTTGCATTGCATTTATGGACAGTTGTATGGGCATTGTCCGTCACTATTGAAATTTACAACTATATAGGCAGTCGTTTATATCCATAGTGTGTATGCTATCAGTTAAATCACACTATAAGAAAGTATGTGTAACACTCCAAAATTTATTTATTTCATTGTAAATATTTATTTTATAATATTTGTGATTTTTAGGAATTTTTCTGAGAATGCAGAATATTTTAATATTATTTCTCATTTTACGTGCAAATTGAGCAGAGCTGGGAAATTGAGATTTTTTTTTTCCGAGAACTTTGATCTGTGGAAACATCAACCGGGGATCTTACTAAACCTGAGATCAGACACGGTTTACGAGATTTTACGTTTTTTGAAAAATTTTATCTGATAAAATAATAAATCACTGTGCAATTTTTATCTGCTAGATAATTAATACTGACTTCTGTCAACTGTAACAATTGTCCATTGGATAATAGTATGTATTAAAAACCCTATCACATTATCCTAATGTAATCCACTTTATGTCTAATTAAATCCACTTTAATTCAAATTTAGTGTATTTTAATCAAAGCTTCTTTGAGAAGCTTTGACCACCAAAAGACTAGCATACCCTTGGCTTTTTGGAGAAGCCTCTCCACCCCTCTCTCCCCTCTCATTGCTGCGGCTTGTTGGTGCCCAAGGGGAAGCAATTTTGCTTCCCACACTTAACCAATTTTCACTCAAAAATATCACATTTCACTTAATACTTTCTCTCTCTTCAAGCTTCTCTTCCATTTTTCTCCTCCTTATCTCTTCTTCTCTTCTCCTTCACCATGGTTTGTAGCCCCCTTGAGTGACCATTTCTTCTCATTTTTCTCTTCATTAACACCATTTCTACACTCCCCTCAACCTCTTCTACACTTCCGATTTAGAAAGTTTCTTCAAAATCCATCACTTCCTCCATTGTCTTCCAGGACCAAGCTTCAAACTTTAAGGTAAAGTTTCCATTTTTTTTCTTTCCTTTTCCTTCATTTTCGTGTTCTATGGTTTCATTGGAGACGAAAGATCCATCTTTTACCAAGTTTAATATTGATTCTTTGTGGTTGAAATTTCTAGGGTTTTTGGACCCCAAAACCGAATCCACCAAGGAGCAAATAGGAGACCATTTTCGTGTTCTTCCTTTAGGTAAGAGGGAGATTTACTCACTTCAACCATTATTGGTGGTGAGGAGACCTTGTGTAATTGTTTGATGGAGAAATTCATATTGGTATCCTTACTTTGTTTGATGATTTTGTATGTTTCTGTGTTATTGATTGATGTTGATGATTGAATAATGATTTTGAATGCATTGGTGGTGTTGGAATATTTGATAATGATAGAATTAATGAATGAAAAATTTTAAGGGTTTACTACCCCATTGGAGGCCACGGTTTTGGCTTGAAATTCTTAGGGTTGGAATTGAATTGTGTAAGAAAAAAATTTATGTGATTGATTATAAGATGATTAAGGCATGCAATGAAAATTTTGAGGGTTTCCTACACTAATGTGTGGCCATGGTTTTGGCCTTAAATTTTAAGAAATTGGATTGATTTTGTGTAAAATAAAACTTAAGTGATTAGGTATCAAGTGATTAGTGTATAAAATGGAAAGAAATTGGAACTTTGAAGAGCTAGGGATGCCACGACTTTTTTAAGGGTTATTTAACCTAAACTTCTCATAATTGACCTAGATCTAAGATGTTGGATTCCATAACATGTGATTGTGATAATTAATGGACCATGTATAAATAAGTGTTGATGTTGAGAATTGGTTCTATGTTATTGTGAGTTCCTATATGGGATTAAGTACTTGACAAATTTATGACATGTTGATATTGAGAAATGATCATATGCCATTGTGGTATGCCTTATGATAAATGTATCATTGATAAATATACATGATGTACATTGCATCGTCATGCATATGTGTTGTCCGTTGGACATTGTTGGAAAGGCAATGTATGCCAAGGAGTTTGAATAACACCTATATGCAGGTGCGAGTAGACTAAGCGTAGGGTCATAGTGGTTGGCCCTGGGGATGTCGAGGTGCGAGTGTCTCACAATAGACAGTGGTAGCTCCACTGGGGCTGTGAGATAGACCGATGCAAACACATTGACGATCCAGACTGAGACGTTGTCCTATATCGCGATTAACTGTTGAGGTGCCATGTATAAGCCGTATTGCATAAATATTTTTATAAGATGAGCACACTATTTTTAAGGCTAACGAGATACTGGCATAACTTCTTGATCATTCACTCCGAAAATGTTTATGTCTAGCTCCATGGAGTAGGATTTTTGATACCATAATGCATTGTGCATTGCCCATTGTCAATCTCATATTTCATTGAACATGAGCACTTTTGACTGTTGAAATATCGATTCTTACTGTCAATATAATTACTTGGATGATAAATTGTCACTGCTTGAGATTCTGCTGTTATTTTTCTTTTATTGCTTAATTGATTATTGCTGTTATTTTTAATTGTTCTGTTAATGAATATATGTACTGTAATGCTATGTGGGCATCCAGTGTCATTCTGTTTTCTTGCTACCATATTGGTAATGAAAGCTAAGTGTCTCACCTCTTTTCCTATGTATCTACATTTTTATTTTAAATTATGTACTACCGAGAAGACGTTCGCAAGGAAGAAAAGGAAGTGCCAGAGTTTCTTGGCTTTTGGCCCAACTACGATTAGTGCTGATCAGAGATGTCTTCATGTTTGCACCGATTTTTGGGGTATGCTAGGATGACCTTTCATGGAGGACCTAATTGCTAGCACATCAACTTGAGCACGGACCATTGCATCTATCACGGGGAGCTGACTCTCTCTTTGGCGTGGGGCCGCTACGACTCGCCTGTTTTTTATTTTACTACTTTTGTCCACTTGGAATTTTACCTGCCTTTTAGAGATATGTAGGATGACCTTTACTACACCCCACAAGAGGACTCTTTCCTCTCCACTACTCGGGCTTCTACCTGAAATTCGGTCACTCCAATGGCAATTTCATCGGATGAAGAGGACCCTTAGGAGGACCCGGCTACGGTCCCTTCTCGTCAGTCTTAGGGGCTGATACTGTTAGTGACTACTGATGGCTAACAGTTTATCTTTTTGGGGAAGCCTGACGTTTTGCCGTACTTGATGGGTGTATATTTGTATCATTTTGGGTGGGTACATCTTTTGCTTTTTGTGTAAATCATGATGTAATTAAACAAGATGATGTATATAATATTATATATGAATTTTGAATGTATGATTTTCAATTTTGTGTTTATTCCATTGTATCTATAATTATTATTATCTCTTTATCGTCATTTCAAAAAAAAATGTACATATATTTCAATACTCAAATTACTTTACAATCCAAGAACGCAAACTATTTAATCATATGTTAAAAATGAACCAGGTCTTAATTAATCAATGTAATTATTATTTTCCGCATTTTCGTTTTAATCTCCTTATGGTGTGACGTTCCTTCTTTGTGAGACAAGGAAAAAGGGCATTATAGTATGCAGATATGAGAATAGAGGAGGAAACTCCGAGGTTCAAAGTTATAGCAATTGTTATATTTGTTTACACAATGTTATTTCTAACTGGTATTGAAATTGCTTTTACTGAGAATGTTAATTCTCACCCCAATTGTTCTTCCATGTAAATCCAAATACAGGTACAGAGGTACAGACCCTGCTAAAGGTGAGAAGACGAAGCGTGAACACTAGTATAGTTTTTATATGCTTCAATAGACAAAGTTGGTGTAAAAGTTTATATTTGCTTTGTAAGTTTTATATATATATATGTACGAGTTTGTGTTTTCCACATTCTCTCAAGGCTTTCTGTAATTACTCGATTATGATTATGGATATATGTTATTAGTAAGTTATATATAAGTGACATTGTTAGTACTGTTTATCTTTATATATCTCTATTTATCTAGGATATATCTAGATATCTGTATTAGGATGTTACATTATGGTATCAGAGCAGTTCATCATATTGAGCCAGGATGGACTAACTATGCTTAAGTATGCGTAGCAGTTTAGTAGAATGTTATGCAGTCTTTTATCTCTTTTCAAGATATGCAGATGGAATTGCATGACTAGCCTTAGGTATGTGTGTTATTAGTTATTGCTACATAGTTACATGATATTGAGCCTAGCTAACTCAATATGTAATGTTTTGTGTGTCCAGGAAACTATAACAACTATCGGGTGAACCTATGAGACTAGGAGTCTGGTAAGGAGGAGATAACCAGAGCTCCTAGAGAAATGATTGCTGTTTTGAGAGAGCAGACTGTCATTAGTAGAAGTTTATCAGAAGCGATAGAATAGAACTCGCTTAGTTGGTTGCGGGGACGAGAAAGAACTTTTGAGGAATCAGTATTTCTTAGAGTTCAGGAAAGTTACTCCTTTGTTTTCAATGGAGAGTTTGGTTCAGTCAGAGCTGGAAGATGACTTCATGTGATGGAAGAGATCTTTGAGGTCATAGCGTGTGCTGATGAACAAAAGGTGACTTTGCTTCGTAAGGTTTAGTAGGGAAAGCCGAAAGTTGTAGAGATGAAGTAGATAGGTTACTAGAGATGGTTAGTACATGAACCACCTGAGAGGTGTTTAGAGTTACTATCCTAGACAAATATTATTTCCCTTAAGTTATAAAAGGCAAGAGAAATTTGGAAATTTCTAAGGTCTGAGTAAGGGGATAATACTGAGGACCAGTATGCAGAGTAATTTAAGGAATGTCAAGAGTTCTTTTCTTATTTTACGTCCAATCTAGATGAAGACTGGAAGTGGGTAAAATTTGAAGTAGAACTTAGAGAGGACATTTAAAGAGTTGCAAAGCAAAAGTCAGATTAAGGACTACTTCGTTCAAGTTAGTGAGAGTACAGTGGTAGAAGCAGATAATCTCAGGACCACGATGGAACAAGAGTTAGAAAGTTCCTTAAAAAGGAAAAGATCAGATGTTGAGATCAGTAGGGGTGCCTCTTGGTCTCAATTTTTATCAGACAAAGGAACACAGGTTCAAGTGGTAGCTTGGGGAATGATGAGTATGAGTAAGGTACTTTCAAGACAAGTAACCTTAAAGGAAAGAGGTAAATTAGACTCCAAGGTACCAAGGTGCACAAATAGAATATAGATCAGAGTGCGCAGCAGAGGCGACGAAATCTTCCAACTTGGTATAAGGTAAGAGTACATATAAAGAGAAATCTTTTAAGGTGTGTATAATGAGAGTGTGGATTTACTTTGTAAGTCATATTGGTTTACTTTGTGAATCTAGTTTGCTTACCTAGTTGGTATGGTTTAGTTACTAAGAGAGGCAAGCGATGTTATGTTCTTGTTTAGTTTGAGGGTGAGACTGTACTCATGTTAGGCATTTGAATGAAGGAACTATCAAGACTAAATGTCTTTGTCTAGAAAGGATAATCAAGAAGATCAGTTGAGGGAAGCTTTGGATTTTCTCAAGACATGATCTAAGACCTGGTTGTCAGAGAAGTAAAGTTAAGATGAGTAGATCTCTGAGTTTTCTAGAATTTCAAAAGGATATGAAAATTATGTTAAAGGTAGTTTTAGAAACTTTTGGAAGAGAAGTAGTTAAGTGCCAGGTAAGCCAAAAGTTAGTTTTAGGTTACAAGTGGTACAGTTTAAGGGTCATGTTTCTCAAGAGAGAAAATTTCAGAGAACCCTAGCAGAGTTTAAGAAGAGGTACAATAGGAAGGATAGCCATTGTATCCGAGAGTAGAGAGTTTATTAGTAGACTTTCTCAGTGAGTGCTACCTAAATTAGTCAGCTAAAGAAGGTAGTGCTTAGCAGTGGACTCCAAATGGTGAGTATGGTTTCCTAGAGTTGAAAAGGAGGTAGATTACTACGCTAGAGTTGGTAATTCCATATTCCCATGAGAACTTTGAGGTGGTCAGTTATACTTTGAAGAAGGGACTCGGGTGTGTTCAGATACATTAGAGGTAAGTAGATGCCTAAGCATCAAGGCAGTTAAATCTGCAAGAGAGGGACTACCCTAGGTACGATTTGGAATTAGCCACAGTGGTGTTTGCCTTATAGTTTTGGAGACTTTACTCATAAGAAGTCTAGTTAGAGGTGCTCAGCGATTATGATAGTGTTGGCTCTTTTGCTTACCGCAAGTGCATGGGTCGCACTTGTAGTGTAGCTAGGAGTCGGATATCGTTCCCACGAGGACAAACGTTAAATTCAGTACTAATTATAAATCAATAACTTAAGTATTTCTATTCAAGGACATATAAATTGGAAAGATGTGTATTAAACTAATTAGAAGAACTTAAAAATTATCAAATTGGGTTTAGATAATGATTTAGAGAATAGAGTATCCTTTTTCACCTCCTATATCAACTGTTAACAAGTAATCCTTACGAGTAATATAAATATAATGACTAGGTTAGCTTTGGAATCTGATTTAGCCAAAAGCCTATGTCTAGGTCAATCAACCTTGGTATCACTTGCCTAATCCACTATGTTTCCATGAAAATTAGTATAAGCTCCACTAATGAACGATCTATTCCCAATAATTACTATGCATGGCCAATAGATATATTTCTATCCTATTAACGAATCATCGTTTCCAAGCCAATTGAATGAAATCGAACATGCATCAATCATACACACGATCTCAAATCCAAATTCCTATGTCTAGGTTCATTAAATTTGAACAAATCAATTGAAAACTGATCAAACATTCAAAGCATTAAGCACTATATGATTGAACAAAAACCAAATCATGTATATAACTCAAAAGATTACAAGATTAATCAATATCTATAGGAGGGTCCAAAGAAAAACCCTATAAACAGCTTAGCCAGCCATGACAAACAAAAATATATCAAAAGCACTCACAGTCATGGAGATGGAGAAGAGAAAGGAGAAGAAAAGGGAAGAGCAAAGCTTAAGGGAGAGATCCTCTAAGCTTCAATCCTCCACCAAGGTGAAGAGACACTCCAAACTTAGTTACTTCTGCTTCCTGCTGGTCTGAAATGCTAAAACCTAGCCGCAACTTTCTAAAAAATGACCTAACTCATCTAAAATTTTAATGCAACAATATTTATAGGGCTCAGAAAATAGGGTCACGCCGCGACATTCAATTACTTACGTGACAACGCGTTACATTTTAGGTTGGAACGTCGCGGCATTCCCATCATCACGCTGCAGCATGCAAAATGCATAGCTCTCTGACGTTGATGCAGGGGAGGCACACGTCGCGACATTCACTTGCCACGCCACGGTATGACAAGCTGATCCTTGCACTTAGCTTTCTCTTGCAATGCTGGTCCAAATTTGAAATGATTTACTTGGTTGGAACCTTACCTGCCATAGAGAAATTTTCAATTCAATAATCAGTGCAAATGTACTCAATATATCCAAGAATCAGACACATTTTCTCAGAATCATGATGGAAGACGTTGAAATTAAATCATATGAGTATACAGTTAAACTCTTCCATTCATGCATCAAAACAAGGACTAAGCAGACAATAAAGCACATATATGGGGCCCAAATAACTACGATTTGTGGAGTTATCAAATAGCTCAAGATGCTTGCTGATCAGAGGAAGCTGAACATAAGATAGAATAAATGGATGAAGTTTTCAAGGTTGATAACCTTGAGTTAAGATATTATTCAGGTATGGCCAAAGTAATGGCCGATGCACTAGGTAGGAGATTCCTACAGGTGTCCCAAATGATAGTCCGAGAGAGTGAATTTCTCGAGAGTTCAAGAATTTGAGTTTAGCGGTGACTGTGATGCCATGTAGACTCTTAGTGAGCAAGGTGGGCATAGTAAGAGGCCAAAGGTGTAACACCCTAAAATGTTGTTTATTTTATTTTAAATGTTCATTTTATAATATTTGTGATTTTTGAGAATTTTTCTGAAAACGTGAAATATTTTAATATTATTTCTCATTTTCCGTGAAAAATAAGTAGAGCCGGGAAAATGAGATATTTTTCCCAAGGACCTTGATCTGTGGAAACGTCAACGGGGGATCTTACTAAACCCGAGGTTGGGCACGATTTACGAGATTTCATATTTTTCGAGAAATTTTTATCTGATAAGATAATAAATCACTGTGTAAATTTCATCCACTAGACAATTAATATTGACTTCTGTCAACTGTAACATTTGTCCATTAGATAATAGCATGTATTAAAAACCCTATTACATTATCCTAATGTAATCCACTTTATATTTAATTAAATCCACTTTAATTCAAATTTAGTGTATTTTAATCAAAGCTTCTTTGAGAAGCTTTGACCACCAAAAGACAAGTATGCCATTGGCTTGTTGGAGAAGCCTCTCCACTCCTTCTCTCTCTCCATTGCCGCGGCACCCATAGGCTAAGGGGAGCCAAATTTTACTCACACACACTTAACATACTTAATCATTTTCACTCATTTTTCATCTACCCATTTCTCTCTCTAGATTTCATCTTCATTTTCTCTATTCCTTCTCTCTTCTTCTCCTCGTTGGCCACGGTTTTGCAGCCACCATTAGTGACCATTTCTCTTCACTTTTCTCTTCATTAACACCATTTCTACACTCACCTTAACCTCCTCTACACTTTCTATTTAGAAAATTTCTTCAAAATTCATCTTCACCTCCATTATCTTCTAAGGCAAAGCTTCAAACTTTAAGGTAAAGTTTCCATTTTTCTTCTTTCTTCTCTCTATTTTCGTGTTCTATTGTTTCATTGGAGACCAAACAACCATCTTTTACCAAAATTAATATTGATTCTTTGTGTTGGAAAATTTTAGGGTTTTGGAAGCTCAAAACTGAAACCACCAAGGAGCCAATAGGAGACCATTTTTGTGTTCTTCCTTTAGGTAAGAGGGAGGTTTACTCACTTCTACCATTATTAGTGGTGAGGAGACTTTGTGTGATTGTTTGATGGAGAAATCCATAATTGTATGTGTAACATCCCAAATTTTATTTATTTAATGATAAATATTTATTTTCTAATATTTGTGATTTTTGAAAAAAAAATTAGATTTTTCTGAGAATGCAGAATATTTTAATATTATTTCTTATTTTGCGTGCAAACTAAGAGGACCTGAGAAAATGAAACATTTTTTCTGAGAACCTTGATCTATGGAAACGTCGACGGGGGATCTTACTAAAGCCGAGACCAGATACGGTTTATGAGGTTTCACGTTTTTTAAGAAATTTTAACAGATATAATAATAAATCATTGTGTAAAATTTTATCTGTCGGACAATTAATATTGGCTTCTGTCAACTGTAACAATTGTCCATTGGATAATAACATGTATTAAAAATCCTATCACATTATCCTAATGTAATTTACTTTAAGTCTAAATCAAACTCACTTTAATTCAAATTTATAGTATTTTAATTAAAGCTTCTTTGAGAAGCTTTGACCACCAAAGGTCAAGAATGCCCTTGGCTTATTGGAGAAGCCTTTCCACCCCCTTCTCTCTCTCCTTTGTCGCGGAGCACATAGCCCAAGGGGAGGCAATTTTTGCTTCCCTCCCTTAACTAATATACACTAAAAATATCATTTTACTATAACACTTTCTTTCTCTAACTTATTCTTCGTCATTTTCTCTATTCCTTCTCTCTTCTTCTCCCCTCTTCATACGAAATTTGCAGCCCCCATAAGCAACCATTTTCTTCACTTTTCTCTTCATCAAGACCATTTCCATACTCACCTTACCTCCTCTACACTTTCTATTTAGAAATTTTCTCCAAAATCCATCTTCACCTCCATTGTCTTCCAAGACAAAGCTTTTAACTTTAAGGTAAAGTTTTTATTTTTCTTCTTCTTTCTCTTCATTTTCATGTTCCATGGTCTCTTTGATAACCATAGATCTCTTCTTTTTCAACCCTTGATGTTGATTCATTGTCTTGAAATTCCTAGGGTTTTGGAAGCTCAAAACTGAAACCACCAAGGAGCAATAGGAGATCATTTTTGTGTTCTTCCTTTAGGTAAGAGGGAGATTACTCAATTCAACCATTTTTGATGGTGTGGGAACCTTTGTATGCTCACTTTGTTTGGTAATTTGGCATGTTATGTATTCTTGAAATTAGATTTATGCTTGATTGATGATCTTGATGTGATTACCATGCGACAATGAAGATGAGTTTTGATGATAACAAACATGAAGATGATGAGAAGACCAAGTCCAAGATCTTCAAGATTAGCTTTAGGACTTAGGATCTCTCTTGTATAGAGCTTTCATAAGATATCTCATTATTTGTCTTAAAAGATCCAAAAATCAATTTCTTACAAACCAAATTAAAAGTTTTAATATGGCTTTGAACAATCAAAAAGTTTGTGGCAAATTTAGAAATCACCAAATCTGTTTTCCAAGTTTTTCAAATGGCTTTTCAAACAGAGGCATTCGAATAACATCTTAAGGTATTCGAATAACCTGCCTCTTTTTAATACGTTTTCATGTTTTTTATAAGAGGTATTCGAATAACCCATGTGGTATTCGAATACACTTGATTACAAAATGTTGATTTTAAATAGAAGTATTCGAATAACCTTGAAGGTATTCGAATAACACCCTTCTAAACAGTTTTTAAAAATATGTTTAAAATAGAGGTATTCGAATACACCCTTGTGGTATTCGAATAACCTGCTTCTGAACTGTTTTTTTTTTAAGAAATGAAAATAGTGGTATTCGAATACCTCATGTTGGTATTCGAATAACCCATGAGAATCTGATTTAAAATTTGAATTCATACGTAAACGTTTCAACTTTAATTATCATATTAAATGCTTCCAACGGACATTTGTGCTCAAAGGCTCTATAAATAGAGACCTTGGGTCACTTCTGCAAGCCCTGGACATTCTGAAATTGTTTTGCTTGTGCTAAAACGTGGTTTACAAATTCCTCTCTTATTCTCTGTGTTCTTTTGGCAAAAATCTGAGATATCCTTAGAGAACTCTATAGTGCTTCAACTTGTGATATTTACTCTTTATCACAGTTTATTTTTCATCTATTTTCTGCTGTATTTCTGAGAGGGTGAGGTATCCCTCAAAGGCTTTGTAACAAGGGTGAGGTATCCCTTGAAGGTTTGTGTAAGGGTGAGATATCCCTGACTGTTTGAGGCTTTAACATAAGGGTAGAGTTTTCCTGTGTGTGAAAAGTGCTCTAGATTGTAAAGGTCGCAAGCACCTGCTTTAAGCTTGTCTTGAATAGTGAAAAATCTCGAATTGTATTTCGGGAACTGAACGTAGGCCACAAGTGGTTGGTGGTCGAACTAGGATAAATATTGTGCATGTTTTTCTTATCCTAAATCTTTTTATTTATCTGTGTTTATTCTATTATCTCTTGCAATTTACTTATTGGCTATTCTTCTTCTCTTCTTTTATTTTCACGACATTTTAACATTTTATTCTAAGCATATTTAATTTGTTTACGCTTTTGCGAAAATTTTTAATACTCAATTCACCCCTCCTCTTGAGTACTGGAAGCCACTTGGTAACAAGTGGTATCAGAGCTAGACTCTTGTATAAAGAGCTTAGCCGCTTCAAGAGAACATGACTTCCTTAAATGGTTTTTCAGAGGGATCTTCCATAAACCGACCACCCTTTTTCAATGGGGATGGTTATGCATATTGAAAGGAAAGAATGAAAATTTTCATCGAAACTATTGATCTAGATGTGTAGGATGCTGTCGAAAACGGCACATTTATACCTACAAAAATGATTGATGGTGTAAAGACTGAAACTCCAAGGAGTGAATGGTCTGATGATGATAAAAGGAAAGTTCAACATAATTTAAAAGCCAAAAACATCATTACCATTGCCCTGGGGTATGATGAATTTTTCTGAATTTCAAACTATAAAACCGCAAAAGAGATGTGGGACACTTTATAAGTCACCCATGAGGGTACTAGTGAAGTTAAGAGGTCGAGAATTAATTCTCTTACTTATGAATACGAATTGTTTAGAATGAATCAAGGAGAAAGCTTTCATGAAATGCAAAAGAGTTTCACCCACATCGTAAATCATCTTGTATCTTTAGGAAAAAAATTTTCTAACGAAGATTTAATTAACAAAGTGCTAAGATGTTTAAGCAGGATTTGGCAAATGAAGGTTACAGCCATATCAGAATCAAGGGACTTATCGACTATGACATTAGCTACTCTTTTTGGAAAACTCCATGAACATGAACTGGAGCTGAATAAACTAAGCCAAAGTGAAGAAAGTGATAAGAAGAAGAAAGACATAGCTCTCAAAGCCACTGCCTCAGCAATTGATGAAGATGATGATGAGGATGGAGAAAGCACCGAAAATATTGAACTAAATGAAGAAAACCTTAGCCTTATGGTTAAGAAATTCGGTAAGTTTCTCAGAAAGAAGGGAAACCAAAGAAGACCACCTTTTCCACCAAAGAAAACTCATCATAAAGGAGAAGGAACAACTTCAACTCCAACTTGCTACGAGTGTGGAAAATCTGGACACATGAAAATGGAGTGTCCAATTTACCAAAAGAAGATGGAGAAATTTGAAAAGAAACCCTTCAAGGAAAGAAAGGGAAGAAGAGCCTACATAGCATAGGATGACAACGACATGGACTCAACTGTTAGTTCAGATAGCGAAGAAGCCTATCTATGTCTTATGGCCAAAGGAGAAGAAGAAGAACAAAGCGACAATGAGGTAAATTCTGATTTATTGCCTTCTTATAATGAATTACAAGATGCCTTTGAAGAACTACATGATGAATCACTAAGGCTCACTAAATTAATCTCTTCTTCGAAGAAAACAATTTCTAATCACTAAGGCTCACTAAATTAATCTCTTCTTCGAAGTAAACAATTTCTTCTCTAGAAAATCAAATTCTTATTTTAAATAAAGAAATTGAAGAATTAAAAATTGAAAATGAAACCTTGGGAATTATTGATGCATGCACATCTCATTCTTTACATGCTTCTACTTCTTCCTCTTGTTCTTCATGTCATATACTCGAAAAAGGAATTAAAGATTTAAAGAATACCCTTGCAAAATTCACCTTTGGAAGAGATAATTTAAATATCATATTAGGAAAATAAAGGGTTGTTTTTGAAAAAGCTGGGATTGGTTATAACCCGAAAAATTAGCACAAATCTTATAAAAATTTCTTTGTTTATTCAAGTACTTCTAGTAGCCCATTTATTAAATGTTTCTATTGTGGGAAGAAGGGTCACAGTGCATCAACTTATAATGCAAGGAAAAATATTAATACAAAGATTGGAACAAAAATGGTTTGGGTTCCTAAGGGAATAATACCCACAACTAACATTCAAGGACCTAAGAAAATTTGGGTACCAAAGGTTAAAAATTAAATTTGTGTTGTAGGTGTGCTTAAAGGCAAAGAGCTCGAATCGGTACCTCGATAGTGGATGCTCCAAGTACATGACCGGAGACAACTCAAAATTCTCTTTCCTTGTTCCCAAAACTCATGGACATGTAACCTATGGAGATAACAACAAAGGAAAGATTCTTGGAGTCGGCAAAGTTGGTAAGAATCCTAACTCCTCTATTGATAATGTATTGCTTGTCGAAGGTTTGAAACATAACTTGCTTAGTATTAGTCAATTATGTGATAAAGGAAATAAAGTTATATTTGATTCAAATTGTTGCATAATTGAAGATAAAAAGGACAAGCATATTAAATTTATTGGTCATAGAGTTAATAACATTTATATGATTAGTCTTGATGATATATCTTCAAATGATGCGAAATGCTTTTTAAGTAAGGAAGATGTGTAACGCCCTTTTTCCTAGTACAATACTCGCGAAAAAGGAACGTCACACTATTATATTTATATAATCGTGAAAACCTAAGGTAAAATTATACTGCAGAAAATAGTACTAGTTTTGAATTTAAAAAACCTGGTGTATTAATGCTGGTTCAATTTATCTTAAAACTTTCACCATATTCTTATTATATTATCATTATTTTTTTTTGTAAGCCATTGTAAGTAGTACAATAGTAAACTAGAAAAATCCCTGTTGTAGCGAAACTTCAAACACTTAACAGTTATAATACAATCAATAGAAATTAAACCATACATCGGAACTACATTATCATAATCATACGTACAAGCTTGTATTAATTACATTTCCAAAATGTACACAAAAACAAAAACAAAATGTGTACCTACCCCAAGAGATACAAATATATATACCCATCAATCCAATAATACGTTAGGCTCCCACAAAAATAAACGGACAGCTATCAGTAGCCATCGATTTAAAAATAGCCTCTAAGACTGACGAGAATGAGAAGGAACCGTAGATGGGTCCTCCTCAAGGTCCTCATCGTCTGACGAGACATCCATCGAAACGACGGAACAACGGGCAGGAGCCCGAGCAGTGGACAAGAAAGAGTCATCACGTGGGGTATAATACATATCCGCCCACATGTCTCTCACAGGCAGGTAGAATTCTAACCATACAAAGGCATAGAAATCAAAAATAGAAGCATCATAACGTTCCCACGCTAAGGACACCGTCAGTTCGCCATGGTATACACAACGATCTGTCTGCATGTTGATATGTCAGCAATCTGGACCACCATGAAAGTTGATCCGCACGTAACCAAAGAATCCACGGGGGCAAAATGACATCCTCAGCAGCCTCGATCTCTGTCAAGATATGGCCAGAAACCCTAAAACTCAGTGGTTTCCTTGTCCTCCTCACGAATGTCTTCGAACAATCATAGGGTGATACATAATGGAAGAATATACAATAAAGAGATGAGATACTCGTCATTCATTACCAATAGCAGCAAGAAACTAAACAGTGCTGAACGCCCAAATAGAACACAATTTATACATTTAAGCACCACAGTATTAAAAATTTACAATGAAAGCAGAATAACAACATTTAAATAACAGAGATACCATCAACGGTCAACAATTCAGGTAACTAACAATTTTTACAGAAATAATAGTAAGCATGCTTCACAGTTAATAATGCTCATGCTCAATGAGTTATGTGACTAACAGCTCACAATGCAAAAGTGTCTCAAAAACCTACTCCATGGAGCTAGACATAAACATTTTCTGAGTGAATGATCAAGGAGTCATACCAGTATATCGTTAGCCTCAGGAAAATATAGCGCGCTTTATTTCATAAAACTGTTTGTGCAATGGCTTATACATGGTACCTCGATAGTTGATTGCGATATAGGACAGCGCCTCAGACAGAATCGCCGGTGTGTCGCATTAGTCTATCCCACCGCCCCAGTGGAGCTACCACTGTCTATTGTGAGACACCCACACCCCGACGCCCCCAGGGTCAACAACATATGACACCTACGCTTAGTCTACTCACACCCGCACATAGGTGTTATTCGAACTCCTAGGCATACATAGCCTTTCTAACAACGTCCAACGGACTATACACATGCATGATGACACAATGTCGAATCATGTATGCTCATCACGATATTTCACAATGATACATTTATATACATACGTACACAAATTCATTTATTGATATCGTCACATCAAGGTGTGTTGGTAGTTCATATTCGTCAAATGTTCATCCCACATAAGTGTCCACAATAGCATAAAGTCAATTTTTATGTCATTATTGCTTTCTAATTTTCATTCATCATTATGGTCCATATTATGGGTTCCACTTTATCAAGTTACATGTTATTGATTTAATGTGACAACTTTGGGTCACTTTAATTCCTTATATCCAGGGCATTTAAGAGTCTTTGAATTTCCATTAGTTCATTGAGTTAATCCATTCCTATATTAATTAAGTCAAAACCGTGGCCCTCATTGAGTTCTCAAGTCCAATGTCTATTTTTATTTTTTTTTATTTTTTATACATTAGTGTTTCATTATTAATTTACTTTATGTGTTTATTTCAAGTTCTCCCAAACTCACACACTCATGTTCTTTCTCTTGATTCAAATTCTCCAAGTTACCAATTTAGGTCTTTGATTAAGTATTATTACACATTATGAATCCCTAATTGTCTTCTAATGTCCAATTTATCAATTCCTTCATCCAAGTCATAATTTTTCACCATGTTACTCCTTTATGGCCGTGAGCCTCATGAAGATTAGGGTTCTAATAATTTTTTCCACTTCTTCATTAATACTTAATCACTTAATTAACACCAATCCATTAAGCTTTTAAAATTTTGAGCACCAACACCCCACCAAGGAGGGTGTGGCCGTGAGCCTCTATGCCTCAAGCAAGGGGCTTTTGTCCCAATCTCATAATTTCAATCCATCACAATTTTTACAATGGCAATAAGAATCAAATCTATCTAACAAATCAATTAAAGAATAAAAATTTAAAGAATCAATTATAAGAAAAATGAAATAGCAAGAGTAACCCCTATTAGGGTTTCTCACAAATCTTCAAACAACAAGTCTTCAACCACCATTTTTGGTTGAATAGAGTGGTCTCCCTTTTACCAAAGAGGAGAGCACGAAAATAGCCTCCAAAGTGCTCCTTGTGATTTCGGTTTTGGCTCCTCAATACCCTAGAAAACAACCTCAAAGAATCAACACCATAACTTGAAAAGAAAAGCATCCTTGACCATGAAAATGGTCTTGGAACACGAAAAGGAGAAGAGAAGAGAAGAGAGTTGTGATTTCTACCTTAAAGTCTCAAACTTTGATCTTGAAGAAGGATGGTGAAGATGAAAGATATTAATGTAGGGTATGAAAGGAAAAAGACTTAGAATGATGAAGAGAAGCTAGAAATGAAATTAATGAAGCAAGAAAACGAAAATGGTGATGCTGGAAGTGGTAACCCGAAATGGAGAGAAAAGGAAATGGAAGATTTTGGTGAAGCCTTGTGAATGAAAGTGGTAGAGATGATGATGGAGAGTAAGGATATATGGTTGATGAAGAGAAAAGATGAAGAGATAAAATGGTGAAGGGGCTGGAATTTTCGGATGGCTATGGAGTTTCTAGAGAGAAGGGAGAGCAAAGAAGAAGATGAAGTGGTAGAGAGAGAAGTAGCTAGGTTAAAGTGAGTGAGATATTTTTGTGAGATAGGTTAAAGTGATGGAGGCAAATTTCCCCCTTTTCCCTAGTGAGAGCCGCGGCAATGGAGAGAGAGAAGAGGGAAATTGACAAGCTTCTCAAGCAAGCTAAGGGTAGTTATGTCATTTTTTTAGGTCAAAGCTTCTAGAAACTTGATTAAAATAGCAATATATTTGAATTAAAGTGGATTTGTTATGACATAAAGTAGATTACATTGGGATAAGGTGATAGGATTTTTATTACATGCTATTATCCATTGGATAATAGTTACAGTCGACAGAAATCAGTATTAATTAATCTGACAGATAAATTTTACGCAGTGTTTCATTATTTTATCTGTTAGAATTTTCTCGTAAAATGTGAAACCTCGTGAACTGTGTTCGGCCTCAGGTTTAGTAAGATCCCCCATCGATGTTTCCATAGTTTAAGGTTCTCGGAGAAAATACTTCGTTTCTCCGACTCTGCTTAATGTGCACGTAAAACGAGGAATATATTAAAATATTCTGCATTTCTGGAAAATTCCTAGAAAATTTTCAAAAATTACAAATATTATAAAACGACTATTCATCCTATAATTTTCCAATTTTTGGAACATTACAGTTATTTTCCCAACTCTGTCCAATATGCACGTAAAATGAGAAATATATTAAAATATTTTACTTTCTAAAAAAAATCCAGAAAAATTCCAGAAAATCATAAATATTATAAAATGAATATCGATAGCAGAATAAATAAATTTTGAGGTGTTACAAGATGAATCTTGGTTATGGCATAGGAGAATTGCTCACATTCACATGGACCACTTAAAAAAGTTAGTTTCTAAAGAACTAGTAATTGGACTACCCAAGCTCAATTTTGAAAAAGATAAATTATGTGATGCATGTCAAAAGGGAAAACAAGTAAAGGTCTCTTTTAAAGCCAAAAACATTGTTTCAACTACTAGACCTTTGCAACTTTTGCACATGGATCTTTTTGGACCATCTAGAACTATAAGCTTTGGTGGGAATTACTATGCGTTAGTGATTGTGGACAATTTTTCTAGATTCACATGGACCTTATTTCTTTCACACAAAAATGAAGTGTTTCTAGCTTTTAAGAAACTCCCCAAAGTTATCCAAAATGAAAAAGGTTTTTCTATTACATCCATAAGAACTGACCATGGTGGTGAATTTGAAAATCATGTTTTTGAAACCTTTAGTGATGAACATGGCATTGAGCATAATTTTTCTGCCCCTAGAACTCCACAACAAAATGGAGTTGTAGAAAGGAAAAATCGATCTTTGGAAGAAATGGCAAGAACTATGCTCAATGAGGCTTTTCTTCCTAAGTATTTTTAGGCGGATGCGGTAAATACTGCGTGTTATGTAATGAATAGAGTCATTATAAGGCCGATTTTAAATAAAACCCCATATGAGTTATACAAGGGAAGAAAACCAAATGTCTCACACTTTCACGTTTTTGGATATAAATGTTTTGTTTTGAATAATGGAAAGGATAACTTAGGAAAGTTTGATGCTAAGTCTGATGAAGGTATATTTCTAGGCTATTCTATTCATAGCAAAGCTTTTAGAATTTATAATAAAAGAACTATGATAATTGAAGAATCCATTCATGTTGCATTTGATGAAACTAATCCAAATGGATCGAGAAAGGAGTTTGTTGTTGATGATGTTGCAGAAGCTTTGGCGAAATCACATTTAGACAACAAGGAAGAAAGGAAACAAGAAGAGGAATCTCCAAATCAAGAAGAATCACAAGTCACGGACCTTCCTAAAGAATGGAGGACATCAAGACACCACCCTCTTGACTCTGTGATAGGTGATATCTCAAAAGGGGTAATTACTAGAAACTATCTTAGAAATGCATGTAATCACTTATCTTTTGTTTCTCAAATTGAACCTAAGGATATAATTGAAGCTTTTGATGATGAACATTGGATCGTAGCTATGCAAGAAGAATTAAATCAATTTAAAAGAAACCAAGTCTGGGAATTAGTTCCTAGGCCTAATAATCATCCTATAATTAGTACTACATGGGTTTTTAGAAACAAACTTGATGAAAATGGCTTGATAACAAGAAATAAAGCTAGATTAGTTGCAAAAGGTTATAATCAAGAAGAAGGAATAGACTATGAAGAAACCTATGCACCTGTAGCTAGATTACAAGCTATTAGAATGTTACTTGCATATGCTTGCATCATGGATTTCAAGTTATATCAAATGGATGTTAAAAGTGCTTTTCTAAATGATTTTATTCAAGAGGAGGTATATGTTGAATAACCTCTGGGTTTTGAAAATCATAAACTACCAAACCATGTTTTTAAACTCAAAAAGGCCTTGTATGGCTTAAAACAAGCTCCTAGAGCTTGGTATAAAAGGTTGAGTAAGTTTCTTTTAGAAAACAGTTTTTCAAGACGAAAAGTCAATACTACGCTTTTTATCAAAAACAAAAAGCATGATATTCTCCTTGTACAAATATATGTGGATGACATCATCTTTGGTGCTACTAATGAATCCCTTTGCAAAGATTGTGCTAAGTCAATGCAGAATGAATTCGAAATGTCAATGATGGGAGAACTTAACTTCTTCCTTGGACTTCAAATTAAACAAACAAAAGAAGGGACATTCATAAGTCAAACTACATGCTACAAGGAACTGCTCAAAAGGTTCAAAATGGACAATGCTAAGCACATGGCTACACCAATGGACATGTCTTGCTATTTGGATAAAGATGTAGGAGGTAAATCCATAGAAATAACAAAATACAGAGGTATGATTAGATCCCTTCTTTATCTTACTGCTAGTAGGCCAGATATTATGTTTAGTGTTTACATGTGTGCTAGATATCAGGCTAACCCTAAGGAATCTCATCTAAGTGCTGTTAAAAGAATAATGAAATACCTAGTAGGCACTTCACAAATGGGTTTGTGGTATCCTACGGGTGCCTCATGTAGCCTAATAGGGTACTCCAATTCTGATTTTGTAGGATATAAAATGGATAGTGTAACACACCTAAATATAACAACCGGAGCGTAATCGTCATTACGCCACAGTTACTAATTCCAAATGTGTCACAGTCATGACAATAGTAATTTAAATTCTCAAGAGTCTATATTTTTTTTTGCATGAGTAGAAAATACGAGCCTCGAATGAAATATAAATATATTCAACCCATAATACAACCACTGAAATAAAATCATATTCCTATATATATATATATATATATATATATATATATATATATATATATATTATAGTCAATTTACACAAATCTCTGATGACATAGAATAGAATAATCACAGAGTCCAATAACATACAACGGAAATAAAAACACTAAAGGGGGAAAAATAGTAACCCAGGGAAGGGTACTACCAGCAGACAAAGCCGCAACCCCATATGTACATGACACACGGCATCCCAGTGAACACGACAGGCATCGATGCCTCCACGCGGCTACACTCTTACGTAGTCGAAGAAATCTTATCCTGACGCTCAAGCCAATCAACCAAGGTGTGGTCCCTCTTCATCTTCCTCACGATCTTTTATCAAATATAAATATAAAACAGAAATGCACAAATATAGGAAAGAGGTAAGACATCCTACCATCATTACCAATTATAGCAGCCAGAAACAAAATGGCACAACGCGCCCAAATAGCATTCTCAGACAGCATTTCCAATTAATAAATAGTAGATCCAACAGTAAAACAAAATGGCGCAACGGCCCAAATAGCAATTCAGAACATCATTTCCAAATAATAAGCAATAAATCTAACAGTAAGCAATTAAACAGTTTCAGGCAGACATTCATTACAGTAATGATCAGACAATTCACAGTTATGGAAAAATGATGATTTACAATGATAGATTATTTCATGATGCACCTGCATGCTTTCCCAAATTCCTACTTCATGGAGCTAGACACATACAGTCGAAGAGAAAGATCAGGAGACGTGTCTGTAACTCGGCTGCCGCGACCAAAGTGCTATTCATCAATAATTTTCACGTGCACATCAGGCATTGTACAGACAGTCTGCGCTCAGATTCTATGGATGAAATAATAACTTCTAGACTATGGTCTTCAGCTTGATCACATCCCGATAAGATGTGATAATACTAGTGAAATAAATCTCTCTAAGAATCCCATTTTGCATTCTAGAACAAAGCATATAGAGATAAGACATCATTTTATTAGAGATCATGTACAAAAAGGGGACTGCATTCTTGAATTTGTTGAAACATCTAAGCAACTTGCAGATATTTTCACTAAACCCCTAGCAAAAGAAGCATTCTTTTATATCAGAGAAGAATTGGGCATAATTGATCAATCCAATATGTAATTGCTTGTAATTATTTGCTTAATTATGATTTTATCTTCTTGAATTGTTACTGACTTGAGCATCGAAGATATCCTGAAATCTTTTTTTTGCAGGTACTCCATCAAAAGGTAAGCTTTCATATCTCAAATATACCTTTCTGGACGTAAAATATGTGTTTTTATGTTTAAGTTATTCGAATACCTTCCTATGGTATTCGAATGCCATTCCTTTTTACGTTAAAAATCTGTTCTTCTCTGATAGGTCTATTCGAATACCAACATCAGGTATTTAAATACCACTATTTTTTTGAATAATCACTGCCTTCCTAGGCAAGTACCCTCAGATTCTCGAAACTGAGCGCGCAACTCCGCTGACCATCATCATGTGTTTGAGCCCTTCACTCTGAATAAAATGAAGATGATCAAGACCGGTGAAGGCTGGGTGTTCCCAGTTGAAGTTGAAGATGATGAGGACGACCCATCTAATCCTGCTGGCCCTGCTGCTGCTGCCGATATTCCTGCTCCTGCTCCTGTCACAAATGAGCAAATCCTGGCTTCTTTGTTAGACAACCGAGCTTACATGGAGAACACCTTCACCATTCTGTTTGACAGAATAGCTGGTGTTGAGCGTGAACAGGCTGCACTTCGAGCTTTGTTGTCTGGAAACGAACCTGCCTCTCCTCCTTCGCCACCAGATCCCTATTTCTAGGATTCACTTTGGATAGGTTGCTTAGTTCTAGTTTGTTTGGTTGTTTATTGTATTGGCTATTTTTTTTATGGATTGTATATGTACTTGGCCAAATTCTATTTAATGCAAAAAGTACTTTGATCAATCTATTACATTTTAAATTGGTTACTATTTATTACATGCAAAATTGTATATGTGCATCCTTTTTTATCATGCCAAAAGGGGGAGAAAATTAACCAATATTATTTGAGAAAAGATAGGTTAAAAACTGGATTAACACTGATTATTGGATTCCAAAAGAAATGGGGAGAATGTGCTTGTCTTTGATATTAAATTACCTCTTTTGAAAAAGAGGAGAGTAAGTCTCGTAACCTATCTTTTTGAATTCTAATGTATATGAACTAATGCTTTTCTCAATGATAGTTTGTCATCATCAAAAAGGGGGAAAATGTGATTACCATGCGACAATGAAGATGAGTTTTGATGATAACAAACATGAAGATGATGAGAAGACCAAGTCCAAGATCTTCAAGATTAGCTTTAGGACTTAGGATCTCTCTTGTACAGAGCTTTCATAGGATATCTCATTATTTGTCTTAAAAGATCCAAAAATCAGTTTCTTACAAACCAAATTAAAAGTTTTAATATGGCTTTGAACAATCACAAGGTTTGTGGCAAATTCAGAAATCACCAAATCTGTTTTCCAAGTTTTTCAAATGGCTTTTCAAATAGAGGCATTCGAATAACATCTTAAGGTATTCGAATAACCTGCCCCTTTTAAATATGTTTTCATGTTTTTTATAAGAGGTATTTGAATAACCTATGTGGTATTCGAATACACCTGATTACAGAATGTTGATTTTAAACAGAAGTATTCGAATAACATTGAAGGTATTCGAATAACACCCTTCTTAACAGTTTTTTAAAATGTGTTTAAAATAGAGGTATTCGAATACACCCCTGTGGTATTCGAATAACCTGCTTCTGAACTATTTTTTTTAAAAGAAATGAAAACAGTGGTATTCGAATACCTCATGTTGGTATTCGAATAACCCACGAGAATCAGATTTAAAATTTGAATTCATACATAAATGTTTCAGCTTTAATTATCATATTAAATGCTTCCAACGAACATTTGTGCTTAGAGGCTCTACAAATAGAGACCTTGGGTCACTTCTACAAGCCTCGAACATTCTGAAATTGTTTTGCTTGTGCTAAAACGTGGTTTACAAATTCCTCTCTTATTCTCTGTGTTCTTTTGGCAAAAATCTGAGATATCCTTAGAGAACTCTATAGTGCTTCAACTTGTGATATTTACTCTTTATCAGAGTTTATTTTTCATCTATTTTCTGATGTATTTCTGAGAGGGTGAGGTATCCCTCAAAGGCTTTGTAACAAGGGTGAGGTATCCCTTGAAGGTTTGTGTAAGGGTGAGGTATCCTTGACTGTTTGAGGCTTTAGCACAAGGGTAGAGTTTCCCTGTGTGTGAAAAGTGCTCTAGATTGTAAAGGTCGCAAGCACCTGTTTTAAGCTTGTCTTGAATAGTAAAAAATCTCAAACTGTGTTTCGGGGACTGGACGTAGACCACAAGTGGTTGGTGGTCAAACCAGGATAAATATTGTGCCTGCTTTTCTTATCCTAAATCTTTTTATTTATCTACATTTATTCTATTATCTTTTGCAATTTACTTATTGGCTATTCTTCTTCTCTTCTTTTATTTTCATGACATTTTAACATTTTATTCTAAGCATGTTTAATTTGTTTACGCTTTTGCGAAAATTTTTAATACTCAATTCACCCTCCTCTTGAGTACTGGAAGCCACTTGGTAACACTTGAATGTATTGGATGTGTTGAAAATGCTTGATCATGTTAAGGTTGTTAAATGAAAAATTTGGAGTTTCCTACCCTAATGTGATGCCACGGTTTTGACTAGGATTTAGGGATATAAATTGGTTTTTGTATACAATACAATGAAGCTTATGCAATTAAATGTTGAATGATAATATTATAAATAATGAATGAAAAATTTTAAGGGTTTAATACCCCAAAGTGAGGCCACGGTTTTGACTTGAATCTTGAGGGATTGGATTGGTTTGGTGTGCACTAAAATTTAAGTGATTAGATATCAAAAGACTAATGCATAAAATGTAAAGAAATTGGAACCTTGATGACCTAGTGAGGCCAAAGTTTTTAGAGAAAAATTTGGACTTAAATGATGCCTTGATGCATCTTTGGAGATCAAGAATATAGAGACTTGCATAATCCATAATCAAGTAGAAGAATTAAATTGAGTAATGACTCTTGAGAGTGCCACGGTTTTGAAGGATTATTTACCCTAAAATTTTCATAATTGACCAACGCTTAAAACTTTGAAAATGAGGATCCATAATGTGGACTTGTGAAAATTGATGAACCATGAATACATATTGATGTTGAGGATTGAATCTATGTTATTGTGAAAATCCTATGTGGGCTACTTGTTGACTATGTACTTGAAGAATTCGTGACATATTGATATTATGACATGAAAATATGCCATTGTGGTATGCTTATGATAAATGTATCATTGATAAACATACATGATGTACATTGTGTCGTCATGCATATATGTTGTCCGTTGGACATTGCTAGAAAGGTTATGTATGCCTAGGAGTTTGAATAACACCTATGTGCGAGTGCGAATAGACTAAGCGTAGGGTCATAGTGGTTAGCCCTGGGGGCGTCGGGGTGCTGGTGTCTCACAATAGACAGTGGTAGCTCCACTAGGGTCGTGGGATAGATCAATGCAAACACATCGATGATCCGGACTGAGACGATGTCCTATATTGCGATCAACTGTTGAGGTGCCATGTATAAGTCGTATTGCGCAAATGTTTTTATGAGATGAGCACTCTATTTTTTTAGGCTAACGAGATACTGGCATTACTCCTTGATCATTCACTCTGAAAATGTTTATGTCTAGCTCCATGGAGTAGGAATTTTTGTACCATTTGTATTGTGAATTGTCAATCTCATAATTCATTGAGCATGAGCATTTATAATTGTGGAAAGTATCTGTTATTATTATTGCAATAATTATTTGATTGCTTGGACTGTTGAATGTTGGAAATGTTAATGTTGTTTGCTTGTTATTGATGACAATTACTGTTACTCATTGTTGTTCTGCTCTTACTATTAATTGTAATTATTACTGTAATTAGACGTATGAACTGTGTTATATGTGGGCGTCCAACGACGTTTCATTTTCTCGCTGCCATTTTGGTACTGAAAGCTGGGTGTCTCACCTCTTTCTGTATTTTATGTATCTTTGTCAGACAGTGTTTCTGAGAAGACGCTCGTGAGGAAGAGAAGGAAACAACTGAGTTTCTGGCCACATTATGACTAGAGTTGCTGAGGATGTCGTCACGCCCACGCCACTTTTTAGGGTACGTGAAGTTGACCTTTCATAGAGGACCCAATTGCTGGCACCTACGTGTGCAGACTGATTGGTTTGTCTACTGCGGGGAGCTGATGGTGTCTTTATCTTGGGGTCGTTATGACGCTCCTGTCTTTGATTTTTTAGCTTTCATTATTTTAGAATTTTACCTACCCGTTAGGGGCATGTGGACCGATATGTTCTATACTCCACAAGAGGATTCTTTCCTCTCCACTGCTCGGGCTTCTACCCGAAAATCGGTCGCTCCAATGGTGATTTCATCAGATGAAGAGGACCCTGAGGAGGACTCGGCTACGGTCCCTTCTCGTTAGTCTTAGGGGCTGATACTGTAGGTAGCTGCTAATGGCTAACCGTTTATCTTTTTGGGGAAGCCTGATGTTTTGCTAGTTTATGGGTGTAAATTTGTAACTATCTTGGGTGGGTAAAGCCTTTACTTTTCGTATATTTTATGATGTAGCTAAATAGGCTGATGCATATAATATATATATATATATATACTGTGAATGTATGATTATAAATTCTGTTTCGATTCTATTGCATTGACAATTATTATTATCTCCTCACTGTTGTATTATAAAAAAATGCGTACAGATATTTCAATACTCGATTATTTTATCATCCAAGAATATAAACTATTTAATCTTGTGTTAATAATGAACCGGGTCTTAAATAATCACTACAGGTATTATTTTTCGCAATTTATTTTGTTTCTTTTGTATTATGGTGTGACATTCCTTCTTCGCGACATTAAGAAAAAGGGGCGTTACAATATGCTCGCTTTATTTAATGATTTTACATGTGTATTTGTTCTTAATTAATGTTGATGATTTAATAATAATTTTTAAATGCATTGGTGGTGTTGGAATGTTTGGAAATGTTAGAATTAATGAATGAAAATTTTGAGGATTTCCTACACTAAGATGAGGTCACGATTTTGGCTTGGATTTTAGGGGGATTGGAGTGACTTTATATAAGATAGAAATTAAGTGATTAGATACTAAGTATTTAATGCATAAAATGGAAAGGAATTGAAACTTGAAGACCTAGGGAGGCCACGGTTTTAGAGAAAATTTTGGGGCTAAATGAGGCCTTGGTGCATTCTTGGAAATTAAGAATTTAGGGATATACATAATCCATAATGAGATGGGAAAAATTAAATTGAGTAATAACTCTCAAGAAAGCCACGGTTTTAAGGGCTATTTAACCTAAACTTTCATAATTGATCAAAGCTTAAGACTTTGGAAATGTAAATCCATAATATGGACTTGTAATAATTGATGAACCATATATGTATAAATGTTGATGTTGAGAATTGGTTCCATGTTGTTGTGAGTTCCTATGTGGAGCTAAGTATTTGATGAAATCGTGACATATTGATGTTGAGAAAATAAATATATGCCATTGTGATATACTTTATGATAAATGTATCATTAATAAACATACATGATGTATATTGTGTCATCATGCATATGTGTTATCCGTTGGACATTGTTGGATAGGCGATGTATGCCTAGGAGTTTGAATAACACCTATGTGCGGGTGCGAGTAGACTAAGCGTAGGGTCATAATGGTTGGCCTTAGGAGCGTTGGGCTACGGGTGTCTCACAATAGACAGTGGTAGCTCCACTGGGGCTATGGGATAGACCGATGCAAACACACCGACGATCTGGATTGAGACGTTGTCCTATATCGCAATCAACTGTTGAGATGCTATGTATAAGCCATATTGCACAAATATTTTTATGAGATAAGCACACTATTTTTAAGGCTAACGAGATACTGACATAACTCCTTGATCTTTTACTCCGAAAATGTTTATGTCTAGCTCCATGGAGTAGGAACTTGGTACCATTTGCATTGTGAAATGTCAGTCTCATAATTCATTAAGCATGAGCATTTATAACTGTGGAAAAATATCTATTCTTATTACTGTAATAATTATTTGATTACTTGAACTATTGACTATTGGAGTTATTGATGCTGCCCGCCTGATATTGCAGATCCTTACTGCTATTTATTGTTGTTTTGCTTTTACTGTAAGTTTTAATTATTGCTGTGATTGGATATATGAGCTGTGTTAATATATGGGCGTCTAGCGTCGTTTTATTTTTTTGCTGCCATTTTGGTACTGAAAGCTGGGTGTCTCACCTCTTTCTGTATTTTGATATTTTTGTTTATTTGTATACTTCTGAGAAGATGTTTGTGAGGAAAAAAAGGAAACACCTGAGTTTCCGAGTTTCTGGCTATACTACGACTAGAGTTTGCAGAGGATATCGTCGCACCCACTCCGAGTTTTGGTGTATGTCAAGATGACCTTCCATGGAGGGCTCGATTGCTGGCATATACATGTGCAGACAGACCGATGCGTTTACCGCGGGGAGCTGATGATGTCTTTAGCTTGGGGTCGCTATGACCCTCTAGTTATCAATTTCACTGTTTTTGTCATTTTGGAGTTTTACCTACCCATTAGGGATATGTGGGCTGATATGTACTACACCCCACAAGAAGAGTCTTTCCTCTCCACTGCTCGGGCTTCTGCCCGAAATTCGGTCACACTGATGGTTATTTCATTGGATGAGGAAGACCCTGAGGAGGACCCGGTTACGGTCCCTTCTCGTTAGTCTTAGGGGCTAATTCTATCGGTGGCTACTGATGGCTAATCGTTTATATTTTGGGGAAGCCTGATGTTTTACCGTATTTAATGGGTGTATATTTGTATCAATTCGGGTGGGTACATCTTTTGCTATAATTTATGATGTAATTAAACAGGCTGATGCATATAATATATATATATATATATTGTGAATGTATGATTTCCAATTCTGTGTCGATTTTATTGTATCTGTAATTATTATTATCTCTTTATTATTGATTCAAAGAGAAAAAAGGGAAAAGAGAAATATGTACATATATTTCAATACTCGATTATTTTATCATTCAAGAGTGCAAATTACTTAATCACGTGTTAAAAATGAACCGGGTCTTAATTAATCAATGTGCTTATTATTTTCCGCAATGTATTTTGTTTCTCTATATTATGGTGTGACATTCCTTCTTCGTGAGAAAAGAAAAAAAGGGGCGTTACACTGTCTTGATATCAGAGCCCCGATCTAAGTTTTTTTTTGGGTCATGTGGTTTTGGACTGTCTTGTTTGTGCTGTGTGATTCTCTGTGCTTGGTACTCCGCAAGGATACATCTGATTTTTCTCTGTGTTTTGTATAGCTTGATCTGAGAAGAATTAGGGCTCCTAGAGGAGACATGACTACTGCAATTGAGGTAATTCAGAAGATGGCTAAAGCGATGCTGCAACAAAACTAGCAAATGGCTCAACAACAAGAAAGAACTGCACAACAATTGGAGGCTACTGCTGATACCCAGAATCTGGCGGAATTTTGTCGCAATAACCCTCCACAATTTAAGGGAGAATATGATCCTAAGAAGGCTACTCTATGGACCAAAGAGCTGGAGAAGATATTCACAGGCATGAACTGTGCCAATGACAAAAAGGTGACATATGTTGCATTTATGCTTGTTGGAGACGCAGAGGATTGGTGGACTGGAGAGCAGAGGTTATTGGAGGCTGAGAATCGAGCAATTAATTGGGAGGTGTTCAAAGAGAGATTCTTAAATAAATATTTCCCAGAAAGTGCTAGGCATGCTAAGGAAATAGAATTTCTTGGCTTGAGGTAAGGAAATATGACAATAAGTGAATATGCTGCCAAGTTTGAGAGTTTGTCCTAATTCTCAACCTACTTTCAACACCAACCAAATGAAGCATGGAAATGTTAGAAGTTCGAAGAAGGTCTGAGACACGACGTGAAGAGAGTCGTCATAACTTTGAAGATTACTCAGTTTTCAGAATTACTTGATACGTGTCATCGGGTGGAAGACTTGGACCAGGCGCGTGATGCAAGAAACAGAAACTTTGGACCTTTTCAGTCTCAAAGAGGAGGAAGCGGTAATGCTAACCGTTACCAAAAGAAGCCTTATTCCAGACCACCTGGAAGTCAACAACAGAAACCGCAAGGGGGAAGTCCTGGAGGAAGTCCGGGCAGAACTGGTCAAACAACGGTGTTTACGCCGAGATGCATGAAGTGCGGGAAGGAACACTACACGAGGGACTACACTATTAAAGGAGTGATCTGCTTCAGATACGGGAAACTTGGACACATTTCTCGTGAATGCAATCAACCTAAGGCGGAACCTTCCGTCAATGCTGCTAGAATTGCTAAACCGCAGGCTGGAAGTCGAGTTTACACCCTGAGTGGTGCTGAAGCCTCTGAATCCGAAGATCTTATACAAGGGGAAGGTGTCATAGAAGGTAATCTTTTAACTGTACTGTATAACTCTGTTACAACTCATTCTTTCATTTCCTATGATTGTGTGAAAAGACTTAGCTTACCTGTGTCTTCTTTACTTTTTCACTTAACTCTTCCAACTCCTACTGCTAAACCTGTTGTCACTACCAAAGTCTGTTTAGATTGTCCATTGATTGTTGAAGGTCAAATCTTTTCTATTGATTTGATCTGTTTGCCACTATCTCAGTTAGATGTGATGTTAGGAATGGATTGGTTATCTTCTAACCATGTCTTGTTAGATTGTTCTAGAAAAATCATAGTTTTCCCTTTGGATAAGAATTCTAGATTTTTTACGGCCAACCAAGTTTAAGCTTTCTTAAAAGAAGGAACTCGGAGATACATGTTGTTGTCTTCCTTGAAAGTCGAGAATGAGGTAGATGTGGACGCGATCTCGGTGGTTCGAGAGTTTCCTAAAGTTTTTCTCGAAGATGTACCTGGTTTACCACCGGAGCGGGAGATCGAATTTGCCATCGATCTTGTACCTGGAGCTGGTCCTATTTCTATAGCGCCTTATAGAATGTCGCCAGCGGAGCTAGTTGAGCTCAAGAAGCAACTGGAAGAGCTTTTGGAGAAGCAATTTGTGAGGCCCAGTGTATCACCTTAGGGAGCACCGGTATTACTAGTTAAGAAGAAAGACGGTACTTCGAGATTGTGTGTGGATTATTGTCAATTAAACAAAGTCACGATCAAGAATAAGTATCCATTGCCGAGGATAGATGACTTGATGGATCAACTGAAAGGAGCAGCGGTGTTTTCTAAGATCGATCTACGATCGGGATACCATCAGATCAGAGTAAAAGTGGAAGACATTCCTAAAATGGCTTTTTGTACTCGTTATAGACATTACGAGTACCTGGTGATGCCTTTTGGTGTGACTAATACACCTGCTATTTTCATGGATTATATGAATAGAATCTTCCGTCCTTATTTGGACAGATTCGTCGTTGTCTTCATCGACGATATCTTGATCTATTCGAAAAATCAGGAGGATCATGCTGAACATCTTAGTATAGTTCTTCAGACTTTGAAGGAGAAAGAGTTGTATGCCAAATTATGGAAGTGTGAGTTTTGGTTGAATAAAGTTAAATTTTTGGGCCATGTTATTTCAAAAGAAGAAATTGCGGTAGACCCATCAAAGGTTGAAGTTGTTCTTCAATGGGAAACACCGAAGACGGTGACCGAAATTCGAAGTTTTGTTGGATTAGCGGGATATTACCAGAGATTTATTGAAGGGTTCTCTAAGATTGCCGGACTTCTCACTTAACTCACGAGGAAAAATCAAGCTTTTGAGTGGACGGATGCTTGTGAAGAGAGTTTTCAAGAGTTGAAAAGGAGACTAACTACTTCACCAGTGTTAGTTCTACCTGATCTAAATGAACCATTCAAAGTGTACTGTGATGCTTCATACCAAGGTTTGGGATGTGTACTTATGCAAGGTGGAAAAGTGGTGGCGTATGCCTCGAGACAATTACGAGTGCATGAGAAGAACTACCCAACGCACGACTTGGAGCTGGCTGCTATTATATTTGCTTTGAAGATATGGAGACATTATCTCTATGGAGCAACATTCAACGTCTTCAGTGATCATAAGAGTTTGAAGTATTTGTATGATCAAAAAGAGTTGAACGTGAGGCATTGGAGGTGGTTAGAATTCCTAAAAGACTACGATTTCCAACTTCAGTATCACCCTGGAAAGGCAGATGTTGTGGCTGATGCCTTAAGTAGGAAAACGATCAGTGTTTCTGCTATGATGATCAGAGAGAAAGATTTAATAGAACAATTCAGAGACGTATGGTCTTTTGTGAAATTAATGCTGGCCAAAATCTGCATGAACATGGTCACCATTTCAAGTGATTTAATGGATAACATCCGAGAGAAGCAGAAGGTTAACAAGTTCTTGCAAGAGGAAAGAGAGCTAATAAAGCAGGGCGGTATATCAACATTAAAGGAAGGAAACAATGGAATTTTGAGATTCTAAGGTAGAGTTTGTGTACCTAAAGATGAAGAACACAAGAAGTACATTCTTGAACATGCTCATACCAGCAAGTTGAGTATGCATCCTAGAATAACCAAAATGAATCAAGATTTGAAGAAATTATTTTGGTGGCATGAAATAAAAAGAGATATTGCGAGATGCGTATCTTGATGTTTAGTTTGTTAGAAAACAAAGATCGAGCATCAAAGACCATCCAGAATGTTACAACCCTTGACCATTCCCGAATGGAAGTGGGCTAGTATTGCCATGGACTTTGTTGTCTGATTGCCAAAGACTAGGAGAGGATATGATTCAATATGGGTAATTGTGGATCGACTTATGAAATTAGCAAATTTCTTGCCGATCAACATAAGATATCCATTGGAGAAGTTGACTCAGTTGTACATCGGTGAAATTGTCAAACTACATGGTGTGCCAACTAGTATCATCTCTAACAGAGATCCAAGATTTACATCAAAATTTTGACAGAGTCTTCAAGAAGTAATGGGGACAAAGCTACGTTTGAGTTCTGCTTACCATCCTCAAACTGATGGCCAATCAGAGAGAACAATCCAATCATTGGAAAATTTGCTGAGGGCTTGTGCCATAGAGCAGACTGGAAGTTGGGATGAAATTTTACCGTTAGTAGAATTTACCTACAACAACAATTACTATTTGAGCATAGGGATGGCTCCCTATGAGGCTATGTATGGATGAAGGTGCATAACACCTTTATGTTGGTATCAAGACGGAGAGCGGCTTATAGTCGGACCTGATCTTATTTAGCAGACAACTAAGAAAGTTAAGATGATTCAAGAAAAGATGAGGATGGCTTAGAGTTGGCAAAAGAGTTATGCGGATAAAAGAAGAAAACCTCTTGAATTTGAGGAAGGAGAGCATATGTTCTTGAAAGTCACACCTACGACTGGGGTCGGTCGGGTTCTCAAATCTAGAAAGCTCACTCCAAAATTCTTTGGACCTTACCAAATTCTTTGTTGAGTAGGTCCCGTTGCTTACCAAATAGCTTTACCACCTTTTCTTTCAAATCTCCACAATGTTTTTCATGTGTCATAACTTCGAAAATACATTCCGAGTCCTGATCATGTCGTAACACCTGATTCAGTACAATTAAAGGAAAACTTTGACTTATGAAACAACTCTTATAAGGATTGAGGATAGGAGAATGAAGCAACTCAGAGGGAAAGACATTTCATTGGTGAAAGTGATCTGGAATGAAGTAACTAGAGATGCGACATGGGAACTAGAGGACAAGATGAAGGAGCAATACCCAGAATTATTTTAAAGGTACAAAAATTTCAAGGATGAGATTCTTATTTGATGGGGAGATTTGTAACACCCCAAAATTTTGTTTATTTTATTATAAATGTTCATTTTATAATATTTGTGATTTTTGAGAATTTTTCTGGATTTTTTTGAAAATGTAGGATATTTTAATATTATTTCTCGTTTTACGCGTAAACTGAGCAGAGCTGGGAAAATGAGATATTTTTCCCGAGGACCATGATCTGTGGAAATGTCGACTGGGGATCTTACTAAACCCAAGGCTAGACACGGTTTACGAGATTTCATATTTTTCAAGAAATTTTTATCTGATAAGATAATAAATCGTTGTGTAAATTTCATCCGCTGGATAATTAATACTGACTTCTGTCAACTGCAACAATTGTCCATTGGATAATAGTATGTATTAAAAATCCTATCACATTATCCTAATGTAATCCACTTTATGTCTAATCAAATCCACTTTAATTCAAATTTAGTGTATTTTAATCAAAGCTTCTTTAAGAAGCTTTGACCACCAAAAGACAAGTATGCCCTTGGCTTGTTGGAGAAGCCTCTCCATTCCTTCTCTCTTTCCATTGCCGCGGCACCCATAGCCCAAGGGGAGCCAAATTTTACTCACACACACTTAACACACTTAATCATTTTCACTTATTTTTCATCTACCCATTTCTCTCTCTAGATTTCATCTTCATTTTCTCTCTTCCTTATCTCTTCTTCTCCTCCTTGGCCATGGTTTTGCAGCCACCATTTGTGACCATTTCTCTTCACTTTTCTCTTTATTAACACCATTTCTACACTTACCTCAACCTCCTCTACACTTTCTATTTAGAAAATTTCTTCAAAATCCATCTTCACCTCCATTGTCTTCCAAGGCAAAGCTTCAAACTTTAAGGTAAAGTTTCCATTTTTCTTCTTTCTTCTCTCCATTTTTGTGTTCTATGGTTTCATTGGAGACCAAAGAACCATCTTTTACCAAGCTTAATATTGATTCTTTGTGTTAGAAAATTTTAGGGTTTTGGAAGCTCATAACCGAAACCACCAAGGAGCTAATAGGAGACCATTTTCGTGTTCTTCCTTTAGGTAAGAGGGAGATTTACTCACTTCTACCATTATTGGTGGTGAGGAGACTTTGTGTGATTGTTTAATGGAGAAATCCATAATTGTATGCTCGCTTTATTTGATGATTTTACATGTGTATGTGTTCTTAATTGATGTTGATGAGTTAATAATGATTTTTAAATGCATTGGTGGTGTTGGAATGTTTGGAAATACTAGAATTGATGAATGAAAATTTTGAGGATTTCCTACACTAAGATGAGGTCACGATTTTGGCTTAGATTTTAAGGGGATTGGAGTGACTTTGTATGAGATAGAATTTGAGTGATTAGATACCAAGTAATTAATGCATAAAAGGAAAGGAATTGAAACTTGAAGACCTAGTGAGGCCACAGTTTTAGAGAAAATTTTGGGGCTAAATGATGCCTTGGTGCATTTTTGGAAATTAAGAATTTAGGGATATACATAATCCATAATGAGATGGGAAAAATTAAATTGAGTAATAACTCTAAAGAAAGCCACAGTTTTAAGGGCTATTTAACCTAAACTTTCATAATTGATCAAAGCTCAAGACTTTGGAAATGTAAATCCATAATATGGACTTGTAATAATTGATTAACCATATATGTATAAATGTTGATGTTGAGAATTGGTTCCATGTTGTTGTGAGTTCCTATGTGGAACTAAGTATTTAATGAAATCATTACATGTTGATGTTGAGAAAATAAATATATGCCATTGTGATATACTTTATGATAAATGTATCATTGATAAATATACATGATGTATATTGTGTCGTCATGCATATGTGTTGTCTGTTGGACATTATTGGAAAGACGATGTATGCCTAGGAGTTTGAATAACACCTATGTGCGAGTGCGAGTAGATTAAGCGTAGGGTCATAGTGGTTGGCCTTGGGGGCGTCGGGGTGCGGGTGTCTCACAATAGACAGTGGTAGCTCCACTTGGGCCGTGGGATAGATCGATGCAAACACACTGACGATCTGGACTAAGACGTTGTCCTATATCGCGATCAACTGTTGAGGTGTCATGTATAAGCCGTATTGGGCAAATATTTTTATGAGATGAGCACACTATTTTTAAGGCTAACGAGATACTGACATAACTCCTTGATCATTCACTCCGAAAATATTTATGTTTAGCTCTATAGAGTAGGAACTTGGTACCATTTGCATTGTGAAATGTCAGTCTCATAATTCATTAAGCATGAGCATTTATAACTGTGGAAAAATATATGTTCTTATTACTACTATAATTATCTGATTACTTGAATTGTTGACCGTTGGAGTTATTGATGCTGCCTGCCTGATATTGCGGATCCTTATTGCTATTTATTGTTGTTATGCTTTTACTGTAAGTTTTAATTATTGCTGTGATTGGATATATGAGTTGTGTTGATATGTGGCGCTATTTTGTTTTCTTGTTGCCATTTTGGTACTAAAAGCTGGGTGTCTCACCTCTTTCTGTATTTTGATATTTCTATTTATTTGTATACTTCTGATAAGACATTCGTGAGGAAGAAAAGGAAACACCTGAGTTTCCGAGTTTCTAACTATACTACGACTAGAGTTTGCAAAGGATATCGTCGCACCCACTCCGAGTTTTGGTGTATGTCAGGATGACCTTCCATGGAGGGCCCGATTGCTGGCACATACATGTGCAGACGAACCAATGCGTTTACAGCGGGGAGTTGACAGTGTCTTTAGCTTGGGGTTGCTATGACCTTCCAGTTATCGATTTCACCACTTTTGTCATTTTGGAGTTTTACCTACCCGTTAGGGATATGTGGGTTGATATGTACTACACCCCATAAGAGGACTCTTTCCTCTCCACTGCTCGGGCTTCTACCCAAAATTCGGTTACACCGATGGTAATTTCATTGGATGAGGAGGATCCTGAGGAGAACTCGGCTACAGTCCCTTCTTGTCAGTCTTAGGGGCTGATACTGTCGGTGACTACTGATGGCTAACCATTTATGTTTTGGGGAAGCCTGATGTTTTGCCGTATTTAATGGGTGTATATTTGTATCAATTCGGGTGGGTACATCTTTTACTTTTTGTATAACTTATGATGTAATTAAACAGACTAATTCATATAATATATATATATATATATATATAATATATATATAATATATATATTGTGAATGTATGATTTCCAATTCTGTGTCGATTTTATTGTATCTGTAATTATTATTATCTCTTTATTATTGATTCAAAGATAAAAAAAAGGAAAAGAGAAATATGTACACATATTTCAATACTCGATTATTTTATCATTCAAGAGTACAAATTACTTAATCACGTGTTAAAAATGAATCGGGTCTTAATTAATCAACGTATTTATTATTTTCCGCAATGTATTTCGTTTCTCTATATTATGGTGTGATGTTCCTTCTTCGTGAGGAAAGAAAAAGGAGCATTACGAAAGGACTCATATTTTTAGAAGCTTAGAAGGAGAATGAAGCTCTAAGGGACAAGAGTGAGTAGCTCTTCAAAGGAACCCTAGAGGATTTTGTTATGACTAAGGAATGACGAAGTTTAGAGACAGACTTTGTTTTTCAAGAAGGTCAAAAATCAATAAAAGGATTCTGAAGAAGACTCATAAGAGAAAGTATACCATCTATCTAGAGGTTACTAAGGTTCTTCAAGAGTTAAGGAAGATACATTAGTGGCCAAGTATGTTAAAGAACATAGCAGAATATGTTGAGTTCCAGGTAAATATGGAGAGATTAAGTAATCTGCCCACTTTTCACCAAATAAAGTTAGTTATTTTCTAAATAAGGTAGTTTAACTACTTTTAAAGGATATAGTTGGAGTTCATGGAGTTCCAATGAATATAGTGACTAAAAGAGATCCTAGATTTACATATGGTTTTGAAAAGCCTTACAAGAAGGAGTTCAAAGCTAAGTTATGTTTTAGTACAACTTACCATCCACAAACAAAGGGGTCAATAGCTTAGAGATAAGAAGATTTCCTCTAGTGAAGATGTAGTTGGGAGAAGCTAGTGCTGAAAAAGAACTACATGGTAATTGGAATTCCTTCTTAAGAGGGTTGCCCAGAGTAGTTTGCATGAGGTAAACAATTTTGGGGACAAAATTTTAAAAAGGAAGGGAGAAATGTAATACCCTTAATAACATGTTAGACTTTTATATGTATACAAAGGTAGCATATTACTTGCTTAACATGTCTCTGAAATTTTGTGACAAACTGAGTTTATTTAGGCACTTAGTTGCAACACAGAAGTTAAAAAGTAGCTTAAAATGACTTAGATAATAGCATAAGTTACTAAGTTAAGGGAAATAAACATAAAGAGTTTGTTTCTAGGTCACAAATGATCTAAGTAAGATGTGGTTAAAGTTTCAAGAGAATCAGAGTCAGTTTGGTATTTTCAGACATATTGGTTATGCGTTTTAATACTGAATGACTAGCAGCAGATATAGAAAATCATGAAAATGGTGAAACAATAATTTAGATGAATCCTATGATTTATTCTAAAGTTGTTGGAAGCTGAAAAACTTGAATTAGCATAATTTGGGAGTCTTTAGCTGATATAAGTTTCAGTACAAAAACTTAAGTTAATCTTTTTCCAAAAATCCCTCTATGTCCCTACCCATCATATTTTTCTCTTCTCACGACAGAAAGAAGTAACAAAGAACAGAAAAGAAAAGAAAGAAAGGAGAAACGAAGGGGGAGAAGAGGGAAACAGAGAAAGAAGAAAGAAGAAGAACGGAAGAAGAAAGATCAATGATAACTTCAGAAAATGAAGTTAATTCACTTGAATTTGATTGTATTTGAGCATGTTATCCCTAAGTTTTCAAGGTCATAAGTTCAATATTTGCATGACTTTGGTGAATTAAGCTTGTTGATTCAAATGATTTATAAGTGAATCTTTGAAGATCTTGTTTATCGAAGTTGGATGGATTGTGATTTGATGGACCTTATTATTGTTTTGATATAGGTATTCAAGATGAGAAAGGCCTTGGAAGGGATGAGGAAAGTGAAGAGAGGCTCAAAGTGTGAAGAAAACAAGAAGGGAAGGTGCTACCAACCCACGCCAAGGCGTGATAATTTCACACCTAGGCATGCCCCTTGCAGTTTCTCAGTAATTCCAGGCAGAGACATCCACGCCTAGGCGTGGTTAAATCACGCCTAGGCGTGGCAAACTCAGTTTTTCAGGGTGTCCAGACAGAGACCTCCACGCCTAGGCGTGGTAAAATCAAGCCTAGGTGTGGCAAGTGTAACATCCCGGGATTGCCTGCAGGATTGACGGGTGTCTCCACAAACCAACACAGGTCTTTTCAGCGTATTTTGTCCTCACTCACACGCATCCTAGGAAACTTCCCAAGAGGTCACCCATCCCATAATTGCTCCAGGTCAAGCACGCTTAACAATGGAGTTCTTATGTTCTAGGCTCCCGAAAAGAAGTTGCAACTTGTTGATATGGTTATGCCTAATCAATTCCTTTAAGCCATCCTCAATTATGCAGTCCCATACCTACACAGTCTCTGAATCCCTCTCATTCCGATGCGTATTTAGTTCATTCATGGGACCCTTCGCCTAGAAGCATGCCAGGAGCCGCCCATTGTACATGCTTCAATTCGCACCGGCGTCCACTCCCCGCCCTCATCTGCCCCGGGACACCACAGCAAGCAGAGGAAAGGCACGTGATTCATAACCATGCCTAGGCGTGGAAAATCCACACCTAGGCGTGGTTAAAACCTTGGTCCACGATGTTGGCCCTTTTTATCTGAATTTGGGGACATTTTTTGGGGGGGGCTTCTTTAGTTCTGACTTAGCCACGAATTCCAAAGAGCAAGTGAGAGGAGGAAGATCAAGCTTGGAATCTCTCCATTTTTGTTCATTCTTTCCCCTTTCTCTCTTGATTTGTAACTTGATGAATCATTTGATTACATTTGTTTTCTTCTCCTTGATAATGTGTAACTAAACTCTAATCTAGGGGCTCTCTAGGATCTTGCTATGGATTTGATTAATTTGTAATTAGTTGAGTATCCTTTCAATGAAATTGATTTTGTTCATCCATATCTATGCTTAGTGCTTGTTATTGATTGGCCATCAATTGCATGATTTTTAATATCCCAATTGAACTAGAAATAGGGTATTGTGAATATGGATATGGTATGGTTGATGTATGTTTAACTAAGGGGATGGACATATACGCTTTGGTCATGCATGGCAAGTGTTTGATAATTGGCCTCAATGAGTGATTCTTATGTTGCTTCACATGGACACATAGTGGAATAGCTAGGTTTCACATGGGTAATTGTCTTAGACATAGGCTCTTATCTATTGATGATTATTAGCCAACATATATCAATTCATTGATAGGTGCTTGTTAATTGCAATTAATCATTGAAGTAGCAAGTGAATAGGGATCCCTAGGCTTTAATCATTCTCATCTTCTCTTGTGGAATTGGTGTTTGGTGTTTTCTTATTTTGTTTCCTTTAAGTTGTTATTTTAATTGCAACCCACTCTCTTTCATTTGCTTGGATAAAAATTTGTGAATATTAGTTAAGTTTAACATTCTTCTAATTATTCAATCCTTTGGGACACGATACTCTAACTCTCCTTTATATTACTTGTCGACCCGTGCGCTTGCAGATTTACAGACCAACAAGTTTTTGGCACCGTTGCCGGGGATTGAGTTTAGATTTTGCGTTATTTCTTGCATCTATTCACAATTCTTATTTCAAGTTTCATTTGTTTTGTTTTGCAATTCTTGATTTTCAGGTACTTGGCTTTTGTATGCGAAGAACTCAAGGTGTGTCTAAATTTCCTTATGATCCTGAGATCGAGAGGACATTTCGTAGATTGCTAAGAGAACGACAAGTACAAGCACAAGCACCAACGTTAGTTAACAAGTCTGAGATGGCGGAGGAGGCAAATGCTAAAAGACCTTTGAGGGAATATGCCACCCCAAGTGCTAGACAAATTCGATCTAGCATTAGAAGGCCAGCGGTACAAGCACAGAGTTTTGACATCAAGCCTGCTATTATCCATATGGTTCAGAATAATGTGCAATTTGGAGATTTGCCCCATGAAGATCCTAATGCTCATCTACCCAACTTCTTGGAAATATGTGATACTTTCAAGCATCATGGGATGACTGATGATGCGGCTCGCTTAAGGCTCTTCTCTTTCTCTTTGAGGGATAGAGCCAAGGCATGGCTTCATTCTTTACCAGAACATTCTATCACTACCTGGGAAGAGCTGGCTCAGAAATTCTTGGATCGATTCTTTCCTCCTATGAAGGCAATGAAGTACAGGAATGACATCTTGTCCTTCAGGCAATTCGAAGGAGAAACCTTGTATGAAGCATGGGAGATGTTAAGGAAGTGCCCCCATCATGGTATTGCAAAATGGATGTTAGTGCATACATTCTACAATAGCTTGACAACATCTATTCGATCCATAATTGATGCAGCAGCTGGAGGGGCTATTATGAGCAAGACAGTGGATGCCGCCTATGACCTGTTGGAAGAAATGGCTAACAACAACTATCAGTGGCCAGCAGAAAGGGTTATTCCTAGGAGAACGGCTGCCGGCATACATGAGGTGGATGCTCACACGTCACTTTCAGCTCAAGTGGCTGCTCTTTCAAAAAATTTGACACCATGGGAGTCAACTCAGTTGCAAGTGGGGCTAATATCACAGCTGAGATTTGTGATCATTGTGGGGATCATCATTCCACTGCTAATTGTACGGCTAGCTTGGAAAATATACAATATGCTAGTTAATTCTGTCAACCGGGTCACAATACTGCGTTTGGTAATACTTATAACCCCAATTGGCAGAACCATCCTAATCTCTCATGGGGTGGAAATGTTCAAGGCTCTTCCTCATCTCATCAGCATAATCAAGCACCTCGTGCTCCTCCAGGCTTCCAACAACAGAGCCCCCTTCAAGCCCAAACTTCAACATCGACTTCAACTTCTAATTTGGAGAAGATGTTTGCTCAGTTTATGACTAGTCAACAGGATTACATGACCAAGACTGATTCAAGGTTAGCATCCCACGATGCTTTAATGCAAAGTCAAGCAGCTTCATTGAGGAATCTTGAGACTCAAGCGGGTCAACTTGCCCAAGCTCTAAATAACAGGCCCCCAAGGAATTTCCCAAGTGACACTATCAACAATCCTAAGGGTGCCCCTAACGAGTAGTACAAGGCTATATCATTGAGGAGTGGGAAGGAAATTGAAGGGAACCCCAAGACTAAACTTCTTGAAGAAGAAGTTGAGGTGGCACAAGATGAAGTGGTTGTGAGCAAAGAGGTTGAGAAAAATGAGAAAATGGCTAGGGAAAGGGTTGAAGACAAAAAGAAGGAGGACAAGCCTATAACACCACCTCCACCTTTTCCTAACCGGCTAGCAAAGCAGAAGCTTGATGCTCAGTTCCAAAAATTCTTAGAAATTTTCAAGAAGCTTCACATCAACATTCCATTTGCTGAGGCGTTAGAACAAATGCCGAGTTATGTGAAGTTCATGAAGGACATCTTGTCCAAGAAGAGGAAATTGGGGGATTATGAGACCGTAGCTCTCACAGAGGAGTGTAGTGCAATCTTGCAGAACAAGCTACCTCCCAAATTGAAAGACCCTGGGAGCTTCACCATTCCATGCACAATCGGGAGCCAATTCTTTGGAAAAGCCTTGTGTGATCTAGGGGCAAGCATAAACTTGATGCCCTTATCCATCTTTCAAAGGCTAGGTTTGGGGGAGGCGAAGCCGACTTCAGTTACCTTGCAGTTGGCTGACCGTTCTCTCACATACCCTAAAGGGGTCATAGAAGATGTATTGGTCAAGGTGGACAAGTTCATCTTTCCAGCGGATTTCATCATTCTAGATATGGAAGAGGACCGCAATGTGCCTTTGATTCTTGGGAGACCCTTCCTGGCCACGAGTAAGACTATGATTGATGTCCAAAAAGGTGAGCTTACAATGCAGGTCAATGAGGATAAGGTAACTTTTAACATTTAAAAATCCATGAAATTTCCTAATGACCATAAAGAATGTTCTTACCTGGGTATGATTGATCAAGTAGTTAATACTGCATTCCATACTAATTTCACTGATGCTCCCCTTGCTTTATCATTAACATCCATACATGAGCATGTAGATAGGGATGATGTGATGGAATGTATTAAACTGCTTGACGTGTCTACTAAGTTTTACAGGAGACCAGGTTTTGAACCATTGAACATACCCTCTGATAAGCTTAGTCTCCAACCCTCTGTCATAGTTCTACCCAAGCTAGAACTCAAGTCATTGCCTGATCATTTGAGGTATTCATACCTAGGGAAGGAGTCCACATTGCCAGTTATCATCTCCTCATCCTTGTCAGAAGAGCAAGAATCCAAGTTGCTCAGAGTGCTCAGAGAATACAAACAGGCCTTGGGGTGGTCCATTGTAGATATCAGGGGTATTAGCCCCACTATCTGCATGCACAAAATATTATTGAAAGCTGACCATAAGCCAACCATTGAACATCAGAGACGCCTAAATCCCATCATGAAGGAGGTTGTCAAAAAGGAGATTATCAAATGGCTGGATGTGGGTATCATATACCCTATTTCTGATAGCAAATGGGTGAGCCCAGTTCAGTGTGTGCCCAAGAAAGGTGGAATGACAGTTGTAGCAAATGAGAATAATGATTTGATTCCCACCAGGACTGTCACTGGATGCCGCATATGCATGGATTACAGGAAGTTTAACACTACAACCAGAAAGGATCATTTTCCATTGCCATTTATTGATCAGATGCTGGATAGGTTAGCAGGTCATGAGTTTTACTGTTTCTTGGATGGGTACTCGGGCTATAATCAGATTGCGATTGCCCCGGATGATCAAGAGAAAACAACATTCACTTGCCCTTATGGTACTTATGCTTTCAGAAGAATGCCCTTCGGGTTGTGCAATGCTCCTGTTACTTTTCAAAGGTGTATGATGGCCATTTTCACTGATATGGTAGAGAACTGCTTGGAGATATTCATGGACGATTTCTCTATTTTTGGTGATTCCTTTGATGGTTGTCTTCCGAACTTGGCCCTGGTGTTGCAAAGGTGCGAGGAAACCAATTTGGTGCTCAATTGGGAGAAGTGCCATTTTATGGTCCAAGAGGGAATAGTACTTGGTCATAGAGTGTCATCTAAAGGAATGGAAGTGGACCGAGCTAAAACTGAAGTGATTGAGAAACTTCCTCCACCAATTTCAGTGAAAGGAGTTTGGAGCTTCCTTGGTCATGCTGGATTCTATCGGTGGTTCATTAAAGACTTCTCTAAGCTTGCTAAACCGTTGTGTAACTTGCTGGAAAAAGATGTGGTTTTCAAGTTTGATGAAGCTTGTATGGAAGCCTTTGTGGAATTGAAGAAGAGGCTTATCTCTGCGCCCATTATCACTACTCCAGACAGGACCTTACCATTTGAGCTCATGTGTGACGCTAGTGACTATGCAATTGGAGCAGTGTTCGGCCAAAGGAAGAACAAAATCTTTCATTCCATCTATTATACAAGTCGGACACTCAATGATGCTCAGTTGAACTACACCACCACTGAGAAAGAACTCCTTGCTGTAGTGTTTGCTTTTGACAAGTTTAGAGCATATTTGGTTGGCACCAAAGTCATTATCTTCACAGATCACTTTGTCATCAAGTATCTAATAAGCAAAAAGGATGCCAAGCCAAGGTTGATTCGCTGGGTATTATTATTACAAGAGTTTGATCTTGAGATTAGAGACCGAAAGGGTGCTGAAAATCAGGTGGCTGATCATCTTTCTAGGTTAGAGAATGAGAAGTATCAGCAAGACCCAGCCTTGATTGGTGAGTCGTTTCCAGATGAACAGTTATTTGCAGTGTTTGCTAGTTCAGATCCATGGTATGCTGATTTTGCTAACTACATAGTGAGTGGATTGGTGCCATCGAATTGTCTTATCATCGAAAAGAAGTTCCTTCATGATGTCAGATATTTTATTTGGGATGAGCCATTTCTCTTTAAGCAGTGTGCTGATCAAGTGCTTAGAAGATGCATTCCTATGGAGGAGACTAGTGCGATACTTGAGCAATGTCATGCTTCAGCATATGGAGGTCACTATGGGAGTGAAAGGACAGCGGCTAAGGTGTTGCAATCAGGCTTCTATTGGCCTTCTCTGTTTCGAGATTCTTACTCCTTTGCAGCCAACTGTGACCGTTGTCAACAGACTGGAAATATCTCAAAGAGGAATGAGATGCCCTTGAACTCCATTTTGGAAGTGGAACTCTTTGATGTGTGGGGCATAGACTTTATGGGACCCTTTGTATCATCTTTTGGCAACCGTTATATTCTTGTAGCGGTGGATTATGTGTCGAAGTGGGTGGAAGCCTGTGCTTTACCCACTAGTGACTCCAAGGTGGTCTTAGTTTTTCTGAAAAAGAACATTTTCTCAAGGTTTGGCACCCCTCGTGCTATTATCAGTGATGGAGGATCTCATTTCTGCAATAAGTACTTTGCTGCATTACTTGCCAAATATGGGGTGACACATAGGGTAGCCACAGCCTCCCATCAACAATCAAGTGGCCAAGCAGAGGTTTCTAATAGAGAGTTGAAGCGGATTCTGAAGAAAACTGTGAGTCCTTCTAGGAAGTATTGGTCAAAGAAGCTGGATGACGCTCTTTAGGCATATCGCACTGCTTACAAAACCCCTCTTGGCATGTCCCCCTATCAACTAGTTTTTGGCAAGGCATGTCACCTTCCTGTTAAGCTTGAGCATCATGCTTACTAGGCCATCAAGAGATTGAATTGGGATTCTGAAGCTTGTGGAGAGAAACGATTGTTGTAACTCAATGCACTTGAGGAATTTCGTCTCCAAGCATATGAAAATGCCAAGTTGTACAAGGACAAGGTGAAGAAGTGGCATGACAATCGCATTATCCAAAGAAACTTTGCACCAGGGCAAAAGGTTCTCCTGTTCAACTCAAGGCTTAAACTATTTCCTGGCAAGCTCAAATCTAGATGGTCAGGTCCATTTCTGGTTGTGGAAGTTTTTCCTCATGGTGTCGTAACCTTGGAAGACCCAGTTTCAAAGTCAACCTTCAAGGTCAATGGTCAGCGGCTCAAACCCTACTTAGGTGGTGAGGTGGAGAGGCACAAAACCTCACTTACCCTCGCTCCTCCATCCTGAGTGTCTGCAAAGTCCAGCCAGGACTATAAATAAGGCGCTTGTTGGGAGGTAACCTAATTTCTGAACCCTATCTCTTCGCTTAGGACAATTTTATGCATGATTTTTCTTTTATTTTGTAATTTTGGTTGATTTTGTTTTATTGTTTATAGTGTTTGTTTTTCAATTTGATGCTTTGATTGTTCTTGTCATTCCTATGTTGTTCGTAGATGTTTGAGAATAAGGAGGGTGTTTTTGATGCATGGATGTGGGGTATTCTGGTGTTGCTGTTCAGATTTGAGATCCAGGGTCCCATGCCTAGGCGCGGTTTTTACACGCCTAAGCGTGGTGGTCTCAGCTGCAATAGGGGGAATTTTCCAGAGAGTTACATGCCTAGGCATTCATTCTTCACGCCTAGGCGTGGTTCTCTCTGCGTTTTTAGTATTATTGACCTGCAAGCATCACGCCTAGGCGTATGTTTTTCACGCCTAGGCTTAGTATTGCTGTCCAAAAAAAAATCAAAATCAAAAAAATAAAAAAAATATTCAAATTAATAACCATGCCTAGGCATGGTAATGTCACGCCTAGGCGTGATGAGTCTTCTACTGCACAAAACACAGTAGCTTTTCTCTCTCTTTCTATTCTCCCTTCTCAAATCCCTAACCCCCTTTCTCGATTTCTTCCCTTTCTTCGTGCACGAGCACTATTCCTTCCCACCATTCCATCTCCCCGTATTCTCTTCTTTCCCCCTTCCACCAAAACAACACCACCGTAACACCACCGTACCCCCTCCATAGCCACCATTTTGCGAACCCAACTAACCACCATCGTATCTCCTTCCACCATTTCCCCCACTCCAATCACCTTCGTAGCCATACCAACACCCACACTCAAGTTCACAAATTTCTTTCTTGCTTTTTATTTCTTTGGTATTTCGTGATAGCTAGTACTCTTGGTGTTTGGGTGCCCTGGTTCCTCTTGTGCTCCCCTCAAGGTGAGTCTTTTAATTTCCCCATTTGTCTGTAAGTTCACATATTATGCCTCTGTTATGATGTGGTTCACCCACAATTTCTGCTCAAATTGCTCACATGTGATTAACTGGGGTGTTCTGTGCTTTGCTTGTTAATGATGTGCTTAATTTGTGTGATTGGCCTATTTTGTTTATGTGGGTTGCTGATTCCTTGTCCATTTATGGTTTAGAATCTTCCTGTGGAGATTGTTTGTTGGCTATTCTATTGCAAAATGAGCATGTGAATTTCTTATTCATTTTTGTATTTGTTAATCACTTGCCTGTTGGAAAAATTCTGATATGCTGCTTGAGGTTGATTAAGGTTGAGCCACCCTAGGTATAGGCACTGGTTTGAATTATTTTCTGATATGTCCAGGTTGTGCGTGTTAGGTTGTGCACTGGTTTTGGTTGAGACTCCAACTGAATTGTAACTTGTATAGTTAGGGATGACCAGTTTCATGATGGTTTGGTTGATAGTTGGATCTGTTTGCCTAATTTTCTTTTGACTTGCATGCTTGCATCGCTCTGTTCATAGTGTCAGTCAATTGCATCAGCTAAAATTTAATTGGGTTGTGCATAATTGATATGCTGATGCTGTAATGAGATTGGTCTGCTTGATCTGGCTATTTAATGCTCAGTTAATTTAATGTTCTGGCTGTTTGAATATTGCACTGCTTGGATATTAGAATAATTGATCCTGTTCATTACTGCCTATTAGCTGTGTCATTGTGCCATTACATGTTATGATGCTTGGTCTACCCTATTTTAGTGTCATCATGTTGATTGAGTTTGGCCTGCGAAATTGCTTGATTTTTGGACTGGTTGGGATGTGCTCTAGTTGCTTTTTGAATAGATTGAGTTATGACTTGATTTTGCTAAGCTGTACATTGGCAATGCTTGGATTGAGGTTGTAATTGTTGTCATTGTTCCATGCTCTGAATTAATTTGCATTGATTGATTGTTCTGACTGGATATGGGTGCTTCTATTGATGGCTTGATTCTTGTTTAATGGTCATAACTAGGTTCTATTTCTTTTCAAGTGTCCTCTGATAATGTCAAAGCGTCAAAGAAAAACTGTTGAGGCTGGACCAAGCCAGGCTGAGGAAGGTGATGAAATTCCAGTCTTTGACCCAGCCTACTTTACCTCGCAGGATGCCTTTGACTACTTCTGGTAGCATTTGCGCAAGATTAACATCATACCAGAGAGGGGCTTCTATGGTATCAATGTGGCACGCTATCCTACCATTTTCGATGCCACTGAAGCACTCCACTGGAAGACCTTTACTAAGTATCCCGCTGAGGAACTTGTGGCGGCTGTAGTAAAGGAATTCTATGCCAATGCGCATGCTGAGAAGCGCTCCACTTCCACTACCAGGGTCAGAAGGAAGTTAGTTTATTACTCTGTGGATCGCATTCACCAGATTATGGACCTTGGCCCTCCTCCCCTTCAGTGTGCTTACAGGACTTTACAGCTACTTGAAGAGGAGGGAGGAACCCCATTTAGCATAGTCATGACCAGCATCTGTGATCCGGCATTCCCTATTCAGGTTCAGCAGAACTCAGACCGCTCCATCAGATTCATCAAACAGGAGAGTCTGCGCCGTGAGCTGCGCCCTTGGAATCACTTTGTGTGCTCCTGCTTGCTCCCCACTGAGCACCGGTCAGAGATCTATCCTTAGTGGGCGTACATGTTATATGCGATCCACAGTCTACAGCAAGTGGACACTGCTCAGATATTGTATGATCAGATCAGACTGTGCATCACCTCCCGGCTCAAATCACTTTTCTTCCCCTTCCTCATCTGTCAGCTTTGTGAGAGAGCTCACGTCAGATGGAAGGATACTGAGGTGCGTGTCAAGCTGAAGACTCCTATGATGGAAAGGGCAGTTCAGACGATCATGACCGCCTAGGAGAAGCGTAGGCAAGCCCCTGCTCAGCCCCCAGCTGCAGAGCCCGAGCCTGCTCCTGTACCAGCTCCACAGCCTGGCCCTACACCTGTTCCACAGCCTGCCCCTGCACCTGTTCCACAGCCTGCTGCAGTCTTTGATGCTGCTTGGGCTGCCTCTATTGATCAACGCCTGGATCGACAGCAGGAGATGCTGACTACGCAGCAGGAGATGCTGGCTACGATTTACCAGGGCATTCATTGGATGGCTTTGGGTCAGGGACGCCCAATGGATGATTTTCCAGCATTTGCTCCTTTTGCAGCTCCACCAGTTGCAGCTTCACCTTCTCCTCCACTCCTCCACCTGCTGATGATACGGAGATGGGCGCTGAGGGCGATGACCTATTTGATGAGGAGGACTTGTTTTGAGGTGCCAGGGCCTTTGTTTTCTTGCTCTTTCTGCTTTATTTTTCTGTTTTTGCTTTCAGTCCATTGTATATACTTTATTGAAAAACTTGATTTCTTTTGGATACAGTGGGACACTGCATATCTTAGGTTTGGGGGGGATTGGATTGATGATCTTTTTGTGACTGCTTGTTGAATCATTGTTTGGACATATATATATATATATATATATCGATTCCCTTTTCTTCGGATCTGAGTGAGCATGATTTTGCCTTAAGGGTTACGTGAATTAGGGATTGAATTGATGAGTGTGTGTTGAGGCAGGGTGAACTTATGCATGCCTGATTTCTAATTAGAATATCTGATGATTGTGTGGATCAAATATACACCTCACTGTTTGGGAACTCATTTGTAAAAATTCAAGATTTTGTGCTTACACTTATTGCCATAATTGCATATGAGAGAAATTCCCTGTTGCATGTGTGGTGGATTCTGGAATATGAATGAAATGCATGATTGGAGAAGTTTATGATTGGCATGTGTATAGTCAATTTTGCATCTTAGAAGCTTGTCTAATTCCCTTTTGAGGCGAAATCCTAGGCAATGCGTTTTCAAGGAAATGACTAGGGCACTTGTTTGGACCGATTGAGCTTTTCAAGCCAACCTTGAGTGAATGAGTCCCCTAGTACCCCCTTTTGAAGCCTAGTGTGCGTGTGTGTGGCCTAATTTTCATTTCTTTAACCCTAATCTCTACCCTCTTAACCCATGCTTGTGAAAGAAAGATCTCTTCCCCTCAATACAGGTCCCTTGTTGAGCACATGATTGAGCAGTTCTGTTGTTTTGAGCCATAGTGTTTTGCATGATACTAAGAATCCAGGAATTTGTGTTTACTAGCTTTCATTCAAAAATGTTTAACCAAAAAAAAAATAAAAAAAAAAAGAGAAAAAGAAAAAGAAGAAAGAAAATAAATAAGTGGGCTGTTGTGTAAATTGAAGCCTTTTTGATTATGTGATGAGAAAATGATGAGAAAATGGAATAAAGAAGGTTAATTCTTCAAGTTGGATTATGTTTGTGCATCTACATGCTTGGCTTGATTCAATGGAAGTGGTTGATTATGTGTTTGATATTTGAATTCAAATCCTTTCCCTTCTTTCTTAGCCACTACCCTTAGCCTTACATTACAAGCTTAAAAGACCCTCATGATCTTTGATTCTGTCTTGCCTACATTAGTGGAGAAAGGGATGAAGGACATTCTTTTGAGAGTGCATGTGCATTTTATAAATTCATCCATCTTGCTCTTCATGATTAGGAAAGGGTCTTAAATACATGGGCTTGGGAAATCTTTCATGCACAAAAATGGCATTCAAGGGTGATCATGATAGTTGGGAATTTCTTGCATGTGTGAACCTTGTTGTGAGGTTTTGAAGTGATTTCTAAGGGTATGAATGATAATTGGAAGCTGGGTTTGCCCTAGTTCAAATTGCCTCATGTTTCTTGACCTTTGAATTGGATTGTAATTTCTTTTCTTGCTTGGATTAGTTTGCTCGAGGACTAGCAAAACTTTAGGTTTGGGGGTGTGTTAACTTCAGAAAATGAAGTTAATTCACTTGAATTTGATTGTATTTGAGTATACTATCCCTAAGTTTTCAAGGTCATAAGTTCAATATTTGCATGACTTTGGTGAATTAAGCTTGTTGATTCAAATGATTTATAAGTGAATCTTTGAAGATCTTGTTTATCGAAGTTGGATGGATTATGATTTGATAGACCTTATTATTGTTTTGATATAGGTATTCAAGATGAGAAAGGCCTTGGAAGGGATGAGGAAAGTGAAGAGAGGCTCAAAGTGTGAAGAAAACAAGAAGGGAAGGTGCTGTTAACCCATGCCTAGGCGTGACAATTTCACGCCTAGGCGTGACAATTTCACGCCTAGGCGTGGCCCTTGCAGTTTCTCAGTAATTCCAGGCAGAGACATCCACGCCTAGGCGTGGTTAAGTCACGCCTAGGCGTGGCAAATTCAGTTTTTCAGGGTGTACAGACAGAGACCTCTATGCCTAGGCATGGTAAAATCAAGCCTAGGCGTGGCAAGCAGAGGAAAGGCACGTGATTCATAACCACGCCTAGGCGTGGTTAAAACCTTGGTCTGCGATGTTGGCTCTTTTTATCTAAATTTGGGGACATTTTGGGGGGGGCTTCTTTAGTTCTGCCTTAGCCACGAATTCCATAAGGCAAGTGAGAGGAGGAAGAACACACTTGGATTGAAGGTGACTAAAGGGAGAATCAAGAAGAAGGAGGAAGATCAAGCTTGGAATCTCTCCATTTTTGTTCATTCTTTCCCTTTCTCTCTTGATTTGTAACTTGATGAATCATTTGATTACATTTGTTTTCTTCTCCTTGATAATGTGTAACTAAACTCTAATCTAGGGGCTCTCTAGGATCTTGTTATGGATTTGATTAATTTGTAATTAGTTGAGTATCCTTTCAATGAAATTGATTTTGTTCATCCATATCTATGCTTAGTGCTTGTTATTGATTGGCCATCAATTGCATGATTTTTAATATTCTAATTGAACTAGAAATAGGGTGTTGTGAATATGGATATGGTATGGTTGATGTATGTTTAACTAAGGGGATGGACACATACCCTTTGGTCATGCATGGCAAGTGTTTGATAATTGGCCTCAATGAGTGATTCTTATGTTGCTTCACATGGACACATAGTGGAATAGCTAGGTTTCACATGGGTAATTATCCTAGACATAGGCTCTTATCTATTGATGATTATTAGCCAACATATATCAATTCATTGATAGGTGCTTGTTAATTGCAATTAATCATTGAAGTAGCAAGTGAATAGGGATCCCTTGGCTTTAATCATTCTTATATTCTCTTGTGGAATTGGTGTTTGGTGTTTTCTTATTTTGTTTCCTTTAAGTTGTTATTTTAATTGCAACCCACTCTCTTTCGTTTGCTTGGATAAAAATTTGTGAATATTAGTTAAGTTTAACATTCTTCTAATTATTCAATCCTTTGGGACACGATGCTCTAACTCTCCTTTATATTACTTGTCGACCCGTGTGCTTGCGGATTTACGGACCAACAATCAAGAGCAAGAGGATCAAGATCAAAGCATAGAACTTAAAGATCTTCATCTCAGCCATCAAAAGGTATGGGTTCTTTTCTCATCTTCATCTCTTCTCTCTACTTTCACCAAAGATGCATTTAAGGTGCATGATAGGTCAAATTGAGTTTTTGAGATGTTGGATGTGTTTCAATTGTACGATTGAGTTTCTTTGATCTTTTATGACTTGTTCATAGCACTAATTGAAGTTAAAAGCTTTGAATATCTCATTTGGATCTTTGAAATCCCAAAGAGAGGTTTAGGTCATTTGATAGGATGATTTTGGTATTTTAATCCAAATTAACATGTCTTGGTTAGTGATTTATGATTCCTATGTGTTTATGAACTTATTAGGAACTTATAATCACTTAGAAACTAAGTTAGAGTGGCCAAAATCCATGAAAAATGACCAAAGGAACAATAGCATCGTGCAACAAAGTTGTTGCCATGTTTTCTGGTTAAACGACACAGCCCATGTTTGAAAACACGAGGGGGCGTGTACCTCTCTGCCAGTTAAAAATACGTAACTTGTGCTCACAGACGAGAACACGGGGGGCCGTGTCATATGAAACAGGTTGTGTCTCCCTTTGTAATGAGAATGACCTCTCACGATCTTCAGAAAGTTATAGCTCTTTCTCTTAGCTTTCTAACGCCACAAGAATCACCTCATTTTGATCTCGATAGCTCAAGTTATGCTTATTTTACTGAGCAAAGGTCATAGATTGAGATTGAGAAAAAAGGGCAAAAATGTCGTTTTGGGAAAACTAGCTTTCCTAAGTGTTGGAATCATTCCTTTATGCTTTTCTAAGTGTGTTAAGGCATAAATAGGGGTATGTTTCCATAGGAGAATTATTACCTAGCAAGCATGAGAAAGAGTAAGCCTTTGAGCATCCAAAAGTGGAGGATTGCACTAGGTAAGGATGTAGCACCTTAGGCAACTTAGTGTTGCATTAGATGTCACTCAAGATGTGATGAGATGGTGCAATGTAGACAAGTATACTAGTATGAATAGTAGTATTCACTCTAGTAGAACATGAGAAATGTATGAACTTTAGGATATCTAAAAGTAGTAGATTATCTTTGGAAGATACCTAGAGCCTTAAGTAACAAAGAGTTGCAAGAACCACTCTTATGTTAAATTGCTTGAGTGGAGATAAGTTAAAGTTATGTATTTATTTCCAAAAGAGGGAATGTTATGTACTAAGTCTCTAGTTTAGTGGGACCTTGTGCATTATAGAATACACTATAGGATGAATGTTAACTTGTAAGCTTGTTACATTCATTAAGTATACAAAGTTGTAGTAAAATGCTCATTATTTCCTTTAACAAGGTTAAATGAGGCATTAGCTAAGATAGACTCTTTCACTAGGATGAGTTGAGTCTATAGGAAGAATTAAGATGCTGCTTATATAAGAGGTAAGCATAACACTATGCCTTTCACACACTAGTTATTTAATCTAGTTTGTATGTGAAAGTTAAGACCTTTAGTGCAACCAAGAGTAATGGTTTGCCACATATAAGTATATAACACCTTAGAAACATAGTGTTGCATAGAGATCACTTAAGATGTAATGAGTGATGATGTGGTGTATTAGATACAATGAACTAGGATGGATTGGTATTGTTTACCGAAGAATGAGACTTTATATGAAGAAAGGTCATTTAGCCAGAAGGAAAGGAATCAAAAGTTCCTAAGGGAACAAGTATTTCTAACCAAGTGTTAGGGTTATATGTAGTATGAGGTTACAGATTCTCCTCTCTACAAAGGGTAAACATAAGAAGCTAAAGTTCCTAGTAGAATATGCTTAGGTTGTAAAGGAACTAAGTATATAAGTACGTATGTAAGTCTACGAATTGGTCAAGTAGTATTAATCTTGGTGAGTATCCTTTGATGTTCATTCATAGAGGCAAAAGGAGATAGATGGGTGTCCGAAGGACTTTTAAGAATGACATAACCCTGATGTCTTGATAGTGCTAAGGCCAAAGGAGATAAGTGGGAAATCCAAAGACACTCTTTGAGTCAGGATGAAGCCCGAATTTCTCAGCGTGCCAGGATATGTGTAATGTGAGGATGAGCTTTCCCTCTATTTATCACTGGATGATATACTGAACTAGTTCCTAGCAAGCTTCTTTGTTTTCAACAAAAAACTCTGCATGTATTTCAAATCAAAACCTTGTATAAGCATTCACACTCATACCATTAGGATCTTCATAGGCATATTCACATTACATATCATTTGCATTGCATTTACGGACAGTTGTATGGGCATTGTCCATCATTATTCAAATTTACAACTGTATGGGCAGTCATTTATATCCATAGTGTGTATGCTATCGGTTAAATCACACTATAAGAAAGTGTGCAGATATGAGAATAGAAGAGGAAACTCCGAGGTTCAAAGTTATAGCAATTGTTATATTTGTTTACACAATGTTATTTCTAACTGGTATTGAAATTGCTTTTACTGAGAATATTAATTCTCACCCTAATTGTTATTCCATGTAAATCCAGATACAGGTATAGAGGTACAGACCCTGCTAAGGGTGAGAAGATGAAGCGTGAAGACTAGTATAGTTTTTATATGCTTCAATAGACAAAGTTGATGTAAAAGTTTATATTTGCTTTGTAAGTTTTATATATATATATATATATATATATATATATATATATATATATATATATATATATGTGTGTGTGTGTGTGTGTGTGTGTGTGTACGAGTTTGTGTTTTCTGCATTCTCTCTAGGCTTTCTGTAATTACTCGTTGTGATTATGAATATATGTTATTAGTTAGTTATATATGAATGACATTGCTAGTACTATTTATCTTCATATATCTCTGTTTATCTAGGATATATCTAGATATCTGTATTAGGATGTTACACTAACACACAAGAACCCCAGAAAATTTGAACCAAAGGTTAAAATTTGAATGTGTGTTGTAGGTGTGCTTGAAGACCAAGAGCTCAAGTTGGTATCTTGATAGTGGATGCTCAAGCCACATGACAGGTGATGGATCCAAGTTCTCCTTCCTTGCACCGAAGAAGCATGGTCATGTCACATATGGGGACAACAATAAAGGAACAATCTTTGGTGTTGGAAAAGTTGGATGTTATTGATGATGTTACATAAATTCTATCCAACACTCACTTAGGAGGCAAAGAAGAAGAGCAAAAGAAAGAAAGCCAAAGAGAGGAAACATCATCATAATAAGAGGAGGGAACTTTAAATGGTCTTCTAAGAGAAAGTAGAACTTGAAGATATCATCCTCTTGACAAGGTGATAGGTGATATTTCAAAAGGGATAATCACTTGAAACTTTCTTAGAGATACATGTAATCATATGATTTTTGTCTCTTAAGTTGAACCTAAAGACATAAATGAGGCCATTAATGATGAACATTGGATCTTGGTCATACAAGATGAACTAGACCAATTTGAGAGAAATCAAGTTTGGGAATTAGTTCCAAGGCCCAATGATCATCCTATAATTGGCACCAAATGGGTCTTTAGGAATAAACTTGATGAAACGTGCTTAATAATAAGAAACAAAGCTAGACTTGTTGCTAAAGGTTATAATCAAGAAAAAGACATAGATTATGAAGAAACATATGCTCCTGTAGCTAGATTAGAAGCCATAAGAATACTACTTGTATATGCATGCATCATTGATTTTAAGCTTTATCAAATGGATGTCAAAAGTACTTTCTTAAATGGTTATATACAAGAAGAAGTGTATGTGGAACAACCTCTTGGTTTTGAAAGCTTTGAACTACCCAACCATATTTTTAAATTGAAAAAGAGCTTGTATGACTTAAAACAAGCTCCTAAAGCTTAGTATGAGAGGTTGAGCAAGTTTCTTTTAGAAAAAGGATTCTTTAGAGGAAAGGTTGACACTACTCTTTTCATCAAGCATAAAAAGCATGACATACTTCTTATTCAAATATATGTTAATGATATAATATTTAGTGCTACTAATGACTCTCTTTGAAAAGAATTTAACAATATTATGCAAAATGAATTTGAGATGTCCATGATGGGCGAGCTCAACTTCTTCCTTGGACTCCAAATCAAGCAAACAAGGAATGAGACTTTCATAAGTCAATCAAAATATTGCAAGGAGCTGCTCAAGAAGTTTGGAATGGTGAATGCATGCTTGAATTTGTTGAAACCACTAAGCAACTAGCTGACATCTTCACTAAACCATTAAATAAAGAGGCATTCTTTTATATAAGAAGAGAACTTGACATATTAGATCAATCATGCATTTAAACATTGTTATTTAAAGTCATTCTGTAACACCCTGAATTTCCTATCTATTAGACAGTAATTTTGACAGTTAACAGAATTCTACTGTTTAGTGATTTCTGTGTACTGTAAAATTATTTTGAATATCCCATCAATACATTTGATCATTTTGTGTGATTTACTATGTCAGGAAAATAATAATTTTCGGGGCGGGGAAAATCTTACGTAATTTAATTATTACTGTTAAGTCTTAATTATTTTACGTAATCTGATTTGATTTTCATAAGTTTTATAATTTTTGTGATTATGTGGATGATTATAAAATTTTTATATTTCTCTGATTGTTTTTGGACTGTCTGTGGGCCCAGATGGCCTTATGTGGGCCCGGGGTGGGCCCGAAGAGTGAAAATTTTTCTGCAGATAGAAAAATTTGTACTGTTTAGACAGAGACGGGGGATCTTACTAAACCTGAATCCGAAAATAGTTTTTAAAATTTTCTTTTACTGTGTTTTGTACTGTATTTAATTATCGGGCGATAAAAATACCATAAAAATATTATTTAAAGGGTTATAGCAGATAGAAAAATAAATATTATCTGCTTAAGTCAACATTGGTGGTTTGGATATCCACCATTGATTTAATCAATGGTGGAGACTTGATCTTGATTTAATCGATGGTGGAGATTTAGTCTTATAAAGTGGCTAGGATCATTTATGACCATTGGATGTAGATTTAATCAATGGTCGAGATTTGGTCTTCTAAAATGGCTATGACTAATTATGGCCTTTGGATTTAAAGTATGAAGGAGTAATCTTGACCCTTCATTTTGGAGATGCATCACATAGCTAGGATTTAAAGGAGGAAGAGATCCAATGGTCCATATTCAACACTAGTTCTTGGAAATTTCTACCATGTACTAGTACATAGCTTAACTATTTAGATTAATTAAACTAAATGAGATTAGTAAAATAATTAACATTCTACAACCACCATTAGCTAGGAACATTCAAGAACAAGTGATTAAGCTTTGGATGTGAGCCCTTGATGCAAGCTAGGGTTAGGATGGCTTCTTGAAAGTCAAACAAAGTAGCCACCTCCATTTGGAAAGTGCTCCACGGCCATGCACCCTAAAGGGGGCCAAAATGGTTGATTTCTATCACATTTGTATCATAATTGTCTTTCTATTCATCATCTTTTCCAAAACAAAACACAAAAACTTCATTCTCTTCTCCAAGAACACCATTCGGCCAACACCTAGAAGCCATGCCTCCAAGCTTCTAAAATTTCATCTAAACACATTTCTTAAACCTAAATACCATTCTAAGAACATCTCTAGTTATGAGTTTTCACAAAATTATTCATCTTGAGCTTCAAATCCAAGCTTCAAGTTTCTATCAAAAAGGGTAAAGTTCATATTTCTTCACCCAATCTTTTAGTTTTGATTTTCTAAGCCATGCTTGAACCATGGTTTACCTATTCCTACACTTGTTATTGATTTTAACATTTGTTTATGATTTTTAGGGATTTTTCCATGGAGCTCCACGAAATTGATAGGAAGGAAAACCAAGTGTTTTCACTTCATTCTTTACCTTAACCAAGTCTAAGAAGCCTTTCCCTCACAAAAATCAAAAACTCCATATCCTCTTTCTTGGTAAGTTTCGGCCACCACCCTTACACCATACCGTTACTCTCCAATAATTTTAACCAACCTTATTTCTTGAATCCTTACCTTATTCTAAGCAACTTTCATGTTGAAGACTTTTTCTAAATCATCCATCTTCAACCTTGTTCTTCAAGCTAAAGATTGAAGCTTTATTGGTGAAGCTTATTAATCTTAACTTTTCTTTTGATTTTCAAGGTTCTAACCATGATTCATATCCATGGTTTTCTTATTCAAGTCTTATATATATTAATTATGTGTTTTTTATTTTGTATTTGAGAAGCCCTTGGTGGTGAAGGACTTGGAAAAAGAAGCAAAATAAGGAGCTTTTGAGGCTCTTCAAGAGGCAAGAAGGAGATTAATCTCGCCAACCAAGTATGGTGGTGAGAGATGGTTTTGTATTTGATGGAAGTTGAATCCATGTGAGGATTTATATCCATGGTCATGTAATTATTTGTGGGTGTTTATGTGTTTGATTCATTTGTTCATACTTTGTATGATTTGCATAATTTATTGCTTTTGATTATGGCATGCTTGTGGCATATATGATGAAATATGTATATGTATGTCATGATGTGATGATGGAAAGGAAAACAATTTTGGTTCCAAAGAACCATAGAGGCACACGGCCTCAAGGACATTTTTGAACAAAAATATTCTAAGTATTTTATTAATCATGAGTTTTAAATGAAAAGAGCAATAAGTTGATGATTTTAAGGATTTGCAAAGAAAGTGAAAATGAAAAATGAACTAATGATTTGATTTCAAAGACCAAGTGTTCACGGTTTTTTTTGAAGGAAATTTTAATGGTTTTGTTTGTGTAAAACCATATTGACTTAGAAGGAAAAATATTTGATGGTTTCAATGGCCATGTATCCCGGTTTTGAAGGCTTGTAAAGCCTTGATTTTATAAAAACAAAGTGATTTTCAAAGTGGAAATATAGTTTGATTTAGTACAAGGACTTTTGGAAAGGGAATCAGAGTGCTTTATCACTTGAGAAATGAAATTTTCATATGTAAATGGAAAATAGAGGTTGAAAGTGTTTGAACCTTTATTTTAAAGAGGATTAATTTTTAGAATTGATTTGTGTTACCAAGTGGCTTCCAGTACTCAAGAGGAGGGGTGAATTGAGTAACAAAAACTTTTGCAAAAAGCGTAAACAAATAAACTATGCTGAATTTAAATAATAAAAGGCGTGAATAAGATGAAGATAAGAAGAACAACTAGTAATTAAATTGCAAGATATAATAAATAAAGTGCAGAAAGATAAAAGATTAAGGAAAGAAGAGCAGGCACAATATTTATCCTAGTTCGACCACCAACCACTTGTGGCCTACGTCCAGTCCCCGAAACACAGTTCGAGATTTTTCACTATTCAAGACAAGCTTTAAACAGGTGCTTGCAACCGTTACAATTAAGAGCACTTTTCACACACAGGAAAACTCTACCCTTGTGCTAAAGCCTCAGCCTGCGGGGATACCTCACCCTTATACAAACCTTAGAGGGATACCTCACCCTCAATACAATATATCAGAGAAATAGATGAAGAAGAGAAACTCTCACTCAGAGTAAATAATTACAAATTGAAGCACTAAGGAGATGTCTCACATATATCTCAAGGATTTAATATTAAGAGCACAGAAAAAGAGAGAAAATAATGTAAAACTCGTTTTCATCCAAGCAAGAATTGATCAAAATGTTCAGGGGTTGATCAGAGGTGACCCAGGCCTCTATTTATAGAGCTTCGTATGAGAAATGGCAGTTGGGTGCATTTATTTTGATAATAAATGCCGAGACTTCTCGTAGGAATTCAAATTTTAAAAGCTGAGTCTCGTAGGTTATTCGAATACCATAAGGGGGTATTAGAATACCTCTGCCAAAACTTAATTTAAAAACTGATCAAAGCAGGGTTATTTGAATACCATTCAAGGGTATTCAAATACCTTAGTTTAAAAAGGAATATTCTGAATTCAGGTTATTCGAATACCACAAGAGGTATTCAAATACCTCTGTTTTTTTGAAGAAACAGAAACGTATGAATTGGAATCAGGTTATTCGAATACCATAGAGGGGTATTCGAATACCTCAGTTAAAAACAGTTTGAAAGCCATTCTAAATTGCTTTTGAAAGACTATTTCCAATTTCTAAAACCTTTGATCTTTCAAAAATATTTTGAAACCTCAGTTTTATTTTAGGAACAGATTTTTAGATCTTTTTAATTTTAACTAATTGAGATATCTATTAACAGCTCTGTACATAAGAAATCCTAAGTCCTAAAGCTAATCTTGAATATCTTGGACTTGGTCTTCTTATCATCTTCATGTTTATTATCATCAAAATACATCTTCATTGTTGCATAGTAATCACATTCTCCCCCTTTTTGATGATGACAAACTATCATTGAGAAAAGCATCAGTATAAAAATAATTGGAATTCACAAGGTAAGAAACTTACACTCCTCTTTGTCAAAAAGAGGTATTAATATCAGAGATGTGCGCAGCTCCCCCTTAATTTCGGAATCCAATATTAGTTATTTTACCTGTCTTTTCTCAAATTTACTGGTTATATTTTTCTCCCCCTTTGGCATAATCAAAAAGATATAACAGATATGAAATGCATAAAAGGAAACATAAAGAAGCATCATAAAAACTGATTTCATTAATAAATTTGGCGAACATACATATACATCAGAAAGAAAAAGCAATGTAGCCAAACAAGCAAAACAAATACAAAGCCTAGAAATAGGGATCTGGCGGAGGAGGAGGAGGGGAATCAGAACCCCTTGAAGATAGCAAGGCACGCAAGGCAGCTTGTTCACGCTCAACACCATCAAGCCTGTCAAACAGGACAGAGAAGGTGTGCTCCAGATAAGCTCGGTTATCCTCTATATAAGCCCGGTTGGCCTGTAAGGTGGTCATGACTTGATCTAGAGTAACTAGACTAGCAGCAAGAGCAGGGGCAGCATCAGTAGGGGTAGCAGGATCAGCTGGGTCATCTTCATCATCGTCAACTTCAACTGGGAACACCCAGCCTTCATCAGTCTTTATCATCTTCATTCTGTTCAGCGTATAGGCACCAAACACATTATGATGGGTCAGTTGAGTTTTGAGCTCGGTCTCCACAATCTGAGGATACTTGCCTAGGAAGGCAGTTATGATCACACCATAGGGTAACTCAGAACGTTCTTTCCCTTAGCTCTCATCATGTGCTTCATAATGAAGATGGGCCAGCTAATCTGGTATCCTTTCTTCAGAATCCACAGCATAAACACATCATCTTCGCTCAGGTAGGTGTAGTTCCCACCTCTAGGAGCTAGGATGTGGGCATAAGCATAATGTAAGAGCCTGTCCTGGCTCTTCATCATGCCCCCTTTGACTCCTTTTTGAGTCGGAGGTAATGCCAACCCAGGTCTTAGCACATCTTTAGTGGCCTGAATTTTGTCGAACCGCTGGAGAAGCTCTTCACTGTCTTCATTGTTACGGCTAGCAGATTCTAACCCAAAGAAGTGAACCCAATCCTGAGGAGTGATCACAATGTGCTGATCACTAACATCAGAATGGAGTTCTAGACCTTCAATCCTCAGGTTGCAGTAGAACATCTTTACAAGATCAAGATAGAGAACCGCCTTGTAAGAGCAAAAACGAAGCACTTCCTGGTGGTTCAACTAGTGCAGAAAATCAAAGCCGCCTTCTTTTTCAAAGAACTCCAAATCAAGTTACTTGGGCTGCACAAGGTTACGTTCTCTGAAGTGAGTGATGAAGCATCCAAGGGTCTCTTGGTTGGAGGAGAGCCTTCGCAGATCCAACGGGTTGTTGCATGGCACGGTTTTTGTGCGAGCACGCTTGGAGAAGGATGCCATGGATGGTGGTTTAAAGGTGAGAGGGATGGGTTGAAGAGAATGTGACGGTTGGGTGGTATTCGAATAGGGTATACGAAGGAGAGAAAGAGAGTGAGGAGGCCAAGAGATTTGAGAAAGAAGGAATGAGGGAGACGGGTTTACGAAGGGGTTATATAAAACTGCCCAAAGGTATTCGAATGCCTCTGTCAAAACTTAATTTAAAAAACTGATCAAAGTAGGGTTATTCGAATACCATTCAAGGGTATTAATTTTGTAAAAGATAAATTATATGATGCATGTCAAAAGGATAAACAAATAAAGATCACTTTTAAAGCAAAAAATATAGTTTCAACTACTAGACCTTTACAACTTTTGCACATGGATCACATAATTTATCTTTTACAAAATTAAGCTTGGGTAGTCCAATTACTAGCTCTTTAGAGACCAACTTCTTTAAGTGATCCATGTGAATGTGTGCAATTCTCCTATGCCATAACCATGAATCATCATTCTTACTTAAAAGGCATTTCGCATCATTTGAAGATATATCATCAAGACTAATCATACAAATGTTGTTTATTCTATGACCAATGAATTTAACATGCTTATCACTTTTATCTTCAATTATGCAACAATTTGAGTCAAAAATTACTCTATTTCCTTTATCACATAATTGGCTAATGCTAAGTAAGTTATGTTTCAAGCCTTCAACAAGTAACACATTTTCAATAGAGGAGTTGGGGTTCTTACTGACTTTGCCGATTCCAAGAATTTTTCCTTTGTTGTTATCTCCATAAGTAACGTGTCCATGATTCTTGGGAATAAATGTGGTGAATTTCGAGTCATCCCCGGTCATGTGCTTGGAGCAGCCGCTATTGAGATACCAATTTGAACTCCTGGCTTTCAACCACACCTACAACACAACTTTAATTTTTAACCTTTGGTACCCAAATTTTCTTGGGTCCTTGAGTGTCAGTTTTGGGTATAGTACCCTTTGGAACCCAAACCATTTTTGTCCCAATTTTTGTGTTAACATTTTTTCTTGCATTGCATGTTGAAGCACTATGACCCTTCTTTCCACAATAAAAACATTTAATAAATTGGCTACTAGAAGTACTTGAATAAACAAAGAAATTTTTATAAGATTTATGCTGATTTTTTAGGTTATAACCAATTCCAGCTTTTTCAAAAACAACCCTTTGTTTACCTAATATTATATTTAAATTATCTCTTCCAAAAGTGAATTTAGCAAGAGTGTTCTTTAAATCTTCAATTTCTTTTTCAAGTAAATGACATGAAGAGCAAGACGAAGAAGTAGAAGCATGTGAGGAATGAGATGAACATGCATCAATAATTCCTAAAGTTTCATTTTCAATTTTTAATTCTTTAATTTCTTTATTTAAAATAAGAATTTTATTTTCTAGAGAAGAAATTGTTTTCTTAGAAGAAGAAATTAATTTAGTAAGCCTAAGTGATTCATTATGTAATTCTTTGAAGGCATCTTGTAATTCATCATAAGAAGGCAATAAATTAGAATTTACCTCGTTGTCGCTTTCTTCTTCTTCTTCTCCTTTGGCCATAAGGCATAGATGGGCTTCTTCACTATCTGAACTGTCAGATGAGTCTATATCATTGTCATCCCAAGCTATGTAGGCTCTTCTTCCTTTTCTTTCCTTGAATGGTTTCTTTTCAAACTTCTCCATTTTCTTTTGATAAGCTGGACACTCCATTTTCATGTGTTCGGGTTTTCCACATTCATAGCATGTCGGAGTTGAAGATGTTCCTTCCCCTTTATTATAGGTTTTCTTTGAAGGAAAGGGTGGTCTTCTTTGTGTCCCCTTTTTATTTAGGAACTTACCTAATTTTCTTACAAGAAGGCCAAAATTTTCTTCATTGATCTCATTGTTTTCAGTGCCTTCTTCATCCTCGTCATTATTGTCATCATTTACTAAGGTGGTGGCTTTGAGGGCTATTCCCTTTTTCTTCTTGTCATTTTCTTCACTTTGACTTAGTCTGTTTAGTTCCAATTAGTGCTCGTGAAGTTTTCCAAAAAAGGTAGCTAATGACATGGTTGTCAAGTCCCTTGATTCTGAAATTGTTGTTACTTTGGGTTGCCAAATCCTGCTAAGACATCTCAACACTTTGTTAATCAAGTCTTCATTAGTAAACTCTTTCCTAATGATGCAAGATGATTAACAATGTGGGTGAACCTCTTTTGCATTTCTTGAATGCTTTCTCCTTAGTTCATTCTAAACAATTCATATTCGCGAGTTAGAGAGTTGATTCTCGACCTCTTAACTTCACTAGTACCCTCATGGGTAACTTGTAAAGTGTCCCACATTTCTTTAGCGGTTTTGCAATTTGAAATTCTAAAAAACTCATCATACCCCAAAGCAGTGGTAATGATGTTTTTGGCTTTTAAATTATGTTGAACTTTTCTTTTATCCTCATCAGACCAATCACTTCTAGGTGTCTCGGTTTTTACACCATTGACATCTCGTGTAGGTATAAATGCGCCATTTTCGATAACATCCCACACATCTAGATCAATAGCTTCAATGAAGATTTTCATTCTTTCCTTCCAATATGCATAACCATCCCCATTGAAAAAAGGTGGTCGGTTTATGAAAGATCCCTCTGAAAAACCATTTGAGGAAGCCATATTCTCTTGAAGCGGCTAAGCTCTTTATATAAGAGTCTAGCTCTGATACCACTTGTTACCAAGTGGCTTCCAGTACTCAAGAGGGGGTGAATTGAGTAACAAAAACTTTTGCAAAAAGCGTAAACAAATAAACTATGCTGAATTTAAATAATAAAAGGCGTGAATAAGATGAAGATAAGAAGAACAACTAGTAATTAAATTGCAAGATATAATAAATAAAGTGCAGAAAGATAAAAGATTAAGGAAAGAAGAGCAGGCACAATATTTATCCTGGTTCGACCACCAACCACTTGTGGCCTATGTCCAGTCCCCGAAACACAATTTGAGATTTTTCACTATTCAAGACAAGCTTAAAACAGGTGCTTACAACCGTTACAATTAACAGCACTTTTCATACACAAGAAAACTCTACCCTTGTGCTAAAGCCTCAGCCTGCGGGGATACCTCACCCTTATACAAACCTTAGAGGGATACCTCACCCTCAATACAATATATCAGAGAAATAGATGAAGAAGAGAAACTCTCACTCAGAGTAAATAATTACAAATTGAAGCACTAAGGAGCTGTCTCACAGATATCTCAAGGATTTAATATTAAGAGCACAGAAAAAGAGAGAAAATAATGTAAAACTCGTTTTCAGCCAAGCAAGAATTGATCAAAATGTTCGGGGGTTGATCAGAGGTGACCCAGGCCTCTATTTATAGAGCTTGGTATGAGAAATGGCCGTTGGGTGCATTTATTTTGATAATAAATGCTGAGACTTCTCGTAGGAATTCAAATTTTAAAAGCTGAGTCTCGTAGGTTATTCGAATACCATAAGGGGGTATTCAAATACCTTTGTCAAAACTTAATTTAAAAAACTGATCAAAGCAGGGTTATTCGAATACCATTCAAGGGTATTCGAATACCTTAGTTTAAAAAGGAATATTCTGAATTCAGGTTATTCGAATACCATAAGAGGTATTCGAATACCTCTGTTTTTTTGAAGAAATAGAAACGTATGAATTGGAATCAGGTTATTCGAATACCATAGAGGGGTATTCTAATACCTCAGTTAAAACCAGTTTGAAAACCATTCTAAATTGCTTTTGAAAGACTATTTCCAATTTCTAAAACCTTTGATCTTTCAAAAATATTTTGAAACCTCAGTTTTATTTTAGGAACAGATTTTTAGATCTTTTTAATTTTAACCAATTGAGATATCTATTAACAGCTCTATACATAAGAAATCCTAAGTCCTAAAGCTAATCTTGAATATCTTGGACTTGGTCTTCTTATCATCTTCATGTTTGTTATCATCAAAATACATCTTCATTGTTGCATAGTAATCACAATTTGAAATTAAAAAGAATACGTTGGTGACTTGAGATTTTCTAACGTGTAACTCATTCTTTGGGTTTTGGAACGCGTTAGTAAATTTTAAGATGGAAACATTGATTTAAAATCAATGAAAAAGTGATTTTGTGGAATTATTGTGAAAAGGATTTTCTTGAGTAAGAATATGTGGAAAATAATATGAGAAGTCATATTATTTTGAGGGAAGAATTTCTTAAAGGAGAAATGTGAAAAATGATGTTGGAAATGATATTGATTTGTTTGAAAGTCCAAAATAATGTTTGGAATATTGAGGAATATTTTACGTGGTTGTAAAATGGTGAAAAATGTTTTACGTAACTTAAAAACGTGATTTTTAAGCCACGCGATTTTAAAAAAATGGTGAAATATTTTTACGTGATTGAGAAAACATTGAAAAATCACTACGTGATTGAAAAATGATGAACTATTTTATGGGATTGAGAAATGATGGAAAATTGCTACGCGATTTGAAAACGCAACGGAAATGTTGCGAGATTGTGAAAACGTAACAGAAATATTGCACGACTATGAAAACGCAATAATATGATTTTGCAATAGAAAAAAAATATAGAAAAGATACTGTTGGGCCAGTGTGTGGACCCTGATTATGAGATTATGAAATTGAACTGAGAATGGGCCAGTGTGTGGACCCTGAATATGAAATTGTGAATTTTGCCTGTGATTGCCGTTGGTGCATTTTATATGCATGAACTAGTGTATGGACACTGTATGAGAAAATGATGAATTTTGCCTGTGATTGGCATTGATGCATTGAACATGCATTGGAAAGGTCCAATGGACTGTATGAGGCTATTTGTCTAGGAGAGACGTACACCTCTTGAGTGGGTGTGATATGCGTAGTGTAAGTCACTTGTTGACCTTGGGAGCATCGGGATGTGGGTTGCCTACATAGGCAATTGGCAGCTCTTCTGTACCATGGGTTAGACCGATGCGAAGATTGATGATCCTGACTTAGACACTATTCTTAATCAAGATCTAGTAAAGACTGTCGTGTATATGCTAGATGTGCAAACACATATGAGAAATGTGGCATGTGGTCTGAGGCATGTTGGTACAGACAGATCTTTCGGATTAACTTTTCCGAGCTAAGTATTAGCTCCATGGAGTAGGAAATTGAGTCTATGTGCACATGCATAAATTTGAGTATCTATATCTACATGATATGATAATTGAGGAATATTGGATGATGATGATGACAATCATGTTGATGGCATTATTGTTATTATCGTATGAATTGAATAATGTTAATGGCATGATAATAAATATTATTTATTATGATAAATAATGTTGAGGACATAATCGTAATTATTATTTATTACGTCTGCATGATGATAATAATGCTGATAGCATGACTGTAATTATGATATGATATATCTAGATGGTGTGTTGTTTGTGTTGTCTTTATGCTACCATGTTGGTATTGGCGTAGGTGATCTCACCTCTTTGTTATATTGTTTTGTTGTGTTTTGTATTATTAAAAAATATATAGTAGATGGAACGAGTTCCTTAGACGTGATGGGAAGTAGATATTCTGAGTTCGGTGATAACATCGAGGAGTGACCATCCCAAACTGGTTAGTGTGCAGTTTTGAAAAGGAACAGATATATGGCACATCAAGAAGAATACAAGACAGAATAAGTATGTTGAGTTTTCTCGTTAGTGTTTTACCGTACTATTAAGTAGGACCCGTCATGGGGTTTGCTACTGTTTAAAAAGTGAGCCTGTAAGTTTTATATTTCTTGAATTATTGTTAAATATTAATTGGTGTCAATATTGTATATTAAACAGTTTAAATATATTTTTCAACATTACCTATAAATTTCAGTAAATTTACGTTTCAGTGAGAAGAAATTTTGAAACCCACCTTTTATAACTCAAACCTTTTATGAACTGATTTGAAGATTATAAGTTGGTAGTCGGAAATGTGATGTCCTAAGGAGGGTGTTACACATTCTGCTACAAAATGTCATCTCTTGTTACATAATATAACAATTTTGCTGCATTAACTTTGTTTTGGACTTTAATCTTGAATCCAATACTGACTTGAGCATTGGAGTGTTCCCCAAATTTGTTTTGCAGGTGCTTGATCCATGTTTAGGTCCCCCAATCTCAAATCTCAAGTTCCTGCTTTGGAAAAATGGTTCCTGGTGTTTTTGAAGAAGATAAATATGTTTTGGGCTGCATTTATGGTGTTTAAAGATGATGCAATTAAGACCAAGTTAAGATGATCCTCAAAATGGCATAAGTTTTTGTTTCAAAAGCTATTTCCTGAAGAATATCTGGTTTTGGAAGTTAAATGACCTATTAAAAGGTGCAAATATCCACTTATTAGCTTATTGGAAGTGTTTAGGTAACAAGTTTTGGGATATGTGATGAAAGGGTTGTTTTCTTAATAAATTTCTAGTCTTAGTATTGATATAACCTATTATTGGTCCTTTGAACTATCATAATACATTAGCATTGCTCTCTGCCAAGCTAAAATAACCGGTTAGGAGAATCGCATAACCAGTTATTACCAAAGTCAGAAGTTATAAGATTATTTGGTGCTCTTTGGATCACTCAAATAATTGGTTATGAAATGGGCATAACCGGTTATTCATTCCTCACATAAGCAACATTTTCTCAAGCCACAAAAATAATTGATTACATAACTGGTTTTTCCTACATAACAGAAGTCACCTGATTTTGCACGCATGAAAATAATCGGTTATTAATTTCCTCTAACCGATTATTGAGCCCCATTTAAACACCCAACAGAAGCCTTTTCCCTCCATTCATGTGTCCCCTTCATCTTCTTCATCTTCTTCCTCTCATCTCTTACTAACACCCAAGACCCTCAAACTCTTCATTCATCACCAATTTCACCAAAATACACCATCCAAACACCATTTCCACTCATTTCCCACATTTTCAACCATTTAAAACTCACCACTTTCCCAAAATTTTTCACTCCCTTTTCCTTTCTCTTTCCTCTAAACCGTGCCCTAACACCTATCTTTCACCATGGCCAACAGCTCCTCTCAACCCAAGCGTTCATGCGCCAAAACTTCTAATGTACCCAAACAAACACCTACTCCATCCATCAACCCAATGATACCTTTAAGCTTAGACCAATGATACTTCTTCTCTCATAGGGTTCAGATGAACAAATATCACTGGGAGTTTCAAGGAAGAAATCTCATTCAGCATAAGTATATGGACTGGGATTTCTTTGTTCAAGAAGGTCTTATCTCCCTCACAGAGCTCCTAGAATTTCAAGGGTCGAAGAAATTTGTCACCACCAAATGTTACTACTATATAGAACCCACTAAGGCATATTACTGCAATTTAAGTATTAGTGGTGCTAATTTGGTATCATAACTCAAAAGGCATAGACACATTATGGAACCCAATCAATGGACTTCTCTGTTTGGTCTCAATTACTCTGGGAAAAGGTTTACAGAGGATAGTCACAAGACGTGGGAAACGTTTAATAGAAGGGCAACTATTGAGAGCATGACTCAGCCTAGGTTTGCAATGCCAGACATAACCTTCACCGTAGGTAATCTGACTCCTCAAGATCGTCTTCTGCATTTTATTTTGATTCACATACTGGTTCCAAGGGCAAGTAACTTTGCCTTGGTTGAGGAGGAAGACATCTTCCTACTTTGGGCTCGTAAACAGCGTCTGCACATTAACTGGCCCTTTTACATCATACATTATATGATGAAGGCCAAACGGAAGCTAATGATGGACCTTCCTTATGCCATAATCATTGCTAAAATTCTGGATCAGTATAGGTTATCCTTAGAGGATGATGGTATCATTAACATTACGGGTCACCATAAATTTGGAAGAGCCTCTTTCAATCGGATGCAAATAAAAAAGGTAAATGATGAATGGAACTATGGAAGAGGACATGAGAAAACAATAGAAACTAGAGGTGCTGTTGTGCATATGGAGGATGCCCCTGCTTCAAATCAAATCTTGGATGTCTTAGCTAGTTTGCAAGCCCAGCTCACAAATCTTCGGGTTTATCAGGAGAATTATCTATGAACATCTCAACTCCTTGGATGCTCGCTTGGAAAGGATTGAGCATCGCTTTCAACCACTGGAGGATGATGGGACTTAGGCATGGATCTAGATTTGTTTAATGCTTTTGATAAATAATCTTGTTTTGATCTAACAAATTGATGGTTTACATTGTGAACAGATTTACAATTACTTTAAGCTCTATGATGTTTTTTTTGGTATGATGTTCCCGAGGCAATGAATTTCCAATTTTTGCTCATACTATTGCTCAATCTCATTATTGAATATCTGTTATCAAATTGGCAATGATTTTTGGTCCATATATATTGAATTTTTAGTATAAATGCATGGACCTGTTAAAATGTGACTTATCTCTTTGTCAACATCTATACTATATATATTTTTTATCATGACAAAAAGGGGAGAAATTTTGGTTCATAAGGCTTTGAGAAAAGGTAAATAAAAGGTATAAATCTAATGATTATGTGGTTCCAATATTAAGGGGGAGCTATGCAACTTTGAACTAATCACCTCTTGAAAAATAGGGGGGAGTAAGTCTCAAATACCTTTTGTGAATTTAAATTTAAATTGAACTAATGTTTTTCTCAAATGATTGTTTGTCATCATCAAAAGGGGGAGAATATGAATGGCAATAGTCTTGGTTTTGATGATTAACAAATAAGAAAGATTAGTTACACAAAGATCAAATTCCAAAATTCATCAAGTTTAGCTTATAGGATTTAGGTCTTACGTGTAAAGGTAAATAGGAATTACACAAAGCTCAAACAAGTTTTAAAATCTTTAAAAGTGTTTTTGATTGTTGAAATTGCCCAACAAATTATTTTTGAATAACTAGCCTTGGTGGTAATTCATTTGGATAAAAATTAGTCAAGTTTACCGTTTGCAATAACTGACCTTGAGTCATTCATTTTTTCACATCTTCCAAAATATTTTGAGTCTTGTTCTAAAACTTGTCTCATATGAAAGTAGACTCAATGATCTTTCCAATGAGTGGTCATTTGTTTTAAATGGATAAGTATCAAAGAAGTTACAGTCTTTCAAATGTCTTTTGGTCAAAAATATGATGCCATAACCGGTTATGTAATTAGTTATTCACCAAGTCAGAAGCATTGGCTTCTGTTTTAAAAGACCATAACAGGTTATGTAACTGGTTATTCACCAAGTCAGAAGCATTGACTTCTATTTTTAAAAGACCATAACAAGTTATGTAACCAATTATTCACTTAATCGGAAGCGTAGGCTTCTGTTTTTTAAAAGACCATAACCGATTATGAGATTTCCATAACTAGTTATTGGTAAGTTTTAAAAAGACCCTGTTTTAAGCTTCAAAAGTGTGAATCATTGATACCATTGTTCTTCAATTTGTATTATCCACTCTTGAGGGAGTTTCTTATCATCTATACTTTGTATAAACTGTAAAGAAAGGGTGAGGTATCCCTCAAGGTTGTAAGGGTGAGGTATCCCTTGAAAGTAGAGGCTCGAGCATAAGGGTGAGGTATTCCAAGATGTGTTGAGTGCTCCAGTTTGTAAAGGTTATCAAGTACCTATTTGAGGCTTGAAGATATAGTTGAAATCTCGAGTGTTTACTTGAGGACTGGATGTAAACCATAAGTGGATTGGTGGCTTAATCAGGATAAAGCTTTGTGTTTGTTTTCCTAAACTCAACTCCTTCACTTTGTTCACTGTTTTCTTGGATTTCTTGAATATTATCTTGTTTGGTTGATTTACTTATAAGTGAAAGCCCTCTATCTTCTCTATCCATTCATCTCTGACAAACAATAGCTTCAACGAAAGAATTGCAAAAATATTTTTCAAACTCAATTCACCCCCTTCTTGAGTATTGAGGCCACTTGGTAACAATGATGTTCTCATATTTCTTTGTTTCAAATTATACTAATATTAAATGGATCTTTTTATATTAAATCATGATCTAAAAGTATAGTTATTCAGAAACTATACTATAAATCTTCATATAAAATATGACAATAGAAAATCATTAGTTTTGTGCAATCCTTCAAGGATGTTGAATAGTAATCTCTTCCATAATTTTTCAAGAGTAACAAATTCAATATAAAACCAAATATGATAATTGTGCTACTCAAACAAGATTGATATTAAAAATTTTATAGATGAAACATAAAAATATTTTATACTAAAACTAACATGAAGAAAGCTATAAAAAAGAACAAAGCAATGAACTAGATTAATCCAAAGAGAGTGATAAGTGTAACACCCAAAAAATTCGTATTTTATTTATTTCAGTCGATTCTTAAATATTTTGAATAATCCGACTCGACTTCCATGAATTTTATAATTTTTGTGATTTTTAAGAATTTTTGAGAGTTTTTACGTTTTTTATTATTTTAATATTATTTTAGAGTTGTATACGAGCCTTCGTATTTTATTTTTTTATTGTCAATCCTTAATGATTTTTACTAATCTGATTTGATTTTCATGAATTTCATAATTATTATGATTTTTGTGAATTCTTGTGTATTTTTATATTTTAGATTATTTTAATAGTATTCTTGGGCTACATGCGGGCCCGGGGCTGGTCCGAAAAAATGAAAATTTTTCTATGGATAGAAAATTTTGTACTATTGAGACGGAGATGGGGGATCTTACTAAACCCGAAACCAGAAACCGTTTTTGAAATTTTCTTTTACTGTGTTTTGTATTGTATTTAATTATCGAGCAGTAAAAAAAATACTGTAAAATTGTGTTTATAGGGTAAACAATTAGAATCTAATCTTCATTTGATGAACCAATTAGAAAGCTATAGAAATAAGATCAACCAATAGAAATTAGTCAACAAAGAGGGCTTGACTTTGATTTGCACCCTTGGATAAGAAGACTTGGTTTTGAACATCAACCATTGATCTAATCAACGATTGAGAAACAAACTTAATGAAGAAGCCTTGGATGATCACCATTGATTTAATCAATGGTGTGAGAGTAAACTTAGTTAGGAAGCTTTGGATGTTCACCATTGATCTAATCAATGGTTATAAAGACAAGCTTAATAAGGAAGGCTTTAGATATCCACCGTTGATTTAATCTACGGTGGAGATTGGTTTCACAAAATGGCTAGGATCATTTGTGACCATTGGATGGAAAGTGTGTAGAGAAGATCTTGACCCTCCATTTTTTAAGATGTATCTTATGTCTAGGATTTCATGGAGAAGAGATCCAATGGCTTAGATTTGATCATATCACTTGGAAGCTTCTACTAAACATCAACCATTGATTTAATCAATAGCTCTTGAAGCCTAAAATGGTGGCTAATGTATTTGGACAACTCCTAAGTGTACAAGGGGGGAGGCGACGGTTTTGAAGAGTAAAATGGCTATAGGAAAGTGTTCATTTCATTTCATTAATCATCTTTAACATTTCCCAAGTCAAAGCTTCACAAATTTTCTCTCCTTTCTCTTCCCCAAGCTCACAGCCAAGAGGCCAAGGTTCTACCATCACTCTTCAATAATTTACACCAACCATATATCTTGAATCCTTACCTTATTCTAAGCAACTTTCATGTTGGAGACTTTCTCTAAATCATCCATCTTCAAGTACTTTTCCTAAGATCTAAGTTTGAAGGGTAAAGGGTGAAGTTCTTGATATTCTTTTCTAGATCTTATATTTAAAGTTCTAAACCATGTTTTGATCCATGGTTTTCTTATTCAAGCCTTAGATATTGATTATATATGTTTACTTTGATTTTTTAAGAAAGCTTTTGGTGGTGAAGGACTTGTACAAGAAGCAAAACAAGGAGCTTTGGAGGTTTCTCCAAGAGGTAAGAGAGAGATTACCCTCATCAACCATGTGTTGGTGGTGAGGAATGGATGTGTGTGTGGTTAAAAATCCATAAGGATTATTTCACTTGTTTGTTTAAGAGCTTTTCATATTTATGATCGTTTGGTGATTGATATGTTTATTGCTTTAATAATATGTTTGAGTATGTGTTTATGATGCATGAATTTTTATAGTAGCCTTATTGAATTGAAGTATATGATATGATGAGAATTTTATGGAAAGGAAGAGTATGTTGTAACATCCCAAAATTTCCTATCTCTTAAATAGTAATTTTGACAGTTAACAGAATTTTACTATTTAGTAATTTCTGTGCACTGTAAAATTATTTTGTTTATTTCGTCAGCGTATTTGATCGTTTTGAGTGATTTACTCCGTGTCAGGAAAATAAAAATTTTCGGGCCAGAGAAAACTTTATGTAATTTAATTTTTACCATTAGGTAATTATTTTACGTAATCTGATTTGATATTTGTGTATTTTCTAATTTTTGTGATTTTTGTGGATGATTATGAATTTTTTCTGTTTGTGGGCCCAGGGGGGTGTATGTGGGCCCAGGTGGCTATACGTGGGCTCAGGTGGGTCCCGCAAAGCAAAAATTTTTCTACGCATAGAAAAATTTGTACTGTTTAGATGAAGACAGGGGATCTTACTAAACCTGAATCTGGAAACAGTTTTAGAAAATTTCTTGTACTGTGTTTTGTACTGTATTTAATTTATCGGACGATAAAAATACAGTAAATATAATCTTTCGTGGGGTTTTAGCAGATAAAAATAGAAATTATATTGCTTAAGTCAACATTGGTGGTTTGGATATCCACCATTGATTTAATTAACGATGGAGACTTGATCTTGATTTAATCAACGGAGGAGATTTGATCTTAAAAGTAAATAAGATCATTTATAATCGTTAGATGGAGATTAAATCAATGGTAGAGTTTTGGTCTCAAAAAGTGACAAAGACCATTTACAACCATTGGATTTAGAATTGATCAAAGGGTGGAGATTTGGTCTTGTAAAGTAACAAGGACCATTTATGACCATTGGATGAAGATTTAATCAATGGTGAATATTTAGTCTTAAAAAGTGACAAAGACTAATTATAACCCTTGGATTATAAGTTTGAAGGAGCAATCTTGACCATTAATTTTTGGAGACACATCCAATGACTAGAATTTAAAGGAGAAAGATCCAATGACCTAGATTAAGTCTTCTAATCTAAAGCTACATCTAAAGCCTACATTAATCCAAACTATTGAATTAATCAATGGCTTAGAATGCTTTAAATAATGGCTTGAAAAGATGACAACTTTGAAGAAGCAAGGATGAAGGGGGGGGACGGTTTTTGCATGTTTTTGGAACTAAAGGAAAAGTTTCAATGCATTAATTGATGCTTTATGTCATTGTTAGATGTCTTGATCAATGTTGCATCATTATTGAACTCTTTGAAGAAGCATGGAAGGGGGGCTACGGTTTTGGGCTGCATTTAGAGACAAAAGTGACATTTGAAGACCATATTGGTCACCTTTGGTCATTATTGACCATACTTCATCATTCTTGAAACTTTCCTTCAAGCAAAGCTCTTAGAAAATTTTCTCTCCTTCTCCTTCTAGCAAGCTCACGGCCAAGCACCATTGATGTGGCTTCCATCATCTTTAATTTCATCCAACCTAGTTTTTTGAATCCTTACCTTATTCTAAACAACTTTTATGTTGAAGGTTTCTTCAAAATCCAACATCTAGTACTTCAAAATCCAAGCTTCAAGATTCTACCAAAAATGGTAAATTTCATATTTCTTCTTCTAATCTTCTAGTTTTGATTTTCTAAGCCATGATTGAACTATGGTTTACCTATTTCTACACTTGTTATTGATTTTAACATTTGTTTGTAATTTTTTTAGGAATTTTCCATGGAGATCCATGAAATTGGTGGAAGGAAAACTAAGTGTTTTCACTTCATCCTTTGTCTTAACCAAATCTAAGAACCTTTTCTTTCACAAAAATCAAAAATTCCATCTTTGTTCTTCAAGAGATACCATTCGGTCAAGACCTCTAAAACCACTCTCCAATCTCTTTTAATTTCATCCAACCATAGATCTTGAATCTACATGATATTCTAAACAACTTTCATGTTGGAGATTTTCTCTAAATCATTCATCTTCATGGAGTTTCTTCAAGATCAAAGTTATTGGGTTTTTGAGGTGAAGTATAAAGAAACTTCATTTCTTCTCTCTTTTTCATGATCTAAACCATGTTTGATCCATGGTTTTCTTAATCAAGCTTAGTATACTAATTTTTATGTATTTTGTTTTGTATTTGAGAAGCCCTTGGTGGTGAAGGACTTGGAAAAAGAAGCAAAACAAGGAGTTTTTGAGGATCTTCAAGAGGTAAGAGGGAGATCCATCTCACCAACCAAGCATGGTGGTGAGAGATGGTCTTATATTTGATGGATGTTGAATCCATGTGAGGATTCATATCCATGGTCATGTAATTAATTTGTGGGTGTTTATGAGCTTTGATTATTTGCCTATGCTTGATATGCTTTGCATGAGTTTATGACTTTGATGGTATGCTTATACTATGCATGATTTATTGCTTTGATTATCGTATGCTTATAATATATATTTGAATATGTATATATATGCCATGATTTGATGATGGAAAGAAAAACAATAATGCTTATAATATATATTTGAATATGTATGCATATGCCATGATTTGATGATGGAAAGAAAAACAATTCTTGGCTCCAATGGCCAAAGAATGACTACGGTTTTGGCACCCAAGGTTAGGGTTCCATGTTGAAATTTTTCAAGAACAAGGGAATTAATTTTTGATCCCTAGAACATGGTGAATTTTGGTCAAAACACCTCAAGATAGGTGTTCACAAAATTAATATTTTCTTGAATGATGAAAATGGATGTTTAGAAAAGTAAGGAAAATAAACAAAGAATTTATATCTTTAAAGAGTACATGAATACGGTTTTAGAAGGATTTTTATTGATTTATTTTGTGTAAAAAGTTTCTAAGTGTTTTACTAAACATGAGATTTAAATGAAAATAGCAATGATAATTTTAAGAATTTGCAAAGAAAGTGAAAAAGGATTTATAAGGAAAGTAAAAATGAATTTGAACAAATGGGTTTGGTTTTTATGACCATCGGTATTTCGGTTTTGAAAACAAAGAATTTTTAATGGTTTTGTTTGTGTAAAACCATATCAATTTAAAAGAAAAATATCTTCAATGGCCAAAGACTCTACGATTTTTGGAGGTTGGAATAATTTTGATTTTATGAAACAAAGTAATTTTAAAGTGGAAACAAAATGTTTTAGTATAAGGATTTTGGAAAGGGAATCAAAGTATTTTATCACTTGAGAAATGAACTTTCATATGAAAATGAAAAAGAAAAGTTGCAAGGGTTTGAATCTTAATTTGTTTTGAAAAGAATTGATTTTAGAATTAATTTGGGAAAAATGGATAATATAATGGTGTTTTAAAAATTTACTAACGTATAACTTATTTTCAAGTTTTGAAATACGTTAGAAAATGTTAAGTTTTGAAACGTTGATTTACATCAATGGAAAAGTGATTTTTGTGAATTATATTTTGAAAAATAATTTCTTGAGTAAAGAATCAGAAAAATATTTTCTTGAGTAAGAAAATATATTAAATGAAGTATAAAGTTATATTATTTTGAGAAAAGTTAAAAAGGAATTTTTTTAAAGGTCAAGAAATATTTTCTGTAATGAAATTGTGGTGAAAAAATTATTTATGTATCTTAAAAATGTGATTTTTAAGTTATGTGATATGAAAAAATATTTCTATGTGATTTTAAGTACGTTGAAATATTTATACGTGATTTGAATTTACGTTTAAATATTTTACGTGATTTGAACTACTGTTGATAAATCACTACATGATTGAATACGATAGAATATTTTTTTTATGCGATTGTGAAAATGGGGGAAAATTGTTATGAGATTTGGAAAGTGTTTTAAATATTTTGAAAATGATTTACGTAACGTAAAAGAATGATTTTTAAGTTACGCGATTTTGAAACAGTAGAAAAATACTATGCGATTTGATAAACGTATGTTTTTACGCGATTGAGAAAAATGTTAAAAATTAGTACGTGGTTTAAAAGTGCAACAGAAGAGTTGCAACATTTTGAAAACGTAACAAAAATGTTACGAAATTTTGTAAACGTAACAGTAGTGTTACGGTATTGTAAAAATGTAATAAAAATGTTTTGGAATTTTAAAAACGTAACAAAAGTGTTACGGTATTGTGAAAATATAAAAGAAGTGTTATGGTATTGTGAAAACATAACAGAAACGTTTTGGATTGTGAAAACGTAATGTGAAATGTTACGCGATTATGAAAATACAAGTAAAAGTGTTTTACAACTATGAAAACGTGATAACATGATTTTATTTGTTGAAAGTACAAGTATGATTCTTGTTGAACCAGTGTCCATACACTGTTTGTGAGAAAATGACATATTTGTCTATGATTGGATTTGGTGCATTATACATGTATTGGAATGGTCCGATGAGGACTGGATATGGCTGATTGCCTAGGAGAAACACACCTCTTGAGTGGGTGCGGTATGCATAGTGTAGGTCACTTGTTGACCTTGGGGGCATCGGGGTGCGGGTTGCTTACACGGGTGGTTGGTCGCGCTTCTTCCCGTAGGTTAGACCGATGCAACACACCGATGATCCTGACCGAGACACTATTCTTAATCAAGATCTGATAAAGACTGTCGTGTATGTGCTAGATGTGCAAAAATTGAAATGAGAATTAAAGCACGTGGTCTGAGGCACGTGGTACCAGCAGATCTTTTCGATCATTTCTCCGACCTGAGTTTAGCTCCATGGAGTAGGAAATTGAGTCTTGTGTACATGCATAATCTGAGCATTTACATCTGTATGATATATTAATTGAGGAATATTGGCTATGACAATTGTTTTAAATATTTGGATGATGATGATGATAATGCTGAGGGCATTATCGCAATTGTTGTTTATGATAATTGAACTGATAAATGATTTGATGATGATAGTTGATTAATGTTGATGGCATAATTATAATTGTGGTATGATCTATCTGTATGATATGCTGTTTGTGTTATCTCTATGCTGCCATGTTGGTATTGGTGTAGGTGATCTCACCTCTTTGTTATGTTGTCTTGCTGTGTCTATATTGTTAAAATTAAACAGTAGAAAGAATGATTTGTCTTAGACATAACGGACGATGGATACTTTGAGATTGATGACAACAATAAGGAGTGTACATTCAGGACTCGAAGGTGTACAGTGTTGACAAAGAACAGATGTCTGATGCAACAAGATGGATACAAAACAAAATAAGTATGTTAAGTTTTAACGTTAGTGTTGTACCGTGCTATTGAGTAGGACCCGTCATGGGGTTTGCTACTGTTAGAAAAAAGAGTATGTTAATTTTATATTTCTCTTTAAATTGTGAAATATTAATTGGTGTTAATATTGCATAATGAATAGTTGAAAAATGATTTTCAATATTACCTAATATTTTCAGTAAATTTATGTTTCAGTAACGAAGAAATTTTAAAACCCACTTTTAATAACTCAAACTTTGTACGAATTGATTTTCAGATTATGAGTCGGGAGTCGGAAATGTGATGCCCTAAGGAGGGTGTTACATATGTCGGTTCCAAAGAACCATGGAGGCACACGGCCTCAAAGATATTTTTGAAGCAAAAGATTCTAAATATTTTACTAATCATGAATCTTGAATAAAAAGAGTAATGAGTTAACGATTTTAAGGATTTGTAACGAAAGTGGACAAGGAAATGAACAAAGATTTTATGATAAAGGTATATATGATTTTCGGCTAATATGCTAAGGATTGATAACTTAAGATTTTCATGAATGATAAAATTGGATGATTAGAAGGAAAAAGGAAAAGAAAAGATATGATGGTTTCAATGGCCATGTACCACGGTTTTGAAGGCTTGTAATGCCTTGGTTTTATGAAACAATATGATTTTAAAGTGGAAATTTAATTGATTAAGTACAAGGATTAAAAGAATGGAAACAAAGTGTTTTATCACTTGAAAGAATTTTTGAGAATTCGTATATGAAAGAAAAAGAGAGGTTGAAAGTGTTTGAACCTCCACTTATTTTGAAAAGGACTGATTTTTAGAATTGATTTGAGAATTATGGAGAATATAATGGTTACTTGAAATTTACTAATGTATAGCTCACTCTTTGGGTTTTGGAGCGCGTTAGGAAATTTTAAGCTAGAAACATTGATTTAAATCAATGGAAAGGTGATTTTGTGGAATATATTGTTGAAAGGATTTCTTAAAGGAGAAAATGTGGAAAATGATGTTGGAAATGACATTGATTTTTGGAAAGTCCAAAATGATGTTTGGAATATTGAGGAATATTTTACGTAGTTGAAAAATGATGGAAAAATGATTTACGCAACTTGAAAATATGATTTTTAAGTTACACAATTTTGAAAATGATTTTCAAATCGCTACGCGATTTGAAAAATGTGTAAATATTTTTATGCGATTGAGAAAATGTCAGAAAATGGTTATGAGATTTGAAAACGTAACAAAAGTGTTACACGATTGTGAAAATACGTTAAAAATGATACGCGAATGAAAATACGGTAAAGATACTATAAAGAACGGATGTACTGAAAGGGAACCTTTTTAATGATGAAATTGAAAGATATGCATTGGGGCATATGATGAAATTGAAAGATATGCATTGAGGCATATGATGAAACTGAACAGAACTTGCATTGAGGTATTCGTGCATTAAACGGAATATAGCTGATAGCTATTATGGCCTTTGTGGTTGAAGAGGGAATGAGAATTGAAAAGTGAGATCTATGATGGATCTTGGGGGCGTCAAGGTGCGACGGTCGATCTAGTGGGCTGTGGCAAGTACCCTGTGCCATGTGGCGACACAGTCCATTGTAACGCATTGACAATACCTGATAAGAACGCGATTCTTTTCGAAGACTGGAGATTATCTGTGGGCTAAGGCTGGACAATTAACTAGAGCATTCTTCTCAAAATTGTGAAAACCTCCATGGAGTGGGAAAATTGGTCTAGTATGCATACACATGAGTCAAAACACATATTATTGTGACATGATAAATGTTCATATGGTGTGACATCATCATTTTATATATTGAGAATATCTATTATGATGAAATTGGTACTGGTGATTTAATTGAGATATATGTTTACTGGAATTGTGATAACGAAGTATAATGAATTGACAACGAAGTATGATGAATTGATAAGGAATTGTGATGAATTGATAACATGAATGAAACTGTGATATATGTGGGTATGGAATGACTTTGCCATTTGTATCATTCCTTGTTACCACTTTGGTATTGATGAAAGGGGATCTCACCTATTTATTATATTGTTTTGTTGTGCTTGTATTGTTAAAAATTATATAGTAGATGGAACGAGTTTCTTAAACTTGACTGGAGGCAAATATTCTGAGTTTGGTGACAACATCAAAGAATGACCATCCCAGATTGGTTGGTATGCAGTCTTGAGGAGGAACAAATATATGACGCATCAAGATGGATACAAGACAAAATAAGTATGTTGAGTTTTATTGATAGTGTTTTACCGTGCTATTAAGTAGGACTCGTCATGGGGTTTGCTACTGTTTAAAATTGATTCTGTAAGTGTTATGTTTCCTACATAATTGTTAAATATTATGTGGTGTCAGTAATATATATTAATTAGTTTAAATCTATTTTTCAGTATTACCTATAAATTTAAGTAAGTTTAGGTTTCCGCGAAAAGAAATTTTAAAACTCATATTTTATAACTCAAACCTTTTATGAAATTATTTTTAGATTATGAGCTTGTAGTCAGAAATGTGATACCCTATGGAGGGTGTTATAATAAGAAGACAAACTCTTTCAGTAGAACCTCTAAGTTATTTAAGTCATCACTCAGATGTTAGAGTCTGGTGCTGATAACATGTTATAAATAAAGAAGAGGAAATATAAAGATATCAAGACAAGAATGAAATAGAGAATATAATATAGAGAGATCGAGATTAGAAAATATGGACTCAAAATCTAGTTCTTCAAGAACTAGTTGTATTATTTCTCCTTCTTCATAGGGAATCATATCCTTATATAGGACTCCAAATATAAAGAATGAGAGAGTGGTTACAATTCTCAATACAATGCACCATTATGTGCAAATATTATAAAGTAAGTGCAATGCTTACAAAGAATTAGATACACCAAAGGTTATAATCACTAACCATTACTAATGATATCCTTTAAATCAAATTAAGGTAGTCATCCACTACACGCAAAATGTGCATGCTTTACAATAATATTTGTAATGTATGTGAAGGCAAGTGTGCACAATAAAGAAATTGCTTATAACCTTATGTTGGGAATTGTGGATTAAAAATCGCGTAGCGGAATAATAGAATTCCCTCACAAGATCTATGCGAAAAGTCCATAATCTGAGTTTTTAAAAGTTTACCTCTTGAAGCATGATAAACACAAGCGAGGTGAATCACCAACACTGTAATAGCGATGATGTCTCTGCGGTATCCACACGAACAGACTTGCAAAAAGGAGTCACGCCTCTGTTTCGCGGTGCTAGCTGCGAAAAGAAGAGAACCTTTCACTGTCTCTCACTCACTTTCTGTAGGTGCGGCTAGGGTTGTGGTATTACGTACATAGCAACACCCTTAGTAATACTATTTATAATAGTGGCTGCCTTAAGTGAGTGTGAGCAGTAGCAAGGTAAGCTGTGCAACCCTAAACTCATCTGTTATGAGTTAGGCCCACAATTGAATCCGAGTCCAACTTGGATTCTTATTGCTCCAATTTAGTCTGCTCTAAGTGTGCGACCCTGCAGGTTCTCATGACGTTGGTAGTAATATTAAAATCTCATTTTAATATTACAAACAGTGAGTGGTATTTAGCAACACATCGCTGCTACCCAAGTAATGAGAGTGTCAGTGATTTGACATAACCTATCCTTGACCAATGTTTCTGTGTAGTTTAGTCCCTTTGTCCAGATATCTAGATTGAACACAAGGCATGGAACGTGTCACCCTTGTTTAGTTCAATCTTCAGTTTCCTGATTCTCGAGTAGACATAGTGATAACAAATGCGATCAATATCTCATATTGACTCATTTGAGCATGACCATGTATTTCATAGTCTCACTCAATCAGGGGGCCCGAAGATATCACTCCTGTTATATAGGAAGGACAAATCCCATCTAGGTCACTTACATCCCTCCACATGAATCGTGGTATGTCTAATAACTAACTTTATAATCATCTTGTTACAGATGACGTTTGATGGCATTAAAACACACAACTCCTCATTTAGGAATCGTAATGATTTCAGGTCAAAGGACCACATACACCATTATCACTATGAGAATCACTTATGACACTCACGTAACGATCCACGTAGCATTCTCATGACGAGTCTGTCCAATACATCATTACTCTAATATGTATTCATGTGAAGACTTGATATCTCATATCCATGACCCGTGAGATGTGGTCATTAGTCTACGCACATACTAGTCTCAATGCATTATTGTTGTCCCAATTAACAATAATACTTGACTAGGGATATTTAAGAATAATGTTTTATCCAATAGGATCTCACGATCAAGTCATCCACTTGATGTCCTATGGTATCAAACTTACTATTCTAAGGATTTTATTATATTTATTAAAAAGAACACAATAAATGAAATGCTTTATATATTAAAAATAGTATAATAAAATGTATGTAAATACAGACAGAATGTATTGGCCTCTAGGGCATACACTAACACCTTATACTACTTGGCATGTCATCCCAACACATTAATGTTGTTAGCGTTACTACATAGAGGACAACCCTATAACCGTCCAACTGGTGTCCTTTGTCTAAAGGAAAATTTTAAAAAAGATGAGTAATGTAACATCCGCCCTAATCTAATAGTTCTAATCAGGGTTATAGAAGCTCAGTAACTCTGATATGAGTTACTTGTTAAATTGGGTAATTTTCTGGATCAGTTTAAGCGTAATTCTATAACACCAAATACAAGAAAATAATTAAAGTATCTGCATAAAAAGTTGATATAATGGAAACAAACATAGACAACTTATTTTCTATTTATAAATGATTACAATTATCGAAAATTTTGGAGAATCAATTGACACAGTTTGGTATTTTTAAGGATACCGAAAAAGAATTGAAACAATTATGGAATAACTAAGTAACTCAGAAAATTATAAAATTTCATGGAGATGACAAGTTATATATAGGAAATATTTTGGTATAAAATACCAATCAAAATAAGTATCAGTAAGTAGATTTACCTAATTCCTAAGTTTAACTTAACTAGGAACCGATTAATAAAACTTCATTGATAAATAGTAGTATACAAAAACTTATGAAAAAATGGATCCAATGACTAAGTTGAGTTATATAATTTTCCATAATACCTATGGTAACTTGAAAACTTAACTTTGGGAGATTAAATTGTATTTAGCATATTCAAAAGTTCCAGCCAAATTTTTTGTTAGAAACTTTGACCAACTCTTGACCAATTCTACCGAGAGATAACTCTCTCAAATTTTCAAGAATTTTATCCATTTTTGACACCCTCCTACAGCTGAAAAGAACCCAAATACCAAGCCAAATACAAAAACTTCTACAGCCATCCATCTTCATCCTTCATTCTCTATTTTCCTTTCATTCTTTCAGCTTCAACCAAGCCTTAAATTCATTCATCTTTCTCATCTTATTTTCTGTTGAATGTGGGCAGTAGAAACACCAAGGAAAGAGAAAGAAAATAAGAGGAAACAAGAAGGAATAAGCCATCAAGAACAAGGGGGAAACAAAGACAAAAATAGGAAGAACAAAGTAGCAATTAGAGGAGTTAAGGTGTGCATATTTCAACCGGCAGTCAAAGGAAGAAGACCTAGGATATATTTTGATATTGTCATGTAATGACAATGTATATTTAGTACATTGTAACAAAATATGTAATTATCAAGTATTGTAATGTAATATGTATGCTGGTCTTATTATGATATGTATAATATGTTAACCTTCAAAGACTCATATTTTGCGTAAAATTATATATGTTTTGTTATAAGTTATTTAATTAGTTTACGTGACGTACTTAATTTTAATTACTAATGCATAATTTCGGATACATATATGGTAATAAAATTAAGGATGTTATAAGTAATCTATAGAGGATCTATAGTGCTGAATATGACTCTGCATGGATGAAAAAACCAATAAATACAAGAACTTTATTAGATACATCTATGAAGTATAAAACTGAAGTAATTCAATCAAAGTTGAAAAATTGAAAATTGAAAAAATTAAAAGTTGAAAAACTAATAAATAAAAAACAAAAAAATTAATTGGATTGGATCAAATTTTGAATTTAAATTTGAAATTAATTCAATTGAAACCAAATCAAGATTTTATATACATTTTTAAAATAATATTTTATCTAAGAAATTCTTACGTCATCTATACTTGTTTTGAGCTTTCCTATTATTTCTCAAATCAAATTTAATTATTTCTCTTGAATTTTGACATTTATTGTAAGATTAACAATTAATTTGAATTTATATTTTAATAAATTAATTTGAACTTATATTTATTGTACTTTGATAAATTAGTTTAGACTTATATTTGATGTATTTTAATAAATTTAAATTTTCATATTTTGATGAATTTATGTATAAAAAACATAACAAAAAATTCAAAAACTTATTCAATGCAAATCAATTTAGATTAAATTAGATTGAATCAGATATACATTTTGAATCAAATTAATTAGATGATAAAATAAGAAAATCGATTAAATTGAATTTGACGACCTTTTTTTTTCTAAAAATCGATCTAGTCCAATTTGCGAACACTCCTAGATAGATCCCTTTCACCCAAGTTCTAAGTAGCCAGCTTCTCAGATCAACGTACTATAGTCATTTATAAGAGAAATAACTTTTACCTAGTTGAAGGAACATATCACAAGGACCATACTAATGAGTTGAAAAAGTGTGATGTCAGTTGAGTTAGGTAGATTTAATTTACTGCATTTGGCTATAAAAGAAACACAACATAAAAATTCTGCAGGATTGGTGAAACTTATTAAAAAGCGCAGAACCCCTATCCTCCTACATCAAAACACGACATTTTTGTGGGAGAATTCTAATATGGACCATGGATGGATCATGACTTTTGAACCATTGATTTATTGTTAAAATAAATCAATGACTCAGATTAAAAGACATATTTTAATTAGTAATACTCAAATTTACACATAAATTTAGAAAAATTAATTTTTTTCTTTTTGTTTTATAAATAAATGTACATACAAGTAACTTACAGATTTTAACTGATAATTTTTTTATACACCCAATTTTATATATAGATACTGTCAAATTAAAAAAAAAATCTATTGATGAATGTAATTGGACATATGCCTTTGAGGATTTTGTTTTGATGATAACAAACGTGAAGTCTAAAATGAAGATGGTAGAAAGACCAAGTCCAAGATCGCATAAGAATAGCTTTAAGACTTAGGATCTTTTTATACGGAGCTCACTCTAATATCTCTAAGTTTTGAAAGAAAAATAAGTTTGGTTTAATGTAGTGTTTTTGAAATAAATCAATTTCTATTGTTTTATTCAAACAAAGATTATTCCATTTGAATAAACCTTTCCACGAGCTTCTGTTTTAACTTATCTATTCGAATAAAGCTCTATCTATTCGAATAAAGCTCGAATAAAGATTAAAATATGTCTTCCTTTAAGGTAAGAGGGAGATTACCCTCATCAACCATGTGTTGGTGATGAGGAATAGATGTGTTTGTGGTGAAGAATCCATAAGGATTCATTCACTTGGTTGTTTATTGTTTTTCCTAATTGTGTTTGATTTTGTGTGCAAGTATGTCTATAGCTTTAATATTTTTGGTATATGTTTTATGATTACTTTAATATATGGTATGTGTTCATTGATGCATAATTATTATTGTAAGATATGAATAATATGTAAAGGATTGCATGAGTGTTCCAAAGAACACAAAGCAGCTCACGGTTCCATCATCCATAAAGAGGACCAAAATGTTCTCAACCATTTTCTAAAAGAATGATTTAATTGATTTAATTAGATTAATGGATTTTTCAAGGACTTAGAGGATGGAAAACAATTTTAAAATGAATTATAAGGACATGTAGAATTTTGGCCAACATGCCATATACCTTTGATCCAAAAATTATTTTCTAACTATGGACTAGATGATCTAATAAAAATAAATTGGATTAAGACTTTTTATAAGAAATTATATGATGAGAAACAATTAGAGGTGGCAAATGGGCCAACCCGCCCACCCGCCCGCCCGCATTCAACCCGCAAAAATGCGGGGGTGGGTTAGACTTTTTGGAAAATGGGTTGGAAAGCTAAACCCCGCTTTAGTGCGGGTTGGCGGGATGTTAGCGGGTTGATGAGTTGATCCTAAAAAATAAAATAAAATGTATAAAAAATAAAAAAATCATAAAAATAGAAAAATTATAATTTATAGAGGTTAAAAAAATAAAATAAATAAAATAAATTTAGTATCATACTCATAAAAATATCATAAACACAAATAATAAGACTAATTTGTAACACTTTTTAAAAAAACTCAACCGCTGAGCCAACCGCACCCGCCCGCTTACCGCTTAACCCGCGGGTTATGCGGGCGGGTTATCTTGGTGGAAATCAAAAATGGGTTGAAATCTTGAAAAAAATTGCGGGTTGGCGGGCCAACCCAACGGGTTGAACCCGTTTTGCCACCTCTAGAAACAATCAAATATGATTTTTAATACATAGAATGATTTTTGGGCCAACATGCCTACTTATGATGTTTTTAATCCAAAACTATTTTAAAAGTGTGGACTTATGTAATTAATTTAATGAGAACTTACTTAAATGGATTTTTAAGATTTAAAGAAGTAAACAATAATTTATTAGAAATATGGTATCAAAGAGAAATAAACAAAACTCTTGAAAAATATTTACCTTTGAGTTTTAAAATATGGTAGTAATTTTCAAAGTGTATTTTGTAATTATAAAACTAAACAAAGAGATTTTTAAAGGAAAACGTAGAAAATATATTTTTATAGATTTTCTAGACAAAATACTGTCACAATTTATTTAAAATTGAACGAATAAAGGAAAGAATTTCACAATATATTTATAACGTAAGGAAAATATTTTACGTAGTTTAAAAGTATTAAAAATAGCTTACGAGGTTTTAAAATAATGATTTTAAAGCTTTTCGGTTAAGAAAACGATTTAAAAATCTTACGCGATTGAGAAAACGATTTAAAAACAGTACGCAATTTTAAAAATAGCAAAATATATTTACACGATTTAAAAATATTTGTAAAAACGATGAAATTGTGAAAACACGATAAAATTTCTACGCGATTGACTAAAACAGCGAGTTTTACTGTCGGGCCAAAGTGGTGGACCCGGACAGATTGAGAAATAGTACTGTCAGGTGGGACGTACTATATTTGAGATTTGTTGAGATTTGAGGGCATTTTCGTAATTATGGTTTATATATATATGCATTGAGTTGGCATGCATAGTCGATGGCTGTGATGGCTTTTGTTGTTTAGGAATGAATGAGAGCTGAATATTGTGATCCAAGTGGGAGATCTACTGGGGACGTCAGGGCGCGGTTGTTCATTGTGACCTGTTTGTCACCTTATATGCTTGGCCATGATATACCGTTGCAACGCACTGGCGTATTGTCCCGACAAAACAATATTTATGTCTCGCGTCTAGCTTAGACTGTCATTATGGGTGGCAGATCTTCTGGACCATTCATATCTGAAACTGTTTAGCTCCATAGAGTAGGAATGTGATGCATTGTGCATATGCATAGTTTGTGTACATATTGTTGTGCCATTGTCGAGGTACATTTTATGGTGGCATAATCATTTCATATGTATATTATTGATATCTGTTGTTGATATACTGTTGATGTTTATATTATTGTGATATATGTTTTCTGAACATAATGATATTTTGTTAACATGATTATACTTGTGATATTTGTGTGTATAGAATGACTTTGTCATTCGTATCATTCTTTGCTACCGTACTAGTATTGGTGAAAGGGGATCTCACCTCTTTGCTGTATTGCTTTATTGTGTTTGTATTGTTAAATTCATATAGTAGGTGAAAGGAGTTTCGTAGACTTATTGGAGGCAATGTTCGGTGTTCGGTGACGGCGTCAAGGAGTGATTTTCTCAGTTTCAACGATATGCAGTTTGGTGGAGAAAATAGAACGTGTATATTGAGTTTTTCTCGTTAGTGTTGTTACCGTGCTATCAAGTAGGACCCATCTTTGGGTTTTGCTACTGTTCCTTGAGTCTGTAAATTATGTTTTAAAATGTTGTTTAATATTATGTGGTATAATTAACATGTGTATTAAATTGGTTCAGTCTATTTTCTGTATTAACTATATTTTTGGTAAGTTTATATTATCAACAACAAGAGATTTTAAAAATCCAAATTTTTGAACTCAAAGCCTTTTGTTAAATGATTTTTACGTTTTAATTTTTTTTATTTAGAAATGTGATGCCCTATGGAGGGTGTTACAAATAAAACATGTATAAGATGCATAATCATAACAGAAAAATTTGATACATATACATACAGTTATCCCAAATTAAGCAAATGTAATAAAATGTGGTACATATACATCAATGAGAAGGGCTAGGGTCAGAATATGGTGGTTTGTGGTAGGAATCAAAAGAAGGTCCTGGCTGTGATGGGTGAGGATATGGTGGGTAACCCATATATGGTAGATATGGAAATGACGGTGTAAGGGTAAAGGTATAAGGATATGGTGGCTAAAGATAAGTAGATGGTTGATATGCTATAGATGGTGGATAACTTGGATATGGCGGGTACGATGGAGGTGGTGCCTAAGATTGTGGGTGTAACACCCCTTGATGTAGCAACCGAAGCATAATCGTCATTACACCACAGTTACTAAATCCAAGTGTGTCACAGTCATGATAACGGTAACTAAATTCTCAAGAGTCTATATATATATATTTTTTTTGACAATATGCATAGGTAGAAAATATGAGCCTCGAATGAAATATAAATGTATTCAAGCCATGATACAACCACTGAAATAAAATCATATCTCTTATACATATATATATAGTCAATTTACACAAATCACTGATGACATAGAATATAACAATTACAGAGTTCAATAAAATACAGCGGGAATAAAACACTAAAAGGGGAAAAGTAGTGACCGGGGATAGGTACTACTAGCAGACAAAGCCGCAACCCCATATGCACATACGACGCTCGGAGTCCCAGTCAACAAGTCAGGCATCAATGCCTCCACGCAACTGCACTCGTACGTAGCCGAAGAAACCTTGTCCAAACGCCCAATCCAATCAACTAAAGTGTGGTCCCTCTTTATCTTCCTCACGATCTTTTATCAATATAAGTATAAAATAGACATACAAAGATATAGGAAACACAGAAAGAGGTAAGACATCCTACATCATTACCAATTATAGCATGCTAGAAACATTACGGCGCCACGCGCCCAAATAGCAAATCAGAAACAGTATATTCAAATACTAACAGTAAGTCCAACAGTAAGCAATTAAACAGTCCAGGCAGGTAATCATTACAGTAATGAACAGATAAGTCATAATATGGAAAACAGATAATAACAACAATGTATATACATATCATGTCTCATATGCATGTTCTCTCAAACCCCTACTCCATGGAGCTAAACTCAATCAATCGGAGAGAAAGATCAGGAGACATGTCTGTGACTCGGCTGCCGAGGCCAGTGCTATAAATCAAATCGTGCACAATCATGGCATTGCACAGACATTCTTCACTAGATCACGATATAGGACAGTGTCAAGTCCGGATCGTCGGTGTGTTTGCATCGGTTTGCCCCACGGTACAGAGGAGCTCTAAACTGTCCATGTGGAGGACCCGCACCCCGACGCCCCCGAGGTCATAACACGACCCACACTTGTTTATTCGCACCCGCACTAAGGTGTGTTCAATCTCCTAGGCAACTAGGCCTTACAACAGTCCACAAGGACAATCACAATGCATAAGACACTATGCATGCACATGTATGATTCATAATTTCATAAAATTCCATAATATGCCACAATAGGCCAATATAAGCATCAATATATAAATGGTCACTCACATGGACCCATAATCACATAATATCAATATCAAATCAATTAATACGTCATTAGGTTCATTATGAATCCTAACTTAGAATTTATTCCTCATTTCAAGGTTCATGTTCAAAAATCAACTTAACATACTAAGGTAATTCGATCTCCAATAACTTACATTTTATTTAAGCCCTCAAGTCTCACATTCTCATGTTCTTTACCCACTTATAATTGTAACGCCCCAATTTTTAGAAAATATTCTGAATGTACTGTTTTCTGTTTTTCATGCTTTTGTATGAATAACCGCTGTGTCCCTATTTTTCTGTTCTCGATTTCTGTATGAAAACAATTACGATAATACAGGTTCAAATTTTATTTGACCATTTTACGTAATTTGCTTCGAGACGGTAAAATAAAAATTTTTCTCGAAGCTATTGTATTAATTTTTCTCGAAAGATACACTATATAATACTTCGCTGGATATTTTATTTGAACGTTTTGGACGATTACCTACGTTGTGGGAAAAAATGGGAAAATGACTCACATTACGTCTCGAACGCATCTTGTTTTATTTTTTTCTTTGTTTTTAATTGTTTTCTTCTTGATTTAATGCCCGAAAATACCGTCTGCGTGATTTTATATGGACTTTTTGTGTGATTTGCTCGAGACGGAAAATAATATTTTCCGGGCCGGGGAAAATCTTATTTTATTATTTAGAATTGGGGGATCTTACTTAACCCGATTCTGAATGAGACTAAAAATAATCTTTTAATTTTTAGGATTTAACTGTCAAATAAAATAATTTTATATTATTATAATATTATTTTATTAGTCAGTATAGTTTAGTGACAGTGGACCCGAAAATATTTTGCGGGACCCACAATTAGCAGAACGGTTAGATCGGTAGCTTAATTAATCACCGTAAGCAGTAGAACTTTCCGAAGCAGTGACTCACTAGTCGACTCACAGAGCATTTATACTGTTGTGTGACTCAAAGCATGTGAGTCACCAGGAACCAACCAATGGGAATCAAGCTTGCTCACCAAGGCTTGATCTTGGCCTTTGATTCATCCAATGGCTTGGATGAAGCCAAGCAAGGTGCCCACCTTGCACCTCACTTGAAGTCCACGGCCAAGAGGCCTTTGGAGACCCAAAATCACTTTCTTCTTCATCACTTTTCTCTCTTCTCTCTCATCAAGAACCCTAGCCACCATTGTTGTTCCTTTTTCCCTACCATTCGGCCAAGACACTAACTACACCATCCAACCATCCAAAAATTTTTCTAACCAAGTTTCCTTAACCTAAACACTATTCTAAGAACCTTTTTAGTTGGGAGTTTCTTCAAATTCTTCCATCTAGGGCTTGGAAACCAACCTTGAAAGTTTTACCTAGAGGTAAAATTTCATGCTTTTCTTTTCTCTCTTCTTTTTCAAAGTTCTAAACCATGATTTCTCCATGGTTTAGCTTCTTTTTCATGGTTAATAACATGTAGATTTTATTTGAGATTTTTAGGTATTTGGTGGAGTGAAAACCGAACCATAGGAGGTGTGAAAGCAAGCTTTTTGTCTTCATTTAAGGTAAGAGGAAGACAATTCTTATCATCCCTTGATGGTGGTAAGAAGATGGATTGTTTGTAGAATCCATAAGGATTCGGTTGTGGTGTGTTTATTGATGTGTATTTGTTAATTTTTGTGGTTGCTAGTAGCTTAAGTGTTATGTGTTAGTAGCTTTCTTGTTTGGTGATTGTAATAATTTTGCATGTCTATTAGCTTTTGATTGTATGTCTATAAGCTTTAATTTAGGTTTTATGTGTTAGAAATATTTTGTATGTGTTAGAAATATTTTGCATGTGTTAGAGATATAAATGCATGTGTTAGAATTGTATGATAAGGTTTAAGATGTGAATAACATGTGTAAATTTGCATGAGTGTTCCAAAGAACACATTCCCTAGCTCACGGCAATGCCAAAGTGTGAAGACCAAAATGTTCTCTTCATTTTTCCTAAAGTGCAACTTAATTAATTAGGAGAAATAAGAAGGTTTCAAATTGTTTTGATCAAAGAAAAGGAATTTAGAAATCAATTGGTAAAGATTTAGTAAGTTTTGGGCCAACATGCCTAAAGGATTTATTTGATTTAAAATCATTACTTTATAACATGATTTAATGAACCTAGATAAGAGAATACCTTTGACATGATTTAGAAATCAAATGAAAAAGTTTTACAAAATTCGCCAACATGCCACTATAGGTAATTATGAATTCTAAAACTTGATTTCAAACCTTTTTCAATCAAAAAGAGACAATACAAGTTAAGAAGAAATTTTCTATAATGATTTTTGAAGAAACAAATTGAGTAGAATTAAGTTTAAAGGATTAAAACTAGTGATTTTATCATTAGGAAGTAAAATACAGAAATTTTGAGAAATTTTCTAACATATAGCTCACTTTAAGTTTTGAAGCATGTTAGAGATTTCAAAAAGAATTAAATGATATGGTTAAAGATTAGGTAAATAGAAAATTTTATGGAAAATTTAGAAAACCATTATTATAAGTTTATAAACAAAATGCTGTCAATTTTTAGTAAAAATGATCCTATAAGATAGTAAAAATATCCTAATGACAGTATGCGGTATGAAAAAATTATTCTACGTAGTTTAAATGTACTAAGTACTATTTCTATCTGTTTAAACAGTAATTTTAAGGGCATTCGAATAAGAAAATGATTTAAAATCCCACGCGATTGAGAAAACGTATTAAAAATGCTACGCGATTTTAAAAACAGAAAAATATCTTTACCCGATTTTTAAACGTTTGTAAAAACGACGGAATTATGAAAATGCGATAAAATTTCTACGCGATTGACCGTTACTGTATCTATTTTATGCTGTCGGGAAAATGTGAACCCGTACAGGCTTTTGAAAAATTTATTTTATGCTGTCGGGAAAATGTGAACCCGTACAGGCTTTTGAAAATTTATTTTATGCTGTCGGGAAAATGTGAACCCGTACAGGCTTTTTGAAAATCTATTTGCTGTCGGGAAAATGTGAACCCGTACAGGCTTTCCATCTATCTGTTATGTGTGCCATGTATTTGGTGGATTTGTTGACGAGACGAATCACATCGTGTTGTCGATGCGATAAATGTAGTGTGGTTCATTGTTCTAATTAACTTGGAGGCTTTAGTGTACGAGATCCCACATGTGGACAGTTGGTCGCTCCGCTGGGCCGTGGTAAACCGATAGCACACTATGGTACTCGACGTACACTATATTTAATCGAGATTTGTGAAATCTAGTAGTACATTTGCCTGTAGTGCCACAACGTGAGACCGTGAACTACACCACGCCCTGGATTGATGGATTCTCGTGTCGTGGGGCTATAGACGCAACGTGTGTGCAACAATAATGGTGGGGCAGCCGTGGTACTATTAGGTTTTGCGAATCATTCCTCTCTCGATACTTGTGTTTTTCTTTAGCTCCATGGAG